>CM057831.1:77800281-80200281 GCA_030068075.1 Paguma larvata
TCTTGTTCTTGTTCTTTTTTTTCTCTCTCTGAACTTCTACTGGAAAACACTCAAAAGGGGCTCACAGGCATCTGACAGTACCCACATAGCTAAATGCATGGACTCTTTTACTTGTATTTTCTCTTTCTCCATTTACTTATGTAGAACTGTTCTTGGAGTAAGTACACCATTGTATTTCAGGTATTTGATTTTCCTATTTTATTTTAATTTTTTAATGTTTATTTATTTTTGAGAGAAAGAAACAGAATGTGAGCAGGGGAGAGGCAGAGAGAGGGAGACACAGAATCCAAAGCAGGCTCCTGGCTCTGAGCTGTCAGCACAGAGCCCGATGTGGGGCTCGAACCCACAGACCGTGAGATCATGACCTGAGCCAAAGCTGGAGGCTTAACCGACTAAGCCATCCAGGTGCCCCATGTTATTCCTATTTTAAAAGACAGGAAATGAAAAGTATAGCTCCTTGCCCAAAAACGATGACTTTTCAAGTTTGAGTATAGGCGATTACAAAGCCTTTACCTGGAAAGCATCATGTGAGAAAGCTGCCCTCCCCACAACAGATTTGGGGCATGGTCAATGCATTGCAGTCTTTAAGGGGAACTATAGTCAAGGACTCAGGCCCTTCTGGCTGGTTCTACTCTTTTTCACATTTGCACTCCTAAACCAGGTGCCTTCTATATAGAACTCTGTCCTTCTCACTCCTTTTTATCCCTATCCCTCCACCAAAGTCTTCTCTTCCTATAGCATTTATCTACTCTGATTCTTTCCAGGTTGTACTAACTCATAAGCAGTAGTGTACTACAGACTGTGTCACCATCTCCCAGAAGTATACACACATACATATACATATCATATGGAACATTAAACACAATACAAGTGAGTGAAACTGGCAGATTAAGAGACATTTCATTAAATCACACTATGCCATAAAAATCATGACATTTCATTTGTTCTATGAAAATATATACTTCTCAAATCATTTTGAACACAGAGGATCTATAACAAAATAAGTAGTTGCAATCCTATTACTGTAAGTTTTCTACAGAGTTTAAAATCTCTGAATATATCACCTATATTGGACAATGCACCAAACTATTGAAGGAAAGAGCCAGCGCTCGGTGACATGTACAATTGATAAGACTACATCAGACCACTGAACCAAAAGATTCCTAAAAGATTTAGTATTTAGAATGACAATCTACCAACCACTGAGCCATTTCTACACTGACATAGGCGGTATATCAAAATTTAAACCCACTCATCCTTACTGGCAATGTAATAGAAGCTAGAATCAGATGAGAGATCTTTTCTGTCTTGCTTGCAGCTGTTTATGCTCTGCTTTATTGCCTGTTAAAAGCCAGAAGCATCTATGAGAACAATCAGAGGTTCACCTCCTATACAAGAAACCTACTGACTATTGTGTCAGTCTGTTCAGACTTCTCCCCATTTGACATGCTGATAAATGATAGTTGGAAGAGAAACAAAAACTCTCTCTATATATATAGAAGAGAAACAAGATGAAAAAATAAAGCTCTGTGCTGACGGTAGATTGAACAGTAACATGAGCATTCTTCTGAATGCACATATTTTGCCTGATGACTCCAGCCCCCATGAAAATCTGAAGTCTACAAAGACTATCCTATATTTGCTCTCAAGCTTGTAACTCACCTTTCATCTCTATGGAAAACATTGATCCATTATTCTCTGTAAACACTTGATATTCTTTTTATTGACAGACGATCTTTTGCCTGCTTCATTCTTAACCAATGCTTTCTCAAAAAACTAAGCCCTTCAAAAAAAAAGCTTCGGCATTGATTAAAGCAATGCCTTAATTTTGATAGATTATCCAACTTATCCCTTTGTAGTAACTGCATTATAGGGTTGTTCTGATAGAACACTCGGCAAGCAGGCATTAGGGAGGAAAGAACCAAACTAGTTCTATCTTAAACATTTACTAACACACAGTACTTAATCATTGTGCTTTCATTACCAGGAAATGACTTTTGGGGTTGGTTATTTTTTAGAATACTTTCTACTTGCTAAACGCTGTTTTTTCACTGGGATACAACAGTGAGCAAAAGAGACCTACTTTCTTCCCTTATGAGTATTATGGTACATATGTACATATGGTACATTTCTATAGAAATTAGACAGTGTAAAAGTAACTAGTTATCTGAAGACATTGAAGAAGCATCGAGATTACATAATAAATTCCCATTCTAGCAGCTGGGGTTAAGTGGTCTTCTGGGAGGAAGTGAAATGTCAGTAATATATGAGACATACACTAACTGGGGAAGAATGACCCAGGTAGAAAATCAACATGTGTTAAGATTCTGTGTTGGGAAGAAGCTTGGTAAAACTGACAAACAGGGGGGGAAAAAATCATGTGATTAGATCACAGCATGGGAAGTTGGAGTAGGCAGGGGCCTATAAAGCAATGTTAAGGATTTTGACCTTTAGAAGAAAACTCATGGGGAACTACTAAGAGCCTCTAAATAAAGAATCTGCATGTGGAAATTGGATTGAAGGAGGATAATAACAAGAATAGGAGATATGGTAAGAGGCTATTACAGGAAACATATAAAGAGATGATAGGGGCTTAGCCTGAGGTAATAGCAGTGGGAATGGAGAAAAACAAACACATTCAAGACATATTTAGAACTAAAATTTGTGGGATATGATAACTGATTGGATATGGGGATGAGAAAGAAGATATCAAAGGAAACTTGAAGGCTTCTTAGCTTCAAGAAACTAAAAACAGCTGCTAAAAACAGATAATTTTACCTGTATACACAAAAATAGATTGTGAAATATTAAAAAAACTGAGATCTTATTCACTGTCAAGTTTTACTGTAATTAAAGGATAAAAGCCATACTCAAAACAGGGAGAAGTCAGGTTTCCTAATGCTATTCAGCCTTTTCTTTTGCATTTGGATGCACAAGCATGTATTGAATATAAGCAGCCTTCAATAAATGTATATTTTCAACAAAATTAAGCAATGGCTTGTAAGTTCACAGATCCCAAATTTATCTACGCATAAGCAATCCTAGACCGATAAAGTGAATCATGTTGGAAGCATTCCATAATGAAGGAGTCTCATGGTCGTAACACCATGTTTGTCAGATCTATTATTAGCTTGTTTACAAGAAGATCTGACCAGGTTACTTATATTTCCTGGGATTCTCAGGAATGGTAGAGAATGGATTACAGTCCTTTGGCTATCCTTTTCCTTCTCACTGTGAATAGAAATTTGTGCTAAGTACCTATTTTACTTCATAATGAATATATACTAGGGAAAAAAAACACATTTTCTTTAAAATTCTAGAATATTTTATACTTTTAAAAATGCATTAGAAATATTGTCCTTAACTTGAGTGGCTCAGTTGGTTAAGCATCCAACTTTGGCTCAGGTCATGATCTCACGGTTATGGAGTTTGAGCCCTACCTCGGGATCTGTGCTGACAGCTCAGAGCCTGGAGCCTGCTTCAGATTCTGTCTCCCTCTCTCTCTGCCCCTCCCCCACTCACAGTCTGCCCTCTCTGTCTCTCAAAAATAAATAAACATTAAAAAAAGTTTAATAAAAAATTAAAAAAAGAAATATTGTCCTTAATATTAACAACAACCCTATGCAGTAGGAAGTATTATTTTAAAGACATGAACACTAATATCTATAAAAGTTACCAAGGACAATTATGACTCTAGTTCCTACATTCTTTTCTCTCTACTATAGTGCCTCATCAATACTTTTGAAATGGTAACTTTAAACAGGAACTAAATGCAATTACAAAATTGTATACTTTCCTCAAGTTTGAAATGTATATATATGAAAGAAAAATGAATGCTTGAGTGAATGATCTAATTTTATTTTAATGGCCATTTCAAGAATCAAAGATCTGCCATTTATTTGTGTACTGAAAGGAGTATTTTTCAACTTGGAATAGAAACACTTATGAATTAGGAATATATTAACTAGATTACTGAAAAAGACATGTAAATAGACAAAAACAGAGTGACCATCTTATTCTATTTTGTCAAGAACAATATTAAGTAGCAAGCAGGAGCAGCTGGCTGGCTCAGTTGGTAGAGCATGGACTCTTGATCTCGGGGTCATGAGATTGAGCCCCACGTTAGTGGCAGAGTTTACTTAAAAAAATGAACAGTGGAGTGTTTTATGCTATTAGTATACATCATAAAACTATATGCAAAAAAAAAAATCAGGTTCACGTATCATTTGAAATTCCCCGAGAGGGAACCTTTAAGAATAAATAATCTCTATATTAGCGCTAATACATCTCCAAACCATATGGTTTTACAAATCGTCTAGAATAATATAGTCAATTATGAATTTATAGGGACAAAAGTGAATTATGGACTATTAATAAGTTTCTCTAAATCTGAGACGTGTCCCAAGACTTTGGAAGATCCACGTGATGCTTAAATCAGCCATACGAATGCTTCTCAGAAACACCTTAAAACAACATGAGATTTCATATATTACCAATATCCTTAGTAATGACAGCCTCCAAGGATCTAAATGGAAAGCTCCTAAGGGGAAAGATACCTGTTTTCTTCATAGAAGGAAGCAAAACCATATTTTTTTTCCTACTCTATATATCTATAGATTAATCCTCTACTATTGATTGACCTCCATGCAATATACTAACAGACACACAAATGTGTATGCACCTTCCTTCCTCCCAATCATCCATGTGGTCTACTTTCATGCTATACACAAGATTCATCTACAAAGCCAGGATTTCTTTCTGTTTATATTAGTTGAGGCTGTTTGACTGTAATCAGGTTATACAAAAATTTTTTAATGGTTTAATTATTTATTTATTTATTTATTTTAGAAACAGAGCACATAATCAGGACAGGAGGCAAAGGGAGAGGGATGGAGGGAGGGAGGAAGGGAGGGAGAGAGAGAGATAGAATCTCAAGGAGGCTCCAGGCTCAGCACGGAGTCAGAGCAGTGCTTGATCCCACAACCCTGGAATCATGACCTGAGCCAGAATCAAGAGTTGTATACTCAATTGACTGAAACGCCCAGGCACCCAGGTAATATTTTTAGTAGTCATCACCCTCATTTTCTTATCATCCAGGATTCTAGATTTTCCATAAATATAAGCATAGAGAATACCATTCCATTTATATTTTTACTCTAAGTACAATTTATATAAGTTTAAATGGTTATGATTGTTATTAATATTCACAATATTTAAGTAAGAAACAAAAACAAGCTTAAGCTGGAAAGCATCACTAGAACTTGAAACTTCTCACTAGAACTTGAAATAATTTTTCTTTTGATGTGAAGAATTCCCTAAGCGTGCTAGAAATATAGTTTATTCCAATTCATTAAATAACATTATTAAACTCTACCTAATTTTATGCCAGAGCTCTCCTCACTCTCTCTTGTCCTGTCTCAGAATTTTGGAAAAAACTTTATAAAGATTTACTACAGAAAAGGCTAGCATCTGCCCAGGGATATAGAAAGCTAGCCATAGCTTTAGAAGATGACTTAGGTCTGAGGAGCTAATGTATAACATGGTGACTATAGTTCATGACACATGTTGTATAATGGAAATTTGCTAAGAGAACAGAACTTAAACATTCACTCACACACACGGAAAGTTAAATGTGTTAGATGATGGTTGTTGATGATTAATTCAATGAGGGAGAGTCTTTTCACAATGTATATCAGATCATCGCATACACTTTAAATATCTTACAATTTTATTTGTCGATTATACCTCAGTATAGTAGCACCACCACCTACTACCAACCTCAGAACTTTAACAAGTTATAGCAGATTACTGATGTAGAAGGGAGAGGAAAGGGACACAGACATCTAAAGAGAATGTCTCAGAGGCATGAGACAAAGGTAAGACCTAAAATTTAGAAGTAAAGGAACATTGCTCTGGTAAACCACAGTGGTTTAGTTTAATGCCATCCTCATTTAATCTAATTCCACCAAGATAAAATAATCAATAGTCATTAAAACTACTAAATGTGTGTTTCCAGTTAAGCAAACAAGCACAATTAATATGCTTACCCTTGGCTAGAATATCATAAAAACTTTCTCGCTCTCTCTTCCAACGCTAGTGAGAAAATAAACCCATACACAAACTTTGGAAACTGGCTTTAAAAGAGAGATAAGAGTTAATAAATATGTTTATGATCTAATAATTTCACTTTGAAGTATTTTTTCCTAAGGTAAGTAATCTTCAATTAAAAAAAAACAACCTTGCACTGAAAGATGTTTATTGCAGTGATTTGTAGAACAGGAAAATAAGCAGAAAACAAATCAACAAATCAACGGTGGAATAAAAATAGTATGGTTGATTAATAATGATAAAATAGTCTGAATATATTTTATAATCATAAATATAATGTCTATAAACATTTAGGAATATGGAAATGCTTATTCTAAAATAATACAATATGAAAATGTATAGCAAATATTGTTGTAACTATGGGAAATATGGTGTACACATAAAAATGAAAATAAATATACGAAACTGTTAATATGGTTGTCTCCAGGTAGTGGGATTACAGATGGTACTTTTAGGCAGAAAGCCATGTTGCTTTTCATTTTATGTGGTGATGCCTGGGGTTAGCAGACATAACTATGATTATCAGCTCATAATTTTGGATCCTTTAAGCACCGGCTCTCAGGTTTCTGTATACCTGGAGAGGATAAACAGGGTGTGGATGCTATAGGAGACGTGCAGAGCTTTGCCGAGCAGAGATTCATCAAATAACACAGACAATGTCTGCCCAGCTTTTGCTTTTTCATCACTTGTCACAGACTAAAAACCAAAGAAAATAAATCTGAATACACATATGCTATGCATATAACTGAGAAACAGAGAGGCTGAGAGAAAATTCATCAATCTGTTAATGATGTAACGATGGACAGCTCTGGGTGGAAGAGTAAGGTAACAGGTGGTATTTCTACTTGTAGTCATACTTTTCAGAATTTCTCAAATTTACAACAATTAACATGAAATCTTATTATAATCACAAATTCAATTAAGAGTTTAATAACATTAACCATCTGTATTAGTTTGTTAGGCCTACCATAGCAAAGTATCACAGACTGGGTGGCCTAAACAACAGAAATTTATTTCCACACTGTTCTAGAGTCTGGACATCCAAGGTTTAGGCAGGTGTTTTTCTTCTGAGGCCTCTCTCTGTGGTTCTGTCTTTACATGGTCTTTCTTCTGTGCACGTCTGTGTCCTAACCTCCTCTTCTTATAAGGACATTGCCATATTGAACTAGAGTACACCCTAATAATCTAGTTTAAACTTAACCACCTCTTTAAAGATCCTTTCTCTAAATACAGTCACATTCTGAAGTATTGGGAGTTAGGGCTTCAACATAAGAGTTTTGAGGATATATGGCTGCTCTACAACCAGCTCATAACGCCATTATAGTTATTCATTCTTTTTTTTTTTTTAAGTTTATATCTACTTATTCTGAGAGAAAGAGAGCATGAATGCAGACAAGGTAGAGAGAGAGGGAGAGAAAGAGAATCTGAAGCAGGTTCCGCACTGTCAGCACAGAGCCTGATGTGGGGCTCAAACCCACAAACCGTGAGATCATGACTCGAAATTACAAGTCAGATGCTCAACTTACTGAGTCACCCACCTGCCATATAGTTATTTGTTATTAAGTTAATAGATCTCATATCATTTTGTGCTTCCCTCTCTTCATCCCTTCTTCCCACTGAACAGAGGAGGAAATTAGAATACTTAGTTGGGTTAAACTATTTAAGAATGCCTAAACTGGTTGTACCATGCCAATATCTAATAATAATCTGAATGATTTTATCTGACTCCAAGGACTCTGCCATACCCATCCTGACAAGTGCCTACCTTTGCAGCACCTACGTTCCTTAGAAAAAAGTCAGCACAAGGTGGTGTAAGTGTGAGGGAGGAATATGGATATTGGCATCAGATAGACTTGTGTTTAAATTTCAGGCCTGCCTCAGATAATGACTTAATTGGATTTCAGCTTTATCATCAGTAAAAATCAGGATAGCAATATGTAATGTTTATCATTGTTCAAGTGGTATAAGCAAAGATGTTTAAAGTATTAGATATTTAATAGCATTGTAGTTCAGCATCTCTCTCTTTCTTGCTCTCCTCCTTTCTTCTTTTTTTTGGTTTGACTTTTCAACTGGATTTGAAATAATACAAATACATACCTACATCTCTCTCCATCTAAATCTTCCCCTTTCTAATGGGAGTGTGAGTGATCTTTCACTTTCCCAAAAGATGTGGCTAGGTATAAAATGACTCCTTATCTTTACAGAGTTGGCCTAAAGGGTAATGCACAGGTCCTTTTATTTCCTAGTTATAAGTTTTTAAGTGGAACAATGCCTGAAAATAGGGTCCTCCTACAACCTTTGTCAAATTGAATCCCCAGTTAATTTTCATAAAGAAAAGGAAATTTTCAGGTCTCGCTTTTCTCCATTCATATAAGATGAATAATATAAATTTGACTTTGTAATTTATGAGTGCAAATGTAATGAGGTGTACAGGCTGATTGGTTATACAAAACAACTACTTTCTGTATTAAAAAAACCCAACAAATTAAAATACATAAGCTTGAAAATTGGGCAAAAAGAACAATCAGAGAGTAAGCATAGCTCTTCAAACCATTTCTATCATCTTAATTTTTAAAATTCAGCTTCTTTAGCAAATTACCTATATCTGGAAATTCAAGTAATGAAATATGCAGTTTGATTAGAAAATCATGCACAAATTCAGCTACTTCAATATGCAGCTCGTCCATTCAATTATACAGGAAATCTACGGAAGGGCACTGCTGCATCTGTAAGTTACTCAATGGAACGAGCCAAGAATGTATCACTATTACAATGATTACACTCCTGCCCTCTTACAAACACACCTCCACCATCTTACCATCAGAATAATCAGTTTATTTCTGTTCTTTCTGACAATGAACTGCTACCTGCCAATGGTGATAATATCACACAACACTGACAAAGAAATTACAAAATTATATATTACAAACCCTGCTAATTATTTAGATCTTTGCATGAAAACAATACAAAATAACCCGTGGAGGAGAAGAGGAGGTGTCATTCTTTCTTGTCTCCAGTCATCAGCAGAATCCCTTGGCTGTGGGAGCAAAGAGGCTCTGAACCCATGTCATTGAATGTGAATCACAATGTCACCAGTTGTGATAATGCAGTAAGTTAATGCACAGTTTCCTAGGAAGTGGTATTTTATAGAAGAGTGAAATCAAGCAGTAATAACAAAAATCTGAATTGCCAACAGAAAATTTTGACATGAAAACAAATAAGCCAACAAACAGAAGAGAGAATATTTCAAAACTATTTCATGAGAAAGGGTGTTTTAACATCCAAAATATTCAAAGAATGATCAATTCTTTCAAAATAGGTGATCATTCTTTGAACTGAAGTTGGGGGAGTAGACAGAAAAAGAAACCGATTCACAGAAATGTCCGTATTACATAATTAATTTATTTTTCCAAGTCCTTTTTCCTACGTCTCTAGACAGTTGAAAACTTCATCACATTTATCTGCAGATCAGTGCTTACAAGCACTGACAAAACTGATTTGTCTTGTATTCTTCAATTGTAAAGTAAGAATACTCCCAATTACTCTCTAAATATTGATTCAAGAGATAATGGATGTAACGGCCAGTGGGAAATATATAGGAAGTGCTAAACAAATTTGAATTAATCTCTTGGCCCCTTTCTTGATTTAACACAGTTAAGAAAAAGGGCACAACGCCCATTCCAGGCTGGAATTCCTTTATCACTTATTAGCTGTAAGGACTTGGGAAAATACATGCATGAGTCTATAATAGGCTAAATGATGTCCCCTGAAGATATCAGGCTCTAATCCTTGGAAATTATAAATGTTATCTTTTATGGGAAAATGGTGTTTGCAGATGTGATTGAGGATTTTGAGATGTAGAGATGAGCCCAATTCTCCAGGCTCGCCCTAAACACAGTCATAGGTATTGCAAGAAAAAGGCAAAAGGAAATTTGAAAAACAGAGAAGGCAGGCATTGAGAAGATGAAATAGAGAGATTTAAAGATGTTGGCCTTGAATAGCGGGGCAATGAGAGCACAAGCCAAGATGGAGAAGCCACAGAAGCTAACAAGGGCCAGGAACAGATTTGCCTCTAGAGCCTCTAGAAGGAACTCAGCCCTGTGACAACCTTGATTCCGTTCAGTGACATCGTTTTGGGACTTGTGGCCTCCAGTATTGTGAGAGAATATTTCCTGTTTTTTAAACCACCAAGTTTGTAGTAATCTGTTACAACAACCCCAAGAAACTCATACAGGCTTTGTAAGATGATTAGGTAGGCTGAACTGATATTTGTGTCTTGTGGGGAGGAAGCAGGGGAGTGGAAGGATAATGACTCTTCCTCCAGGTAAACTACCCAAGAAGAATGGATGATTTTCATTCTAATTCATGTACATCTTTGTCTTCAACACAAACATCCCATTAATAAATTACAAAAAGATGAACACAAACATTTTCCCTTTTGCCGAACCTGCTGATAAGGCCAGACACAGACCCTTCCCCTTTCATCTCTAGCTAATTTTTTTTTTTTTTTCTTTGTCCTCATAAGCAATTAACTAAAGTGAGAACTTGGTCCGCCTCAAACTAGCTAAGGCAGAAATAAACATTTCCTATGTAGTTATCTGAATGAGACCTCCTCTGAGTGTATAACAATCATGTGGCTCACTCCACCTGCAACTTGTTTACCTGTTCTCTGTAAAGTTGAAGGCAAACACCCTGCAGAGACACTCCCATCTTGGTTTGACATGCACACATCCTGTTGTGATAGCCTGAGTAAAATCAACTCAATTACCTCGTGCATTTTGACTTCAGCATAAATTATTTATAAAAATAAAACATGTAATTAGAAGGGTCTGGATCAATGGGCCCCATGACTGAATTAACAGCTTTCAAAACTAAGGTAGATGAAATAGCTTCACAGGTATTCTTGGCACGTCTTCAAGTTTGATTATGCGTTCCCTGCCTGTTGCCCTAACCCCATTATTGGTATTAATTGCTTCATTCAACATTGCAAGAAAGACCAATTAGAGCTCCTGTGACCTTTTCCTAGTACTTTCTAAAAACCCAGGGTAAATAAGTCAAATACATAATTGGTCAACCAGAAATTCTAGTAGTAAGAACTATCTGTGACACATTAAAAAACAAAACAAAATAAAATAAAACAAGCAAAAAAGTCTCCAGTACTCTTTGTTTATTTATTTGAGATATGGAAGGGGTGAGCAGGTAAAAACAACTACAATTTATTTCAAAGGGAAAAATTGGAATGAATACACTGGGAATTTTTGCATATTGAGCCAATATTTTAACACTACCACATTTTATGCATGTATGAAAAATTATTGCCTTAATACTGTATAACTATTAAGAAAATGTCAGAAATTGGAAGAAGTTACAAAACAGGAAATAAGATGCTAATCACGGTAATGGCTCTGAGCCAAGTGACAGCTAGTACTATGAGTGTTAGGCTGGAGAGTGGCAGTTCTAATAAAGAGTTACTGACTGCTCAGGTGACTCCAGGAAGGTCACACTTCTCTGAACTTTAATTTACTCATTTGTAAAGTGAAAGGGTTCTATGTATTTAAATCTCTGATCTCTCTAGATTGAAAGGCTACAATTTTATTCAACAAATTTTGAATGTCTGTTAGGGCAAGGACATTTATTGGTAGGTACGGACATGAATACACAGATTCTTATAGCCAATGTTCTCAAGTATCTTTAATCTGGTTCAAGTAGAGAAACTGCATAGGGCAGGTAGATAAATAAATCCTTATGCAAGTAAATAAGGTAGATGATAATATCAGCAATAGTATTTGAATAAACCAAACACCCTGGAGGCAGAAGGGAAGAAACCAATATGCATCCTGAGAGAGTCAAAGAATAATGGATCAGATTAATGTCTTTGTACCTTTGCACTTTTCACAATTACTTTAAATGTTGCCTGCTTTTTGTTTTGACTTTACTCCCCCAAATGAATATGGCTACTATTATCAAGATATTCATACTGTGTTTTACATCACAGAGATGCAATCACATTGCTTCATGCTCTAAGTCTGTACATTACAGGAGGACAGATGTGAGGATTGTTCCTTGATGGGAAAAGCAGCCACTCGGTCCAGAGACCTCAGAAACTATCCATCATGTCCACAATATCTGGAGGCTAGACGACTCTTCTTGAAAAATAGAGTGGAAGTGAGGATGCTGCATGTGAAGCCAATCTCTCCAGATGGCTCGATGCACTGATGCATCTTAGCCAGAGTGGCAACGGTGTGTGGTCTCTGTGACTGACGCAGCAGGAAATGAGTGGCCTAGGGATTTTATTTTTAAATCAAATATCTGCCAACAATTCATCCATGCCTGAAATACCACACAATAAACATGATGCAATATAAACTGAGGATTTCACAAATTGTTGCCAAATTCAGTTTTAATTTGAAAGAGCTGGCAAGTTTCTCTCCTCTGCTCTAGGATTTATTTTCTACTCATCTTCTCCAATCATTGCCCCTTTACAATGCCATACTGTTAAAGAAACTCCCCCTGTTAAATATATACATATACATATATTATATATATATATAAGCAAGTACAACATAAGAAATGGAGCATGAGGTCCTAGTGCAAATTAAAAGTCATTGTTACTTTTCATTTCCTTGGTATGTATGAAGTATGTGTATGTGTGTGTGTGTGTATGTGTGTGTATATATATATATATAAAATGCTTTTTGCCTCTGAGAATTGGAAACACTGCAAAACCTGTTTAAATCAAACATTAAAGACAGATCCCTAAAGTAAAAAAGACTACATAATTTCTTTTTTTTTTATTTTTTTTAATGTTTATTTTTGAGACAGAGAGAGACAAAGCATGAATGGGGAAGGGACAGAGAGAGAGGGAGACACAGAATCCAAAGCAGGCTCCAGGCTCTGAGCCGTCAGCACAGAGCCTGACGCGGGGCTCGAAGTCACAGATCGCGAGATCATGACCTGAGCCGAAGTCGGACACTCAACCGACTGAGCCACCCAGGTGCCCCCATAATTTCTTTAATTCTTGTTATATGATTAAACAATTGAGGCACTTGTACGAGCTGGAGAAAAATGTGTCGGAGCAGGCAGATCTTTACTTATGTAACTTCAGTGTTATCATTTAAGCAATAATGCTGAGACTCCATCCATTTTAGAGTAACCTGAATATATCCCAAACTGAAAATTTTACATTACTTTAAGTTCTTGTTGATCTATTTCAAGTCTTCTCTAACTACTAAAGAAAAACCACATGTAAGATCATTTTCTAAATGGCACTGCCAGGCTTCCAGAAGTTACGTGCAGTATGTAAAACCTATAAATATATCTAAGACTAAGAAGGTCACTAATACCGACCTAGGAAGCCTTACTCATGACTCAGATAACTTACTATTTAAGATTTTTCTGAGATAAAGTCAATAACTAATAACAACCATAACGTGTTGAAAGAATATAACACACTTGCCAGTACTGATCACTAATCAGAGTATTCTGGGTAAATTTAGGCAAAACAAAAAGCAAAACTTAGGCCAAAAAAGTTTCCAAAACTCCAAATACTTTCTCTACCTTCTTCTCATGGGTTACAAAAATAGCAGGATTAGCTTTTTGCTATTGGGGATTCATAAAACACAACAAAGTGTTCCCCCAATTCAAGATTACACATACTCTGTGCTGCTTACAGTGGGACTATCATGATCGTCACATGGTAGGCAACGATTTTTTTAAGTGGGACTCTGCCTCAAGAAAACACTCAGTCATGGGCCACCAGAGTGTAAGGTACATGCGACTGGAAGTTGTGTCTCGTGTGTCCCCCTACTATTCACCCTCCATATACTTCTCAGGGTTATCTCCATGAAACATAAATCTTATCATACTATCCATCTGCTTACACCCTTCAGTGCCCCTTCTCCATCCGACTTCAGAGTCACAACAGGCTGTATATTTAACATGTGTCTTAAAAAATAAATTTAGTATATCCACTCAAGATGTTCCATTTTTAGATATTCAGGAAAAGTGAGACTGTAGTTTAATTATTGCATAAATAATAGTGTAGGCAGTATAAAGACTTAGCAAAAATTGTGATGGTTGGACATACCTAACTAAATTTGAAAAACAATGGGGTGCCTTGGTGGCTCAGTCAAAGTGTCCGACTCTTGGTTTTGGTTCAGGTCATTATTTCGTGGTTCGTGAGCTGAAGCCCTGCATCAGGCTCCACACTAACGGCACAGAGCCTGCTTGAGATTCTCATTCTCTCTCTCTCTCTCTCTCTCTCTCTGTCTCTCCACCCACTCATGCTCTCTCTCTCAAAATAAATAAACTTAAAAAAATAAAGTTGAAAAACATTGGTCTAGAATAGAATCCAAACTCCCCATGGAAAGCAGGGAATTCCATTCACTGCTCTATCCTTCTCTATCCTCTTACCTTTTGTGGGCTCCATTCCCTGTGTTCTACAACCTGTTACCTTAACATATCTCTTGGAGTTTGCTGGACCTCCAGACCATTTCATTTACTTTGGATTTCTCTGGGGTTTCTGACCAAGCCGTGTCTTCCTTCTGGATTCTCATAATAATTGGTCTCACACTTACTTCCACTAGGATGACTTTCCTAGTCCCTACTCTAATTCTCTCCATCCTAGAAATCTGGCCAGCTCTCTTGTACCCCTACATGTACTTTGATCATTCCTGTCATAGCATTGCTATTATCTACTTTGTTTAACTCTTTTATGTTCAACTCCTGTCTTACACTGTATCCAATGGACTCTATTAATGATATAAACCTCCAACCAATTATGTTAACAGATGAATTGTGTCCACTGCTAATTAGTAACTCGTGAAATTCTTTTATTCCTAAAATAATAACATTGTTAGACTTTTATAATTCTGATATTGTTTTACAAGAAACAATGGGGATTTTTTGATAATTCATTTCCAATGCATAAAATGATAAGAAGTTATGTTAGCTGTTTGTGTTAATATAATTTAACATTTTTGACATATATCCACACAGTCTTTGATATTCTTCTCTTTAAAAGATCTTGAGGTCTCTGAGTGGGTCACTCAGTTAAGCATCTGACTAAGGCTCAGGTTATGATCTTATGGTTTGTGGGTGTGAGCCCTACTTTGGGCTCTCTACTATCAGCACAGAGCCCACTTAGTATCCTCTGTCTCCCTCTCTCTCTGTCCCTCTGGCACATGTTCTTTCTCTCTCTCTCCTCTCTCTCTCTCACAGAAATAAATAAAAAAAATTTAAATAAATAAAAGGCAGATCTTCAAATTCTCTACTCTCAAATGTGTATTGAACTCTCTTCTAAGAAATACAGTATGGAAGAAAAGAAGGTATATTCCTCCCAAGATGAAGTTATAAAAACTATGAATTCTATCTTGGGTGTATTCTTCTTCTTTGGATCTCATACTCTAGGAAAAACCATGCTATCAGAACCATGTGCCAAGGAAATTAAATCTCTTGCCAACAGCCATGATGTGAGTCTGGAAGTGTATTCTCCAAACCCAGTCAAGCTTAAAATGATCGCACACTAGTTGACACCTTGATTGCAGCTTAGGGAAAATCTCAGAGCCAAATTCATGCAAATAAGCTGCAGATGTTCCCAGATTTCTGCCCTCCCCCCAAAATCTAGAAATAATAAATATGTTTTTTTTTGTTTGTTTGTTTTCAGCTTTTCCATTTTTGACGAAAAGTGTTATGTATAGATAAACAACCAGCAGATGACCTTGGGCACATTGCTCAATCTCTTTGAGCATAAATTTCCTTGCATCTAAAATTAAAACAACAATTTTAGAGGTTCTCATATGTGACTTGAGCAGCAAATACCCAGTAATATGAAAGACAGACAATAAGTGCTAGATATTTTCCCATGACCTAAATGCCTCGTGGCTTTTTTTTTTTTTAAGTACAGTTATTTTGGAATTTAAGAGTCTGTGCTGGACGTTGTACAAAGCAGGGAACACAGCTCTAACTCCTGCATTGAAGGACACATTCCAAACTGGATTGTGTTTCTCAAGTCACTAGCTTATTGGTAAATAATGATTCTTAGGATAAAGTTATAAATGAATGGTCACATCAGTGTTTTGATAAATTTCACAATCTCGGCACATAAGTGGGCATGTACATAATGGTCACGTACTGGATACAAGTTTCAGGAATGACTCCCACCTACCTATAATCATAACCCATAGCTAAGTCTCTACTATTCAGCAGAAAACCCACCATTAGAGACTAATTTAGTGTGTAAAATATCCTGGTAGAAGAAACATAACTCCTATTGATGGTGATTACACTAGAAAATATTTGTTTGTTCATCTATAGTTCTCAAATTGTGGTCCACAAACCATTTGCCTCTTAATCACCAGATGGGTTTGTTACGGATATTCTTTGTTAAAAATAAAGTTCCCTGAGATCCACACACGTTTTTCATTTTCATTTATAATTTCTCTTCAATGTCAATGATTGGAAATATTCCTTAGGAACGACAACAAAAAATAAAACAAGGCACAAAGATCTCTCTAGTCATTCTTCTACTCACATCCATTTGAGAGTATTGATTTATAGTGGCCTTGGATCTTATCTGCACATTAAAATCTCTGGAACTTTTAAAATCTCCCCAGATGATATTACCCTGAAGTAGAGATAAGAACTGCTGGTCTAGACCTCGAAACCTGATTCATTTTGCTCATTTGCAGTATCCATTTGTCTCAAGTATATTTGACTTTACAGCCCCTGAATTGATCTGAGTGGCTTGTGGGAATTGGTCATAGGCAAAAAGTTATGAGGCAGAGGAAAGCATGGCAGACAGAAGAAACTGAGTGACTAGAAAATTAAGGGAAAATTAAGACAAAACTCCATAATTTTAGCAAGTCCTGTTTTTTACAGAAAAAAAAAATCAACCACTTTAAGTCACTTAAATGAATCAATAGCCAAACACAGAACTTCTCAAATATTTCCTCTCTTAGGAAGCATATTTGGTATTTTTTTTAAATTTCTAGTAAAACAGTCCATAAAGCAAATTTTAACAACCTCCCTTATCTTCCAAACTAAGTACAAACTCCTTAGCTTGCCATTCAGTGCCCTCTACAACCCAGTCCTAAACTCACTCCTTTTCATGAACATATCCCAGAACATTCCCTGATGGATCACTATTCTAAGCTATGTTGAATTCATTTTTTCTATATCTTAAGTTTCCTGACTCTGCACATTGTTCACACTGACAATAATGAACCTATCTTTCAAAACAGAGATCAAATGTTAAATGCTGCTTGAGAATTATGACTTCCTATTCCTCTCTTTTAATAATAAATATACATAAAGTCTTTTAGAAGTCCAATGTGCTATCCATTGCGCAACGGAGCCACCTACATAAAGTCTTTTAAAAAAAAAAAAACATCCCCTGAAACTGTTCCATCTCCTGGAACATTTTATTTCTTTCTTTTATTAACCAAATTATGTTCTACCTTTACTTATTTTCATACATGTTAAAATATTTTAAGATATCTTAAAATATCTAAAAACATAGAAAATTTTCACAGAGTCATTTTTCCTCCCCTCATCCTTTTTGGTAGCCAAGACAAGAGATTTTTAAATGATTAAATAATTTTTGTATCCTGCCTTATTTCTTCTAACTGCAGTCTGATTTCTTTTAAAACAGCCATCTATCAGTATTCTTCCAAAGATTTCACCTGCATTAAAGACTTGATTTTGAGTATATTCAACACTGTTTCTCATCTTTAAGAAGAGCAGAGTTAAAAGATTCTGACAAGATCCATGAATTAAGACTTATTAATATTTTCAAACTGTTCAAAAGCACAGAGCAAACCTTCACACTGTTAAAACCTGCTCCTGTTTTTATTTCAAAGAAAAACTCCCTTCCTTAAGTATGAGATCTCTATAAATATGGTTTATATTTATAAAAAAAGTAAAGGAAACATATATAAGTAGATGTAACAAAAAGATTCAAACTGTTAATATAAAAGATACAATTATAACATTGTAAATAATAATTAAACTAAAGTATAAATTTGTATATATCGAGATCTTAAACTATGTGCTTTATAATAACCATATTTTTAAAAAAATGAATCTGCCACAAAATACATCTTAACAAATTTAAAACAACAGAAATCATAATGTCTGCTCTCATACTATAATGGGATTCAACTAGAAATTAGTAACAGAAAGTTAGTTGGAAAATACCAAAATACATGAAGGTTAAATAATACATGGGTCAAAGAAGAAACATCAAGAGAAATCTAAAATACATGTTCAACTATATTCGAATGAACAAATGACATCAAATTTTGTGGGACGAAATGAAAGCATTGATTAGAAGGAAGCTTTTTAGCACCAAATGCATATATTGTATAAGGAAGAGTGATTTAAAACTAATTATCTGCAATGCCTATGTGGTTCTGTGGGTTAAGTGTCAGACTCTTGATTTTGGCTGAGGTCATGATCTCACACTTGTGAGATGGAGCCTCACATCAGCCTCTGCGTTGACAGTGTGGAGCCAGCTTGGGATTTTCTCTCTTTCTCTTTCTGCCCCTCCTCTATGCACTCTCACGCACGCACACACACATGCTCCTCCTCTCTCAAAAAACATGAAATTATATTCAATTAATTATCTTACAGAACTAGGAAAAGAAGTAAAAATTAAAAAGTCAGCAGAAGAAAGGAAATAATAAGAATTAGGACAGGAATCGATGGAACTGATTATAGGAAATCAACAGAGAAGGTAAACAAAACCAAAATCTGATTCTTTGAAAAGATCAATAAAACTGATAAGGCTTAGCTGGTCTAAGTAAGAAAAAAAGAGGAAGGGCATAAATTACAAGTATCTGAAGTGAAAGAAAAGATAATACTAAAGATCCTATAGAAATTAAAAGAATAACACAGGAATATTATAAATAATTCTATGCCCACAATTTTATGGACCTAGAAGAAATGCACCAATTCTTTGAAAGACATAGTTTGCCAAAACTCACAAAAAAGGAATACGATCTGAATAGATCTATATCAATTAAAGAAATTAAATCAATAACGAATAACTTTCTAAAACAAAAAGCTCCAAGTCCAGATAGGTTCACTGGTAAATTCTCAAAACATCTCAGGTAGAAATTATATCAATTCTTTATGATCTCTTTCAGAGGACAGAAGCAGAAAGAATATCTCTTAATTCATTCTATGAAGCCAGTATAATCCTAACACCAAAAACAGACAAAGGCATTACAGGAAAAGAAACTACAGACCAATATCTCTCATGTACACAGATGCAAAAACTCTCAACAAAATATTAGCAAATTGAATCAAATAATGTATAGAAAGAATTACATACTACAACCAAGTGGGGTTTATTCCAGTTATATAATGTTCAACATTAAAAAATCAATTAATATAGGGATCCCTGTGTGGCTCAGTTGGTTGAGCATCTGACTTTTGATATTGGCTCAGGTCATGATCTCATAGTTGTGAGATTGAGCCCCGCATCAGGCTCCATGCTGAATGTGGAGCCTGCTTGGTATTCTCCCTTTCTCTCTCCCTCCCTCCTTCCCTCCCTCTCTCTCTTTCTGAAAATAAATAAATATTTTTAAAAAATCAATGAGTATAATCTATCATATAAACAGACGGAAAAGGAAAAATACTACACGACCATCTCTATAGATGCATAAAAATAATGTGACAAAATACAACACTCATTCATGATAAAAACTCTCAGTAAACTAAAAATGGAGAAGAACTGTCTCAAATCTATATAAAAAAAAACCTTATAGCTAACATTACACTTAATGATGACAAACTTGACACTTTCCTACTAAGAGCAGGAACAAGACAAGGATGTCTCCTATCACCATGCATTTTTTGCATGATACTGGAAGTCCCACATAACAGGTAAGACAAGAAAAAGAAATAAGAGGTATACAAATTGGAAACTAAGAACTGTGTTTGTTTGCAGATGACAGGATAATCTATGTAGAAAGTCTGAAAGCACAGACAAAAACACTCCTGGAACTCAAAATCAATTATTGTGAGTTTGCAGGATACAAGATTAATATACAAAAGTCAATAGGTTTCCTGTATATCAGCAACAAACAAGTGGGATTTGAAACTAAAATAATAATATAATTTGTATTAGCATCCCCACCAAAATGAAATAGTTAGGTAATAATCTAACGAAATATGTACAAGATCTACATAAGTAAAAGTATAAAACTCTGATTCATGAACTCAAAAAAGAATTAAATACACTGAGAGATATTTCATGTTCATTGACAGGAAGACTCAATATTGTCAGGTATCAGTTCTTCACAATGTGATCTATAGATTCAAAGCAATCCAGGCAAAATCTCTACAGTTACTTTGCAGATACTGACAAACATATTCTAAAGTTTATATGGAAAGGCAAAAGACCCAGAATAACTAACACAATATTGAAGATTAACAAAATTGGATACCACTTGACTTCAAGGCTTACCCTAAATTTAAAGTAATCAAGATGATAGGGTATTGGTAAAAGAATAGGTAAATGGATCAATAGAACAATAATAGGAGCTCAGAAACAGACCTATATAAATACAGTCTACCAATCTTTGACGAAGGAGCAAAAGCTATAAAATGGAGCTAAAATAGTCTTTTCAGCAAATAGTGCTGGAATGACTATACATAAACATGAAAAAAAAAAAAGCTAAGACACAGGCTTACACTTTTCACAAAACAAAACAAACAAACAAAAATGCTGAAAATGATTCACAGATATAAATTTAAAAAAAAGACAAAAAACTCTAAAACTCCTTAGAAAATAACTTAGGAGAAAACCTAGATGGCCTTAGGTATAGTGACGTCTTTTGAAATACAACCCCAAAGACATGATCTGTGACAGAAATGACTGATAAGCTGGACTTCATTAAAATTTAAAAACATCTGGCTGTGTGAAAGACAATGTAAAGAAAGAGTATATGGGAAATCTCTGTACCTTCCTCCCAATTTTGCTGTGAGTCTAAAACTGTACTATAAATAAAGTCTTTTTAAAAAAATCTATCAATAAATAATACTTATTCAGCATTTACTAGGAATACATGGCACGACTACATTTCAAAACAAATTACTGTTATCATTCAATAGTAAGATTTTACATGAATTCTCCATCCACCAAAAAATAGAAAAATGTATTTTTTTAATTGTTGTAGCTCCAGAGTAAGACATAGTTTGAGTGCTAACTTACTATGCTTTCTGTATTCTTCAAACATGTAAAGAACATTTGTCGCTGTCACTGTGACGCATACTGAGGTTCATGCTCATCTTAATGTTGCACTAACTTTCTAAGTTGTGACTTACCACCTACAATGATATCCTCAGGAAAACACAGAATGTTATTTTAAAATGTATTCTTTAAGATCCTTTGTCATTGTTATCATCATCATCATCATCATCATCATCATCATCATTGCCATCATCCTCAAAAAACGGTTCTCCAGCTCTGTCTAGATGAGTATGTTATCACTGTTAGATGAATGTATCTCCAGTCTCTTGGCAGATCTGGCTCTTTCATAAATATATATGCTTCAGGCTACTGCAGCTTGACACAAGGCATTGATATTACCCACAAGTGATTGCTCTAGTCCCATGCTCATAAATCAAAACACTTTTATTTTATTTTATTATTTTATTTAAATTGAAGTTAGTTTATATACAGTGTAGTACTGGTTTCAGGAGTATAGCCCAGTGATTCATCATTTACTATAACACCCCAGCGCTCATTTCGACAACTGCTCTCCTTAATGGCCATCATCCATTTAGCCCATCCCCCAACCTACTTCCCCTCCAGCAACCTTCAGTTTCTTTTCTGTATTTAAGAGTCTCTTATATTTTGCTTCCCTCTTTGTTTTTATCTTGTTTTTCCTTCCCTTCCCTTACATTCATCTATTTGTCTTTCTCTGATTAACTTATTTCACTTAGCATAAGAACTCCAACTTTATCCCATTTTAATATAACTTGGTTTACTTCAACAAAAGAATGCACAAATTCCACTGACATTATGCAAGTACAGTTATATTTCCATATGCAGTTCAATGAGATAATATTCATCTTCGATTTGTTTTCATTTTTGTTTTTGTTTTTACTTTTACTTTAGTAGATCATGAGCCATTCTGTAAATTGAATGCAATCGGCAGTGGACCAGATGCCCAGAAAATGCACTTACAAGCAAATGTATAAATAATTAGAAAAACTCTTGATCTCCAGAAAGCCATCCAGGAATACTGATTTAAAATAACTATGATACCTTAGATACATTCCAAAAGAAAATCCTCAAATTGTGTCCCATAAAATAAGTGTTATTTTCCTATTTATTGTAGACAACATTGAAAATTCCCTGACAGCCTTTTAGACATGATTAATATCAAAATTTAGGACTTCAATAAGTGAGAGATTAGATTAGGGGAGACAGAAAAGATGGTATTTCACAAGTTTGTGATTCTAGGGGTTCATTTTCTCCACAGAAGGAGTAGGGGAGACTATTATTGATTTAATCACTGAATCCCTGATTTGTTTTCATTCAACTTCTGACAAGCAGTGAGCGTCCAGAAAATCCAGCTGAATTACTCACGTGGCTCTATCAGATGCTCTTCTATGGACGCCCCTTTTCTTACTGTCTCAGAATGGCTAGGCTTGGAAGAATCAAGTGTGGCATGAGGGCCAGAGAAGTACAAACAGTCAAATTTCAAATACTTGTGAAGGGGTTTTCCTATATGAAGTATTTTTCTTCATGAGAATAAACAGCTAACTGTTTGGACTCTATTCAACTAATTGTCTCCAATTTCTTTTTAACTTGCAATTTTCTGGAGCTTTATTCAGGAGCAGCTCATGACAGAGTCCAGCAAGAACTGGTCTGGGGCTCACAGGTCCTGGATTTTAAAATTGGCATTGCCAATACTTCATTTTGTGCACCTCAGTCAAACCACTAACTCTACCGTTTCTCTGGATTTTTATTTATAAAACAGTATAAGTTTCTCTTAGGTATTACAGAGGTTAAATAAGCGTATCATAGGTTTCCTCCTGATCTGAAAATCTATTCAGGAAATAATGTATTGATGTGGCTTTTGCCAGTAGGAGGTTTTTTTTCCCCTACTAGAGTGAAATATCTCAAAGGAACCAGCAAGGAGAGCATGAAACTGAGGGATCTATAAAAAGGTAAATGTAGATGATTCTTCTTTATCTTTGGCACTTGTGAAAATTGTGCCGATGCCGATAGTTTTCCTTTATGGCTCAGGAAGTTGCAAGATTGAAGAGGCTGAACATGGACGTAATACTGACTTGAGATTAGACAGTCGAAATACCAATTATTGGGGTGCCTGGGTGGCTTAGTTGGTTATGCATCTGACTTTGGCTCTGATCATGATCTCACTGTTCGTGAGTTTGAACCCCACATCGGGCTCTGTGCTGACAGCTCTTTGTGATTCTGTGTCGCTCTCTCTCTTTCCCTTCCCAGCTCGTGCTCTGTCTCTCTCAAAAATGAATAAACATTAAATTAAAAAAAATACCAATTATTGCCATCTGTAAAATTTAAAAATAGTTTCCTTTGGATGATCTCACTTAATCTTAAGAGAGCACAGTGGAGGGAAAATATTACAATTGCCTTTTCATAGATGAGAAATACAAATCTCAGTGATGCTAACTGGCATGCCTAAAAATACAAAGTAAAAGATATTCTCACGGACCCCTCATATCTTAACCTCACATTTTGCTAACCATACTCTATTCATTTCAAGTGATTCAGAATTCCCAAATAAGTAGAAAGCAAAACACGAAACAAAACAAAACAAAACGCTGTTGACTGAGAGTTCAGGCTTTACAGCAGAGTGCTCTCATATGAATCTTGGCTCTGAGACATACCTGCTTGATCATCCCAGGCAAATTACTTAACCTTTCTCAATTCCTTCTTTCTTAAAGTTAGGATACCACCTACTTTCTAGTTTACTTATGAAGACAAAATACAAGAATGTGAAACAGCATGGAATCTTGCATGTATTAGATTGTTACTTAATCTTATCTTTTAATATTATCAACCATACATTTTAACTGTTGTGTAGTGCCTTTTTTGGTACACAGCAATAAGTAGAAGGGACATGTCCAAGAAGCAGGACAATATAATTATCATTGGCTGTAAAATGGTAAAAAGAAAATTGCAGAAAAAGAGAGATGGGAGAGTAAACAGAAAGAAGCCTGGAATTAACTCTGCAGGAGTGATTTGTATATGAGAGTCAAGAACTAAAATACTTCAAAGGAAATATTTGAGTGTCTAGGTTAAGATAATATGACAAACAAAAGAGGTGTCTATGAATGAATATGAGAAAGGTTTGACCCTGAGTGGAGACCGTGTTGGAGATGGTGAGAAGAAATACCTGTTCATATGGGGAGGGAAAAAGAAGTCTAGGAGGCTCTTTTTTTTTTTTAATTTTTTAATGTTTATTTTTGAGAGAGAGAGAGAGACAAGCGTGAGTGGGGGAGGAGCAGAAAGAGAGGGAGACACAGAATCCGAAGCAGGTTCCAGGCTCTGAGCTGTCAGCACAGAGCCTGATGCGGGGCTCGAACTCACGAACCACGAGATCATGACCTGAATCGAAGTCGGACACTTAACCGACTGAGCCACCCAGGCGCCCCTAGGAGGCTCTTTAAGAAAGAAAAACTACTCAGTTTAGCGCTTGTATTCCCTGGGCAAAGCTGGTTTAATTATGACTTCACTCTCATTGGTCAGCGAAGTTACTGAAGGCTGAGGAAAAATCATTTCAGTGAATGCTGACATGCTTGTGTCCAAAATTTTGTCTGGAGTGAATACTAGGGAGCAAAGTGAAAATGTATACCAGGCCCACTGATACGAATATCTACCCAGGCTTGTCCAACTACGCTACTTTCCATGCAGTACTGACCTTTTCTTACCAGCAACCACAGACTCTAGCAGGGGTGCCAGCTATAAAACTGATGTTTCTAATAAAATTTTAAAAATAAGGTTATTTTAGAAAATCATTAAAAATGAATTAATCAAAACATTCAGAGACATAAGATAAAATACAGTATTTCACTAATGCATTTCTTCAATTGACACACTCAAACTGCTTGGATTGGAGTATACACACACATACGCGCACACATACACATGGAAAGCTATCATTCTAAATTTATTAAAGATTAATTTAGTCTTCAAATTCTAGAAGGCACTTATTATTTTAGCCTCTCTCACTCATCTTTCTTTTCTTTTCTTTCATCTGTAGGACCCCTTCTGATTTCCCATTCGTATCTTTCCTCTGAATCAAAAAGATAATTGAACTGGAAATAAAAATTTATGTTCTCTAATCCTATACATTATTTTCAACAATATTGGAGTCCACTTTTGATTCACAAAAATCAAGCTAGGCTCTGTGTTGGATGCTACAGGTAGATACCAGGGTGAAAAAGGTACTGTTCCTGTGCACAGAGAAGGCACAGTTTAATCATGATTTAGATTACAGTAAAACAGATTAAGTAATATAGAAGGGGACAATAGAAACTTCACTTTGGGTTGAAAGAAAGGAAATATATTGGAATAATAACTATTACTATCTATTCCAAATAAAATCTTTTTGGAAAGGTAACAAAAGCATTATAAAATGGGTAAATGTTTAACATTTCTTTAATGACAGAGGGAATTAGAATTATTAGGGTCAGAATTGGGGGAGGACATTACAAGTAAAGGAAAAACAAAATGAACAAAGACATGGATATAGTAGAGTCAGTTATGGGATCCAAGAATAGGTAGTTTGCCAGTTTGGTTAGTTTATACAGTTGGAGTAGGATAGTCGTAGAAGATAATGTTACAAAACTGGGTAGAAATTTGAGCTACAGAATTTCGACTTTACTTAAGAATTGCATGAGGAACCTTTTAAAGCAGAGATACAATGTAATTTGGTCTCTGTCAGAAGGATGTAGCAGCAGTCTGTAAGCAGTATTAGAATAGGGGAAAAAAAAAAGTCTGAGCAAAACAGAAAGACACTTAAAAAGACAAGACAGGTGAAGACAAAGGGCTGATGTCTACATAATATGCCTACAGTGGTGATGTCAAAATCTACAGAAATTGGTCCCTGATCTTATGTTTGCAGAAAACGTGACAACCTGTACACTTCAGAGAATTCACAGAATTAGGGGGTCCAGGAGAAAGAGAAGATTTGAGGAAATATGAGGTTTTCAGTTTGGACTGGAGAGTGCAAGGCACTTGGGACTTCTACGTAGATGTGCTACTGGAGAGGAATAAGAAAAATAATAAAACACACATTCGCGAGGGTCAAAAGCAACCATTTATTTTACTAAGATCTCACTGAACCACCTACACATTTCCTTTCACAGCCCACAAAATACGGGTGCTCCCAGGGAGGAAGGCCAACAAGAATTAATGAGGAATAAATAAAGACTAATACAGAATGACAGTCTCCCCAGGCATTCAGAGCAGAAGCCACAGCTGTAAGTTAAAGAATAGAATTAAATACCATTAACAGGTAAGGGAACAATTTTAGAGTATTTTGTTGTTGTTGAATAATGAGAGAACTGAATAAATAGTTCCAACTTTTCTCTGTAAATTTAATTTATTGTATAACCATATTAAAAACAGCCTTAAACATTGAAAAATAAAACATCCACTTTTTTCGCAATAACTGCTTTCATTTCTCTGTATTGTCTCCAAGTCTTTTATGGTCATAAAAATAAATTTATATTTTCATAGTCACAATTATATATAATCCATACCAATTTGTATTTTGTTTTTAATGTTTCCATGTTGCCATATATGCTTCCTAATGTACTCAGTGTCTGAATAATACTCCACTGAGTACAGTTGAGAAAATTTATAAAATCATTCTCTGCGATGGGTGGTTTGGGCTGTTTTCAGGTCCGGTTTATTTTAGTTACTGTGGTGATGAGTATCAATCTTCTTGATATCAGCCTCTGTGATACCTAGTATCAGAAATCCATGGTCTCATTAATTTCTCTCCTGAGAAGCTGGGAGCCCCTACAATGAAGACATCTATCTCACTGTTCTTACCATCGTATCTGCTGTATCTAGTGCATATTTTGAGCTCAATAATTTTTTGATAACTTGTTTTCCTTCTTTTCATCAATCTTTTTAGGATACACTTCTAAGGATAAAGAGGAGAAGGAAAATCAATTGCTGAGGAAAATAGATGTTTTATGCTTATAACCGTGTTATTAAAATGTGTCAACTTTATTTACTGCAGCGCTATGAGTCAGCACCCGTTTATTAAGCTTCCACTCTGTGACGGCATTATGCTGGGAACCTAGAATCAAGTCAACAGTGAACCAACATAATTATTGAGCTCAGAGTGCTCACAAACAATAAACAGAGATCTCTTCTCATCACTCCTTCTCCTTCCATACTAGTAACTGATTTCCTTTTGGAGAGTAGTCTCCTACTCACATGATATAGAATGGAATACCCCACATATAGTTTGATGCATCTCATGTCCAGCCCTGCCCAACATATGGACTCAAGATATGGGAGTCTCCCTCCATAGAATTTAAATCTTGATGTAAGCATACAGTGAATAAAAATGGCTGGGTACATTCCTTTCAGTAGAGTTCTCTGCTACAAAACCACTCTTCCTCCCATGTTCCCTGACCTATGGGGTTGCCTTTTTTCTATTCCACTCCAGGAATTATTTTCCTCTCATTGTGTCTTTGATATTGTGAGCTTCCAATATCCTCTCAGTAAGAAACCTGTGTGCAAGTTTGCTAAAGTCACTGTTTTATGTTTGTAACCAGACAGGAATATATGAAACTAATAATTAAAAGTTGAGAAATTAGCACAAGTAGTGGAATAAAGATTACAACAGAAACCAACAGGAAAGGTAACTGGCCTAGTCAGGAATCTCAGAGAGTAACAGAACCTCACCAAGATGGATGGATGGTTTGCCCATTTAAAAATATTTGCTAATCATAAGATAGAAGTCAAATAGATAAAATCAAAAATGAAAGAGATGTAAAAACTGACACCACAGAATTGCAAAGGATTATAAGAGACTATGATGAAAATTGTATCCCAACAATTGGAAAATCTAGAATAAAACTGTAAAGATACAATCTTCCAAGACTGAATCAGGAAGATACAGAAAATCTAAACTTAGAAATTACTAGTAACAAAATTGAACTGTCAATCAAAAAAACGCCTCCTAACAAAAGAAGTCCAGGACCAGATGGCATCACAGGTTAAATCTACCAAACATTTAAGAAGAGTTAATACTTATCCTTTCAAAACATAGAAGAGGAAAGAAAGGAAACTTCTAAATACATTCTATGAGACCACGTTATTCTGATACCAAAATCAGAGAAAGACCCTGAAAAAAAAATTATAGGCCAATATCTTCGATGAACATCGATGTTATAAACCACAACAAAATACCAGCAAACTAAATTAAACAATCATTAAAACATCATTCACTATGATCAAGTGCGATCTATTCTTGGGATGCAAGAATGGTTTGATATCTACAGAACAATCAATGTGATATGTCATATTAATGAAATCAAGGATAAAAGTGATCATCTCAGAAAATCATGCAGAAAAAGCTTTTGACAAAATTCAACATCCATTAATGATAAAAACTCTCAGTAAAGTAGATTAGTGGAAACATACCTCAACATAGTAAAGACCATGTGTTAAAAACACACACAGCTACCATACTCAATGGCGAAAAGCTGAAAAATTTCCTTCTAAGATCAGGAATGAGACACGTGTACCCATTCTCAACACATTTTTTTCAACATTATACTGAAAGGCCTAGATGCAGCAACCAGAAAGAGAGACAGAGAGAAAGAAAAAATACCCACATTGGTAAGGAAAAAACAAAGCTGTCACCATTTACAGATGACATGATACTATATATAGAAAACCCTAAAGACCCCATCGAAAAGTTGTTAGAACTAGTAATATAGTAACCTTGTAAGATATGAAGTTAATATACAGAAATCTGAATGTTTCTGTATGCTACTAAGTAGAGAAAGAGAAATTAAGAAGATTATCCTATTTATAATCACATCAAAAAGAATCGTATATCCTTGGAATACATTTAATCAAACCAGGAGGTGAAAGACCTGTACTCTGAAATCTATAAGACATTGATCAAAGAAACTGAAGATGACCCAAACAAATGGAAAAATATACCACGCTTGTGGACTTGAAGAATTAATATTGTTAACATGTCTATACTTCCCCAAATGCAATCTACAGAAGTCCCAATCAAAGCAGTCCCTGTCAAAATGTCAATAATATTTTTTCACAGAACTAGAACAAATAACCCTAAAATTTGTATGGAATAACAAAAGACACCAAGCAGCCAAAGAAATTTTAAGAAAGAACAAAAACAGAGATATCAAGAGCCCAGATTTCAAACTATATTACAAAGCTATAGTAATCAAAACAGTATGGTATTGGCACAAAAACAGACATATAGATCAATGAAACAGAATAGAGAATCTAGAAATAAGCCCACAAGTACGTTGTCAATTAATCTATGACAAAGGGAGCCTAAAATATACAATGGAGAACAGACATTTCTTCAGTAAATGGTATTAGGAAAACTGGAAAGCTATATGCAACAGAAAGAAACTATTTCTTACACCATACACACACACAAAACAAAAACCTCAAAATGAATTAACAACTTAACCATAAGGCTTGAAAACATAAAATTCCTAAAGAAAACATAGGCAATAATCTCTTACACATCATCCTTAGTAATAATTTTTCTGGATATGTCTCCTCAGGCAAGAGGGAAAAAAAAACCAAAGATAACCTGTTGGGACAACACCAAAATAAAAAGCTTTGCACAGCAAAGGAAATCACCAACAAAATGAAAAGGCAACCTACTGAACGAGAAAAGATATGTTCAAATGATATATCATGAGAGATTAATATACAAAATATATAAAGAACTCATATACCTCAACACCAAAAAACAAATGCTCTGATTGAAAAATGGGTGGAGACATTATTCAAAAAAAGACATACAGGTAGCCAAACAGATATATAAAAAGATGGTCAACATTGTTATTCATCAGGAAAATGCAAATCAAAACTACAATATCACCTCACCTTGTCAGAATGGTTAATAAAAAAAGGCAAGAAATAATAAGTATTGGGGAGAGCATGGAGAAAAGAGAACCCTCATGCACTGCTGGTGGGAATGTAAAATGGTGCAATTACTATGGAAAACAGTACAGAAGTACCTCAAAAATTAAAAATAGAACTACCATATGATATGGCATTTCCGCTTCTGGATATCTGTCTAAAGAAAACAAAAACACTAATTAAAAAGATACATGCACCTCTATATTAATTGCACCATTATTTATAATAGTCAAGATATGGAAACAACCTATGTGTCCATCAATAGTATATATACTCACTCAGCCAGAATAAAAAGAAATCAAACCTTGCCATTAACAACAACACAGACAGACTTAGAGAGTATTACGCTAAGTGAAATAAGTCAGACAGAGAAAGACCAACACCTTATGTTTCATTTACATGTGGAATCTAAAAAGCAAACAAAGGAACAAACAAACAAAAAACCAGAAAGAGACTCATAAATACAGAGAAAAAACTTGTGGTTGCCAGAGGCGGGAGGGCTGAGGGATGGGAAATGTAGGTAGGGAGGATTAAGAGGTATAAACTTCTGGATATAAAATAAGCCATGGAATGAAAAGTATAGCATAGGGAATACAGTTAATAATGTAATAATTTTGTATGGTGACAGATGGTAACTATCCTTATCATGGTGGGCACTGTATAATGCAGAATTGTTGAATCATTATGTTGTACATCTAAATCTAACATAACAGTGCATTCAATAAATAAATAAAATTTGCAAATTGTGTATATTCCATAAACATATTCAAATATATATTTACATTTAAAACTATGTCTCATGTACATGTATATATGTACACACATACATGCATCTATTTAAACTATACATGTATGTATTTTAATTAGTGTGTCTAAAAAATAAATAAAAAATTTGTGTGTCTATGATTACTAGATATTTCTCTACTTAACTGTTTATTCTATTTTCTGATAAAAAGTACGCATTTTAGAAAGGGTCTCCATCTTTATTTTTAATTTTTAAGTATTTAATTATTTTTTTTAAATATAATTTATTGTCAAGTTGGGTAACATACAGTGTATACAGTGAGCTCTTGGTTTTGGGGGTAGATTCCCATGATTCATCACTTACATACAACACCCAGTGCTCATCCCAACAAGTGCCCTCCTCGATGCCCATCACCCATTTTCCTTCTCCCTCGCTGTGCCCCACTTCAACCCTCAGTTTGTTCTCTGTATTTAATAGCCTATTATGGATGTTTATTTATTTTCGAGAGAGAGAGACAGAGCATGAGGAGGCAAAGGGCAGAGAGAGAGGGAAACACATAATCCAAAGCAGGCTCCAGGCTCTCAGCTGTCAGCACAGAGATAGACACAGGACTTGAACTCACAAACAATGAAATCACGACCTGAGCCTAAGTCAGATACTTAACCAACTGAGCCACCCAAGTGCCCCAAGGGTCTCCATTTTTAATGGGAAGTTAGAGGAAATGGATATCTATGTCCAGAATACAAGGAGCTTTCCTTAGAGACTTCTGCATGGGGGATGCTGAAATGAGCCCTTCCTACTTAGAAGGACAATAAAAGGACACTTAGAAGCTAGGAAAATAATGAGTCCTTCCTACTTAGGACAATAAAAGGACACTTAGAAGCTAGGAAAATAAAAGGACATGAATTAATTATTTAGGTGCACAGAGAACAGGAGGAAAGAAATGACAGTGCAAATTTCCCTCTTCCAACAATTGGTTGAAAACTTTTCTAGTGTTTATCTGTTGAATATCTGGGGTCCTTAACTTCTAGCTTATATGTTAACTTTGAACTTACCTCAATCCACTTCAGTCAGGAGAAGGTTCTATGCATGTATTAATTTTAATAATAAAAAGAAAGAATACATCACTATACCACCATGAGCAATGAAGCATGACAAAAAACCCATCATTTGATTGAAAAACTGACCGCATTTAAACATTATAAATGCAATCCCCAAATAGACCTTTTTCCCTAAGTGGTTTGGCACAAACTGAAAAAACAAAACAAACAAAAAAATAAAAACCTTATTGAGTCTGATGAAGTAATTCCAAAATGTGACTGAACCCAGAGAAAAGAGATTGGATTCTGGAATCAGAAAAATCTGAGCTGAGTACTCATCACAACTTAACATTCTTCTTGGGGAAGAATCAGTATCATCTGGCTTTTATAACGTGTTTCTGTGCCTTCAAAGAGAATAATAGAAGGAGAACCATGTAAATCAATTATATTTAACCATTTCAGACATATGTTAGTTCTAAGTCAATATTTGGCTCAATAGACAAATCAAATTTCAACAATGTATTTTTTAGATATAAACGCGGAAAGACTGGAAATGAGTGGGAAAATATAGGAAAAATATTAAGCAAAGAATATTAGTGTAGCTGTATCAAAGTCAGATAAAACATATTTTACCATATTGTTGAGATAATATAAAACATATTTTAGGGGCGCCTGGGTGGCTCCGTTGGTTAAGGGTCCTTATCTTGATTTCAGCTGAAGTCATGATCTCATGGTTGGTGGGATCAGACCCCACCTTGGACTCTGCATTGACAGTGCAGAGTCTGCTTAGGGTGCGCTCTTGCTCTCTCTCTCTCTCTCTTGCCTACACTTGTGTTCTTTCTCTCTCTCAAACTAAATAATTAAGTTTAAAACACACACACACATATTTTAGTAGTGTCACAACACAAGAACTAAAAGTTAACCATTAGAGAGATATACATATTCTAAACTTGTGTGTGTTTAAAATAATGGTTTCAAAATGCATTAAGCAAACTTTGACAGAAATGCAGGAAAAATGTTAATATGTCATGTGGAATAGGTTCAGCGCATCCTCTTCAATATTAATAGAATAAAATATAGTAAACATTTAGAGTATCTGAGAAGAATATTTTACTATTAAAAAGCTAAATTTGCAGCATTTGGGTGGCTCAGTGATTAAGCATCTGACTCTTGATTTCTGCTCAGATCATGATCCCATGGTTGTAGAATCAAGCCAATGTCTGGCTCCTTGCTGAGTGTGGAGACTGCTTACGATTTTCTCTCTCTCCCTCTACCCCTCTACCCCTGTTCACATGCTTGCTCTCTCTCTCTCTCTCTCTGTCTAAAATAAAATTAAAAAAAAGCTAAATTTATTTGGTATATGTAAAATTTTTATACAAATTAGGCAAGATACATTCTCTTCAACTAGTCATGGAAGAGTAGTATATATTAAACCATAAAAAAAAATCTAGCTTATTTATAAGAATGTATGTTCTACAACTCATATCCTATGATCAAAATAAGATTAAAGTAGAAACAAAAGGACAATTCCAAACTCATCTATGGTAACCTGCAAAGTAAGATGCATAACCTCAAAATGTTTATATCTAAAACATTAAAATACTAGAATAATAACATGCTAAGCACTGTATTTAAGTAACAAGAAAGTTAAAATCAACGAGAGTTGAAAATTGGTGACTATAAAGCTAAGAGGAGAAATATTTGCACTAAAAAAACTAGAATAAAAAGGAAAATAAAGCAACAAGTTAATTAAAATACTAATAAAATGAATAATTTTAAGACTGATATAAACTGATAAACAAGTTAGCACAAATAACTATTAATGGAAATCAGAATAGCATTATAGTTATTTATATTTAAGGCAACATTTCAAAAGATAAAGGGAATACTCCAAAAATCTTTAAACCAATACATCTGAAATCCTAGATGAAAAAATGTTTCTTAGCAATAATTACTGAAGAAAAAAAGAAATTTATAATGTAAAGCTAAAATTGCAATTCCTTGAGAAAAAATGTACAATTTAACAAATGTAAGAAAATGATTCATATAGAAATAAAGTCACATACCTAAATAACAATCATTCTAAAATAATTCTGAATTAAATCAATATTTATTGTAAAAAAGTTTATAAAATTTGGAAGAAAGTAAATATATGGATGGTATCAAGGTTAAAGAAAGGTTTTTAAAAACAGTAAACAAGTACTAATTATAAAATAAATTGGAAGATAAATTTACTACAGTAGCTCTTGGGTGGCTCAGCTGGTTGAGCATCTGACTTCAGCGCAGGTCATGATCTCCTGGTTTGTGAGTTTGAGCCATGTGTACGGCTCTGTGATGACAGCTTAGAACCTGGAGCCTGCTTTGGATTCTGTCTCTCTCTCTCTGCCCCTCCCCCACTTGCAGTCTGTCTGTCTGTCTGTCTCTCTCTCTCTCTCTCTCCCTCTCTCTCCCTCTCTCTCTTTCTCTCTCTCTCTCACAAATAAATAAACATTTTTTTAAAAGTTCTTGGGGTCCCTGGGTGACTCAGTTGGTTAAGCATCCGGCTTCATTCAGCTCAGGTCATGATCTCACCACCTGAGAGTTCCAGCCCTGCACTGGGCTCTGTGCTGACAACTCAGAGCCTGGAACCTGCTTCAGATTCTGTATCTCCCTCTCTCTCTGCCCCTCCCACACTCATGCTCTTTCTCTCTCTTAAAATTAAATAAACATTAAAAAAATAATAAATAAATAAATAAATAAATTGACTACATTAAAATTCAGAACTAATGTCCGTCAACAGAAATCTTAAACTGAAATGACACACAGACCACAAGAAAATAATTATAAGTATTGAGAGTATAAAATCAACTTCTGTAAATGAATTAGAAAATAAAAACTCAATAAGAAGAGGAGCATATTACATAGTCAGGCATGTTTCAACAAAAAACAAACAAACACAATAATGAACAAGCCTAAGAAAAGATGCTCAATTCCATTAGTATTCAGGAAAATGTAGTTAAGAACATCAGAAGCTACCCTTGGAACTAACAAGACTGGAAAAATTAATGAGCTATACAATAACAGCTGTAGGTGAGGATGTTAACAAAGAGTTATATAGCCCCACTGCTGAAAGGATACTTTAAGACCATTGTGGAAAACATTTGGGCAATAAACTATAAAGTTCAATATGCATATAGCCTTTCAGCCAATCATTTGGCTTCCATGCTAGGTATATACTTGAGTGCTCTGCTGTCAAAAATGATAGTTACTACTTTCAAATGAGCACTTGAAATATGGCTAGCTTTGATTGAGATATACTTGTAAAAGTAAAATACACAGAAGATTTAAAAGATTTAGTGCAAACAATAAAATTAAAAATATATGATTAGTGATTTTACAGTTTTATATCGTCAAAGAAAAATTGCACCAGAAGCAAGGAAGACTTTATTCAACATTATTGCAATAGAGGAGAGAGATTGAACCCAACTATAATGAAACAAAAGGCAAAAGAGATTTTAAGCACTAAGTGAGCTAGTAGGAAGGTACTGGAGGATATAAACTGGGAGGTTGTTCAATGTGATGTGGGCGTCTGTGTTTGCTAACTGGCACTTAGCTACATTGGACGCCTGCCCTCTCACAGAGGCTGGGAGGATAGGGCCTCTATTTTTTATGGTGATTACATTTCAAAGAGACAACTCTTGGCCCTTGAGAAAGACAGCCCTTTGGTCATAAAATGTCAAGAGGCAGGAAGAAGATTAACATCTCAAAGGGGCAAAGAAAGAATTTGTAAATAAAACTTTCTAAAGTAAATGCTCTAAGAAAAGGGAAGTCACAAACCTACAATTAGGAAGAAATCTGTCTAAAGTTTAGTCAAGGCTGGGGTAGTATTAAAGCAAGTGAAAATATATTAAGACATAGTGTATCCAAGATAAAACTTATTGTTAAAATTAATTTCGTCTCTTTTAAGTATTTTTAAATGGAAACTAAGAAATCTAAAAATTAAATAATTTGTCCATATTCTTATCTAGTTTAGTAAGATAAAATAAAATTATTTATTAAGATATGTATAAGAATTATAATAACATTATTGTTTAAAGGGAAGCCAAAACACTTAAATTAACCCAGATGTCCAACAATGGATAGAGAAATAAATTATGATAAATTTACATATTTTATAGAGTAGTAAAAATTAATGAACTACATTTAGTTGTATAAGTTAATACAATTATAACTACGTGGGACAATGTGGACACAGCTGAGAAATGTAAAATTGGATAAATATAGGCACTTGCGTAAAATTACACAGAAGGATTTCCATTAAAAACTTTCAAAAGGATGGGGCACCTGGGTGGCTCAGTCGGTTGAGCGGGCGGACTTCAGCTCAGGTCATGATCTCGCGGTTTGTGGGTTCGAGCCCTGCGTTGGGCTCTGTGCTGACAGCTCAGAGCCTGGAGCCTGCTTCAGATTCTGTGACTGCCCTTCTCTCTCTGCCCTTCCCCTGCTTATGCTCTGTCTCTCTGCCCTTCTTCTGCTCATGCTCAGTCTCTCAAAAATGAATAAACGTTAAAAAAAAAAAAAAAACTTTCAAAAGGATGGGGCGCCTGGGTTGCTCAGTAGGTTAAGCATCCGACTCTTGATTTTTGATCAGGTCATGATCCCATACTTTGCGGATTCAAGCCCCGCATAGGGCTCCCCACGTAGGACAGCACAGAGCCTACTTGGGATTGTGTGTGTGTGTGCCTCTGTTTCTCTCTCTCTGTCTCTCTCTCTCTGCTCCCGCATCTCTCTCTCTCTCTCCAAAAATAAATAAACATTAAACAATAACTTTCAAAAGAAAAACAAAACTAAAAATATTGTTTAGAAGTACACAAGTGTGCGATAAATTCATGCACGAAAATGGTGAATAATACATAGATAATTTAGGACAGTGGTCATTCTGTGTTCTGTGAATGAAAATGAATCCAAAGCTAACTTTAGTAAGGTTAATCATATTCTCGTTTTTAAGTAATTCACAATTTTTGTGTGTTTTTTTTATTATTAGGTTTCAAACTGCATGTATCTTTTTTTTTTGACGTTTTATTTTTTATTTTTTTTTATTATAATAGTTTATTTTCAAATTGGTTTACATATAACACCCAGTGTTCATCCCAACATGTGCCCTTTTTAATGCCCATCACCCCCTCTCCCCCCTCCCTCTTCCCCCTTACCCTCAGTTTTTTCTTAGTCTTTGAGAGTCTCTTATGTTTTATCTCCCTCCCTCTCTGTGTCTTTTTTTCCTTTCCCCTCTTCCCCTCCCCCTGGTTTTTGCTTAGTTTCACAAAGTCCACCTATTCGTGGAAACATATGGTATCTGTCTTTTTCTGACTGACTTATTTCACTTAACATAATACCCTCCAGTTCCATCCATGTTGCTACACATGGCCAGATTTCATTTTTTCTCATTGCCACGTAGTAGTCCATTGTATATAAGTACCATAACTTCTTTATCCATTCGTCAGTTGATGGGCGCTTGGTCTCTTTCCATGATTTGGCTATTGTCGAAAGTGCTGCTATGAACATTGGGGTACACGTGCTCCTATGCATCAGCAGTCCTGTGTCTCTTGGGTAGATTCCTAGCAGGGCTATTGCTGGGTCATAGGGTAGCTCTATTTTCATTTTTTTTGAGGAACCTCCACACCGTTTTCCAGAGTGGCTGCACCAGTTTGCATTCCCACCAACAGTGTAGGAGGGTGCCTACTTCTCCACATCCTCGCCAGCATCTATAGTTTCCTGATTTGTTCATTTTAGCCACTCTGACTGGTGTGAGGTGGTATCTCAGTGTGGTTTTGATTTGTATTTCCCTGATGATGAGTGACATTGAGCATCGTTTCATGTGTCTGTTGGCCATCTGAATGTCCCCTTTGGAGAAGTGTCTATTCATATCTTCCGCCCATTTCTTCACTGGGTTGTTTGTTTTTCGGGTTTGGAGTTTGGTAAGTTCTTTATAGATTTTAGATATTAGTCCTTTATCCGATATGTCATTTGCGATGATCTTTTCCCATTCCGTTGATTGCCTCAGTGTTTTGTTGGTTGTTTCTTTTGCTGTGCAGAAGCTTTTTATCTTGATGAGGTCCCAATAGTTCATCTTTGCTTTTAATTCTCTTGCCTTTGGAGACGTGTCGAGTAAGAAATTGGTGCGTCTTAGGTCAAAGAGGCTTTTTCCTGTTTTCTCCTCTAGGATTTTGACGGTTTCCTGTCTCACATTCAGATCTTTTATCCATTTAGAATTTATTTTTGTGAGTGGTGTAAGAAAGTGGTCTAGTTTCATTCTTTTGCATGTTGCTGTCCAATTCTCCCAGCACCATTTGTTAAAGAGGCTGTCTTTTTTCCATTGGATACATTTTCCCGCTTTGTCAAAGATTAGTTGGCCACATACTTGCGGGTCCATTTCTGAGTTTTCTATTCTATTCCATTGGTCTATGCGTCTGTTTTTGTGGCAATACCATACAGTCTTGATGACTACCGCTTTGTAGTAGAGGTTAAAGTCTGGGATTGTGATGCCTCCTGCCTTGGTTTTATTCTTCAGTATTATTTTGGCTATTCGAGGTCTTTTGTGGTTCCATACAAATTTTAGGATTGTTTGCTCTAGCTTTGAGAAGAATGCTGGTGCAATTTTGATTGGGATTGCATTAAATGTGTAGATTGCTTTGGGTAGTATTGCCATTTTGACGATATTTATTCTTCCAATCCATGAGCATGGGATGTTTTTCCATTTCCTTGTGTCTTCCTCAATTTCCTTCATAAGTTTTTTATAGTTTTCAGTGTAGAGGTCTTTCACATCTTTGGTTAGGTTTATTCCTAAGTATTTTATGGTTTTTGGTGCAATTGTGAAAGGGATTAGCTTCTTTATTTCTCTTTCTGCTGCTTCATTGTTGGTGTATAGAAATGCCACCGATTTCTGTACATTGATTTTGTATCCTGCAACTTTGCTGAAATCATGAATCAGTTCTAGTAGGCTTTTGGTAGATTCCGTCGGGTTTTCCATGTAAAGTATCATGTCATCTGCAAAAAGTGAAAGTTTGACTTCCTCCTTGCCAATCTTGATGCCTTTTATTTTGTTTTGTTGTCTGATTGCTGATGCTAAGACTTCCAGCACTATGTTAAATAGCAGTGGCGAGAGTGGACACCCCTGTCGTGTTCCTGATCTCAGGGGGAAGGCTTTCAATTTTTCCCCATTGAGGATGATATTAGCTGTGGGCTTTTCATAGATGGCTTTTATGATGTTTAAGTATGTTCCTTCTATCCCGACTTTCTTGAGAGTTTTTATTAAGAAAGGATGCTGTATTTTGTCAAATGCTTTTTCTGCATCTATTGACAGGATCATATGGTTCTTATCTTTTCTTTTGTTGATGTGATGTATCACGTTGATTGATTTGCGAATATTGAACCAGCCCTGCAACCCAGGGATGAATCCTACTTGATCATGGTGGATAATTCTCTTTATATGCTGTTGGATTCGATTTGCTAGTATCTTGTTGAGAATTTTTGCATCCATATTCATCAGGGATATTGGCCTGTAATTTTCTTTCTTTGCTGGGTCTCTATCTGGTTTGGGAATCAAAGTGATGCTGGCTTCATAGAATGAGTCCGGGAGTTTTCCTTCCGTTTCAATTTTTTGGAACAGCTTGAGGAGGATAGGAATTAACTCTGTTTTAAATGTCTGGTAAAATTCCGCAGGAAAGCCATCTGGTCCAGTGCTTTTATTTGCTGGGAGGTTTTTAATAACGGATTCTATTTCTTCACTAGTTATGGGTCTGTTCAAATTTTCTATTTCTTCCCGTTTGAGTTTTGGTAGCGTGTGGCTATTTAGGAAGCTGTCCATTTCTTCCAGATTGCCAAGTTTGGTGGCATATAATTTTTCATAGTATTCTCTGATGATTGCTTGTATCTCTGAGGGATTGGTTGTAATTTCTCCCTTTTCATTTATGATTTTATCTATTTGAGTTCTCTCTCTTTTCTTTTTGAGAAGCCTGTCTATTTTGTTTATTTTTTCAAAGAACCAGCTTTTGGTTTCATTGATCTGTTCCACTACCTTTTCTGTCCCCATATGGTTAATTTGAGCTCTGATCTTTGTTATTTCTCTCTTTCTGCTGGGCTTGGGTTGTTTTAGTTGATCTGCTTCTAGTTCCTTTAGGCGCGCTGTTAGAATTTGTGTTATTGATTTTTCTTGTTTCTTGAGATGGGCCTGGATTGCAATATATTTCCCTCTCAGGACTGCCTTTGCTGCATCCCAGAGCGTTTGGATTGTTGTATTTTCATTTTCATTTGTTTCCATGTATTTTTTAATTTCTTCTCTGATGGCTTGGTTGACCCAGTCATCTTTTAGTAGGTTATTTCTTAGCCGCCATGTTCTTGGATATTTTCCAGGCTTTCTCCTGTGGTTGATTTCAAGTTTCAAAGCATTGTGGTCTGACAGTGTACACGGTATGATCTCAATTCTTTTATATTTATTCAGAGCTTCCCTGTGCCCCAGAATGTGGTCTATCTTGGAAAATGTACCGTGTGCAGATGAGAAGAACGTAAATTCCTTAGCTTCTGGATGAAGGACCCTAAAGATGTCTGTGAGGCCCATCTGTCCTAATGTGTCATTCAGGGCTATTGTTTCTGCGGAGATTTTCTGTTTTGTGGATCTATCCAATGCTGAGAGTGGAGTGTTGAGATCCCCTACTATTAGGACATTTTTATCGATGAGGTTGCTAATGTTTGTAATTAGTTGTTTTACAAATTTGGGTGCCCCTGAATTCGGTGCGTAGATATTTACAATTGTTAGCTCTTCCTGCTGGATGGTCCCTGAGACTATTATATAATGTCCTTCCTCATCTCTTATTACATCGTTCATTTTAAAGTCTAATTCGTCTGATATAAGTGTGGCTACTCCGGCTTTCTTCTGACTTCCAGTAGCATGGTAGATAGTTCTCCATCCCCTCACTTTCAATCTGAAGGTGTCTTCAGGTTTAAGATGAGTTTCTTGAAGACAGCAAATAGATGGGTCTTGTTTTTTAATCCATTCTGTTATCCTGTGTCTTTTGATTGGCGCATTTAGTCCATTTACATTCAGTGTTAATATTGAAAAATATGGGCTTACAGTCACTGTATTATCTCTAAGTTTCATGTTTGTAAGGCTGTCTCTGGTAGTTTGTGTTCTTTGCCACCTTGTCTTCATAGAATGCCCCTCAGGATCTCTTGCAGTGCTGGCTTATTTGTGATAAATTCTTTCAGTTTTTGTTTGTTGGGAAAAACCTTGATCTCTCCTTCTATTCTGAATGACAGGCTAGCCGGATACAGAATTCTTGGTTGCATGTCCTTCTTGCTCATCACATTGAAGATATCCTGCCATTCCTTTCTGGCTTGCCAAGTTTCCGTAGATAAGTCTGCTACTACTCTTATATGTCTCCCTTTGTATGTTAGGGTTCTTTTGTCCCTAGCTGCTTTCAGGATTCTCTCCCTATCTTTGTATTTTGCCAGCTTCACTATGATGTGCCGTGCAGAAGGTCTATTCAAGTTACGTCTGAGGGGAGTTCTCTGTGCCTCTTGGATGTCCATGCCTGTTTCATTTCTCATGTTGAGGAAGTTCTCAGCAATGATTTATTCAAGAACCCCTTCGACTCCTTTCTCTCTCTCTTCTTCCTCTGGAACTCCTATGATACGGATATTGTTTCTTTTGACTGCATCGCTCAGCTCTCGAATTCTCCTTTCCTGTTCCTGGATCAGCTTCTCTCTCTTTTTATCTGCTTCCTTTTTTTCAATGATTTTGTCTTCTAAGGCACTAACTCTTTCCTCTACCTCTTCAATCCGTGCTGTGGCTGCTTCCAGTTTCCCCTGTATTTCTTCCAATGTCTTCTTTAATTCTTCCTGACCGTTTTTAAGGTCTTTGAACTTTGCCGCGTGGGACCCCTTGCATTCATCTAAGCTTTTTTCAAGGCCAGCAATTAGTTTTATGATTAACATTCTATATTCAAGTTCTGTTATGTTGCTTATATCTGTTTTCATTAATTCTTGAGCTGTCACTGCTTCTTGTAGACTCTTTTGAGGAGAATTCTTCCGTCTCGTCATTTTGGCTGGATGTGTTATGGGTTGTTTCTTGAAGTTGCCCTGGAAAGGAAAACTGACAGACACACAGAACACAGAAATACTCAAACGTACTGACAAATGGTCCAGACAAGCAGTTCACAACAGAAAAAAAAATAACAAGTGACTCTCTGAGGGCAATGTCCTGAAGTAACAGCTACACGTTAAGGACAGGTTATGTAGTGTGCTGGTGGCAGAGCATATATAGACAGAATAATGATTGGTGCAGGGAGAAGAAGGAAGTGGACTTTGCCCAGGTAGAGCGACTAAAGGGTTTAATCCAGACTGATAGAAATCAGAATAAGGACAGGTGCGAGGGAAAAGTAATAAAGATCGATGTCGTCTAGATGAACTTATACGGCCTGGTTATTCCAGAAAAAGGGTTCTGAGTCATCAGCCAGTCGCCGGAGATGGCGCTCTCGTTCCTCGGGGGAGTTGGCAGTGGTAGCTAGTAGTATTCTGGCCAGGTCTCCAGTCTGTTTGCTGCTGGCAGCCATCATGGCGCGAGCCTGCCTATCCTCAGGAGGCTCTTCCTGCATGTATCTTTAAAGGAGAAAATACTACATAAAATATTACATAATTGGGCTTTAACAGAGATGCATAATAAACTAACTTATATAAAAATTCTTGAAAAGAATAAACTATCATTTAGTATGATAATATAATTGTTTTTATAAAAAACACTGAAATATGTTTGTGTACATATATGAGGATATTTAAGAAAGGAAATTATTTCTAGATAGGTAGGATTATAGGAGTTTTTATGGTCTTTTGGACAAACTTTTGCTACTTTCTTTTACTTCTGTAATGATATTGGCAGTTTCTTTGTGATTAAAAAATATATACATTAATCTTTCTGAAAATCTGTGTTTAAGTGTGAAATTTATTTTTGGGGAAGTCTTATGATTTTCCATACAGGAGAGATGAATCTAGAAACTAAGTCTTATCTTAAAAGGTCCATGGGACTTTGACCTGAGAAAAAAGAGGAGTTGAGGAAGAGCAATGAATATTACATAACATAAAATGGAGGAGAGAACAAATGAAGGTGAGGGGAGTGAAAAGTAGAATATGTATTGTATTACAGAGAAAGCTTCAATCGTGGAAGGCTATGGTTATATCAAGATATTGATGGGTTTGGTCTGCGGGCAGAGGAATTTAGACTATCAGGTAATGGAGAAGAAAAGTTGGTATCTAAATAGTATTTTGTAAGTTATCACCATAGTCTTAAATATAATTATTCATAAAGTTTCTATTTGCAACTCCAGTCATTACCAAACATTTCTGTTAAAATTTAAACAGCCGAAAAGATCCAGAACACAAGTCTTCATAGATGTTTCTAACCTCCATTGCTAACATGCCTAAAAGTGGTAATATGAGGTAAAGTAATATAAATAATATAATATATTATGTATTCAAGAAGAGAATGACCTGCATTAATCATAAGAAATAGAATATTAATGCTTCCAAAGAATTTCAAAGATGAATATTACTATAGTAAACTGAATTACTAATTCCTACATAATTAATAGACATTCGTTAATGTTCAGTATGAAATAAATCCTTGTTTACATCAGAAAGAGTATGAGAAATTATTCCTAAATGCATAGCTTGTAACTAAATTGTCATTTCTAATATTAAGATTCTTTAAATAATTCACATATTTTTTTCCATATGAATATGTATTTGGCTGATACACAGAAAGAGGCTCAACTACAAACAGTCAGCATTGAAAGAGGGATCAAATAAGCATGTTTAAAAGCTGGAAAAAACACTGTTTACTTGAAGGGAAAGTATTTTATCAATTTAAAGTTGTGGACTAATACAGATTTATTTGAGGTGGCGAGTGGGATAAAGGGCCAAGCAACATTATTTATTGTTAGAGTTCTACTATGTGCTAGAAAAATCTAGCTTCATTATGTATGTTGTATTATAACAATTCCTAATGTTATTACAAATTTAAGATGAGGAGTTTGGATCAGAGAAGTTAAGTAAACCCCTTTAAGTTACACAGCAAGTAAGTGAGAGTGGTCACTGTAATGTCCACTGTCTTTACCCTTGACCTTGGCCTTTACTGAATGTCAAAAATAAAAGTTTTGAAAAGTTAAAAAGAAAAATAATCCATATTTTACATGCAAAGTGTCTCCCTCCTCCTTCTTCTTCTCTCCTCTCCTCTCCTCCTCTTTCCTCTCCTCTCCTCTCCTCTCCTTTTCTCTCCTCCCTTTCCCCTTCCCCTCTTCCCCTTCTCCTTCCCCCTCTTCCCCTTCCCCTTCCTCTTTCCCTTCTCATTCTCCCTCTTTTCCTTCTCCTCTTCCTACGTTTTCCTGATTTTTAATTACCTGCATCACTCCAAATAAAACTTCCAGGAAATACTGTTATCAGTTAATCTTCACAGGAAAATGGCTGGTAATTACCTAAACTTTAGTCAATCAATCCAAATGCCTAATCTAAAACTATCTACTTAAAACGTTAACTTTATTCACTTTTGTTTTGTTATAGGAGAAATTCCAGAGACCCTGGAACTCATTGTCAATATTGTTTCTTCAGAAACAGTTTCCTGGTAACTTTCAGATTACCAGTCTATATGCAACTATATGAATGGTTTCATACATACATATGAAATTTGTAAAACTTTCATAAATATATTGCTTTTCTACACGCATATACATGTATTTTTCTCATATATATATATGAGAATACATATATATATACATATATATATATACATGTGTGTGTGTATATATATATATATATATATATATGAGGAAATACTGTGTAGCTCTGAGAGAATAAAGCTAGATGAACTTGATCCATCTAGAAGTTGGTTAAAGAAATGGCAGTGAGAAAGTAAGACCTAAAAACTGAGTGTTGATTTTAAGGTGAAGAGGGCCAGAGAGACTTTCAGGAAGAGAAACTAGAATCTGCAGGACTGAGGAAAGAAGAATCTGGAAGCCTCTAAAAAACTGAAAGAAGGCCATATGTCAGTAGAAAGAAGAGAAGTACAAGACCTAGTTGAAGAGGAATGCACAAATGTCCATCGATAGTCTACCTTTTTGTCTATCTCAATTTTTACTCTAGCTTCTGCCAGCTCTGCAGTCTCCCAATTAAACTGAAACAGCTTAAGACTGGCCTCCAAGCTACTGGCTCCACCAACCAGTCTTCCTCTTACTTGCTCCACTCCTGACAATGAAAGAAACAATAGCCATCGGTTCTTTCTGGCAAAGTGGCATTTAACAGTTTTCTGAGTAACTTTAAAACTTTAAAACCTTAAAACCTAACTTATTATTAATTTAGGTGATTTCAAGAAGTACTTATTAGATGCATATAATATTCCACTCACCAGGCATGGTTCTTGCTTCAAAGTGTTCTGTGTAAAATAGTTTTCAGAATGTATTTACTATTGAAAAAAATTATTATTATTATAAAACTTTTATAAATGATAATAAAGATTAAGAGATGTGAAGTGAGTTGCAAAAGAGTATCCAGCTGGGTAGACGAAATGGAGTTAAGGCCAAGGAATTCTGAGTTTCAATCTCGTGTGTGTGTGTGTGTGTGTGTGTGTGTGTGCGTTTCCAAGAAAACATTTTGTTGCTAATTTGCAAAAGCTTCATAAATACATCAGCAAGCTTAACAATATTTCAGAATAAAATAGTTGAAAAGTCCTCATATAGACGGCATTAAAATTTTTGAAAATAGTTGGATAATAAACTCAGAGTGAAGTTTTTTTTAAATCAAGAACAGTAAACCAAGCATAGCATTTACATTTCAGGAATAATAAATCCGTCTCATATTTTATCTGGAGAAAAAAATTTAGTTGTTATTAAAGAAAGATAGAAAAAATTATTTACTCAAGGGATCCTAACATATCATATTGATGTACAAGGTTTGAAACGTAGCCACATGTTCACATTTTTTCTTAAAAGTTGATATATATGGGAGAAAATGGAGAGGTTGAAAAATAATGTTTATGGGTGATTAAATATTGAATAAAAGATGTTTGATGATAGCAGAATCCATATGTCTCTTTAACTCATTGAACACAATTCTTGAGGTAATAACACGAAGAAAACTTTTACCAAGGATAATATAACGAAGATGCATATTTCTTCAATAAAACTGATGAATAAGTGAATAAAAACAATAGCTTTGTTCTGAAACATCATATCGAGTTTCAACGAATACGGTGCCTGAAAATAGGAATACTGGAAATTCTCACAGAAAATTTGTTTAAAAAAATGATGAAGTAAGTAGCATACATTGTTACGCAGTGGTAAATGAAGGATGGAGTTTTTTAAAAAGTCTTTAATAAAAGAGCGGCACCTGCGTGGCTCACTTGGTTGAGCATCCGACTAAGGCTCAGGTCATGATCTGACAGCTTGTGAGTTGGAGCCACTATTCCAGCTCTGTGCTGACAGCTCAGAGCCTGCAGCCTGCTTTGGATTCTGTGTCCCTCACTCACTCTGCCCTTCCCTCACTCATGCTCTCTCTCTCCCTCTCTCATCTCTCAACAATAAATAACACATTAAAATTAAAAAAAAAAAAGAAAGAAAAGCTCAGAAAATTGCCTAGACAGTATTAAATAAAGTTGAAGTGGTTGAGGAGTTTGTTAATTTCCCTCCAAAATAAAGTTCTTTCTTTATATCACCCTTTTTTGTATACACCATATTAAGGCTACTTTGCCTTTAGACTATTTATTTACATATACATAAAAATACACAAGTGATGAGAAAATACACTGGATTCTCTCTAAAGGGTCTAGAACTTGCCCATGCCATTGCTGCAGTGTACAGATGGTGGTTACTACTGCTGGCATCTTTAGATAATCAAAACGCAATGATGCTTTAAATAATATCCTAGAAAAACAAATTGCAGGATGAAAAGCCCCAAAGACTTGTAAAGCATAAGCTTGTTAACATGTAAAAAGTATCACATTGGGTCAAATGAAGATGCCATTCTGAATATATTTCTGCCTCTCACAGTGGTCCCAGGAAACATCAGATATAAGCTTAAGAAAACCCATAATGTCAGCTCTAAATGTCTGCCTGACAAAATCCTAAACTCAGTAACGTAGCAGTGAATCAATCATTCCGCAAACCATTATTGATTACCTACTATGTGCTTTTAAGTCACTATATTCAATGCTATTGATTAAAGAGGATAGATTAGGAAGGAAAAAGAATTTAATAGATGAACTAAACAGGTTTTTTCCCCTTAAGAAAATAAGTTAGTAGGAGTGGAGGTCAGACTTATTTCTATAATGCTAATTGAATTTTTATAAAAATAGAAAAAATGGAAAAAATTGGAAATAGGGACATTCCTAAACTAATTATAATATAGTATTGTGAAAATATGATATGAATTTTTAAAAGTATGCCCGGGGCGCCTGGGTGGCTCAGTTGGTTGAGCGGCCGACTTCGGCTCAGGTCATGATCTCACGTTCTGTGTTCGAGCCCCGTGTCGGGCTCTGTGCTGACGGCTCCGAGCCTGGACCCTGCTTCAGATTCTGTGTCTCCCTCTCTCTCTGCCCTTCCCCTGCTCATACTCTGTTTCTATGTCTCTCAAAAATAAATAAACGTTAAAAAAATAAGTATGCCTAAAATAAATTTTAATAAAATATGATTTATTTCCTACCAAATTCCAGCCAGTTGTATGATTTCTGCAAATTACTGACTTTCTCTGTGCTTCAGTTTACACATGAGACAAATGGATATAATAATAGTTTCTACTCTACATAAGTTTTGAGAGGACTAAATAACTTCCAGTGGGGAGAATTTTGTATAGGATATATTAAGCAATCAGTAAATATCATCTTTTTTTATATTACTCATAATCCTGTAAAAATTTCTATGACAATTATTACTTTTATTTTATGAAGAAAAATATTCAAATTTTATGCTTTTGAATGGTTTTACATTTTATGAGCAGAAACAAAAATATTGTTACTGTAAAATACATGTGTTTAACAATATTGAACGTATCTTAAAGAAATGGGAAAATAAAGCTAAAAGTTTAAGAAGTCGTAACTGTATGTGTTTTCACCAATTTTAAGGTTGAAATTTAAAATGTATTCTCTAGTTGAACGAACAAAATACTAAAGATCTTAAGAAGCTGGGGAAAGTCTGATTTGTACATGATTCAAATAATAAAACAAAGTCATCTGTCTGACTTTCTCAGTATTGTTGATTTGGTATTTTAATGGACCATCCCTGGGACTAGACAACTTGGACAAGAGGGTTGAGGAGGAAATGAAAACAGATGCTCAGTGGTTAGGAATTTTATCTCAGTTGTAAAGAAAGGCTCTAGCTGTTAACCCAGTATTTATGGTATTTAGTGGGTGTGGCAAGTGTAGAAATGTTTAGGTGGAGACTGTGAGAAAACTGGGAGAATGGAAATTAAAGCAGGCAGGTAGGTCTTAGCATTACAGGCAGCAGGCAACAGTGTAAGTCAGTGAGCATCACTGTCATTTTAAGGATCTGATTATTGGGGTTAGAGTGAGATAGAACATAAGGGAGAAGAATGTTGTATTTTTCTTAGGGAGAGACTAGAAAAGAGTTATACAGGGTTTCTTGAGTGTTCAGGAAACAAGTGGACATCAAATAATAAACCTAGATTCTAATAAGAATCTCAAATACTAATCTATAAAAATGAGGAAGCATTTGGTACTACAATGGTTAAAACTGTGTGAAGAAAGCTGGTAGGGAATCCTGCTCCTAGTGGCTGAACATAAGCATCCTTTGAAACTCCCAGTGATGTAGGTCTTTTGGCAGCAAGGGTCCATAGTTGGTGAGAAGGAGGATCCTGATACACATTCTGAATTTATCAGGTTTTATTCAGGAGAAGAATGGGTCAGTATCTAAAAGTGATATCCAATGGAAAACTATTAGACATGGAAGTTGGAGGAGATAAAGTTAGAGAAATATAGCCAGATGTTTAATGACTTCACTGACTCCATTCTGTGTTTTAGTCAAGATCTAGACCATAAGTGAAGAATAATAAATTGGTGGACAAGATACGGACAACTTGAATACAGTAGTGTTATCACTGTCAATTAGAGGGCACATCATTTGTATATTTTATTTGTTTATTTTTACATGTTGTCTTAAATTAAAAATGTGAATATTTATATATCCAAATATAGAAGAAATGGCCAGCACTCCAAGCTCTCATTTCTCATGAATAACTCAAATCTAGTTTTAAAGGGCTATCTAAACTCTTATGATAATGGGAATTGAAAATTAGGGCATGAACATGGCTAATGATGAAATGTAACAGCATATTTTTCAGATGAAAAGTCATGGCTATCATTAAAATGAATATGATTCTTTGATAGAATGTCTTCATGGATGGGGTAAACCCACTGAGAAAGAAGCAGTCTCTCATATGTCAGAAGCTAACCACTATAGGACTACTTCCTCTTTAATTCATTTGATATTTTAATCACTTTCTTTTTTACTCATCAAACATTCATTGATCTTTCCTTTGTACTATAGTACATATGTAGTACTATATAGTACACAGTACTTTGTACTGTTTCTTGATAAAAATTAAAGACACTAAAATAACTAAGATATAGGTCAGCCTCAAAGAGTTGGTTGTTCTGATGAATCTATCAACTATGATGTATTTACATACAACAGCATAATTGTTATATCTCAGAAGAGTCAATCATTCCAAACATTAGTGTGTAATAGGGAGACAGGTTCAATTTATACACTATTAGTACCAATAGTGACCAGCTAATATTATTTATTGTTGGGAGGTATTCTCAATAGACTATTCCCCCAATTCTTATACAAAGTAGGTTCTATTTTCTCATCCACTTCAGAAATGAGAAACAGAGACTTAAATATGTCATAGAGCCATCTCAAAGGCCAAACCACAAGTAAATTACAGGGAAGAGACTTATATTAAAGTCAGATAATAACTGGGGTGCCTGGGTTGCTCAGCCAGTTAAATGTCCAACTCTTGATTTCAGGTCAGGTCATGATCTCACGTATGTGAGACTGAGTCCGGTGTTGGGTTCTACACAGACGGCACAGAGCCTGCTTAGGATTCTCTCTCTCCTTCTGTCTCTGCCCCTCCCCTGCTCGTGTGTGTACACACATGTTCTCTCTATATATATATCAAGATAAATAAATATTTAAAAATAAATAAAGCTAGATAATCCCCAAATGTTTACTCTCATCTACCTTGAATTAAAAATAAATAAACAAATACAGTTTATCTTAGCAAAGTTAGGGAAAGGTAGCATGTAGACATTTCTGAAGTTGAACACTACTAAATAATGATCTTGGAAAAAGTTTCTCATATACTTAATATACTTCAAATAATATTTGGGTGGGAAATATTGACAAGATATTGTAACACAAGATACAACTGAAATGCCCTATAAAGGCTCATTGTGACAGTGATTGTGGAGATCAAAAGGATCGGTGTACCTGGGAGGTGGAGCATAGATAGATAGTTTCACTGTGTGAAGTACAGTGGACATTTCCTTTGGTTGAATTCTTATTACATCTGTAATTCAAATGCATGGAAAATTTGTTAGAAAGGTAAAGCACTTAGTGACAGACCTCTCAATTGTTTTCTAAACTAAGTACAAGAACAAATAGCATTTTTCTAAGACTCACTTGAGAATTTCTAATATGTAATGAGATACAGTGGTATCATGAACTCTTCTGCACATATTTAAAAGGAAATTAAGCCCCAATAAGTTTAATTAATTTCTCTAAGTTTTATTAAAATGCTTGTATGAAAGGTTCTATCAAATTAAGAAGTACAACTATTAATATTCTGAAAAATGCATATTTTAGATTTACTACCCAAAAGTTAGAAGTCTTAGATTTAAGAATGTTTGATACTTTATAACATGTAGGCTGCTGATCAGTAGGCCAGTGGATCACATTTATGATAAATTTAATTGCTAGTGGAATTTATGAAATATTAAAAACAAATCATAACATATCCTTTTCCACTGAGGGCCAGAGAAATCTTTTAACTCATGTGTCTCATGCCTCTTTTCTGTATAAATCTTAGCAAGAACAAGTCAATGAGCTGAGCCATCTTGTTTGTTTAGAATTATCGTTTAGCATTCCTTCACACTCCCCCGCCCCCAAAGAAATTTGGTCTAAAATTCCAGATGCTTATATAAAGACAAAGCTTTGCATAAATATAAAGCTTTACATATATATACATACACACTCATTTAACTTTCAAAAAAAGTCTCTTGAAACCCTATAACAGTGTTCTACGTCATGTCTTAGATATTGAAAAGCATATGATATGCTTTTGACAGACATTGCCTTTGCTCACAACTGACTGAGGAGGGGTGATTATTTGAACAATAAACTGTACTAGTTCTTAGCCTTACATAAATAGGTGCGCGTCATCCCATCAATTTTAAAGGCCTTCATAGAACAGAAGGCTGACCCTCTCTCAAGAAAAACATAATTCACCTGTGTAATGGCCTTAAAACTAGAACATCATCTCTTCCTAGTTGTATAGCAGCCTTCTGGCCTTTGTACTTGAACTATAATATCACCACCGCAGATTTTGCATTTACCAGCCTCTATAAATGCATGAGCCAATTCCATACAATAAAGAAATTATATATTGTTTTAAAACAAATATATATTTATAAAGACATGATATATAAAGATATTGCATATTATATACAGTAAATACATGTATTATATATTACACACACACACACACACACCTTATTGGTTCCATTTCTCTGGAGAACCCTAACTAATACACAATTAATGTTAAAAGGAGACAAATAGCAGTGTGGAGGGAGACTGAAGTAAGACAAGCATTCAGAAGTAAAGAGAACAGGAGGAGGCCAGAACACTAAGCCATACAATTGATGATCTGAACATGAACTCAATCTGAGGTGACTGCGATGGAAAGCAAGAATAAATACCAAAAAAAGTGCATCATGACCATGAGTATCAAAGCATTTTTCCTTTTATATAAGAAGAAAGCCCCTTAAATCTGTTCATGACAATGAAAAAACAAAACCACAATGCTCTCATTCTTGGATTAAAAGTGGTTGTTCTTTTTAATCTCAGTGGTGTTTTACTCTTCTAGGAATTTCTGAATTCAGAAGAAAAAGAATGATGTTCTTAGGATTCTTTAATTATGGTTTCTAGAGGTGCCAAGTGAGAGTGTTTAGGAAGTTGGTTTTAAAATTTTTTTAATGTTTATTTATTTTTGAGAGACATAGAGGCACAGCGTGAACAGGGGAAGGGCAGAGAGAGAGGGAGACACAGAATCGGAAGCAGGCTCCAGGCTCTGAGCCGTCAGCACAGAGCGTGATGCAGGGCTCGAACTCACAGACCGCGAGATCATGACCTGAGCTGAAGTCGGCCGCCCAACCGACTGAGCCACCCAGGCGCCCCTAGGAAGTTGGTTTTAATCAAAGTTGGACAGCATCTTTCTCTAAAGTATGGCCAGATACACACTGCTAGATTTAAAGATGTTTATTGTTTATTTCTCCATCTTTCACCATTCTAAAGTTATTTTGGTAGCCTGAAGCTGATGGAGAAACCCCTTTGCCAGGTGTAACTACAGTGGAAGACGCCTTACTCTGGAATGGAGGACTCAGCTAGTGACTCACACTAGCTAGTGACTTTCGGTGTGAATGATATTTTTCACAAGGAAAACAAAAACTTATTACATATGCATATTTTGTATCATTTTGAGATATTAGCCCTTTAACCCATGGCCTCCTTCTTTATTATGTGAATAATAATGATGAATAAGTAGTATGGGCTGATTTCTCATCATGCTCTGCACATATTGTCACCCAGGATGAAATTAACGCTGCAATTCTGTCCGTTTACAAGTATGTCACTTATGTTTTCTTAAACAGGAGAGAACAGCCCTTCTTTCACCTGCTCTTATTGCACTTCTTACATCTCTTCCTGTGCTCTACTGTGGAGCGAATGGACAGCAGGCTTCTGCCTTCAAAAGCCTAATTGAAGGTCTACAGATAAATTGGGGAGAGGGAAGAAGACATAGTAAATGGAACTGTAAGGAAAAAGGCATTTTCTACTTTCCCAGTGGGTTGGAGTATTATTAATTGTACCATAGAAGGTACATCTAGATTTTCTAAAAACATATTTTGGGAGATAAATGGTATTTTCAAAATCAGGCTAGGGATGGTAAAAATCTTCTTGGCCTGGAAATAACCCAGGGAAAATGATGGCAATAAGTATAAACATAATGCAATTTCATTTTCCTTAGAAGAAGAGTGAATATTAAAACTGTTATGGTTGGATTTTCTATAATGAATCCTTTCCAGAACAGTGGATATAGAGAACTGAAAAGAGGTGAAAAGATGCTAAAGAGGCATTTAGTTCACACTTCTCTATTTCTAGTGAGGACTGACTGCATCGCAATCATTTAAGCCAATAGCTGATACATATACTTAAAAAGCTGAGAGAAAGAGAAGGGAAAAATGATGAATAAAAATTATAGTCTGTTGGACTCACTGATATCTTTTAATTGGCTTTGTCTGACCGAGAAGATTTGACTTGGGATGTGTCTAAGTGGACTCGGTTATAACAACCTGGACACAGGAGGATTAGTAGACAACAAACTAGAGAATCCCAAAGAATTGTTCTTAATAGTTATTTATTTTGAGAGAGAGGAAGAGAGAGCACGTGGGAGAGAGGAGAGAGAGAGAGAGAGAGAGAGAGAGAGAGAGAGAGAGAGAGGGAGAAAGAGAATCCCAAGAGACTCTGCACACTGTCAGCCCAGAGCCCAACACAGGGCTCAGTCTCAAAAACCTTGAGATCATGACCTGAGCCAAGATCAAGAGTTTGACACTTAACTAACTGAGCCATCCAAGTGCCCCCCAAAAGGATTTAAATAAAGACTATGCCCCTAGCCAGATTTCCTCAGCCTCTACCTCTAGTCACCCCTTCCTCATACAAATACAAATGCTTTATATGTAAAGTTTTTTTTTCAAAAGTCACACACACACACGCGCACACACACACACAAATTATATATATATATATATATATATATATATATATATATATATATATATATATATATTTTGGGGGGGACTAGATTTCACTGTGAGGGCTCTCTCTCTCTCTCTCTCTCTCTCTCTCTTAATGTTTATTTATTTTGAGTAAGAGAGAGAAAAAGAGAAAGCGGGAAGGGGCAGAGAGGGAGAATCCTGATGCGGGGCTTAAACCCATAAACTGTCATGGGATCATGATGTGAGCTGAAATCAAGAATTGGATGCTTTACTGACTGAATCACTCAGGTCCCCAACTGACTTTGAGCTTTTCAAAGGCACAAAATCACACCTTTCTTCATTATTTTATGGGAACTGACACTTACCAAGTACAGAATAGAAGTGTGTTGGAGACAATAAATCATGGTATGGATTTTATCCAGAATGAGGAAGTATTGGGCACAAAGGGGAGAAGCAGATAACATTTTATTTGTTGTTCATTTATTCCCTTAGGGTGCTTATGTATTTTAGTGGCACTTTATGACGTCTTGGGGAATATTCTATACTCTCTTAAATATTATATTTCCTTGTTCATATATCTCATCAAAATATTTGAACTTTGTTTAACTTAAACTACTTTTCCAGCAACTTAAGCCTATTCTTTCTGTTTTATTCTTCTAGAACATAAAATATTTAGCAGCAAGCATGAACAAAGGAGGAGGAGGAGGAAGAGTGGGAGGGGAAGTTGAAAAAAAGAAAGTAGAGGAGAGAGAAATGAGATAATGGGATGGTTAATTTTCTGTGTCAACTTGACAGGGCTAAGGGATGCCTTGACAGCTGGTTAAACTTTATTTCTGGGTGTTTCTGTGTGGGGGTTTCCAGATGAAATTAACATTGAATTGGTAAACTGAGTAAAGAATATGACCTTTAGCAATGTATATCATCCAATCTATTTAGAGACCGAAGAGAACAGAAAGGTAAAGAAAGGGTAAATTTTCTCTCTTTGACCTGCAACATTCATCTTCTGCCCTTGGATATCAGTGGTCCTGGTCCTGGAGCCTTCGATCTCAGACTTGAACTTAAACCATCAGCTCCCTCTGGCTCTCAGACCTGCTTACTTGGACTGGACTGAATCACACCACCAATTTTCCTTATTCTCCAGTTTGCAGAAAACAGATTTTGAGCCTTCTCAGCCTCCAAAATCGTGTGAGCCAATTTCTATTATAAATCTCCTCCTTCCTGTCTGTCTGTCTGTCTCTCTCTCTCAGGATTCTTTTTCTCTGGAGAACCCTGACTAAGGTAGAGTGAGAAGAAGGAGAAAGAGGAGAAAAAAAATAAAGAAGAAGAAAAAGGAGGAGGAGGAGGAGAGGAAGAAGAAGGAGAAGAAGAAGAAGAAGAAGAAGGAGAAGAAGAAAACCACTTACTTTGTAGAACAGATGTTTCCTTGATATGTTCTCCAGTGACTGGCCCTAGAGTTTGGGTACAAATAAGAAAAATCACTTCACACTAATACAGTTTGGATATTGTAGGGTCAGAGCCTAACCTTTCAGTTCTTCTATTTTCTACCTAACATTTTTTTCTTCTTTTGCAACTGGATGTTGAAGTGAAACAGATGGGTTTGTAGCCATTGACTTTTCTCTCAGTCCATATCACTTAAGTGTTGGTACAGGTAACTCAATATAAGAAAGCCACTGGGGTTTGGGGAAAAGAACTTGAATTTTGTAGACAGAGACAACCAAAATCAGATTCCAAATGTGCCATTTACTATTTGTATAATTTCTGTCAAGGAACTTAATATCTCTGATTCTCAACTTCTTCATTGTTATAGTGGAAAGTTTAGCCCATAAGGTTGCTTGAAAATTAAGTATTTGTGCTTAAAACCTAGTAGGTATTCATTAATTCGTTTCCCTAAGATAAATGTCAAATTTGAGTTATAAAAAACATCTGAATAAAGGGAAGATGAGTCAAAATAGGCATAATTATGCAAAAATATATTAAAAGTGTAATTTACAGAAATATACTTTTGCTTTAGGAAATAAAATTGACCTAAAAATGTAGAAATTTTAATAAAGGAATCATCATACAAATTGGTCTAGTTAGACGCCCCCAACTATAAAGCAATGACACAGTTTAAATCAAGTATAGTGAATGTGTATCCATAAAAAGAAATGAACAGTAACAGAAAAAGTTTCAGGTACTACAAATGAGATGCAGAAGAAGTCCTCAGATTCCCTTACAATTTATCCCTTCCATTAATACTTATTGAGTGCTGTATGGATCTTGTCATGGATGCTTGGGAATTATCAATGAACAAAGACACGGATTCTGACCTCATGGAATTTCAGTTCAGTTAATTATATTAATAGAATTTATGACCAATATGACTTCTGAAATCATGTTTAATCTTCAGGAAAGCAGGTTGGGTAGTAATTCACTACTGATAAACTGAGATAAATATTTCAGAACTTAATGACCAAAAAATTTTCTTTCTGTGCACTTAGCAGGAAACACCATCAGCAGTAAGATAAAGTATCTGTGAATGAGCTGTATGCCAGGTATAATGTGGAGTAGGTAAAACAAAGGCAAATTTACTATTACTCCTACCTTTGAGATGCTAGTCCAGTCAAAAGGTCATATATACAAAGAAGAATTACAGTACTATTTCAACTGTTCCTAAGTAGTCTACCTCCAGCCTTATTCTCAATTTCCAAGCCAACACTGACAAGCCTGTCAGTGTGATCTCTCCCTAAGATGCATTCCTTGCATACTTTATATGCCACAATAGGTCTCCACAATAAACATAAAGAAAGCACTGAGGACCCATTGTTTTAAATGATCTCTTTAGTATAGTATAAGATTCTTTTATTATATTTCTGTTCCACTCTATTTCTGTCTATTACAATAAGTTTCTACGAACATACTGTATTAAAACAACACAAATTTATTAACTTGAAGTTCTGGAGATGAGAAGTACAAAACTAGTCACACTGAGCTAAAGTGCTGCAAGGGTAGTTCCTTTTGGAGACTCTGAATGAAGAATCCATTTCGGGGTCTTCTTCAACATGTCAGGGCCACCTGGATTCTTTGGCCCTGGTCCCTTCTTCATATTACTCCAACCTCATGCCTGTCTTGGCACATCTTCAAATAGGTACTCTGATTCTCTTGCCTCCCTCTTATAAGGACCCTTGAGATTCCACTGGGTTCGGGTAATCCAAAGCAATATCTCCACCTCAAGGTCCTTAACTTAATCAAATTTGAAAAGTCTCTTTTACTATGTAAGATAACATATTTACAAGTTCTGGGTTTAGTACTTTGGTATTTTAGGGGTGCACATTAGTTTAACACAACTATTGTGAAACAGTATTAATACAAAATATCTTTATGTATTTTTTTAATATTTAAAATTCCCTAACTATAATATATAAAAGAAAGAAAAGGAAACTGATTTATAATAAAATAATGTGTACTTGAGTATGTAGATCCTTGGGCACAACTGTACTAAAAATATAATTATGCAGTCAGATATCTTCATTGAAATGCATAAGTATCATGAATATAACAAATAATGTATTATATGGACATATTGATATTGTCACATTGATACAGATGTATTATACTGTATTAAAACCAGATTTCCCAAAGTGAAGAACAACACTTGCTAAAGTTCCAAACAAACATGGTAGATTTACATGGTAGTCTTATTCCTAGAAAATTGTATATACATTAAAATGTGCAAAAGTGTTTCGTGTTTACATGTAAAAGAGTTTTGGATCAGGCTCAGACAATTAAAATTGTTTTTCACCTCCATGTATATCCATACCCCATAAACACTCAAATACAGCTGCTACTAATATAAAATGGTGCAACTACTTTTGAAAACATCCTGGCAATTTTCTTTAGAAAATTAAATCTGTACTTAGCAAATGATTGTGCCATTCTATGCCTATTCACCCATGATAAATGAAAGTAATTAAATACATGAATATTTATAGCAGCTTAACTTATAATAGTTAAAAACTAGAAATGACACAAACATACATTAACAGTTGAATAGATAAACAAATTTATGGTATACTTACTCATGTAACATAATATTATTCCACAAAACAAAGAAATGCACTATTGATATATCTATGCTGAGTAAGAGAAGATAGATGGGGTAGGAGGAGGAGAGAATTCATTGATCTATGATTCAATTTACGCAAGTTCTAGTAAACTACAGTCTAATCTATAGTGATGTAAAAGAGATGAGCTCTGTGGGAGAAGAAAATAGGGTGGGAGGGAGGGTTTACAAAGAGCATGAGGAAAATTGTGAAAATGACAAGTAATGACTTAGTTTACTACAAGTATACCATTTGTTGAAAAAAATCAATTATTATTTCTCCTGGCACATCACAGAAAAAATGTAGAAAGCATTCAGATGGGCTTGTTTATGGGATTACAGATTTCTCAGAAATGATATCACAGGGCTCCTGGGTGGCTCAATCTGTTAAGCATCTGACTTCAGCTCAGGTCATGATCTCACAGTTCATGAGTTCGAGCCCCCTGTTGGGCTCTGTGCTGACAGCTCTGAGCATGGAGCTGCTTTGGATTCTGTGTCTCCTTCTCTTTCTCTCCCTCCCCTGTTCTCTCTCTCTCTCCCTAAAGTAAATAAACATTAGGAAAAAAAAAAAAACTTTCTTGATGTAGGATAGGGTAAGCCAAGTCCTTCATTTTTGTTTTCATCTTCACTTGAATGTTTAAGGAAATAAGAATGCCAGTGCAATTTTTATTTTTTAAGTTTTTTTTTGTGGCTGTAATTTTAGAATGTGGTTATAAGCTGGAGAATTTGAATACTGAAAGAGATCATCTCATTCCTCCTCTGATGGAGAGAAAAACCAATCTTCTGAATGAGAACATGGGACAGATCTCCCTGTATCACGTATTAACATACTGCCTATTGACCCCAGAGATGAATGAACTACAGGTGAGTAGATGCAGTCTCAGCGTGGTCACACCGATTTCCCAGTTGATCTTGTTGGGGGGGGTGGTTTGGTTCCTTGAGACTACACCTTCTCATTTTAGTTTTTATTTTTATAATTATTTTTATTAAACGTTCTTAACAATAGCATGAGAACAGTGCTAAGAAAACTGAAGAATAAGACAGAGATTAAGGATCTGGTTTTGTTATAGCCCTCAATCAATTAAGCACATATACTGTTGTTACAATTACTCAACTCTGAAGACTTAACCGGTTTTTGTATGTAGAGAAACATCATTCTGTTTGGTTGTCCTACACTCATTCATGTATACTACTCAGGTTATTTCTAATATTATATGTGAGATGTCTGCACAAAGAGTAAGACCAACATTTATAAATATTTTTGCTAGTATTGACAAAGGGAAAAGATGCACGCAACACAAATCCAAGTAAGCTTCTAAGGAAAATATATAAATAAAATATTCTAGAGACAATTCACTGACAATGACTGGAATTTTATCTGAAACTGTTAAATTCTTCTGATACCATTTTTGAGAAATGTGTAATCCCATAAGCAAGCCCATCCAAATGCTTCCTACATTTTTTCTGTGATGTGTCAGGAGAAATAATAAATATTAATTTTTATTTCAACAAATGGTATACTTGTAGTAAATCACTCGAGCCTAGAAAACAGGAAATTCCCACACATTCAGGTTCATTAAAAAAATAGTTAAAGTAATCATAGACTTAAGCAAATATACTTTGAGTTGGAGACAAAGGTAATACATCCATAGAATTATAAAGCCACTTCGTTCAAAATTGTCAGACTAAATTAAACCTAAACTTTGTTCCTGCTTTGAGTCAAATAACTACTTGCAGTCAAGATAAAGCTCTCCTGTACCTGCACAGAACTGGGTAGCTGGCTTTGCCCTTGACTAATGATCAATCCCTAGTACTAATCCATTATTTTTCATGAATGAAAATGAGATTATTATGTCATACTTCTGTTTGAGTTTCATTAGGTTAAACGCTATAAATTTAGTGTTTTCAAAGAAGAGGCATATTTTTAAAAAATTAAAAATGGAAAAACATGAATAGGAGAGATGCTTTTTTCTGCCATTTTTCTGCCATTTCCAATGGTAAAAGTAACAACACTCAAAGCTCGGAGCATACTTTTTACATTATAAAGTCTTTCCATGTCTACTATATAGTGTTGTCTTTATAATAACCTCTGTGATATAGACTAAACAGATTTTCTCGTGGAAACAAGGAAAAAAAATCAGCAAAGTCTGAATGATTTAGCAATTTGGAATGTTTCCTATTTTAATACTTCAGAGACAAATACCCTCAGTCTTGGGGCATGGACATAGCTCAGATTCAACTCACATCCATCCTTTCATATGTGCATGCAAATAGGATTTTCAACTCAATTGAGATTGCCCTGGTACAGCATGATTTTGGTATCCCAAATTTCAAGGCTACAGGAGACTTATCACCTCACATGTCAGAAGATTTAACCTGGATGGAAGGACATAAGATAAAACTTATTGAAGACAAAAAAATGCCACATATAAGTATCAAATTCAAGTTTCTTTAAGAAAAATTTTGATTTGGGGCACCTGAGTGGTACAGTTAGTTAAGCATCAGGCTTTGGCTCAGGTCAGGATCTCATGGTTTGTGGGTTTGAGGCCTTTTCTGACTCTGCTGTGCTGACAGCTCAGGGCCTGGAGCCTGCTTCAGATTCTGTCTCGCCCTCTCTCTCTTCCCTCCCCCACTCGCACTCTGTCTCTCTATCTCAAAAATAAGTTAACATTAAAAAAATTGTTTTGTTCTCTCTTCAATCATTTATTCATCACTGAAAAATTAATAAATAATCTGTACTAGGTCCTGTTCTAATAAGTACCATGAATATGAATAAACTTAAGATCTGGTCCCAGAATTGAGGGACTCAGTTTATTTGAAGAGACAGGTAATGAATGTGATGTGGGCCATATTAGTGATATGAACCAAGAGATACAAGAATACAGAAGTAATGAACTCTGCCTCAGATTTCTTAAGAGTGAGAACATTTGAGTTGAGTATCAAGGTTAAAGATACTTTTTTGTAGACAGAAGAACATCAAAAAGAAAAAAAATAATATGTTAAAGAACAGAGATTTGTCAGATGGAAGCATATTCTGATATTTTTTAAAGGCATATATTAAATGAGACTAGCCCAGGAATCCATCAGACTAAAGGGAAGAGAGGAGACATAAGAGTTAAACTGAAAAAATGTCTATTTAAAAATATATTTTATATGTTAAGGTGCCTGATATTTTTTTTTTCCAGTGGTAGTAGGAAATCCCTGGAAATTAAGGGAAGTGTAATTATCAGTTCTGAATTTTGAAAAATCACTCTGGCAAAATATATCTAAGGTCTATTTCCCAAAGTCTCTCATATTGGAAGATTCTTTCTCTGTAAGTTTCAAGTTTAAAAGTATATTAGAAACCACTTTTAATGAGTCATTTCACCCTATTATTTTCAGGACAAATTTAACATCATGCAATTATCTTATACTAAGGGTTCCATAGCACTGATTAAATGTACGAAGTTAAAACATACCATGACAGTCTTTCCTTTTTTGTTTTTGTCTTTTTTCCTTTTGCCTTCTAAATTCATTTTGTGTATTCTCTATAGTTAAGTCTTTAACAATCAGTAGAGCTATTTAATAAACAACATTTCCATTTAATTGTTCTTGATTAAACAAATATTTAAATATAAATATTTTCTTTGTTTTCTAGTAAGTGACCTCTGGAAACCAGAGGAGATCAATAAAAAGGAAGTTATTCCACAAAAAATGTTTCATCACCTTTTCCCTGAAAACCAAGTGTCTAGGAGTGATTTATTGAAAGCAAACACTTTGTTTTGTGCCTAGTTCTCACTGTCCTTTGTGAACTCAACATTCTGTAAATAACAGAGCTGATCCTACACCTTTCCTGCTTTCTCAAGTTCACCTAATATAGTTAACTTTGCCTCTCCTCATTTCCAGCAACTCAGAGTAATTTTATCACATTATCAGATTGCCACAACTTAATTTGGGTGGAAGCCGTGAATATTTCAGAAGTGATAAAATTCACACTACGGTACTAGTTTGGGGAAGCAAGACTGTGGTCTGGAGACACTGGTCACTTAACAGCAGAGAGTTATTACCTACTGAGATGTCAGATTCCAAGTGCAAAATGGTCATTAAGTAACAGAGCTAAGAGTGGTTGGTTGGGTACAAAAATATGGCTTTGCAACTGGGATCAAACTTTTGACAAAATTATACACAACGGTTTGTTTTAAAAAGGCTGTTAGTTAAAAACATTAAATTATAACTTTTAATTTTAGTAAACTAGAAAGAGAAAAGTGGACCATATAGTCTGGAAGAAATGGAATGGGTAAACTCCAGATCTTGGCTATATAATCATTAAGCAACACAGTTATCAACTTCTAGGGTGTAAATAATAATCTGGGGTGCTTATCAAAGCTATAGATTCTTGATTTCCACCCCAGAGAAATTCTGATCCAATAGATAATGGGTTATGGCCCATGAATTTGAATTTTTAATAGAAATCTAAGTTTATTTTTACATCATGCTCCAAGAAACTCTGCCAGACCAGATGGGATAAGAGGTAGATGAAAATACTCAGTCCTTTGCCCAGAAATCAGAAGCTTCAATCTGAACTGGTTGAAGCCAGGAAACAGATCTTTCCTGGAGACTGCCTTCCAAAGTATTTCTACAGAGCAACCAGCTTTTTTAGTGCAAGTGGATAATTTTTCTATCAATTCTTTACTAAGTATCTGTCATTTGCCAACCCTTGAGCAGTCATAATCGATGGACAAAAACAAAACATGGCACAGTCCCTGGTTTCAAGGATCTTATAAAGTTTCAATGGGATTTAACTGCATTTTACATAAATTCTCAGAAAACAAGAGCTACTCAACTCCATTATCTCCCATATGAAAGGCAGTGGGGCTTCAGAAAAGGCAGAGGGAGGGATGATTTAGAGTTAGCTAGACTAAGACTTTTGGAAGTAAAGACTTTATAAGTAATAGAAGCTACTTTCTTCAATTCGACTCCATTTTCCAGTGCTAATCAAAGCCCATTTTATGGGATCTTCATATGTATGAACACTTAATTCTTATTTAGAAAGCTCGAGATCAGATAAAGGCATTGCACTAACATGGTGCTTCAGATGCTTTTATAACTTGCTTTTTAAAAGCAATTTCATTCATTGACTCCAAAGAGTTATTCAATGCTGACTATATGTCATAGTAAAGCATTATGCTAAAGACTCAAAACTCTTGCTTCAGTGTAAGTTACATTCTCAAGGAGAAAAACACAAAACTGACAAAAATAAATCCGTAAAATACGGAAAGGCAGCAGTCTGGTCTAAATCCAATGTGTTTCGCTTGAATAACCAAAGGAAGAAGTCTTCAAGAAATGCTGTAGGACACTAAAAGCATGTTGTAAATATTTGTATTGTCATTGTTCATTTAAAGGTTTTTTTTTTTAATCTGGTCTTTAGAAATTGAGGATTCTGATGATTTCAGAAAACAACAGTACTGAAATTCCATTTTGCTCTGTTGTAAGTGGAAGAATGATAGAGATAGAAGATTTGCTTATCTTAATTGTTCTCTATTTTTGTAGAAAGCAAGATGGAGTCACAAATGTCAAGCAGTGACTCATATCAAAGAGTAACGTAAGCAGCTAAGGGCACTGCAGCTAAGACCACATGTCACCAAAAACCAGCAGAGACTGATGGTACTAAGGACTGATAACCCATAAGGTCACCTGAACCTAGAAGAACCAAGAGCTGATAATCACTATAACCAGAAGAGACCTGCAAAAGCCCAAGACTGATTAAAGACCTTTAAGAAGGGAAGACTTTTTCAGCCAACTGTCAGACTCTGCAGGCTCTGACCCTTTCACCTATGACCACCTTAAAAAGGCAACTGCCACCCAAGGCTCTGCCCAATCCATCTCCAAACATAACAGAAATCTTCCACTGCTTGACTATAAACAGCAGGAAGTGTTGTGAGCTGACCCAGACAGGAAAAAGGCTTCGTCTCAGCTGTGCGCTCACAGTGACTTTGTGTCTGGTTTGTCAACTTCTTACCCTTTATTGTATCTTCTTTTCTGTGTGAGTTTATACTGTGCTTTGCTTTATGTGATGTGTGTGAAGCCACGGTAAATGTGTAGCAAAATGTCACTGGGTTAGGAATCCTGAACATGCTTTACAATTATGTTAACCTTGCTTTATAACTGAATAAAACTGACACTGTGGAAAGATGCAATTCATGTCTATGCCTTCTTAGTGTGCTCGGGGAAAATCATCCTGGGAGCTCCTTTAAAATACTGGTGCCTGGAAGCTACCTGCAAGGATTCGGAAGATCTGCTGTGGGTGTGGAAATCATATATCTCTAATAGTAGGTGATTCTATGTGCAGCAGGGTTGAGACTCACTAGTATAAGTAAACAAATAAAGAAAATACATTTGTAAGAAAATGTTTAACCATCTGATGAAATGTGTTTTCCCATATACAGTATACAAGATGCAGTTTAATATAATAAAATACTCTATAATTCATTTCATTATAATTCATTTCACTTAAACATTCAGATGGTACTGCCCAAGTGAGTCTGTGGATTCACTACAAGCAAAAAGCTACCTTCAAGCATTCTCCAACTAACGATGGAGACTTTACAAACTGGATTACTATAATCTTCTACAGTCTTCCTAATCTTTCAATGAATATGAAATCCGTGGTTCCACTCTGATAAATTTACAAAATAAGCTGTCAAAGCAATACAGTCCTTGATTTTACTTTTCTAAGCAAGAATAAAATGTGCCTTTCAGTCTGCCATTGCATCTGGAACACTGGAGCCAATTTTACTAGGTTAAGGTAACATCTGAAGTGGATTAACATGATATACACCTAGGGGCATGTTGATCATAAAAATGATGTCAGGTAGACTCATATACTCTCCTTCAGAGTCTTCATTCTAAACAAATATACAAACAAAACCAAAGAGGCACAAATTTCTATACAAGTGGCTTTGGCTATTATTTATCCATTTCCATCCTCCCTTTCTCATACTCATCCCGCGATTTTCACACTGCAGTATTGTACATTGGAATTCAATAGCAACTATTTTATACATTAAATTGAGTTACATTTTAGTCCATAGTCAGCCTATTTCCAGAAGTGTGTGATAATTTTGTCATGTATTTGGAACTCTCAGTAGCCAGAGAAATATTTTACTTGTTTCTCTGCATTGGCATCATGATTTCAACTACAAAGTTTGTGTTAAAGAAGATATAGTCTATTCTCACTCTGAAGACAAAAAGATCCACCTTAGAATTCTGTCATCTTTCATCTTTCTGTGAGATTCAGCTGCCCTGATTCAGAATCTCCCTCCAACTGTTCAAATCAATCAGTATTCTACTCAATTTCCCTGAATTTTTTTGGTCCTGATCAACTCTTTTTCTTCTTTTTTCATAATACTTCTGACTCTTATAAAATGAGAATAAGTTATTTGATATGGTAATAAATAATATTGATAACACCTCCAAATCAGAATAGATATCACAATACCATATGTATTGTACTTTTTCATATTTTGTTCTCTTTGCTCTCCAGTTTTGATGACCCTAGCTTGAAGATTTTTTCCTCAGCCATCTCCAGTCTATTAACAGCCCAACAAAGATATTATTCACTTCTGTTACGGTGTTTTCCATGTCTAACATTTCTTCCTTAGGATTTTCATCTCTCTTTACGCTGCCCATATGTACTTGCATGCTTCTACTTTATCCTTGAGAGCATTACAGCATATTAATCACAGTTGTTTCAAGTTCTCATCTGAAAATTCCAACATCCCTGCCATACCTGTTTCTGATGCTTGCTTTGTCTCTTCAAATTGTGCTTTTTACCTTTTATTATGATGTAAATAGGCCTTCAGTATAGTGGTGATAAGATGTGGGGAGAAGGGAAGTGTCTTACAGCCCTATAATCAGGTTTTAGTCTTTTAGTGAGCCTATCCCTCTCGGCTCTGAACTTCACAAGTGTTTCTCAGTCCCCCAGCCCTGGTCCCTAGGGATGACAGGAGGTCCAGAGTGAGTTGAATATTTCCTTTTTCCCAGGTCAGTTAGGCTCTGGAAATACCCCAGCAGGTTAGGCTCTGGTCAACTAGTTTCTTCTGAGTATAGGCCCTGTTAAGAAACACAGAGTGCTCTCACCTATTTCAAATGGTTCATTCCCCCTCTCCTTGTTGGAAACATGAAGGGATTTTTCTCTGATATTTACTTTAGAAACTAGTCCGGCTCCTGAAGGTAAAACTCACAAAGCATGGTGTGCGTCTATGATGAGGTTCCCTCGAGTTTGTAACTCTCAGACCTGTTGACATTAAACCTCCAGCTATTACCAATTAATTTTAGATTTTTCCACCTGAGCACTGGTTCTCTAGTTGTTCTGGCTTGTCTTTGCTCCAGTATGCTGTTATTCTCTGTGTTCATCTGTCTGACTCTCCACTCTGGGAGCAATGGTTTACCCCGTGTCTTTACCTCTTACAGCTCCAAGAAGAGTTGTTGATTATTTGGTCTATTCAGCTCTTTGTTGCTCAGAGCGGCAATTTCCCAACTCCTTACATGGGAACCAGAAACCTGAAGTCATAAATGTCCTTTTAAAACCATCCTCTATTTTTTTCTGTTTATAAAGCTTTACAGTAAATGGAATTTTGAGGGTAAGGACCATAACTAAGTTCTACAGAGTACCTAAGTAGTATGCTTTCCACTTGTGTGTGATGAGCACTAATACTTACCATTGAGACAAAATTGTCTATAGTTAGAATAGGTGTTTAGGAAATCTCACATTTTGTGATCTTTATAAGAGATAAAAAAAACTGTAATGAAAGCAGCTACTACTGTCACTAAAGATGTGTTAGAAATAAGACAAGTGTGCTATCTCTTTTCATTGACCTTGCCTTAAGTTGCCAAACACGGAAACAAAATCTAAATTTCAGTAGATGGTGGAATGTGGACAGGATGGTGTTGGAGATATAAACCATAGAAAATATGTACACACATACACATACACATTTTTTTTTAATTTATCACTGTGGATTTGCCTGCCAAGGTCCTTGATTCACTCACGTTCATCATCCCATTATTCTCTCTCACTGCGGTTTGAGAGTTCTTCTTATACTCCTTTTTAGTTTTAATTTTCGTATATTTATGTATATTTATGTGTAGTGCACATTTTACACACAGTACCTAGCATAGTTCTCAACACAGAGAAGGCATTCAGATAATTTTCAATACATTAACTTAACTAATACAGTAGGAAAACTATCCTAGGATGGCACTAAAAGAAAGTTATAAGCATTTAATTTAAAACAAGAACATAGATAAAATGCCTTTTTCTATGGGTAATTTGCAATCATCTTGACTGATTCTTCACTTCTTGGTCACATTGATGGCACTATATGTTGCATCAGTAGTGAAATCAGCCAGTTGGCATTGGAAAATGTAAGCATGATTCATCTTTTGCATATTACAGTGTGACAATGGAAGAGGTCGAATGTGACAGGGTTTGGAATGTCTTGGCCTGGACTCAAGCCTATCTGGCTCTGATATGGCAGGGAGTATCTCTTAGACCAAGAACAATATTTTTCTATATTTATATGCTGGCTCCAAAACATTATGTCTATGTAAGTTAAAAGTATATGTTGACTTAAGAGTTTTATCTTAATAAAGCACATTTTTAATAAGTAGAGAATTTAGATCCTGAATCAATAGGATCACTACAGTTATATTAATGGTTTTAAACTATATTTTAGTGTATGTTACACAAGCAGGGCAAAATTTTCAGGTTTTTAATGGTCTCAACTTTGATGTAATTGTCCCATCCCACAGGGTTGGTGTATTGCCAAGATCACCTCAAGGCCTAGGAATCAGTAAGACAAAGTTTCCTCTCACCTTTCATGGCCACAGTTGTGAGCTACTTTCATTCTTTACAGCAAGGATACAAACTACTTTATACCATAGAGACGTTGATTAACCCAGAAGCCATTCTCCTGCTTCAACCTGTTCTTAAACTTTTGGTTCTGTTTAATTGTCCTTTTGACTACAGACTTAAGCTTCGCACTTCTGTATTGGACTTTGGCTCTACTTTTGGACTGTACTGTAGCTCTTCAGTCCTACGCATTCACTACCAATCATCTACTTTCAACTCACCCTACACTCCAAGCAGACTCAGGTTATTCTTATCGTACTCTGTCTTGACCCAGCCAACTTTCCTTCCAACCCAACACATACCATGTCCCTGTAATAAATTAGAGACAGTTACAGACACTATTCAGGCTTAGCTTTGACTTTGTCTCATGAGCTGGCCCTGGACAATTCTTATACAATACAACACAATTGCATTTTCATTCTGTTTTGGACCAACTGACCATTATTTAGCCTCAAGTTCACTAGATCATATTTCAGTTAAAAATTTTATGCAAGTCCTATAAGCATTAACTTTCCCCGGATCTTAAAAAAAATCACTCATTAATATGTTCTTCAGTTATCTATTCAACAAGTACTTATTATGTTCCTACTATGTATTAGTCACAGGCCTAAATACTTTGCTGTATCATAAACAGATCCAATTATTTAACTTATACTGCTTTGAGTCCATATGCATCACCTCACTTCTGTATGTCTTTGACTCTCATTTTTTAAATGGCTATAATAATGCAAACTTTTCCAATGAGTGCTAAGGTGAGATACGATAAAATTTTTTTTTTAATTACAAAGCTCCAGACAAATGCATGGATAATTATTCCTTCAGTGACTTCTGGGTTAATCTAAGTTTCTATGGCAAAAGTAGTTGTTATCATTGCTCTAATAAAGATTACCCATAAGATATTGCCTACTTAATAATTTATTACACTCTAAAGGTTGATTCTCAGATCTTGAGATTATTGTTTTTATTAAAACAATTAACTGAAATTTCCTGAATTATGTACATGTCAAGAAACAAGCTGGTAAATGACGATGTGGCATTTGCATTATTTCTGAAGTATTTAAGAATTTCCAGCCAAATACATCATTTTTAGGGGACAAAGACTTGAAGAGAGTAAAAACTCCTACAAGAATGATGGAGAAAGGTGAGTAGTTATTGTATTAAACTATAGTTTCCATCCATTTGGAAGTGAGCCCAGAATTTTACCTTGAATTTAATGCTTTAAATTACAGGCACCATATTTATCATACTGAGCTTTGTTGGAATTAGGGAGCAGTTAACTGAAATGCTTTTACATTTCACTGTATCAAATTGAGTAACAAGCTCTGGACGTAAAGGAGGAAATCACTATCATAGAAAGGCAGTCTCTGATCTTGTTCACTAATAATAATTATGAAATATGCTAACTACTTTCCATGGTATTGTTCTAAGTACTTTTCATTTATTAATTTGTCTAATTCTTCACTGAAATCTATAAAGTGGGTTCTATTATTATCTCCAGTTACAGGTGAATCATAAAGAGGCTGTTGTATTTGCATAATGGCATTCATAACAACCTAGCCATTTATTTTTTTTGTTTTCTATTCATTTTCTCTATTTTTCATTTGTTTTCTCTTTCTCCACTTCCGATAGGTTAAACAGTTTATTTTTATAATTCGATTTTGAATTATCTATAGTGTTACTGAGTGTAGTAGCTCTTTTTATTATTTTAGTAACTTTTTTAGTAAAAAGTTATTTTACATATATTTTTAAATTGTAAGTATTTTATAGTACTTGAAAAATACATTTTCTATAAATATACATAATACATTTGTGGTGGGGATGGGTCCACATTTGTTTCTCTAATATTTGTTTAGAGAGTATTAGTTGTGTTTTAAATAATAATATAGGTAGATTTATATAAATACAAATAAAAATTAAGTAAAAATGTCAGTTATTTTACAGGAGAAAAAAAAAACACCTCAATATAGAGTTTTTAGTTGTACTTAGCAGAAAGAAAAGTGAAATAAGGGTGTATTTGATATTTCAGGAAAGAATCCAGTTGCATTTCTTAAGACCCTGAGATTGCTCCTTGTCTGAGATGGGGTAACATGGGGCTATGTGTCTGTGTTCGTGCATGTGCATGTGTGTTTGTGCAGACCTGTGTTTTCAATCAGGCTATATTTTCTTTTTGTTATTTTCTTTAGTACCTCTAACCGAAATTTATGGACACTTCTTACAAAAAATATCAGTGATTTCAGATATATATACACACATATATATAGTATACCTCATGCTTCTTTTTAAATGGTGCCATAAGAAAGAACATGCCAAAAACTCAAAATAGCCTTTATCATCCTAGGCAGAGGTACAAGTAAAAATTCCATGTGTCCCTGGATACCCAACACCAAAGATGTTCTACCCTCTAGAATCTCTTTATTATTTTTAGATGAGAACATAAGTGAATACTCTATAAACTCTCCTTCCTCAGGCAGGTATATTCTCTTTGTATTATTAATTTACACACTGGAAAAAATAGTAAAGATTCTATTCTATAATTTATTGTCTTTGACTTAACTGGAATGTTTCCTAGCTCTTTCAAAGACTTTCTGAAGCCAAATTATGTTGCTCTGCTTTCTGGGAAAAGCATAGTCTGAGAAATATGCTTTAAGACCTGACTTGACATCTGTCATAGTACCTGTATACCTATACACCACAGCATGATATGATCTTCATGTGCCTAGGCTGGCTTTGCTCTATCGACAGGCTCATTTTTCACCAAACTTAAATCGCAATGGCATTCCCATTTTCTAATTAGTTAGAGCATGTCTCAAGCCTTGTGATCAAACCGATGCTATTTCCTCACATCCTACACTCCTTTGCTGATTGAAATCTTACTAAGTTATCTGAATTTAGCCAAGTGCCAACATTCTCATGACATATTCTTGGCTTTTCAAGTACATATTACGTGGTTTCTTCTTCCAAAACTGGAAATAACATCAGTTTTATGATGACACCCACTATGCCGATAGACGCATCTACCTTCTCCAATGAATTGCTACATATTTTTTAGGTACAATAATATCTTCCTTTTTACTCTGCAACTCTTAGTGACTAGGACAGTTCTTTGCATACTGTTGCACTTAAAAAACATCTTCTAACAGGAAAAAAGTGTTTTCATTTAACTAACTGCATCATTCAATCTTATAGTCACATGTTTGCTTCTGTAAGGAACTCCTGCATAGTTTCTGACTAGAGAATTGTATTCTAGGCTTACTTTTTATGTGCCATCCTAAGTAATATACAATAATTACTGCGGGCTACAATAGGAAATATAGTTAATTTCGCCCCCTTATAGTCTGGTAAGATAATCATCCCCACAATATTATTTGGTTCTGCCTACAAGTCAGGAACTCCACTGAGCTATTAACAGTCTTCTGGGACAGATGGTGAAGGAAGAAGATGGAATAATGTTCATGATAATTTGTGAAAAAACATTTAAGGGACAAATGAAAAAGGAGCCTTGGTCTTTCTGTGGGGTCAAGAGAATAAAAAAATAATATAAAAATATTTGAGGTAAAGATAGAGAAGACCTATCATAGAGCCAACTAAGTATGAGACAAGGTGCCAGCAGGAGATTACTTTGGGTAATTCTTGAAGAGAGTATTGAAGCTAAAAACTTGCTATGCATATATCACTTGTTTTTATAGATCAGTTAGTTATATTTAAAAGAACTAGGACTGCAAAAGCAAAAACAAAAGAAAACAAAACAAAAAACTTGAAATAACCTAAGCTTTAATATAAAAAAATCACTACTTTTTAAAGATTTACCATGTACCCACATCATACACAATCTTATTTAACAACCATTACAAATATCTTGAGGAGGGGCGCCTGGGTGGCTCAGTCGGTTGAGCGTCCGACTTCAGCTCAGGTCATGATCTCGCAGTCTGTGAGTTCAGCCCCGCGTCGGGCTCTGTGCTGACGGCTCAGAGCCTGGAGCCTGCTTCCGATTCTGTGTCTCCCTCTCTCTCTGCCCTTCCCCTGTTCACGCTGTGCCTCTATGTCTCTCAAAAATAAATAAACATTAAAAAAAATTAAAAAAAATATCTTGAGGAGATAAAATTATCCTTGTTTTATAGGTAAGGAAACTGAAGTAATAGCAAATATTTATAAACACTCACAAAGCACTTAATTTTATATGCAAGGTTTCCTTGGAGTGGTTAAACCACAATTTTTAAGGTATTAAAACTAGTATGTGCCAGAGTGGGGTAGAAACACCAATTGATACAACTCAAAACTCCTTGCTTCTACCACTGTGTTACAATGTAAATACAATCTGAAGTTGTTCTGTATAGTCCCTAATATTATATTCACTGTACTAAAAAGAGCTTGTCCTTTTAAATATTAGAGAATAAGTTTAGGACATATACATGAAACTGTCAAGGAATCAACCTTGTCATGAGTTTTCCAAATGTTATGGACAATCCATTGTCTAGGCCAAAGAGGATGACTCAGTTCCTGTTATGGGGTCCTAAGCACTACTACACAACATCTTCTATAATGAGGATCCTGGTCAGCAAGGCACAATGCAACTGACCTGGAAGGAGTGGAGTCTACTGCTGAAATCCCCAAGGAATGAGGTCACAGGGTAAGAAATCAGTTATTAAATCACTGTTTCTAAGGAGTAACTCTGCTAGAGAAATAGCAGAACACAACTCAGTTAACTGTGTAGCCAAGAGAAATCGGGCAGTACATTTCAGCATAAGCTGAATATCAATTCCAAGTTTAATGGATAATGATTAGGTATTACAAGTGAAAAAGTAAGCTTCCCATGAGCCTGCTCTGAGGAAGCCTCTAAGTAACAGGCTATCTTCTTCCATAGGTGCAGTTAGAAACTGCCCACTTTTCAGTAGAAGAAACTAAGGACATAAGGAATCTCTCTCCTATTTTTGCCCAATCGAATTGTACAACATCTAAATTAAACAAAACAAAACATGTTTTGAGCATCAACTCTGTGCTAAGAACTATGACAGATACATAGGAACACAGAAACAAAAAGAAACAGAACTTAACCTTCCCAAACAACTCATCTCTAATCTAGGCATCTGGACAGGAAGGGAAGGATATAAGAAGTGCAGAGAAAGTAACATATGTGGTGAAATATGTAAATTCTGTAATGAAGGTATATATAAGTCTGGTATATCTAACTCAAAGCCCTCCCCCCTCCATGAAAATTTCTAATAGTTACCTAGACCTCATACACTTGATTTTCTTTGACTTCATATTCTACTACTGCCGGATAAACATGTATTATTAAACGGTTAGCCCTTTCATTGTGTGTATATGATTTTCACATGAAGATCACAAGCTGAAAAGGAGGTAGTGGGTTCAAGAGTGAAACAGTGAATTGAGGGCGGTTGAATAGGGTGATTGGGATCAGCCATCAGTGACTACTTAGAACAGGATTAGAATTCCTTGGGTCCCTTTGGATTGCCTGTATTCCAGGAAGCTGGATGAACACAGGGAATTCAGTCGGCTTCATTTTTTTAAAAAAATTTTTTAACGTTTATTTTTGAGAGAGAGAGAGCGCGTGAGTGGGGGAGGGACAGTGAGAAAGAGGGAGACACAGAATCCAAAGCAGGTTCCGGGTTCTGAGCTGTCAGTACAGAATCCGACTCGAGGCTTGAACCCACAAACCACAAGATCACGACCTGAGGCAAAGTCAGATGCTTAACTGACTGAGCCAGTTAGGCTTCCTTCGGCTTCATTTTTAATAAAGGCTGAGAGTAGAGTTAGATATTAAATATCAAAGTGTTCAGAAGTACCTAACATGCTAAATAAAAGTGACTTCACTTTGCTATTATGATTAGTATTTGTTAAGTTTGTCATATCTCTTAGTAACATTTGCACTTCAAAATTGCAGTGGGACAAGTCAAGAAGAAAGCCCAAAGGTGGGACTACAGACACTGGTCTATGCTATCCTGGAAGGTTTTTTGTTTCTTTGTTTGTTTTTCTCCTTGTTTATTTGTTTGTCTCTCTCCTCTGCCCTTTCCATCAAATAGTGTCAGTTCCTCACCATTCAAACCATTCAACACTTTATCCTGCTTTGCATGGGTCCATCCTTCCATGTTAAGTCTACACACTTCTCAGACTTATTACAATTCAGAAGGCTAGGATAAAGCAATCATTTCTAATTCTGTACAGGTCCTGAAGTACCTTTCATTTGGCAACAGCCCTTTTTATTTTTCAAACTGCTCTTGTTGAGATAGTCAACAGAAGAAGCTCTAAGGAGCAATGTGACATGATTTTACATTCTATTTTCCCTAGGAAGGATGATAGAACCTACCTGGAAACTCTCTCCCCCAGTGAGAGAGGAGAAAAGAAACAACTTTGTCCCCCTAAGTTACTTGAGTTGCCTTGGAAACGATTCTGCTGCCTGACAGGAAGAGTTTATCTTTAAAGAGAGATAGTATCTCCCAATATAGTGGTTATAATTTATCAAAAGGAAGAAGCAAGGCAGAAAAATGAATTCTGTTTTACATTCAGGGAAAGGAACAAGGTTTTGATGGTAAATTTCAGATTTCAAAGAAAGTAAGAGGATGATTTTCTAAGGATGGGCTGGTGAAAATGTCTCCAGTGGTATCCCAGGAGAAGGGGCCCTTGGGGTATTTACTGAAGCCAAACTGGGCTCTCCATGGGTACAGAATATATGGAAATTTTTGCTCCATCATGGGTACCATACTAATAGTTTCAACAGTTCTGGTTTTTGAGAATCCTTGGCAAATATGATGAAAGTTACAAGTTTTCCCCCTAAGGATAAATATGCGTACCTACCTATAGAAACCTATTACGGAACTCTAAGAAATAATATATAAATATCAGCATTGATTTAGCACTCAGAACAATTCTAAGATATAGGTCAATGAGCCCCAGAAAGGTAAAATAACTTATCCAAAGACATACAGCTGGAGCAGAGCAGAGCCAGGAATCCAGCTAAGTCAATTTGGCTATATAGAAAGCAAACTTCGGCTGCGCTATAGTCTACAACTTTGTTGGTAACATGTGCAGAGAGCCAGGTTTTGTGTCAGTGTAAAGACAATGTTTATTTCAACTCAGCTGTCTCACCATAGAAGGTACACTTCACTCAGAAACGAACTCACCAATACTGGAAGCAGTTCAGTAAGTCTGATGCTCTGCATCAGGAGTTGGCAAGCTGTCTCTGTAAATGTCTCAATAGTAAATATTTGGGGCATTGCAGGTCATATGATCTTTGTCATAATCTTTCAATTATACAGTTTCAGTGTAAAAACAACCACAGGTAATACATAAATGAATAAATGTGATTTTCTTCCAATGAAACTTTATTTATGGCCACTGAAGTGAGGATTTCATATAATTTTCAAGTGTCCCAAAATATCATTCTGGTTTTTTTCAACCATTTAAAATATAAAGGGAGTTTTTAACTAGCAGGACATATCAAAACAGACAAAGGGCCAGATTTCTGGATTTGAGAATTGATGCTTTTATGCTGTAGCAGAATCTCTTTTAGAAGCCATGATTCTCACTTTTCTCGAACAAAATGTTAAAAAAGGAAAATTACGGTATGAAGTCAGTGAGTAAGGAATTTCAAAATTAAGGCACTGTAAATATATAATTATATTCCAATTAAGTATCTTATATATTCTTGCAAAATGTATTCAAAGAATGTCTACTTTAAGTTAGGGACTAACCTAGGAAATTAACATTTGTAGGTATATTAAATATAATTCCTACTAACTTGGACTTTACAGTCTAGGGAGGAGTGGATACAGGCAGCTACATAAGACATTGAACAACACACACACACACACACACACACACACACACACACACACACCACTGACATGCAATTACACATCATGTTAACGCCAATAAAAACAATAGTGCACTGGAAAGAGATCATTCTCTCTGTCTTATGTTAGTCTAGCTTGTCTTTTCCAAATGGCTATGTCTGTGGTATGCCGGTAAGCCAGCTCAGGGAAGGGAAGAAGACTTCATTTGCAGTTTTTTTAATTAAAAAAATTTAATGTTTTATTTATTTTTGAGAAACAGAGAGAGACAGAGCATGAGTAGGGAAGGGACAGAAAGAGAAGGAGACACAGAATCTGAAGCAGGCTCCAGGCTCCGAGCTGTCAGCACAGAGCCTGACATGGGGCTCGAACTCACAAACTGTGAGATCATGACCTGAGCCAAAGTCGGATGCCTAACTGATTGAGCCACCCAGGCACCCCTTCATTTGTAGTTTGTACCAGTTCTTTGGGGTAAATATTCCCACCGTGGATGATTTCAAGCTCTCAACGTGATGTCCCTGAAAGCAGAGTTGATGTAAGATGTGCATAATCCACTCTTAACTAGCATTGTAAAATGAGCTCCTGCAACTCAGGCTGTGTCCCAGCTAATCAATGGTCTTGGGCAAGGGCTCTACCTGAGTCATATTTTCCTTATCTGTTAAAAATAAAAGTGATCGAGCTATAAAAGAACATGAATCTATATCCCCCTTCACCGAACCGTAGAAAAGCATTTTTTTTTCAATAAAAGGTCTGTATAGTAATGGAGTTATTACCATTGATAATAATAGCAAAAAACACTTTTGGTTGGGGGGATCAAATAGTCTTACATCTGTCTTGACTCTACTATATACCAATGATAAAATCTTGAGAAAATAAGGTACGTTTTCTTCTAAGTTTCAGTTAAATGAGAACTATAAGAGCATATAAGATTATGGTATATAAAAGTCTTACTATAATACATGACATATGTGGTTTATAAATATTAGCTCTTATTACTGTTATTTCCCATACACAAAATCATGAAACTGTATCTTGAGTCTAGTTTCTTCATCAGAAAGAAATTAGGGAACTACTCACAGAGGTATTATGGAGATAAAACACAAACACTCTGACAACTGGAAAGCATGATAATGGGATAAAGAGCAATGGGGACAGAATAAATTGAGCACATATTACTACAAATTTAAAGTAAATCACTACATTATTTACTAAGATTCTTTCTACCCACAGAACACTTCTGACACCGAACATGAGGGTTTTTCCTCTTACCAACAAATAATTCTTCATCTCTCCAGACACCAACTGGTGTCCTACAACTTAATTCACCAGGATTTAGCATCAAATTTCCATGACTCAAGGGCTCCGTCTTGCAAGACTGCCTCCACTTCAGATGATGGTCCAAAGTCTTGGGTTTTCTGTACTGCTGACTGATTGTCTACAAATTGGGGGTTGACACTACTCCCTCCTTAGGTTTGATAATTTGCTAGAATGGGTCACAGGACTCAAGAAAATAGTTTACTTACTGCTACTGGTTTATTATAAAATATACAATTTAGGAATACCTAATGGAGGAGAGGCAGAGAACAAGATATGGGGGAAAGGGCACAGAAGTTCCATGCCTTCACTAGGTGTGTTACCCCACCATCACCTTGATATGTTCACCAACCCTGAAGCTCCTTTGGACCCCTCATTTAGGGTTTTGTTTTTTTTTAATGGAGGTTTCCTCATGTAGGCAGGATCCGTTGAGTCATTGACTATTAGTGACTAAGTCCATCTCCAGCCCCTCTTCCCTCCTCAGAGGCTGGAAATGGAGTGGGCTGATGGTCCCTACTCTCTCATAGAGCCCCGGACATCTCATTATCATTCAAAAGACAATCTTCCACTCTGGAGATTCCAAGGGTCTTAGAAGCTCTTGTGCCAGAAACTAGATACTAGAATTATATATTACAACAAAAGATGCCTCTAGAACCTCCATCACTCAGGAAATTATAAGGGTTTTAGGAACTCTGTGTCAGGAACCAGAGACAAAAACAAAATATGTATTTCTTATTATATCATAGTATCACACAAAGCCGTTTTAGCTTTGTGCAAACTCACACGATATACCTATTCCTTTATGAATAGGAAAATTGAAAGGGTGAAAGTTGGAACAATTGCCAAAAATCATAAGGGTTCATAGGTGGCAAATCTAGGATTCAAAGTTTGATCTATTTCTCCTCAAGGCTTAAATCCATCTGTTGTGCAATAAGCTGCTGTATGTTTCTAGGTGAACAGATTTCCCAGTAAGAGTCATTTCCTCACATGTCATTTAAAGAATGCAGAGCAGTTGTCATCCTGATAATTTTTATTCATAGTCCTGATGATTATCTCTTTTGTCCTCATTCCAGATGTCATTCGTTATTGATGGCCTTCTTTAAACAGCTGTTTCAGGGTTCAGACAATCCATGAATACAAAGTTAGAGGTACAGGCTTTGTCCTATTTGTTCTGAAGCTTTAAATAAGATCTCCATGCATCACAAATAAATGATGTTTGTTCAAACAAACCTAGACTCAGTTTCTGGTTTGTGCTGTCAAATATGAATTCATCTTTAATTTTTTTCAATGTTTATTTTTGAGAGAGAGAAACACAGTGTTAGTGGGGGAGGGGCAAAGAGAGAGAAAGACACAGAATCTTAAACAGACTCCAGACTCTGAGCTGTCAGCACAGAGCTGGATGCAGGGCTTGAGCTCCAGAACAGCGAGATCATGACCTAGGCCAAAGTCGGATACTTAAGCAACTGAGCCACCCAAGTGCTCCATGAATTCATCTTTTAAAAGTATTAATTAATACGTAATCATCTAGCAATTTGTATTTTCTCTGCTTGCATATGCACGTGACACATGCACACACACACACACACACACACAATCAAACCATGACACAGAATTACCAGAAATACCCATTATATATCAAAAAACATTGGGTGGGAGGAAGTCAAGGATAGGAATCACATAAAAAACAGGTAGAAGGAAGAGTAATTTATTTTTTTAACGTTTATTTATTTTTGACAGACAGAGAGATAGCATGTGAGCAGGGGAAGGGCAGAGAGAGAGAGACACACAGAATCTGAAGCAGGCTCCAGGCTCTGAGCTGTCAGCACAGAGCCCAACGCGCGGGGCTCGAACCCACAGACCTTGAGATGGTGACCTAAGCTGAAGTCAGCTGCTTAACTGATTGAGCCACCCAGGCGCCCCAGGAAGAGTAATTTAAACACTGAAGAATTTAAATCTGTCGGCCATTCTTGAAATATCAAAGCCTTTTAAAGATAACTCCTCCCCTCCTCTTCTTCCTCCTCCTCCTTCTTCATTATTATGTCAAACATATGAAAGTAGTTGAAGGAGTTGTTGGAAGAACAAAGAAAGTTCTTTGTTTTTTTCCTGGACTATTTGGGAGTAAGGTGCTCTTTCTACCCCAAAGTAATAAGTAAAGACTTCAGTGTGGATTTTCCTACTAACAAGGCTATTCACCCCACAGATGAATTTGATTTCTTTTATCTTTGATTATTTATAGGTATTAAAGTTTTTCTAGGGTAAATATAACCTTATTTTATTCACCCATTTACTTATTTGTCAAACAAATATTTATTTAGCATTTGTGTGTGTAGGGGAAAATTTAGAGTGCTAATAATGTATTATTACCTATCGTGGAGCCTGTCTACATGGTCATGTGCATATGTGAACAATATCCAAGCTGTATACTTAACGTGTGTACTTTTCTGTATGCATTCATTCTTGTAAAAGTTCTGAAAATGTGATACCATTAAACTGAAAATAAATCTCACGTGATGGATGCACAACATGACTGTGTTTGTTGCCAGTGAAGTGTGCTTTCTTAAACATGGCCGCAATGGGAAAATTGAAGTTTAGCATGTTTTACCCCAATAGATGATAGGTAGGTAGATACATTATAGATACATACATAGATACATACATAAATAGATACACCTACCTCAGGAATATTATACAAGAGAGGGAAAAAAAAGAATAAATTTCAGTTCTCCCCATGCGGCTTCTGAAAGGATATGTAATGTAATAAAGGACAAACAATAAGTCCTGTTTCTTCTGTAATTCTGTAGAGTTAAATAAGCTCTTTGTTTCAAGGCTTACTTGTTATTCCTAAACTCTGTTTTATATTCTAGCTTAAGAAACAGTCAATTGGTTATGTGGAAAACATCGGGAATAATTAAGATCTTCGACAACATATACCAGTAATATTTTTTTGTTATTCTTCTCATACCTTTCTTACTGTTTTCATTTTGTTTAGTGGTTTTTCCAGCAGGTATCTGAGGATATCTCCAAGTTTCTTCTGCAGTTAAGGGTCCAATTATTCTCATGAATGATGTCCACAGAATTCCCTGTTCACATGAATGCCCAGCCTCTCTGGACAATGTTTAAAGTTGAATCTCTCACTCTTGTTGAAGCTCAAACTCTATTCCGGATTTTGTAGTAAAATGAGACAACAGAGATGAGTAAGACATTGTAATGTTAATCAAGGAGTTTCTATTTGTCTAGATGATAGATAAGAGATAACTTCAATATAGCATGGTAGTCAGTCTTTAGTTTCTTCATCCATTCATTTTAGAGGAAGTAGACAGTAATGGTTAGTAAGTCTGGAAGCACACATCTTGAGTCTGACTTCCAGTTCTGCCTCTGTGTATTAGCCATGGGATTCTGAGCATATTACTAAACTCCAGTATCTTCATCCCTAAAAGAGGTATTTATTACCTAACTCACAGGGTTACTGTGGAAACTACATCATGTAATACATCCAACACTCTTATATGTGGCATAGAACACATATTATATGAGTGTAATTATTATTCATTAAATTTTCCTCTGTATTTGCCACATTTTAGTTACTATAATAAATCTTACGATACAGTGGCAAAATAGTCATAGTTGTGTTGTTCAGTGAGCAGGGGTTATTAACACCTTTGTGTTTAATTGCAACCTAGGAGAACTGTAGGAAAAATTAAAACAATACAAGGAGGAAATTTAACTCTGAAGTAGGTGAGAGGTGCTATCATTGAAACTATTGAGGATACAGTGACATAGGAGCTAAAATAAAGAATGAATAAAAGATAAAATAGAGAAAAGCTGTGTTTTTATAGTAAGAATTTATATGCCATATAAATAAGTATGTTGACAGTTGAAGCAATTATGAGTTTTTCCCTCTGATTTTTAAATTTATTTTTATGTACCATTTGGAAGGAAGTTTCCAATAATCCTTCTGCACTTTAGATTTTCCATTTCCTGCCTCTTTTTTGTTAACATTATCTGAGTCTTGGGGTGACTGGGTGGCTCAGTCAGTTAAGCGTGGACTTCAGCTCAGGTCATGATCTCTCAGTCAGTGAGTTTGAACCCCATGTCAGTCTCTGTGTTGACAGCTCACAGCCTGGACCCTGATTTGGGTCTGTGTCTCCCTTGGTCTCTGCCCCTCCCCTACTCTCACTGTCTCTCTTGCTCAAAAATAAATAAACATTTTTTTTTTAATTTAGCTGAGTCTTTGAAACCACTCCTTTAAACACCACTGTTCCCCTACTTCCCATCATTATCTAAGATAAAAACCAAAAAAGGCCACATTAAAAAAATCCAATATTTAATAGTTTTCATCTATCCAAAAATGTATCTTGCAGAAAGCTAGTGTAGCATAGAACCCCAGGTTGCTTAAACAAAAACCACTTACTACAGTAGGTAATTATCTGTTCAACATCAACCATTAGGATCAGCTCAACTCAAATCAAATAATCCAATGTTGTCTTAAAATTCACAACACAAGTCTTTATCTCTGAAATTTTTATCACATCAAGAGAGCTATTAAAAGAGTGAATATATATAAAAGCAATTAAAAAATAATCTTAAACTACATGAGGCAGGATCTAAATGCATGTGATGTTTAACAATGAAAACACATGGGTAATTTCAATAGTATGTGTTCACTACAATTTAATGCTGCCATCATTACGGATGACAAGGGGCAAATGTAATGCCTTGCAAGACAATGAGAAAGGAAAGAGCACTGCTGTGAACACAGGCCTGGAGATTCAGGTATATTCTAAGGAATAAATCATACTAGGAAGTTTCCTATGGTTGGTGGTTGGTCACTGTCACCTATAGGTATCCCTTTGCCATTGCTACCTGTTAATGGGCTAAGCTACCAAACTCAAGTTTCTGACAGTCACCAAAAAGTTTTCACAGGCCAGAATTCACAAATTTAATGTAAATAAGAATCATTGAATTATTTGTTATAATGTAGAGTCCTAGACCTCAACATCAAAAACTACCAATTCAGAGACAGGTTTCATACCACGACCTATAAGATCTTGTACAATTGAGCCCCACCCATCTCATCCACCTCAACTTGCAGCGGGTTCACCTTCCTCTTTCTATTCCAGCCCTTTCTTTTTGCCTACATTGTTTCCTCTTATCAAAAGTTCTTAGCATATGCTAATTTTTGTGCCAAAAACATCTTTTCCTTCTCACTTCACCTAGTAAATTCCTAGTTCTATTTTAATTTTTTAAATATTTATTTTTGAGAGAGAGACAGAGTGTGAGTGGGGAAGGGGCAGAGAAAGAGGGAGACAAAATCTGAAGCAGGTTCCAGGCTCTGAGCTGTCAGCAAGGAGCCCGACGCAGGGCTTGAAACCATGAACTATGAAATCATGACCTGAGCCAAAGTTGTACACTTAACCAACTGAGCCATCCAGGTACCCCTAGTTTAGATATTAGTTAAAACTTTTACTTCTACAGGAAAGTATTCTCAAACTTCCTAGGATCAGTTGAACATCTTTATTATAAGTCCCCTCTCATGCCACATAGCTACCTCTCAGTAGTAATTTTATGTTTATTAAATTACTTAAGTGATGTCTGACTCCTCCTCCAGAACGTAAGCTCTATGAAAGCAGGAAGTTTGCTTTCTCTACAGGATCACAGGTGCCTATCACAGAGCTTAGTACATAGTAACTGTTCAAAGCGTTCGTATAATAAATTCATTTTTATCAAGTTTTCTTTTTTTTTAATGATTCTCTGAAAGTCAACCGCTGGTAAATAAAACTTCAAGAAATAATTACTTAAAAAAGTAATAACCTATCTTGCCTCTAACAACCTAAAACAACCTATAACAAACCCACAATATTTTTCAGGAAACATTTCTATTTCTTAGCAAACTGAGACTCACAGATAATTGAAAATACAAGTCCAAAGCGTCTGACCTGAATATGCTACACAATGTACATTTGGAAATTAGTCATCCATCATTCTGTATCTTTTGTCTTATGTGCTCTTAATCAAGACTATATACCCTTTTGTGAAGTTTATTTCGTATCAGACATTTTTCCTCAGGGTTGTTTTAATTGACAATTGAAGCTCTTGTAGTTTTTAATATGAGGATCCTATGTGCTCTGACACCCTCATGCCAACATGACTTTAATGATACTATGTGCCTAAAATATCTTTTCCTATGGGGAAATTGTCTGGGCTGCTCACATAAGCCTCAGAGATGTACCAAAATGAGACAAGATGTCAAGTTCCTTAAGCAATGTTTTATTCTCCCCTAAGCAATATTTAATTCCTCTGATTTTAGTAAATATTAATTAGGGTCATTTACTCCAAAAACATGTTCTTTAATGGTCTTAGGGTACCTTTTGGCATTCAATAACTTCATAGGTAGGGCATTTTTATCAGGCTATAAAGAATTGGCAATCCCTACAGCAAAATTCCAGACTCTTCCAGGGCCGGCAACGTGATGTGCAAGACCCACTGCAAAATGAAAATGTAAGTTCCCTTGTTTAAAAAACAGGGGGAAAAATGCCATTGGTGAAGCATTTTCCTGTCTTAATCGTCTACCTCTCCTTGTGTCATGTGTCTTTTATTGGCTATTTAATGCTCCAAGTAAAAGAAAAATTAAAACTTTTACTTATTAGCATATACACAATATATAGGTTCGTATATATATACATATATACATATATATATATATATATATATATACACACACACACACACATATCGCCATTAATTTATATTGTGTAAGGCCAGTTTTGAATACAAATGTTCACATTTATTTTTTTTAATTTTTTAATGTTTATTCATTTTTTGAGAGATGGACAGAGAGTGAGCAGGGGAGGGGCAGAGACAGAGGGAAACACAGAATTTGAAGCAGGCTCCAGGCTCTGAGCTATCAGCACAGAGCTTGACAATGGCTCGAACTCACAAACCAAGAGATCATGACCTGAGCCGGAGGTTTAACTGACTAAGCCATTGGTGCTCCCAAATGTTCACGACATTTAAATTGCATGAAGAATTACTAAAATTAACAGAATTCCTATTTTGTGGCTTGACTAGGGAGGGTGCCTAAAACTGGCTAGAGTAACAAACACACATCATTTATTGGAAGACTGAAAAGAGGAAGAGAGATCCCCCACACATAGAGCTAGTCAAGTGAGCTCTCCTGGGCAAGGGACACTCATAGGACAAATACAGACACTCAGAGATACCAAGGAGCCCCACTTTACCACAAACCTGAGGCTGCTAGGTCAACCCGTCCACCAGCTGCCAGACTGACGTGCCATACCCTGACTGGAGAAGCTCCATGTCTCTCCTTTTGACAAGCCAATACTGTACCTCATGATAGATGGGTGCCTCCCAAGGTTTTCTAAATCTCTGGGCCAAAACGCACTCAATATCCGGACTGAGAATAATAAGGGAGAAGGTCACCACTGTTGAGAAACAGCTTCTGGCTGACCACTCACTGGATACCTCATGATGCTGCCAGCATGGGACAGGTGCTATCCTGCCCTTAAACGCTGTGGGGCTTAAGGACCAAACCTGACACTCCTCACACCCCCATCCAGGCCTACCAGAAGAAGCAGGTGGCAGAAGTCATGGGCCAAGAGGGGTCCAGAACATTAGGGGTTAGGGGAGTAGGTGGCCCAGAACCCAATGCAGCAACAGATAAGACCATATGGGAGCCCAAGCTCCAAGCCTCCTACCCATGTTCCATTGTCCCATCAGACTTCGCTTACAAAATATAAATTCAAAGACAACAATACTAAAAAGTTCAAAATAGCAACCGTGGAGCTCTAAATCCCAAGTGAAATCGAGTATTGTGGGTCCCTGTGTGATTGCAATAGTTAAAATACCCATGAAACCATTCCTATAACCCTTTTTGTTTTTCAAACCAGACAGATGCTGAAGACCATATGATGCAAGATACAGGAAGACAGAAGTAGATCTTTAGAACAGAGGGCAAGTACCATCATGCCAAGCCAATTCATTCTGTTTTTCATAGCAAAGCTGTTGGCATGACACTATTCATCTGGATAGTTTTCACATTGTTTGGAAGCAAAATGAAATTGAGCAAAAAGAAAAAAAAAAGGTGTAATTCTTTACTAACAGAAAGAACTTTGCTTGGCCTATAAAAGTTCTGTTTAATAATTTACTATTTGAAGGCAGGTGTGAGATATTGCAGAGAATATTTTCTGTATGGCTTTTTGATTGCAAACAGATAATAAAATCTCCAAAATTACTGGCATTCAATTTGGTCTCTGTCTTCTTTAAGCCATCCCTGGGTCTCAAAGGGATACAATTAGCATAACACAATCAAGATCTGTAGAACTATGATGCTAGAATATAAAACTTGAAAATTCAGTTACACAAGCCTAAGGGGATAAATGGCAGATCACAGATGCCTTAATTAATCCCTATAACCTACGGTTCAAATAATATTTTTAAAGGGTCTTAACTTATATTAGTGATCTAGATAAATTTTCCACCCAGACCATAATGCAACTGACATAGACTCCAATAATTATTTCATATAGAAATGAAGCATTTGGGATCATCAGCCTGAGGGGCCTTCTATGACATAAACAGATGAGGAAATGTTAAAAGAAAAAATAAGATTGTAATTATTGAGCAGCAGAACTAATCATCGCCCAAAGAAAATTATTAGTGTTACTTAAATATGTTATCCTATTCATTCTATAGAAAAATAAATGATCCCACCCTGATAACATTTTTAAATTATCTTCAGAAGACATTGATATGATATCATTGTCTATCTTTTAAGGACAGCGTCAAGTATATTGCCTTTGTAATAGAGAAATTATTCAGTCTCTGAAGAAGGATATTGACTATTAGGGCTCAGAGGTGAAGAACAAAGGATGTATAATGTTTGAGCTTGCATTTTCTGAAAGCTTATGTACTTATCAAAATGTTCTTCAGGAAAATTTATTTATAGTAAGTCCCACAGATGGTCTCATGAGTTCTGCCCTCTAAGGGTAGGAATCTAGTGGTAATCTAAATTTCCCACATAGGTGTCTCTACTTAATAAATCTTTATGGAAATACATTTTATGATGAATATCTCTCATATGTAAATTTCATATTATAGTATAAATCTTTATATGATTATAATACAGGTTTAGAATTTATTGTAACTCATAACATTTGATGACATCTTAACTTTAATATTCTGAATAAAATGGATAAATGAAAAAAATAACTGTACCTTAATGTGTGTGTGTGTGCATGTGTGTGTGTGTAGTTTTGTGCATGCATTCACATGCATGAGTTGTCATGCATGGTGTATCATGTATGAGGTATCAAATTTGACTTCATTTTTTACTAGGCATAACCCTTACATGAAGGATTCAGCTCATATTTTATATGAACAAATGGAGAACACAATAAAAACAGATTTTTGTTTTGACATTAAAATAGAAGATGATGTGCAATTATAATCTATTTTGTTGATATTAAAATTTAACAATTTGTAATTATTAATTCTTTAATATCATTTTATAGTATAAAAAAACAAAGTGAGATTTTATGAAAGCAGAGAGCTCACATATAGAAGTATAAGAATAAGTAAATTATTTTCAGCTCAGAAGGATATTTATGAGAAATAAATATATTGAGTGCTTTTGGAGAAAATCTACTAGAATTTATTCAATTATCATCACATTATCAATTGAAGCAAACTTTAAGATCATCTAAACAGATCCACACATACTTCACATGAGGGAAGTGAAGTCCAATGATATAAATTACTCATTTCTTGTATCTCTGTTTCATTTGTGGCAGAGCAACCATCATAACTTTGACCTTCTAAGTTCCACCACAGCGAGTTTCCTCTAAAGCAACATTTTTCTCCAAACAATAGTTGCCACAATTATTTTCCATAATTTTGAATGGAAACATCCTGTTTAATCCCTACTTTTTTTTTTTCTGTTTGTTTGTTTAGGGAAGGCAACTAAATTTTACTAAGTAAATGGTATGTACATATTGTTTTTGTTCTAATTAAACTTCTTGAACTAATTATAAATTTATATGTAGTCATAAGAACAATACAGAGAGATCTCATGTACTCTCAAAACCATTTTACCCCAATGGTAACATCTTGGGAAACTATAGTACAATATAATAGCCAGGATATTAGCATGGATACAGTGAAGATGGAGAAACTTTCCTTTACCACATGATCTTTCGTATTACCTTTACATAGCCACATCCACTTCCCTCCTCTACCTTTCTTCCTGACCTCTGGCAATCACCAAGATGTTCCCCATTTCCATATTTTTGTCATTTCAAAATCGTTATATAAACAGGATCATACAGTGGCTTTTCTTATTCAGCATAACTGCCTGGAGTTTTATTTACATTTTTGTACATATTAATAGTCCATTATTATTTACTGCTAAGCAGTAGATGTACAAGTTTACTTCATCCTTCACTATTGAAGGACATAGGGGTTGTTTCCAGTTTGGGACTATTACAAATAAATACCCTATGAACAGTTGTGTGTATGTTTTTATGTAAAAATGAAGTTTCATTTTTCATGTGTAATATATAGTTTATATAGCATAGATAGCTTATAGTAGATAGTATAGATAGTGAATATTACATACATATACACTAACACACAGATTATATATAATATATATTGCAACACATAGTATATACATATAACATTTATCCTATATTGTATTCCTTTTCTATTGCTGCTGTAAAAATTTACCATAATCTTAGTGATTTTAAAACAACATAAATTACTATGTTATACTGATCACAGGTCCTAAAATCAAGGTGTCAGCAGACTGCTTCCTGCTGGAAGGACCAGGGAGAAACTGTCTTTCCCCATCCATCTTCTAAAGGCTGTCCTCACTTGTCACCTTTCCCTTTTCTTCCATCATCACTTAATCTTCTCTCATACGGTAACTCTATTGCTTCCCTCTTAAAGAAAACTCTTGTGTTTACATTGGTACATCCATTTAATCTGATAAATAACCCAGAATTATCCTGCCATGTCCATATTTTCTACTAAATCACGTCTGTAAAGTCACTTTTACCATGGAAGGAAATATATACACAGATCCTGGGTATTTGGGGATAGACATCTTTGCAAAAACATCATTCTATGTACTATATAGAGCATGACATATTACATGCAGTATACTTATATCAATATATGGATATATATTTATATCAATACATATAGATAATATTATAAATATATATATAAATATATAATACATGTACATTCACACACATACTTAACAGATACTGCCTTTTTCTCTGCTGTATTTCTAGCTCTAGAATAGTACCTTACTTACACTGAACCTAGCTCAATACAGTATTCAATGAATATGTGAAGAAGACCCTGTCTCTTCTGCAACTGATAGAAAATATTTACTAACAAGCTCCCCTCAGTTAAAAACAGAACCGGGATTTAATAATGTGTATATTAAAGTTTGCTTAGATGCAAACAATAATTACGATCACCGGAACATCAAACATCATTAAATCCACTGCAAACATCTTTCAGCTAACTGTAGATATCTGAAAGTGTCTGAGTTGTGCTCAATGTTTTGTTTTTACAAAAGAAAGGGAAGTAACATGGAGGAATACTAGATTTAACTGCAATCATCGGGAAATGATGGTTGAGAAAGTAGACAGGCTGAGATTCCTGGCACTGGCCTTTGATTCATTGAGTGAGGGTTATTACTGAAGGCAAGACAGAATAGTTGGATCTGACATATATCTTGGGTCCTAAGTTTCTAAAAGAAAATATAAATCACAAAGAATGGGAAAGAATGAAAGGGATGTTCCAACATTACTATTAAGAGCTAACACTCTCTTGTTAGGTGATGGAGATGTTAATTAACTCAATGATGGTAATCTTTTCACTATGTGTATAAAATCACTATGCTCCATACTTTAAATATATTATAATTTTGTCAATTATATTTCAATAAAACTGAAAAATAAACAAACAGCTAACTCTCTTGAGTCAGTTGGGTATCACCTAAAGAAAGGAATTAGGGATTGAGCAAACTGCTAATGGACACAAAACTCATTCATAATAAAACCAGGATGTGAACTTAGGTATAGTATTAACCCCAAAATGTATATTCTTTTCCTACTAATATTAACTCTTAAACATTTTGTCTGCCATTAGAATTTTTATACATGTGGCTTACAAATGATTTTGTCATTTCCTATATTTGCCTTACAGTGAAAAAGTTTTGAAAACATTGATCTGTTATACTTCCCTATACCCCACCTACAATTCTCATCATCCTTCTACTCATCCACCCCTTATTGTGCCTTCAAATAACCTTAAAACATACACTGTCTCTTCCTAATAGACTGTCTTTTGCAAACTCAAATGTTTGATGCAAACAGTAAAAGGAAGATATGATAGGTTAGTTAGAAGATTTGGTTTGACCTCTTTTTTTTTTTTTTAATAAAACCAGTTACAGGTACATGATACCAAACACCTAGTGTCCAAATAAACTAGAAGAAGTGTATGACACAAATCCTGTTTAAAAGGACTAGCAGGGGCACCTGGGTGACTCAGGTGGTTGAGCATCCGACTCTTGGTTTCGGCTCAGGTCATGATCTCATGGTCATAAAATAGAACCCCGTGTCAGGCTCTACGCCGGAGGCTGCTTGAGATTTTCTCTCTCACTCTCTCTATGTCCTCCCCTGTTCACCCATATGTGTTCTCTCACTCTCTCATTCTCTCTTAAAATAAATAAATATTTTTAAAAAGGACTAGCAAGATCTAGGGTCATGTAAGGTCTGAGACCAGTTTCATTATGTAAGTAGTGATTACCTATATTTGCAGAAAAGCAGAGTTATCTCAAGAAAGCAGGGTCACAATTTCAGCCAGGTTACTGCTCTGATCTCATGTACTTGATAATTCACTTTACCTACAGAGCTTTTTAAAAATTCTCATAAAAACTTTATAAAGTAGATATTAGTCCAACTTCATAGAGAAAGAAGATAAACTGAGTTTATTTGCTGGACCTTCCTCATTTGGAATTTCAGCTCAGAAAGCATCTGCTGATGAATGTCTTCCCTTATCCATCACTACCAATGGTTCCTTTAATTTCCGTCATATAACCCTTTATTTTTGTTACAATTATCATTTTACAGTTCATTTAACCTTCCAATTTATTTTTTTGGTCTGTCTGTACCATAAGAATGTAAATTCTTTGAGGGTACAACTTGTGCTTTTGTTTTCTTCTGTATTCCCACATCCAGGAATGGTAACTGTTACATAATTAGCTCTCAGTATTTATTTTGCAATGATCAGACAACAGAGGTCCACTGGACTGCATAAATGTGAACTACACATAATAGGAACATTCAGAAACACATAAATTTAGAATCATTTTACTTTTTCTACAATTACTTTTATTATTATTATTTTTTTCATCAATTAAAGAGTGCGCTCCCTAATCCCCATTGCCTATTTTACCCATCCTCCCACCCCCCTCCCATCTGTAACCATCAATTTGTCCTTTATAGTTAAGAATCTGTTTCTTGGTTTGTCTTTTTTCCTTTCCTCATTTGCTTTGTTTCTTAAATTCCACATGAGTGTAATTATATGCTATTTATCTTTTTCTCTGACTTATTTCACTCAGAATTACATCCTCAAGCTCCATCCATGTTGTTGCTAATGGCAGGATTCCATTCTTTTTTGTGGCTGGATAATATTCCAACACACACACACACACACACACACACACACACACACACACACATATACATATACATATACATATACCACCTCTTCTTTATCCATTCATCTATTTGTGGACACTTGAGCTTCTTCCATAGTTTGGCTATCATAAAAAATGCTGCAATAAACACAAGGGTGCATGTATCCCTTTGAATTAGGGGTTTTTTTTGTTTGTTTGTTTTGTTTTGTTTGTAAATACCCAGCAGTGGAATTACTAGTGTAAGGTAGTCTATTTTTAATTTTTTGAGGAACTACATATTGTTTTCCACCATGGCTGCATGAGCTTGCATTCCCACCAGCAGTGCAAGAGAGTGCTTTTTCCCCACATCCTCACCAGCACTTGCTGTTTCTTGTGTTTTTGATTTTAGCCATTTTGGGTGTGTGGTGATCTCAGAGTTTTGATTTGCATTCCTCCGGTGATGAATGATGCTGAGCATATTCTCATATGTTGTGAGCTCTCTATATCTCTTCTTTGGATAAATGTCTGTTCATGTTTTTGCCCACTTTTTAACTGGATTACATTATTTGGGTGTTGAGTTGTATCAGTTCTTCATATATTTTGGATACTAGCCTTTTATCGAATATGTCATTTGCAAATAGCTTCTCCCAGTCAGCAAACTGCCTTTTAGTTTTGTCCATTGCTTCCTTCAATGAGTAGAAACTTTTTATTTCATGTGGTCTCAATAGTTTATTTTTGCTTTTATTTCCCTTGCCTCAGGAGATACATGTAGAAAAATGTTACCATGGCTGATGTCAGAGAGATTACTGCCTGTCCTCTCTTCTAGGACTTCTTATGTCTTCCAGTCTCACATTTAGGTTTTTAATTTACTTTGGTTTATCTTAGTATATGGTTAAAGGAAGTGGTCCAGTTTCATTCTTTTGCACATAGCTGCCCAGTTTCCCCAGAACCATTTGTTGAAGAGACTGTCTTTTTCCCATTATATATTCACTCCTCATTTGCCAAAGATAAATCAACCATATTTTTGTGGGTTTCTTTCTGGACTTTCTATTCTATCCCATGTGTCTATTTTGTCTTTTTTTTGTGCCAATTCCATACTGTTTTAAATACTACCACTTTGTAATATAATTTGAAATCTGGAATTCTGTTACCTCCAGTTCTTTTTTTTCTTTTTTGAGATTGTTTTAACTACATGAGGTCTTTTGTGGTTCTGTAAAAATTTTAGTATTGTTTGTTCCAGTTATGTAAAAAAAAAAAAAAGCTGTGGGTATTTTGATAGAGATTGCATTAAAAAGGTAGATTGCTCTGGGTAGTATAGATATTTTAACAATACTTGTTCTTCCAACCCATGAGCACAGATTGTTTTTTTTTTTTTTAATTTCTTTCCATCATCTTGAATTTCTTTCATTAGTGTTTTATAGTTTTCAGAGTACGGGTCTTTCATCTCTGGTTAAGTTTATTCTTATTTTTGGAACGACTATAAATGTGATTGCTTTCTTAATTTCTCTTTCTGCTGGTTCATTATTAGTGTGTAGGAATACAACAGATTTTTATACATTGATTTTGTATCCTGCAACTTTACTGAATTTGTTGATCAGTTCTAGGAGTTTTTGGTGCAGCCTTTAGGGTTTTCTATATAGAGTATCAAGTCTTCTGTAAATAGTGGGAGTTGTACTTTTTCCCTACAAATATGCATTGGATTTTACTTTTTTTTCTTTATGTTGTCTAATTGCTATGGCTAGGACTTTCAGTACTATGTTGAATAAAAGTGGTGAGAATGGACATCCTTGTTTTATTCTTGACCTTAGAGTAAAAGCTCTTAGTTTTTTACCATTGAGTATGATGTTGGCTGTGGGTTTTTCATATAAGGCCTTTATAATGTTAAAGTATGCTCCCTCCAAATCTATTTTGCAGATGATTTTCATCATAATTGGATGCTGCACTTTATCAAAGGATCAGATGGCTTCACAGGAAAATTCTACCAAACATTTAAAGAAAAGATAATAACGATTTTTCTCAAAGTTTCCAAAAAATAGAAGAGTAGAAATACTTCCACATTCATTCTATAAAGCCAGTATCACCCTGATACCACAACCAGATAAAAACACCACAAAAAAAACAAAAACTACATGCCAAAACCTCTCATGAATACAGATGCAAAAATCATCAACGAAATATTGGCAAACTGAATCCAGCAATACATTAAAAAAATCACATACCACAATCAAGTTGGATTGATTCCCGGGATGCAAGGGAGATTCAGTACTTGTAAAGCAATCAACAAAACAAATCACATCAATAAGAGAAAGGATAAAAACCATGTCAAGATTTCTATATATGCATAATCATTTAATTTTTAATTTTGCTTTATGTTCCTTTAAAGCAGAATATGCTACATATAGGGAAGATATACTAATTTTTTAAGTTGACTGATTTTGAGGAATTGAAAGTTTAGCAACTGCAATTTTTTTTCTTACCTTATAGTCTTGTTAGATTGAATGAATTAGACATGCTGAAGAAAACTGGAAAGTGAGAGATTGGTAATTTTTCAAGTCAAAGGCATATGGTACAGACCTTTGTCTGCATCAAAGACTATTTATCTAATTACAAAGTGAAATTCAGTAAAAATCATTGTTGTAGAATTGAAATTAGCAAGTATACCACAGTTCCTTGATCTGGTTATTTATTCCATTCCCAAAATAATTTTCATCATACACTGCACACATCTTAAGTTCCAGGTCATTTTTGCAAATGCAGGTAATAAAATTCATCATTTTCCTTTCTGACACTAGTATATTATATACTTTCTTGGAACTGATGCTTTAAAAAATAGTAGACATAGGCCAGGTTATAACTGAATAAAAATATTTAGACACTAGGCTAGATAATTCTCCAAGTCCTCTGAGTGTCGTAAGTTACTTCTCTTAAGTAGCATTGATTCAATTCTCCTCAACCGACTGGCATAAGAGAGATATGTGTCAATGATAATAGTTTCAAAAAATCCTTCCAGATGATGACAAGATGATCTGTCTTGCATGTTCAAGTTTCTTGTCAAATGCCAATGGAAGAAAACTTATTTTGCCTTTATGAGAATAGGTAATTCTGTTTATTTTAGTTTTTAAAATGTTTATTTATTTATTTTGATAGAGAGCAGGGAAGGAGCAGGGGGAGAGAGAGAGAGAGAGAGAGAGAGAGAGAGAGAGAGAGGGAGAATCCTAAGCAGGTTCCACACTGTTGGGGCTTGGTCTCATGAACCATAAGATCATAACCTGAGCTGGAATCAAGAATTGGATGCTTAACCAACTAAGCTACCCAGGCATCTCAATTCTGTTTATTTTCTAAACAGGAAAATATCTGGCTCATTTTGTTTCTACACCATATCCAATATGTGAGTTTTTAGTAACAGGGTCCCAACATATCCTATACCCCTTTAGGTTTAATAGCCAGTGTCCTAGAAGGAAGAAGTGGCACACAGACACAACCATTACAGAACTTGAAGCTATTTGTTTTAAGAGGATACTTTTTTATCACTTTTAGGAAGTAATACGTAAGCCTTAAAAATAAATTTATTTTCAAAAAGTGTCAGAAATTAGAAGAGAACACATTAAAATTTCAGGAAAAATTAATTTGTTTATTTGTTTCATTCCTCAAATTTCACTGGGTTCTGGCTAGATGTCATACTGTGCTATGTAACATCTATCAAGTCCTTTTGTCAACTATTTCTATTTTCCCTTCAGGCCTCAACTGAAGCATCTTTTCCACAGAGAAAGCTTCCAAAAGTGGACCTTGTATTGTCTGGTCTCCTTGTTGTATACACCTTTACCTATATGATATTCATCTTTCCCAATTCTCTGTAAGTTCCTAGAGATTGAGATCTATTTCTTTTTATCAACCTATCTCCATCTAATATATATTACTGATTGGCACATAACAGTTACTGAACAGTTTCGATATATGCATCTTGCACAAATGTAAATAATGAAAAATAAAATAATAATACATAGAATGGAGATCTGCTAAAAGATATAATAGAAGTGCATGACTTAGATAAAGTCTGGTACCTGTAAAAGTCAAGAAAATTTCCATGGATAGGAGACCATAAGAAAACATATACTGTGCAAGGAAGATAATCAGGGCCAAGCAGATATAAGAGGGCAGGAAAAAAGCACAGAAGCAGCATAGTGTGTTTGGGGAGCTACAAACTACCACACAGACTGTGAGGTAGACAGTGCCAGGAAATGAAGCCAGGAAAGCAAAGTTGTCTACTGGTCAAGCAGCAGTACCAACTGCAGCTGCTGGATCACACATTCATGCATTATGTCCAGTGAGGAAACGATGAGTTAGTCGGATTTTCACACTTTAATATCCACTACCCAAGCAGGAAGTTCTGTGTTTCTATCAGTTTTCCTTGTTCCCAACTCTCTTGGGAAAGATAGGAAGCAGGTCCTGGTGAATAATGTACACACAGTGAATCTATGGCACAGCTGAGAATCCTAAGCTTAGAAAACCTTCAATTTTATAAAGAAAAATCTAATCAACCTTTGCCTGGTAGGAAGGGAGTATCTTTATTATCCTGGTAAGGAAACACATCTGATTTCTGGCCCAGAGGGAGAAATTAGCTCTAGTTTGCAATGCAAACATCCTTGGGAACAAATTCTGTCACAAGGGGTGTAGAAATGTATTGGAGAACTGCTTCCCAACAATGATGGGAACTCATTTTTCAAGAGGCTTTCTTAGTAGTGAAGACATTTTCATTTATATTTTTTTCTGTTGATGGGGAGATAATGAGTAAACGCGTATAAGTGGATAATAAAATCATATTTCTATACGAGAGAGTAAAAAATCAAAAAGCTATTGTCTAGGATGATGAGTGAGTAATTGCTTCATGCCTCAAATATTCAAACACTATTTGCCCAGGATATCCAAACAACTTAGTGATTAGACATATCTTTTGAGATATATGCACAGAAACTCTGAAGAGAATGTAAATTTATAGTTACGGCTAGTTCAAAACTGCTCTGGGTTTCTTTAGGATTTTGTCTGTCAATTCACGACTTTGAATTACTCTTCACATTTTATAGCACATAAAACCTTTATGGCACGTAATGTGAATCTTTTGTTAATCTGATTCATAGTACCTTCCCAAAAGCCAGATTTTCTTTTTCTTTCCAACTTTCAGCACAGAGATTTTTTTTTTCTCCTTGCAATGACTTATTTGAGAATGGTAATTTTTTAAGAAACAAGGATATCTGTTACAAAGTTAAATTTCTGAGTTGACTTAGATATTTCTGTAGTAAAAATCTTCCCACAATGAAGATTTGCTCTTTGAAACATTAATAAAGCTGAGGAGATGATGTTAGGTACAAAAAATGAGAGCTGTAATCTCTTTCCCAATAGATTACATTAAAATTAATCATAAATTGAATTCATGGAGATGGTGGACATTTGAAGGAGAGTGAGAATGAAGAATGGATCTATTTTGTTCATTTGATGTTTACTGAGTGTTTTATACAGTGTAGGCCTTCTCTTACATTTTTGTGGAATCATAAGAATGCACCAACTCATGGTGTATACCTTTAGGAGCTTTCAGCCTAGTGAGAGAAACAATGGGAAAAAACCCTTATGATAAAACATGAACAATGTCATAATAGGTAAACACATAGTGGCATAAGAAGTCTTTCCCCATGGAGTTTATACAAAGTTATATCAGGGAAGCAAAATGAGAGTTTGGTCTTGAGGCATACATGGAAGTTTTTGTTCTGTTTTGTTTTAATTTTTTAATGTTTATTATTTTTGTAATTTTTTAAATGTTTTTATTTAGTTTTGAGAGAGAGAGACAGAGCGCAAGCAGGGGAGGGACAGAGAGAGAGACAGAGACCCATAATCTGAAGCAGGCTCTAGGTTCTGAGCTTTCAGCACAGAGCCCGACATGGGGCTCAAACCCATGAACCACGAGATCATGACGACTTCAAAGTGAAGCCGGATACTCAACTGACTGAGCCACCCAGGTACCCTGAGGCATGCATGGAGATTAATAAGATAAAATCTGGGGGCGCCTGGGTGACTCAAGTCCGTTGAGCATCCCACTTCGGCTCAGGTCCTGATCTCAGCTCTGTGCTGACAGTTCAGAGCCTGGAACCTGCTTTGGATTCTGTGTCTCCCTCTCTCTCTCTGCCCCCCCCCCCCACTCATGTTCTGTCTGTCTCTCTCTCTTTCTCAAAAATAAATAAACATTAAAAAATTAAATAAGATAAAGTCTGGAAGGAATTACAGAAAGAATGTCATGCCACATTAAAGAAAATATGTGCCACATTAAGAAAAGCCTAGAATGTGTGTGAGGGTAAGGCTGTGATTATACGCTGAGAGGAGTTATAAGAAAATGACAGGATAGGAGATTACGAAGTTAGAGCAAATCACAAAGACCCTGGATGCCTTGCTGCAAAAGTGCTTAAATTTTATATTTTAGTACATGCCATACACCAACAAGAAACTTTTGATGTCTGTTCTAAAGAAAGCAACTCATAATTCATGTGGGAGCATATTGGGAATATACAACACTGGATGCATAGTATGACTACAGTTGAAATTAGGGCATTCAAAGTGAGAATGGTGAAAAAAATAAGGAATTGAGCTATATTTCCAAAATTGATCATATTTGGTAGGTACCTTGTTGGGGTTCGGGTATGGAAAACACAAATAAGAAACACCATGAGATTTGGGTTCAAACTAGAAATATACGAGTATTTTTGTAACACCGAATACGAATTGGAGGATAAGACAAAATAAAAGGAAAAACAAAGTGCTTAAGCAGCCATCCAAGTTGTCCTCCATCCATCATATATTCTGAGAAGTAGAGAACTTTACATTAAACACAAATGTGTATTAGTGAACTCAATGGGATATCTAAACCTAAAAAAACAGATATGGACACTCTTTGCACTTAATCAATTTGCAAATTAACAAACTGGAGCATGAAAGGACTGGTAGTTTTTCTAATAGTGTTGCAAGGCTAATTATCAGTAAAATCAATGTAATCAATAACAGAAACATCCTATCTTGAAACTTTGCAAAATAAAACAACAAATAAATCATGTATGTTTTCTTCCCTTGTGGAGCAGGGAATGATTGCTTGATCAATGTAATTAATATGTCATGTTAATAATTAACATTCATTTTGAAATGTAGTACTAACAACTGCACATTTTCCCAGTGTTGAAGCAATGCCGAAAAAATAGTGTGTCCTTAATAAATACTGGCATGTATGCACGCATGAAAGAACAACTCCGTTCTCCAGATGTTATCTGCAGGCTGTATCAGGTCAATAAAATTTTGAATTCTACACACTAGCCTTTAGTAATTCAGGTTATCTTCATGTTAACTATTTTAACAACATAATAAACTTCAAGCAGATACTAAGCTTATAATAATAATAATAATAAAACAGTGCTTGAAGTGCTCAATAACTACTTGTTTGAGGTCATTTTTCCAATAGCTGAATTCAGTCCAATCTAGAAGAATTCCAGGATCAGAACAATTTAGTGTGTCAGTGAAGAGACAGTTGCCCTTCTATGAGTCTGGAGCTATTTAATCTGAATTATAAATTAGTTGAGCTGAAAGAGAATGTGCCTTCCTTGCTCCGACACAATCTATTCAGAGAATGTGACTCTGACTTAAATATGAATGGTGATTCACCATTCAGAGGGTTGAATTTGTTCTAAGCTGACTAGAAAACTTAGTATTTGTAGAGTGTGATTTAAGATGAGGGCAAATCAATAACCTTGAGTCATGAGGTCATGACATATAAAATATATATCAGAAGAACTGGTATTATTTGTATCCTATTTTTTCTATTTTATGGTGTGACTTGAATAACCTATTACTCAAGATACTTGTTGAATCACTCCAAAATAAACACTCGGTGCTAATTATCATTCTCAGCTCCAGGAATAAAGAAGAAACTGAGATGAATGCATTCTGTACCCTCAATTTATATCCTTTGGCCTATCCTTATAGAAACAAGCCAAAAAATAAATTAAACAGTTAATGAAATATGAAATGAGATTTGTAACAAAGAAAATAAAACAAAGATTATATGATGGGGCAATACAGAAAAGGGGAAATGTTACAAGAGAGGCCACGTCTCAATTGCAAATATCTGCTGATTTTAGTAAGGGCAGGGCATTATGAAAACACACCAGGAACCGAACATCATAGATAATCAGAGTGGAGAGGTATGTGGAGAGTTGCTCTTATAATCACGTACTACTGAACATAGAAAATAAAGTAATATGAATGGAGAAAATGGGTAATAGTACAAGATCAATTTTTACTGCGTGGCCTTTTTATTCAGTTGGGTACATATATGCATGATATTCCTGACTTGGTCAACAGAACATGACCCCAGTTTTAGACAGAACCTACTGTTTTACACTAAAAATTATACTTCATCATTATTACACAGATCTGGGAAGATAAGGCAGATTTATTAGCACAAATTTAACACGACTCTGGAATATAGAACTCAATATGCCCACCATCCTGCTGGTAGGAAACAAATTATTGTTTTCCTATGTAGCACATACTACAACACTTCGGGGTATTAAACATTCACATAAAATTGGTCTCTATCCTGTGGCTTTATTTGATACTCAATCTGGGCCAGAAACTGAGGTATTACTTGCCCGTCTTTATGTTTTACCAATATATTTTGATAATAAACATTGAACTTAATTATATAAAATTATGAAGGGTAACTGACTGAGCTGAGTGGAGGTTAAACCATCTGGAAACTGAAAACAAACCCCATATGTCCTTGATTTAAGAGAGTTTTTGTTTAGCAGAAACAGACCCATAAATACAAAGACTAAAGGTTGCCAGAGGGGGATGGGCAAAATGGGTGAAGGGGAGTGGGAGATATAGGCTCCCAGTCATGCAATAAATAAGCCACAAGGATAAAGGATGCAGCATAGGGAATATAGTCAATGGTATTGTAATAGCGTTGTATGGTGACAGGTGGTAGTTTCACTTATGGTGAGCACAGCATAATGCATGACTTGTGGAGTCACTATGTTGTACACCTGAAATTAATGTAACATTATGTGCCAACTATACTTCAATTTTTAAAAAGACAGCCTTTTTAAAGCTGCTCAAAGCTGATCAGAAAAAAGCAAGCATTTCCTTGAAGCCATCAGAGAAGAGTTTCTGTATATGCATCACTCATGCATGTGGTACTTTTGTACTAGGTGATGTATATAGTTGAGGCAACCAAAATAAAATGATTTGTCAAACTTATACACTAATGACAAATATCAAAATATGAAGAAATCTAATTTAATTTTCTCCCAAATGCTTAAAGCTAAATTCCCAATTAAACTGTTTATCATCTGAGAAGAGTTTTAAAATTTCCTTCAACATGCACCAAAAACAAACAAACAAAAAACATAGAGAAAATGGCTCTGAGAACTAACAACTGATGTCTTTTACAATTCTTTTACTTAAATTCATGGAATTTATTATGTGATAAAATAAAACTTTAAAAACAGTAATACTGGGGGTGCCTGGGTGGCTCAGTCGATTTGGCTTCTGACTTTAGCTTGGGTCATGATACCAGGGTTCATGAGTTTGGGTCCTGTATCGGGCTCTATGCCGACAGCTTAGAGCCTGTAACTTGCTTCGGATTCTGTGTCTCCCTCTCTCTCTACTCCTCCCCAGCTCACACTCTGTCTCTCCCTCTCTCTCAAAAATAAAGGTTAAAAAATTAAAAAAACACAAAACGGTAATACTAGAGATTCACTAATGCTGTCAAATTAACAAGGACATATGTGTGGTGACCTAAATATGGATATGTGAACAGTTGTGTTTATTAATTTCCAGTCTTAGGTAAGCAAGGAGTTAAAAAATTTAAAACCAAAGCTTTGCTCTCCCATTCTCTGCTTGTGAAAATAATGAGATACTGCTGAATATTAATTAATGTTGCTTCCAAAATTGTAGCTCCAAGAACAGAGCAGAAAATCTGACATATGTCAGTATAAATCTCTCCTATTGTGCTCCCTTAAGTGTGCTGAGCTGTAACTCCCTAAAGCCATCTGGGACTTTTTGCTGAACAAATCACTTTACCTTTTTGGGTCACTGAAGAAGTCAGTTAGTTGGAAACAGGAGAAGAATTTCTTCAAAGGTAAAACTGAAAGGAAAAGGGCTCTTGTCTACTAAGTATTCATTTTAAAATGCTAGGAAGTACTAGTATTCATGTGTTTGAGGAAAAACTTCTATCGAGTCCTAGGGAACACATGTTCCTCAAAATTAGAGAGGAGTGCTTCCTATTGGACCTCCCAGGGAGAGTTTCTGACACACTCCTTTTGATTCTACTCCTCATTCATATATTCAATTTATTTATTAAGCATCTATCTTCTTATAGGTTCTATAATAAAAAGTAGGAATAGAAAAATACATTTAAAAAAGAAATTTAAAAAAGAAAAATAAATAAAACCTAGACATTAACATAAAGAAAGAATCATATTCCAGTGTGGTGGAAAGTTTTAACAAAAAAAAAAAAAAAGAGGAAGAAGAAAAGGAAGGAAGGAAGGAAGGAAGGAAGGAAGGAAGGAAGGAAGGAAGGAAGGAAGAAGAAAGAAAGAAAGAAAGAAAGAAAGAAAGAAAGAAAGAAAGAAAGAAAGAAAGAAAGAAAGAAAGAAAAAAAGAAAGAAAGAAAGAAACAGAGAGAGAAATTGTACCCTAAACAGGAGATAGACTGGAATCGGCCAAAATATATTAACAACAACGACAAAATAGTATCATTTGTCTATGTTCATGACATAGTGCTAAGTACTTTTCATCCATTAATTACCTCATTTGTGCCACAGAAAAACCCTTAAGATAGATGCTGACGATCATCATGATGATGATAATGATGATGATGATGATGATGATGATGATGATGATGATGATGAAGATATCATCTCCATTTTCAAGATGAGGCACCATCTTTAAAACTCATTTAAAAGGAGTTTTAAAACTCTGCCCAAAGTCATGTAGGTAAAAAAGGATGATACAGAACTTGAACACAAGCATCCAGCTTCCAAAATCTTTACACCAGCCACCAATGCATATGGCAACTAGGAATCCCCATATCATACTGCTGCTCCCACAGAAGGGCATTTCAGACAGAAGTTACATGTGCAAAGGCTAAAGTATAAAACATATCATATCTTCAGAAAGCTGTTTTTCAGCATAACTAGAACAAAAACTCTATTTGTGAAAGTAGCAGAGAATAGGTTTGACAGAATGGAGAGCAGATCAAAGATGAACACATATGTCATGAATATGAAGAAATTAAAGGAGAAATAGAATAACGAAGGCAAGAACAGACAGGAGATCATCACAACATTCAAGGTGAGAGGATCACGGCAGTCTGAAATGAAGCAGATTGATGAGGATAAAGAGACTAGACATGCTAGTAAAATGTGGAGGAAGAGTGGGCAGAATTTTGAGAATCGGGTTGTCTGTGGTAAATAAAGTTGACTACACACCTCCCATTTTATAATCTGGGTTTGCAATCTGGAAAATTCAGTAAACAGTAATGCCACGAAACAATTCACAGGGAAGATAGCTGCTCTCCTAGGAATCAGAGTCTGTCTTTGAGGGCTTCATCTGCACCTTTCAGAGATGTACATTCCCAGTGTACATGCATGAACGCATCATGTAATCATTCGAGATTTCTCTGAGACAGGCCCTTTGGAATCATAAATTCTTTTTTGCAGGAAGGAATCTCCCTTCATTCCAAACCCATGTAAAGCTGCAGGAATCATCTAATTTCAGGGGTTTGTTCTTCAGATAGGAAAACAATCTACTAGATGATTTTGAAATCATGTGGCAATTATTTTGTGAGGCAATCAAATTGTTTTACAAATGCTATCTCATCAGCAGTACATCACCGCATTGAGGTAAGTCAAAGAACAACTTAGCCCTATTTTTAAAGGTAAAGAGAGGCTCTGTGACCCTACTGGAGAGCTGGAAATAAACACTGTAGCACCAGCTCTGTAGAAGAGAAACTGACAAATGACTACATGATAGGTTGAAAAGTCTTTGTAGTTTATGCTGTTTATATAATTTATACTGAGGTCTTCACTTACTAGTACGAAATTGGCCTAAAATAAAATCTGAACTCAAGAGTTGTGGGGTTTTTTTGCTCCCAATAAGTAGTTTATTCTTACTCCCTTGTAAACTCACTCTCATCCATAGGTTTGACTAAACAAGAACATCAAAGTAAGACTTATATCAATGAAACTGCCAACATATGAACAGAAAACGTTCACAGTGAAATTTCAGTTTCATATTAAATTTCATCCCTGCACTATATTAAAGTATATTAAAATGTCTTTAATGTATCAAATCATCATGTTGTACCCTTTACACTTACACAAAGTTATATGTCAATTATATGTCAATAATGCTGGAAAAAAAGAGAGAGAAAGGTTTATGATTAAAAAAAAATTATTTCCATGCCCAGCGTGGAGCCTATTAAAAAAAATTACTACAGGAGGTGATGGTAGCACTTTACAGACTATTCCTGGCTGTTCTCTGGGGACTGGGAAGGTGAAGTTGTGGAGTAATTGTGGGCGAGAGACTTTAGAATCTGCTCATGTTTACCTAATAGATCCAACAGACACGAGACCTGAAATTCTTAAAAACGTGGAGCTACCAGGTATTGATTCATTTACCATTATTGTTGGAAATCAGATCTGTAGAGAAGATGTTGAAAACACTACTTTTTCCCCATAAAATAGCAGTGTCAACAAGAACCAAGCTCAAGTTGTGGATTCTTGTAAGAATTAAATAGCAACATACCTATTAAGTTTTTGGAAGAGAGTTCAGAAAACCTTCTGAAGCAACAGCCTTTCTTTTTGCTGTAGATTTACTACTGTGGTTGCAGCTAGGCTCTCTGAAAGTACATTACTATATTGACCTGAAACCTTCTGGAATTCCCATATTTCTCTTTTAATCTCTAGGATATGTATGGATGGTTGGCTATACGATGATCATTATAAAAGAACATCCAGTAATAGAATTTTACCCAGAAAATGTATTAGAAGATCCACAAGTAGATAAACCATTTCCTGAGCTGAGAAAACATCTGTAGCCTTATGATTTGGATCATGTGGGGTAAAAAAGGCCCCTATTGATTGTGATCCATTGATTGTGATCATAACTAAATATTTAGCGCAGTGGAAACTGCGGAAGAAATGGATGAACATCTAAAATGTAAAAGAAAAAAGAATCTCAGAGGTTTGATTAGACAAGGGATTCTAAAAAATGATACCGGGGGTCCAAAAGATGAAGATAATTTTGAAGAAGCTTTTAAAAATATAAACACAGCAATAAATACAACTCAGATCCCAATCAATACTAAAGATATATTTAATGATGATTATTGCATAAATATCAGCAAATGGACTCCACCTGTTTGGATTTTAGCTTAAAGGGCTTTGTGGCCAAGGGGGATTAAGGATACTTACCTGTTTGAGGCACAATTCCCTATATGATGTGCATACACAAAATTTCGAAGCACTGTTAAAGCAAAGAAAGATTCTTGTGCTGTACTAATCATGTCAACAAAATGCTGCAGTCCATAGGCCAGCCAACAGAGGCCGTAACAGAGAAAGAATTAAAATCATTCTGCAGCAATTCTCCGTTTCTTCACGTCGCAAGATGTAGATCCTTAACTGAAGAATCTGGTTTGAACACAATTAGCAAGGATGAAAGTATTTCCTGGATTGACATTCTAGAAAACGGGACCCTGTTGTACTTAATCTTATGGGATGTTAAAAGGTTTCATAAAAACAGGGCAGTCCACAAGCGGTATCTGACTATCAGAATGAAGAAAATACAGGAAAGTCTTTTCTCATTGACTTCCGTTAGTAATAGAAGTTGTTTGTTATGGTAAACGATGATTATGCCTACAAATTTTGCTGATAGGAGGCTGCTGAGCTGTACACAATTGCTGCATTCTTTGGAGGAGCTGCTGCCCAAGAGTTTAATCGCAATTACCACGAACATTGTAATTTTAGTACCATATTTATGTCAGCATGTCACAAACTTCAGCAACCTTCTGGTTATAAAATAAGCACCCTACGTACTGTGTTTATGACTGAAACTGTAATTGTCTTCTGATTGTGCTTTAGTCCATAAAATTCTCCTAAGGGAGAGCTGCTAAATTGTTGTTTTCTTAATAAACATTTTTCTCATTTACAAAAGGAAATATGTATTTCAAGTGATTCTGTCATCTAATGCCATAGGAAAAAAAACTGGCACTGTCTTCCACTCTCTATTATGTCTGGGTAAACAATTTGGATGAAAACCCAGAGCCCATTTTCCCAACAGGGGAATTCAATAATGGTGGGAGGAAAAACAATCACCTTCCTTTCTTGAATCACTCTGTTTTCACTTGACTTTTTGGATCCAGTTCTTACAAGATTTTCATCCAATACTCTGTTACTACTCAGAGTCCTTGGCAAGTTCTTCCTCATATCCTTGATATCAAAAACTTAGAGTGCTCTGGGGCTTCATTCTTAGATACTTCTCTATTTTCTAGCAATCTGTTTCAGGTGATGTTATCCAATCACTTTGAGTATCATCTCTAAAGGAATAAATCCAGGCGTATACTTTAAGGCCCTTTCTTCTTCCTGCATTCTAGACACACTGTGTAACAGCCCAGATGTGGTAGTTTTGTACTCCATCAACCTGAATTATCTGGGTTAACATTTCCAAGTTAGGGTTGACCACTGGGGGGAAATGAGATTACTGGAGGTAAAGCAATGGCCATTATCAGGCCTGGTGCTGCTCACCCACATTTTCACTGATCTGGCTCACTTTGTTAATGAGGAAGGTCACAAAAGCCATCTTTTCTGGCTGCTATTACATTTTCTCTTTTTAACTTCTGTGGTTTGGACCAAGCACATCGTGTTCTCTGTAGCAAAGTGATCCAGCGTCATCTTCTTTTCTCCTTTTCCTTCTCCTTCTCCTTCTTAATATTTATTTTTCTTGAAAGAAAGAGAGAGAGAGAGAGTGCAGAGGAGCAGCAGACATGGATGGAGACACAGAATCTGAAGGAGGCTCCAGGCTCTAAGCTGTTAGCACAAAGCCCAACGCAGGGCTCAAAGTCACTAACCATGAGATCATGACCTGAGCCAGAGTCGGACACTTAACTGACTGTTAAGTCCCTCCAGTTTCTTCTCTAAACCAATCCTCATCGAGATAAGAGGGAGTGAGAGAGAGACACACACGTTCCATTTTGTTCTCACAGGTTCCATTTTGTCATTCTAGATTGTTCCATACTGTTTTAGGGTTTGCCTTATACTCTTACATCTGTTTCACTGTTTTCTCCCCAACTGTCAACTCTGTTCTTGAAGAGTGATTTCAGGACCACCAACACATACAAACAGTACAGCTTTCCTAAAAAGTTTCTTTGTCAGTTCCAATAAATTTGGAAGTCTAATCTCTATAATAAACTCCTTCTTCCATACCATTCTTAGTGGTTTGGGTTCCCTAACTAAATCCTAATCAATGTGCTACTTGACACTCAATATCCATTTGGCTTCTCAACTGCAGTATATACACAACTGAAATCCATTAAAGTAAAAAATGCTGGAGTCACTCCCAATACCTCTCTTTCCCCTCACACTAATATCCCATATTTCAGGAAATATTCTTAGTTCTATTTTTAAAATATATCAAGAATCTAACCTCTTTCCATCCCCTACATGGTGCTTCATTCTGTCCCAAATAAATCATGACTCACAGGATAATTACATCAGCCTCCTAAATTTGTTTTCCAGCATCTATCCCTGCTCCTATATTTATTCCCAACCCACTACACAGAGTGAGTCTGTTAGAAAACAAAGAAGATACTGCCATTTCTTTGTTCAGAACCTCCCGTCTTCCTACCTCACTTAGAGTAAAAGCTAAAGTCCTTACTCTGATTCAAAAGGTTCCACCTAATCTAGTGCCATCATTATTTTGTCCTCTTATTTATTATTTTTCTCTCTTGTTCACCTCTTTTATCCATATTGACCTCCTTCTCACACCAGGCATTCTCCTGGTTCAGGCTGTTTAGGCTTGCTTTTCTCTCTGCCAGGAATGCTGTTTTATAATCATATGATTCGTCTCTTCCTTCCTTCCAGACTTTATGTCTTCTTGAAAACTTTCCAGAAAAACTACTTTAAAATTGCAACCCTGACTCTCTCAAAAAATATTTTCCTTCCCTGCTATATATTTTTGTTCTCAGCGCTTAATACTGATTAAAATAGCACCCATAATTTTTACTTACGTATTTAATGTGTCACTACTACACTGTAAGTTTGATGAGGATAAAGATATTAGTTGTTCCGTCCAACAGTGTAACCTAAGTCCGCAGTACATTGTCTGCCAAATAGTAAGCCCTGTAAATACTGCTGGAGATATGAAGGCATATGGATCCTATAATTAATACAATGACCTAAATCCATTCGATCCTGAAAAATGGCTGCTGCCATGGCATAGCTCCATGAAAAGATCTCGCATTTTCTTTGTCACGTTGAACTACATAAAATTTCTGAGGTTTTACTCTTTTCGATTTATATAAATAGATTTTCATATGGTTCAATCTATATGTAAAATGAAATCCTGAAAAATACATGGCAATCTAGTTAAATCTCTTAAGAATAACATTGCTCAGTTTTTTTTTTCTCAAAGTTGATTGCTTTTCACTTCTAATAGTTTACGAATAAAATTCTCAAGTTCTAAAATGTACATACTCAGTGGATATCAGTAACCTAATGACAAATGGGTGTCAATTACTCAGAACCCAACAACTTGTGATTCAGCAACATCCCTGCAATTGAATGCAGGCTAAATGCTGGTATTGATATTTTAGGGGTACAAAGCTGAAACCTGGCATCTGTGTGCTCTTTCAGCATCCTGAAAAGTGATCATTAAATACCTATTTTTCAAATTGTAAAAATATAAAAAGAAAAGTCAATACCAACTGCTGAAGATTGTGAAATATCGAATATAGTTCTCATTTTCCCTTATAATTCACTTTTATACTTGCCCATTGAACAGATTGGATTATTTAATAATGAACAAAACCCTACTTTGTCTCTTTCATAGAGTGTAAAAAAAATAAGAAAGAGTTAGCTCCTTTATTTGCCCGTCTGTGGCCAATGATTTTCAAGGAATTTGATACTCACTAAAAATACTTTAAAATAATACATTAATAGTCACATTTATATCTTCTCCATTATTTATTTTCAATCTACCTTAACAATAAAATGTGGCCATTATATCCAGTCTATTTCTACGAGGGTGGAAAAAAACCTTCAATTAAGATAAAAATGATTTAAAAAAAATGGAACATCCATTCATAGAAATCAATGAAGTATGAGAAGGAAGGAAAAGTGTCCTTGTAAGCTGAGGCAGCAGTTCCAGATGGGATATTGAATTGGTAATGGAAAATAAATTATTAAAACAAAAAGATAATATACTGATCTTCTGTGATGTGGTCAGACAAGTGTTAGTTTGTGGTTGTTTTCTTCCTTAGCCAATCTATTAGGTAAGTTTTTCTATTATTGTGTTTACTCTGCATTACCATATTGCAAAGACAAATCTGAAAGAAAAAACCTTCTTTCAGGTTTTAGCTATTATTATCTATAGCTCTCAGGCATTTCATAAAAAGTGTCTTCTCTTAAGATGTGTAAAATTATACGTTTCCTATGTATGTTAAAAAATAATCAAAGTTTCAGATTCCTTCATTAGCTTTAGAGGAAAGTCTCATGTTAAAATATTCCTGTTGACAGAGATCTGAGAATATTTATGAAGTAGAAAGTTATCTGTATAATTGTAGGGACTCCTTACATGTTAAATATGACTCAAAACATTAATAGTTAGCATATGCTTTTATGTATTAAAATTATGTTAAATATTGGATACATCATAGCTGTAAAAATAAAGGTCACTACTCTAACATGTGTCTATCTCCTAAGATAAAATATTTCTCTTACATGTAGCACTGACCGTGATTTGAGTTACATGGTATGGTGTGGCTATTTGATGAAGTAGCAATTTAGGAATTCAGATTTTCAAATTCTTGTTATGAGGTAGTGAAAACCAATCTATAATGTATACCAGTCTATAATGGAAATGGCAAAATTTCAAGTTAATGCAAGTAAGTTGCAAGTTAAGGCAAGTAAGCCATGTAAGTTAGTTTCTGTGATTAAACTTAGTTTATAGTGATTCTAAATAAAATAAAGATTATATGATTGAACTGTGTGTTTTAAAATCTATTGTCTGCTAGGAGAATATAATTTTGGAATTTAGACATCTGTACTTAGGTTAGTGTTCTAGTTCTGAAAGTTTACAGACTTAAATTTTCTAAGCCTTATTGTATTAGATATGGGGTGATGGATTTGCCAGGAATGGTTATTGCTGGTACTGGAATTTACCAACCTTGAGAGTAAAGCAGATTGTGCATGTCATAAAAAGCACTTTGATAATCCATAGTGGACATAGTGGAGCTTTTCAGGGATATAAATTATACTTTTCCTCTCTACATTCAAACGTAATTTGAAGTAGCTGTACTCAAGGATATGGCAAAAGTCCCTACATGGACCTCCTCTCTCCCTTGCAAGGGACACTTGAATTATTTGAAACTAAATATGTGTGAACGTGCTTTCCAAATGGCAAAGGGCTAAAATATGTATAGCATGTGTTTTTACTAATTACTGTCATGATAACCTCAATTTTATAGCTTTTTAAACAGTATGATAATGTAATATGCCAACATCTTCTGGCAACACCTTTCCTAAAGTATTTCCAGTGTAACACAAGTTCCATTTTACTTCTCCTCTGACCTCAGCCCCATCTTGCAGGGGTACCACTGTGACCACTGGACTTGATAGTCTCTGGCCAGTGTCAGCTGTGAAAGGATCCATAACCAGAATGTGCCCTGGTATAAATGTCCTCAGAAGAAGTCTTTAGCCATCGTATAAGAGAAGTTAGTATATAAATACTTTGGCTGTCCTCATTTGTTGGAGGCTTTCATTATTTCCTTGGTAGGATTAAGCTTTATTTGCCTTCATTCCTTGCTTGAAAACATCCTTTATTGTCTGCTACCTTTTCCCTTGAAAGCTATACCAACAGATACTTGAAAAAAAAAAAAAAAGACAAATATTGAAGTGGCTGCCTTCTATACTCTTCTATTTTGAGGGAAACATAAAAGAAATGTAGACTTTCACTTAGTGCCCTTGCCTTTGTCCACTGCCTTCTCAGTTGACTACTACTCATGCTACCTCTTTGTCTCCTCCATGCACTTGCCTCCAGTAATTCAATCTCTCAATACCATTCTCTATTCTCTTGTTTACATTAGTTTGGACAGTAGCTACAAAATATTCATTCCTTACATCCTTAAAACTCACCTTCGATGCTAGGAACAAAAGGTTCTCTTCAAACTTAGTAAGACTGCCAGTTTTGAGAGACTGCTCTATGCACTGTCATGAACATTCATGTTTTTTTTTTTTTCATTTCATTACATATTAAAAATAATTTAAGTTAGTATTTATTATACTTATTTTGCAGAAAGGGAACAAGCACAGATAATTTAATAGTTTCCCCCAAATCACTTAGCTATTAAGAGACACAGTCAGGTTTCAAACTTAAGCATGTACAACACACAGTATTTCATTAAATTACACTGCATCTCTATAAAAAATAAATGAATATATTTAGGCATTTACACACAAAGTTAAGAATAACTTGTCAATATTTTATAGTAGGTATTCAGTATTGGAATCCTTGTAAATTCTGATTACTAAATCCTCAGTTAGTGGATCTCCCAGTTTTCCTAGTCACAGATCCAGTTTTCATTAGCTATGTGCCATGGGGACATTTACCTAATTTCTCTAGGTGCCAGAAAATGAATACTAAACAAAACAAAATGGAGGGTAAAAACAGTACCCACTTAATGGCATCGGTCTGAAGATTCAATGAAATAGAAAATCTAAAATGCTTGACATGATTCCTGGACCATATTACATCCCCCTAAACTGGAAATATATTTTAAAAATTTTTTATTTGTTTTTTTTTTTTTTTTGAGGGTGGTGGAGGGACAGAGGGAGAAGGAGAATCTTAAGCAAGCTCCACACTCAGCACAGAGCCTGAGATGCAGAGCTTGATCTCACTACCATGAGATCATAACCTGTTTCGAAATCAAGATTTGGACACTTAACTGGGTGAGCCATCCAGGCATCCCTGTAAATAAGTATTATTAATGATCTGAATTAAAAAAATGGTTTAATGGTAGACTAAGAAGACATTGAAAAGACAGAGGATGTGAGCTATACAGGTAGGCAGTTCTATTACTAGAATAGAGAAAAAAAGCTTTCCTATTCTTCACTTACTACAATTTAAATTCTGTTGAAGACATCTCTAGAAATTCTTTCCTCAGTACCTTTGAGTGAATGGGTAGTATGCGGATTCAGCAGAAACAACATTCCCTTAGGATACATGAATCTTCAGAAGATATTGTATCATAAATAAAAGTCCTTTTCACAAATCCAAATGTTAAATCCAAACAAATTAAAAGTAGAAACAAAGCCAGATTTCATAATGTAGCATGAGACAAGTGTTATTAAGATTAGATTTATTCTGCACTTTTGCAACAAATAATTTTTATTCTGGTGGCAAATGTAGACACAATTCACAATGGTCTTTCTCTGATCCATTAGATACTAACATTCTGACCATAAAATTAGTGCAAACAAAGAAAAAAATTCCACAAACAGAACTGTCTTTCCAGGACAGAGTTTGGGGATTAATTTTAAGAAAAGGAAAGTTGACTTTAAATAGAAAATACTTTCAAGAAAACACTGCATTTTTTATTTTCTTATGCTTTGGAAACATTCCAAATCGATGCTTAGGAAAATTTACATTCATTGCACAGGTGAATCTAAAATCATAGAGAACAGTCCTGTCAGATACCACTCATTCTCTCAGCATGAGCATGAGATTGGAGATGACTGAGAATATGATGTGGAAAGCAATTGACACATTAGTTTTCCAGAGTCACTGCTGGGTTGAATGCGAGTGTAACGTGGGTAGGCTGAACACGTGTGCGCTTCATCCCTGACTATTCGGTACTCCCAGCCTGCATCATTTAGCAGATGCTGATGGTAACGTAGTATCACAGACCTGGCTGGTTTTGCTAACTCAACTGAATTTGAAGTTAGAGTGCCACAAACATCACAGTATGATACCGTGTGACACAAGGTCAAGAAACTAGTTCTGTTTGAGTGTGTAAGACAGGAGGGCACCCAGAGCTCCTTCACAAGGATTTCCAAACGCTTTCTGGGAAGTCTGCAAGAGGGGAGAAACCTTCAAGCCTTATAACTTTCAGGGCTTCGGGTGATAACTTTCAGGGCTTCAGGTGTGCATGGAGAGAGGGGTAGGGGAAAAGAACTGCGACAAATTATCTTCTTCCTTCTGAAAAAAAAAAGGAGAGGGGGAAGGATGGGATGAGATGGGAGAAAAAAGTTTGAAAGGAAAGAGGAAGCTGCTCTGAAGTGGAATCAAGAACACCAATACTCTGTCCATCTGCCCATCTCACTACCACGGTTTCTAGCATTGTTGTTTATTAGCTAAATTAATTAGATACTGAGATACTGAGATACTGATTATACAAATGGACAATAACAAGACCATATAGAAACACAGACTTGCGGGGTGCCTAGGTGGCTCAGTTGGCTAAGTGTCTGACTCTTGATTTAGGTTCAGGTCATGATCTCACATTTGTGAGATCAAGTCCCATGTCAGGCTGCGCTGACAGTGCAGATCCTACTTGGGATTGCTCTCTCCATCTCTCTGCCCCTCCTCCTCACTCTCTCTCAAACAAACCCATGAACAAACCAACAAACATAAAACAACGAAAAACGTAGAATTTGTAACCTGTAGCAATCAGCCCAGGAACCCAAACAACAATCTTTGAAACAATCTATCCAAAATGGACAAAACTTGGTTAATAACTGCAAATTTACTAATTTATTCCCTGCTTCCTATTTAGGATGATGCCCAATGTATTCCACTAAACAATTATATAGGATGCCCCGCATCTAGTCTGACTAGGCTAGGCTTCAGCTTCACCATACAAACAATCTCTAATAGGGCATGACTGAAGCCTACTCTCTTTGTTTTCCACTATAAAATTTCCCCAGCTCCCCGTCAGCCTTTAAGTCTCCGCCAAGTCATGGCGGTTAATTCCCTTGTTTAAGTAATCTCTGAATAAAAGAGCTTTAGTCTGTACTCATTTGAGTGGTATCCATTTATTTCTACAACAAATTTATTGAAAAGTCTCCTTGATCTAATCAATCAACAAGATTCTACCAGTGCCTAAGCGAAACTGTAAGGGAAAATTAAATTTCACTAATTCTTTCTGAAACAAAGACACAGTTTAAGAAAGTTTTACTTAAGGATAGTAAGTCCCACTATCAGACTTTACGCTAATTATTACATTTAATATTCATAACATCTCTAGAAGATAAATATTACTCTATTTTATGGATGAGGAAACTGAGGCTTAGAATGGTAAGTAACTTTACTATGATTGATTTAAAAAACCCTGGGATTTGGCAGAATTAATATGTGAACACAATTCAAACTGACTCTAGAGCCAAGATCTAACTTATTCCAAGCAGGCAATATAGTGCAGTGATTAAGAGATTAACTCTCGATCGGATTGCCTGGACTGATTTCACTAGCTATAGACAAGTTACTTCTTCATTTTGTTTGTCAGTTTTCTCATCTGTAAAAGGACGATAAAATAACCTCTAGCATAAAGGAATGTTATGATAAGGGAATTACTGCATAAAAAGCACTTAGAATAGTACCTGAAGGTAGAAAGCATTCAATCTGTGTTAGTCATTATGAAGAAGGAGAAGGAATCTGAGGAGGAGAGCGAGAAAAAAATATGCTCTGCTCTCATTCTTTTCTCATGGGTAGAACTTCTACTTTCAGGTGCTAGTTGTATCCCAGATCAAAATTGGATTGCTTAAAAAAAAGTCTTAGGGGCGCCTGGGTGACCCAATTGGTTAAGCATCCAACTCTTGATTTCGGCTCAGGTCATGATCTCACGGTTCCTGGGATGGATCCCTGCCTTGGGCTCTGTGCTGACAGTGCAGAGCCTGCTTGAGATTCTCCCTCTCCTCTCTCTCTTGCTGTCTCTCTCAAAATAAATAAATAAACTTTAAAAAAATAGTCTCAGAAAGGGTTATATGGTAGCCTCAGCCAAAATAAGCCTAACTTGATTTATGCTTCATGCATTGGTCATAATGCTTCCACCACCCTTGATCACTAACTTCAGTGTTGTTTCCATGGGAAATGTGTCCTGAGGTCTCTCACTCTCACACATCAGCTCTAGGGAATCTCTTCACCTCTTCTAGAGGAGTATCAATGGAGGTTGAAGGAACACCCAATGCAGGTACAAGGGTTCTTCATAAACTTGAACAACTTATTAAAAGGGTACAGGGAAGGCTATACCTTTTATCCTAATCTTCTAAATTAATTCTTGTTTTTGCATTCTGCTTGGATTACCCACAGGCTTGAAGAAAATTTAGAAGCATCCACCCTAGTGAACTGTCTGACTTCGATTCTTTACAACTACCTCAACTTAAAATAAGAAGCTTTGAGCTTCAAAGAAAGAAACTAGCAAAATACTTTGATTTTCCAGATGTGTTTTATTTTTAAACTCCTTTGTGTCTCAGAAAGCGATAGTGTCAAGAAGAAAATTACTTAAAAATATACTTTGAATTGTTATGGCTTATCATATTTGGAAAATAAGTCCTTTTATTTTTATCTCCCTTGTGCCTATCTTAATACCATTTCAGAGACCACTCAGAATTTTCCTACCCAGATAATGAAGGCTTTAAAATATCTTTAAAGAAACAAAAGAGAAAATGCATAATTCAATAGCATTTCAAATTTTTAATCTCAAACCCTCCTTAATGTCTTGCCAGCAGATGTTTAACAGGCCTTTGTCAATAAATAGAACTCACGATTGGTATTAGTTGTTTTGTAGATTTTCTGTGATAAATCCTGAGAATGGTTGTTACCTTGGCAATATGAAATTATAACGCTGATAAACAACTGTTTTTCTCTCATGTGATAAACTCTGTAAACATATAGGAAGCATCCTCACTGTGTACAGAGAGACTAATTGGCAAAAGAAAGAACTATGAGGATTGAATTTCGGCTATGCCTCTTGATTGCTTTGTGACCTTGAAGAAAATATTTAAACTTCTTCATTTTAAATGGAGGAAAGTAATAATCAAATTGAAATACTGTTTTTAGAGATATGTAAGGTACATATCACACTCATATAGTGTATGTCAAATATAAGCTATATAAGATAAAGTTATCACTATTCTTCTCTTTATCCTCATCACAATCAGCTCTCATTTCTAGAATGTCCAACTGCTTTGGATTGACAAATCTAATTATAAATACTGAGACAAACCAGATGTGAGCTAGACTGAAGAATTAGGCATTGCTGATAAACAGGAGAACACTTTTTGTTAATTTGCATTACAGATATCTAGTCAGAGAAAATGAATTAATATTTATTAAGGCTCATCTGTCAGTAAGTGCCATGATCTATTTTGGGATACTTTAGCTCTTCCGATTTCTCTTTGTCAGTCCCCAATTCTCCATATAAATATACAATCTAGAGTATAGCAACAGTGTTAAGAAACAATGCATACCCCATCTTTGAGTGAGATTGCTCTCTACATGTTCCACACATTTAAAAGTTTGGGGGGGTGCCTGGGTGGCTCAGTCGGTTGAGCTTCCGACTTCGGCTCAGGTCATGATCTTGCGGTCTGTGAGTTCGAGCCCCGCGTCGGGCTCTGTGCTGACAGCTCAGAGCCTGGAGCCTGCTTCGGATTCTGTGTCTCCCTCTCTCTCTGCCCCTCCCCCACTCATGCTCTGTCTCTCTCTGTCTCAAAAATAAATAAACATTAAAAAAAATTAAAAAAAAAAGTTTGGAGTCCATACCACTAGGTACTAAACATTTATCCACATTATTTATTTTAATTCTTACAACATTTCCATCAGTAGATAATATTTTATTTACAATTGAGAAAATGACATCCAAAGATAGTAACTAATTTGCCAATAGCTATTAACCTCAAGGAGACATAGAACATCATAGACAAAATCCAGGATAGACATATACACATACAGACATATATACAAGTAATACTACTAGTTTTTCAGTGACATAATCAGAAAATCTAACTAAAAATGATTATTAGATCATGGGCTACAATGATAGTTCTCTGAAGCCAAAATGAAAGTTTGGAATCATTAACATTTTATTATAAACTTTAGTGCTAGATACCTTTAAGTGTGTTAAACCTATGCAGATTTGTTTCTCACAATTTCTATGTAAGTATTATATTGCTGTCATCCATACTTTATTCATCATGAAGAAATTGAGGCAGAGAAAAAAATTGCCCAAGGGAAAACAGCTAGTAAGTGATGGAGCCTGATTTGAACATAAACTATCAAATTCATCCTGAAACCTTATCTACCATGCAATGTTGCCTCCAAACATGACCCTGATTCATAGAATATTAGTTGCCTGAAAGGATAAAACATGAATATGTAGATTGTTTCAGTTGTTTTGTGAATGGGACTTACTTGCCTGTGTATCTTCACAATCCATTAATTTGAGCTTTCCTAGATAGGTAACCAAAAAAACTATTATCATCTAGAATATGAGAAATAAGGAGCAGTGATCAGTTTGAACATTAGCAAATCCAACCCCTCACATCTCACCAATGCCTGGTCACAGACACTCCAGTTAGGGCTGGTTTGTGTTGTGTATCTATCTATCTCCCCCTTGCAATATATTTGCCATTTTTTTTTCTGTCCTTTATCTTTTCACAGCACAGGAAAACACAGACAACACAGACATACATACACACACTCACAGTGTTTATTAACCAAAATCAAATTACAATGGTAGTTTATGTTACTTTATAAACAAACTTTCATCAACAGTTGATCAAATCAACTTTAAAAGTAAAGTATAAGTTTTTAGTTGTTGTATTATACTAAAGAACATATCTAGATTTTTGTCCTTAGTTCCTAACACTAAACTTTAAAAATTTTATAATTTCCTGAAAGATAAGAGTACGTTTTGTCATTCATAATGAACCCCTTGACCACATTTGATTAGGTGGCTTCTAATGGTCCCTTGGTTTCAAATGAGTACATGGTTAGATAGGTGATTAGAAGGCTAGAACTCGCAGCCTCAACCCTTTCCTCTACTCCTACCTCTGGGGAGAACACAAGGGTTGAAGACTGAGCTCGATCACACAATTACATAATCATACTTAAATAAAAATCTGGACACCCAAAACTCAAAATGCTCCTTGAATAGTAAATGCACGAATGTACAAGGAGGGTGATAGACCCTGGCATCGGAGCTCATCATCTAGAATGAGCTCTTGCCCTAAGTGTCTCTTCCATTTGGCTGTTCCTAAGTCATATACTCTATAATAAAACTGAAATTGTAAGTATTGTTTTCCTTAGTTCTGTGTCATTCCAGCATATAACTGAATGTGATGGAATCATAGAAACCCCAAATTTATAATGGGTTGGTCAGAAGGGCAGGTGGCTCTGAGACTTGTGGCCAGTATCAGAAGTGAGGGCAGTCTTGCAGAAGACTTGACCCTTTGAACCTGTAGAATCTAACACCAGCTCCTAGTATTTAGTTTCAGAACTGAATTAAACTGCAGGGCACCAGTTAGTGTCCGCAAGAACTGTTGCCAGGATAATTGTTAATAATAAAAGAATGTGATAAAAAGTTTCAGTGTCAGCGAAAGTAAAAAAGAAAACATTTGAATCGGGTTACTCAAAAAGATCAATATGACTTTGGAAAAGTGCAACTTAGGTCACATGTATCCTTTGTCTAAGGTTTTGTGACATTAAAACTCATCCCTAAGAATTGTGACTCTACTTAATCATCAACCTCATTCGCCAGCGTTGGTTTCAAATGAATTGTAATTATTTCCAAAAACAAACTTGTACTTTAAACATAAAATTGTGCCATATTTGATAATATTCAAAATAATTTGCTTAAGGAAATGCTGGAGTTTGTGGAAGGAAATGAATCTCCTAAGCATCTCTAACCAGCCAAAAATGGAGCATAGATTGTTAACCACTCATAGATAATGAGAATAAGGCCACGGTCTCTGCATGCCAGTGCTCTCTGGACCTACTGGGGTTGTGCTAGCATGTATAGAACATATGGGGAGCTTGTACCTCTTGGTGGAGGTAGTGGAGGTACGGGTTGAAAGTGAGTTCATTTATTCTCAATATACTCTCATTCACTGTATTTCTCATGTCTCCCTAATCTTAAAGTCCTAAATCTAAACTATATCATCTACTCTACCAGTAGAGGAAGAAATTGGTAACCTTCTAGATGCTTGATGGCGCAGCACCATCTAGTCCTAGAAAGGACTCAGGCTTCAGAGTCCAAAGATGTGGCTTCGAGTCACGACCATGTGTTAGTAGTGATATTTATGCTAAGTCAGTTAAATTCTCTAAGGCTCAAATTTCTGACTGATAAAATAGGGGCAATAAGTTATACTTCTCAGGGTTTTTAAAGAATTAAGTGTAGTAAGCTCATGAAAGTAATCTGAAATGTAAAGCTCTCTATACAATTTTGATGCTTGTTAGTCTTATTTTACTCTTATTCACATAGCTTATATTTTTATGCTGTACATATCGTGTAGTCAAAGAATAATTAATAGCCTTTCCAGGTATAAAAATAAATATTATATTACTGACAGTACCAATTTTCAGAAGAAAAAGTCAGGAAAAAAACACATGAAGGAGAGAAAAATAACTCTTTTTTTTTAATTTATAACTCTGGTTACATAAAAGTGTGACCTCACACTTTTATGTAACCAGAAGTAATAGTAAAAATAGTAAAGGAAAAAAAGTTAAAAATCTAATAGTAAAAAAGCAAAATAGTAATATCACTCTATTCATTCATCATAGTATATTTTTTTTAATCCTTAAAGCATGTATGCTCTGTATGTCACCATATTTGTTCTACATTAGTGATCCAGATTCAAAATTTTAAGCTATCATTTATAAAAAAAAAAAAGGAACAATCTGGAAAGCAAATTAGGCTAGGAATTCAAATAACTGAATTTAAGCACAACTTTTGGGATTAGCATTGGAAATATTTATTTCTCCATTGCCAATTATTCAACTAAAGTATAACATAATTATACATGGCCAATTGATCTCAAACCCATTAAACCTTTAAAATTCTGTGATATTGGGAAAATAAATAAAATTCTGTGATATTTGGAATTTGCTTCTAGAATCTAAATTCAGTGTTAGTATCAATGGCATACTTATTTATTCCCCCATTTAACAATATAACAGCTTCTATCACTTTAGTCAACATGTGCTTTCACATCCACGTTTCTCTGATCCTTGAAATGAAGCCAGTGAGAAAAGTGGGACAAAGAATATTATTCTCATCTTATACATGAAAAAGGAAAGTAAAAACTAACACAGACACAAATTACTTTATTTGTGCAAATTATACACTCTGAATTGTTTCAATTCTATACATTTATAGAGTTATATGTCCTTATTCATTCCAAAAGGATATCTACCAAAATGTACGTGAATATTTAGTTCAAGTGAGTATAACAAAATATCCAGGAGTCCAAGGTTGAGGTTTTGATTTCCATTAAATCTGGCAATTTCTTTTGACTTCTCTGCTGTAGACTCCAGTTCCATTCATTCTGAATAAAACAACTATTGGGTGCCATCAAGACCGTGTGAATTTCTGAAGATGACTAAGTGTACTACCATCACTCACTTTTGGAAACTAGCCTCAAGAAGCACATCTTGGTCAATCAGAAGATTGATCTGTACATGTACGGAAGGCAGGCATACAGTCTTATCAGTTTGGCTTCTGCTGGGTCTGAGTTCAGGGCACGTTCTTCTCAAGTTCTTGGTACAACAGTTAATGGAAATCCTACAACACTTACAGGTTAGGATCTTGGGTTAAACTCTTAACCTTCTGCTAAGATTTGATAGATAACTTGACATTTTACAAGCATGCTTTTCAGCTCAGGTTATTTGAAATGAGAGATCCAAGGCTAGGGTTAATGAAAATAGATTCCACTTTTCTCTCAAACTCAGTGTTAGAACAGTATGTTTCTTTCCTTTCTAACAATAAATGACTAATGATCACCTAGGGACAAATGAGGAGGGAGAGATGTTAGCAAATGTAACTCACTATGACAACGTTTGAAATAGCTACGGCATCTCAAGGCAGCTAGTGAAAACATGTTAGATCAGCTGCTGTTATTTTTTTCTTTTTGTTGCATTTGAGTTACAATGATCCATAAAACTCTTCTCAGTGCAGCCAGTCGAGGAACAGAGGGTATTTGCTGGCATTTTCAGGAAGTCAACGTCAGTAGCTCATGTTTCCATGTGGGGGTGGTGCCCGAAAGCACACATGAAGCCCACAGTGTTATCCAAAATTGTTTACCAAAAAATTAGAACAGAAAATTGTAAAGAAAATCAATACAAATAAAGGAAGATGCTATAAAGCAGAAAGACCAAACTAGGAACAAAAAGCAAACTCGAGAGCTAATATATTAACGATGACACATATAAAACAAATAGGATCTAGTCCACTAGGCCATTGTAGGACTTATATCAACATGTGATACAAAATCTCTTCAGAAAAAAGTGAAGTGAAACAACTTGTCCACAATGAGTATGCTACAGAGTAGAGATCCAAATGCAGGTTCTCTGACTGCAAAGGAAAATTTATGACTGCCATAGCAGTTTGCTTTTAACTCAGGAGTACTGGCCCGAGAACAAGAGGATCAAATTTAAAGCACCAGAATTAGGGGCACTTGGGTGGCTCAGTCAATTAAGCATCCAACTCTTGATTTCGGCTCAAGTTATGATCTCATGGCTTGTGGGTTCGAGCCCCGCACTGGGCTCTGAGCTGACAGTGTGGAGCTTGCTTGGGATTCCCTCTCTCTCTCTCTCTGTCTCTCTCTCTCTCTCTCTCTCCCTCTCTCTCCCCCCTCACCCACCTCAAAATAAATAAAATAAACTTTAAAAAAATAAATCACTGGAATTAGTCAAAGAGGAGCAGACAGAAATTCTTAGGAGCACAAGGGAATCAGAGTCAAAATGTGATTGAATATCAACAAAAATAATCTTCAAAATCAGCTATAAACAAGATATATGTCTATCTCATATATATGGCATATATATTAAATATGTATATATGTGTGTGTGTGTATATATGTATATATATATATATAACTAAAATAAAAATATAAAGTAAAGTCAAAGCAAGCTTTATTCTTAAACACAAGAGTAATTTCAGTTTCAGGAATAGAGATGAATGAGAAAAGTACAAAGCTGTAAAGTAGGAAGAAAACATAGAGAAGGCCTTATCAGACTTTGCAAGTTTTTCTGACTTTTACTCTGAATGATATGAGAAGGTGCTGTGGAGTTCTTGGGGGGTAAGGACATATGTAACCTACATTTTAAACAGAATTCCTCTCATTCCTGTTAAGGAAGGATCCTGTTAAGGTAGATTCGGAAAGATCACTTAGGATGCGCCTGTACTAATCCAGAGAAAAGAATGGTGGCTAGACCAACATGGTTGTGTTGAAAGTAAAACAGACAGAGCCAGTTGAAGGATCCAGTGTGGGTATAAGAGAAAGAGAAGCATCAAAGATGATTCCAAGTTTTGGTTCATAGTTTTGTTTGGTTTTGTCTGAATCGTTTCCACAGATGAGGAATCCAGTGGGAGGAATAGTTTGGAGAGTGTCATTGATTTTGACAGTTCGTGTGTAATCATGGAAAGTGGCTCTGAGCAAGGAAGATGAGTGAATAAATGTAGCATATTGTTCCACTGAAGTGGTTTCCCAGTCACAGGATCTCCTTGTGAACTGGGCTTTGTACACACGACATGGATAGGCAGGGATAATAATGATCATGCTGACATCCCAGGTATACCACAATTAAGTGTGTTGCGCTGAGAAATTAATTTTATGAGCGGTGAAGGATAATTACATGCAAAGCCCTACTTTCTGTCTCATGATAACATTTAAAAGTTGAATATCCTACAAAAGGATAAAAAACATAATGGTAAGGAAGTAGAGGGTCAATAAAACTCTGACACACTAGAAACAAGTAAATTAGAATCGTTAGCTAAGAATCCTATCCTAACATGATCCTAGCACCTCTCAATGATTCTTTTAACAGGTATAAATAAAAAACCACCTGATAATAATAACATGAATTTTTCCCAATTTCACATCAGTTAAAAAGAAGAAAAATAATAATGACTGTTAAGAGAGCTAATACGAATGGATGCTGAATTTGTTCTGGGTCTATTCTATGCAGTTTTTACACATATACGCTTTCTGTCCTCACAGTAAACCATGAGGTGCAATATATGATCATCTCTGTTGTATAGATGAAAGATCTGATGCAAAGAAATACCCATAAACTGAAGTATAGAATTTACTAGAATCAATAGATATTCAGATCAATCCCCTTGAACTGCAGCAGTTGAATCTATCATAAGAGAACTGATCTGCAGAATGATGAGCAAAAGATCCTGGAAAAATCCTAATTTTTAAGGAGTTTACTGTTACAGAAAACTGATCATTTGGGGCTTAGAAGGATTACAATTTATAGCTATTAAGAGAATAAATGTATCTTATTTACGCCAGATAGGGAGGAAAAGAAGTGGGCTGGGATATTTGATTTATCCAAATACTCATCTCGAAAATTCGATTTACCGGGGATGAACTGAGTAAGCGATCCCGTCAGTTAGTTATACCTTAGGGACAGGGTTTCTTGACAGGTATCTTATCTCAAGGAACATAAAATTCTTTCAATCTCTTCACCAGTACTGTGTTTCATTTTTTGAAGTTCAGTTTCTCACAAATAAGAACTATGAGAAAATGTAGGCAAATATTTAATAGATAACTGGGATAAGAATAAATTTTCTAATTATTGAGCATGGAAAGAAAACATAAAAAATTGGTTTTGACATCTTGTTGATAATAGGAATCTTCAGATGATACCCATTCCATCAAAAAAATGAATATAGAAAAAAATTAGCAAACATTATAGAAGGGTCAGATGATACAAATAAACAGCTATTTATAGGATATTTACCAAGAATATTTTATTAGAGAACAATATTTATGTTATATTAAGTAGAACAAAGCAGACAAAAATCTGTTTATAGTGGGATCCCAATCATATTTTTAAAATATATCACGTAAGATATGCCAATATATTCTAGGCACTTTTGTGTGGTGAGAAAAGGGAATACAGTGTTCTGTAATTTTCTTTCAGTGTTTTGCCATTGTTACTGGGAAAGTATATTATTTCTTAAAGTCTTAACAGACATTTTAAAACAGTACATAATAATGAAATACATAATATGCCTTTCTTTAGCTTTCCACAAGAGAGTCAAAGATTACTCTCTTGTAAACCACGAGAAATCCATGAGATCTTAAACCGAAAATGAAATCATTCCCTTGGTGTCAGTGGTTGTTGACAAGTGCCTCCACCAATCAAATGTAAGTGCAAAGGTGTCCTTAGTGCCACAACTCACAACTTTACTTGAAGAATCAAAACTTACAGTGTAAACTCAAGTAATTATATTTGGAGAATACTTAAAGTATAGTTTCTGCGGGGGCTCCTGAGTGGCTTAGTTGGTTAAGCATCTGACTCTTAATTTTGGCTCGGGTCATGATTCCACGGTTTGTGGGTTTGAGCCCCACGTTGGGCTCTGCACTGACAGCAGTGCATGCTTGGGATTCTCTCTGTCTTCCCCTCTCTCTGCCCCTCTGCCTGCTTGTGTTCACTCCCTCTCTCTCACTCTCAAAATAAATAAACTTTGAAAAAATACATAGTTTCTGTAGGTTATGGCTAGTGCCAATTTGAAACAAAGTGTTCATAGGGAGAAATTGAGTTTCCAAGAAAAGAGAGCTTAGCATCTGTAAATCCTGGGCTCCCCATCTGGGAAAGGAGTAGAGTGGTCTAGATGTCTGAGGTCTCTAGGTCTGACCTATCATGTTATTAGAATCCTAGCCACACTTTTGTCAAACATAATAATTTATTTGTTCTAAATGAGTGTTTTGCTTTCGTTATATAATTACATTTCATGTTATAATAACACATTGACAGTGCAAAAGGCCACTGAGGTCTTACTGTCAGGTTCAATAAAATTCCTAATGAAATGTCAGACTCTTCTATAGATCTGTCATTCATACTCTTAAGTGAATAATAGTCTTTATAGTCCACAGGTTGTTTAATTACCTAAGTATATGTTTCCAAGCAAGGTCCATACTTTATTTAATAATTCATGCAGTGATAATTAAGTGAAATGATTACTCATTATACCTTCCTCTACCTACCTGTCTACATATTAAATCTACATTTATTCTGTCTTCTTTCCTTCCTGCCTGCCTCCCATCTTCCTTCATTCTTTCCTTCCTTTCTTTTTTTTCATTCCTTCAACTAAAAACATTTATGCTATATTATAGTTCAGTACATTTACATATTATATATTTTATATATAAAGATACATACACATATATACAAGATCTTGGTATAGCGACTAAGACAGACACATTTATAGCAAATAGAAAGCAGTTTTATGAAATTTTCTAGGGATCTGATTTTTCCTCTCTTTTAACATTACCTAAGGTATTTCTATTGGTTGCACAGCTGAAGATAGCCCTGTGTCACCAAGTTACATGCCATTCACTGGAAAGAGGAAACAGGAAGTGGACTATCAGCAGCCGTTTGTCTGTTTAAGCGTATAAATGAGAGATTGTACCAATCACAACTGCTCAGTTCTAGCTGCCAGAATTAATACATGATAATGTCCAACTTCAAGAGTGGACAGGAGCTAATAACTGTAGTCTGTAGCTAAGTTATATATGCACAGTTAAATCTTAGACATTCTACTACCAATGGAAGACGAGGAGAATGGACGCTGGGATATATATATATATAACTATCTTTGCCACATTAACTTATTTTAAAAGTCAAGTGTCTGAGTTTCAGGGGAAAGAAGGGATGGCAGAAAATGTGTAAACACCCTTTAGAGGTGTTTATACCTTATAATTATAATAGCTGCCCTTATAATTTATTTCTTTGGGACAATATGATATATAATATCTATCATTTTTTTTAAACCTTGAGCTTTATGGGTCCTGAAAACTATATCTCTGGACTCTCAGTAGAGAGCCTGATGCGAGGCTTCAACCCACGAACTGTGAGAGCATGATCTGAGCCAAAGTTGGAAGCTTAACCAACTAAGCCACCCAGGCACCCCTATCAATGCCTATTTTTTAAACTAATAAAATATTATCATGCATATCTGGATAGTGTGATCATTTTCATAAGAACCAATTCCTCAAACTTGAAAATTAACAGATTCCTACTTGGAAACAGAGCATTAGGTGACACGTGGGATGAAAATAGGTTTGATTTACACAAACATCATATCCGAACATCAACATTCTAAGAAAGAAAGGAAGTAAGAGAAAAGTTAGAAAAGTAGTCTGGTCTTATTTGGAGCAAAATAGCAAGTGTAATTAATGGAAAACCTATTAAAGAGTAGCAGCAGCTCTTCACACTGCAACAGAAATGCATTCTTATCTAGAAAAGAAGAATGCATGGGAGATGGAAGGAATAATACTCAATATGTCAAATAATTCTATATGTAGAACAAAATTAGTGGTGTCTTCTCCTTCAGGAAAAGAAGAGCGAGTTCAAACAATGAGATACACGGCATGGAGACCTGGCTGTGTATACATGCTCCAGAGCAGTGGTTCCCAAATCTGGATTTTTCTTGCTAAAAACCTAGAGTCTTATTTATCATAACTACAAATTACGTCCAGTTGTAATAGATGAACCATGCCTATAGGTTGTTCTTAGCTATTAGCATTCAGTCTTAACACTCCAGTTATTACTATAGAAATATCTCTTTCTCATTGGATATGGTCTACCAGGACCAATTAATCAGAAGTCCTTCACCTATATTAAAATAATAAAGGATACGTACAGGAGGCCAAGTATGCTTTCTCTTTGTAATTAAAAGTGAAGATGGCCAGAAACACTGCTGGACCACTCCAGAAGTTTTTCCTTTCCAACTCTTCAGTGTTAATTGGTTGCCAGCCTTCCCATCAATTCTATGAAATCCTTCTCCATACAAATGAAATACCTCTAACTAAATTTAAAAACTACAGATTTTTAAGTCAGGCCTACTGAGGGCAGTATCACTAAAGAGATTTGATATTTCTATATTAATGTATATGATAGATTATGATAGATGGTACCAAGACAGCACCTATACACTAACCAGCACTTGGCATTCTCTCCTTTAGAGCCTTGTTGGCATTTACATCATGAGTTTTTTTTAGAAATTTATGATCTTTGAATTAGACTACTGATTAGACATATTTTCACAGGGTTCTCATGTTCAAGAAGCATTGTTGAAGACAACAGTTTCAGAAAGAAAAGAAGAAAGAAAAGTGTTGGGGTTGGAGTCAGCAAAAAGTAAATGACAAACACAAATCCAATGTGGAATATACGGTTTTAGATATTCCCAGACTTCCTTTGGTATGTGACCTTTCTATAAAATGGTAACTTTTCTTATAACTTCTATTTTTGTTATACTGAAGTTTGTTGTCGGATAAAAAAAAGAAAAAAGAAAACTAGCAAAAGTCTTCCTTTCTCATTACTTTAAAGAATCTTGGAGAGTAAATTTTCCTGATAAAGTGGGGGGAAAAGCTCCAAATGATATTATCTTCTTTAACTTTCAGTCCTAGGTCAGAAGGGTCTTGATATGGTTTTGAGAGGTCAAGTATGGTGGTTAAATCTACTGTAAGAATGGAGAAAAGTGACTTTAATGTATAATTTAATGCTTTTTTTTTTTTTTAGCATTTATTTTTGACAGAGAGATAGAGCATGAACAGGGGAGGGGCAGAGAGAGAGGGAGACACAGAATCCGAAGCAGGCTCCAGGCTCTGAGCTACTTTAACATATAATTTAAAATATCACTAAGTTCCTTCAAACTTGAAATAAATCCATTTTTAACTCAGGAAAGCATGGAGGGTTTTATATTCGGGAAGTGGTGGGGGAGAGAACAGATGAAAACAGGAGCAAGTGTTGGCTAGTAAGTAACTGAAAACGCATTCTAAGGAGAGGGAAAATGTGTTAAACTGTCAGGCTCAATGTAAAAGAATCTAGAGGAAGAAATGCAGTGACTTAAGTCCACAGTGAGAGTGCCCTACTAGCTCTGTACACAGGCATCCTGGGTTCAAACCCCAGCTCCAACATTTCCTGGCTGTTTGACACCAGGCAGTTACTTAACCTGTATAAACTGTGAATAATAATACTGAAGGGGAATTTTGGAGGGCCAAGCTTAATTAAAATAAATAAATGAAAGAGAACAATGCAGGACCAATGTTAAAAGTGTGCCATAAATCAAGGATTGTGATTAATCAATGAAATTATGGGTAAAATATATTTGTCCTGGCAAAGCAGAGATTTTTTTTTGCCTATTGTTATACCTGATAGAAAAAATTCTCAGATTTTCTATATATTGTACTCTGACTGTACCAATTAGGAAAAGACTGTCCAAATGATTACTTAAAGCAGATATTCATAGCATTTATTTGGAGATGGCAAGGTCAGTCTTTGCAGACAAGCTGGTCTGAAACTGTATTCAATTACAGCAACCATCAAATATAACTATCTTCACATAGAAAACAAATCATAATTTTTCAGCAAGAAGAAACTTTTAGGTAACAGCTTTATGTTATTTTGTTTTCTAGGTTGTTCATGGGTAGAAGAAAGCTTCTGTGGTGTCATCCTTTTTAAAAGCTGCTTTTTGCATGAAATCTTTAGTAGTCACCACACTTGGATAAGATGTCCTCATTTGACTACGCACAGCATTTTATTGCATTTTATTTTATTGCACTACTTTTTCTAATCTGTTTTGTATTGAAATAATTTACATGTACTTGTTAAATATTATTATGTCATGCTATTTTTTACTATGTGACATGATACAGAATCTATTATATAATATGTAAACACTGTTCTTGGGGCGCCTGGGTGGCTCCATAAGTTATGGGTCCAACTCCTGATTTCAGCTTAGGTCATGATCTCATGGTTCATGAGTTCAAGCTCACATCAGGCTCCAGGCTGACAGTGCAGAGCCTGCTTAGGAGTCTCTCTCCTCTCTCTCTGCGCCACCCCACCCGCACTCATGCTTTCTCTCACCCAAAATAAATAAACTTAAAAAAAAAAAGATTTAAACACTGGTCTTTGCATTCATAACAACAGGGGTTATTCTGTATATTTTAAATTTAATAATTTTTATTTTCTTCTGTAGAACCTCAAGCAATACTGGAAAAAATCAGGAATTCAGTGTACAATTATTTCTTAAAATGTCTGAATAAATGAAATTTACTATATGTATAGGCGAAATAAATATCAGAATATTCCATAGATAGTCTTTCATCTAATAAAATGTTCCCTCTTTGCCTATTTATTAAAACTGTTAAGCTGTTTTCCTGAAATATATACTAAGTAGAGATGTATTAAGATGTGTTAAACTTTAAATACTATACATAATTAACCAAACAATCAATTAACTGTAATTTCTCAAGTTTCAACATTTAAGACAGGTAAAATGAAATGAAATAAGTCACAGTGATAAAATCATTCAAAAATGTCTCAGCGGTGTCTTGGACTCAGTACACATTTGACTCAAACTCCTACCCCCGTCTCATCTGCAGAGAATCTATTTTCAGGATGATGACCCTGAAGCGCTCTACCACATTATGAAATAACCCACAATCTTCACTCCCAGATACTTAATGAGACAAGAAGATGGAATGATTTATTTTAGAGAGATTTACAGCCACAAGAGGTGGACTAAAATTGATTTTCTTCTTAAAACTCAGGAGAGTTCTCTCTAGATCAGTGGTTAATAACCTTTTTATTTTTTCAGCCATTTCCCTTTGAGAATCTGATGAAAGCTATCAGTTCTCTCACCTGAAAAATACACACATACAAATATAACTTTTTTCTTTACCATTTCGGAAGGTCCAATGTTGCTCTTAAAAATAGCCATCCTTACATGTTTTTTTTTTAGTTTTTAAATGTTTATTTATTTTTGAGAGAGAAAGAGAATGCATGCATATGAGCAGAGGAGGGGCAGACGCAGAATCCAAAATGGGCTGCAGGTTCTGAGCTGTCAGCATGGAGCCCGTTGTGGGGCTCAAACTCACGAACCATGAGACCATGACCTGAGCCAAAGTTGGACACCTAGCCAACAGAGCCGCCCAGGTGTCCCCCTTACACTTCTTACACTACTGTAAATATCCATTCTATATTACAGTAATTGTAATTAGGAAATCCAACTTTGTTCTCCAGTGTGACACAGATTTCCATGTTTCCTTGATTTATTTAATCACTGGAGGAAGAGAATGTGTTTCTAACACTTCTCTCTAACACAGAGTAACACCACTTACTCTGTGTACAGAGAGGTCTGGAAGGAATCTTGTGCTATGTTTCTGTGAGGATCTAAATGATGAGATCCTAAGGTATCTAGGTCTTTCATACTAATAGCTCTTGTCCAGGAAAGGTTTATGTACTGTATATTACTTCCCAAACTTTTGAATATTGCTTCCAAAATTTGATACTTCACTCATTGTTAATCTTATATTTTCAATAAAAAGTTCAAGTGAACAACACTCCTCCCTTTCCAAGTCCTCTTGAAACTATAGGAGAGACATACATTGGCTTTGCTAGTCATATATATATCCCGACACCATGTAGATATAAAAATTAGTTGCAGGCTACATGCAAAGGAATAAAACTGTGCCACTTTCTTACACTATACACAAAAATAAATTCAAAATAGATTAAAGATGGGAGAAGTGAAACTATAAAACTCCCTACAGAAACATAGGCCGAATCTCTTGGACATCATCACTCTTAGCCACATTTTTATGGATATAGTCTCCTCAAGCAAGGAGAACTATTTCCATAAAGCAATAAAGAACTATTGGTATTACACCAAAATAAAAAGCTTCACACAACAAAGGAAATTATCAACAAAACAACAAGGCAACCTGGAAATAGGAGAAGATATTTGCAATGGTATGATATGAGAATGACATGTCCAATAAGAGATTAATATCCTAAGTACATAAAGAACTTATGCAACTCAACACAAAAATAACAAAAAGTTCAATTAAAAATGAGCAAACTTGGGACACCTGGGTGCCTCAGTTGGTTAAGCATCTGACTTCAGCTTAGGTCATGGTCTCATGGCTCATGAGTTCAAGCACCACGTAGTACTCTGGCTGACAACTCAGAATCTGGGGTCTGCTTTAGATTCTGTGTCTCCCTCTCTCTGCTTCCCCACTCGCGTTCTGTCTCTCTCTTTCTCTCATAAATAAACATTAAAAAAATAAATGAGCAGACTTGAATAGATATTTTTTCCAAAGAAGACATACAGACGACCAATAGACACAAGATAGACACGATAGACCAAGATAATCAACACAACTAATCATCGGGCAAATGCAAATGAAAACCACAATGGGATATCACTCCATTCCATCAGAATGGCTAAAATCTAAAACATAAGAAACAAGTGTTGGTGAGGCTGTGGAGACAAAGGAAACCTCACTCACTGTTAGCGGGAATGCAAACTGGTACAGCAACTGTGCAAAACAGTATGGACGTTCCTCAAAAATGTTAAAATAATAACACCATATGACCCAGTAATTCTACTAGTTGGTATTTATCGAATGATAACACTAATTCAAAAATATATATGAACCCCTGTGTTCATGCAGCAATTAATTACCATATCCAAGATAGTGAAACAACCCAAGCGTCAACCAATAATCAACAGATGAATGGATGTAGGGGATGTGGTATGTGTATACACACACTCTTAGACACACATACACACAGAATGGAAGAATACTCAGCAATAAAAAAAAATGAAATATTGCCATTTGTAATGACATGAATGAACCTAGAGGTTACTACTAAGTGAACTAACTCAGGAAAAGACAAATACCATATGATTTAACTTATTGTGAAATCTAAAAAACAAAAACAAATGAACAAACAAACAAAAATAGACTCTTCAATACAGAAAACAAACTGGTGGTTGTCATAGGAAAGGTGGGTGTGGGAATGAACAAAACAAAGATAATTAAGAAATACAAATTCCAGTTACAAAATAAACATCAAAAAAAAAAGTTAGTTACATGAGAAACAGTCGACATGTGTATTATCCATTTTGCTGGTGCACAAGGCAGCATAGTTAAAGGTAACATACCCAGCTGCCAACTCTAAATGTACAGAGTGATAGCCACCCCCTTCCAATCTTTCCAACCCCATCTCTAATTTTGGCAACCACTGATCTATTCTCCATTTACATACTTTTGTCATTTCAAAAATGTGACATGTACTCTTTTGATATTGACTTTTTTTTTCATTCAGCATGATTCCCTTCATATCCATCAATAATTGTTGCATCAATAGTTTGTTCCTTTTTATTGATACATAGTATTCCATGATAGTTTATTTAACCATCCACCCAATAAGAACATTTGGATTATCTGCAAATAAATATTTTTATTACAAATAAAACCTTTAGATAATTTGTGTACAGGTTTTTATGTGAATGTAAGTCTTCATTTCTCTGGAATAAATGCCCAGGAGTGTAACTGCTGGGTTGTATTGGTAAGCATGTGATTTCTTTTATATGAAATTGCCTGACTATTATCCAGAGTAGCTGTACCATTGTGCATATCTCCACCAACTTGGAGAGATCCAAGTTCTCTGTATCCTTGCCAGCACCAGTATTATCACTATTGGTAATTCTGCTGTTTAATAGCAGAATATCTCAACTTGCTCTTAATTTCTATTTCCCAAAAGTCAACAATGTGGAGCATCTTTTCATATGTTTATTTGTTCTATGTATATCCACTTCAACAAAATGTCTGCTGATGTGTTCGGCCATTTCAAATCAGATAATTATTATTATTATTTTTTTTGCTGTTGATTGCTGAAGGTTCTCTATATATTCTAGAAATAAGTCCTTTCATCAGATACGTGGTATGCAATATTTCCTCTCAGTCTGTAGCTTTTCCTTTCATCCTTTTAGCAGAGTCTTTCACAGAAAAAATGTATCTTATTTTGATGAAAACATATTTATCAAATATTTACTTTATTTTTCTTGTTCTTAATGTTATATTTAAGATCTCTTCTCTCAATCCAAGCCCTGAAGAGTTTCTATTGTTCTCCTAAAGTTTTCCATAATTTTACATTTGACATTTAAACTCAAGATCTGTTTTGTGCTAAATTTTAATATTGTGTGAAGTTTAGGTTGAATTGGTTGTTTGGTTTTGCCTGTGGATAATGATCCAACATCAATGGTTGAAAGGTTATCTGAAAAGCTATCTATCCTCCAAGGAATTGTGAAAAGCAAATATGGATTTTTCAGTTATGGAAAACAAGTAAAGGAACTGAAACATTTAAACGTTTAAACTGAAACATTCAAATTGTTGAAATGCTTGAGAGCTTTGGACTATGATAGCTAAAACATCAGAGAAAATGAATCTTTTTTTAGATTTTATCGTGCAACAAACTTTGAGGACAAAAGCAGGTAAGGCTAGAAACCTCTATCAATCAAATTAATGAAACAAAAAGAGCTCTGTAATTTCTTAGCTATAGAACTGAAATTTAAAAGAAGAGGTCTTAGGGGCACCTGTGTGTCTCAGTTGGTTAAGCATCTGATTTTTTTTTGGTTTTCGCTCAGGTCACGAGCTCATGGTTTATGAGTTCCAGCCGCACATGGGGTTCCACACTGACAGCCAGAGTTTGCTTTGGATTCTCTCTGTCCCTCTCTCTTTCTCTTCCCCTCCCTGGCTTAAGAAAGTAAAGAAGAAAGAAAGAAAGAAAACAAAAAAGAAAAAGAAAGAAAGAAGAGAGAGAGAGAGAGAGAGAGAGAGAGAAAGGAAGGAAGGAAGGAAGGAAGGAAGGAAGGAAGGAAGGAAGGAAGGAAGGAAGGAAGGAAGGAAGGAAAGAAAGAAGGAAAGAAGGAAAGAAGGAAAGAAGGAAGGAAGGGAGAGCTGGTAGATAAATACATTAAAAAGATAATTATTTTAAGTTAAGAATTTTCCTAGATGTACTGGATCATCCCTAAACATTCTAAAATTACTTATGGCTTAATCTATATATAAAAATAGCATGTAACCCTTATAGTCATTCTAGATTCTCTTGGAGGATAAATTATGCCAACTTTAGTATCTTTCTCTTTTTTTTTTTTTTCTAATACAACTTTATGTCTTCTTAGATGCAGGAAAAATAAATCCTCAAGAAATACCTCATGCTTTCAGGTAACTAAGAAATTGTAGTTTGGTTTAGTGGACACAGCAAAAAGTTTGCTTACAAAGGGAATTAAGATTTGGCTCCACTAATTATTAGCTGTATATTCTTAAAGCTTTCCCAAATCTCCTATCACAAAGCAAGTTATAAATAAATAAATAAATAGAAAATAAATAAGTGCATTAACTTCGATATGTTTATTAACTTGATTCTATTCATTTGTACAGTGGGGATAAGAAAATCTCAGCTTGCAGGATTGTTGTGGTAAAGGATTAAGACTTTGCAGACCACATAATAAGTGATCAAAACATTAGTTTCACGTTCTTAGCTGCCCACTCATTTTAGCATACCACCTCCATGTTATCATCAACTTCCGATCTGCCTTCCCAGATTCCAAAGACACTTATAACTCATTTCCTCTTCCCCACTAAATACTATAAAAAAGCCCCATTTTTCCTTTGTTTACCTATATTGTTAGTCCTCTAAATTTCTTGTTATTTAGCATAAATAGACTGGTATAAATATCTGGCACAGTCAGGTAAAGTAGACAGGAAATGAAAAATGGAAGTTCATTTAATTGTTTTGTTTTGCTTTTATGTGTGTCCCTGTAGTTATCGACCACTCAAGGGCAAAGTAATAATATAACTTGTTTTTTTTTCTCATCTAATTTTCCTCTTCATTTCTGTGAAAAGAGACAAGCTGCATGATTTTGCTCAATGTGCAATTGTTGGATTTACTCAGGGGAAGACTACATAAAAGGGAACTATAATGATAGAAAGCTAAAAACAAAAACCTGACTCAATATTTCACAATCTTCAGTTCTTGATATTGATTTCATAACTCCATGGGAATGGCTCAATTCTGAATAGTTAGGCCCTGGGATAAGTGATAGCTTGTTTTTTTGTTTTGTTTTGTTTTTATTTTTTTTTTTATACCACCACTACTGGTACTTATTTAGCTTGTAGATTTTGGAATATGGGAACTATACTTCTGAACTGTCAGAATGTCAATGGAGAGATAAATAAGCTCTGTCTACATTGCTGTCCATTTTTCTGATCACATTTTACATGCAGATTGAACTATATGTGACTGTCATTTTATTAGGTTAAAAAATAGAATATTGGCAGTTTCATGTGGTTTATCCTAATATATGAAACAGATGCATATGTTCATTCATGGCAGAATTCCTTCAAATATGATCAATATATTTTGAAAAAATGGCTATATATTAACAGTCAAGTTAGTATTCTTTCCTTCGAGAAATATTTGAATATTTGGCCCACTCTATGCCAAACAGAGTACTATGGAATTGAAGAAATTAGCCAATATTGCCACTCTAATGAAGTTTAAACTCCAGTGGAAAGAATTAAGATAAAGGAGAAACATAAACTAGTTAAACATAATGTATTTATAGTAATTAAATACTAAAAGAAACTGGGAACAAATAAACAGGGAAATCAGATATGATATAGGTGAGTATTATAATTTTAATATAAAGTATCTGAGAAAGACCTCAAACAGGAAAGAAAGTATCTAATGGAAGAGAAGAAGCAAGCTATGCAAACTGTAGGAAAGCATTCCCAGCAGAAGCAAGTGAGTGAGCAAGAGTAGAAGAGGTCAGTCTATAACAGGAAGGCCATCTCAGGGAAGGCTTTGTAAATTAAAGATTTGGCTTTCACTGTAAACGAAATGGGAAGCCATCATGGCTTCTGAGCAAAGAAGTAACATTACTTATTAGCATTTTAGGAAATGAGTCATCCACTGTGGGTATAAACTGGGAAGCAGGAAAAAAAAAAGGAGGGAATTAGGAAAAGAAGTTAGCATGGTACTGTAATTATCCAGGCAAGATATGCTGGTGGCTTAGAGTGACGTAAAAGTGGAGGTAGTTGGAGGTGTCTGGGTGGCTCTGTTAGTTGAGCGTCCGACTCTTGTTTTTGGCTCAGGTCATAATCTCTTGGTTTTTGAGTTTGAGCCCCATGTTGAGCTCTGCGCAGACAGTGCACCTGCTTGGGATTTTCTCTCTCTGCCCCCTCCTTCACCTGTACTCTCTTTGCCTTTTTCTGTCTCTCTGTTATTCCTTTTTCTCAAAATAAATAAATAAACTTAAAAAAATTGTGGAGGTAGTTAAAAAGGGTTGGATTTGATAGAAAGGATATGGAAAGTGAATAAATGAGAACATGAAAGATGACTCCAAGACTTTCGGCCTGTGCTATAAGACAAAGTTTTAATGAAATGAATGAAAGAATGCGGGAGGAGTAACTTTGACATAGAAAGAATATCAAGAACCTAGTTTTGAAAATGATAAATTTAAGAAGACAAATGCCTTTAACCTCAATAATGAGTATGACCTAAAGAAGAGAAAGGAGTCCCTTTCTACACCGCTGGTCTAAGACTCAGAAAAGCTAAAAGAAAGGGTCCAATGGCAACCCAAGAGGACAGGGATCTGGCTATTGCAAAACAGCAATGTGAGCCAGCAGATTAGCAACAATATGTTTGTGCTGCAACAGTACCTGACATACATATACCTTAGAGGATATTGGCAGCTGTTTCATCCAGTTTCCAATTCTCACACAAACTTCTAGTTTGCTAACTCTAATCTAAAAACATCCTGGGAATGGAGTTTTGGTAAAGAAGTTCCAGCTCCAGATGACAGAATATAGAGCCACTAAAAATGGGCAGTTGTTTATGCATGTCTGATATTCAGGCAAGATGATTGGGCTTTAAACACATATTTGGGTGGACCAGCTATCAATGGTATTCAAAGCCAAGAGGCTAATGACATCACCCACTGGATGAGTATTCACAGAAGAGAGAAAATGTCTGGGGACTAAGCCCCAAGGCACTCCAAATTTCAGAGGTCACGAATTTGAGAAGGAATTAGAAAAGCATTCTAAGTGGGAACAGATGGAAGAATAGGAGGGATGGATGTGTAATCTCAAAAGTTAAGCGGAGGAAAACAAAAGGGTCTAAGAAGAAAAAGCAATCATTTGCCTTCTCTTTCCACAACTAGTACATCTCTTCACAGAATGTGCACTGCAGTTTTTAATCCAAGTTCTTTACACAGACATAATTAAGACTATGGGATAGACTAGGTTCTAGAGTGTTTTATAAATGGAAGAAAAAGATCTGAAATATGTACTTTTAAGTATCCTGTCAGGACAGAGTACAGAATGATGTTTAATAAAAAAACAAATGTTGATGCAATGATCATCTCTGTTCACATTCTGCAGACATTTCGCTGATATTGAACATCATCTTCAGATTCTTGTTTACTGAACCCCACAGGTCAGACAGGGAAGTTCCAAGGATACAATAAATGGCATATTTTAAAGAAAATCACTCTCTTGAATTCCTTTCTCTTCTGAATTCATTGATTCACTATAAAAGAAGGTTCCCACAGCTCAAGTATTGTAAAGTATCAATTGTTTTCAAACTACACTCTTTCATGATGTCATTAGGTAGTTGCTCCTACACAGAGAGAACTGACTCCAGAGACTGAGAATCTCTCTCCAGCTCTCTAGAGTCACTTAACTTCTTTTTGCCTTTTAAAAACAGGGGTAAATTGCTCCTCAGCCTATCTCTCAGAGGTGATGTGACTATCGATTAAACACTGTCTGCAGATCAATTTGATACACACACACACACACACACACACACACACACACACACACACACACGGCATGTGTTCAAAGCACCTGAAGAGCAAACCAGTGAAATTAGATTTTCTCCCTCATTTTCACAGATTGAGGATAAGGGAAAAAACCATGTTGCCTGGAATAGGGAACCCAATTTCCTTTGGTTGTGTAAAGGACTGAAGAAGGGTGGCCTGCATGTCTGAGAAACCTCCTCTGATGACTAGAAGAGATTTTTCTAATAGTTCACGTGTCACTTACATCACTTAAAGATAAAAACAAAACCCTGAAATACCATTACTTCTTGGAAAGTAACCCCTTAATTATGCCCTGTTTATATCAGGTTTCCCGGGTTTTAAGTCTAGGAGTAATTCTAGTATCTTTCTTCTCTACTCACCTGATTCAATCCATCTCCAAATCCTGTTCATTTTTACTCTTAAGCGTATTGCTCAGTCCCCCTGTCTCCCTTTTCCTCATTATTACTCTACTTCAGACTACCATCATTCTGTCATCTTGATTACTGTGATGGACTCTCATCCGATTCCATGCCTTTATCTTCTATTTCTATACCCTCGAGATATATGCTGACACGGTCCTCTTTGATGTCTTTCCTATTCCTTCTAGCTTACCCTAACCATGACATTCTCCTGAAGAAGAGAGCTTTTGCTACAGTCATGTCGAAGTACTTATGATCCCTGGAGGTCAATGTTCACATTTCCAGCTTTTGAACATGTGATTTCTGCCAGAAACTCCCTCTCTACTTTCACATGGGAGACAACAGAATTTAGTTGACACAGGAAAAAGATTTGATACCTGTATACGTAATGTTCAAATTCCCAACTCCACCCCCTTCATAAATACATATTCCAAAACACTGTCCCTTTACTTTAAAGTAGAAATAATACCTACTTTGAGAGTGTTTGTATAGATGAAATAGAATTTTAACTTATGTAAAACACTTATAATTATCTCCAGCATGTAGTATGGGCTTTATAAGATTTGCTATTATGATTTTTATATTTCAGTCCCTTTCAACTTATGCTTTTTATAAGGCCCAATGTGTGCCTTTCTTTTTCTGTGAAATCTTTTCCTATCACACTTCTACTACTGTCACAGAACTAATAACTCTCTACGTTATCATCACTGTCTGGTTTGTACACAGGGTATCCCACCACTGTCATATGATTAATGTTGTTTATTTACATATTAGTATCGCTTACTTGGGATGGAAGAATACTTCGAAGGTAGGACTCAAGGTTAATTTCCCCCCCACCTCCATTATATGTCTGGAAACCTAATCTAGGCATATAGCAGTATATAATAGATATAATGAAAGAATGAATGAACAGTAAGGTCCAATGGACTCTGTCAGGAAATATGTGTCCAAGAACAGTTTCAGATGAGAAATGGGTTTCTGTTTGATGTATGAATGCTCTATTTCCATGGGTTCACCAGGAATGAATTTTCTAGGGAGAACAGCTCCCCGCTTTTTTTAAAGTAGGTTTCACACCCAGCACACAGCCCCGCACGGGGCTTAAACTCACGATCCCGAGATCACGAGTTGAGCTGAGATCAAGAGTTGGACATTTAACTGCCTGAGCCGCCCAGGCACCACCAGAACAGTCCATTTTCATTCAGTTCTCCTATTGGAGAAATTCCTCTACAACTTCCACCTGACTACTTCACGGAAACAACAAAGTTAAACTTTCGTTGAGCAGAAAGAATCAGATGTCTTGAAGAAGTTCTAATGTAGCAATTTTGAGAGGAAACCTTACATTGAAATACTGAATAGTTTTTCACTGTTTGCATTTGCATAATTGGTGTTGTACCTTGGTTATTATCAATCTCTCTTTCTTGAACCATACTGATTTCATAGCTCAAGATTTCATAGATTTTGACACTGAAAGTAACAGGTGTTGGTGAGGATGTGGAGAAAGGAGACCTCTCTTATGCTAGTGGTGGGAATGCAAACTGGCGCTGCCACTCGAAAACATTATGAAGGTTCCACAAAAAGTTAAAAATAGAACTACCCTGTGATTCGGCAATTGCACTACTAGGTATTTACCCCAAGGATACAAAATACTGATTTGAAGGGATACATGCATCCCAATGTTTATAGCAGCATTATCAACAATACCCAAACTATGGAAAGAGCCCAAATGTCCACCGACTAATGAATGGAGAAAGAAGATGTGATGTATACTGACGTGGGTAGAATTAATGAGTATTCTGCTAGGTGTAATAAGTCAGTCAGAGAAAAAAATACTATGTTATTTCACTCATATGAGGAGTTTTAGAAACAACACAAATAAACAAAGGGGGAAAAAGAGAGGCAAACCAGGAAACAGACTTCACTATGGAAAACAAACTGGAGGACTGCTGGAGGGGAGGTGGGCAAGGGGATGGGTTTAAATAGGTGATAGGTATGAAGGAGGGCACTGTTACCTACAAAGGTACTGGGTGTCGTATGTAAGTGATGAATCACTAAATTCTACACCTGAAACAAACAACAACAACAACAACAAAACAAAAACAAACAAACAAAAAAAAACCCATAGCTTTTGTTTAAAATTGTATAGGAAGACTTAAGTTGATTATTTGTTTAAATCCAGACTTACCAATACAAAGTTTTCTATAGAAAAAATATTCGTATTTACCAATACAAAGTTTTCTATAGAAAGGTCAATGTTAATGAACTTTCATCGTACATTTCTGTAATTACAAAATAACATTAAAAAGAAAAGGCCTGTGAAAATTACATCAATATTTAGTTTAGAATCACAACCTTATCAATACTTAGTCTAGAATCAATGCATTATATATGTGTGTGCACGTATTTGTATATATATACATATATTTTTTTTTCCTGAAAGCATTTTCTCTATTGACTTTGGTCTATGTTGGAAGAATCATTTTAAAAAATGCATCTCTGGAGACAATCTGAGTTTAGCTTTAGGCATTTTGGAGAATAATGAATTGGATTTCTTAGTACCATAGCACTTATCCTTAGTGAGCAATTTAAGAAATTATCAGCATAAATTGTGTTTACCTCAGTAATAAACACTACCCAGCCCAGTGGGGCCAAATAAACAAGAGCAGAGAGCAGAGAGAAGAGAGAATTCTTTTTTCTGTTCTGTTTCCTGACTAACCTTAAGCAGCTTATCATATCTCACTTAAAGAAAAGCCAGGGGGAGCTTGTTTTTCAGCTTTCAGACCTTTAATCTTCCACTTAGCTTAGTGACTTGTCCTTTTGGAGAGCCAGTATCTCTTATTTCATGAGTTCACAGGTGCTCGATGTTCTGTGTAGTATTTAAATAGCTTAGCAATATGTTTTTAAAGGAATTGGAAGAAGACTTCAGTTTCCATCTCAGAGTGAGTATCAAATAGATCCCCAGGATATAAACCTGCTGTGTTTAAACTTTTTAATAGCTAAATACAGTATTTGGTAACTCTGCAGATAGGAAGAGGATATTTGTGGCTCCATGAAGGTGGCGATGTAAGTTTTCTCTCCAGAAGTGGAGTTAGATTTGTACTGATGTAACTGTTTCATATCTTTAGTTATGTAAAATAATGATAGAATATAATTACGCATCTGATTCTTCCATCTATTAATTTCATAACAGCAAGTGAGTTGAATATTCTGACCACCTATAAAACGTTGTCCATCTATAAAACGTGTAAAATCACACTAAACTGACAGTTGTTCAATGAGGCCTGGAGTTAATTTTGTGAAGGCCCCTAGCACCAGGCAAATCTCATGATAAATACACTACAAATGGTAGTTAAAATGATTGGGACAAGATGCTTTTGTTCTCTGAGGTTTTCTTCCTCTCAAATGATGGAGATTAGATCTTTTTATTGCATTCTTTCTCTCAGATCTAGAATTGTATCATAAACATTCTTTGTCACAGAGATATTTTGAAGATAAAACGTTACATTCCTAGGTGCCTGGGTGGCTCAGTCCATTAAGCATCCAACTCTTGATTTAGGCTCAGGTCATGATCTCAGGGTTTGGTTCCTGGACTGAGCCTTGAGTAGGGCTCTACACTGACAGTGCACAGATTGCTTGGGATTCTCTCTCTCTCTTTCTGCCTGTCCCCACCCCACCCCCAAATAAATAAGCTTTAAGAAACAAACAAAAACCTTATTAGATTCCATCAAAGGACATTTTCATTAAATGGAATATATTATTTTCTATCTCTGAAATTATATTTAGGAAGATGTGTAAAAATCTAGACATCAAAGAAAATTGTGATTTTATAGTCTTCTTACACTTGAAAGAAACATTGATCTTACTTAACCACATGCTTATATTATTTAAAAAATGGTTGTTAAAAATAGAAATATGGAAAAAGAAATAGTCTCCTATCAAATCTAAACATATTATTATGTTTTAAAATGATACTGAATTTATCTTAGAAAGTCTGCAATTCCTTCAGGGTCTGTTTCAAATTCTTTTTGATATCAGATATGGATGGTATTCATATTTCACCCAAAATTCAGACAGAATCACAATTCAACACTGTATTTAAACACATATTTCTTACTTTGGGTAACTAGTATTAAATTGAACAAAGAAACAAGTCTTCACGTTGAGGCATCATGTGATGAAAACAGACATATCCTGACCTAGGGCTTGCTTCACTATTTTCTACATTGATGAGTAATGTTGCATGCCCATCATCTGTAAAACAGGGCACTATTGACCGTTTCGATTTTATATGTAATCAAGTTATCTATTGTTATGCAATAAACCACTGCAAAACTTGGAGGTGTAAAATAAGAGTAATATAATTGTGTTTATGAAGCTGCAATTCGGGCATAGCTCAGTAGAATAGCTTATTTCTAAATGTACTCAACCACGCCTGGAGGGTCTCTAAGGCTGTGAACTAGAATTACTTGAATATTACTTCACTGATATGTCTGGACGTTGATTCTGGCTGTCGGCTATGGTCTTAGGTGGAACATAGACAGATGGCCTCTTAATGTGGTCTAAGCTTCCTCATAAATTGGTTGCCGAGCTCCAAGGGTGAGTCCTGAGAAAGGATGCACCATGCAGAAGCAGAGTCACCTTTTACCACTTAGTCTTAGAAGTCATGGATCATTACTTCCACTGTATTTATTTGTGGAGGCAGTCAAAAAGTCCTGCAAATTTCAAAAAAAGGATAGATGCCATACCTTGGTCAGGAATTGATGATGCTCTAGAAAAGCATGTGAGACCAAAAAAAAAAAAAAATTGTGCCATTTTGAAAATAAAACAAACACAAGAACACACACACACACACACACACACACACACACACAAACCTTTCGGGCTTGTTGTTTATTTGTTTGTTACCAATAAAGAAATAATCAACATCAGTAGCAGCAGTATCTATCCAGATAGGCAACATAGTTTAAAAAGACATATGGAGACATTTGCTTTGAAGTTGCCATACAAAGACTAATCTTCACATTACCTTGAAATCCAATTAATATCCCCAATTTATTCATGAGGAAAAACTTTTAGAGGTATTATATAACCCAAGGCAAATTACACAACTAAATAGAATATTTAAACTTAGAGTCAAGTCTTTGGGGCTTCAAAAATATATATATCTCAAAGCAAATTCTAAAGATTTGGTAACGAAGATTTTTGATAAACCAATTGCAGCTCTCCAAACTCTCTAATGATACTGAGTCACTAAGGAAGAATTACCTTTATTCGTAAACCCTATGTAAACACTACACTACACACACACACACACACACACACACACACACACACACACGTAATATATAATTAATAATTATTTGCTTACATTTTATTTTCTACCCAAAATGTTATATGACTTCCTAAATCCTACTAACTGACCAAGTGATCCTCTTCCTCCCTGAGACAAAGAGATGTTGTAGTCTAAAGATCACTGAAGTAAAATCTGAAGGTATAGACACTTGTCCTGGTTAGGCGACTGATTATGGAGTGAAAAAAACATCATCACCAAGCAGTTGAGCCAATACTAACAATTTCTATTCAGACTTTTTGCTTTATGAGGAAAATAAAGCAACTGTTTAAGCTACTGGAATGATGCTCTTGATTTCCTGCAGCTCAATACAATTCTGAACCCATGCAGGCTCTATTTCTTCATCTTTAAAAGACTCTTCCAGGGAATCTAATTTTTTCACTATAGCTCAGGATGTTCCTGTTCTCAACTCCTATGGTAAAGAAAATACATTTCCAGATTTCACAGGAAAGTGCCAAAATGGTCTAATTTTAATCTTAGTAATAGAAAGTAATTGCTTAATATTGAATTAAAGTAGGAAGGTTTTAAGCCGATGTAAGGCTTCTTAAATAATACATCTACTAATCAGGAGAAGGTCATAATGACAATAATAATTTTTGGTTTTATGCAATTCTGTTCCCTAAGCACCTTTTTTTATTATTATTATCAGTTGGATCGTTATTGCTAAATATTTTTCCCAGGTTGTTTTTAAATGCCTTCTTCTATATGTTGCATATAATGCCTTTCTTTTGGAGATTTACAAAGCATATTAATATATTCAGACTTTGAGAACTTATGTAGTTTACTCAAGGATTCCAAATTATTTAATCACATCTCTGTATTGCTGCTGCTGGATATAATACTTATTAATACCCCTGGGAGTCAAAATTTTAGAAATGCTGAATTAAATATTATTCTGAACAGGAGAAAAGTACTATTTTTTATGAATCTCACAAGTTTCAGTTGTACAAAAAAATGCTAAAAATAATATTATCCATTTAATATATAAATCCCCTTCACTTACTCGTTCTCAAGTGTACATCAACGTACTGTTCATAAATTAAGTTCACGCTGAAGTGCAATTAGCTATATAAAGTTGAAAAAATTTTTCTAGAATATAAGCATTACAAGAAAAATTGCAGATAGAGAAAATTATCTATGATCTCAGTGAACGGCAACTTCATTCTCCCCTCTGTTCTGGACAAAAACCTTGGAGTCATTCTTGAAATTTTTTCTCATACTCCACATCAAAACTGTCAATTATGTTGATTCTACCTCTCAAATACCTTCCAAATAGGGGCACTTGGGTGGCTCAGTTGGTTAAGTGTCTGACTTTGACTGAGGTCATGATCTCATGGTTTGTGGATTCAAGACCCGCATCAGGTTCTGTGCTGACAGCTCAGAGCCTGCTCTGTGTCTCCTCCTCTCTTTGTCCCTCTCCCACTCGCACTCTGTCTCTTCTCTCTCTCTCTCACTCAAAAATTAATAAATATTTTTTAAAAAATTAAAAAAATACCCTCCAAATCTAAATTCACCAAATATATGCAAATTTTGACCATTGCTTGCCACTTAACATTATTTCAACTGATGTGTGCATCATCATCATCTCCCACCTGGATTATTGGAGGGCCCACTGATTCAATTCACTGCTCAGTTGACCTTTGAAAAACTTGGGTTTGAACTGCATGGGTCCACGGACATAAAGATTTTTTGATAATATAGTGTAGCATTTGTAAATGCATTTTCTCTTCTTTAAGATTTTTTTTTACATATATTTTTGAGATACAGAGAGAGACAGAGCAAAAGCAGGGGAGCGGCAGACAGAGAGGGAGACACAGAATCTGAAGCAGGCTCCAGGCTCTGAGCTGTTAGTACAGAGCCCAGCTCAGGGCTTGAACCCACAAATCGTAAGATCATGACCTGAGCTAAAGTTGGACGCTTAACCAACCGAGCCACCCAGGCACACTCCCTTTATGATTTTCTTAATAACATTTTCTTTTGTCTGGCTTACTTTATTGTAAGAATATGATATATAATACACACAGCATACAAAATATGTGTTAATTGACTGTTTATGTTATCAGTAAGGTTTCCAATCAACAGTAGGATATTAGTAGTTAAGTTTTGGGGGAGTCAAAAGTTATACATGGATTTTCAACTACACAGGGTATCATCAGTTCCCCTAACCCCCACATTGTTCAAGGGTCAACTGCATTTGAACATAACATCTAGAGTCATAATTCTAAATTAGAGTTAAGATCATATCACCCTTCTACTCAAAGCTCTTTGGTGTTGTTCCAGTTCACTCAGAGAAAACGACAAATTTCTTAGAGGGAATTGTAAGCCTTTCCAGTTAGCCCTCAGACTTCACAACATGCTAAATAAATAAATTAATTAATTTAATTTAATTTAATTTAATTTAAAAAGCTATGCCTGGACAGATTAATAAGATATTTCAAAGATAAAGTGCATGTGTATGTGGCAGAATGAGGATGATTTTGAGACTAGGCCAAGGAGTTTGAACTAGATCTCTCTGTTTAAAAAATAAACTTGTTATTTTAGAAGAGTTCCATCTTCACAACAAACAAACAAAGAAACAATCAAGTGACTACAGAAGCCTCCTAATGTCTCCCATCCAGTTGACCCTGTTAACAATATCTTACATTAAATTGGTATATTTTTCATAATTAGAGCACCAGTATTTACATACTATTAATAAATAAAGTCCATAATTTATTTAGCTTGAGTCCTGAGTCAAACACAAAAAGTCTAACCAGTCTGAGACTGCCCTGCTGGAAAAGCATGACTAGACACACTACTAACTGATTTTGTCTGAGTCTAGTCTTCCAGCCTCCACTGCCAAGGTGTCAGATGTGTAAGTGAAACTATCTTCAACCCTTCCAGCCAGCCTAGTCAACAACTGAATTCTACCAAGTGAACATGGTTAATACTACATGCAACAGAAGTTAGTCTAACTGAATACTATCTAAATTCCTGAACCATAAGATTATGAGATTTACTAAAACAGTATTAATTTGGGAATAATTTGTTACAGATCAATAAGTAACAGTCCACCTCACCTAAAACTTTAGACCGCAGACAGATGCAAAATATAATTGATGAAACATTTTAATTCCCTTCATAGACTAGGATGATGCTCACTTCGTTTTCAAGTCCCTGGTCTTCAAGAAATAAATCTAATATCCTTCCTTCAAAATGCCAAGCCATGCTCTCTTTTTTTCTGCCAGAGGCAATGCTAGATTAATCATACAAGGAGCATCTTTTTGTACTGGAGTTTTGGCAGTTGCAGACCATGAAGAAAGTGCAGGAGTTGCACATAGACATAGTGACTGTTAGGAAGCAGGAGGCACTGTTGGAAAGGCCTAGATGACAGACACAAACATCTTTGAGGGAGGGGGATTTACAAGGATGGAGAAGCCAGGCAAAACAAGTTGTGGCAATAAGATATGGCCCTGAGACATGGCTACACTCTATGTGAGACTGTCACTCCTCTCTTAAGGATAGTAAAACTCTCCGGGAGTTGGCTGAGTTAAGCTTCAAAGAGAATAATCTAAGGCTATCTTCACGAAAGGCAAGATAAAGGGGGAAAGAAGCAAAGCTGCACGTTAGGTACTTGAACAATATTACAAAATTTATAAAAGAGTAATATAATATATATAATATAATATATCAGAACTTTGTTTTCCAGGACAAATAAGGAAATGATGGTGCAAAACCACCACAATGTGACCCACAAAAAAGTTATAGTTCTAGCTTGACATACTTTTAAAACTTATTTTAAGGTCTTTATGAAAGCCTAAAAGTCAAGTCTACTTATTTTCTTTATAGTAGTTCTCTACGAAACTTTACCAACCTCCCCTGGTATGAAGAAAGTGGTTTAAAGAGGTTATTGCTAAGCTTCGGGTATGCAGGGTCACCTGTTGTGCTTCACATATTTTTTTTTCAAAGCTTAATTTCTTACATGAGCACAGTGTTCTCTCTGGTTTGGGCATAGGATTTCCTCCTATGCCACTGCAGAGAGCTCCGCCAGCATCACAGAGTCTCCCAAGAGCCTGAAAGCATAATAAAATGTATATCACCGAGGAAAGTGTGTTTGTTAAAGTGATCTGATGCCGTGGAGGAAAAACACCCACAAATGTTTTTTGTAACTTAAATGTGGGGTAGCGCTGCTACTTCAAATGTGTTTTTTCCACTTGATGCAAGTATTATTTATGACACAAAGAAACACAGATAAAATGAGATATTTAGTTGGGAGTTGATTAAAGGAGTTGTCCTAAAAAACTTTTCTCAACGCCGCGACCATTGAGATTTTAGCTGGATGATTCTTTGCTGTGGGGGCTGACTTCTGCAGCATATGTTGTGCAGCAGCATCCCTAGCTTATACCACCGGATGTCAGAGAGCACTCAAGTTGTGAGTATGAAATATATCTCTGGACATTACAAAATATCCCATGGGGCACATAATCAAACCATGTGAGAAATACTCTTCTGTAGGTTAAGAGAGGTGCCTGTGGAAAGAGTGCTTGGTTCACACCCAAGGTCTATCACTGTGGGATCCAAGTGAAGCTATTTTTTTTTTCTGTCTTTTACTTCTCAGTCTATAAAATGTAAATTGTAGGGAAAATTGTGAGAGTTTAAGTGGACCAAAAGATTACTGGGTATCTTCAACGGAAAACAGGTCATGTCTGGCATACCCTTTGAGGTTATCTGATTCTATGAGGGATCTCACCTTTCATTGTTTTTGAGCTACTTTACAATCTGTTATTTGTAGAAAACTGATAAATAATGTTAAGTAACCCTTGATGACAGAAACAAAATTGTGTCTGATGGAATGCAGCTGGTTATTAGTTTGTAGATATTAGCAAGTTTTACCTGTGATTGCGCCTATTTTTAAATTCATTTCAACATTCCGTATTTGACTACAGATGTATGAAGGGGTATGTCAATTCTCCTTTGAGCCTGTGGAACATCTTTTTTTTTTTTTTTTTTTTTTTTTTTGTGTTCCTTTTCTTTTTTTTCTCATTTTTTTTTCATTATAATAGTTTATTTTCAAATTGGTTTACATATTACACCCAGTGTTCATCCCAACACGTGCCCTCTTTAATATCCGTCACCCCCTCTCCCCCCTCCCTCACCTCCCTCACCTCCCTCACCCTTAGATTGTTCTTAGTCTTTGAGAGTCTCTTATGTTTTATCTCCCTCCCTCTCTGTGTCTTTTTTTCCTTTCCCCTCTAGCCCTCCCCCTGGGTTTTGCTTAGTCTCACAAAGTCCACCTATTCGTGGAAACATATGGTATCTGTCTTTTTCTGACTGACTTATTTCACTTAACATAATACTCTCCAGTTCCATCCATGTTGCTACACATGGCCAGATTTCATTTTTTCTCATTGCCATGTAGTAGTCCATTGTATATATGTGCCACAACTTCTTTATCCATTCGTCAGTTGATGGGCACTTGGTTTGCTTCCACGATTTGAGCCTGTGGAACATCTTAATATATTCCACTGTAATTAATGAATTAAACAAAATCTTTCAAATGTGTATAATTTGTATCAATATGACGGTTAGGACTACATATATTTTTAAATAACAATAATGACACAACTGATTTGGACGAAGAAGTACTGAAAAAATACATGCAAAATATCTTAATAGAGTCCTAAAATAATGATAATTCCTATTGTTATCACAGCCATTGAATAATATTGAATGTTAAAGACATAGCAAAATAAATCAACAGCATTACTAAACAAAATTTTGCTTATTTCATGCATATACTGACCAAATAATGAATTTAGAATATATCAAATAAGGGACAGCTGGGTGGCTCAGTTGGTTAAGCATCTAATTTAGGCTCAGGTCATGGTCTCACAGCTCATGAGTTTGAGTCCCACATCAGGCTCTGTGCTGATAGCTCAGAGCCTGGAGTCTGCTTCAGATTCTGTGTCTCCCTCCCTCTTTGCCTCTGCCCTACTCGCTCATGCTCTCTCTCTCTCTCTCAAATTAACATTAAAATTTAAAAATAAAACGTAATAAAATATATCAAATAAATGAAAACTTAAGTAAAGGTTTTTTTCCATCTTTAATACTCAATATTTCCACTTCCAGGCAACCAGTTTACTATGAACAATTATATGCCAACTATTTGGACTTGGACAACATAGAAGAACTGGATAAACTCCTAAAAATGTACAATCTACCAAGACTTAATCATGAAGAAATAGAAAATCTGAACAGACCAATTACTAGTAAAAAGATTGAATTAGTAATTAAAAAAACTCCCAGCAAAGAGAAGTCTAGGACCAGATGGCTTCACTAGTGAATTCTATCAAACATTTAGACAAGAATGAATACCCATCTTTCCAAACTCTTCCAAAAAAATATAACAGGAAGGAATGCTTCTAAACTCATTTTATGAAGTCAGCATTACTCTGGAACCAAAAGGCAGACAAGGAGACTCTAAGAAAAGGAAATTATAGGCCAACATTCCTGATGAACAGAGATGAAAATATCGTCAACAAAATATTAGCAGAATGAATTCAACACTACATTAAAAGAATCACATACCAGGATCAAGTAGAACTTGTCTCTTGGTTGCAAAGACAGTTCAGTATTTGCATATCAATCAATGTGATACACCCATATTAACCAACATGAAAGATGTAAATCATGTGATCATCTCAATAGATGTAAAAAAGGCATTTTACAAAATTCAGCATCCATTACTGATACAAACTATCAACACACTGAGTATAGCAGGAATATACTTCGACATAAAGCAGGAACATACACCAACATAATAAAGGGCATATATGACAACCTCACAGCTAACATCATCCCGAAGGGTAAAAAAATGAAAAATCTTCCTTCAAGATCAGGAACAGGACAAGGATGCCCACTCTCATTAACTTAGTCAACATAGTACTGGAGTCCTAGCCAGAGCATTTAGGGAGGTAAAACAGAAAAGAAAAGAAAAAATAAATAAAGCATCAAAATTGTTGAGAAAGAAGGATATTAAAGAGATATTTGCATTCCCATGTTCAGTGCAGCATTATTCATGAGAGCCAAGATATGGAAACAACCTAAATATTCATCAACAGAATAAAGAAAATGTTGGTATATGAGGGGGCTATGGAATATTAGTCACAAGAAAGAAGGAAATCCTGCCACTTGCTGTAAGATGGATGGACTTTGAGGGCACTATGTTAAGTGCAATAAGCCAGACTGAGAAAGACAATTACTCCATGACTCTTCTCTCTAAATGAGAGCATTCTCCATGGTTTCATGCCTGATCTTTCAACTTTATTTTTTAACATTTTTTATTTATTATTTTTGAGAGACAGAGAGAGAGAGAGAGAGCATGAGCAGGGGAGGGGCAGAGAGAGGGAGGCACAGAATCCAAAGCATGCTCCAGGCTCTCAGCTGTCAGCACAGAGCTCGACGCAGGGCTCGAACCCATGAACCACAAGATCATGACCTGAGACACAGTCAGACGCTTAACAGACTGAGTCACCCAGATGCCCTTCAACTTTATTTTTACATGGTTACCTTTTTTTGCTACTGTTTCAATTGTCACTTCATCTAACAAGTTTGGAAATGAAATGTTAGTCAAATTGTCTTGTCCAATTTTTATTTTCAAATTTCCAAATGCAGGATGGACAATTTCTATCCAAAGCCATGCTCTCAATCTAAACATGCCTTATAAATTATTCTCATTTCCCTTCCCTTTTAAGGATTTCAATTTTTCCCTGTTATTCTGACCTGAAACCTCTTAGACAATTTTAACCTTTCCCATATTCAGTCATCTATCACACCTTTCTATTCCTCCTCACCTGTCCACTGCTCTATCCCAGATACCAGGATAGTGCTTAGAATGCACAAATAATTCTATAATTTTTTGCTGTTTAGACTTAAGGGAAACAAAGAGTAGCACTCTTTAAGAAAGAATAGAAATTCTAAAGTAGATTACCACGGTATCTAGGAAAAAGCAATAAAAAGATTATCCTTACTTACATTCAGTGACACCAAAATTCCACACATAGTGGTCCCTTAATCATCACCAAAACTCAGTAAGTTGAGTTAGGTACAATTACAACCTTTATTTTAAAATAAAAATTCCATGGCTCAAAGAGTTGGAGTAGCCTACCTAAATGACACTTGGCAAATGCTAGTGCTAGAGTTTAAGTTTACCTATATCTGAAGCTCATTTCTCTTTTAGTGTTATTACATTCCTTCTACACTAATAAAAAATTGGTCAGGGAACAATTCCAGACAAAATTATACACAATAAATTGGGCAGACAAAAGATCTTAGCTGTCCAAAGAGAACATTAAAGGCTATTACCCCAGTGGTGCCAGAAATGGTCCAGCAGGCTTCTGTCTAGACATTTAATCATTCTATTATATTTAGGAAGATATGTAAACATGTAACTAGCTCTCAGATCAGCGCTTCATTTAGGATAATATATAACATGGCCATACACATGTTCATAGAGAAACTGTGGTAGATCATAAGACTGTGGGTTTTGGAATAGAGCAGGACTGAATTTGAATTCTGGCTCTATCACTGAACTTGGGCAAGGTCTTTACTTTGCTTAATTTGCTTCTTTGAACAAATATTAAGGCCTAACTAAAATTGTGAGAACAAAATAAGTAAAGCAATTAAATGGTTCTGTGCAATGAATGCTTGACACTAAATACCCCCTTATTAAGCAAAAGTAATATGTTAATTATAACTTTTTAAAATTTTTTAAACATTTATTTATTTTTGAGAGACACAGAGAGACAGAGCACAAGTCGGGGAGGGGAAGAGAGAGAGAGGGAGACCCAGAATCCAGAACAGGCTCCAGGCTCTGAGCTGTCAGCACAGAGCCCGATGGGGGGCTTGAACTCACAAACTATGAGGTCATGATCTGAGCCTAAGTCAGACACTTAACTAACTGAGCCACCCAGGTGCTCCTAGTTATAACTTTTTAAAATAATACTTTCTTACCTTTATGATATTTCTAACACAAGACTCTTAAATTTGACATAGGAAGTCTAAAATTTAGGCTGAAAGATTTTTGTTAAATCTTAGTTTTGCTTGGTTCTTATGAGACCCTTGCAAAATATTTCTGTAATAAAATCTATCCTGTGTCAATCTGATATTCGGGAAGCATAGGGAGAGTCATTTAAATGAGTATAACATGAATGTACATTGAAGAGAGTATTTTGAGAATTGCCAGCCTTGAATAAAATTAACCGTAAATGCCCTTTAAAAATATTATTTACAAAAATAATTAAAAATCTCTCTCCTTATGCTGAATGCTGACTCTAAAACTAAAAAACAAAAAGTAATAAATGTAAAGGTTTCAGACAAAAATAGTCATGTCATTTAATTTACGGTCATTCTCTAAAATAAAAGACTACCTTATCCATTTACAGAGAGTGTTTCTCCAGCCCCGTTTTTAATCCTTTCTATCTCCATTTATCTTTTATCTATCCAAGGTTGCCCTACTTACAGAGAGGTTGCTATAATATATTTGACTTTTAAAATATTTAGGCTTTCTGACCCAAAGAAATTGACTTAAGTGCAACCATAATGATTGTTATCTCAGTGCACAATTTAACCTGATCAGAGCTTGCTAGTCAACATCACAGGCACCCATAAGTCATAGGCTTGAAAGGAAATATCCCAGCCTTGTGAAGGTCTAGAGCCTGGCAAGTTAAAGTTTGTTTACCAGATGCCTGAATTCCACAGAGTAAATCACAGTCCAGGTGTTCAAAATCCCTTCACGAATTTACAGCCTGCAGAAGAGCTTTGTTAGCCTTGCATGTTAATGTAGAATATGCCCACAGGAGGCTTACAAAACCATGTGCCCTGCCAAACATTACTAGTAATGTAATGGTGAATAAACCTTGGCTTCGCCCTGATGGTGTTCACAAATACTCAGTGCAATGTGTCATGCAGTTTCTGCCTTCATTCCCTTGAAACACTGAGACACTTATGTGAAAACACAAGACTGTCATACTGATGATCAGCTACTGAGAACGAGGCCTCCTGGATAAAAGTCAGAACCAACTATTAGCACACGTAAGGCCACCTTGAACTTTCTAGCTGAGGCTAACAGACTGCAATCCCACTTGGTGGACCCAACCAAATCAGATTGAGGTGCCATCATAGGCGAGTTCTGCAGACTGTGGACTTTTTGTATCTTCACATAGCATAAGGGGCTAGGGACCTTTATGAGTCTCTTTTATAAGGGTACTATTTATCTTTCCAGGGCCCCATCTCCTAATATCACCTTGAGGGGGTAGGATTTCACCATATGAATCGGGTGTGGACACAGATATTTAATCTATAGCAGGTGGCATAAACACTCGATAAAATATTGTTTTTTATTATTTATGGCTTGTTGTATGTGGTATGTTTTAAGTCAGGGAGCAGCCAGCATTTTCTTTAAAGGGCGTGATGGCAAATATTTCCAGTTTTGAAGGTTGTATGGACAGTCATACCTACTTAACTTTGCCATCTCACTTGAAAAGCAGCAGTGTGGGTGGCACAGTTGGTTAAGTGGCCGACTTCGGTTCAGGTCATGATCTCGTGATCTGTGAGTTAGAGCTCCACGTCGGGCTCTGTGCTGACGGCTCAGAGCCTGGAGCCTGCTTCAGATTCTATATCTCCCTCTCTCTCTGCCCTTCCCTTGCTCACGCTCTGTCTCTATGTCTCTCAAAAATAAAATAAAAATGCTAAAAAGAAAAGAAAAGAAAAAAAAAAAAGAGCAGTGGACAGTAGGTAAACAAATGTCATGACGGTGTTACAATAAAACTTTAGTTACAAAAATGGGCAGATTTGGCTCATGGGTCTTAGTTTGCTGACCCATGTTCTAAATTAATAGACTGAGAGAATGTAATTCTCATTCTACAGTAGGCATTCCTAACCCTTTGTGTTGTGTGAAAAATAATAAAAGGAAACCTCATTAGAGTCAGGAGACTAGAATGGGGAGCAAGTACTACTCAACTTCAGGTGGAGGAAGAATTGCAAATTATAGACCAGAACAGAAGAATTCCCAGCAGTAGAGAATCATCAATTACAGGCCCCAAAAGGGAATAATGTACATTACCTCTCCTACAAAAAAAAATTGACTACCCCTGAAAGTTAGCCAATGAGAAACTGGCATCACCCTCAACTCCTGCTTTTCTCCAATGGCCTTTCATTCAAAACAACTCCTCTAAACTTCTTCCATCTCCATAAAATCCCATTCTTTTTCTTAATTTGTTGGACATGCCTATGTATTTGCTATAGTTTGGGTGTCCTAAATTGTACTTCTGTTATTCCTGAATAAACCCGTTTTGCTGGTAAAATAAACTGGCTATTTTATCTTTAAAGCTAACAACTGTATTCAGAAAAGTCTATATAGAAAGAAATCCTATAGATGTTGTTATAAAAGAGTATCGGGACCAAGTCCAGTAATCCATATTCTAGTGCATAGTGTGATAGAGACAGGTAAACAGTCATTACTGCAGAACAGTGTTCAGACCTTAAAAATAAAAAGTGTATTATAGTTTTTTCAAAAATTATAGTATTGTCACTTTCAATACAATAACATACAAATTTAGAGACAATAAAAGTAAATCATACCATCTGTCAGAACTTTTCTTTAAAATTATCAGAGACAATATAAATGAATGTGAGCTTAAAATGACAGGCTATTTCAACAAAAATGTTTGTATCTGAGGAAATGATAAGCATATAAATAATACAATTTAGCATTATGTATTCGTTAATTAAGATGTATGTGCAATTATCCTTTGGGCGAAATTCTATTCTCTCACCTGTAGAACACGATTTGATGCAATTTTTATGCACTCAAGTTTTCTCATTCTTCATTCAAGTTGCATATATCAAATAACAAATCAAAGCAAATAACCTTAGAGAAATAAATAAAAGCCTTCTCAGTAAGGAAAAAAGGTAAAAATAACTTGAAAGAGACCTGCCTGGAAGACACTAAGTTTTAAATACTGCTTCTTACATGCTATTCAGGTTCTAACTAAATTAAATAACTGGCTCTTTCAAAAGCCTCTCCTAATTTTGAAATAGACAGCACAGACAGAGATGGTAACTAAAAAAACCGAGACTAATTAATTTAAGTTGAAAAGCTGTTTCTATAAATGTCATTTCCTAGGATTTTCAACAGCCTCTCTCTTGATGTTTGTGTGATTGATACAAACAAAAGTACTTGCAATTCTAACAGTCCCTGAGTAATTGATGAAGATTACTCTGCTTGGCTACGGACACATGAATTGATAAATAAATCAGCAGAACAAAAGAGAAAGTTCAGAAATATACTGGAGTACATGTGGAAACTCAGATAAAAAAGTATTTCAAGTCACTGAGGAAAAAATTGACTTTTAATAACTTGTGGGGCAAACTGATAGAAATTTGGTAAAAGCAAAACTGAACCAGTACCTTGCACAATATACAAGAGTAAACTCTAAATGAATTATAGATTTGAAATAAATGAGTACATAAAAACAAAATAAGCCATTTCCATACTAGGGAAATAAAGCATGGGTTAATTATTTTATAACTCGAAGATGAGCAAAACTTTTCCACCATGGTTTTGTTAAAAAGTAAACCACAGGCCCAAAATACCATCACATGGGCTAGGCAAACTGGGACTTTGCCTTATCTAATTGTAATTTCAACCTCCAGAAATATAAATCTTAACCTGTCAATAAGGAATAAGCACCAAAGAGGTAATCTGTCACGATAGTGGGTGGTCCCCACTATATCCTCAAAGGAAGTGAGATCTACTTAATAAGATGCCCTGTCCTTCCACCTAAGGGAAGGGGACCTTGCCTGGAATAATCCTTTCTTTTATTTTGCTGAAAACTCTCATCCCACCCTCCTTCCCATAAACATCTCCCATTTTGCATAATTCCTCAAGGCACCTCTCTATTTTCTGGATGAGATGCTGCCCAATTCAGGAATCATATAATAAAACCACTAGATCTTCAAATTTACTTTGTTGAATTTTGCTTTTTAACAGATTAAAAACTCATATTCAGGAAAACAAATGTATAATAAATTCAACTACATTAAAATGCTTTGCAGAGTAAAATACACCACATACTGGAAATAAAGTTAAGATACACAAAAACATGGAAATATTTCCAAAAAATGCCAATGATAATAAGATAACCTCCTTAACCTGAAAGAAACACCTACCGCTTAAGAGAAAAACGTCAGAAACACAATTTTTAAATGAGTACTACAATAACAGTTCACAAAATAGATACACAAATGGCCCATAAATTTATAAAAAGATGTACCTTCTTTCATAATGATAGCAATCCAAATGAAAACACACTGAAGTATCATTTCTCACCTACGATATTAGCAGAAATTCAAAAGCTTGACAAACATACTGTACAAGTGAGGCTGTTAGAAAACAGACTCTTTAGACCAAGTGCCCATCAACTGACGAATGGATGAAGAAGATGTGGTACATACATACAATGGACTACTACGTGGCAATGAGAAAAAATGAAATCTGGCCATGTGTAGCAACATGGATGGAACTGGAGGGTATTATGCTAAGTGAAATAAGTCAGTCAGAAAAAGACAGATACCATATGTTTCCACGAATAGGTGGACTTGGTGAGACCAAGCAAAAACCAGGGGGAGGGGAAGAGGGGAAAGAAAAAAAAGACACAGAGAGGGAGGGAGATAAAACATAAGAGACTCTCAAAGACTAAGAACAAACTGAGGGTGAGGAGGGTGAGGGAGGGGGGAGAGGGGGTGACGGGCATTAAAAAGGGCACATGTTGGATGAACACTGGGTGTTATATGTAAACCAATTTGAAAATAAACTATTATAAAATTAAAAAAAAAGAAAAGAAAAGAAAACAGGCTCTTTAGAGTGTTGCTGGTATGATTACTCTTCTGGAGAGGAATTTGTCAATACCTAACAAAACTATTTATCAATTTACTATTTACCCAGAAATCCCACTTCTAGGAATCTACTTTGAAGGCTACTTTGAAGGCTCATCTTCAAGAGTATGAAAAAAATATGCAGAGTTTAACTCATTGTGGCATTATTTTTAACAGAAAAATATTGAGACTAAGATCAGTACCAAATGTAGAAGACTGATTAAATAAACATATCCACATGTCCATACAATAGGGTTCCATTGTCCATACAACAAGGTTCCAACAGTTATCAGAAAGAATTGAGACAATCTCTATGACTGATTTGTTCTGATTGCAGAACAGTATATAATGATAAGCTACCTTACATATAAGAAAAAAGAGGAACCAAAAATGGGTATTTGTGTGTACATTTGTGTAAAAACTATAAACATAAATACATATAAACATATTACATACAGATGCATATATATGTAATATATACATTATATTTTATCTATAATTTGCTAAGAGGAACACAGGAAAGTATAATCGAAGCAAAATAAGTCAAATTGATCACCTACACAGAATAGGTGGGATCCCAGTGGAAAAGAAAGGGAAAGGGATGTAATTTTTCTTAATGTTATAAAGTTTGATGCTTTAAGTAAATTGATGCTTGACATTCCTCCTCCTCCTCAAATCAGTAAGGATTGTAAAAAATCTTTAGGAGTTATTACAAACTGAAACAAAGGTAAATATATTTTAAACTGATAACACAAGCAAACAAAATTAAATAAATAAAAACAAGTTCAAGTAACTTGTGAAGATAATGCTATAATTATTTGTGATTACTGGGATCTATTTTAAGGGAAAATTGCAATGAAATCTTGAATTTTAATAGCAAGTTTTAGTAGTAGTAGTCGTAGTCGTAGTCATAGTCTTGATATAGTGATCTCCGAAGTACTTGATGTGTATTACAAGAGTAAGCAAATGATACAAGTATCTTAAAGTTTTGGAGACTAATATTCTCTATGGGGGAAAGGGGAAATACAAATGTGCAATGGCAGAAGAAAGAGCTGGTGGTATAGGATCACAGTAGAAGTGCTTTTATGAACTCCTAATTCATATACAGATATAGATATATAGAGATAATATAAATACATACAGATACTTCTATATCTCCTGGCTGTGTCCATGAAATGGGCCAAATAACAATGGCAACCTAATTATAAAGTATCCCTGATCTTGGTTTCTAAACCCCTTTCACCACTGAAATAATGGCCAGGGGTTCTTAAATAAATTGTTGCTTCCAGAGCAAGGTCAGAGAAAGTACAAAATGATATACTCTGTTGTGGCCAAAAGTATGGAAACACTCAAAATATGGTAATAAAATATCAAAGGATACATAGTACCCAGTTTGAAGAGTCTGCCACTGGCCACATCTGAGACATTTGGGGCTTAGAAGAAATTATGGTGGTGATGAATTATAACATATGCTATATACATTTAAAATAATCCATCAGCACATGACCCAAAGCAAAGAGGCACAAAGTGTGGGAATATTGAGAAGAGATATCTAGTCTTTGCAAAGAATGCCAAACATTAATGATAGAAGAAATGCTTGAATTAGCAAATCTCCCTTTTAAAACCTATAAAAGGGGCGCCTGGGTGGCTCAGTCGGTTGAGCGTCCGACTTTGGCTCATGTCATGATCTCACCGTTCCCGAGTTCGAACCCCGCGTCGGGCTCTGTGCTGACAGCTCAGAGCCTGGAGCCTGTTTCAGATTCTGTGTCTCCCTCTCTGTCTGTACCTCTCCTCTGCTCATGCTCTCTCTCTCTCTCTCTTTCTCTCTCTCTTTCTCAAAAATAAATAAACATTAAAAAAATAAATAAAATAAAACCTGTAATAGTAGTTTCAAGCAAGTATCATCTATTGGTATCAATGGGATCGCTTCTCATATTACATATTAATGGCAAGAAGAAACACACCTTTACAATGCAGAAATCTAGAAGTTACCTTTTTTTTTTTTATTTTGAAAGTGGGGGTGGGGCACAAATAAGTGAAAGGCAGGGAGAGAGAGAGAGAGAGAGAGAGAGAGAGAATCCCACAGTGGGGAGGAGAGACAGAAAGAGAGAGAGAGAGAGAGAGAGAGAGAGAGAGAAGCCGGGCTTTTGCTTTCCCATGAGGAGCTTGAGCTCACTGGATGCGGGACTTGAACTCAGAAACCCATGAGATCATGACCTGAGCTGAAGTCAGATGCCTAACCAACTGAGCCACCTTGGCGCCCCCAGGAGACACCTTTTGAATCCAGAGGTGAAGGTTAATATCACCAATAACAGTACAAACTGGTATCTCAACGCACCATTGCAATACATTGAGAATAGCACATCACCTTACAGAATTCTAACCAAAAATATTTAACCTGAAACTACAAAAAAATCAAATAAATGAAAATTAAAGGCATTAAAGATAACTTGTCTGAAATCTTATTAAAAAATCAGTGTTGTGAAAGAATTTTTAAAAAGGCAAGATTCAAAAAGACTAAAAAAAGATATGACCACTAAATGTGATGTGTAATTCTTGATGGGAAACTTGAGGGACACAGAACAGTACAAAAGTCATTATCGAGGCAATTAGGGAAATTTTAATTTGAACTATACATTAGGTAATCAGGACTACATATAAGATATATATTAGGTAATCAAAGTAAATTTTCTCAACTGCGATAATTGCTTGGGATTTTGTAGGAGAAAACTCTTCTGTAGGAAATACTAGCTGTAGTATTTAGAAGCAAAGTATGTGATATTTTGCAGATATCCGCAAAATACCTTAAATGGTTTCAAAGGGAAAAAAGAGATAAATAAAAAACAATTTATTAGATAAATCTAAGTGAAAGATATATATTATTTTTTTATTCTTTTTATCTTTCCTGGAACTTCATATTTAAAAGAACAGAATTATGAAGAATATTCCTTCTACCTTAACTACTATCCTTGGAAGGTGTTTTAAACATTTTAGTTCATACATTTTGGTTCTGGGTGTTGTTTTGTCTTCCATTCATGGGGTTGCAGGCAACACCGATCCTACACTTAATTTTTCATTAATACTTGAATATTAGAATACATATGAATCAACAGTAGCCTGGGCTCCCACATACTGAAATTGGGATATAATAAGTACAGGATGCAGTTTAGTATTAAGAAATTTAGGAAAATATTTCAAAGAGCTTTTGAAGCTAGTGATATAAGATGCACATTTTAGAAGGTTCCCAAAACTGAACAGATGTGTTGTTGGTGGTGTAGTTACTGCTCTTTCATTCAAATGCATAAATTTCCCAGCTGCGGTCAACTCTTTTGAGTAAAACTTTCCAGAATGATACCCAGTTTGTGTTTTTAGAACTCCAAAGAAATAAAACAACACGGCAATCTCTTAATCCCCTATGAGATTCTGATTTGGGAATCAGTAACAGGTACATCCCAGGCTCACTAACCTTCTTGGTAGCTCCCTGTCAAACGAAGGGTGTACAGGTCATTTGAGAAAAGTTATAAATCCCAAGAAATCACCTTAAATTGTATTTGCAGAAACAAAAGATAAATTCAGTCAACAAAATCGAAGTGAGCATTTGTTTTAGGCAATAACTTAAACGTCACCTTCACTGCTACCACATAGGCTTAGTAGTAGTAGTACTACCCCAGCAATTCCCTTGTCCACATTTATAAATCCAACAAATAAACATGAAAAAATCTGCACTTTCAAAGTGTACATAATGTGAGTAGATACTATGTGAAGGAAACAAAGCAGCTTTTATTTCTTTAAGAAGGAAGGAAAAAAAAAAACACTGAGAGGGGAAAACAAAAGAAATACAGCAGGCTGGCAGCATCTGGAGAGATAAGTATGCCACTTTTCCAACTGAGAGCTTTCATAGCTCTTCTACATAACACAACAGCTACACGGTCTGCAATACTACCACCTGGGGGCTTGTTAAAAATGGAGCTGCTGCATCCCATCAACAAGTGTCAGGGCTGCTGGAAAAAATAGCAAGTAATTCAGTAAATAAAGGGTGATGATAGTAGAACACAGGCCCAGAAATTCCAACTAAAAGCACGCTACAGAGGGCATTAAATGCCCGCTGAATGAATTAAAGTGATATTTAGGTGGTGATGCCAAGATTTCAAAAGTTTCCAATTCAGTCGTCTCAATAGTCTGGATGTTGTCTCACGGTTTTGATTTACATTTCTCTAAAAAGCAATTATGTCCAGCACCCTTTCACATGTTTGTTAGCTATCTGTATACATTCTTGGAGAATTATCTGTTTATCTTTTTAGTGTTAACGTTTCTTTTTTTTTTAATTTTTTTAATGCTTATTTATTTTTGAGAGAAGGTTAGAGACAGACAGAGCTCAAGTGGTAGAGGGTCAGAGAGAGAGGGAGACACAGAATCCAAAGCAGGCCCCAGGCTCCCAGCTGTCAGCACAGAGCCCGACATGGGGCTCGAACTTACAATTGTGAGATCATGACCTGAGCCAAAGTCAGATGCTTAACTGACTGAGCCACCCAGGTGCCCCTTTAGTATTAACCTTTAAAAGTTCTTTATATATTCTGGGGTTGCCTGGATGGCTCAGTCGGTTAAGCATCAGACTTCAGCTCAGGTAATGATCTCACAGTTCATGGGTTCAAGCCCCATGTCGGGTTCTGTGCTAACGGCTCAGAGTCTGGAGCCTGCTTCAGATCCTGTGTCTCTGTCTCTCTCTGTCCTTTCCCCATTCATGCTCTGTCTCTAGCTGCCTCCCAAAAATAAATTTTTTTATAAAAAATTTAAGTTATTTATAAATTCTGGATTGAAGTCCTTTATGAGATTTACAAATACACCAATATCTTTAAAGGTAAGAAATGCAGCTGAGATCAAATGGAGAAATCACTTAGAAAATTAACTTGTGGTTATTTAAAACTTAGTTCAGGGGGTGCCTGGGTGGCTCAGTTGGTTAAGCGGCTAACTCTTCGGTTCAGGTCATGATCTCACAGTTTGTGGGTTCGAGATCCCTGTCACGCTCTACACTGACAATGGGAAGCCTGCTTGGGATTCTCTCTCTCTCTCTCTCTCTCTCTCTCTCTGTCTCTCTCTCTCTCTCCCTCTCTCTCTGCTCCTCCTCCTCCCCCACTCGTGTGTGTACTCTCTCTCTCTTTCTCTTTCTCTCTCAAAATAAATAAACTTAAAAAAAAAAACTTAGTTAAGGTTTGTTGTTTGTTGCTATTATTTGAGAATTAAACTTCTAAAACAATGCTTAGGATTCCAGAATAAATCACCAGTATGAGAATTGAAGCATAAGTAGGGAAGGTATTTTCTTTCTAAGTTCTCCACCACAGAAACTATCTCATTGTCAAAGCCAGAGCTCTTGTCAAACCTTGTTTCAAAAATGTACTTTATTAAAGAGACTAGAAAATTTTAACACAGGATATCAGACGTAAGCAATTCTTTCTACACATATTGTTACAATTTGATCTTAAATATTAATTCCCAAGGCCATTTCCTCCCTCATAAAACATTTTGTTTTCTCAGTTCTGAAGAAACATATTGGTCTTTTGAGGCACTTTATTTCTGCCTTCTCTCTTTTGATGATGCCATTGAGTCTGACCTCTACTTTTATGAAAGGCTGCATGAACATATTTGAAGGCACAGGAATCTTACACAGGCATTCAGAAGTCATGAAAAATCTCTTTCACAAAGCCGTACTAGTCTAATGTAAGTTATGGAAAATGCCTGAGCCAAGAGAATTATCAGGTTACTATTGTACTTTAAGCATAGTTGAAATTTATGAAGGGACCCAGGATGTTTTTGTTCAGAAACTTAAAATAACAATGAAAAAGTATACTTAAAGGATGCAGTTTAGTAAAGCCTCATTCTGACATTGCATGTCTCTGAGGACCCATTTCAATGAAAAAATATCCCCACGGAAATATTACAGGACTTAAGAACATCAGAAGAAACTATACTGCCTAGACTATAGACAATTTGCAGTAAAGACACATTTCAGCAGTCACACATTCAGCTGCTTTGAGACGGCCCATCGTTACACAACCTCTGATGTCCTGCAATCCACCAAACTAAATGGATTTCTAAAACAGCTGTCCCATCAAGAGACACACTGGTTTGGCTAAAAATGCAACCACCTATATCTTTAGACACAACCTTACACGTAGGAAATAGTTCTCCATGCACTCTTCTAATTTTATACAGATATACAATCACAGTGTTGAGAATGACAGTCATACAAAGATTTAAACAATATTTCTGAATGATTATTTTATAGCAGGTATTTTTCTAAGAATCCTGCCCTTAGAAGGTTACTTGATAACTATTATTTTTCTTATTTTACAGATGAGGATATGAGACACAGAAAGGTAAATTTAATTTCGTAAGATCACAGAAGGATTAAATATGTCTGGCAAGATGAGATCGAGAATTTGAATGCCAGAGCCCACTATTTTAACTACTAGAATAGTACAAACTCTCTAAAATGCATTAGTTACTAAACCACGAGTCAATTTGTTTAATTGTATTTACTTCAGGACAAAAAATGTAACGACAGCGAAAACACTAAACTAAAGAAATGTACAACCTGACTGAGTATCTTAACCATGGGCAAGTGCGGGCACTCATCATTCACTCAACAAACACTCATTTAGTATCTGCTCTGTTGCTATGCTGGAACTGCACTTATAGCCCTGACGGAGACAGACTGGAGACAGGCTCTCAGGGAGCTCCCTGTGGAACAGAGGACAGTAAATAAGGGCACAAAAAGTAATTCTTTAACGTCAGGGCTGTGAAGAAAATAAAATAGTTAATATGACAGAGAATACAAGAGTGAAACAGATGATTTAAATAGTGTGTCAGATGGGGCGCCTGGGTGGCTCGGTTGCTTAAGCATCCAATTTTGGCTCAGGTTGTGATCTCATGGTTTGTGGGTTTGAGCCCCACGTCATGCTCTGTGGTAACAGCTCAGAGCCCTGAGCCTGCTTTGGATTCTGTGTCTCCCTCTCTCACTGCCCCTCCCCTGCTCGTACTCTGTCTCTCTTTCTCTTTCAAAAATAAATAAAACGTTAAAAATTTCTAAAAAATAATAAATAGTGTGTCTGAAAGGTCTCTGAGAAAGTAGCATTTGATTTGATACTTTGTTTATGACAAGGAGCCAGACAAGGGCTAACCCAGAGGAAAAACACTCCAGGCAGAAAGAACTACGAGTACAGAACAATGAAGGGTAGAATATGTCTGGTGACAACACAGACACTAAAGAACTCAGCAATGAACCCAAGTCACAGAACCACTTTTAAGAAGTGTATGTTCATGATCTTGTACCAAAACCATTGTACAAGGTTAGCCCTGATTCTTGTACCAAAACCATGAAGTAGAAAAATGAAAAGTTACCACCTGATGTTCCCACGTGAATTAGTATTTAGGACTTGTAGGAAAACCTCAATCATTTGGCCAACCTTCCTGAAAACCAGTTAAGAGCAACCTCTGAATTATAAATGAGGGATCTTTAATGTTACCATATATTTCTGTCTACAAAAGCAACTTATTATCATGTAAATAGTTATCTCTATGCATTTCTGAACACAATAGAGTAACATTAAGTAAATTAATATTGGCATCCATTATCGCCCTTATATTGTTCTACTTTTTCTTTTCCCCATCTATCACCTTGTAAATATACTATGTAATTTACATATACATTATTTTTTATGGATTAACACATATAACATAAGCTTTGCAAGTACTTAGGGAATGGTCTGCTTTGTTCACTGGTATAGGACTCTGAATAATGTTTATTTAGTCCATAATAAATAGAAAGCAGTGGAAGAGTAAATAAATGAATGAATCAATGTATAATTATGTTCAATGACTAGAAATTTAAAATTAAAAATGTTTTTTTTATTTTTTTTATTTTTGAGAGACATAGAGAGAGAGTGTGAGCAAGGGAAGGGCAGAGAGAGAGGGAGACACAGAATCTGAAGCAGGCTCCAGGCTCTGAGCCGTCAGCACAGAGCCCGACGCGGGGCTCGAACTCACAGACCGTGAGATCATGACCTGAGCTGAAGTCGGCCGCTTAACCGACTGAGCCACCCAGGTGCCCCTAGAAATTTAAAATTAAAAATGGGATGTTTTGTTCTCTGTTTTCTTTTGTTTTGCCATTGGTAGTGTGATTTTTTCCAGAGTGGCCTAGCGTTAGACCAGGTCCAACTTAAGAATAACTTAAGGAGGGCACCTGAGTAGGTCGTGGGTTAAGCATCTGACCTGGGCTCAGGTCATGAACTCACAGTTCACAAGTTCAAGCCCTGTAGTAGGCTCTGTGCAGACAGCTCAGAGACAGGAGCCTGCTTCAGACATTGTGTTTCCCTCTCTTTGCCCTTCACTCGCTTGTACTCTGTGTCTCTGTCTCTCTGCCTCTGTCTCTCTAAGAAAAAAAGAAAAAAAAAAAGAGTAACTGAAATTATTCTCAGCCTTACTCAATTATGACTTGAATCAAGATCTAAATTCAAAAGTTGTAAAAATGCCATACTGAGTAAATATTTTGTTAGTAATTGTCAACATTAAAGAAATGGTTTTTAGGAAAACAAAAAAAATATTTTACTTTTGATTAATCTATAAAAATTGTGTAGTCAGATGGATGAATTTTACATTTTTATCAATGTTTCTTTATTAAGGACTAGAACATGCCTGTGGTAATTCAGTTCTCAAAAAGCAAGTTTAACTAGGCCAAATGTAGAATGAACTCTGAAGGTCTCTTTCCTTTGTTTCTGTATTTGCATCCACATGCACATAACTTTTTGTATAATACACATGGGCTGCTTCTATAAAGAGAGATAAATATTTTCAAGAATCTCTGAACTGTTTACATGCGGAAACCTTAATTTATACAGTTTAAGTAACCGTCCATGAAACTGTCTAGTCTTGACTTCAGTATTCACTAGAAAAGGAATATTTATCTTAGCATCACTGAACTCTCTACGAACGCATGACATTCAAAGCATATTCATTTAAAAATAATAGAATTTCTAAGGGAAAAGACTAAAGTAAAAGCTAATAACTCCCCAAAATTACAGAATACAGGTTAGAAATAGAGAATGATGCCTGGATTCATCTCATGCCTTTTAGCAGATGTATCTGGTACTTTTCCTACTTTCTGTTTAAAAAATGTCTTTTGTAGAGAAAATCACAGTTCAAAATAATATTTAAATACAAATCTCATCATTTTCATGGACATCTTCAGTGGTTTATGCAATGTTAAAGGTAAAAATATCTTCAAAATTATTACTTTATTTTGCCAAAATTGTCAAAAATAATTCTTTAAGATCCATTGACTATTATTGCTGTCAGCCTTAATTTAAGTGAAGAGTACTGAAATAAAACAACATATAAATAATAATGCCTAATAAAAATCTATTATTTTAGCAAGCAAAAAAAAAACTTAATTGATACTTAACCAATGAATAAAAGTGTATGTGAAACTCATTGAAAAACATAACAAAAGGAAACTTTTCTGTCAAATTGAGACCAATCCTACAGTAATGAAAATAATTTGAGAAAGGAAGGGAGAGTCATTGAGGCTTATTCTGGTCTAAGTAGAGAGTTTATGTTTGACTACACAGATTTTCACTTATTTTTTCCCCACCTAATCCTCATACACTTCAAGGAAAGTATTATGTAATATTGTTGAAGATGTTGAGCCTCAGATATAATAAATGCATTTTCACAACAGGAAAATGACAAATACAAGATTTAAATGCATTCGACTTATATGAATTTTCATTACTATTAGCATTTTCCACTCGGAATTTTGAAGAGAAAAGGGAACACCAAGACAGAGAATTGAGAGATGTCTGATTAATTAAAGTCTTTGAATAACTGAAATTTTTACTAAAAATTTTTGTCCCAATCTTATAAAAGTTTTTAAAAATTCTTACGATACTATTTCTACTACCTAGTGCTGAATTTTCATCAGATCTGACACAAACTCTTTAGTACTTTAGTAAACAGTAGGCTTATGGAATTAAATTCATGTTAAAAGCAGTCAGTGTTTGCCATAGGAAAATGGCAAAGATATTTCAACTAACAATTGGGAATGGCTGCCTGGACTGAAGAGAAGGCTAAGTCCTCACAGGAACAGAGTCACATGGAAATGTCTGCCAGAGGGACGTGGAAGTCACAACTGGAACCATGTTAACCAACTACCTGTCATCACTGTTTTTATATCTCAAAATGAGTAAGTGGGTAATGAGAACTCTAATAGATTACTGGGGGAGTGCTTCTCAATATAAACCACAGAAAAGAATTATGGATTGCTTCATTTCTACACATAGGGCCTATTTAACAGTGTTTATGAATGTTGAAACTGTTTCCTGGGGAAGACCAAAAAGACACAGAGGTATACTATCAACTTACTTTTTCTTTCTTTTAGGTTTGTTTGCTTGTTTATTTCAAGTTGTTATTTAAATTCCAGTTTCTCAACTTTTTTTCCATAGACTAGCAGTGTTACAGAAACTCTTTATCTTCACATCTTTTATTATGAAAGTTGGCCAAAAGAGGAAACTTCTACATTCAGGCAAGTGTCTGATGAATTTCATCAAGAGAGACTGAATCCTTTCTCTGACCTCTACCTCCTCTGCCCTGAACCACGGTTTTGAGTTGCTCTCTGAGGACCTGTTTCTCTTGAGTGATTAATACAGAGAATTCCAGGCCTCAGGAACCTCAATAGGTAACCATATGAACATTTATAGAAAATGAGACACATGCAAATGTACCATCAAAAAGTCCCACAAACTAGTTTTTGACATTAGACCTCTCAAAGACTCATATTGTGTTAACTATTCATCAAATTATCTGAATCTTTACCTCCACCACAGGTCCCCACAGATTCTGTTGAGTTTAACCTATTCTAAAGTATATTTTTCATACTTTTTCTTTGACTTTTTCATACAGATTTTCTTAAGAAATAACCCCTATCTTTCTCTTGATACATTTACATAGATATCATAGATATGTGTACATTTATTGAAAGGCTATATTTAGTGAATTCTGCTGATTTCTAACCAGGTGCTAAATGCTTTTTTATTACATATAACCCTCATAACAATTCTGTATGATAAGCAAGATTAAGATATCTATTTTTCAAAGGAGAAAGCTGTGTCTAGAGAGGTAAAGACTGTAAAAGGTACAGTTGGGATTCAAGTGCACATCTGTCCAAAGGCTCCCAGTTAAGCCATCTGTATATTCTGGATAAACTATTGTATCGTGTGCTTTGATAATATAAATGAAAAGAACATGGCACCTGACCTTTGCCAACCTTCTGTATTTTGCAGTACCCTCTCACCTTCAAAGGCAGGGTCCTAGCTAATATAATTTCATGAGACAGGCACGAGGGAACCTTCATAGTTTCATGACCAACTATCGTAAATTTTTTTAAATGTCTGAAGTATACTTTTCCTACCCTCTTCCAGACCTTTCAGGATGGCATGGGGAAGAGACATTCTCAAGATGGTCAGGAGGTAGCTTCTAAAGCATGAAATAACAGGACCTGAAGGAGTATAGTGAGTATCTGAGAGAGATAGTAGAGAAAGAATGAAATGATGGCTTAAGGCAAAGCAGAATGATGTATTATAGTTTGGGCCATAGAGGCATATGAAAGTGGGTTCTAATCTTACGTCCACCATTCAACAGTTTTATGGCTTCAGATAAAATAGCCAAACACATGAAGAAAACAGCAAATATTCTAATTTTACATCCATCATTATACACATGTGTCTACACAACTTTCGAGTAGGTTATAGCTGTAATTGACTATTTGTATTTTTTGCCAATTTAGAAGTATTATAATACATCACATACATATTTTGTCTATTACACCATCTACCATCATGTTTGTGAAAATTCCTTCCACCTAGACAGCTCCTTCTAAGGATCCTTTGCTGGGAACTGTCACTGCTCTTACTCTTTAAACTGTATTTTAACTTTAAGATTCCATTCTGGGTACAGTTCTCTTCTCTTTCACATACTTCCCCTAGGCTTATCTACTTCCAAAGCTAGAACCAACAACCTAGGATCTTCTACTAACATTACTGAAGTGAAGCTCTAGTTATACCTCAGCACAGACTCATCCTCTTTTTATATCCTTTGTGTTTTTTTTGCACATATATAGTAACACAAATACGGGAGTTCATATCTATACTCTAAAGAAAATTGATCTCAGCTTGATTCCCAAGAGTCTTTTTTCAGTTGCTGATTCAGAGGCTACTTGGACGCCTAATCTTCCTACTAGGTATTGCTGCATTATCTTCTGGTGAGTCTTTCTTGGAAGACACAGGTCAGCCCCTAAAAGAATAGCGCTGAGAGCCCATCGAACTTATAGAATCAGGATAATTTATCTGTGCCTATTGTTAATAAATGTTTACACATGTACAGCACCATTTGATCTGAGACTTGATTCCATTGTAAACCAGTAGCAAGGCTGTGGGCAAGAGGTCTTGTCAACTTTTCATTGTTGAAGGCTACTGTATCAACCACAGAACCATCCATGTGATCAAAACAACTTATATCAGTTCTCCACAAAGAAGAACTCACTTATTTCATTAGGGCTATTTGGCCATTATTTGAGACCAAAGAAAATATTTCTAACTTTCAAACTCAATATTTAGATGTCCAGAATATGCCGAGCATTATCAAGCTTACACAATACGTTTACTAGAAAATTAAAGGACCTGCCTCAAGAAAGACTTTTAATTTAAAAGATTATTCAAGGTCACCAGAAAACTAGATAGATAATTTTTTAAAAATTAAGTTGTGTCTCTCTTACCTGAATCCAGCCAATCACAGGAGTAGGTTAAAGCAGTATTTATGAAAGAAGCGCATGACTTGAACTCCTTCCCTAGGATACAGATGCCTTTCTTCTGTTTCTTGGACACAGGCTGCATCTCACACACTGACTTTTCACAGATGAGTATCAATGGCAAAAGAGAAACAAGAAGCACTTTGATCATTAGTTTGCCTCGATTCATAACTATAACTCTAATACCTGATCTATTCTTAAGTATTCTTTTCAATTTTATAAGCTAACTGTTAAGCATTGGCAAATACCGAGAATCAGGAATAAAAACATGACTCATTAGACCCATTCCATAGATGAGGAAAATCAAATCCAGAGAGATTAAGTGATTTATCTACATAATATTTGAGTAGTAGTTTGATGTGGTGCTTTCCTTTGTCTTCCTCCTATTCTATTGCTACTTCTACAGTATCACAGATTTTTATAGTTGTGCTCTGAATATATCAATTCTACCCTATGAATATATTTAAAATCTAATTGGGAAACAAATGCATTATTATTTTGTACCTTGGTACTAAAAAACACCCTAAAAATCCACTGTTATTCAGTTAATCATTATGATTTACTGAAGCACATTACTGAATAACATAAATCACTCAGTTTCTGAAGAAAGCCAACATTTCCACAATAATAGTGCCTTCTACTTAGCTATTCTCTCATCAAGAGCCATGGCAAAATGGAAAGATTAAAATCTAACCACAAATACTAGATTTGAAGTAAAAAGTAACAAAGATATGTAAGAAATTATTGGTTCTTAGAAAATAGAAGTTTCAGATAAAATCAAGATTAAATTGGTAAATTCAGGGTTGATCTATATAATTTGTACAATGTGCCATACGTTATGTATTAAAATAAGAAATATTGTGTTAAATAGATTTAATGTGAGTCCTTGAGATAATATAGAACTCAAAAAGATAGAAATAAAGCATAGGTGGAGGTTATGACAATTAAGTTTTAGTCTGAACATATGGCATCCAACATGTGGCTTTTGGTAGAACTGTACTTTACAGAAAATTCACAAACCTTTGCGGCTATTTCTGTGTTCATGATTATGGGAGTTCCCTAGGGTTTTAGACATATGCCTTATGAATATCAAGCATGTACTCATTAAGAAAAATAAATGAAGGCAAAGGTAAGAATAATCATGACAGACTGGAAAGTAGGAATTTTCAGTTCTTTGTGGAATATTCAAGGAAGGCTATAACATAAGTATGTTTTATTCTTGTATTCATTAAATACACCTTATCGAATTTCTGTTGTTTAGCAGGAATTATAGTAGGCACTAGCGTAAAGCATCAACCAAAAACCCATCTTGTGCACATGATACTTTCTAGAAAGCATATTGCTTTTGTCCTCATTTGATTAATGTCTACATTTCTTGTTATTTATTACAAAGTTGGAATGCTAAAGACAAGAATCTCCTCTCTTCATATATGTACTACACAGTGCATTGCAAAAATAGTTACTCATTAACTATAAGTAGGAATGAAAGTCTTTGTTCTCCACCTCACCTGAGAGTAGAGGTCATGTTTCCTTCATCCTCAAATTAATTCCACATTTATTCCATAATTGCATATTTGTGCGTCTTAGACTTAGAAGTTGCTCAACAAATTATGTGAATTTATAAATAATATGCTGTAAATATTTTGGAATTTGAACTTCATCCTACAAATTTTCATCCTTCTCTCCATTTTTCTGTGATGAAGGGTTTACTTTCACATAAGACTTAAAACATGCCATGTAAGTAATTCCCTGAGTGACATAAATGGCTACTTTGCTGCATGGTGTGGGTGGGCTGCAGCCAGTATGTAAGAATGACCAGCTAAGTGGTCCAGAGATTACTAGAAGGTACAGGCATCCTCCAGGGAAGACTTGCTAGATGACAAAAGAAACTTGCTGACAAGTGTGGGAAAACCACACCTGGCCTTTATAAGCTGTTATAAGGACTTCCAAATGCCATTGGGTTTGGCAGCTACACCAAAGACAATCCACTGGAATGAAAAGACCCTTTCTCTTGCTATGGTCTTTCAGTTCCTCCAGAGTTCTTTCCTGACAAAGCTTAATACCAAGCCAACATGTAAAGGAGGGATATTTTCAAAATTCAAATTTAATAATACAAAACAAGGCATAGGACTATAGATTTGTACCTGAGAGGAAATATATTCACAACTGGTACAGAAAGTATTCTGACAAACTTAGAAGTCTCACCTCTGGGGTAGGTGACAAAACCTGTGGCTGAAGCAACCATCTTTACCCTTACAACCAGTCTTGCTTGACAATGCTACTCTTGATGCTTTCATATTATGTAGGTACTCATGTTTTCTGTTTATGCTATAGAAACACAACCTATCAGTGCTAATAAAATATTCTAGCCCTTTGTTTTTACCAAAGGATGTAGAATTCATTGGATTCACCACAGTGCCAAAATGCAATTTGTTTTTCATTAAAAGAAAATGGGGAATTAGACTTCTTTCAGCAGTCTTGGTTGACTGTGACTGTAGGTCAAGAATCCTTTAGGAGACAAGAGATGCTACACTGCAAAGTTTATTCATAAACTTGTAGCCCTTAACCATAATTATTTTAGAAATATTTCCAATGCTGTTACCTTTCCTGTGAGAAAACTCAAGAAACTCTTCTGAAGGATTTTCTCTAGATTGCATTATCCTGATTGTTTGATGTAATGTATTTTCCAAATATTTTGGAAGTAATTAGAAGTATATAATAGAGAAAAGGAGAGATTGTGAGGAGACAGAAACTGAAGGATGTGTATATAAATGATATATAAATGTTTTTGCAAGGCATCTTTAAAAGAAATAGAGGAAGTTGAAATAAGGTATATTAAGCTAGGTGGTAGTTCATTCCTCTTATGAACAGGCATTAGACCTGCCATGTATGGGTTTATCAAAGTAAATTTATTAATTTATACATTCATCATATTTTGTCTTTTGGTTTGGTTTTAGTTTCCATGTGACCCAATTACAATTCAGACTATTCTTCATTATGCCCCATTTGACCTAGATTCACTACATACGTTATTTTCATTATCTTGACAACATGGTAACAAATGTAAAAATAAGCCTGCATATTCCCAAATGGGCACACACAGTTGGCCACTGAAATATTTAGTTAATATGGGAAATAGCTGGATATTTGGAAGCCTCTTGTATACATGGATTGATCGATCAATACTTAACTATTCCAGTACCAAAGGACAATGAAAAAAATATAGATTGTGGAGTCTGGAAGAAAGTTTGAGTTAAAATTCATTTTATGGTTTCTTAAAAATATGAGCTTTGACAGATTAATTAACTTTTCTCAGATTCAATTTCCTCTTATGTAAAGAACAGATAATGAGAATGTACTAAACTGGAAATTGTAAAGATTAAAAGAATTAATATATATCTATTTCCTTTGCACTCCAAAAACACTAGTTCTCTGCTTATTGCATATATTTATGCTTCATAATTAATAATTCTAGTGTTATCTAAACCTGACTGTTACCTCCCAGTCTTTTAGGCAAACACTTCTTTTAGCCAGAAAAACCCTTTCACCCTTTTTGTTTCCTGACTCACTCCTTTTCGTTCTTTGATGCTCAGGTCAAATATCTCTTCGTCCAGAAAAACTTCCTATGACCCTGTATTTATGAACATATTCTCTCTCTGCAATCCCATAGCCTGCTATGCCTACTTCTGTTTATACTTTTTGTTTGTTTGTTTGTTTATACGTTAATCACTGACTACTTCTGTTGCACCTTCTAAACTATTTCTTCTTGGTAGTTAACATCATTTTACTGTAATTTGTAACCCACGACAACAAGGACAGCCATTTTTTCCCACATATAATAAATATATAATGTTTCCAATTCTACTTAAAAGTGCATTTATTAATTTTTCAGAAACCAAAATATCCACACGTTGAGTTCTTTTCCACTGAGGGATGAGAAGAACTGGAATGCATGCAACCTGTAATCTAAGCCCCTGACTGCCTTTGCTTCTGCTCCTTTACTGCCATCTTCTGACACCATCTGTGTTTGCTGCTGCAAGTATCTGTCTCTTCTCTGAGCCTCTTTTCTTCATTGGCTGAGAACATAGGTAGCACTAAAGACTGAGCTAAGGCTAGTGATACCATTGTTACTGCAGATGATGTTATGTTTTACTTTCACCTGAAACTCAGGCCTTCCTCTGATTTATTTCTCGGATGGGAAAGGCTACATGACTCTCAAAATTTATCCTAGGGTATTGCAGCAGAACCAAAGTTATTAATGTGAAAATCTGCTGCATTAGTCACTGTAGCATTTATTTCCTTGACAATTTTGTAGGTGCTGTCTTAAGTCAGGGGGCAAGTCCATTTTGAATTTCAAAAAGTCACTAGTCTCACATCTGGAAAATAATAGGATTGGAAGTGATTGCCATCAGTGACTTTTATAGGCATCAGAGTTTTAAGATTCTCTTTCATTTTATGGGATATTTCATTCTAACTTACCTAGAATAGTCTGAATGATACATAGATTTACTTTATGAATAAATACTGATGGCAAAGCATGGCCGCCTGGCTAATTTCATACGTACTTTTAACAAAGCTGTGAAGTAAGCAGGGAAGATACTGCCTTTTCCATTTTACAGTTGAAAGAACTTGCACATGGATTCAAGGCTAAAATCAAATTTTGGCACTAAGCCCTGGGCATTTCCTTTCTTAAAACAAATTACTTTCATCCACTAATACTACATAAAAATATACAAGATAAATTTTCATATAAAATGGTAGAATTTGTGTACATAAAAGAAAAAATAATGATTTTTGAGTCCACTCCAAAACACAAGTTTAAAAAAAAGCATTTTTTAATTAAAAATTATTTACTAGAGGAATATATGTACAAATTACTTCCAATTCTATCTCACTATAGAGAAAAAATAGTAGTGATATTTCCTAAGGGAACAGGATGCAGAATATGTGATATAAATCAGATAATTCCTTATTATGAATTACTTGTATAGAAATCAAGGGAAACTGATGATCGGTACTCATTACAATTAATTAAAACTGAATTAATAAAGGGACAATAGGGTATATTAGAAACCAGTTATCGAACCTTCAAATTCCAAATATTTTATTCATTTCCTGAAAGAAAACTGATTTTCAGATAACTGAAAAGATCTTGATTGAACTGCTGGTAATAAGACAGTAGATTTTCCTGTTTTGTTTCAATCTTACAGTTTCCTTAGTGTGTAGGGTCAATGAATATAATTTATTTCTGGATGATTAAAAATAATGAAGGGTCTCTGAGTTGCTGGCACAGAATACGTTTCATTCAAAACAAACAAACAAACAAACAAAAGTGGGGAAAGTAGGACTCACATACAGTCACTGTTCCATAGATATTATGAAATATATCTGGGTACAATTTGCCAATCCTTTGATTAGGGCTCACTCCTACTCTCTAGGAATGATTCTCCATGGCTTTTGGCTCTCGTCCCTTGATTATTGGTTCTGTCCTCTGATTCACCCTTCCTTTTTCATTAGAAATTACCAGTGTTTACTGCTAGTTAGTTTCCTCATCCAGCTTTCTAACTGTATTAGATCAAGGGCTCACAGGCATCTTTTAATTTCTTATGGTTTCTGTACTTTTAGTACTAACCAATAGAACATTTACCAGCATCTAGCACCTTTTAAAATTTTGTAAGAGTTCTATCAGTCTAATTTGGATTTCCTGGATTAAACAAAAGCCAGAACTATAATCTTATTGATATATATCCTTCTCTATCTTGGCTTCCCAGTGACGCTGCCATGGGACAAGGTCCTTCTGCTTCTTCGAAGCAGATTAGACGTGTCCGTGCAAAATCGTCCTTAGAGGATTCTTGTCTGTCTAAATGTTTCTATGAATGATTGCCTAATATCTTTCTGAAAATGTTGCCAAATGTCTGGCATTTTAGAACAAAGATCCCTTTTCCTCCGGCTTTATAACATTTTCTTCTCTTTGAGCACAAGGTCTTTTAGCCTTTCAATACTACTTGCCTTGATGCTGGTTAGGCTTCCCCAGTCTCCTTGAGGTTCTTCAGATTTCTACCTGCCACTCATGGCAAAGCCAAATCTATGTTACGGCAACACAAAGTTCTAGGTACTAAAATGTGTTTGAATTATCATTTGCAGCATCGCGTATCACCACAGATATTGAATACACCGGATTTCAGAGTCTTCCTTGGCCTTGTTGCCATGCAGAAACTGGTTATGTACTGTAATCAGGGTATCAGTGATTCTGGCCAACATAGCTATCACCATTCTGCCTCGTGGTTTTCAGACATGAAGAACCCACATGGCCATGACTCTGTTCCCTGAGTAATTCTTAGGTACTAAAACTTCAAACTTGCTAAACCTAAAACTGTTTGGGTCTGGAATAAAAAAAAAAATAGGTTCAGGCCTTTACATGTCTGGACTGCGCTATGCTAATATCTAGTTCTCAGATACCACCTTAGGAGTAGGTCCTTGCTAGCCAAGAAGGAATTGGGGAATTGGGAATTCGAAATTCTCAGCCTCGCGTGCCCTAACCAAATGTCCTCATCCCATGCCTCAGAGTCTCACTCTGTCCTGCTAGGGTCATTACTTTATTGCAGGAGTCAGCAAACTTCTGTAAAAAGCCAGATATTAAATAGTCTAGGCTTTTCTGGCCTGCGTTCTCTATTGAAACTGCTCAATTCCACCACTGGAAAGCATGAATTGACAATATGCAAACAAATATTCTGGTTATTTGGTTATTCCAGTAAAACAAAAACAAAAAAATTTTTTTTTTTTCATAAAAGCTGTTGGTAGGCCAGATTTGGGCAGTGGTTTGCCTACTTCTGTGTTAGTGTAATGGATGCGTTAGGCTGAGCACTTAACAAGTGTTGAATCTAAAAACTTATATTCTGGCCTTGGGATTGATTTTCAACCGTATATACTGTTAGAGATATGGCACTTTTAAAAATTGCTATATAGGCCATCCAGTTTTCCCCTTGTGCTCTCATTTGGACATTGAAAGCTCTTTGTTTTGTTTTTGTTTTTTTTCTTTATGTACACACTCTAGTTTTGTTAAAAACTGCAACACATGCTTCATTTGCTTTTAATCATCAACATTAACTGTAGCAACTAGGTGCTATAGACACTTAATCTCTCAAAATCTTGCCTACCATCTACAATACATTCGTGGCTGGCTACATAACTGATGGAGTCCGGTGCAAAATAAAAATGCAGACCCCTGTTCAAAAAGCTTGAAAAAAAAGTTTTTCTTTCTTCGATGGTCTCTCTCTCTCTCTCTCTCTCTGCTCTCATGTAGACTTTTATTTGGTATTAAGTACCACATTGGCTCAGACATGGGGAAAATTGTGGCACAAGTGCAGACTTTCACAGGGGCCCAGGACCCTGACCTCAGTTAGAGTGCTGCTTAATGTGCATGCCTGACCTCACCCCTCACTATGCTGCTCCTGGGTCTCCACTTGGTGCAGAGGCAGGCAACAGTCACTGAGCAGGGGCAGGGGAGCAGATAGCCAAGAATCAGTCACAGGTAGGTAAAGAGACAGGGCAGTGTGGGGGTGGGGGGAGTATGACTGCAGGTAAGCTGAAGCTCCAAGCCTTTGGGATGTTTCACTGTCCTTTGGGACTTCACTTACATAACACAAATTTTGAGATCAAATTATTGAGAATTCCAAAAGAGTAGACCACAGAGCATTAACCCCCAAGCACAGGGCCTTGGTCACTGCATTGGTTGTACGATCATAGAGTTGGTACTGACTTTCCATCTTTCAGTATGACAGTACCAATGACAATCTGAGTTAAATATCATGCCACTGAAAATCACAGATTACCATTTTCTCATGTTTTTCTCACAAGAAAGAAATACATGTACTTATCATATATATATGTATATATGTGAGAAATGTATATATATATATGTATATATACACACACATATTCCAGATTCCCATTTCAAAGACTCATTTCTTTGGGTCATTCTTGGTCTAATTAGTGTATCAATAAGGTTCCCAGCAGGAATAGAGACTGTCCACTCAAAAGTGGCCATTAAATAAATTCAAGGAAAAGACTGCAAAGTTTTGGGGCAGAACTAAGTAAAAGTTACAAGGGAGGGTTAAGCACTCTGAAGAAAGATGCCCTAGGAAAGAGTACCATTTTTAAGTCAGCAGAGACAAAGACAACTGTCTTCAGAAAGAAATCTCTAGTCATACAAATATCAATAAAAGCTGCAGCCTTCAGTGGAGGAACTCATCCACTGCCAACCACATACCAGGAAGGAGAAAGTTGGTGGAATAATGATCTCTACCTCTCTTCCTTCTACCCTCCGGTCTCCCACTGGTGCCTCCCCTTTGCTAACCAAAGTACTCCAAAAGGTAGAATTAAGGATCATACTTCTGAGGCACAGAACAACATAGAGTGGGTTGGAAAATAGAAATAACAGAACAAACAGAAGATACAAGGCAAGTCATTTTTCACTTATGTGCCTTTTGTTGTGTACATAGCAGTGTCCTACCCAAGCACCACTAAAAATATAATAATAATAATAATAATAATAATAGTAATAATAATGTAATCTGTGGATTAAGTATGCTGAAATTTGAGATATGTTGTCAGGCCAACAAATCCTCAATGATTTTCATATTCTAACAATTAAGGCTTAAGAATCTCTAACTGGGAACTAACTGTTAAACTAGCCCACAATTCATATGCATCATAATTGGGTTGCTTTGAAGGATAAATAAGCTTTGGAGTCATTAGTCAGGAATAGTTTTTTCGTTATTTCCTTCTTACAATATTACTGGTAGTAATATTAGTAATAGTCAGATTAGGCACTAAATTATACCAATTCACAGAAATTTTCGTGACAGCAATTTGAAGTAGACGGTCAGAAATAGTGCTCCACATATTTTCATAGTATGCCAGACTCTTTCCATGACTACTTGGAATATAATAAAATAAATAAATAATGGAGGACACTGGAGGACAAAATACCTCACAAAAAAATAGAGATTGTGATTACTTAGAATATTTATCATACTCAAAGACAATCTCAAGAATGATTGCATACTCTAATAACATGAATGTGAATCAATTTACTCAGCATTCGCTGAGTGTCCAACACAGTTCTGGTCTGTTCGAAGTACACAGAAACTGTTACAAATTTCTGCTCAAAAGCTGATTAAATACCTTTCAAATTGTTTAGAAAAATAATCACTTCTTCATCAGTCAGGGTTCCTATTTGAAAACAACAAGAGCCACTCCTGTTAGTTCAGGTAGAAAAGCAATTTATAAGAGAGTATCACAAATCTCAGGGATGCGCTATTAAGTTCATAAACTATCCACCTAAAGAAACAATAAAACTACACTGCTGAAACTGGGCAATGGACACCTAAACCTCAGCTGCTCAACCCCCAAATCTTTATATTTTAGTCACTAGCATCACTAGAAAAAATGAATTTCTCAATTTATTGGGTTCTTCACATTGGTTTCTTCTGAATCAAGGTCAAACACTGGGGTCTCTGATGGGTGGATCTAGGTTTTGTTGCTGTTTTTCCAACAGCAAGAAAGACTGAAAAATTGATGTTCTGGCTTCTTTCTTAAAGGGTGGGAATGGTACACAAATAAAATTATGGCAAATATTTCAAACATCGGAAAGTCATTTTAAAAAGCTTCTGCATGATAAAATAACGTGGGCTAGATTCACTTCCATATGAAAGAACCAGGAAACAACACACTATGTGCTAAATAATTATTTTAAACATTAAATAATACACTTCTAAATAACTCATAGTTCAAAGAGAATTCCACAAGGAGAATTACACAATTATTATGAACGAAATAAAAATGAAAGAACAATAAACCAAAATTTATGACTATATCTAACATAGTTCTAACAGAGAAACTGATAGACTTAAATGTTTATACGAATAAGAGGAAAGGTCCAAAATCAATGATCCAGGCTTCTACCTCTTAATAAGAGCTAGAAAAACAAGAGTAATTTAAGCCCAAAGAAAATGGGGGTAGGGTGGGAGGGGAGTTGGAGAAGTGAGAAAAAGAAAATTTAAAAAAAAAGGAAATAGATTTTTTAAAAACAACAAAAAATCATTAAAAGTTATAGCAGTTATTCTAAAAAGATCAACAAATTGGATTTGTAATTAAAACTTTTCCACAGAAAACATTCCAGGCCCAGATAGCCTCTCTGGTCCAATCCATTAGACATTTAAGAAAGAAAAAATTATCAGTCCTTCTCTAAATATTTTAGAAAAACAAGGAACATATCCAAACTCATCTTATGTGGCTAGCATTATGATACCCAAACCAGACCAAGATATTTCAAGAGAACACTAAAGGCTGATATTCATCATTAATATACACAGAACAGTCTTAACTAAAGATTAGCAAACAGAATCCAGTAATAGATAGATAGATGATAGATAGATTGATACTAAAACACCGATTTACCAATTAAAAACGAATCTGTGTAATTCACCACATTAACGGAATAAAGGAGGAAAAAGAATATGATAATAATCATGTTTATCACCTTAATACATATTGAAAACATTTAATAAAATCAATACCCATTTATAATAAAAATTCTCAAAAAGCTAAGACCAGACATGGGCATGTATCAAAATAAAATGTAACTCCATACTTCATGGTGAACGTTTCCCCACTATGATCAGAAACAAGATGTCCACTCACCAGTTCTAGTCAACATTATATAAGAAATGATAGCCAAAGAAGAAATAACTGTCAGAAGTTTAGAGGAAGATAATGATGAACAGACAGCACGCAGGAGATTTTAAGATAGTGGAAATATTCTATATGATACTATAATGGTGGATACAGAACCACGGAAGGTATAACGCACATCAATTGTAACAAATGTAGCACTCTGATGCATGACGTTAATAACTGGGGAAAGTGTGTAATGATGGAGAATGAGGGAATATATGGGAGTTTTCTGTATGTTCTGCTCAATTTTTCAGTACACCAAAAACTACTCAAAAATAAATATAAAAATAAAGTATATTAACATATAAAATAAATATACATATGAATATAAAAATGTGTAAATAAACGTGTGCGTATATAAATATATATATAACATTTAAAAATGGTTAATCTGGTAAGGGGTACAGGGTATTGCTTCCTACTATTCACTTTTTTCAAAATTATGTTAGGGAAAATATTTAGAAATATATGAAGAAATCTGTAAAATAACATTTAAGAATATAAAGTAAAATCTGAATAAATTAAAAAGGGAGTTATCGTCTTGGAAAAGTCGAATCCTTTCATATCCCTGCGTAAAATCGTCACTAGTTTCCTATTGCTCCTAGAATAAAGACAAAACTGCTTAACAGAACTAGTGGCCCAGCGTGGTCCTGGGCACCCCCGGCCTCTTCGTCCTCATGGCTGTACACTGACCGGCTTTCCAGCACCACCATGTCTGCTCTCTGGAATCCAATTATACCTAACTACATCCTAACACACTGGAGGTAATGACTCTCACAAAAATTCTCTCTCTTCCCGGCATTTGCACGTGCTGCTGCCTCAAGCTAAGAGAGGCGAGAGAAAGATTTTCAAGCTCTCTGTTCGGGACTGTTCCCTTGTATCCTCTCTTGCGAATTTTCTTTATTCCCCAAGTCTGGGTGATGTGTTTTCTTAGCACTCTGTATTTAGCTCGCGTCTTCTCCAAAGTTCTATAAACCTGAAAACCCGGTCCGTTTTTCCCCCTCAGACTCCGGCACTGAAGTCTAACACACAATAATTACATATTCAATAAATAGACCAAACTTCCATTTTCTTATATATGAAATGAAGGAGTAGGACTAGATAATCTGTTGGCAGTACCATGGTCGAATAATCCCAATGCCAGGAAAAACCTTTCTCTTTGTTCTCCGCTGGTCTGAGCATCACGCCCGCCTGAATATGGAGATCCCAAGATCCCTCCGCACGTCACGGGGACAGCCGAGCCAGCCAGCAAGCAAGCTGGACTCCATTTCCCAGCATGCCTCGGGATATGTAGGCTCTACAGAACCTCCCCACTCCTCCCACCCACCCCCCGACCCCCGCCTGCAACCTGGTCCACTGTGTTTCTGAGATAGTCAAGCAGGCTGAGTGGCAACTGATGTGAGAGGGTGGTGTATCCGTCACTTGGTCTCTGTGTCCCGCCGCGTCTGTGGTCTCGTCTGTGCTGGGCTGCATGGGCCCAGGGACCGTAGTTCTGATCCAGGCTGCCATTTGCGTGAAGTTGGAGCACCGGAGCACCGTGGTTTTGTAGCTGCTTAGTGAGAGCTGCGGCTAGGAGATCCCCCCCAGGCAACAAGATGCTTTTCCACGTAGCCAGAGCAAGTTTTAGCTTAAGGGGATTGATTTGTCCACAACGCACTGTTCAAAGAGCTAGCCAGGCTGGTCCATGTCCTGACCGTCCAGGTGCAGACCCATGCCCAATGGAGAGAGAAACTTAACTGGACATGAGCCTCCCTTGCCTGGGTGGAAGCAAAAAACTCGAGGAACTCCCTGAACCCCAGGAGAGGCGGAGGACCACGGTCTGAAAGGGCGGGTAAGAATTACTGGCGGCTTTTTTTTCCCTCAGTACTGTTGGGGATTTGTTGAGGGTGAAGACCACTGGGCCCAATTCTACTGGTTTATATTTATCGGGAATAGCAGTTTATTCAGGCCACAGCTAACCCGAGGAAAGGACAGAATCATTCACTACTGCTCCTACACTGAACTGTTCAGGAAAGACTGTCCACCTATTCCAGGTTTAATGGTGACTGAGGAAACACACCTGTCCTGATGAGTTGGACATGATCTAGTATTTTAAAATAGAAATTATCAGGGTTCCTGGGTAGCTCAATTGGTTGAGCCTTGCCTCTTGATTTCAGCTCAGATCATTATCTTATGGTTGGGCCTGCAATGTCTGGATGCTGGGTTTCTCTCCCCCTTTCTCTGCCCCTCCTCTGCTTGTGCTGGCTCAGAATTAGTACATAAACTTTTAAAGAACAATAAAATAAGTAGAAAATAGAAATTATCATATGAATTACAGATAACTAAATTAATAAGTAAAAATAATATATACAGATTAGAAATAAAGTGATGCTTCAGATGACAATACTCTGTATAGAAAATCTCAAGATATATATAAAAGCAGCTAGGTCTAATAAGATAATGTATCAGTCTCACAAGACTCAAAGAAATATACAGAATTTAATTGCATTCTTATATTTAAGTAATATATAGTTAAAAATTGAAATTAAATACCATTAACAATAGCATCACTATATATTAAATATGTATAATATTAATATATATAATATGCATATGTGTGTTAAATACTTGTGGAAAAAATCCAGAAAAATCTGACCAATATGTGTATGCTTAAATCTACAAATTATTGTTGAGAGAAATTAAATTTTCATTGTAAATTGATCTATAGAGTGAGCATTAGCCCAATCAGAATTTCTAGAGGTCTGTGTTTTTCACAAATGGATAAGCTGAAATTATAACGTACATGGAAATTCAAGGAACATATTATGGTTTAAACAATTCTGAAAGAGAACAGCAAAGTAGAAAGACACTATTTGATTTCAAGATTTCATGTAAAGCTAGAGTAGTGAAAAGAGTGTGGTGTTTATGTAAAAATATGCAAATACACAACTGGAACAGAATAGAGTCCAGAAATAGACCCATAGGTATATGGCCAGTGGACTTTCAACAGAGGAGCAGGGTAATTCAATGAGGGGAAAGATAGCGTTTTTAATAACTGGAACAATTCATAATCTCATAAAAAGGAACTATATAAAGTTGAACTTGGAGCATGTCATAGAACTAAAACTACAGAATTTTTAGATGAAAACAAAGGACAATATTCGTAAACTTGAGTTGTGCAAAGATTTTTTAGGAAACAAAAGGTATGGATGATAAATTGTTAAAATTAGATTTAGTCAAAATTTTAAACTTTTTTAGAAGACAGTGTTAAGAAGATGAGAAGTCTGGAAAAATAAATTACAAATTACATATAAAAGACTAATATCCAGAATGTTATATAAACATCTACGGATCTTCAACAAAGAAAATCTACAGTTGGAAAATAAGTACAGGAAAGGCCATTGACATCATTATTCTTAGAGGAATGCAAACTAAAACCACAAGGGTATATCAATACATCTCCTTGAATGGCTAAATTTTAGGCATGCTAGCCAGGAAGCAGAATAACTCTATCTCTTATAAAGTGCTGAAAGGAATGGTACATTCTATAGCTGCTTTGGAAACCATGTGCTGGTTTCATAGTAGATTAAATATTCATTTACAATACAAGTCAGTAATCCCACTCCTAGGTATGTACTCAAATAAATGAAATATGTCCACCTAAACACTTGTTACATGAATATTCATGGTGGCTTTATTCAGAATACCTCAAAACTGCAAATAACTTAAATGTCCATCAGTTAATGAATTGAAAGCCAAATTGTGGCAGATCATACAATAGAATACTATGCTGTGATAAAAATGAGCAAACTACTGATACATGGGAAAAGGTAGATAGATCCCAAAGGCATTATTTTAAGCACAAGAAACCAGACAAAACTTGCTGCATAAAATATGCCACTTATATTGCAGTCTGGAACAGGAACAACTATAGTGATGAAAATCAGATCAGTATATGCGCTGGTCTAGAAGTGGTGAGAGGTGATTGATAGTAAAAGGGCGTGGGGGTGGGAATGGTGACAGAAGTACTCTGTCTCCTGTGTAGTGTTTATTTTAAGACTGTTTACACTTATTAAAACTCATTAAACTATATACCTAAAAAGAATTATTTTAGGCATAAAAATTATAACTTCGTTAAATCCGTATTAAACATTCAAAGAAAATAATGTACTGTATCTCAAAGGTAGTGTGGGAATATAGGAAAGGCAGAAGACAGAATGGGTAGTCAGGAGAGACTTCCCAGAATAATGCTTGAGCTGGGTGTTGAAGGATGACAAGGAGCTACCTAGTAAAGCAAAGAAGTAGGTGGGGAGAGAGGGTGCGTATGAAGTTTAAGGAGTTTCAGCAGGTTCAACAGTATCTGAGCCACTGAGGTGTAAGAAAGGTAAGTGAAGGGGGTTCAGTATAGTAGGAGTTCAGGGTGTGAATGAGGATTTAAGGGAAATAATGCTGGGTGTGTAGTCAGCAGCTAATACATAAAGATCCTCAAATCATGAGCTGAGATTTTAAATAATCTTATATGTAATGACATGTAACCAAATTATTTTAAACAAGAGACTGATTCCATTAGATTACATTTTCATAAATTTGTTTCAATACAGAAGTCAGGCTGAATGATGGGGGGATTGGGCAAAAAGCCTAGTTAGAAGGAAAGATGAAGAGGACCTAAAGCAAGACTTTGGCAGTTACAGTTGGGGGAGATATTTAGAAGGTGATGTGATTCAGGGTGCCTGCGTGGCTCTTGGTTTTGCCTCAGATCATTATCTCACAGCTTATGACTCTCAGAGCCCTGAATCAGGCTCCTTGATGGAGTGTGGAGGAGCCTGCTTGGGATTCTGTCTCCTTCCTTCTCTGCCCCTCCCTGCATACATGTGTGTGTGCGTGCGGGCGTGTCCTCTCTCTTGCTCTCTTTCTCTCAAAATAAATAAATAAACTTAAAAAAAAGAAGAAGGAGGAGGAGGGTTAGAATATGATGTGATTCTGCCAGTGAGCAGACGGGGAGTCAGAAGGTGAGTGTGAACTCCAGATCAGATGCTGCCCTGATAATTGGTGCTGTTCTTAGACTGAGGAATGTAGCACTATGGTCAGATTTGCATTAGGAGGGGAAGTTAGAGAATCAAAGCTAAAGTATTAAATATGTTAAATCTGAGGTACCTGTGGGATGATTAAGTACAGGCTGATAAAGTTCCTTTATTCTTCCCCCACAAAATGGCATTCATTTTGTACTACTTGCCTCTTTAAAACCAATTTTGTCATAGAAGCTTTTTTTTAATTGACTTATTTTTTTCTTTTTGTTGTTCCCTATGCGTACTCTTGACCTCCTTTTACTACTCTAACCTTATATATTTTTAATATGTGTAGTCACTATGTATGTAAATATTCATACCACATCAAATGATCTCTCACAAACACCTGTGTAATTTTCAAGTGTCCTCTCTTCTTTTGACTACACATTTCCTAAAGGCAGTAGCTTTAATTTCTTCCTTTATATGGTGATATTTGAAAATCTCTCTTAAACAGTACTTCAAATTCTAAGGAATCAGGAGTCTCAAGCAGTTTCTCAACATTTTGAGTGAATTATCATGTTGTCTTTATTGTTGTTGCTGTTGACACTATTATTATTGTTTTTTCCATGGCTAAGCTTCTCTTATTTTAGTTGTCAATTCATTTCAAGGCTAATTAAATTTCTATCAGATATCAGGCAAAGGAAGAGAGGAGATTTAATATGTAACTACATTCATCTTGGTACTGATTTTTATGTAGAAGATACACACTGAATTGTTAGAACTCTTTTCTTAGGCTTCTTGGAGTAGGAAAAAACAAATCCTTTCCATGTGGCAAGAATATTTTTACAGAACAATCACTTCACTTTTTTTCTAGTAAATACTTCCAACGACATAGTATGATCATGAAAAACATCAATGGGTAAAAATTAGCAGTTAAAGAAAGTGAATAAATTATATGAATTGATATGTGGCATGCATGTGTTCTTCCATCTAACTTTTGTAAAAGGACAAAAATGATATCTCATATTTTTAGAATACGTCCTAGTCCATTATGCTAAATTATAAGGTGAATAAGTATTGGAAAATTGTAGTATCTTTAAATTCTTTTAAAAAATGTGTTCCAGTTAGTCAAAACTACTTGAGATTTATCTCTATAAATATACATAGTATAAAATTATAAGTAATACAATATATAGCATAAGACTAAATTTCCAGAAAGTACACACAAACTAACAAAACCAATCTATGATGATAGTGGGTGGTAGGAGTAGGAATAGTAAATAAAAGGGAAAGTTAAAATTTGTTTTTTTATGATTATTTTATTTGTATTTATTTATTTATTTAAATGGTTATTTTTGTGAGAGCGTGAGCGTGCACATGAGCAAGAGGGACAGAGAGTGAAGGAGACCAAGGATCTGAAGCAGGCTCTGCACTGACAACACAGAGAGCAATGTAGGGCTTGAACTCATGAGCCATGAGATCATGACCTGAGCTGAAGGTGTACACTTAACCAACTGAACCATCCTGGTGCCCCTATTTATTTATTTTGAGAGAGAGAGAGAGTCAGGATGTGTGAGTGGGTGAGGAGAAGAGAGGGAAGAAGAGAAACAATCCCAAACAGGCCCCATGCCATTAGCACAGAGCCTGATGTATGGCTCAGTCCCACAAAATGTGAGATCATGACCTGAACCAAAATCAAGAGTTCGACACTTAACTGACTGAGCCACCCCAGCATCCCTGGAAAGCTAAACTTTCTCAGGGAAAGATTTTATCTCTTATTTGAGATGGTGGTTAAATATTTGTACAAACTCATATATTGGATTATATGTAAATTATATCTTGTGCTTTTAAAGAGTTTACTGTGTAAACCAGATATATTGGTCTACCTTAGCCTTCTGAGGAACTAAGCCTAAGCCTACCCCATTCCAAGAAAGATGAGGAGTCCATCTGGAGTCAGAATTCTGTTGCTCTGAAGTACTTTCCGTTTTTGAAGACTTTAGAGCCTTAAAACCAGGACTCTCCACATCCCTGGCCTTAGTTCAGGGGTCTTGGAGAAGAACTCAAAGAGCTGAACTTTTCACAGAGGGGGAAAGTTACTGGAGTTGTTGACCAGGAAAGAGCTAGAAGATGAAGATGAGGTGAGTGTAAGGCATTTTCCCTCATTCTAAAGTGACCAAGTTTGGATCCAAGTGTTGTTCTGTGAATAATCTGATTTTCTTGTTTTGAATTTTGCATACACAACATGTAATATAGAAAGAGTGGTGTTGTAGAAGGAATGCAGGTTAAGTACAAAATGGGGTCTTACATTTTAAGTGTACCACTTAATAGTACTTGGACTTTGGGCAAAACTTTACTCTCTCTGGATCTTATATTTTTCATTTGTAAAATAAATAGCATGAACTAGATGACTTCAAAGTTTCTCCAACACTTAAAAAGTTTTACAAAATGAAATAATAGAAGGGACACCTAAATCATAATATAGACTGCAGATCACAAAGTCAACCGGATAAAGACAAACTCTGCAAGGCTTGGATATATTTACATTACACAATGGGTTATATAAAATCAATCCGTACTCTTGAGAAGATAAATGAGAACAAACTCAACATTAGGACATTAATAGTATATTGCAATTATTTTTATTATTGACAGGAATAATCTTTTTTCTATAATTACTAAAATAGGTTACTAATACTTGATGTATTCCTAACACATAAATTCTCCCACATCTCATTATTTTTTCTGGGTCTGTAATGGGTCAAAGAGGGCTTTGTTTATTTTTTGTTTGGAAGTTTTTTAAGAAAAGAAGTGGATCTGAACTGAGAGACTAAAGAAGTCCATGTATCATTTTGAAGCAGTAAAAGAGGGCAATGGGAGAATTTTTTTTAATGTTTATTTATTTATTTTGAAAGAGAAAGAGAGGGAATGTCTGAACAGAAGTGAGGGGGACAGAGAGAGAGAAACACACAGAGAATCCCAAGCAAGCTCCATGCTGTCAGCACAGAGCCTGATGTAGAGCTCAATCTCATGGACTGTGAGGTCATGACCTGAGCTGAAATCAAAAGCTAGATGCTTAACTGACTGAGCCACCCAGGCACCCTAAGAATTTTTAAAAGGAAAAGAGAATAAGGTCCTTTCCATTAAGACTTTTTTGAAGGGTGTTGTATCTTAAGACGGCAAGGAAACTAATACCCATTCCAGAGAAAGCAGGCATAGCAGTATCTTTCATAGTTATTCAGTCAGTAGTCTGAAGAGTTGAACCAGTTTCCTGCTTTGAACTATTGCTAAATCTTATTTATGATCAGTTTTTCTCTGGAGTCTGTGAAAGGCTTCAACACTCTTAAAGAAATTCTCTTTAAGAAATTTTTTTAATGTTTAATTTTAAGAGAGATAGAGAGACAGGGTATGAGCAGGGCTGGGGCAGAAAGAGAGGGAGACACAGAATCTGAAGCAGGCTCTAGGCTCCGAGCTGTTAGAACAGGGCCCAACGTGGGGGCTCAAACTCATGAACCATGAACCATGAGCCATGAGACCATGATCTGAGTTGAAATTGGATACTTAACTGATTGAGCCACCCAGGCACCTCAAAGAAGTCCTCTTTTTTTAAGCTAACAAATTAGCCAAAACTTTTTAATAATACAAATATCTTTTTGTTAAATGTATTCTATGCTTTTTGGTTTTCGTGTTTGTTTGTTTTTTGTATGATGTAAGTAGATGCAGTAGAAAACTTAGAAATAAAAAGCCGTAACATCAACCAGATCTGTCTTCAGTAGCTCAGTGGATAAAACCATAGGCGCCTGTGGGATTCAGGTCAATATAGGAAGGAATTTTCTTTTACTCATAGTAAGCTGCCTCAAAAAGTAGCAGATGTCAAAACATGAACTGACTGGCTATATAATAAAACAGTTATAGTTGTGGGGGGGGGTCAGCTTCAATTATTGTTTAAAATAAGCTAGGGAGAAATAGACTATGAAATTAGAACCTTAGTGTTTAAAAAGAGAAAAGTTATGCATGCAAAAGACTTTCAGTCCCAAAATGGTGTTTGCGGCTTTAAGTATTCAAGATCTACAAAAAGGTCTGTGACTTATACATAATTTGTCCGGGTCATTAACTTACATAATGCACTAGATCAAGCTAGTTGAGAGTAATAAGCCTTGCTCATTTCACACCATCCATATATGCTGAACTTTTGTTTTCTGTATGCAATAAATTTCTTTATGTGTCTGAGAGGTTGTTTTTTTCTTTCCTAGTTCAACTTCATAGCCTTTTAAGGAAAATTGTATGTTTAAATGGGTTGAGAGAATTTAAATCCATGACTGTCTCTGATATCATTTCTCTTCAGTATTAAGAGATAACTCTTTTTTGATGATACTAAAAGAAAAATTGGAAAAAAAAATGGAGCAACAGTTTTGGTACCATCAAACAAACGGCCGGAAAACATGAGATGAGGCACGGGAATGAAATGAGCATTGTTTGTAGAGGAAGTGATGTAAAACCAGTTGCGTTTGAATCTGGCTTTCACACTATTTACTTGTATCACCACAGACATGTGACTTCATCCCTCAAAGCTTCCATTTCTCCATAACAACACCTAGGACTGTTCTGAAACATATGGCAAATACTTGAGAAAACTCTACATGCATTATCAAATTATAAACAAATATTAGCTATTTTAATTACATTAATAATGGCACAGGAATTCTGAAAGAAATTTCAGTGTGAAATATGTTGACACTCTTACTTCAATCAGAATTTAAAGGAAATTGTTTTGCAATCACATGTCTACTATTTGTTCTAGACCGGTTTGTTTACTGAAGCCACTGTCTTTATTCTTAGAGTATTTGATTAGATGTCTTTATCACTGGTAGGATAAAGGAAGACAAACAACTATCTGAGTCATATAGATGGAGTGAGAGTTGCCTGGAAAACCTCAACTCCTCCAGTAAATGGAGTTGTATCTAATGTCGGAATAAAATAGCTCAGGATCTCCCCCCACCACTCACTATATCCATGCACCTAATATTTCAGTATTTCTCTTGGAGTCTGATGGTGCATACATTTATTTTCCCACCACAGAGTGTAATTCTCTGTTTCTTTTGGAACTCTCTTGCAAGTGTCGTGTTGGTAGTGTTAGTAGTGTGATGATGACAATTTAAGAATATCTACTTTTTAGCCCATTGGTGGTTCCTCCTATAAGATATGGCAATTTCTTCTCACTGGGAGCCATTCCTAGGCTAAGATCGACAATGATTAGTGTATTTCGTCAACTACATGGAGAATTTCCAAATCATCAGCAGAATTCTGTGCAATACTCTGCTGGCTAAGAATAGCAAACTTAAAGCTGATAGGCATAGTGAAAATCTTACTAAATAAAATGAAGAGATTGTGTTTCTGGAAAGAAAGGTTATGTGGATATTTATTTATTTCAGCATAATCAGTTCAACAGCTGTGATTTAGGCTTAAGATCACTGCTTGTTTTTTTTTTTTTTTTTTTTTTTTTTGCTTAGTTTTTTTTGTGATATAATTAGGTTTGGCTTTGGGTATAGGAAGAAATAAATGTCTCCCAAGATTCACTCATTCTTTACCTTTCATAGATTTGTCAAGCTTAGAGGTTTTAGTATGGTGTGACTTATTTCTGTTTTAGTAGTTTAATGACTAGTATGGCCAAAGTGCTTATGTATTCTACAAGTTTAAATACTTCACAAGAGAAATAATGTAGGAATGACTATAAAAGATTATATTGCTGATTTGCCACTTGAAAATAGGAATATGGGAAAATATGCTTTTAATCTACAAATGGTTAGCCACCTGCCACCCAATATGTCCACATCAAACTCAAAAGAACTTAAGGTCTGCTAATTTTCTTTATTTTATACTTTACCCAATATTATGATTTGTCATTCTCATAATTCATTTTTCCTACCCGAGGCGAATGTGAGGTTTGATTATACTAAGATGTTGTTTTTCTTTTTGTTTTGTTTGTTTGTTTTTTACAGTAAGATATTGTTAAAAATAACATGATTAAATATCTATTCATTTAACAAATGTATATTCTGCAGTTTGTGTGCTAGTATGCTTCATATGGTGTAAAGTGCCAAACCGTTCTTTTTCAAAATTGCCTAAGCTATTCTAGGACTTTGAATTTCCCAATAAATTTTACAGTGAGTTTACCAATTTCTACCAAAAAACAAAAACAAAAAGCAAACTGTCAGGATTTTGATTGAGCTAAATCTGTAATTAATTTGGGGAAATTTTGCATCTTAAAAATACTGAATCTTCAAATACATGGGCATGATATGCCTGACTATTATTATTATTAATATTTTACTATTATATAAATATACCAAACATGCTACACTTGTTAATTCTAGAGGCTTTTTTTCATTTATTTTTATTCTTTAGGACTTTCTGCATAAAATACCATGCCACCTGCTAACAGAAACACTTTTATTTCAGCCTTTTAATTTTTTGCTTTATTGCATTGGCTAGGACATTCTATATAATGTGCAATAGAAATCATGAGACATTCTTGCCTTGTTTTAGATCTTAGAAAAAAAAACACTGTCTTTCACCATTAGGATAATGTTATCCATAAGTTTTCTTTGAGTGCCTTTTTTTCATGTTGAGAAGCTTTTTATTCCTAATTTGTTGGGAATTTTTATTATCTCTGGAATTGGAGCCAAGAATTTGAAAAAGAGAAAAAAGTGAATTAAAGATTGTGAAACTGAAGCTTGTTTCTTTGTGGTTGCGGTAATTATAGTTTCTTTTTTTTTTTTTTTTTTTTTAGTAACTATAGTTTCTAAACAATCATCTCAAATAATCTGGCAGAAGTACATGTTTTAAGTTGTCATTCCCATATTTAAAATCCTTTTAATCATGTCCCACCACCTACAGGTTAAAATTCAGTTCATTAGGCGTGGCTTTCATGGCCTTTGCCTTCAGCTTCAGCTTCTCATTCCTCCCCATATACTCTCTTATACTCTAATATTTTGTGCATTTTCTAGAGCATACAATAACCGTCCTACCTCTATGTTGTAGCTCCTATTCCTTTTGTCCGAAATGCCTTTTCAGTTTGTATTGGGGGGAGGGAACTTCTACTCACTTCATTTGAACCACCTCTATAAACCAGTCTCAAATCTCTCACACCTCATTATGTAAGCAGTTGTCTCAGAGCATAATGTACAATGACTATTTACTGTCTTGCTTGACTTCTTCACTGACTAAGAGCTTCTTAAAGGCATGGTGCTCTGTTTGTATCCTGAAGGGAATTTACTAGTGTGTAACAAGTTGCATCTACTGACAATTTAGAATGAATTCTTGAAAGAGGCAGTTTACCTGGATTGGCCAAGGTTGGTACAAGTGTCTTGACAAAAACAAATAGTTTGGATTGGTTTATCCTGGTATCTATTTATGATAGTATTTGAATGCATTCTTAAGTTTGGAATTAATGGATATGACATTTGTTATGAATGTCTGAATATTAATTTTGGAATGAGAATACATTTTTACAATACATCATTAAAAACAGAGTTGATAGAGAATCTGAAAGAAGTTCCATCTCTTTCTCTCAAATGATTAAGTAGGTGAAAGAAACAATTGCTAAATGGGATTTAGTTTTGAATACGTTTATAAAATTTTCAGCTATATGAATTCCAAGAATAAATTTAATCAGTCCTTATTCATACTTGGAGGGTATATTCTTCCATCTTTCAAGCATCAACAGGATGTTGACTTTATTCTACTTCATATTTTCCTTGTCATTAGCACTGAAGAAAACACATTCTTTACTCTGTCTTAAATCAAGAATATTGTGGGTGTTAATCTATGCTGGATGATTGTCCAGAGACAAATCAATTTGTAGGTATATGCAAGGCAGTGAAAATTGAGAGATTCCTACTCTTGTTTCAGGATGTCAAACAAGATGTGATCTGTCATGACTGCCTAGACACACTTGGCAAATAAAAGCATAAAGGGAGACTGAAATATGTCTTTGATGGATGTGTCAGGTTTGAGGAGTGAGTTTTTGGACATACAAAATATAAAGTCACTGTTTCCTTTAGAGATGTGCTCCATATGAACCTGCTCAAATTTCAGCGGTGAAGTTTCATCTGGACTTGTAATTCTGTCCTATTTGGGGCCAGTTTCTCCTGCCCCACTAGGGAGAAAAAAAGTTCATCTCTTGCTCTTGGCACATCTGTAGCAATGATTTGTACATTTTAGAGTTTCATGGGACCTATAGTCCAATTAGACTATAGCTAACAGAGTTTTTTTGTCACATAATATTTGACTTTCCAGAAAGGACCACTCCAGAGCACAGCAGACTTCATCCTCAATGCTGCCACTTTATTTTAATGAGAGGCAAGGTTTGTTGTCTGGAAAGCCATGGCAGAACAGTGTAGTGATGAGATGTTCTGTTGATGCTATCAAATGTTTGTGTGAATTAAGGTTCCCGTGAGCACTTGCAAAGAGTCCCATAAAAATATCTGTGAGTATCACTCAGATTTCCATGAGACAAATCATATATCTTACTCATTTTGCTCTCATATACTCAATTTTCCCTTTTAAGTACGATCAGGAAATGTTAACACATCAGTAACAAAATGAGGTTATAAATGGAAGTACCTGAACAAAGTTTGTTTTGTGTATTGTTTCATTTTTCCTTTTGTGTCTTGTATTTTTCTTAAATTGTAATTAGAATTAAAAACTATATGCTAAGTCATTAAGAAACATCAGATATTAGAAAATGAAAAACTCTACTTTAAATCTGTGGTGTAAGATTACAAAGTTTAAATACTTAAATAGTAACACAGGTTTAAATCTAGTGATAAAATATACATGTTTATAAATTTTTGGAAAGAAAACAAAACAGTATAAAAGTAGAAAGTAATGTCAATATATAGATGACCAAAACACTAATAATTCTTTCTCGGCAAAAAATAATCTCTAGTATTAGGAACATTGCTTTTCTTAAGGCATCTGGCTGCTCAGTAGGTATAGCATTTAACTCTTGATTTCGGGGTTGTGAGATTGAGCCCCATGTTGGGTGTAGAGATTACTTTTAAAAAATATTTTAAAAAGGCAAAAAAAAAATACTGGTTTTCTTGACTTTCTAGACTTGAAGGCCAGGAAAATGTCTTTGAATAGCTACTGTTTAAATATGACAACTTAGATGCGGGATAGCAGTCGACCTCATTGCTTAGAATTAACCACTTAGACAATTTATGATTTGCTGTCTTTATTTTAATGATCTAATAGCTTCAGTGTTTATCCAAATCTGTTGTCAAGATTCTAAATTCTGTGAGTTATGACTCAGGTGTATGTCTTTAATGAAACAAGGGCAAAGATACTGGCTCGTCATTGCTTAATCATTGTAGAAAAACATTAGCTGCTCAATAAATATTTTTAATACTGGACCAGAAACTGATTTTACTACAGTCAAACTCTGGAGGGCAGTATTTCTCAACGTTTTGTCCAAAGCAAGGCAGAATTAACTAAAATGTGGTTTTCTAAACCCCACTGTGGAACTTCTAAACCAGAATTTCTTTTTTTTTTTTTTTTAACATTTACTTATTTTTGAGACAGAGAGACAAAGCGTGAGCAGAAGGACAGAGAGAGAGGGAGACACAGAATCCAAAGCAGGCTCCAAGCTCTGAGCTGTCAGCACAGAGCCCGACGCGGGGCTCGAACTCACAGACTGCGAGATCATGACCTGAGCCGAAGTCGGCCGCTCAACCGACTGAGCCATCCAGGCGCCCCTAAACCAGAATTTCTGATGGAATGGGGTGAGAGACAAGAAGCGAGTATTTTTAACTAACTCCTCAAGAAAATTTTTCACACTAAATGTTTTGAGAAACATAAATCAGAACTGCATTATATTAGATAAGTAATGCAGTTATTCTGGAATTTCATCTTAAACTTTAGTAATGCCAGATCTAATTCGTCCACAAATCAGATCAATTCCATAACTTTCAAGTTACCAATATTGACTTTCTTATCAACATCAACAGCATACTGTTACTCACATTTACCTTATTTCTAAGTGACTAGGTCTATAGTACTTATTTATTATTATTATTTTATTTTTATTTTTATTTATTTATTTTTTTAGAGAGTGGGAGTGAGCATGTGAAGGGGAGAGGGGCAGATGGATAAAGAAGAGAATCCCAAGTAGGCCCCACACTCAGTGCAGAGCCCAAGGCGGGGCTTGATCCCATGACCCTGAGATCATGACCCGAGTCAAAATGACTAAGGCACCCAGGCGCCTCTATAGTATTTAGTATAGTAGCCATTAGGCACATATCACTATCAAGGCCTTGAACTAATGTGACTGAGAAACTCAAGTTTTATTTTATATTGTTTAAGTTAGTTTAATTACAGGTTTATAAATGAATACTTAATGTGTGTATTGGGAAACTTTTAAGCGTGTTTGAACTGAAGTGGAAATATGAATTTACTTCTTTAACTGATAACTTTATGAAATCTCAATGTAAGTAAAGTATTTCTGATAGAAATTTAGCATCCAAACTGAGATGTGTAAGATAAAATATATAGCAGGTCTCAAAGATGTAGTATGTAAAAAAGGAATGCAAAATATCTCATTAATAATTTAATGATATTTACATGTGAAAATAATAAGTTGTATATATTAACTAAAATATATTTTTAATTCAACTTTACGAGTTTCTTTTAAAATTTTAATGTGGCTACTAGAAAAAGTTTGAATGGCATGAATGACTCTCATATTTTTGTTGGAGACACTGTCCTAGAGAGAAGCAGCAGATGTCATTAACTGTGAACAACACCTTCCCTATTAGTGAAAGAACTATGCTTTCAGAAAAGCCTAGGAGATGAGTAACAAAAGGAAGAACTGGAAGGCAACATGGGCTGGTAGGCAGGAAAGCTAAAATTATAGAAATGGATTGATTCATCAGCTTCACATTTTAACTTAATAATGAAGTAAACTAGTTTCAGAGTTGTTTTGCTAATTATTCCTTAAGAACTTTTGCTCAGTATGCAGGATTCTTATTATTTTCTCTACCACGCAAGACTGGCACCCAAGAATAATAATCAGGGAAGCAAGGAATACGTAAGGGAGAACAATTTTCTTTACATAGTAAGATATAGAAAATGTTCCATCCATTCAATTTCATAATTAATATTGTCATTAAAAATTGTGCTAAAGTTGTAACATCCTAATTCTCCTTCAATTTTATATAACAGTCGTGTAAGGAGGACAAACTGAGAGAGGCTAAAAAGTTGACAGGAGGGCCAATGAACAAAAAGATCCAGTAAACCAATCTAAATATGTGTTAAAATGAAGAAAATCTACTTTCTCTTATTTCATGCCTTCCTTTCTCATTTTTACTATTTCTTGTTTTTTTTTTAATTTTTTTAATTTTTTATTTTTGAGAGACACAGATCATGAATGGGGGAAGGCCAGAGAGAGAGGAAGGCACAGAATCTGTAGCAGGGTCCAGGCTCTGAGCTATCAGCACAGAGCTCGACACAGGGCTTGAACTCATGAACCATGAGATCCTGTCCTAAGCTGAATTTGGGTGCCTAACTGACTGAGCCACCCAGACACCCCTCTTTTTCACTAATTCTATTTCTTCCTTTCCCTTCCTGAGGAATCTAGTCTTAAAGCCATTAGGTAGGGCTAAGCAAGGTAGTAGTCTACACTAAATGGAAGAGTCATGATGGATGAAAGTCAGGGTCGAAACCTGGGGAGGGGGAGGGTTGAGGAAGACATTCGCATAGATGAAAAATGGGAGTGAGGAATAGAAGTTCCAGCAAAGTGAGAAGGGCAGTGCAGCATGAAATATTGGACCTAAGTGAGGTAAGACTGGTATCCACATGGGGGTGGAACAAGCAACCCTTTGCAGAGTGCCAAGACCTAGAGTAGGTGAAAAGTCTTCTGTGCTGTGAAATGTTTTGGCACAGATTATGGAGCATGAGCCACCACAGGTGGGTGGTGGTTGAGGCCAGTCACAGCATGTCGCAGATGAAATAGGTGGAAGGAACACAGACACAGGAGAGGGAGTGTGATGGCTATGGGGATATTAGTTAAGTAAATAAATATGTTAATTGTAATGGATGCCAGTTATCAGAGAATGGAGTTATAAGCATGGAGGAGACAAAAGGAATAAAGGAGAATTATGTTTAATTGAATTTGAAATTATTAATAGAAACTGAGATCGTATATAAGTCTGCCTCTCAGGTTTTGGCTTTATATGCTATTCTCTTCCCCCAAGAAACTAGACACTCTTAGAGAAATGACTAAATGCAAGGATAGAGCAACCAAACTTAAGATGAGTCTGGCACCACTTATAACAAAAAGAAAGAATTCAAAACATAAAGTCTTCAGGACACAGAAGCCAGCTTGTTCTGGGACAATTTAAGCATGTAATAGATTACGATCCATTGAATGAAATGGAGAACCAATAGCTCCAGAAAATAAAGATCGATAAGAGCATAAATTTAAAGTTTGGCAAGCAAGAGAATATTGATGTAACTTCAGATCAACTCCACACAAAATGCAAGTTCTGCGTTAAATTACAAATTTAACAAAGGTCAAAATAATAATATGTTTGAGACTAGATGCCTGGCAGTTATCACCCTTATAAAGATATCAAACATCATAAGTAATGGGACAAAATAAAATCTTGTGCCCATTATAGGTTACAATGAGAAAGACGATATCACTTCTGCAATGACCAGCCTAGGAAGCATAACCTGAGGAAACATCAGATAAAATCAGCTGAGGAACATTCTATGAAGCAGTTGGCCTTTAACCTTCAAAAATATCAAGATCATGAAAGTTAAGGGAAGACTCTGGAACTGTTCCATTTTGAAAATGACTGAAGAAACATGACAAGTAAGTGCAATATATGTTTTAAAAATACGTTTCTGTGATCTAAAGGACATTTTGGGGCCAATGTTCACATTAATTTGCATCTGAGTATTAGATTGGTAATGACTCACTATTAATTTCCTGATTCTAGTGTGTTGTCACTATTTTAGAAGTCTCAAGTACTAAGGTGTATGGCTTGATGGAGCATCATGTTCTCAACTTGCCGTTAAATAGTTCATGAAAAATTAGGTACTGTTTTTTACTATTTTTGTAAATTTTTAATGCATTTTTAGAGGGTTTTCATATAAAATTAAAAAAAAAAAACCTCAAGAGGATAAAGTATGTTTTTAAAAATCTCTGATCCATTGGATGAATGGTTTTCAAATATTTCCTTCTAGCTTCTTGTTGTTTTGGTTTTTCAACTAAGTAGGAGCCAAGCTCATAAGCTAAGAAAGGATGGGGTGAGGGGTTTTGGAAGTTTGAAAAGAGAAATTTGAAGTATCCATTTCAGATCCATTCTCAGTGGAAGATAATAGGCTGGGGGTTTGTAGTGTGACCCTGGACAACATTAAGGGCCCATTTGAGGGTAGAAGTCACAAATGTAGAGTGACGCAGATTTTTTGTTCTGTTACATTCACCTGCAAAGGTGTAGGCTAGAGTAGGAAGAATGTTTGACTTAATTTGGATTGTGGAGTTTCCAGAGGAGTGTGAGAGAGGAAGAGCCATAAAAGACAGTTAAGAATATGTGCAAGAGACTTATAATTATTGTGGGAATATAAGCCGCTGTCGGTTATAAACATGATGTACATTATTGAAGAAGAATATGTTGTTTTCCTGACTCAGCCTTATTAATGCAGATGTTCCTGAAATCCTTCCACTCCTAATTGGAGAAAAATATAGCCTGTGTTTTTTAAAAGATAGAGTGCCATACCCTTCCCATATCACTCTAGGTATGTTTCTATCAGTAATGTTACAGCATTATTTCATAATTATCACCTAAGTGTTTGTCTCCCAAGAACACTGAGAGGTTCTAAAAGATGAGAGTCTTTTTATTTTTTTAAAGTCTTCAGCACAGAGGGATGTCTGGGTCATTCAGTTGGTTAAGCGTCCAACTCTTGGTTTCAGCTCAGGTTCATGAGTTTGAGCACAGTATTGGGCTCCATGCTGACAGTGCGGAACCTGCTTGGGATTCTCTCTCTTTCCCTCTCTCGCCACCCCTTCCCCACTTGTGCACTCTCTCTCTTTCTCTCTCTCAAAATAAATAAATAAACTTAAAAAAAGTTAAAGTGCACAGTACAGAGCCTGATATATAATTAACTAACAAATCAGTCTTATAAGAAATTATTTATTTTTTTGTAACAAAATCACCATCTTGTGGCAAATAAGATATTTTCAATGTAGACTTTAAAGATATCATTGTATCTTAGTAATTATTAATATAAATATAATTACTTTCTGGTCTTTGGATTCTAAATTAGATACTATTAAGTATAAAATAGTGTCTTCCCTGAAGGTACTCAATTTTCACATCTTTCCTTTAGTCTCTGGCTATATAATTTAAATGCTTGGTTATCTTTAATTGCATTTTGCTTGCAATTCATATTTGCATAAGAGAGGAAGGTATTTATTTCAAAAGCATGGAGAAGTTTCCCAGGACCCGAATACAAAAAGTAACATAAAGTTAGACTTCTCAAGAACTGAAAAGTTATCAGGAACACAGATCTGGTCTCCCTCTCTCAGGGTCAGATATTACTTTCTGCCCCTCTGTTTATTTTCTTCTCTCTCTACATAGCTTTTATCTGATCCTTCAACTTGAACATGTTTCACAATGACCAGTCTTAGTCCATTTCTACGTAAAGTCATTTATTTTAAATCCACCAACTAACTGACAGGATCTCTGTATGCCAGTACTAAAATGCAGACAATCTTTTCTCAACAGGCCTGCCAAAGGATGGGCTACTTCTCTGATCATTTTTCCTCTCTTGGTTCAATCAGTTGTGGTAACAGGATAGGTCACTGATTTCACCCTGAGGGAACCTGTAGACAGGTCTATCTATCAGTGGCCTCTCAAACAGAGAAGCAAGATAACTAAGAAGATATCAGATAAGGGATGGGCTATAAGAATTGACCTTACACAATTATGGAAGAAATAACATCCAGAAAGGAGAGTCAGAGGATCAGAGAAAAGTCACTCTCGGCCTCCGGAAGAATTTCCGGCATTATATTTCAGCGTATCATGGAAATGCCATTTTGGTCCTGGTGATCTGGGAAAGAACATCTATAAAAGGAATATTTATCAGAAGCACAGTTCCTTAAATGCCGTGGTAGCGTTTTGCTCCTAATAATATATTTACTAACTTTTGTGACTTGGCCTGACATTTCTCCCAGTAAGGACACTAACTTGACAAACTTGATACTAAAATTCACAAATGATCCCATTTGCTCCAGTTTAACCTCTAGGAGCTGCATTATAATTAAGTCTAATTCCTCCATGGTTTGTGTTTACATGACTTTCATCCCTGAAATTTCTTAGGAATCTAGAGAAACTATGAGGGTTTTGCTTAGTCTTTTTCAATATTCAAGGAGATTGATATCCTGCATTATGAATTTAAGAATATCTATAGGTAGGTGCCTGGAGTCTCTGGAGATTAATAGAGTCAGCCATCATTGAGAGGCCTATGATTGTCACTGAGGAACGTGCTGGCCATTAAGTGGAATTTGTTTTGTTTTGTCAAAATGAGATCATCATGAGTAGTAAATTTTCTAAAGTGTATGGGAAAAATGTTATGGGGGATGAGAGTTTAGCTATAAATGTTTATGGGTGGATTTAAAAGTTTTCCAACAAGAAAACACAGACAACCATAAAAGGAAAAAAAATCAAATTTTATTGCTACTTATAAAGTTTTAGAAAGCATGGCGAAGTGTTGGGGGAGGGGCAGAAAGTCCATAGAGGTTAAGTGTCCTCCTCCTAGCCCCATAAGCACTGAATTTGCTGGTTTGAAAAAGGGAACAGCTGGTTGGTTCCAAGAACACTTCTAGGGACATATATATATATATATATATTATGATGTTTATTTATTTTGGAGAGACAGAGCATTATTAGGGGAGAGGGAGAGGGGGCGGTGAGGTGGGGTTGACACTTTGGTGGCTCAATCCGTTAAGGGTCTGACTTCAGGTCAGGTCACGATCTTGCGTTTCACAAGACTTTGAGCCCCTGTAAGAGCAAATCAGGACTGACTCCATTTTGTTTAAGGGCAAACTGAGACTGACTCCATTTTGAGTCCTCAGCACCTGCGCCGAAGCTTGACCTATGGAACAGGACCCCGACTCTTCCTCAGCCAATCGGCTAGGGCCACGACCATCACCCCTCCCACTACCCTAGACTCCTTTAAAACTCTTGCGCCTTTGGAACTCTCTCTCTCTCTCTCAACTCACCACTACGTCAGTGGTAGGAGACTGAGCTTGAGCTAGCTCGAATAAAGGCTCTTTGTTCTTGCATCGGACTCGGCCCCCTGGTGGTTTTTGGGGTTCCCGAATTCTGGACATAACACCCCAAATCGGGCTCTGTGCTGACAACTCAGAGCCTGGAGCCTGCTTGGAATTCTGTGTCTCTCCCTCCCTTTGCCTCTCCCCTGCTCATACTCGGTCTCTCTCTCTCTCTCTCTCTCTGAAAAATAAATAACAAACATAAAAAAAAAAAGAAAGACAAGGAATAGGCTGAACAGATATTTGGCAGGTTGGCAATCTGTAGTAAGAAGAAATGCTTCCTTTTAGCACAAGGAAGTCATACTCCAGAATAAGCAGTCGTAGTTTCTGACACTACAATATTTTCTAAAAATATGTTCATAGATTTGAGAAGGTTGTCTTCTAATCCCATCACAAATATACCTAGGTCAAGTCCTGTAACAGATAGTTGATAGGAAGCTCCTCTCTTTGCCATTTTCAATTTACTTTTCTGGAATATGAATTGAAAGCAGAAATGTACTACAGGCCCATGCTTAGGTTCAACACTGGGTATAAACTAGAGGAAAAAGAGAATCACATGAGGGATGTCTCTGTTTAGTCAAGAGATGATTTTGGATATTCATAATCAAGCCTATGGCTATAGAATGTGAAAGTGTCTGAGAAAACATGTTAAAAGTTAAAAAAAAAAAAAAAAAAAAACTAGAGCACTGATTAAAGTTAGAAATAGTTATCATACCAAAGGGCTGTTTTAAATAATATGAGTTCACCATAGCCATACTTTTGGTTTCGTGGAGGAAGACTTTATTAATTATAAGGGAACAGGGATATAAAGAATTAAACAATTATAGTAAACATGAAGAGGGAGATAAGTACACAGAAGAACAAAGAAGGCTTAATGCATTAAATCGGGTACTCACACATCCATCCATCCGTCTTCCTGGGGAAGCCCCAAGGTGAACAGGCTGGTTGGAGTACTGAATGAGGGTCCTGGGTAGAATGTCCTCCCCTCAGATGAGACTTCCAAGTAGCTATTCCCTCCAGGGCAATATATATTACCTATGTGATTATGGTTAGTCATTAAGTTTGCCTAAGTGCAGTCCCACGTGAGCCGTTTTTTCTGTTTCTCTTATGATATCTCACAATCTGTAGGAGCCTGGGTATCTGCATATTCCTCTTCCCTCCCTGATCCATTCCAGAGGTCCAGCCTGGTCTGGCTCAAGGGGGAAGGTGAGGCATATTAATCCCTCTCGGCATCAGGAACAGAAAGGCTAGTCTTGATCCCGAAGCCAACTAAGCCCCCATGATTGTGTATGTGCGGCTCTGGGCAGAAATGCATGACAAGTCACACAATTTCTACACAGAACAGGGGCATATATGGGCTGAAGAATATATCTGTAAAAAATATTGTATCCCCATGTATGCCATGTAAGAACAACCTGCCAGAAACTGACTTCAAAGGAAAGTACGTGGCTCCCCAAAAAATGACTCTTGTGTCATCATATGACATTACCTTAACTTGTAGTATTTGAAATTACCTATTAGCTATAACAAATTATGGCCCAGCCAGTTGTGGGTGCCCTACTCATAGAGAGACTCACAGTCGCAACCACTCCAGATCACGGACACTTTTCTCAGGACAATCACCTGCCTAGTGCCTACTTTCACTCTTCTGCAGAATTCTTGTCAACCAGCATCTCCTGAGGTCTGTCTCCCTTTTATCCCAGCCCTTCAGTCCTTCTCCCGATCTGCTTGATGACTGCTTAGATCTGTTAATAGCTGCATCATCTCAGTGGACACTCATCATCTAGTGTCAATGTTTGGAGAGTATTTCTGGACATCATTTCTCCTCCCAAACTGCTAGTAATAATTTAACTATAACTTAATCTACACAGAAATGATTTTAAACAGAAAAAATTGATTATATTCCATTAATCCAAACTAAATGTACCTTCTCACTTCAACTTTTCTTTTATCGGATTACCAAAATGCCAAATGTCACTCTAAAGCTACTGACGGGTTGGGAAGTATGATGAAATAGAGGTAGAAATAAAAAGACAAAGCATTTTTTAAGTGATTGTGCTTAAACTTTCTTATTTTGCTAAATTTTTTAGAAACATATAATCATATGAATTAATGTCCTTTTGAAAAGGTAGTATGTAATTGAGGGGTCTTGGATCTTTAATTCCACTAGTTTCCCAGTATATCTGCGGGTGATCATAACCCTAGCACCCAGAGTTTATGGCATATAGTAGGTCCCTAAAAATTACCTGTTAAATGCATAGGTTAATATATTAAAATCCGGAAAAAAGAGGTGTAAGATTGAGTATTTGAACAACTGCTACTAGAATCCAGGTCCCCTTCCCCTGATGATAGATATCTCATCTGGTCTTATATCTTGTCCCCACCACCTTCTGATGAACTTGAGGAGAATTTTTTTCTTCTTCCAACATGATTATCCCTGAGCAGAGGCCCCTGGCTGGTTCAGTCCGTTAAGCAGTTAAGCATCTGATTTCCACTCAGGTCATGATCTTGCAGTTGGTTAGTTTGAGCCCCATATCCGGGCTCTGTCCTGACAGCTCCGAGCCTGGAGCCTACTTAGGATTGTGTGTCTCCATTTCTCCCCCACTCCCCCACCTACCCCCACTCCCCATCCCACTCTATCTCTCTCAAAAATAAACATAAAAAAATTAAAAAAAAGAAGATCCCTGAGCATGTCTAGACTCCTGATGTAGGTCCTAATATTCTAGAGATATCTGATCTCATAATCATCATGACTATCACCTGCATCTTCACCATCTCTAGCTTCACAATTCAGCTAATAATAGACAAAATTCCTCTTATTATCATGCCTAGCAACTTGGCCCCACAAGTCTCTCATTCCAAAACAGGATGTAGTTTGCTTTTTTTCATGTTAAAAAGACCCATTTAAAGTGTTTTCTTCAGTCACCACACACACCAAGGAGGAGTCCCTCTGGTGCCAGTACCCTCCTCTAACAAAGGGCTAGACTTCACCTGGTGGAGAGAGTAGGAAAACAACGAAAGAACTTAAAAATGTCAGAAATAGTAGCTACCAGTTTCAAAGTACCCCACTCATCAGTGATAAAAGATGAAGTGAGATGGGTGTCCAAAGGGAACTGCAAATGGTAGTGGAGTCAGAGAAGAGGGAATCTACTTACACTTGCTGGAATCAGAAATTTGGTGATTGGAACTGCAGCTGCAAGTGTAGGACTCCATAAATGAATGGAAGAAATCAGTGGAAAGAAAGACCGAAGCCATGTCCCTGAGGGGCTCATGTTACATCACTGTAACAAAATTTGTCTATGTGGGGGAAGAAAAGTTACTTTACCTAGACCCTTCTGAACTAAGACTTTTCTGTAATTAATTGATAAGAATTTCTAGAGCTTTAATCACCTCTCTTCTCCTAGGGATCAGTGGAGTAGGTACTTGATTGAACATATTAGCACTGGTGTTATTAGATTGAAACAAATCATGCCCATGTTCATGTGAACGTCCACTTTTGGTACTCTCTCCAAACGTATTCTTATACTCCTACCTTGTCTAGTAATACTTCTGAGTATTACTCTTTGGTTTGTTTGTGCATTTTAAGTATAGTTCCTAGAATCAAGGACCATAACTAGTAGACATCAAGGTACATCATAGGAGTTAAACTTGGTTTAGTTTGCCATCATAAATTCGTTTTAAAAAAACAACCAATCTTCTTTTCAAATGAACATGTATAATATTATCATACATAAATTTGAATAAAATGTGCAGGCTTGAAAAAGAGTCATGGAGATTAGCGATTTTATTTAGTGACAGTTGAAGGTCACAGAATCCCCAGCTAAATTATAATAAAGTTTGTCCCCTCAAAATCTTGATAGATAGCTCTGGGAACTTAGAATTTTCCTGGGAAAAAATTTATTTTTCTCTTTTTCAAAGAATAAAAAGCAAAAGCCAGTAAACATTTAGGCCTTCTGCCAAAGGAAAATTATCTATGCCTAGAATGGACAAATTCCCAGCACATGAAGATTTTTTTTCTTCATTTCCATGGCATAGTCACGTCTTATTCCAAGAGTTTCTGCCAGTTGCTAGGAAATCGTTGGACCACTGAGCATGTCATTAAGACCACCTTCTCCCTTAAAAACAAAGGGACATCAAAGTCTTGATTCCTGTTGTGCTCATGTAGAAAAATTTCTCATGACATCCAAAGGCTAAGGATAATTATTCAAAAAATAGGATAAAATAAATGAATACCTATTGCATTGTTGCTCATGCGAGACAGGGAGTGTGCTTAGTGATTCACATTCTCACTACTTGAGACAAACTATTGAGTTATATATTATTGTCTTGACTCTGTAAATGAGGGAATTGAATCATAGAAGTTATGAAATTTATCCAACATTATAAAGCTGCTAAGTGAGGCAAAGCTTTGTATTTGTATTAGTAGTATTGATGAGGCAGTGTGGGGCAAGCTGAGGGCAAAATACAGGCTGGCATCCCTCTCCCGCAGGTGGAATATGTGTGATATTCCCTGGACACTCCTGGCTACCCAAGAACAAAGGAAAGGGGATCTAAGTGCTTGCCATGGTGATGTGGGAAACTAAGGCAAATGAAAAATTAAATTCCCTCACTGCCTACAGCCCATTGACAAGTCCTTGAAATCAGCAGAGTGACTTCCCTGTAGGAGCTCAGCCGCCTTGAAGATGACATTTTGCTAGGGGCAAAAGAGAACTTTAGCTTAACATTATCCCAACCTCAAGGATCCTGTAAGTCTACTTCCTTTATCTCACTGCCCCAAGATATATGCTAGGAATCATACTCCAAGCTTATGGCTCCCTGTTATGTATCTGAGGGGTCTCATGACTAAGGTTTTATTAAAAGATAATAAATGGTGTTTCCCTGGCAACAGCTAGCCCTCAAAGTCCTGCAAACTTTGCTTCCAAAATTTATTAGAGACTTACTCTATCCCTGACCCTCTCTTCCTGCCCATGGGTCCTGTCCCATGGTAATAAAATCACCATTTTTGCACCGAAAACATCTGCAAGAATCTTTCTTGGCCACTGGCTGCAGACCACCCACCATCACCCCAAAACTTCATCAGTATTATATAGTATTAATGCTTCTACTGTAAGGACACAGTTTGGAAATTAACATCTGTTGAATACTTCCCAAGATGGAACTTTAAAGTTAAATATTGCAATAGAAAGAAGAGACATTACAATATGTCTGCTCTCTAGTCTGCTAAAAGGTACATGAAATAGTATAGTTTTATTCAGGTTAATATCTCCATTGAAGTCTACTTACCTTATGACATTTCTCAGAATCTATTGGCTTTACAGTGACTTCAAGAGTATATTCTTTTTTTTTTTAAGGTTTATTTATTTTTTTGAGACAGAGAGAGACAGCGCGAGCAGGGGAGGGGCAGAGAGAGAGGGAGACACAGAATCCGAAGCAGGCTCCAGGCTCTGAGCTGTCAGCACAGAGCCCGACGCGGGGCTCGAACTCACAGACCGTGAGATCATGACCTGAGCCGAAGTCGGATGCTCAACCGACTGAGCCACCCAGGTGCTCCTCAAGAGTATATTCTGACTTCTACCAGCTCTCATTGTTTTCACCAACAGTGCACCAGTCTAAGCCACTGTCTCTGCCTGTAACACTGCAAATCCCTCCTGAATTGGCATTTTCAACTTCCATCCTAGAGCCTCTACCTCAGTTTCCTAAAAGCAGCAAGGCCAAGGTTTCGAAAATGTAAATCCAACTCAAATTGTATCCTGCTCAGGATCCTCCAAAATTGTTCTGCCAAACTTTGTTTTGACTCCTGGCTCTCTCTCTGGCCTCATTCCTCACCCGTCTTCCTGTCTTTTATTGTGTGACAGCTGTACTGGTCCTGCTGAAGTTCAAGTCAGGCAAAGTACACTTTGGCCTCAGACCATTTTTTTTTTCTTTATGAAATGCTTTCTCCTTGATTTGGACTTTTTTTTTTTTCATGTCGGCCTCTACAGAAAGCCCATCTGTGATTATTCTATGGGAAAAAAAGTACACCTAAGTCTGAGACTCTGTCTCTTGTCTCTGCTTGATTTATCTTTACAGCTCTTGTTACTGTTCGAAATTGCATTATACACCTACTTAATGCCTGCCTCTCCAGCAGGATGTGAGCTTTTTATAAATATGTGTCTGTTTTGTTTACCACTATATCCTCAGTGTCTACGACAGTGTCAGGCACATAACAAGCTCTAATAAATATTTCTTTCTTGTGTGAATAAATGAGTGGATGAATGAAAGAAGAAAGGAATCCTATCACCACATTCCTCATTTGATTTTACAAGCATTCTGAACATTACAGAGAGTATTGTAGGGATCATTTTATATCCATTTGCCATTATGTAATAGACATATGCTTTAATTCAAGAGACTCTGGCAAATTGAGGACTTAATGTATGTACTCATTTTGATGGTGAGACTCTACTCTCCTGTTGTCCCCGAGCAAACCAGAGGAGGCTGGGAGGCTGCCAGCAGTGACAGGAAAGAAGGCAGCCTAAGAGAACCGCAGAGAAACATAGCAAAAACCCGATGACACTAAATCTCACTATAACTAGTGAACCAACCCACCTACCTCTGCTTTTTAGATACATTTGTAATTTTTCAGTACTAAAGCCATTGGGATTTTTAGTACTTGGAATCAAAAGCAGCTTAACTAATCTGCAAGTTCCCATCATATGTCTGGTTATTTAGCAAATACAACTCTTCATCAGAACTCTCTTTACCTTACCTGTACATATTAGACTTTTAAGAAAAGCAATAAACAATAATTAACTGTATCTTCAATCAAAGTTATTTTTTTAAAGCATTTGTGGATTTATTGAAAAACTAGATCACTGGCTGGATTTTTACTGACAATGTTTTTACACTTTTGTGTTTTTTTTGTTTGTTGCATATATTTTTAGTTTGTTTCAAGGAATTCCAGTTCTAAGAGATTTTGCTATCTTTGAAGTGTGATTGTTATCACATACTAACTTGATCTCTTGGTTTTCTGAGAAATAAGATTGGTATTTCCAAAATAAACATAAATCCAACAGACTATTAAAAAATAAACAGCATAAGCTACAATAGTAAGCAAAATTTAAACATTGTATAAAAATAAGGTAAAACAAATCCATAAATAAATACAATGAGTATTTTTAGGGACCATATGTAAAAGAATTACATATAGATAAATATATTATATATATAATAATAAGAGATATTTGTGTGAAGTTAATGTCAAATCAGCTTTCTCATTGGCTTGAATTATCTCTGAAGTTCAAACAAGTTCAAATAATTGTACAAGTTATATTGTACAATTTAAGGAAAAAAGAGGAAAGGAATGCTGATGTTAAGATATTATGACTGGAGCTGCAGTGGTCATCTTAAATACGTGAAGAATCTTAGGATAAAAACAACCAATAATTGTCCAGAAGGATAAAAGTAGTTGAAGTTCTTCAGGGTTTAATGAAGCATGATAAAAGCCATAAGTGCCTGCGTTTTGACTTATTTTATGCAAGGGGAAAAATATTGACTGTTTAAAGGAGGTGTTTTTTTACTAGAAGCCAAGTACTTATCTGATGCAAATATTTTACTGCATGTTTACTTAGCATCCACTCTGCCCTCAGAACTGTACTGAGTTATGTTCTTCAACTATTTTGATGGTAACTCACAGTAAGAATTTGATTTACATAATAGTCCAGTATTTACACATACACTTCTTGTACATAATGGAAAAAAATTTTAAAAAAACAATATTTTATGTTGTATATATGTTTACTATATCCAGTATCTCTATTTTATATATGTGATATTTGAAAATAGATTTGGATTAATCATGCCAAGAGGAACGAACATGAAGGGAATACAGAGGGGGAAAATGTTAATGCTGATATGAGCAAAGAAATGTATGCTGCATATAGAAAGATTGTAAAGAATCAAACAATATAATAATCGTTATGTGCCTGGTAGGGTGTTAGGTGATTTGCATAAGTCGAGCTCATTTGATTTTTGTGGAAAATACTGTGAGTTGAAAGTTTTACTATTTATTTAGTGGACAGTTACAATTCTTTGAAGCAAAAGAACTTCCCCTAAATCATATAGTTAATGGGTGCCAGAGCCAGGATTCATACTTAGGTTTGTCTGCGAAGAATATTACTTTATTCAGTTCTTCTAGAATTCAGTATGTGAGCTTTCTTACTCTGATTTTTTTTAACTGTTAACAATGCTTATTAGCTTGTTCCATTTTCACTTAAACGATGCCTTTAGAATTGTGAGGACTTTCTAGGAAAAAGAGTAAATAAGATCAATGAAAAATATTTTATTCATTTCTGGTGAAAAATGCTTCCCAAATAAGGTCTTTGATGGGTGAATTCGAAACCTATCCTTGTTTGCTGGATTCACTTTATGTCTTAGGAAGAACTATGTTGTCTCTTGCATGTTCCTGAGCGTTGCTGTGGGATTTCATCAATTAGAACTTCATTTTAGGGGCGCCTGGGTGGCTCAGTCGGTTAAGTGGCCGACTTCAGCTCAGGTCACGATCTCACGGTCTGTGAGCTCCAGCCCCGCATGGGGCTCTGTGCTGATGGCTCGGAGCCTGGAGCCTGCTTCGGATTCTGTGTCTCCCTCTCTCTCTGCCCTTCCCCTGCTCATGCTCTGTCTCTATGTCTCTCAAAAATAAATAAACGTTAAAACATCAATTAGAACTTCATTTTAATTCTCTCCCTTGTTCTTCACATGATCCTTCTGGAAGCTATGAGTATTAAGTGTCAAGTCAAATTGTTATTCAATCGGGCATTGGAGTCATAGAAACATTCTAATTTTTTTTTTTTTTTTAGCGTTTATTTATTTTTGAGAGACATAGAGACAGAGTATGAGCAGGGGAAGGGCAGAGAGAGAGAGGGAGACACAGAATCTGAAGCAGGCTCCAGGCTCTGAGCTGTCAGCACAGAGCCCTACGTGGGGCTGGAACTCACAGACCAGTGAGATCATGACCTGAGCCGAAGTCGGCCAGCTTAACCGACTGAGCCACCCAGGCGCCCCCATAGAGACATTCTAAATATGGATGCTACCTGGTGCAAATTATTTAACTTTAGTTTACTCGCCTGTAAGATCTTGAAATATCCCACACCTCACAGTAGTATATGCAAAGCAGCAAGCATGGAATGAACATTATTAGTGTGATGTGTATAGACTCCAAGGGCACACAGGTCTAGTTTCATATCCTGGCTCCTTCATTATCATCTGAGTAAACTGGTAATGTTACTTAACTTCTCTGAGCCTCTCTTTTCTCTCTGTTAACATTAAAAATACTCTCTTTGTGACAGCTGTGAAATTATAAAAAAATAATTCATTTGAAATGCTTACTATAAGACATGTTACATTGAAGCCTCAGATGTTAGCACTTGTCATCATTCCTTAATGGATTAATAATGAGTTCATATGTGAAATAGACACTCCCAAATTTTTGTAACAAGTTTTTAGCACCCTTCATGGAACATTTATCCAATTAATGCAATGAATCTTCTATTTAGAAGAATTATCAAACTCTATATAACAATATAAATACCACTTACATAATCCTATAGTGGTAGTTCTGGGGGAGTTAGGTGACTTCAAAAAGAAAAAGTGGATTAAAAATGATGAAAGATTAAAGCATTTACAAACTTTTGAAGTGTATTTCCTGTTCTGATACTTAAATAATTAGACAATGTATTCAGTATTAAGCTGAATACAGAAGTTTTCCCACCATTTGACTTAATGTGATTTAGATCATAAACTGATTCTTTATTAAATTGGAAGCAAAGTTGAAAAATTCCATCTGGGACATAAAGTATTCTTTATATGGAGATTCCTTCTTATGAAGTTTTTAATATGTCACTTTAATTAAATCTTTGTAAAGATTAGATGTTTTTGTTTAAACTGCCACTGCTTGAAAAGAATGTTGCTCAAAATTAATCTGTATTTCTGTAGGACATGCACAGACACATGAACAATAAATAAACATTAGGAGTTTGATTTAAAACACAACCAACCTACTTAATACAGTCTGATGATTTCCCAATTTAACAGATATCCTGTCTGATTAATTCTGCTACCTAAAAGGCACATTTTATCTGCATTTCCCATCTGGATTAGTCCTTTTGTGCAGTTACCTTACATTCAATCTATAACTAGTGGTGTTGTTATTGGCAAGATTGGAATTCATCATGAGAAGAAGAAAAACTTCAAAAAGCACTCTCAAGGCTCATGTAGAAAGAGTCCTCTCATCGTTTTATTTGCTGTAGGCCTAGGAAGTGAAACAGTCTCAGCAACTTTGCAAAGCAACTTCTGATCTGACTGAGATTTAAGACACGGATACTGGTCAATGTTTACTCTATAGGTTATATTTGCTGTTGGTGAGGTAGTCTCCATAAATCCAAAAGGAATCAATCAGCATTTCCTCACAACTCTATATCTATATTCTAAATCAAATTTCCTGTTTTAATTGGTTGGTGGAAATACACTCATCCCTTTCTTTCATCATTTGATCTAATTATCTAAAAGCATCAGCTAATTAATGACCCAGAGCTGTCATTTTGAAATAACTAATAGCACTATTATTTGGATACATTTCTAAAATCATATTTATGCAGCTAGATTTTATACAATATTGGAAATGGATTGCTAATAGCTACAAAATTACCTTTCTGTTTTCAGTTTAAAACAATACCCAAGGGGCGCCTGGGTGGCTCAGTGGGTTAAGAATCCAACTTCAGCTCAGGTCATGATCTTGCAGTTCGTGAGTTCAAGCCCTGCATCGGGCTCTGTGCTGACAGCTCAGAGCTTGGATCCTGTTTCAGATTCTGTGTCTCCTTCTCTCTCTGTTGCTCCCCCACTCGCATTCTCTCTCTCTCTCTCTCTCTCTCTCTCTCTCTCTCAAAAATAAAGATTAAAAAAAAAAACAATACCCAAAATATCATTACTCTGAAACTACTAGGTTAATCAGTAAATATAAATTAATCAGTAAATTTTCTACCAAGATATCTTATTTTGGAGTCCAGAAATTGAGAGATGTGGCTGGAGTCACATGAAACTTAAAACAAGCAAAAATGTTCTTTGCATAAGTCCATCAGGATTTTAAGCCTTCAGTTTTAGAGATATTGGTTATAAAGTTCTTTGCAAAAATACAGAGTTTACTATATTTTTTTTCATTTTGAGAGCAGATTTAAAGAGTTGTGCATGCATGACTATGAGTATATTCTGACCTTTCCATTCCACATTGTATATCCTACTTCTACTATTCCATCTAAAGCATTTGATTAAATTCGAGTAAATTAAAAACTAAGTTGGTGTTTCTTTCTGTCATGCTCCCATCCTTCTATAACCATTATCACTATTTCCTCTACTTTTATCTACAACAAAGATTTATTGAACCCAGGCTAAGGACCAGTAGCATGTTTGATTCAGAAAGTACAAACATGAAGATGAAGTAGCCTCTGCTCTCAATCCTTCAAAGACCAGCAACAAAGATTACACAAATATTAGTAACACCAAGAAGTGTGACAGGTTCTATGATGGAGGTATAACCATGGAGTATGACAGAGAGATAATCTTCTCTGCCTAATGAATAGAGGAAGACATCTCAGATGCTGTAATTTTTTTTTTATCTTTTTAAGGTTTATTTATTTATTTATTTTGAAGGCAGAGGAGGGAAAGGAGGGGGATAGAGAGAGAGAGGGAGGGAGAGGAAGAGAAAATCCCAAGCAGGCTCCACACTGTCAGCCCTCCGCTCCGCATTGAGGAACTCTGTCTCACAAACTGTGAGATCATGACCTGAGCTGAAATCAAGAGTTAGATGCTTAACAAACTGAGTCACCCAGGTGTCCATCAGATGCTATAATATTTTTTAAAAGGTCTTAAATTGATCCAGATTTTTATGAGCAAGAAAGAAAGATAGGACTTCTCAGATAGATATGTGCTCTGTAACGGAAAAATGCAACAAGTTTTTAGATCTGGCATAAGACTTAGGGCTATGTACACTACTCTCGGTCTCATAGTACACTGCTGTATAAAACTGTAGATCCTGAATCAGTGTGAGAACTTAACTCTGGTTAAGGGGTTTGAATAACATCCTCTCTTCTAGGAAAGTGCTTGGGTGAAGGAATGACAATGGGCCAGTGAAGGCCAAAGAGATTGAGTTTTATCTGCAATGTTCTTTGATTTTCAGTCGAAATTACTTACTATTTTGATAATTAATAACTATTACTATGAATCTTTTTTTCAAAATCATATATCTAAAATAAATCTCTAAAGGCAGTTGCATCAAAATAGTAAAGGTTGTTTGTTGATTCCGAAAGGTAAAAATATGAACATTTAACATTTTTCCTCCTTGAACTATTTTTTAATATTTTAAAACTCATGTAAAATTTTAAAATGCGTTCACTTACAAAGAGAGATTTATAACTGGAAATGTGAATGACACTGATTAAATTAAGGGAAAGAGCAGCAATACTATGTAGGAGGTGAAAGCAGTAATTCAAGTAAGAAGCAATGTGCTTCTGGTGAAAGCAGTGACAGGAGATGGCATGTATAAACTCGGTGTTGTGTCACACAAGAGGAGCATCCTGCACAATGCAGTCTTCTCCATCACAGTGAGTGGGAGTATTTGTTCATGTAACTAGAGATGTTTTTATATTAAGATTTGTAGTTAAAGGGCACCTGGATGTCTCAGTCCATAGAGTGTGTGACTCTTGATTTCAGCTTAGGTCAAGATCCTCAGGGTCATTGAATTGAGCCCCACCTCAGGCTCCATGCCCAGTGTGGAGCCTGCCTGAGATTCTCTCTCTCCCTCTGTCCCTCTCCCCCATTCATACTGTCTCTCTGTAGTCCCTAAAATTTAAAAAAAAAAAAAAAAAAGTTTGTCATTCAATTTGTTATAGTGTTTAAATGAAATCAATAGTGCAAAATAATCATGCGTAACATAAGACAATTTTCAGTTAACCCCGGATTTTTGTATGAGCCAATCTCAGACTTTCTCTGAACTCTCTCTATCTCCCTAAAGACAGATTCTCCAGAAGAAATTCAATTGTTTTAAGTCCCCTTCCTGGAAATTTCATCAGCCTGAAGATTGGTCGTTATTACAGGAGAGGAGCCTAGAAGTTAACACCACACCCAGACAGACTTCCCACTCTCCCCTAAGAGACCTGCATCCTTCCTTCCCTTTTCCTGTTAAGATGGCCTTTACACCTGAATTCTAACCCGCCTTGAGGAATTACTCATTTTTCTCTGCATATCTCCCATGTATCCATTAAGTATACATGATAATAAACTTCTGTCTCTTTTTCTGTTATTCATCTGTTTATTATTACAAGGGTCTCAGCTAAGAACTCAGGAGAGAGGGAACTTTATTTTTGCTTCCCTACACATTCAGTCCATGTAATGACCATGGTAGAAAGAGAATATTAGTCTCATTGAATAGATGAAGATGATAAATACTCAGTACCACTTCCCAGGATCTAGAGCTAGGAAGTGTCAAGCAGCAGATTTTAATCTAAATATGTGTGGCTCTAAACTCTATAATCAATGTGCAGATATTTTAATTTATTTATCAAAGATTTTTCAATCTTTGATATGTCCAGATCCATTTTATGAAGCATATGTTGTTTTCAATTTTTAATGATTTATTTTCATATCAGAAGAGAGAATCACTATTATACAGTTATGAAACAAAAATGCAATTGTGTTATTTTTATATGAATACAATAAATTCTTATGATGAGCTGAAGCCATTTGTGTGGGCCCTGTTGTAGATTGGATGCATGCAAAACTAACAGAAAGTTTGTTTTTGGTTAGTTCTCTTAGGCCATTCAGGCTACTATAACAGAATACCAGGGACCTTGTGGCTTATAAATATAAAAAGTTTATTTCTCACAGTTGTGGAGGCTGGAAGTCCAAGATCAAGGAGCCTACATAGTCAGTCAAGTGAGAGCCTTCTTTGTGGTCCCATACTTCTTGTATCCTCACATGGTGAAAGGAGCTGGGAACTTTTCCAGAGTCACTTCAGTAAGGAAGGAAACCATTTATGAGGGCTCCACCTTCATGATTTAAATACTTTCCAAAGGCCCCACCTTCTAATACCATCACTTTTGGGAGTTAGAATTACAACATAGGAATTTTCAGGGAATACCAATATTCGTACCATAGCAATAAGGAATAAATGTTGGACTTAAAATGCCCCAGATCGAACTCTTTTCTAACATTTAACCGCACAATTATTTTAAATTAACTGTCTATAAACCTCAGTTTCCACATCTTCAAAATGGAGGAAGTAACACCTACTTCACTGTGTTGTTGACAGGGTTGCATAGGAAAATGCATGGGGAAGCAAGAAGCAAATTCACAGTCTAAATACAAACGGCGTTAGCATAGGCAATGAAATCTGCATTTTATTTGAATGCCAAATTCCAGTCATGTTAAAGCAGATAAAATCTTTAACCCAACTGTCAAAAGCTTTCAAAAAGAAAACATTGAAACTATTTGTTCTTGAATTTTAAAATTCTTCATTGAATTTTATGACTCATCAATCTTGAAGATGTTTGTTTGTATAGTTCACTGATGTTCAAGAGATACCAAAGCTCTGAAGTAAGATTTCTAAAGTTTGGAAAGAAACAGGACCCTAACTCCATCCAAAAGAAACCTAAAAATAAAACAAGCGAACAGGAAAGTCATATTTCCCGAATAGAAAACAACCATAAGATTCACATAAATAAACTATATTTCAAATATTAACCCAATAATTCTGTTCAGGCTATATTCTTGGAAACTAGAGGTTGATTCCAATAAGAGGAATGAGAGACTCTATTCCATGTTTATTGTAATTTAAGTAAGAGTTCTTTGACGTTTACTATTTGCTATCATCTTAATATTTGTTAACACATTTAATTCTCATAATAACCCTAGGGGATAGTTGTTTTGACTTTATAGATGAGGAATCCTAAACCCAGAAGTTAACTGATCTGCCAAAGGTAGACATAACAACGTAGACAAAGACACTCTAACCCCAGTGGCCTTGTTCTTAGCTATGGAGTTTACTAGATGTTATTTGTAAAACTTTTTTTTTTTTTAATTTTTTTTAACGTTTATTTATTTTTGAGAGACATAGAGACAGAGTATGAGCAGGGGTAGGGCAGAGAGAGAGGGAGACACAGAATCCGAAGCAGGCTCCAGGCTCTGAGCCGTCAGCACAGAGCCCGACGCGGGGCTCGAACTCACAGACCGTGAGATCATGACCTGAGCCGAGGTCGGCCGCTTACCCCACTGAGCCACCCGGGCACCCCTACTAGATGTTACTTGTGATACTATCACCTAGGTTACAATTTAGGGACATAGAAGAACCTCTTTGAACCCACTAACCTCAAACAGACAAACACACACTCTATTCACAGACTTTCTCTTTGCCTAGTAGCCTCTTGCTCCAGATAATCCACAAAGCACATTCCTTTTCTCCTTCTGCATACAACACTTCCCTTGGGCACTTCTTTGATCACCCTTTTGTATGCTATCTTTCTACCTAACATGTGAGATTTTTAAAAATAATGCTTATTGTTCTTCATTTCACATTCTAGATTTGTCACGATTATTCTATCTTGCCCACTATTTTGATAAACAATACTTAAAGCAACGACTGGCATATTGCAGGCACTTAATAAACATGTGTTGAATGAATAGGTACTCATGAGCTAGATGTTAGGCTAGCAGCCATGAATGTATTATCTCATTTACTCTTAAAATATCCTTCTAGGCATGGGTATCATTATTCTACTTTTCACACGTGGGGAAACAGATTCAAATAAGTCAAATAAATTTAACAGAGGCACAGAAGTACTAAATATCTGAGACAGGATTAATCCAGGTCTATACAATTTTAAAGTTCCAACTCTTCATTACTCTGCAGCCTTTGTGATTGTTTTGGATGAAAACTCAGGCAAATGATTTTATCTCTGCTGCAGATCATTATTTTATAGCATGATAACATGTATTAGTATAAGATATCTATTAAACTAAGTCTGGTTTTACAAGGGTGTTTCTCCAAACCATTACAATTAAAGCTCTGATTGTTTTTTCTAGTGTTACTTTCATCTATCTTAGTAACTCTACTGAGATATGCAATTTAAGGCCTTCATTAAGAAATAATGTGCAATTTCTTGAATCTAGTGGCTTTAGGAGGTTTAGCCTTAACCCTGTGAACCCCAGAGCCAAGTTAAGATTGTAAGGCTTTTTATAATGCAAAATTCAAAGTCTACTCCACAAGTGGCTCATGTTATCTTTCCCTGATTCCAAGAAAAATGAGTCGTTTCTTTTTCCTTTGTCTTTGCAAATTTATTTTATGAAACCTTTATGTTCTTAAGAAATGTAACCAAGATATTGTCCTGGGATTTCTTTATAAGTGCTGACTGCTTGACTCTAAACACATTTGTTTTAAGAACACCCAAATAATCATCTTTGCTGCATTAGAATGCCCCTAACAGTCACGTGATATGGTAAGTGGAGAGGTGGTTTCACAAAAAGGATTTTTGTGGCTATAGTTCATAGGAGATGGAATGTGCAGCTAATGCATTCAGGTAACTTTTCCATTATTTGTAATAAAACTTGTGCTAAATTGAATATTTCCAACTCTAAGTAGAGTTTTTAAACATATATTGGTGTGTGAGAGTGATTCCCATAAGTTAATCTTGAATGGCTCCTTTGAGAAAGTTAGGCAGCAAATACCCAGGGCTTTTGAAATATGCATTATCTATGTGAATAGTAAATGTAATGGGATTAGAACCCTTTACCTCTATCAGTAATTGTTGGTATTGGATGAAAATATATTTGGAAATGTAATTGATTTGACTGATTGAAGGGTTTTGAGCAACTTTGATACAATGGATAAACAATAATGTGTAAAGTATTTTATAAAATGGTATCTGGAAGATGTTCTATGAAGATTAAAATAATCAATAGATTTAGGATTAAAAGCCTTTTAAGATGATCAAAAGTTAAATTTGGCGGGAGGGGGGGGGGCACCTGGGTGGCTCAGTCGGTTAAGCGTCCAACTTCGGCTCAGGTCATGATCTCACTGCTTGTGAATTCAAGCCCCACGTCGGGCTCTGTGCTGACAGCTCAGAGCCTGGAACCTGCTTCAGATTCTGTGTTTCCCTCTCCTGCTCACATCCTGTCTCTATCTCTCAAAAAGAAATAAACTTAAAAAAAAAATTCTACAAAAGTTAAATTTGAACACCAAGTAAAAAAGGTCTTTTAATCCTGTCACTAGTGTTCCACCCCCTCCCCCACACTGAAAGCCTCTGGGATCAAGCTGGAGTTTGTCTTGCCTTGGTTTTCTTTTTTATAACTCCTTCAGGAAATTTAAGCAAATCAACTAATTTCACTGGACTTACTTTATAGAATAAAATGAAGATATTGGATTCTATGATCTCTAAATTGTTTTAAAACCTGTAGTGGATTTTTGGAGATAAACAATATAAAATCTTTAGTGTCTTGTGTCATAGCATTTTGAATAACTGAAGGGCTCTTGGGTAGTATCTAATCCACTGATACAGAAATGTGACTTATTACTGAAATTGACAAATGGCTGTTGAAATATGCAGCTCCTGCAGCTCCAGTTCAAGCACCTCTGCTTCTGTAAATCTAAGGTGTGGCCATAGAAAATTGTAACACTTTCTGGATAAGTCCAATTAACAACATCTGTGAGAAAACTGAGGTTAAATAAATCATTTTCACAATAACTAGAATTTAATTTTGGCTAAATTTTAATAGAAAAGTAGGTCCATCCGTAAAATAATGGCAGTTCCTTGCTTTCTTGTGGCATTTCTACCTTGACTTATAGATGAAGATAAAAATTTGTTGGTTATCTTTTGAAGGGATATGTTGCTTTTCTAAAATTGAGTAAGACATATACACCCACTGAGAGTCTGACATTTAATCATAGGCTTATAGAATGCTCCCTCCCCCTTCACATCTTCCCACCCCCACTACATGGCTCTAGTCATGTAATATAGGATTACAACTGAAAGATGTGCAGTAGGGGACTGTATTTCTTCACAAATTCTTAGGAAATCCAAAGACACCAGGGAGATAAAATCAAGGAACAGAATAAATCAAAGTTTCTGGCACCAACAGGTACAACAAACATTAAATACAGACCAACTTCTGTTACCGATTTTGTCTGGATTTGAACAAAATTTTTAAAGCATGCTAATCATCAAGAGAAAAGTCATATGATGAAACAAGGTGACGGGCCTGGGTGGCTAAGTTGGTTGAGCATACAACATTTGATTTCAGCTCAGGTCATGATCCGAGGGTCGAGAGTTGGAGCCCCTTTAGGGCTCGATGCTTAAGATTCTCTCCGTCTCTCTCCCCCTGTGCCCTTCCTTCGCTTATGTGCCCACATGAGCATTCTCTCTCTCTCTCTCTCTCTCTCTCTCTCTCTCTCACACACACACACACACACACACACATACACACACATAAAAAAGAAAAATAAAAAAAGAAACAAAGGGACTATCAGACACAGACTCAGATACACTATTGGAGTGAGATGGCTTAGATAAGCCAGTGAAGAAGGCTACAGTGATACATGTGTTAATGGGTGAGAGCTGGGAGACAGCACTATGAACTCAAATTGCGCTTCATATAGATTGATATAGTTACATATAAAATATTTATAAATATATGTGTATATATACCAGTTGTTATCAACACATATATTTCTTCGCTGAGTCAGCTGAGATGGCCTAGAAGAAATGACACTGAAATAGCAATAATATACTAACTGCCATGTTTTGGTTTCTAATACGATTCTCCAGCAAAAAAAACCAGCTTATCTAAGAGTGGGACAGAAAATATATAAGATGTTTCTCAAGTATCTAATAGTGCCAGAAAGTAAGTATTCAACACACACACACACACACACTAAGATAGGGGTATGAAAGAAAATCAGGGGAACCAACCAAAAGACAAATTTTCTTTTGTCAAAAGTGGTCAAAGCCAAAACAATTTCAGCAAGAAAATAAGAAAAGTAGTACTAGATTATAACTCAAAATATAAAATAAATATCTGTGAATCCATACTGATATATATAAGTGACTGAATAAATTAATAAATGAGGGGGAAACAACTGTCTTGTGCAAAAGAATTCCAGACAAATAATTTATATACTCTGCTCTTAAGGAGGGAAAGCATAACTCTCCACCCCTGAAGCATGTGCTGTGTATTGTGACTTCCTTCCAAAGAGTTCAATATTGTGAGAGAAGAAAAATAGTAACTTTATAGTAAAGAAACCTGATGAACATTACCCAACCAGGTGATTAAAGTCAACATCAACAGTGATAAGTTTCATAGATAGTATACACCTTTTGTCTAATGGGATGAAATCACTTTACCTCTGTGATTTTACTCCCAAAAACCCATAAGCCCAGTCTAATTATGAGAAGAACATCAGGCAAATTCCAACAAAAGACTTCCTACATTATACCTGATCCTTACAATTTTCAATGTCACTGGAAAGGAAGAAAAACCTAAAACTGTGAACTCCCATCAATAAAAAAGTGTCAATATTGACTTGTTCATTGTAACAAATGGGCCATACGAGTATAAGTTAATAAGAGAAACTGGTTGCAGGGTATATGTAATGCTCTGAGATACCTTCTCAAGTTTTCTGTAAATGTTACACCATCCAAAATTAAAGGCCTTTTTTTTTAAAGTGAGTTCAGATTGAAAGAAGATCTCAGTGAAAACCTGAATAAAATATCAGATATTGTAAATGCAGTCCACATAGTATTCAAAAACAAATAAGCCAGAATTGTGACACCTATGTTTAAGAAATGCGTTCTGAGAAACTCATATGCCATGAATATCAATCAGTCCCTGTTCTAGGCTCTGGGCTAGGCACTTTTATGCAGGATATATTATCAAATTAATAAGATTTAGCCACTGTAGACACTTCAGAGGATCTAGATGAATTGAAGAGGTGGGAAGGAAATAGAAGATCAACCAGACTCACTGAAAACAGTGACGTAGGTGGAAAAAGAAGTAGGTAGAAATCATTTTTTCAAGGCTACAAAAGAAGAGATTGACCTGAAATCTGCTTCCAAAGCTCCAAAAGGCATAAATATTTTATTTTATTGGCATTTCAGTGATTTTTAACACACAAGTAAGTAGCTCTTTGAATTCAAGCCAACACTTCAAATTAAGACAACAAGGACGCTGGCGGAAGGGCAGTGGCCAGGGTATGCTTCCAAATCCCCGAGTGACCCCCAAGCACCAAAAGGTAATAACTGTTTTGGGGAAAGAGTGATGTTTGACTTCACTTCAGAAGGTTTCAGGCATGGGCCCTAGAATCCTGCCCATTTTTTCAATATATTGTCACAGGCATGTGTGAAGGTATTTGAATTGAAAATGTGCCCTAAAGAAATTTTATAAACACTGAATAATTTTTGATTAACAATAAGCATGGATTCTCATAAAATCTCATGAAAACAGAATACAAGATATTCCCTAGACAAGATTATGCAGAATAAGACAAATTACCAATATCCACATTCATATTATTTCTTTCCTGTCAATCTCCAAGTTGCTTAGCACAGGGCCTGACATGCTAGTTTTGGTTTTTAATAGAATGAATGAATGAATGAATGAATGAATGAAATAATTTGATCAAATCAAATCTTCATGAATAAATCATGAATAAATCAAATTCTTTTTGTTAATGAAATTTACTTCATGAATAAATCAAATTCTTTTTGTTAATGAAATTTACTTAAAAACAATACACTTTGTAAGATTTAAATTTGTAAATTCCTGCAAGTTAATATTACTTTTGATGAAATGAAAGGATTAATGGGACACTGTGGGTCACAGAGAAACTTAGAGCTAAAATTCAATTTTGAGTCTGTACTGAAGGGCCAAGGATGTATAAGACAGTTTTTACAAAAAGTATTAATTGTTGCAGAAATAAATATTTTGGGAAAGAGTACAGTTTAATCAAACACCTTCAATCGTGGGTTCTAGGGACAGTTTTGATTTATGCTTGGTATCGTGGCTTCTCACTCAGCTCAGCATTTGCCCAGGATTTTTATTAGTTAACAATGAATATTAATAATTAGTATTAATATTTGTATTTCAACACGCTCAGAAGTGCTTGGTTAACTTTCACACTATGTTCCCACCAGCTCCCATGGTTTCATCTAATAGTGTGAGATCATGAGTATTGAACAGTTTCCTTACATGGGTAAAGCTGAAAACCTGATTCTTTTTTCTATAGGAGTGTTCTTGCTGATAAAACAGATTTGCCACAGATCAAGGAGCTGGGGCAACACATTCCCTCCCACAGCAATCATGAGTGGTGGTTGGAGAAATATTCTCAGCTGCTGTCCCTGGCAGCCATTTTTGTGAACAAGTGTTGTGGTCTACAAAAAACCCATAATAAAGAAAATATTAAAGAGAGTTCTTTAGATAGTAGAATCTGAGAAAAGTCCTGGGAAATTATGAAATTGAAAAAAAGAAATGAAGAGCAAAGGGTAAGTTTTTGAGTAAATTTAAGTGAATCCACTTATTTTCTTGTACAGACTGTACATACGTGTAGAGTTAGAGTTATAACCCCAAACGTTAGGAGACAGATAAAAGGAGTTAAAAAGTTCTAAGGTCTGTGCATTTCTTAAAGATGTGCGAAAGGTGCCAATTTGTTAAACTCAAATAAGTAGGATGTATTATGCCAATCACTAAGCAAAAATTACGTACATAATAGCATTATAAGAAAATAGGAATAACATAAAAACAAAGCAAAACAAAACAGTCGATATGTTCTAAAAGGTGAGGGAAATTGAAAACAATGGTAGTTTGAAACTCAAATTTATCAATAACTACATTTGATATAAATACATTAGGCACAATTAAAGCATAAAGACTGTCAATTAGATTTTTAAATCTCATTATATTCTCCTTAGACGAGTCAGAACTGTAATATAATAATGCAAAAAGCTTGAAAGTGAAGAGATAGGAAAATGTTATACCATACAAATATTAACAAAAACCCACCTGGTATGGCTAAACTACTATCAGATAAAATAGACTATAAGTCAATTAGTATTGGTAGATATAAGAGGGAGTATTTTAATTTTTTAAAAGATTAAATGCACTATGCAGTGTAATAACTTTGCATACACCCCCAATAACATGACCTTAAGTTACATAAAGCACATGTAACAAAAATGAAATTCACATTTCATTGTAAGATTTTCACAGAACTTCCTCATCGTGAAATATGAAGATAAATAACACCAAGTGTATAGAAGGTTTAAACAATATGATCATCAAATGGACTTGTTGACCTGTGAAGAACACTGCGCTCTAGGTCTTATGCTGGACCATAAATAAATTTCAACACAAGTCTAAATATGGGAATCATATTAAGTAACTATGGTCCCTGACAATGATAGAACTCAACTTTACCAATAAAAATAAACCATAAAGAGAAGGAAGGAAGGAAGGAAGGAAGAAAAGAAGAAAGGAAGATAGGAAGACAGGGAGGGAGGAAATAAGGGAGGAAGGGAAGAAGATTCCCAAAATTTGTGAATTAAAGAACTAAGTACTTTATAATTCAAAGAAGAAATATAATGCCAATTAGAAAATAATTTCAAATGAATAAAAATGAGAATATTGCTAATACTAGCAAACTATGTCAAAACATGTCAGATATTATTAAAGCTATATTTAGAGAAAAATAAGTAACTTCAAATTTATACGTTAGGAAAAAAAAAGATTGAAAATCAATGATCTGGGACACTGGGTAGCTCAATCAATTAAGCATCCGACTCTTGATTTCGGCTCAGGTCATGATCTCGTGGTTTGTGGCTTTGAGCCCCACGTTGAGCTCTGTGCTAACAGCACAGAATCTGCCTAGAATTCTCTTTCTCCCTCTCTTTCTGCCTGCTTGCTCTCTCTCTCTCAAAAACAAACATGAAAAAAAAAGAAAAAAGAAAATCAATGATCTGATCTATGTATGCCTCTTTGGAATCTGGGAAATGACATCAAATAATCCCAAAGAAAAGAGCAACAAGAAATTTTAAACACAAAAGTAGAAACAGAAATATAAAACAGATGAATAAAAAAGAAAATCAACAGAATTTACCATTGGCAATTTGAAGAAAGTAATAGAATTGATAATACTTTGAACAGAAGTGATCGAAAGAAAAAAGCCATAAACTACCAATAACATGAAAAATAGACATAACTTCAGATCCTACATACATTAGAAAGATGTTTAAAAGATATTATGAATAACACACAAAAGAAATAGTTGACAGCAAGGGGAAATACCTAAAAAAAAATTCTGTAACTGACTGTGGGTGAGTGGGGGATGGAGGTAAAACTAGCTCTTTATCCATTAAAGAGATTAAATCAGGAATTAAGAATTTTTAGAGAAAATTCCTAAAACCAGATTGGTTCCCCAGCTAATTTTATCAAAAATTTAAGAAAGAAATAATACCAATCTTAAAAGAAAACAAAAGAAAGAAAAGAAAAAAAAACTTCTTCCGTGAATAAGATATATGACAGTTTCTAACTATTTTATATGAGTATAGTATCATTTTCAATGCCTCCTACCTAGCAGGACTAAAGGAAAGAAAATTATATACTGATTTACATACGTGTAGTATTACCATCTGAATCCAGTAGTACATAAAAAGGATCATTACATCAAGGCTGAATTGAAGTTACTAGAAGAATAAAAATTAATTTTAAATTTGACAATCAATTTACAGCATTAAAAGGGGGTAAGGCATTAATCTTCTCAATAGAAACTGAAAAAGCATTTGATAAAAGTCAACTCACATTTATTATTTATAAAAATAATAAATCCTTGTCGAGTTATGAATAAAAGGGAATGTCCTTAACCCAATAAAAGGATATCTACCAAAAACATACAACAAACTACATACTTAGTGAAATATTGAAAAATATCTACTGAGATTAGAAATTAAATAAGAATATTCACTATTACTATTTCAATCAACATTATTCTAGATTTACTAACCAGTGCAGAAAAGAGAGGAAAAGGAAAGCATAACTATGGGAAGTTTCCTGGTAGATAATTGCTATCATTGTATCATCCTTTGATCAAAACTGATCTAGAAGTCATACCATTTTAAACATCATCATATATATCCTTAACTATTATAACACTGGTGGAATTTTACTCTTTTGTAAAAAATATGAAAAAATATATCATAAACAACATTTCCAGTTGGAATCCAGAATGGGATTTGAATGTGTTCAGATATGGGGAAAAAAGGGGAAAATGGGTATAAAGAAATTCTGAGTCATGGGACATCTGGGTGGCTCAGATGAGCATCTAGCTCTTGGTTTCAGCTAAAGTCATGATCTCATGGTTCATGGGATTGAGCCCTGCATCGGGCTCTGTGCTGACACCGCAGAGCCTACTTGGGATTCTCTCCCTCTTTCTCTCTTTTCTCTCTTTCTTTCTCTCTCTCTCTCTCTCTCTCTCTCTCTCTCAAAATAAACTAAAAAAAAAAAAAAGAAGGAAATTCTGAGGCTTTATATAGTCATTTAACCCACTTTAATTGATATTTTTTGTATGTTGTTTTTTTAAATCTGTTGATTATCATTTGAATTGTTTCCTTTTTTTTAAGTTTAGTTATTTATTTTGAGAGAGAGTGAGAGAGAGAGAGAGAGAGAATGCAGAGCCCAACACGGTTCAATCTCAGGAACCGTGAAATTATGACATGAGCCGAAATCCATTTGGACACTCAACCAACTAAGCCACACAGGTGCCCTGTGTATTGTTTCCTTTTAATTAATTAGTTTGCCTTATATTTTATTCTTTTATTTTCTTGACTCATTTTTCTTCCGTCATTTTAAATTCTGTTAAATAATCTAGATTTTTAAATTATAAATTTCTTTTCTAATTATTTGAATTATTTCAAATGAAATTTTTAGCAATGTATTTCAAACTGAGTTATTTTTGCTCACCATCATATATATTTCATATGTATTATATATATATTCACTACATATATGAAATACACATATATACATATTTTCTTTTCTGTTTTGAATTCCTTATTCTGATTCTTGTGTTTGTTTTTTTCCCCTGGAATATTTCCTCGAATGATGCTTTCAGATATAACACTCAAGTTACCCAATTTGAGTCTTTATTATTTTATAGTGATTTACTATTGCTGTATTTTTGAATTATGAACACATGATCACTTTTAATCATATCCCCATAAACTTTGCTTTATATTCTTCTGTCATTTTATATTGAAGCTAATAACTCCTCCTCCATCAAATTTGCACCAGATCCTTTTCATCACTTCCAAGTTTATCTTGAAATTTGTTAGAGATTATATTTGTAGAATTCAGATCACATCAAGATATGTTTGGTATCAAGGTATGTAGTTCCTTCATTATTGGTACATTTGAATGCCATTAATATGATCTTTGAATTTGAAGCACTTTCTTCCATACAAAAACCTATTTGTTTTTGTTTTCTTATATTTTTATCATAAATTCCATTTTTCTTTGAGTTTCTGTTTTATACATATTGAATTTTTAACCTCTTATAATTTCAACTTTTATATTATTGCTGTATATTCAAAATAGTTCTTCATGTTAATTTTTAATCGATTAATGTGCTTTTACCAGTGATTTACTTGTTATCCATTACTTCTGCTAAGTTGATGTTTTAAGTGTCAACTTATTTTCAACAACGTTTTCTTTTCCTCTCCTCCTGTTTCCTAGTGGCTTGTTTTTATCGTATGCATATAATATTTTCTTAAATCTCACTGAAAGTAGGGGGTAAAATTATTTTCTTCTGTTTTATTGTATTTACTATGATGTGGCAAAGTTCTTTTGATTTGGTTGTTCGGTTCGGTTCTTTAAATTGTTTCTCTTCAAATATCTTTTCTTTCTCTCAAATGATCATAACTCCAAGTTCAAGCAAAGCAGAATGACTCCTGGGTTGGCAGGCAATTGCCTGCATCATATTCAGTGTATGATCTGTGCCAATCATTGCTCCTAGAGAATCTATAATTGGGATTTTGTTAAAATAGCCAAACTCCTATGACTTACTCACTTATTTGGCTTCTGCTTTCACCACTGTCGAACAGAATTTGGTGTAACTGTTAATGGGACTTAAGGGGAGGAAATTTTGAGAAGGCTAAGTGTGTACCAAAATTTCACTACTATGAAGAATGACTTGCCTCACTTTCTTGGGGCACTCTGCAGTTAGCTGGGGAATGCCGCCTTCTCTGTCTGGTCCTGATACCAATTGAGAAATGACCATGCACTGGGGCACCTGGTTGGCTCAGTCAGTTAAGCGTCCGACTTCGGCTCAGGTCATGATCTCATGGTTTGTGGGTTCAAGCCCTACATCGGGCTCTGTGCCTACAGCTCAGGGCTTGGAGCCTGCTTTGCATTCTGTGTCTCCCTCTCTCTCTGCCTCTTCCCTACTCATGCTCTATCTCTCTCTGTCTCTCAAAAATAAATAAACGTAGGGGGAAAAAAAGAAAGAAATGACCACGCACTGAACTCTTGATTCCTTAGCGCACACTTGGAATGAAATGATGTTTATAAACAAAGAAACTTATCTTACATTTGCTTCAGTCTCTAGTACTCTGACCTGGGGAGGAGGCAGGGTCTTGCCCAACCTCGTACTCATGTTGTTCTGAGAAAAACTCTTCAGTTACACCTAGGCAACTTCTTTGCCTTCGTGGAATTACCGATTACTCAATCTGTTCAGCCATCGCCTCCACCATATATTCCAGAATTTCCTCATACTATCTTATAGTTTACCCTTTTGCTATTGGTAGATTTTTAAAATTATTTCAGTTAGTTCAATAGTATTCTATGGTAATTTATTTAGTTAGCTCAATGGTTACCTCAGTACAAGGAATAATAAATAAACTTGTGACCTCAAAGAGTCATTCAAAACCAGAAAAATAATAAAAATGCAGCTAGTGAATTGCTTCACACACTCTTTGAAAAAGCAGAGCATCTTAGATGACAAAAATCTATTGTCTGACATTTCTAACAATTGTTCATTTACAAACTTGAAAATATATTGAAAACTGCGTAAAACACAAGCTTATTATACTTTTTTAAAGTTGTGTTTTTACGATGCAGTTAGAATTATTCACAATAAGTTTAACCATTTTTAAAATAAAAGTTTTGCCTATTAAGAGAAACCAAGATAATTTATCCCAAAATTAAGTATAGCTAAGAACAAGAAAGGTTTGCAAATATAGTTTATGTTTTGAAATGAATGAAGGACCAAAGATCCAAAATTTACTGTAACCACTGGCAAGTGAGTGGTTACTATAGTAACTGAGACAAACTAATCCAGATTCAGAGAAAAATATTTGCAGCTGGACCAATCAAAATGAATGAGTTTTCTGTGTGGCATTTCCTGCCATCTCCTGTTTGTACTCTAAAAGGAGGGGGAAAAAAAAAGAAGGACATATTCTGGGTTTTAGGAAGATGACATGAATAAAAGGGTTACATGGATATTTTCTGAGATTTATGGAAAACTGTTATACATAAAAGTATTAGCTAAGATGTCATGGAAAACACTTAACTAAAAACTTGAAGTTTATAATAAAGTTAAGATAATACCTCCATCTCACAGAATGTTATATGCCAATTATATCTCAGTAAAATTTATGGAGGTGGGGAGGGAATAAAGTGCTTATAGACTTAGAAAAATAGAACGACTTGAAGTCTACACAGGCTGGGTGGAAGTTAAAAGTTTCTGACCAAAGGCTCAGGAATAGAAAAGTGCTGAGCTGTCCAATTCTTGAGGATGCACATTAACTAAAGGTTCTTTACTACCAACATTTCTGGAGGCCTCAATAGATGTTTTTACCTACATTGATAGTGGAAAAGGACAAAGAAGTGAGTTTGTTGACCAAGTTTGGTTATCTGTGTTACACTAAGCAGTAAAGTCTTATTTTTTTATATACTAGAGAATAGTAATTTCCAGCATATAAATATATATGCCATATCACGTTAATATGGGGTTTATAAATCTACCTGTGTATTTACAGTTGTCTTAGAGCAAATCAGTAACATTTCTCACACATACATAAATGAATTTTCAAAGGTATATAAATGTAATTAATAACATGTTAATGCTAGTGAATTTCAAGTAGTTTTATATGCTCATATATATCATATATCAATATATCATATGTCGATATTCAAAATACAACAGTATGAATACAAAGGGATGGGTAACTATAAATGGGTGTGTGTGTGTGTGTGTGTGTGTGTGTGTGTGTGTAATTAGATTCTCTTTTAGTTCAAGATGTCCTCATACCCAAAAACTAAGGACTACTGATAGAATGAGTTTATACTGTGACCTCAGATATCATCCCCTCAGGGTCTTACTGGAAATCATCAATCAGGTGATTTAACTGCAACTCTCATGCCAAATCACATTTCCATGTAACCACACCCTTCAAATCATTGCTTTAAAGAGGGAACACTTTAGGATTTGGTCAAACTTATCAAAAGTATACAGGATAGAAATTATCTAGTAGTTAAACATACTTGAACAACTCTTAATTCAAACCATTTAGACTCTGTCTCTCAGAAATACTGAGATATTTCAACTGAGAAATATAAAGCCCATCTTTCATGATTTTGGAGCCTACTTTTTTTCTATAAATTGTATATACACTTTTTTCTTAACCTTTTATTCATTTCCTTGAGTTTGCTTTTCTTTTTCTTATCGACCATCTTTTCAACTCATGTTCTCACTACTAAAAAATGTGTATCTTTTCTAGAAGCTTTAACACAGACTCCATGGGTGGTACGGAGACAAGTAAGAATCTTTATTACTATAAAAGTACTATTTCAGTTATTCAAAATATGTACTGATACTTTCATATTTATTTTAAGCAATGATAGTATTTTGCTGAATTGTTATTTATAATTTTGATTCTGCTTTTACCTTCTTATAATTACCAAGGAAAGTTAGCCATGTTTGCTGCTTGAGTCAGGTATTTCATGCCTGTTCCAGAATAGGTTTGAATACCATATTTTGTTTTTGGTTCATGCTGTTAGAATGACAGTCATTCCCAGGCCACGAGCAATAGTTTTTAAAGGTATGTGGAGCAGAGAGACAAATTTATTTCCTTGTTCATTAAGTTATAATGATGAGTAAGACATTCCACTTTTTGTCTAGAATACTTTTTGTATTGTAACAGCAATGAATTTACAAACCTCTTATGTATATTTTACTTTTTCAAAGAGTGCTGGACAAAGTAGGTAAAATTGCTTCAAATATGCCATTCTTCAGATGTAACACATCTATTGCCATAACTAATCCCATAGCTATAATTAAAATCCTAGTCCATCTCTCTTTCCTAATGAGACCAGATTCAGCCCAAATCCTTTTCAGTGAACCTACATTATCATTCTTGTGTCTAAGTTAATACCTAACACAGGGTCAATAAATACTCCCTTGAATGAGGAAATAAATTAATGAATAAATAAGGGATTAAAACAGACCATCAAAGAACTAATCTGAACTTCATCTAGTTTGACTCCCTAAACTGAAAGGTGGCTTTTGTTAAATAACTCCTTGACAAGCTGTCAGTCCTCATGGTGGTGGTCATGATGGATTCATGGACTCAAGGATATAAGATGAGTAAAAGTGAAATCCTAAATTAGATTTTCTAAAGTGTCCAACACAACCTTCTACCTAGCTGAGAGGGGGCAGATGTTTTGCGTCTTAAATAGTACAACAGTGTCAACTTCCTTAATCCCTACCTTTTTAGCATTTGCTCTTCGACTGATCACCTGCTCATATTATGATATAGATCTTTTATGTTTATCAAGCTGTATATTTTATTTCACCATAATTTTTAAATATATATTTTTCCTATACTTTATTGAGATTAATTGCATATAACATAGTAGAAGTCTTAGGTGTATAATGTGATCATTTGATATATGCATATATTGCGTAATGATTACCACAGTAAAGCTCATTAGCACATACTTCACCTCCCAGGTATCCTTTTTTTTTTTGGCGGTGGTGGTGGTGAGAACATTTATAATCTACTCTCTTAGCAACTTTCAAGTATACAATACGTCTTGTTAACTATAGTCACCATGCCATATATTAGATTCCTATATTTTACCTGCCTTATAAATGGAAGTTTGTACCATTTGACCAACATCTCCTATTTCTCCCACCCCAGACCCTGGCACCCATCAGTCTACTCTCTGTTTCCACAAGTTCAGCTTTTCTAGATACTACATATATGTGAGATCATGCAGTATTTGTCTTTTCTTTGACTTGTCTCACTTAGCATAGCACCCTCAAGTTTCTTCCATGTTGCCACAAGTGGTGGGGATTCCTTTTTTTAGGCTGAAAATATCCCACTGTATAATCACATTTTCTTTATCATTCATCCTGTCAATATCATTATTTAACATGTTAATAAGCACTTAGAGAGCTTCCATGCCTTGAGTATTGTGAATAATGCTCCAGTGAACAAAGGGTGCAGATATCTTTTGGAGACAGTGATATCATTTCATTTGGATGTATACCCAGAAGTGGGAATGCTGGATCATATGGTAGTTTTATTTTTAATTCTTTGAAGAACATCCATAGTGTTATAGTGACTGTGCTGATTCACATTCCCACCAACAGTGTCTAAGTGTCCCTTTTTCCCACATCTCTGCCAACTCTTGTTATTGCTTGTCTTTTTGATGATAGCCATTCTAACAGGTATGAGGTGATCTTATTTTGGTTTTGATTTGCATTTTCATGATGGTCAGTCCTTTTCATGTACCTGTTAACCATTTGTATGTCTTCTTTGGAAGGTGAAAATGTTGTTTGCCCATTTAAAAAATTGAATTATTATTATTATTATAATTATTATTATCATTACTACTACTACTGAGTTGTATGAGTCCCTTAAATTTTTTGGATATTTGGATATCAGATAAATTATTTGCAAACATTTCCTTCCATTTTGTAAGTTGTCTTTTCATTTTATTGATTGTTTCCCTGCTCTGCAGAAGCTTTTTAGTTTAATTTATCTTTTAATCTCCATAATCATAGTCATCTTTCAATAACCATCAGAATTATAGTCTCACATCCCTGACCCTGGAAATATCATTTAGGATTAATTTCCTTCCAAATTAAAACATTCCTCTGGTGAACTGCCCAGTGGAAAAAGAAGTTTCATTCTCTTACACCCCTTAACCCCACCCAGCTAATCTTTTGTATACAGAAATGTGAATGAGAACTTCCAATACGTTACTGAAGGCATCCCTCTGCAGCCTTGCCCATGTTTTCACTTAGCCCATCTTAGTTTTCACTGCAGCCTCTCTGAGATGGGATTAGTGCTGCTATCATTTTAAGGCAGCAAGATATCTTCCAGAAGAGCAATTCTAAATTCTATCCATCCTATTGAAGTCAATTGCCTAGCAAAGGCGTGAATACAGAAAACTTAGAGACTCAGCTCTGCATGTTTTATCTCTTTTGGATTTCCAAGTGAGAATAATCACCGGAAAGTCTGGAGTCACTACTGATTATAGTACAGTGATTTTTTTTTTTCTGTCTCCTATGATTTTTAAAACTGCAGTTAGTGTGAACTTTGACTTACATAGCTCTTTAAGAATTTTGCAATGTCAACTGTGAAGTTTGAACTGGATTATCTTTCTCCTGAAGGCTTCAGACATGAACATGTTTCCAATCCAGAATTTACTTTAACCTGTTTGAGTGAACTCTCTGAAGATTCTAGTCAATTCGAATATCAACACTCGAGTTCTGTCCCCACTGGTAAGCTAAACCTTAGATTGATATTTTTGAGCATCTTATATTGCAACTGTATTTTTTTTAATGTCAGATATGTAACAAATAAATCTTGATGTCTCCTATTTTGTGGTGGTAAAACTGATGCCAATTTTAGTTTCTTCAGTTGTTTTTCCTCAAAATACGTAAATTGTTTTCTATAAAAAGAACAGAGGATTATCCCACCAGAGTGAAATGTCAGGAAACAAATTTATTAGGGACACAGAAAAATGTTAATAGTGAAGTAGATTTTTGTTTTTCTGAATGTTCAAGCCTATCAAGTCTGAGTTTTGTCTGAGATGATTGATGAATTCAGGGATTGTATCCATAAACTGCAGAAAAAAAATCCTGCCTTCTTTCATTCATCTCTTTTATTTCTGTTTCCTTTAATATAATTATATGAATGATAATATGTGCTCTTTACCTTCTCATAAAGAATAAGAGAACATTCCTTTTACTTATGTTATTTTATGATCTGATTTTGATTCTGTAAGAGCTGACCGTGTTGATAAAATTCATTGTGAAAAATTTATTTTTTGATATCTATGAGTGGATAACTTATCCAGTATCCAACAGTTTTCATTTTGTTGCACTCAGTTTTGAGGAAACAGTGCTACACACTAATATTCTGCATACCTTAAAAAATTCTGTGGATTTGGTTTACAGTGAACAGCTATGAGATGTCAATAATGAATTAATTGTGCTTTGTAGTAAAAAATCATATAATAAATAAATGTTTTAAATGTTGCTTCTAAAGGAAAATTCCCTTTTGAGTTAGTTGTTTATCTCTCCTCATAAAAAAAAAGACCGTGTAATGAAAAAAGTAAAAGTTAAGCAAAGTCTTCATAGTTCTGGATGTTACAGGACATTAATCTTTGTCCAAAGGGGGAAAAAAAACAACTTGTAGAAATAACAAATTCCATTTTGCAACCAGAGGATTCTTCTAAGAAAATGTGGCATATTTATTTACTTGAGGTGTTTGAAGAGAAGTTTTATGTGACTCCCAACCAACTGCTGATTTGTTGTTCGTAGATTCTTTTGTGTTATATGACTTCTTTTACAGGATAAGCTGTTCAATAATCAGGAGATATGATAACTTTAAAATTTTTCTTTTATCCGTAATATTATTTATCTTTCTTAAACTGAAATTCCTGCTTGTATTGAACCTACAATTTTATAAATGGAAAAATCTTTTTTTTTTTTTTTTTTTTTTTTTTTGCCAATGAACATAGCTTCTTGTACAGTGGACTTAGGAAAAAGAGGTTCATAAATAAAATACTTACCAGTTTAATCATGGTTTAGATACCCATGTTCTTTTCACCATTTTTTTGTCTTCTAATCATCTCTGTTCCACTTGGCACATCTGCTCAATAGATTCAACTGTCGTCTTTATGCAGCTGACAAACACAGCTGTAGCTTAGGTATAAACTCTTCCCTACCACCTGGAAGACACTTTCACCTCAATTTCCTTGGCAGTGCTTCAAATTCAACTCAAATAAGCTTAACTCTCTAAAAACGCCTCATCCTTCTTACAGTCTTATTCTTCTCAATATTTCCTAAGTCATCTGAAACATTCCTTAGCGTTGCAATATAAGGTAAGCACTTGTTCGTATGCATATTAGTTTAGTATATGTCTTCTTTACCTCTTTGTCTACCACTGTGACACCAGTACTCAACAGGATGCCTGGCTTCTTGATGTCTTGACTCTCTGATTGCCTGGCTGAGAGACTGAAAGATTGGCCCTCTTCATCTCCCCAGTACATGCACGTTATAGTCTTTTAACTAATCTCACCTTCGGATTTTCCAAAATAAGTCTCTTGCCCATTGACAGCCACACAGTCCTTTCTAAGCACAAATCTGATCTATTCCCACTTGTGTTTGGGATTTCTGTAAGTCAGTGTAACCTGTGTTATAAACCTGGTGCTCTAGGATCTAAATCTTTTTTTTTTCCAACTTCGTCAGCTTCATGTAACTACCTACATCCTACAAGAGTGATTTACACTTTCCAATTATTGTTCATGTTTTTCTTTCAAAATAATTTCCAATAATTATTTATCCCTTCTCTATTTATTAAGATCTCACTGAGAAAAAAAATTATCTTCCCAAATGCTTATGGTTAACTTTTTATATAAAGGGATATTTCCTGTCATTAATTTCTACTAAAAGTTTGTTTTATATGAAAATGTTCACATTCTACTTTTGTTGTTGTTTTAAATAGGTATGTCCATGACTTCTCTTCTATTAGATTATGTTTCTTAAAGGTAATTGCCTTTTCACAATTGTTTTGCCTACGCATAATGTACATGTCATAAATATGATGAACAAATAGTAAAGTCTAGTTTATCTTTTAATGTATTTTCTGTCATAGGGAGTACTTGTTTAAGTCAAGTTATACATGCATTTTGTCTGCCAAAATGCTATGTAGAAATTATCACATATTTTTTGCTTGATGAAGTCACTGCACAGGATAGTATCAATGTGGAATTTGTCCTCCATTTGAAACATTTATGAGCATTGAGTCAAGTTGTATTCATTCACTTAAAATATACTAATTGAATATTTATGACTAAGAGTTAGTCCTTGAGGTGTCTACATGAAAATAAGATAATTAATACCTATAAACTCTGAATAGTTCTTATAAGATGTCTATGAGTTAGAGTTCATTTTTCTTGAACTTTATTAAGTGGTAGAATCCAAAACCTAGAAAAGTAACTGGACCTAAGCCATACGCATATAATGGTGTGTGTGTGTGTGTGTGTGTGTGTGTGTGTGTCAATGGGTGGTGGCAGAGACAGAGGAAAGTTGAGGAGCTCTTAATCTATTTTCTGCCTCTAAGAGTTTAGTGTTTTTTTCTTTTTAGTCAATGCTGCATGGAATTATGATTAAAAACAGTCCCTTGAAAGAAAAATGTTTCTTTATGTTTCAGAAATAGATTTCATCAGTAATCAGTAATGAGGATATAAATATCATCCTGGATTCTGGAGTGTGCTTTAAGTGACTTTTAAGGCTATGAACATTTCATTAATATGGTCATCATACATCAGATGTATATACACATCAGATGTATATACACATACACATACATCATCAGATGTATATACACATACAGATGTATATACACATACACATCCTGGAAGTTCTATGACTACTAGTGGAACATAGCTGTTTTAATTTTTTTTATCCTTGTAAAACAGGTGTGTCCCACTGGTAGTGATAGAACTTCCAGTATGATAAAGTAACATTTTAAACAATATGTAATCTTTAATTCACTTAGCCAATACCATAATCTGTTAAAAATTTCTGATGGTCAAAAATCTTTTGGCCATAGTGGATATTCTAATTTTTTTCTATAGTTTCGCAACACAGTCTAACGTATTCGAAAATGTATGTGATTCAACTTTTAAAAAGTTTGATGGGGCTCCTGGGTGGCTCACTCTGTTAAGCATCCAACTTCAGCTCAGGTCATGATCTCATGGTTGGTGACTTCGAACCCCACATCAGACTCTGGCTGACAGCTCAGAGCCTGGAGCCTGCTTCAGATTCTGTCTCTGTCTCTCTCTGCCCCTCCCCGACTTGCACACTGCCTCTCTCAAATGTAAATAAACATTAGGAAACAATTTTTAAAAAAGATTGCTAATTTCATTTAATCTAGAATTTTGTATGCTTATTAGATTCTAGAACCCTTTTACATAGAACATTTCCTAACATCCTGTGAGACCTGCTCTGGAGATTTGGTATTAAAGAAATGAATTACTTAATGCTAGTAAAGTTAATCGTAGTAAGCTAATAAAATGTCGAGATAAGGTTCCACTTAGTCACAAATGAGTGTCGCTTTGAGCAAGGTTTTAAAATCCCTCCTGGATGATTTTTCTAATCTGAACAATGTCTAGAATAGATTCATTGATTTTAAAGGCCACTGACTATAATTATATTTAGAGCATTTCCAATACATGCCATTAAGCTAGATAAAGACAAGAGTATCAAGAGAAGAGAGAAGACAAAGTCTCTGTTTACGTATAACTTAAAACAATAATAATGAAAGTCAATATATCCAAAGAACTTCTAATTTATGGAGTTCTTTTATATTGGACTTCCATAACCATTCTGTAAATCAAATCATTATATTACTCCCATTTTTATAAATGAAGAAACTATACATAACAGTGACATTTTACAGTGAAATTTTAGTAAGTGATAAACTAAGAACTTGGACCCAGACTTTTTCTAATTCCAAATTTTATTGCCACTACACTAGTATGAACTCAAGTACCAGTATTACTACTTATCCTGCCTCTGTGACAATAATGAAGATGACAAAAACAACATTTACCATTTTATTGAGAATACCACATACTTGAATCTTAATCTCATGTTACTCTTCTAATAATATATTGAAGCATGAAGAAGACAAATGTTATTATAATTGTCCATCATATTTCAAGTATAGATTTATACATCACTAATTTACACATTAACTTGCTCTATTTTCAATTAAGAATGGTTGAATTGAAATCTTTGTAAGAAGAGACATTTCAATAACTTACTAATCCAGGTAAGACTACTTCGTCTATAGAAAAGTAAGTGTTAACATGCTGATTTTAAATAATGACTATATTAATTTTGAATGAGTCCTATATATTTGGTGAGTTACTTTCAGAATGGTTTAATGGTATTAATCATCTTTTCCTATCTATATTAGAAAATGTATTGAATTCAAATAGTTCCTAACAAGCTAACACTAACTTTTGAGCAGTTATCATTAAATACTAGAAATTGACCCATGGTTGCTATATTTAAAACCTGCCTTTAAATCATTTCCATAAAAATTTCCTTCTGTAAATTCTTATATAAAAAAATTCCAGGGGCACCTGAGTGGCTCAGTTGGCTAAGCTTCTGATTCTTGATTATATTCAGGTCATGAACGAAAGGTTCCTGAGATTGAGCCCTGCATCAAGGCTCTACCTTGAGCCTGGAGCCTATTTGAGATTCTCTCTCTCTCTTTCTCTGCCCCTCCCTGCTCGCATGCCCTCTCTCTCAAAACAATAAATAAACATTAAAAAAATTCCAAATCCTAGTAAGGTGCTATTTTATTATAGATTGAAAACAACAATTTGAGCCAAATAAGAAACCTTTCTGTTGCCTTTTATTTATACCTGAAGATTAACTAGAAATGATTTACCCAGAGTCGCATAGTTACTAGTAACCAAAAATTAAGATAAGAAGCTGGGTTTCATGATGCTTTGCCCATTATATTTGATACTAAAATAAATATCTTCCCTCAAAGAGTTCTTGATAGCAGATGAAAATAAATCTACTCTGCTGAGGTATAACAGTCATAACAATGAACTGTTGTGCTTTACTAAAAATAGCAATTTTGGGGTACCTGGGTGGCTCAGTTGGTTAACCGTTCGACTTTGGCTCAGGTCATGGTCTCGTGGTTTGTGGGTTCGAGCCCTGCATCAGGCTCTGTACTGACAGCTTAGAGTCTGGAGTCTGCTTCAGATTCTGTCTCCCTCTCTCTCTGTGCCCCTCCTTGTTCATGCTCTGTCTCTCTGTGTCCCTCAAAAGTAAATAAAAAAATTTTTAAATAGTAATTTTTAAGGTCTCATATGATCTCAAATATCATATTTTCAAAAAAGTGTTACACTATCCAGAGTAACCAGAGGAGTAAATATAAACATTTATAAACATTACATATCCCTATCAATCCACATGATCATACACACATAGTCATTGCATTCTTTTGAGAATTTGACTATATTTATCTTTCTGGATGTGTCTTGGAACCTAGAATGGACTAACCACTCTGCTGAAATTCTAGCTGTACTAAGGTTAGCATAAAAAAAAAATCATCATCATGGTGATTTGGGGCTTTATGATGTGGGCTTTGCAAATGTTATTTCTTTGTCTCAGGAAACAAGAGTATTACTTCTAAGGATATGTAAGAAAATCCAAAGAATAGATTCCATTCTATGACCTTGGGATAGAGGAGGAGGGCCCAGCTATGACCAAAAAATAAAAGACCATTGTGTAAAAGGATTTTTGTTCAGTTAGAAGGAATTAGAAGTCCTAACTTCTTGAGATGCTTAGAACTATGACCAATGGCCACATGGCTAATGATAGCTATTATGCTACCATCGTCAACTACTTATATTTATTAGATGTCTACTCTGTGCCCAGCTCTCTGCCAGTCTCTATGAGAAATGTAAAGTATTCGGAAGTTCAAATGCCTGCTCTAAATGCTCTAAAAAAAAAAAACAAAACAAACAAAAAAAACGATCTATGTGATTGAAATAGGTGACTATCTCATACTGTCAGTTTCATTCAGGACAGGAACACATCAGCTGGAGAAGTGCTTTATCACCGTGGTTCCAAAGTCCAAGCATAGCCTATGGATCATTTGCATTATAATCACCAGGATACTTGCAGCACTTGAAGATTCTGGGGTTCCCTCCCAGACTCTTTATATGTAAGCTCTGTGTATACAATCCAGGAATCTAAATTTTAGAAATTCTTCATATTATGTGCATATACACTAAAGTTTGAAAATCAATGCTTTTGTCAAGGGTCACGATAGGGTGATCAGCAAGGACTTCCTACAATTATCTTTACATTATGGCACTTTTCCCAGATAATTTCTGATCATGGTAATCTACAATTAACTCTAGTTGTTTTGTTTTGTTTATTGTTTTTTTTTTGTTGTTTTGTGAGCAGGATTTTAAAGTAAGATTGTTAATCCATTAATATACTTTACAGAGTGTTTTCCTATTTTTCTTACATTTACGTATTACCCTCAGATGAATGCAGATCAAACTCTTCCAAAGAGCCCTTACCGCTCATCCCTTATATAAAGGATTTAATTTTCCCTGTATTGGATGCCAGGGTATCCATTTTTGTGGCATTGATATCAATGTTAAAGGTTTATTTTCTGCATTTAATCTTTCATTTGTTTTGCTGTTTGATATTGGGTGTAGCTTTCAGTTTTCAGTGCAGTTTTATCAAATAGAGAATAAACTCCCACAAGATGAAAGATACATTCTACTTCACCTCTATTCCCTAAAGAGAGATCAGCAGAGAGCTCTGTGAACAGAGAAGCTGAATTGCTTGTTTCTAATCTGACTTTACCAAGATGGACCAATTGATAGAAACCTTCACTTCCTTTGTGGAATTTTTTAATATAACTCTGATCTCTTAATGGCTCTGCCTAGGGGCCTTCAGCTCATTCTGTCTTAAGAAGAGCAATCTAGGTTCATATAATATGCATACTTTGGCTGCTGTGGTAAAATGAAAAGTTAATGCTAATGTGATGTTGTAAAATGAAATAACCCCAACAACCGTCATTTCGTTAAATGCCTACTGAAAATATTCTACTAGGAATTGAGTACATCTAGTATAATTCAAAATGATAAATTTAAAAGTGGCCTTTCTGATAAAATACAAGGTATGCTAATGGAAGTATTGATAAGTGGCCGTTACATACTGCAAAAGCCCTGGTGGAGTTCACTAAACTAGATAGAAATAGAGATAGATACAAATATGTAGATATCTCTCCTCAAAAGTCTCCTGGTATTATGTCTTCTTGAAAGCAGATGAAAAACTTTTAACTCTGTTTTTGGAATAAGCCTCAGTACTTTGATTTATATAACACTTCATGCAGAAAATCAAGGATTGTAGTGAAATGTTTATGATGAGATTCGCAGGTTGGCATGGTGAAAGATAGTCTTTATTCATAAAGCTCTTTCTGGGAAGCAGTTGACAAAGGGTTCTCTATAAAGTAAGTGGGTGACTTCTCGTGTTAAAGTATAAAATCAGGTATGCTATTGATAATTTATAACCAGTTACCGAAAGTGTACTTTACTTAACTTGCAAGTATTATTCTTTTTAAAGTACAATAGATTCTAGAGTCTAGAAATCATTACATCAGCCTGATAAGGTTTTAGGCCAAGTTTTCAAGGAAAAAAAAATCACAGAGCATTCTTATTATCAGGCATGAAGGGAGAAATAGCTGCTGCTGACCCTAGAGTCATGTTGCTCCTGCTGAAATTATAAAGCTTTCACCTCTGCCCTGACCCCAGAGTACACCGAAAATTACTGAGTAGACAGAAAAGATACACAGAGATACGCCTCTATCCCACCCCTGTGCCCCAGCTGGTTTCTTCTTGAGTTACTGGTGAACTTCCATTCTGGAGTGGGAGGAATTCCACAGGAGACACATTGGCCAAATGCGATGGGCAGATCCAAAGCAAGAAAGCCAATCTAGACCTGTTTCCTTGTTTGAAAAACAAGGGACTTGGTGAGTACATTCTCTGAAACTCTTTCAAAGATTCTCTGATTTAATTTTATAAGCATTTGATTTAAGAAAAAAATAATAAGGTTCTATCAGGAGAGTCCAATAAGTTCTGCAAGTCACCGTAAGTTCTGCTTAATATAAATTTGCACAGTGGGGACACTCATCATTGGCTTTTGATCCCCCATTTTCCTATGGCTTTGTAGTGTCGTCCATTACTGACGGGCTTTCTCAAACCTCATTGTGCTGCATGACATGGGGATACTTTTCATGTCCTCAAGAATGTTGAAGAAACCATTGCTTGTCCCTTGAGTCAGCTGTGGTGGATCCTATTATTGAAAGTGGCGTTTTGTCTATTTTTAGATGACCAACGAACCACCTACATTTCCCACGTTTGTATCTTACTTTCATATTCTCAAGTTTCAGCTTTCATTTTACTTGTCTTTTGCTTTTCCCTGGTCTATAGTTTGAGTTCTCAAAAGCTAAATATACTTGTTTATGTTCTCTGAAAATTCTATACCAAAAGTTTTTCCTCCAATTTATGAGTAGAAGATATATAGACTACATATATAATCTTATATTTAATATTCTCACATTCACCTTGTTATAAACAAATCTGAAACCCTGTGTATTTATTTTTATAATTTTTTGAGCAACACATTTTAACTGAACATTGACTGCTTAGTATAGAAGGAGTTGTCTACCTAAGAATAGACCCTGTAAAACAATCCAGTATCTTCATGTAAATTAAAATTGTTATTCTACATAAACAACAATACAGAGGTAATTGCTTAGACCCTAGTCAAGCTAGAGTTCAGAGGTTGCTTTCATACTTCAGAGTTGTGTGATTCCTATTGTTCTGATTTCTGTGTCTCAGAAAACAGCGAATCTCTATGTTTCTATTTCCTTGTATATAATAAGGGTGTATAAATCTCTACTTCATAGAGTAGTTAAGAATATTAAATTAAAGAGCAACAACAGCAAAATATTGAGCCTGGAACTAGTAAGTATCTAGGAAATGCTGTTATTCTAAGTATATTATGTCAGTAGATTATATATTATAATGGTATTCTAGAATGTGGTGATCAACCATATTCTATGGATTATAGTCCATCCGAGGCTAATTGCAGAATCTATGTAGGGCAAACTGAACTGCTCGGATTGAAGCACAGTTGGCCACAGGAACATATGACTGTGAAGAGAATAAAAGTTACAAACTTCAGGAGCATTTATTTTATTTGATAGGTTATCCCATTAATGTTTAACATTTAAAAAAGAGAAGAGTTTGGTAGGAAGTAGAATAAATACCTAGATTAATTTCTATACAAAAATGCCATACTACAAAGAAAATATTTGTTAACCTAGAGATACCTGTGGCCTCTCACTTTTCTCTAACAAGAGAGACATTTCTAGAGGAATGTTTTTGAAGCACTAGAAAGAAAACAGATGTTAGTTGCATGAAAACCATGGTTTCATTTGGTCCTTGGATAGTGATGCCCCATGATGCCAGTGGGTGCTCATGGCATTAGAAGAGGCCAGTAATTTGTCCTGGATCCAGCGAGTTGGTTTTAGTACTGACATCATGAAACAGTGTTCTCTTCTCAGGGTGCAGTTGGGAATTTTAGTTTACTTCACTGAGATTTGGGAAAGGAAGATTTTTGTGTGTGCTGGAAATTAAATTTCTGTATTTTGTTCCCATTCCATATAAAAGTAGGCAGAGGAAAGTCTTCCTGTGTTCATCTTTAAGAGCTTATCTAGACTTTTAGAAGGGAGATACCTTATCTGAACATTGAATAGTGCATTAAACAAGGAGGCAGAGTTATTTGAGACAATCATACATTATCTAGGTTAACTTCACTAAACTTATAGATGGGAAGAGCTAGATTCACAAGCTTCACTTATATGAGAATATGAAAGCAAGGTCAAGAAAGCATGATGAGTAGATTGCCTAAGATTACACAGATAATACACAGTCTGTAATTTTCTCTATACTGTATTGCCACGCCTTCAAGTGTCTTCCAACTCCCAGGGGTCATCATGATAAGAAATGGCATGGACTTTGCCATAGGAGAGCTCTGGCTGTGACTCAAACACATAGATTTTAGAACTTGTGGAAGTTACTTAATATTTCTCTGCCTATTCTTAATGGGATACCCACTTTACAGAATTGAATATGGGATTGAGAAAAATCTATGAAAAAAATGCCTTGTACAGGGACACGGCTTAGGATACATATTTAATGGATATGAGATAGTTCTCCATTTCCCATTTCCAGTGTTTTGCCTATCTGTGTCACCGCCTTGTATCTCCTCAACTCAAAAATTTCTGGGCCATTCATATGAGCTGCTGTGAGGACTGGAGGTAATGATCTGAAAACCAAAGTGTTCTACAAATATACATATCACTGTGAGTTTTCTAATTAATTCTTGCAAACATGCAATTTTTATTTATTTATTTTAATGTTTTTATTTCTTTTTGAGAGAGAGAGACAGAGCATGAGTAGGAGAGGGGCAGAGAGAGAGGGAGACAGAATCTGAAGCAGGCTCCAGGCTCTGAGCTGTCAGCACAAAGCCTGATGCAGGGCTAGAAATTACAAACCGAGATCAAGACCTGAGCTGAACTCAGACTTTTACCGACTAAGCCACCCAGGTGCCCCAAACACGCAATTTTTAGATCAAACTTCCCTGAGGGTGATTTATGGTTAATTTCAAGAAGATGGATACCTGGGAGTATTGGTCTAAACATCTCTGGTAATATAATAATCCTGATTTTGTCATTTGTTGATTTCTTTTTCTTTATCATTGAAGGAATTATCATTTTCCTCTATCCGTCCTACTAATATTTTCTTCAGAGTTCTTATCTGATGCCACAGTAGTTAAACACATCCAGTGTTTCATAGTTCCTCCTTTCCACCAAATATTTGACTCTCACCAGCCAAATTTCAGAATTTAGGCTCTATTTCCAAGTTAACAATGGAGAAAAGTCAAAGAGCAAAAGCATTTAAAGAAGTGATCAATTCTATAGCAGAGTCCAGAGCATCGAGTTTGGTAATCTCTTGACTGACACATATAAATGCTACATATTTCATAATTTCTGGTGACCACACAATAACCACAGAAAGCTTGGTCATTTTTTCCATCTTGTTTTGCCTTGGAAGCCAAATGAAACTATTCTCAGTAGTTTATCTCATATCCTTATGATAGTCGTCCTTTAAATGATGAAGTAACTCAATAAAATACATATGCAGACACTTTTAAATTTGAATTGAAAGTGGCGTTTCATCATGGACAAATGATGAGGAGAATAAATTGAATTAATGGAAGTTCAAATGTATATATTGTTTATTACCTATAGGTCAATAGTATAACGCAAGACCTACTAAAATGTAAGACATTGTACAAAGTTAGAAATTAATTAAAAGGAGACTAAAACATGGTGTCTGCTCCTAGTGTTAGAGAAGACATTCACTCATTACATTAATACTTACCGAGTAACCATATATACAATGTATCATACATATACAAAAAATACAATTTTTTTACCATATATACAACATACTTTGATACACGCCCATTAATATGTCTCTGTGTGTGGATCTGGCTGGTATCAATCTTATTTTCCCTGACATCCCAAACCCCAGTGGCATCTTTTATCCCATTCTCATCCATAAGTGTCTAGCAGTAGTTAAGGTCATTCTTTCAATCTTAGGCTTGTGTTCTTATCTCACTATGAATGTGGTAGTATTAGAATCTTCAGTGGTAGAAGAAGAAATAGGCAGCCATGGACAAAAGGAGACCCTGCATGGAGAATTGTGCAATATAGTCCCTGTGTAAATGTGTCCATGTTCGTTTAATTTTAGTCTTTAGTTTCCTGAAAGGTAAGCTAAGGAAGTCTTCCCCAGGGCTTATATTCTATGCTTCTATGTCATAATATCTTTTTGTTGGTCTTCCACTACTGTTTCTTCCTAATGCACACCCTCATGGGTCCTGACTTGGCCACCATTTTAATACTCATCCACACTAGACTCCTCATCCCCCCACAAATATCACATTATGTTCTGCATTGTTGGCCCCCATGTCATCTCATTCAACCCACCTGGTGGAGCATCTGTGCCTCCTGCATGACTATAACCTTACTAATGCAGAATACCCTCTCTGGAATACGGGAGGCATCACAAATGATTGGGAACGAGCACTCTCTTCCACCTCCCAGGTCCAGTGGGGCAAGAGATAGAAGCAATGTTTTTTATTTTTTTCTTCTTCTGTTATAAGTGACAGGTGTTAGAGAACAGTAAGAGATTTAGGATGGTTCTGAAAAGTCAAATTGAAATTTTAATATCAGTCACATGATGAATTAATTACATTTTGCTAAGCTATCCTGGAAAATTATCACATTGTATTATTTTGGTGGGTTCGGGTTTTCTGTCTTTCATGCAGTGAACTTTAGAATTTAACTCTCAGAGCACACAGAAGTTGCTCATAAGTTGGAACTGATCACTCAGGGAAAAAATGAGGTAACTATTCATTAAAGTGTGTGCCAAAGGAAAAATCGATGATAAGGGATATATATTTTGAACTTTCAGAAAAATAGATCAATATGGCCCAAAGAGAGTAGAAAAGGAAAGAAATTTTAAAGAGGGACAAACTGTTTAAAAGAAAGGAAGAAGGCATTCCTAGGAAATGAAATGACATAAATTGAGCACAGAAAGTTGGCATCATAAAATACTCATTTGTGAATGTATGTTTGCATACATTTGTTAGTTTATTTTTGGTCACCATTGCATACATTCCTCTTTCTCCTAACATAAATGTTCTGGATTTTTCTTGGAGAACCAAGAACTCCTTTCCTACTCTTTGATGATATCATTTGTATCCCTAATTTAAGCTGTGTCTGAAGTTAGATTTCCTTTCAATTATTTCAGTTATGGAGCCATTGAATTCTTCATGGGATATTGCTAATTTTATTTAGCTCTTCTATCAATTACAGTAGAAAGAGTTCTCAATAGTGATATGGTGATAAATTTCTAGTTTTTGATAAAAAAGGTCTGCTTGGCTAGAGTGAAAGATTTACGACAGAGGATAGTGAAAGATAAGTTAAGTATGGATAGAATAGTAGGTCTCAAATGCTAAATTAATAATGTTTACCAGAACAGTTGACAGGTACCTTACTATTTCTAGGAGACCCATTTTAGCTGTCCTCACTTTTTAAAGTCAAGGCTTTGGTAACATCAGGCTGGGGCCATAGCCAAACCATCATTCTTAACTCAAGGAAGTCTAACAAACTGTGGCCTTAACCTCTGTTCTCAAGGTTCCTGGCTCTATATCCTTTTGGAGCTAAAATAGATAAAAACTAAGACTCATATAGAAGTTTAATGTGTCCCCAAGGCAACATTGAGATTTTCTCTTCCTCCCACTAAGAAAAAATTTTATTTAATTTGTAGGGGGAGGAGGAGGAAGTGGCTAATCTTAGGCTGTTTACAGAAACTCCTCCCAGGGTCTCAGATTGGCCTTGCCTGTCTGATTTGTTCTATTTCAGGGTGGAATCCTTGTGGGTCCTTCATGTTCCTGTTTTTCATTTCATGCAGGGATGGGACCTAGGCATAAATTTATACTTGTATAACCACTGAGAGAGGTCACATTTAACCATCTGGTTAGAAACTGGGCCTAAGATTTTTCTAACCTGTGAGAAGCTGCAGCTACAGACGTGTTGATTTTAGTGACTTTGTGTCTCTGTATATTCAGGTTACCATAGAGGGCAAATGTCAATGGATTTTATCTTCCGTATGTGAAGAAACTGATTTTTTTTTTCAGAGGATGGTTTTAGGACTAAAGAGGATGGTTTAGGCCTGTCTTAGCAGTTGTGGTGTATAGCAATTGTGGTAGTGCATAGCTTCCCATCTTTATGGAAACTGTTAGCCTAGATTCTTTTAGGAAACCTTCTCTTGTCACATTCTAATCATGACATTGGTGGACAAAAGCATATTCTCTGAGAGTTTGATTTATGACCATAGAGTATCCGAGTATCCTACTGATTTGGAAGGGATACTAAGCTTGGGGTGCCTGGGTGGCTCAGTGGATTAAGTGTCCGACTTCGGTTCAGGTCATGATCTCGCAGCTGGTGAATTCGAACCCTGTGTGGTGTTCTGTGCTGAAGGCTCGGAGCCTGGAGCCTCCTTTGGATTCTGTGTCTCCCTGTCTCTCTGCTCCTACCCTGCTCATGCTCTGTCTCTCTCTCTTTAAAAAACAAACATTGAAATATCTTTCCTACTTTAAAAAAAAAAAATTATGTAACTATCTATAGTTTGGTACTAGAGGAAATATTTCCTCCCTCTGTCTCTTCCTTCAGAAAGCTCTTTCCTTTTCCTCAAAATTTCTCTCAAGTATTCCTCAAGTATTTCTTCCTCTTTGAAGCTTTTTTTTTTTTTTTTTTTGACACAGTGAGGCAGTTTGTTATTCTGTTGTAATCTGTATCATGTAACACAGTGATAGGCTTACTTATCTGTCTCTTGTATTGTAAATTACTGTAATTCCTTTCATAATACTTATTTAGCACCCATTCTGTGCTACTTTGTGTTAAGCTTTGGGGATTTGGGGCTGAACAGACAAACATGGTTTGTGCTCTGTGTGAGGGCTATTTCAGTTCTTATATACAACAGACTCTTGCTAAATACTGAATTAGTGCACAATTCAAAACATATTCATCTCTGAACCTTTTCTGACTAACACCACTCCACAAAGATCTTAAATCTTTATTGAATATCCACCTTTGTCTTAATTTATTTCTTAACATTTTGAGAGCTGATGCTTGGCATTCATAAGCCATATATCTCAGATCTGCAAAGAGTTCCTAAGTCAAAACTTCAGAAATATTTACCAAAGCAGATAAAATGCCCTCTGAATCACAATGTCACTAAAAGTTACATTTATAACACCACGTAGATGCAGTCCTTGCTTTTCATCTTTTTAATTTTCACTATCATTTTGTCATCTATGTTATAAAAAATATTACAGTGACTAGAGAACTAATTGAAACCATTTAAAAAATACCTTTTCTTATTTCCATACACACCAGACTACAGATTATGTTCAAGTGATAGAACAAACTGAATTTGACAATTCACATGGAAGAGTATCTAAAACTATTATACCCAGGCTAAGAACCACAGATATATTATCATATATATTGGCTAACTCAGTATCTTTAGTTGGACTTTCCTGCCTTATGCCATGGCCTATTTTTCAAAAGAAATGTTTGCATGTGTGACTTTTATGAGTTATTTACTTAAATGATGAATGGAGAAAAAATGAGAAGAGAAAAATATGACTTCATGCTGGCTTTTCTAAAGCTATGTGACTCCTACTCTTCAAATTTGTGAGTTAATAAATCACAAGTGAATTATATTGTGGATTTTTCAAAGTGATCGAAAATACAAAAATCCTGAATATCAAGTTTATGAATGTTATAATGATGAAATTCATCATTATCAATTAAACTCTAAGTTACTTAAAGGTACAATGATTTGTATACTCAAACTATGTAAATAAAACATTGAATATCTCTGCGTCTGTATCTCACAAATAGAATTAGTATATGATGTTATATTTTTATTACTGTCCCTCAAATCATTGCAGGTCTTAGCATACAGTTTGTCTATCAAATAATAGCTTGATCGCTATTCTAGTAATTTTAGGCAAAATAGTTTCGTTTATGCTCATAGCATTTTGCTACCTTTGCACTCATTGATGAAAAAGTCATTTAGAGTTTGGGGTGCAGCAATGTTGGAACAGAATGAACCAAAGTGATCCCCTTGAGGTTAGGTTCAAGATATTAGCTTCCTTAGTTTTAACCTAAACTACTCATATAATTGGTTGGATCTATGGTAAGACAATCAGCAATTAAAATTTATTAGAAGTATCTTATCCAGAATTTCTAACAGAGCTCAAAAAGCCACTAAAGTTATAGGGGCGACTGGGTGCCTCAGTGAGTTGAGTGACCAACTTCAGCTCAGGTCATAATCTCGTGGTTCACGAGTTTGAGCCCCACATGGGGCTCTGTGCTGCCAGCTCAGAGCCTGGAGCCTGCTTTGGATTCTGTGTCTCTCTCTCTCTGTCCCTCCCCCACTTGTGCTCTATCTCTTGTCTCTCAAAAATAAATAAACATTAAAATAGTCTCCTAAATTATATTTATTTCCAGAATGCCATTATTTATCTTTTTATTTTAAAAAAGCACTTTTAAGAATCTTATGTATGGATCTTGATCAATGGAACATAGCTCGCACTTTTAGTGGGAAGACAGCCACTTAAATCTTCTGTTAAAATGCAGCACGATTAGTGCTATAGTAAATTTATGAATAATGTGTTATGGAAACACAGCAATGGGAGTGACAAGTTCTGACAGAGGCAGGAAAAAAGCTACAGAGAAAGTAGCTTAATGGAGGAGATATTTGCACAAACTCCTCATGAATAAGATTTTCCCATCAAGTTGAAGTATGAAAGGAATAGGTAGTCCTGGCAAAGAGATCACGGTCAACTACAGAAAAGCATGAGAAAGCAACTTACAGCTGAGAAACTAAATCTGTCTTTAAAGCCATACCCAAACCACTGGAGATATTCAATAATTTATAGAATGTTTTTCATGTATTTGGTAGAGTAGTTTTTGTGTTTGTGTGTTTTTTTAATGAGTTTCTTTGGCCAACCCCTTTTATCAAATTCTATGTTCTTAAATGCAGGGGCCATTTCTAATTTATCTAGCAAAACATACCATTGGCAGCTGTTCAGCATAGTTGTCAAATGAATAGCAATGTAGCTGGACTGTGGGTTGTGTGAGACTGAGATTGGAAGATAAAGAGGTTAAGTTGGGCCAATTTGCAATGGGATTTGAATGTCAAAACAAGCACTTTGGCCTTTATTCTTTCAGCGAAGACAAGCCACCAAGCGCGTTTAAGTAGATGAAGGCCATGATCCAAGCTATGCTACTGATAGTTCCAAAAGAAGAGAAGATATTTTCTTTGGTCTCAGAATGAAGGTTAATTGTTTTAATAAAAAATATTTTAGCTTGTTCACACACGACTCTTGGGTTTTTGTTTTGTTTTGTTTAATAATTAGGAAGCTCTAGAATAGATACTTGTTTGTAACTAAGAAGTCATTATCTGAACAACATACACCAACATACAGCAACAATTTGGTGTATGGTTAACTTCAGCAGGTACAGATACCCCCAAGGAAAGTCTCCTTATTCTAGAAACTTCATCGGAAAACCTGAGAAGTTTAGTGGCTTGACTACCAAGCTGTTTTGAATATGCTGATCTTTAAGTAGAAGAGCCAGTCATTTCCATAGGCATTAAATTGTATTTTACTTTTCCAAGTAATATGGCAGTTACATCAAAGTTACCAATCCATGCTCAAGAAGCCATTGTCTAAGACTAACGCTAAGGCTTAAGCTTCATTGTCCTCTGCTAATAATTTTTACTACTTCTCATGTTAAAGGAAAATCCAAACCTTTTAAGAAAAGTGGACTTGTGCCCATATGCACAGAGAGCAAAGAAAGCAAGAAATATTGATAGCTAATAACATTATATTATACTGTTCAAATTACAATTCGAGGTTTATGGTTTAGTTTTCTATTGAATATATCATAGAAATTTAATCTTAAGCTATTTCTGATGGAAATGAAGAAATTATCAAACATGATTTCATTGTACATTTGGAAATTGGATTTAATTTGTTATTTGCAACTATTCTAATATGGGTTTGTATGGCTGTAATACTCTTTTAATTTCTAACTTACTAACTTGAGCTTCTAGTTTATATTACTTGAACCTTCCATAGATATGGATCATACAGCTTACAGACAAAGGTCACCTCTCCATGATTTCCTCACATGATACATGATTCAATCTATTCCACCTGCAAATATATTATTAGAAATACTGCATAGTTAGAATTCTTCTTAAAAATATCAGAAATCTGCTTGCTATGTGTTACAAACTTGTCCTGTGTTTCTGAGTAAATGCTTATATCTATTCCCATTTTCCCTATTTCTACAAAAATAACATTGACACTCCTTCCTTCTGGGTAGTGGATTTCAGAAAAATTTAGCTTATGTTTTAACATAAACACAACCCCAAGGAAGAGACAAGGTGGTATGTGGAGGTCATCAGCATAATTATTATTTGACAAATGAAAATGATTTTCTGTTCTTGGTACAAAGCTATTTCATAGACTGAAAAATAAATGTGTAGAAGGACAAATTAATCAGAATATTCTCAATCAAAACGCTCTAGCTCAAGGTTAGTAAGTTGCTTATTCTCATTTATGGAATAGTTCTACTGAGGTTTTGACATGCTAGGGCGTTATGCTCATCGAAACATTAAGTTAGGCACAGAGCACACCAAAGAGCATACAGAAAAGGAGCATTTTAGGATGCCGCTGTATTTTGGCTTGACTAATTTAAAAGCAACTCTCTCACTTAATTATGTTTAATTTCTTTTTTTATTATGTTTAATTTCTAAAATAAAATCAAATTGATATGACATGTAGTACCCAGAGAAATCATCTTACAAGGATTAAGGGTTTTAAAAAATTAAGGCTTATTTTAAAAAATTATAAATGGCTTGCAATAGATCAGAGTTTTAAATGCATAGATAATATTCTAAGGTATTTTTCCCCCCTATAACCTGTAGAAATTTGAAGGAAAAAGCTCAGCAATAGTTCTTTTCTGTATCTGTAGGCTAGTTGCTTCATTAAGTGTTAAGATATGGGTTTAAATCCACATACCTCTTTTTACCAGGCATTTTGCATAAAACAGTGCCTTCGCCTTCTCTATTCCTTTCGAGTTTCTTCGTCTCTAATAATAATAATAAACATAATAATTCATTAAATCCTTACTCAGTACCAGGTACTTTTTCACATGCTTTTCCTAACTTAATTTATTTAATCCTCATAATGGCTCAGTGAGAAAGTGTCAATGATTACAAAGAAGAAACAACTGAAGCACAGACGTGTTAGACAGGTTGTCCCAGACCACATAGTTTCTAAGTAGTCTAGCAGAGTGGGACACAGCCAATACCTACACTAGATTACAGCAAGGTCAGTAAAATGTGGAACTAGTGAAGTTGACCTTAGGACACTCTTTTTATTAATATAGTCTATCATAGGTCAGCACTGATACCTCTATGAGCTAATGACGTTGAAATCTCTTGGTATTGTATGTATGATTAAAGACATATAATACCAAGGTACTTCATTTGCTGCGCACGGAGAATAGAAGCTTCCACAGAGAGCCACAATTCCACAGATCATTTAATTGCAGAGAATTTAGTGATACGTGAAATATTACAATGTCAAAACTAAAAATATTTCCATATATTATAAAAGTGTATTAGCTCTCATTGAAGGAAAAAATAGGGCCTAAGGTATCCAAAGTACCTTTTAAAATACTCTTTTGATTACTATTTTTTTTAATTTTTTTTTAAGTTTATTTCTTTTTGAGAGAAAGAGACAGGATGTGAGCGGGAGAGGGACACACAGAATCCGAAGCAGGCTCCAGGCTCTGAGCTGTCAGCACAGAGCCTTGACGCGGGGCTCAGAACTCACAAGCAGTGAGATCATGACCTGAGCCGAAGTCGGACGCTTATACAACTGAGCCACCCAGGCGCCCCTTTGATTACTATTTTTAAAGTATATATATTTACACACACATAAATATATATGAATATATATTTTTAATAAAATAAAAGCAGTTAATATGTTTTTGTCTTGGATCTGAATGAGGCAGCAGCCTTGGGCAGAGCCATATTGAAACACCATGACCAGAACAAGAAGGACATCAGGGTGGTCTTCTGACTTATATTTTCAGTTTTCTGATTCATTAAATTTGTTTCATTTTATAGTATCTACAGAATATGTGAGAGGGGCACCTGGCTGACTCAGTAGAGCATGTGACTCTTGATCCTGGGGTTGTGAGTTTCAGCCACATGTTAGGTGGGGGTAGAGATTACTTAAAAATAAAATCTTTAAAAAAATAAAGAAAGAATATGTGAGATCTTGAAGTATTTTTACCCTTTGCTTCAATATAATGGGAATAACTTTGATCTCACAAGAGTGGTATGATCATTAAGGGAGCTGATACGAAAATGCTGGGTAAACTATAAAAACAATAAGTTCATAATAAATAATAAACTGATGTGGTTAACAGTAGTAATTATAATAATAGTAATAGTAGTAAAATTTAATGAAAGCCAATACCAGATGCAAGACTTCTGGTGTTGCTTTATCACTACTGGAGAGAAAATTCAATTTTAGTACACCTATGGATTCTTTTCACATTTTATAGAGAAATTATTATGTTCTTTTTTTGAAGTTTATTTATTTTGAGAGAGAGAGAGAGATAGAGAGAGAGGACACACATGAGTGTGAGAGGGGTCAGAGAGAGAGGGAGACAGAGAATCCCAACCAGCTCCACATTCAGCATGGGACTTGACTTGGGTTGAAGTCATGACCTGAGGCAATATCAAGAGCTGGATGCTTAACCAACAGAGCCACCCAGGAGCCCCGAAAAATTATTATATTTTTGACAAGGCAGAGCTGACTATAAAGGTCGAATGTAAAATGTACATGATGCAAACAAACAGACAGACAAACACCCAAGTTTGCAGTAGAAAATATTCTTTAGAAGTCTAAGGCAAAAAGCCATTATCAACTGGACCAGCCAGTTCAGGAGTTCCCCAAACCAAGGACACCTAAAATCCAACTACCCTTTCTCATTAGTTTTCAAACATTTCTGCATTTGTCAAGAAAGAGAATCAGTCTTCAGTTACCAAAATGTTCCTTGAATGAATCCGTTGTGTTCATACCTCCCAAACACTGAACTCTCAATGATAGTAACAAATTATTCTAACAGAGTCTTAACTCAGGGGCCACCTTACCATGAATAGCTTTCTCTATTGGAGCAGGGAAAGCAGAAGTACACCCCTGCTGACCAAACCAATGCACATGCAGTCAGGAATTATCTAGAAACAAACACTAAAAAGAATAGCAGGTATGTCAGAAGAAAATGTAAGTCATGTGCACAAAGGTTAAGTACATATGCTTTTCTGTCGAAATTGGGAAAAAACAGTTTTGCATTCCCTGAAGAGATCATTGGTTTCTGGAAAGTATTACACAAAATTATTAGATTCCAGTTACAACATGAGCCCTATTTTCTAAGGCCTAATGTATGAAGAATCATACAAAGTTTATTACAATATACTGTCTATAAGATTTTTGTATCATAATTAAAGTAGTAATTTTTAAGGGGACTAGATTTCTTTTCTACTCACTTTCTCCAATTTAGAGTCGAGGACCCTGTTTATCAAGCAACTATCCACTTACTTCCTAATCTGATATGAGTCAATCAAGTCCTACACACATTTTTGTGTGAATAACATTAACTTACCTTATGTGAATATGATGATAGCTAATACATACATAATTTTAATAAATGAATTCATAAACCATTGCCTCAACCAATAAATAAGAGCTTCCTTCTGACTAGAAAGAGTGAATTTATCAATGTTGGTTTTATATATTCCTCATCTCTGTTAAATATAAATCTTCTTCCTGTGGCCAAACATGCTGGTCTGATGCACTTCTAGTCTGCCATCATTCGTCCTTGATAATTTGAAAAAAATATCTGCTATATACTGGGTAGTCTAAAAGTTAAGTGAGTCTTGGATCAGGAAGAAAGAATATACATTTATAAGTCTTTTGTGTTCTAGGAGTAGCAGCAGCTAAGGATGTGACTATTGTGTTACACTCTGGCTCAGAATTTTTGATGAGAATTTTAAACAGCAGGTACATGAATATTGCCACTTAATTTACTTTTTTTGTCTTATTAGGCATCTTTCATATATGTGTGCATGCCCACACACGTATGCACACACACATACACCTACTCCTGTATTATAATATAAACTAGAATAAAATTGCATCTTAATTCAAATTAAAGCCTTCAAGTATATATGTAGCTGCACGAGTTTCCCCAAATCAATATTTTGATGTTGTTTTTTCTAGATTCACATCTTACTCCATCCAACCATTTTCCAATACTTTTGAGAATATCAGAAATATACAGTAAGGCTTTTTATATTAATCAGCATAATTTAGTGGTTGTATGAAATATATAATCCCACCTTCTCTTATGCCACCAAGTTTTTATGCTATGATTATTTAACCAAATTTTCCATAGCTGCAGTTAGATATTTGTCACACTGTTTATATAAATACGGTCATCTGAGTAAATTTTGCACTTTTTTTTTAATTTTATTTATTTATTTTGATAGAGAGAGAGAGTGGGGAAAGGGCAGAGAGAGAGGGAGAGAGAGAATCCCAAGCAGGCTTTGCACTGTCAGTGCACAGAGCCCAATTTGGGGCTCAGTCTCACAAACCATGAGATAATGACAGGAGCTAAAACCAAGAATTGGATGCTTAACCGACTGAGCCACTCAGGTGCTCGAAACTTTGTACTTTTGTTCAACATGTGATAAAAACAAGCTTCTTACTTCCTCCATAATATGTCCATTTATTCAAAATATCTTTTGAGCATCTATACAGAAAGTACTATGAAAAAATGCACATTCATAATTCAGAGGAGAAGTTCATTCATGTTTCTGTGGTTTGAAGAAATACAGGGTAAAAAGTGAGAAGAGTTGGATTTTGAAGAAAAGTTAAAGTTTGAAAAAGTGAGAAAAGTGGAGGAAGAGCAAAAGAGACAATGGGGAAATTTGTGTCTGCAAATGTCTGTCCTATCTGGACCTAATCAAGACTATTTTCATGTAATAAAGAGTTTTCCTACAAAATAGGAAGTGGATCTCTGTAGTAACTCAAATCACAGACTTGCCAATTCTGTCAGTAAGATCACTTTCAAGTATTATCCTGATGAATCTCCTTTAGGTCTGTCTAATTAGAGTGTATCATTCCCTTGGTGGTAAAACTCCTTTCCTCGATGTGGCCAATGAGAACCTTGCTTAGGATTTTGCAGGAACTATATGGAAAAAGACTAATTCTAAAATTGTAAGAACTAAGGACAATATCAGCCTGGAAGTATCAGATGTATGGAAAACAGTCTTAAAGGTACTCTTCTCTTATAATAATAAAGCTAATCTCAAAATGAACTTTTAAAAATATTGAGTTTTCTGCTTTTTTTAATAAAATAAACTAAATGATATAATTTGATTGCTGTATAAATTAATAAAGGTAAGATGAAAATGTTTGTATACCTGAAATGTCTGAAAGAAAGGTCTATTTCAAAGAATCAGTCTTTATTCATTTGAATTTGCATCTATCTCTTTCTTCAAAGTACATTCCATTTAACTAATTTGTGATTTGATTTCTATTTGAACCGTAAGTTTAATTAGATTTTTTGAATCCAGATTGTAATTTAGTTTATCCATGTATGGCTTTTAAAAGGAAACTAATTTTAGGTATTTGTTCTGAACATTAATTTTAATTTTCAAAGCTTTTTATAATAAAGGAGTTTTGAAAGCGTAATTTTCATGTATATCACCTTTCATGTTACACCAGCACACTGATTTCCAAACAAACTTTTGTCCCATGAAATAAAAATTTCAATATACTATGCCAATCTTCTAAATTGGCAAAATAAAGCCAAGGTACAAACACCACTTCTGTCTAAACCATATCAATATGCATGTGTATTTCTAAACATAAGTAACTAACAAAACTGCATTTTTTTCTGTTAACTTTGAGGTTATGGGGTCAAGTGATGGTAGTTGTAAGATAGTCTGGCACATTCCAGGTTTAAGGAGTTTACAACTGTCACAGTCCATTATCTGCTTCCAATAGAGAGAGCTATTCATTCAAAGTTAGGCTTGGGGGATACCTGGGTGGCTCAGTCGGTTGAGCATCCAACTTTGGCTCAGGTCATGATCTCGCAGTTTGTGAGTTCAAGCCCTGCGTCGAGCTCTGTGCTGACAGCTCAGAGCCTGGAGCCTGCTTCAGATTCTGTGTCTCCTCCTCTCTCTGCCTGTCCCCTGCTCGTGCTCTGTCTCTCTCTCTCTCTCAATAATAATAAATAAAAATGTTAAAAAAAAAAGAGTTAGGCTTGGATTCTGGCAAAATCCATTATAACAATTACCCCAATGTGGATTTCACCGCTATTCACAATATTTGGGCATGTGCAACTCGACCCAGAGCCACAATCTCAGAAATAGTTGGATTATTCTCTAAATTCCATCTTCTACTCAGTTTCTTCTTTTCCTTCCCCATCTTAACATAGTATTTTAAAATAAAGTTTTCAGAACAGATTTAGGTTAAACATTCCATGCTCATGGATTGGAAAAAATAAATATCATTAATATGTCTATACTACCCAAAGCAATCTACACATTTAATGCAATCCCTATCAAAATGTCACCAACATTTTTCACAGAACTAGAACAAACAATCCTAAAATTTGTATGAAACTGCAAAACACCCTGAATTGTCAGAACAATCTTGAAAAAGAAAGCGAAGTTGGAGGCATCACAATTCCAGACTTCTGATTGTATTACAAAGCTGTAGTGATCATGACAGTATGATACTGGCATAAAAACAGGCACATAGATCAAGTGAACAGAATAGAAAACAAATATATACAAATTAATGTATAAAGTTCTTAATAGAAATAGGAGTAGAGCTCCAGAGTATAAATATATATATAATAAATATAATATATAATATAATAAATATAATATAATATAATAATATATATTTTAAAGAAAAAGGTATATATATATTTTTTTAATTGGAAAAGGTATGTAGGGGCGTCTGGGTGGTTCAGTTGTTTAAGCATCAACTGTTGATTTTTTGGCTCAGGTCATGATTTTGCAGTTCAAGGTTTTCAAGCCCCGCATCAGACTATGCACTGACAGTGTGGAGCCTACTTGGGACTCTCTCTCTCCCTCTGTCTCTGCCCCTCTCCTGCTTGTGCTCTCACTCTCTTTCTCTCTCAAAATAAATAAGTAAACTTTAAAAAAATTAAAAAAGAGGGACAACTGGGTGGTTCAGTCGGTTAAACATCCAACCTTGGCTCAGATCATGATCTCACGGTTTATGAGTTTGAGCCCCGTGTCAGGCTCCGTGCTGACAGCTCAGAGCCTGGAGCCTGCTTCAGATTCTGTCTCCCTCTCTCTCCCCCCTCCCCCTACTTGTGCTCTTTCTGTCTCTCAAAAATAAATAAGTGAAAAAAATCTTTAAAGGATAAAAAGTATGTTAACATAACCTTAGAACATGGTGCATACGTATTTTTATATTTGAAAGGAAAGGAGGGAGAGCTGGTGTCCTGCTAAGTGATGGTTTTAACAAAATTTTAACAGGATTCCAAGTGGTCCCATTAAATTTAAACTCTTGTGTGTTTGCCATCTTCTAAATCAGTGTTCCTCATTTTCGACACTCTTGACGACTTTTTTGGCCAGAGAATTCTTTGTGGTAAGTAGTTGCGCTGCTCATTGTCGAATAAGTAATAGCATCTCTGTCCTCAACACACCATAAGCTAGTAGAAGCCCCACCAGTTGTGACGGAGAAAAGTCTCTAGGCATTGCCGATATCACATGGGGGCAAAATTGACCCCAGTTGAGAACTAAAGCACACATTTAAAACATTCTTTTCCAGAAGATGTTTAAACCCATGGGAAAAAGATATGGTGAGATGGAGAAATTTAAAGTAAATATGAGTTTGAAGTTTGGGCAGAACTTCAAAGAATTACATTAAAGTTTTTGTGTTATCTGAGCCTGCTTAATCATTCCATTTTGGACTTGGTGTTTGTTTTATTTGAGTAGAAATCTTCAGTAAATAGCAGTGCAAAAGGGAATCATATCTTGTTTTTATTATGGTAAAATAAATAAAGCTCTTTTCCTCGGGATCTCTTAGTTTTTTTTTCCCCCATGAATCCTTTCTTTGAGATATGATATTGCTAAATATTAACCAGAAACACACAAAAGATAGCACTTCATTCAAAACACCTAACCGGATACCCAGAGTCCAAGAGGAAAACTTCAGTGCTAACATCCATGTATGTTTGCTTATAACTTAAAGCCATTGCTGTTCTTTTGAGTTGTGTTTTTACTGTAAGTTTGAAAAGGCCTATCATCTTTGTAGTGATATTAAAAATACCCATTTAGTCAGGACAGCAAAAATTCTTTACTTAGAAAGACCTCCTAAGTCTGCATAACATTTGCGTGTTGTAGCACTAAACTATACTAGAATAGAATAATTCAACTTTATTTAAGGTGAGTAAGTGGCAGAAAAAAGTCTCAGAGAAAATTCCAACGAAAATTATTTCTGGCTTGAGAATAAGGAATGGTCCAGGATTTGTGAAGCCTGAAGTCTGTATAATTAATAAGACTCTTTCAAGAAATAACAATACAAATTTATATATAAAATAGAAAGGGGACATTTAGAGTGGGAAAGTAAATTACTACAATTACATTTTCTTTTCAATGCTGACAAATTGTACAAAAGCACAAACTGACAAAAAATTAATAACATATTATTTTTTATTAATTAACTGCCTGATACCCTCTATCATGGTTTTTCCCTATAATTTTTGGCTTCATGCTTTTTGATAGCATCTTCATATTACATTGATTTTATAGTAACTTTTCTATAGCAAGAATAAGAATTTACATATTATTTCCTCCATTGTGCTTGGTTGAACTGCCTTATTTTCATGTAAAATTTATTTTTAGCTACACAATTTTTGGTAATGCCATGTAAGTATTTACTTTTGATAATGCCATGTAATGTTAAATTTGGAAATATCTCTCTCAATTTTCTTATTATCTGCAAGATTTCAAATGATTTCTCAGACATGTTTCTGGATTGGTACATTTCAAATTTTGTTTCTTCTTTAAGCTCAAGGTTCTGGAGTGATGCAACATAGGACACATCCATTTCTCAAGCACAACAACTTTCTCACATCTTCATATCATGGTGATGGGTTCATTCATTCAGCAGATGGTAGGAATATGCTTAGAAGCTATCTTTACTCTGGGGCTACCAGCAATAACTTACTTCTGCATACATGTGGCTGATAAACCCAGCTATAATTATAGCTATATTATTCATTATACACTAAACCAAAGATAACTGCATGCCCGCTTCAACTACCCCTGTTAGGTCACAGAAATATTCATGGTCACTTCAAGGCCTCACTTGATGAAAAGTGAAGTATGACACAGAGAGCTTAGGGTAAAAAGAGACAGTAGTTCTTGTACATTATGACTTTAGCAAATTTTACCAAAAAATGATCACGGGAACATGTTAAAGGTGAGGCATCCTGAATTTTGGATTTCATTAACTTCATTATCTGAATGTCAAACTCTGTCAATTCTACTTTGGAATAATCTTGTATACTGCCTATTTCTCTCTATTGTCATTGAAATCGCTATCTATTTTATAGGTCAGAACCATATAACCCTCAGTTCATTTTTAAGCCTTCTAAGTGGTCTCTCTGTTTGTATTTGTTTTCCTGTTCAAGTCATTCTACACAGGGAGTCAAAATGTTCTTTCCGGAAAGCAAATATGATGATGTTCCTCCTTGCCACAACCCTTTCAAAAATCTTCCATTGTCCTCAGGATGGAAATTAGAAACTTGAATTTTCTTCTCTGCTTCCTTCTCTTGCCTTATTCCTTGCTGGGTTTTTTTCCCCCATTCATATTCTGCATTGTATACCTATGCATGTAAACTGGCTTATCATTTGGTTTGGTTCTTTGATTGCTTTCTGCCCTTTCCCATACTGTATACTATTCATGAGGTTTGGGATACTTGTCCCACATCTTCCATGCCATCATTTAGTTAGCACGTAGCCATTGCTCCATTTTTTTTAAGGGTCACTTTCTCAGGCCAGACTTATTAATCAGGTGGCATCCACACATTGCACTACCACCTCCTGTGCTTCTAATATTGTCGTAAAGTTATGTCTGGATTACTTCGTCTTTCCCACCAGTCTCTAAGTTTCCTAAGGATACAGTCTGTAGTTTTATCACAAATGGACTCTTGGTACCTTACAGATTGCATGCAGTGGGTGCTCTGAAATGCTTGTTGAATGGTGATGGCGAATGAATGAATAGTTACTACTCTCTAAGGCCCTTAGTCAAACGAAGTGATGGCAGAAGTAGAAACATCAGTGAGAATCAGATGTAATTAAACAGTCAAGAGGGACATATACAGAACAGCATGGAAACACAGTAGAAGAGCAATTGAACCATCCCCTGGAGAGTCAGGAGAAGATTTCAAGAAAGGCGATATCTGAGTGGAGACTTTTGAACACGAACGGGGATGAGCCTGCAGGGAAGAGGGCTAGGCAGATATTCCCAATGGAAGACACAACACATGATAAATAAGGGAGGAGGCACAGAAGAAAACATTGTATTCAAGGCACAGAAAATAATGCTCTACATTTGGGACATGGAGCGCACATGGGACAATAGCAGTCAATAAAGCAGAAGTAGGCAGGAACCAGATCTCCAAGGACCTTGCATTTATAATACTGAGTTACTTGTAAATTAATAGAAGCCATTGGTTGGTTTTAAGCAGAAGAGTGGCAAATCCAGTTTCTTAAAGGCTGTACTATTTCTCATTTAATGGATCGAATGGCCCAAGGAGTAGCAGTTTTTGCTTGGATCACTCTAGTAGCTACAACCCCAACCAGCCTCTTTCAGTCTTTTAATAAGATGATACAGGGGCGCCTGGGTGGCTCAGTTGGTTGGGCGGCTGGCTTTGGCTCAGGTCATGATCTCACAGTCTGTGAGTTCGAGCCCCGCACTGGGCTCAGAGCCTGGAGCCTGCTTTGGATTCTGTGTCTCCCTCTCTCTCTCTGTTCTTCCCCTGCTCATGCTCGGACTCTATGTCTCTCACAAATAAATAAACGTCAAAAAAAAAGTGATGCAAAAATGTTACCTTGCTGCACTTTCCTTTTTTGGTATCAAACACTTCTTGACCAGGTGGAGTTGTTTTTTGTTTGTTTGTTTGTTTGTTTAAGTCACATAGGCAAAGCTGCCAGATTACATTTCAATAAGAGGCAAGAGAAATAACATGTCATATCTTAGTTCAGTTAAGATATATATTTTGCTGAACTTAAATATTGATTTATAAAAATTGACGCTAAACTCTAGAAAAAAATCGTGACAATTTATATTACTGAAAAGTTTTACTATTGCCTCATGCATTGGCTGTATTTCATTTTATGGCTCCAATGATTTTCATCGGACACCTGCCTCTATTCAGAAGCATATTCCTTTGAGTAACTGCTTTATAATGTGAAAGTCAAGGCTGGCTCATCTATGCACTACTGCCATCTGCTGGTGATAATTAGCAAATTGTTTATATCTTTGCTCTTCAGGAAATGATTGGTTAATAGTGTGAAATTAAATCCTTTTGTAGAAAACAGAGGTGAAGCAATCGGTGATTCATTTCTATAGTCAATATTGAGAATTCCCTTACCCTTTTATCTTAAATAAGCTCTCACAATTCGTTTATGTATCCTGAGCTATAGAATGAAGAAAGATTCTTTATTTGCCTGATTCCACTTGTTTGCTTCTGGCAAACATATATCTTCAATCTTGCCACAATTCCTGATACTGCATACTCCTTCTCAGAAAAGCGGTTTAAACCACTTGTCCAGTTGTGTGTGACAGTGAGTTGACAATGTTTTGCTATTGGTGTATACAATAATGAACTCTTTAAGCAGAATTTTCATTTCTTTTCCAAGTACTGCTTAAACAGATGAGGTAGTGGTCAGTTTTGTTGATAAGTCAGACCTAAGAAATAGGAAAACTGGCCAAGAGTTTAAAATTGTAAGCCTACCTATAAAATGACATATTTCTGACTTCAACACAGGTAAGAGCTTCCCTGAGGGACACATAGGTCGTTTCAGTAACACAGATACAATGTGTTCTCATCTATTGAGATCCCAAATGTTTAGATCCAAATCTAAGCTTGAGATGTTGTGCTTTGGATCTTGGCTTAGCTTATCCTTTTGTACAATTGTAAAGTAACCCAGCTCATTGTGGTGAGAGATGGTCAAATACAATACTCGCTTTTGTGGTTTCTGTGACCTACATACTTTTCAAATGCTTGATCTGTTCACACTAGCAGTACAGTCCCTTCCATTAGTCTGCATCTTAGTTTACTCCTTGTGAAAAGGAAGGAAGAAAGCTTGTGAAAGCTTTAAAATTGGGGTACCACATGACGATAGAGTACCATCTGTGCTCCTTCTAATACAAAGGTAAAGTATGCACTGACACAGGGTAACAAGTAGACTAGCTTGGGATTCTCTCTCTCTCTCTCCCTCTCTCTCTCTGCCTCTCTTTCATTTATGCTGTTTCTGTCTCTCTCAAAATAAATAAATAAATAAACTTCAAAAAAAATGTATAAAGCTTTGAGTGATAAGCGTGATGTGAAGCCTAGATCTGCCGGTTACTTTTTCTGTGACCTTGAATTAAGCCATTGAACTTCAAGCCATTTACCTCAGAATATGCCATTTTGTTAACTCAGTGTATTAATACCTACCTCATCCCTTTGTGAATATAAAATAGGAAAATGGATATAAAGGAACTTTGCCAAAGGTAAAGGGTGACATAAATGCCATGAGTAGCTTCATAGCTCTGGGCATGTAGCCCCCCTTTATGTCTCAATACATGTATCCTAAGTTACTTTTCTTTCCTTAGAGTGCACTGTTGTGTGTGTGTATATTTTAAAATGCTAACCTATCTCTCCTGTTTTTTATTTTTCTTACTTATTCTATCCTAGAAATTCTTATCACCTACTTCTAAATGATGGATGACTCTTGTCTCTTTTCAAAAACCTTTTTTATGTTTTTATTTTTGAGAGCAAGAGAGACAGAGCACAAGTGGGAGAGGGGCAGAGAGAGAGGGAGACACAGAATCCAAAGCAGGATCCAGGCTCTGCACAGAGCCTGACGTGGGGCTTGAACTCACACACTGTGAGATCATGACCTGAGTCGAAGCTGGATGCTTAACCAACTGAGCCACCTAGGCACACCCCTCATCTCTTTTCAGAACTGAGACAGAGTCTCTCCTCTTCACCAGTCTATGCTAGCTAATCTGAGAAACTTCTTTGTGGGCATATTTCCTGAGTCCACAGCATATTTTTATCGTTACTTAAGATCAGGATCCTCTACATCTATAAGGGGTTAATTTAAAAAATTGTATGTGTATACAACTACTAGCTTTTCTAGTTGTTATATTGCTAATGCATGCATCTGAAATATCAGTATGTAAATGAAGCTAGAATTAAGAACATGAGTAAAGGAGGAAAAATTATTAGACCTTTCTTGTTTGTTTCCACCCTTTTATTTAGCTATAGTAGAATCATTGCTACTTTCTGATCCTTTATTCTTAGCCTCCTTCTGTTTCAGGATCAGAGCTTCCTTGCTTTCTCCTGGGATCCAGGCCATGCAAGGGAAGGCGGGCCACCCTGAGATGAAAATAGACTAGCCCAGACAGGCTGCTTAGCTAAAAGCCTCCTGAAAATATGACTTTTTAGACACATAAATTTTAAGTGAAGAAAATCATAGAAGTGGATAGTTCAACAAAATAGGTTAATCTATTTGTAACCCATTGTTTTTGACCAGAGACCAGAGGAGGAAATGGACACAGATAGTAAAGTTTCAATAGTGAGAAGTGACAGGGATATAAGAAGGGACAGTATAGAGGATTGGTGTAGAGGGTCTTCAATGGAGAAAGTTATCAATGAGGACAAGTCAATATTTCTACAAAAGAAGCTATACATTACCATGACCAGAAGAAGGAAAAAGTAAAGGGCAGATGGATCTAAAATCAATTTCTATCCCTCATCTAGACTGAGGTTCTTTTGATTTCCTACTTTATTGGTGAGTTAAATTTGAAATAGGATGATTCTATAATGTCTTTCTAATTAAAGATTTATCTTTTCACAAAAATGTTTCTGGTTTTTCTGCAGAATTTTCTTTTTTATATTTCCCAGAGCAGATGACTCTCATAGACAAGATCATCTGGGATTAAATCTAAAGCTTATCCTAAAGAGTCCAGGCCTTTGATCGGAGTTTTGGGTTGGGTCAGGGCCCTTTGTAGAATGTGGTCAAATCTGCTAAGACTGTTCAAGCTCTGTGAGAATCATACTTAAATGAAGAAAATTCAGACAGTTCAATAATGACCCATTATCACCTTGCATTTGTTATTCATATGTGTTTGGATGGAAATTCAAAAGAATCCACAGCCTAGGATCTCTGAGAAGATGACTTGTTCAACTTTGTCTTTGACACGCCGAACAACAACAGTGAACCAATCGTTTTTAATTAGTGGCATTAATACTCAAAAATAGAAGATTAATAAGCTATGTTTATCAACACAAGGAGAAGAGAATGTTATGAATCAGAATTAAACCCCTGGAGTTCTTCTCATAACCTGTATATTTGGAAAGCTACTTAAATTCTCTATGCCTCAGTTTCCTCCTGAAAAAAATAAGAATATAAGCCTTGTCTCATAAACTTATTTTGAACATGGATTGGGGCTATGAATGTAAAATACTTGGTATAGTTCTTGCCAGATAGTAGTCAATAAATATCATTATTATTATTTTAACTTATTTGGCATCAAACAGTTCTTAAAGTATTATCCTGTATCTTCTAAGGTGCATGAATTCAGACAACTTGTAAATCTTTGAGTTTATTTTTATTTAAGGCACCTGATGCAGAAATTGGCAAGTAGTAAGGCACTTTATACACATTTGTTCCTTTCCATTTGAAAATGGCTTTGTCAAGTAAACCTGGTTTGGAAAGGGAACAACTCCCCCCTCCCCACCTCATAATGTAATACAGCCCTTTAATAAATGTGTCCCAATTTTTCTTCTAAGGAACTATCTCTATTGAAGTTCTATATGGTCTGGTTGGAGATGGTCATATTTGGCACAAGATTGTCACCTTGGTTGGTCCAGGGATGCAAGTGTAACTTAATTTGAACCCATGAGAGCTAAGCGTAGGTGTCCTTCCAAAGAATAGAGAAGAAAGTAAAATCTGGCCATATGTACTCTAGATCTGCCAGGGACATAGCTGCTTGTTCTGTAGAGAGAGTTGCCTGATAATGAAGCTAAAAAGAAAGAGGAGAATAGAGTGAAGAGGAGGAAAAATGAACCAATAAGATCTTCGGAGGCCCCTGACCCAGGTGTTCTTAAAAAAACTCTTACCCCTTGGCTTGCTCGTTATATGAGCCAGTAATTTCCTTTCTTGCCTATGGTTTCTGTCTTTGTAGCTAACAGTCCTTAACAATAAGAGTTTGTAGAAAGTTTGCTCTGTGTTATAGTTGCCTGCAGAAAAAATATGCATCTCCAATTTCAGGATGTATTATGGCTATTATTGCATGTTTTTTTTTTCACATTTCTAAAATATTACAGAGGTTAGGTTAGTGCCCTGTGTAGTACCTATGTTGTTTTTATTAAATACTTATCTATTTCACATATGCTGCATTCTATTTTTCACTCAATTTGAACATTTGGGCCCTGTAGAAAATTGCTCTCAGGGGCGCCTGAGTGGCTCAGTTGGTTAAGTGGCCGACTTCGGCTCAGGTCATGATCTCACAGTCTGTGAGTTCAAGCCCCGTGTCGGGCTCTCTGCTGATGGCTCAAAGCCTGGAGCCTGCTTCAAATTCTGTATCTCCCTCTCTCTGCCCTTCCCTTGCTCACACTCTGTCTCTACGTCTCTCAAAAATAAAATAAAAATGCTTAAAACAATTAAAAAAAAAAAAGAAAATTGCTCTCAGGCAATAGTAGGCTCCAAATACACTATCAAATATACTATTCTAGACATTATGGAAAAGTAAATTCTGAGACCAAATTAAATACTTGATGTACATAATTTTTAAACCAATCAAAACACACAGCCAGAGCATTAAGGCTAACACAGTGAGAATGCAGAGGCTCCACTTTATTCATGGCCAGTATGCTTCACAGGTGATTTACAGACATAAGAACTTTACTTAGCACATCCCTTGAGTTTCTCCTACATGTCTACAAGGTATTTAAGGAAGTTACAGACATGATTTCCCTTTACTTCTATATAAAGAAGTGCATATTTTGTTCTCATGTATAACCATAGCATGGCAATCAAAATCAGTAATTCACATAGATAAAATCCAATTACTAAATTATAGCATATATATATATGCATATATATATATATATATTCCGTCTTCTGCCCCTCACCACCCCTTTTGTTGACTCCTTTTACTCATTTCTTTGCTTATAAATGTGAACCATTACTCTGTTGTTTTCTGTTTTGTTTTGTTTTTGAGAGAGAGAGAGGGCGCAAGTCGGGGAGGGGCAAAGGGAAAGAGAGGGAATCTTTTTCTTTTTTTTTAATTTATTACCTATTCTGGGAGAGACAGAGACAGCATGAGTAAGGGAGGGGCAGAGAGAGAGGGAGATAGAGAATCCCAAGCAGACCCTGCACTGTCAGTGCATAGCCCCATGTGGGGCTTGAATCCATGAAACTGTGAGATCATGATCTGAGCCAAAACCAAGAGTCTGAGGCTTAACTGACTGAGCCACCCAGGCACCCTGAGAGAAGGAGAGAAAGAGAGAGAGAGAGAGAGAGAGAATCTGAAGCCGACTCCACTCTTAGCATGGCGACTGATCTGGGATTTGATCCCATGACCCTGGGATCATGACCTGAGTCCACATCAGAAGTCAGATGCTCAACCGACTGAGCCATCAGGCACCCTGTACTGTGGTCCTAAAGCTAGATATATAGGCAAAGATACTCTCAGAGGAGTATCACTTTCCCCCATCCCCTCCATCCTTTTCACCAGGATTCTCTGCACCTCCTAAAGGTAATCAACTTCAATAACATGTGGGACATGTGTTTCTTTTTGCACAATAAGTAAGTACAAGTATATATTCTTATTTCCTCTTCTTTGTAAACACATGTAAAATACTATATAGATTATCTTTTATATGAACGGAGTGTAGAGCTCTCATTCTCTTTTTACAGCCGCATACTGTTCCATTTTGAAGATGCATCCTAGTGTTTTAAAAATCATTTTCTATATATAAGCCTTCAGGCTGCTTCCAGTATTTTGCATTTATAAAAATAAGTCAATAAACAAGCTTGTATATATGTATTTTCATGTTGTTATAGATAAATTCTTAGAGGTGAAATTACTAGTTCAAAATATAAATACATATGTAGTTTTGTTCATTATTGATAAATTCTCTTCAAATAAGATTGTACCAATTTGCATTGTCACCAACAAGGAAGGTATTATACTTCAAGCAATCTCTTAAAAGTTTTTTTTTTTAATTATACTGGCTCAAAAGAGCTTGAAATTTTTAAAAGGATAAAACACTTTTTAAAAGAAATATATATGCCTTCCTCATACCTGTGAGATTCGGTCATGTGAAATACTAATTCAAGTGTCTGGAAATTTTTCAATTATTAAATAAGCATTAGGTTCATTTACTCTCAGATTCTTATGGAGTCAAAAATAGGGATACATACAAGTCCAAAAATTTTGGGAAAAACATATTTTTGGTCAAAACTCAGTTATTAAATGATTTTAAGTATCAAGATTCTTTCTCTTATTCTGACCCCTTTTTCATCATGATTCCATGTATAGAACGGTTAATATTTTGAAGTCTGACAGAACTGGGTATCAATTCCAGAGTTTTCATTTGCATCATATTAACAGTTTGTCATCCCTAAAATCTGGGTTTTTTCATTCTATGTAATTGGTTCTAATTATACTTCTTATTATGTACATTGGTAGGATTAAATAGAATTACCTATGAAATCTTTACATAGAGCATCTGGAAAAGGGAAAGCTTCAAATTATATTCTTCGTTTTCCTAAAATATTTTGGGTAAATGATGTTTGATTAAATTTTGATTTTTTAAAAATCTTGCTTACTTTCTTTTTTCAATTATATACTTTAAATTACATTTATATCTTTATCAAAATATGTTTTAGATTGCAACACAGTTTATATAATTTTACTTCACGATTTTGCAAATGAAACAAAGCTGGCAAAATCATAATACATTAATCTTAAGAACTTACCATTTTGTAAATGATTCTAAAATATATCTGAAGATCTTTTTCTTTTTCTAAAAAAGCATGAGTCGTAGATGAAGAACAAATAAAACTGTATTTGGCTCTGGTCTAATAGTGAGGGTGAATAGCTTTATTCTTTATACTTTTCAGTGTAGGTAAAATGTTCTATAATGGACATTTATTTCCTTTGAAAACTGGAAATAGTTAATAACAAAAAAAGCTACATATGCCCAAATGCCTGTATCAGAGTTTAGATGCCAGATTTTAATTCTAATGAGTATTCTGCAGTTTATAACTTAGCAAATCACACGTTGGTCTTTAACCTTTACTTATACATTATACTGTGCTTCAATGAAAGTGTTTATGAATATCATAAGTTAGTGTGAAAGTTAAGAGCTGCACCGATTCTAAAATAAAAAGTCCTCTGGTATGAATTTGACAAAAACTGGACTGTTTACAGGGACTGTTAGATAAACTGTGAAGGAATTTTATAAACCAAGTTTTTGAAGTTTAAACAGTTTAATGAATCTCTTTATGAAAATATAAATCTCCATCCCTAGTCCCATCCTTTGTGTGTGTGTGTGTGTGTGTGTGTCTGCGTGCACACGTGCGCACTTGTATATAACACAGAATTAATCTTACAAGATGTGTATCATATTAAACTTAAGTACATTGGTTTATCCATTTAGCTTATGGAAATCACAAAAAGGAAACTTGCTCATTTATTTCTTTTGTCAGTACAATTTCTATAAGAACAATTTCTTCAGGAATCTATCTTAAATTAAAGGTAAAAACTGGTTAATTTGGATTTACTGAGTGTGACATACATTTTTTTCAATATGTTCAAAATTTGGTATTGAATTCAGTGGTCTTAATTTAGCATCATAGATTAAAACTGAAAAGACATAAGGAAGTAATCTGATTTATCATCAATAGTCTCTAAAATTTGCATCCTCAAAATATTTCACTTAATGTGTCAACCATTAAAAACAATTACATATCCATTTATTTACTTATTACCCATTCATTTGATACTCATTGAGTGCCAGAAATGTTCTAGGCTCCATATAATTGAACAAAACAAGCAATGATTCTGCAATGGTGTTGATTACATTCTAGAGTAGGAGAAAATCCATCCATTTTGTATATATATCTATACATTATATATAATGTATCTATTCATTATATAATGAATATGAAAATCATATAGTTCTTTGGAAGGTGATATGTATTGTGTGTAAAATATAATATAGAGCAGAGGAAGGCAGTTTGGGGGTCTTTATGTTTTCACAGATTATTGCAAACATCACTTGTTGCCTAGAAGTTCATTATGTTCAGGTACTATTTAACTCTTATTCTATTTTTGGACAGTTATTTCAAATATTATTCAAGATTTGGAAAATCTAAATCCAAAGTTCTACTAACCAAAAATAACTTCTCTTGGCATTTCATGGAATTTTGTCAATTTTTTGTCCAGAATTTTTTCAATATTTATATTAATTACAATTTGGATTAAAAGTCATTTATGGGTTTGTGTTCAGGTTTTTGAACGTGAAATTTTTTTACATATTAAAAATTGTATATTCATAAATGCATCAAGACATTATTAAACTATTTACATGATAATGCATTGCTACTTTAAGCAGAAAAATAATACCCCGAACACATTTTTATTAGAATAAAGAGCCTCCATATTCATGTGGTGACAAGCTGGTGACCTCCCATTTATGCTAATTAGAACTCTGTTTTATTGCAGCAAGAAGCAAGGCTAATTTGCATCTTCATTTATATTCAACCCCCTGAAAATGAGTCATGACTTGTGACTCAGGGTTTTCTATTGCTTGTTGCAAAAGCAGAGTGGTCCCTTCACAGCTTTCTTCTGGTGTCCCCTCTGCCTGGAACCCTCTTTCCCTAGATTAGCCCCAGTGGCCCCTTCTCACAACCAAGGTCTCAACTTAAATGTCATCCCATCAGACTTTCCTCCTGTTATTAAAGCACGCCTTCCCCTTGGTCACATTCTCTCATGTTGTCCATTTCATTTTCCTCAGTAGTAAAGCTGATTTCTTTATTCTATTTCCTTATTTATTGTCATCTTATCCTCCTATCTTGGCTCCCTGAATGCCCAGCACTTGTCTGACTTGGTCTCTACTATAGCCTTAGTCTCAGCTGAGTCTCTGGCACATACCAAGTAATCAAGAAATGTTTGTTGAAAGCAGGAAAAAGTACCCAATGGAAAAAAGATAGCCTCTTTAATAAATGGTGCTGGGAGAACTGGACTGCAACATGCAAAAGAATGAAACTAGACCACTTCCTTACACCACTCACAAAAATAAACTCTAAATGGATAAAGGATCTAAATTTGAGACAGGAAACCATCAAAATCCTAGAGGAGAAAGCAGGAAAAAGACTCTTTGACCTAAGATGCACCAAATTCCTACTCGACACATCTCCAAAGGCAAGGGAATTAAAAGCAAAAATGAACTACTGGGATCTCATCAATATTAAAAGCTTCTGCACGGCAAAAGAAACAACCAACAAAACTGATAGGCAACCAACGGATTGGGAAAGGATAATTGCAAATGACATATCGGATAAAGGACTGGTTTCTAAAATCTATAAAGAACTTACCAAACTCCACACCCAAAAAACGAATAACCCAGTGAAGAAATGGGCGGAAGATTTGAATAGACATTTCTCCAAAGAAGACATTCAAATGGCAAACAGACACATGAAACAATGCTCAAGATCACTCATCATGAGGGAAATACAAATCAGCTGGCAAGGATGTGGAGAAACAGGCAGCCTTCTGCACTGTTGGTGGGAATGCAAACTGGTGCAACCACTCTGGAGAACTGTGTGGAGGTTCCTCAAAAAAATGAAGATAGACTTACCGTATGACCCAGCAACAGCACTGATAGGAATCTACCCAAGAGATCCAGGACTGCTGATGCATAGGGGCACGTGTACCCCAATGTTCATAGCAGCACTTTCGACAATAGCCAAATCATGGAAAGAGACTAAGTGTCCATCAACTGATGAATGGATAAAGAAGATGTGGTATATATATATATATACAATGGAATACTATGCAGCAATGAGAAAGAATGAAATCTGGCCATGTGTGGCAACATGGATGGAACTAGAGGATATTATGCTGAATGAAATAAGTCAGGCAGAGAAAGACAGATGCCATATGTTCCCACGCATAGGTAGGCTTTGGAAGACCTAGCAGAGAATCAGGGGGGAGGGGAAGAGGGAAAGGGGGGGAAAAAAAGCCACAGAGAGGAAGGAAGACATGACATGAGAGACTCTCAAAGAATAAGAAAGAACTGAGGGGAGAGATGGATGTGGGGGGGGAGGGGGTGATGGGCACAGAGGAGGGCACTCTTTGGATTGAGCACTGGGTGTTGTATAGAAACCAATTTTACAATAAACTATTAACAAAAAAAAAAGAAAAAAATCAAAAAAAATGTTTGTTGAGTGAAGAATGAAAAATGATGAGCACACTGCAGTTTTCATAGTTAAAATATTCCAGGCAATTAATTGTCCTCCTTAATTTAGTAGTTTCACTGTACTTCTTTTCATTGGCAGATTAAGTGTGAAATTAAATTGATACATGGAGAAAAAATGCATTTACAGCAGAGTAGTATATTATAGTGTAGTATTGTATGGTAACTTTAATATTGTTGTTAAGATCATAGGCTGTGGAGCCAGATCACCGGGGCTGAAATTCTGGTTTAGCTACTTACTTAAGCAAACTACTTCACCACTTTTTGCCTTTTGTTTTTAAAATCAATATAATAATAGTGCCTACCTCAGTTTTTGTGAAGACTAAATGAGTTTATTCCTCCGCAGTGTTTATGATAGTTCATAGTACGCAATAAACATTTCACAATCTTGTTCGTGATGGTGATGATGATGGTGATGATGACGATGACGATGATGATGATGTGACTATACTTCTCATTCTTGCGATGACCCCTGTGCATAAAATAAAAAAAGCATAGGAGCACCTGAGTGGCTCTGTCAGTTAAGTGTCCAACTTCAGCTTAGGTCATGATCTCACAGTTTGTGAGTTTGAGCCCAGCATTGGGCTCTATTATGCTGACAGCTCAGAGCCTGGAGCCTGCTTCAGATTCTGTGTCTCCCTCTCTCTCTCTCCTTTCCCTGCTCTCTCTCTCTCTCTCTCTCTCTCTCTCTCTCTGTCTCTCAAAAATAAATAAACATTTTAGAAAAAATTTTTAAAAATAAAGTAAAAAAGCACAAGTGTGATCCTCACATATCTGGTAAAATTGTGCGTAAAAATTCAGGTTGGAGCACTGTTCACATCTTTAATCATACCAGTGCTTCCCTTGATAGCATAACTGTTTTCAGAGACCCATTTTCAGTGCTATTATAGAAAAATGAAACACTGGACTATTTCAAAGATGCTAAGCATATGAGTGTTGAACAATACTTGCTGGAAATTATATAATGCGCCAACGTAGCACCTTGCCGCCATGTTCCTCTCCCTTGTGGGAATCTTTTTTATTGAAATTGGTCCCCAGAAATATGATATATCGGAATCAAACTTTGCATTCTTTAGATATACTCTCTTTTCTTTATTTCTAATGCCTGGGTAAAAGTGTGAGTCACATTTCTTCTGTCTGATGGCAACTTAATAATTTCCTTGACCCAAACTCAAGCTACTGCCACACTGTGAAAAGAGATATTGTTACACTTGAGTGTCCTGTGTGAGATTCCTCAGGCTTCAAAGGTGAAGTTGTCTTAAACATAAAAACCAAATTCAACATTGTAATGAAAACTGGAAGACACAGAAAAAATACTGCAAAAACGTTGGTATGTTCTCCCAGAAGTGAGGTAAACTGATGCTTCACATGGTCAACAGTGACTTTGGCAATTAACATTTCAATTTGTTTTCATTTTTATTTAATTATTATTTTTTAATTATGTAAGATTTTTATTTTATTTTTTTTCTAAGTTTTAATTTAAATTCTAGTTGTTAGCACACAGTATAATATTACTTTCAGGTGTAGAATTTAGTGATTCATCACTTACATACAGAACTCAGTGCTCATCACAATAAGTGTCTTCCTTAATACCCATCACCCATCTAGCGCATCTCCTACCCACCTCCCTCCAGCATCCTTCAGTTTGCTCTCTATGGTTAAGAGTCTCTCTTATGGTTTGCCTCTCTCTTTTTTTTCTCCCTAGGTTCATCTGTTTTATTTCTTAAATTCCACACGAGAGTGAAATCATATAATATGTGTCTTTCTCTGACTGACTTATTTCGCTTAGCCTATTATTCTTAGCCCCATCCACATTGTTGCACTCCTAGAGGAAAACGCAGGCAGTAACCTCATTGGCATTGGCCATCGCAACATTTTACTAGATATGCCTCCTGAGGCAAGGGAAACAAAAGCAAAAATAAGCCATTGGGGTTTCCTCAAGATAAAAAGCATCTGCACAGGAAAGAAAACAATAAACAAGACAAAAAGGCAACTGAATAGAAGATATTTGCAAATTACATATTTGATAAAGGGTTAGTATCAAAAATTTATAAAGAACTTATCAAACTTAACACTCCAAAAAAATAATCCAGTTAAAGAAATGGTTAGAAGACATGAATAGACATTTTTCCAAGGAGATATCCAGATGACTAACAAACACTTGAATAGATGTTCAACATCACTCGTCATCCGAGAAATACAAATCAAAGGTACAATGAGATCACCTCCTCACCTGTCAGAAAGGCTAAGATCAACAACACAAGAAACAACAGATGTTGGCAAGGATGCGGAGAAAAGGGAACCCTCTTACATTGTTAATGGGAATGAATGCAAACTGGTACAGCCACTCTGGAAAACAGTATGGAAGTTCCTTGAAAAGTCCATTTTTTTTTAATTTCACGTATATGTATAAATATGTATAAATAAAATTTCTTGCATAAATAGCTTATATTGAAGTTTGTGCTTCATCCTAATAATGGACATTTCTGAAATATAATTGTGGACAGTTCTGGATTTAGATGGAAAATTAAGCCCAGTGCCATAGGTTCTAAAAAAGGCTCCTTGCCTCAAAATATAGCCCCTGATTTGGTCTGGGGTCTTCAGCTTCACCATAGAATTCTCACTTTCTTACTCTAAAACTACTAACACACCTAGCTGACAAATATATAGCATATTAACTCTGCACACATTAATATGCTCCTCATAATGTTTTTCTCATTTATGCTCACATATATTCCTTCCTGCCTTTAAAGAAATTACTTTTTAGTAAGAAACATGTAGACCAATAACTTTCTTCAAACAATAAATGCCAATATAGTAGCAAGTAATAGATGGTATTTGCAAAGCATTTACTGTATTACAGAAGCTAATATAGTACCATATAAACCTTACTTAAGTTAATAATTCCTATAATCATGTCAGGTAGTACTAATAATCTCAATTTTATAGTTAAGGGAATTGAGGCACAAGGGATTTGAATTGCTTAACTAAGGTTATTCAGAAAGCAAGTGGTAGAGATGGAATTCTAATCCAGGTAGTATCTTGACTCCAGGGTCCAAACTTTTAATTACTTTACTAAAATAAAGGTTTGAATATAATTCTATAAGAATAAAGATAAGTAAGATGCAATTAAGTTTTGGGGTGAGATGCAGAATAGAGAGCTTTCAAGGAAAATGAGAAAGGATATGACATTTGAAATGAATTTTGAAGGATGCATAGTTTTCCAAGCGCATGATCAAAGGATGGATATTTTAGGCAAATACAAAAGCAAAGAAAGAGGGATTGATGGTACTTGAAACTATTGAAAACATTTCTTTGCCTCCTGAATAATGGCCAAGTTAATTAAACTAGCATTGAAAGGCCAATGCGATCTTCTCTTAACCTAAATGTCTAGTCCTGTTTCTCACCATTGTCTTCTGCTATTCACTTTACATATTGCAATATGTGTTCTTTCTTCTACATCTATCTTCATGCTTTCCTACCTCTACTTTTCCATTCATATTATTCCTTCCATATGCATCTACTCTGTAGGTCTCCACCTGTTCACCTTTTACTTAAACTCCAAGGCCTCGTTTAGATATACCTTCCCCTTCATAAAACATTTCCCTCCCGGGCAGAAGTTTTCATTTCTCTTCCCATCCTGTTCCATAGCGCTTACACTCTCTATACTTTTCCAAGTTGCTCATCACTTCACCCACACAGTTTACCTCTTTATGTATTTATGAATTCATTCATCCATTAATAATTAGCTAACTAGTTAGCTATCATCTATCTATACCAATAATCTGCCAAAAAGTTTTAATGGAAAGTTGCATAATAGCAGTTAAAATTTGGGCTTTGTAGTCTAACATAACTGGGTGGGATTACTACTTCTGAGTTTATATACCATCTAGCAAATTGCTTAAACAACCTGAAGTTACATTTCCTCATGCTAGAAGTGGACATAGAATATGTCCCTCAGAGCACTGTTGGGAAGATTAAATCTAATAGCAAATATAAAGTGCTTAGCTTAGTACAAACACTAACAAAATGGTAACTATGACCATTACTATTGTTGAGATATACAGAATATTCCAGGAACAACTATTTAAGAATCACAGATAAATAATACAGCAACATTTCTTGATTTTTAGTGTTTATTCTTATTGTATATAATCACCACCCCATGAGCTTGTTAAAAGGTAGAGTCCATGTGGCTTTTTTCCCAGATACTCTTGATGCCCTAAGTCTGGTTTAGGGTAAGAATCTCCATTTTTCAGAAGCAGCCTGAGTGACTCTACTGCAGATAATCTGAAACGGTATTTTGGAGACCTTGAAGAAATGTCAAAGAAGAGACATGGCCAATGAAAACTTTCAACTAGGGGACACCTGGGTGGCTCAGTCAGTTTAGCGTCCGACTTCAGCTCAGGTCATGATCTCATGGTTCATGAGTTCGAGCCCCGCGTCGGGCTCTGTGCTGACAGCTCAGAGCCTGGAGCCTGGTTCCGATTCTGTGTCTCCCTCTCTCTCTGTCCCTCCCTTGCTTGTACCTTGTCTCTCTCTCTCTGTCTCTTAAAAATAAATAAACATTAAAAGAAAAAAAAGAAAACTCTTAGCTAGAAAAATAATATGCATATTCAGCCAGATGTGCTAGCTTAGATGTCGTCAATCTCGTATCAATCTCGTTACCATTTTCCTCTCACTTTAAAAGGAAAAAAAAAAAGGTTTTTTTTCTTTATGCATGATTTTCCTAGATTATTCCTTACAAGAATACAGGCTTTGATGCTTACATGTTAGTAAGAACTCTCACATATCGTGATTTACAAAGAACAAAGGAAAGCTATAATAAACCCCAAAAATTAAAATAAAAAAGAGGAGATTCTATATAATAGCAATGATTTGAAGATAAAACCTATTGCTTATGTAAAAGATTCATTTTTGTTTGGTTGACTAAGGTCGTCTTTTGTTCCTGAAAATGCAATCGAGAGTCCTCCCCTGTGATTTTAACTATTCTCAGAAACAAAACACTTTTTTTAATGTTTATTTATTTTTGAAAGAGCGAGAGACAGAGCATGAACGGGCGAGGGGCAGAGAGAGAAGGAGACACAGAATCTGAAGCAGGCTCCAAGCTGTCAGCACAGAGCCCAACATGGGGCTGGAACTCACAATCTGCGAGATCATGACCTGAGCCGAAGTCAGGCACTCAACTGACTGAGCCACCCAGGTGCCCCATGAACACTTTTTAATGAATAGCCACCAGAATATTTTATGGGCATAGAATAATACCAATCAGTGAATCTCAAATCAAAATCTTATGGGAAAATGGATTTGTTTTGATTCTGTCTGCTTCTTTGGGGTTTTTGTGATTTGAATGTCCAGACTTATTCCAGAGATTCTGACCAAAAAAAAAAAAAAAAGGAAAAGAAAAATCTTAAATGACACTCATATATATGCATTTTTTAAAATCGCCCAGATGACTGTGGCCATCTAGGTTTGAGAATCACCAGTACCCCAACGTGTGGCTTTTAGCTTCAGTTCCACCAGAAGTTCTTCCTAAAAACATAAACATGGACCTGTTGGGTCAGAAATCTCTGAGGGTGGCTATAGCAATCCACAATGTAAACAAACTTTTCTGATGATTTTTATGTACATTAGACAGTGAGAATCCCCACACACTAAATTGTCAGGCTGTCTCCTCTAGTACATCTAAAAGAAAAGGATACCAGGAGCCCAGGGCCCAAAGGCCCTGAGACTCATTCCAGAAGATATTCTGTTTTTCTTTTCATTTTATTATTTTTTAATGTAGGCCGCAAATAATGTTCACTGTGTAGCACAATGAACACCTCCATACATCAAACTGCATTCATAATTAATATTTTGCCAAATTACTTTTTATTTATTTTACTGAAAATTAGACAAGTTTCAGTAATCATATCAATTCTAAATATTTCTGCTTATATTCCTTATAGAAAATATCATTCTTCTATATAACATAAATACAAATGTGATAGTCAAGAAATATAACATTGCTTCATATACATTTTTTCCAGTTGTCCCTGTAATATCCTTCATAGCTTTTTTTTTTTAATCCCACACAAAACCAACATGATACATTGCGCATAGTTTTTAGGTTTATTTACAAATCCCAAAGCCAGCAGAAGTAATGGGAATATATGAAAGATTAAGGAGAAATAAATGAAAGAGAGAAGATCAATGAAACCAGGGGCTGGTTCTTTTTTTTTTTTTTTTAATTTTTTATGATGTTTATTTATTTTTGAGAGAGAGAGACAGAATGTGAGCCAGGGGAGGGGCAGAGAGAGAGAGAGGGAGACACAGAATCCGAAGCAGGCCCCAGGCTCTGAGCTGTCAGCACAGAGCCTGACGCGGGCCCGAACTCAGGAGCTGTGAGATCATGACCTGAGCCGAAGTCGAATGCCCAGCCGACTGAGCCACCTAGGCGCCCTGGGGCTGTTTCTTTGAAAAGAAGCAAAGTTGATTAACCTTTAGCCAGACTCATTAAGAAATAAAGACAGAGAGAGAACTCAAACAAATGAGATCAGAATTGACGGAGGGCAAGTAATAAGCAACACCATAGAAATTCAAAGTATTATATTATTAAAAATTGTATGTCAACAGATTGGACAACCTAGAAGAAATGGATAAAGTCCTAGAAACATAATCTTCCAAAACTGAATCAAGAAGGAGTAGAAAATTTGAACGGATCAATTATAAGTAATGAAATTGGAATCAGTAACCGAAGGAACTCCTAACAAATAAGCATTCAGGACCAGATGGGTTCACAGGTGAATTCTACCAAATATTTAAAAGAAAAGTTATTACCTATTCTTAAACTATTCCAAAAGAGAGGAAAGAAAACTACCAAATTCATTCTACAAGGCCAGCATTACCCTGATACCCAAACCAGACAAAGACTACAAAAAAAAAAAAAAAAAAAAAGAAAAGAAAAGAAAGAAAGAAAGAAAGAAAGAAAAGTAGACGCCAATATATCTGATGAATATAAATACAAAAATCCTCAAAAAAATTTTAACAAACTGAATTCAATAATACATTAAAAAACCATTCACCATAATCAAGTAGGATTTATTCTGGGGTGCAAAGGTGGTTCACTATTTGCAAATCAATCAATATGATACATCATATTAGCAAGAGAAAGGATAAACATCATATGATTATCTCAATAGATATTTGACAAAATGCACCATCTATTTTTGATAAAAACTCAGTAAAGTGGGTTTAGAGAGAATATACATCAACATAATAAAGGCTACATATGAAAAACTTATATCATACTAATATCATATTCAATGGTGAAAAACTGAGATTATTTCCAATCAGGAATTAGATAAGGATGTCCACTCTCGCCAATTTTATTTAACATACTACTGGGAGTCCTAACTGCAGCAATCAGACAAGATATAAAAGTCACCCAAGTGAGCAAGGAAAAAGTAAAACTGTCACTATTTGCAGGTGACATAGTATATATAGAAAACTCTGAAGACTCCACCAAAAAAACCATTAAAACTAGTAAATGAATTCAGTAAGTCATAGGATGCAATATTAATATACAGAAATGTATACTCTGGTTTCTTTTCAGATTGCATAAATCTTTTGCCTTTTAATATACAGAAATATGTTACTTTTCTATACACTAACAACAAAATGGCAGAAAGAGAAATTAAGAAAACAATCCCATTGACAGTTACACCAAAAATAATAAAATATCTAGAGATAAACTTAAACAAGCAGGTGACAGACCTGAACTCTATAAGCTATAAAACACTGATGAAAGAAATTGAAAATGACACAAACAAACATAAAGCTATTTCATGCTTGTGGATTGGCAGAACAAACATTATTAAAATTCCCATACTACCTAAAGCAATCTACAAATTCAGTACCATCCATATCAAATTACTAACAGCATTTTTTGCAGAACTAGAACAAATACTAAAATGTGTGGAACTACAGAAGACCCTGAATAGCCAAAGCAATCTGGAGAGAAAATAAAGCTGGAAGTATCATGATCCCAGATTTCAAGATATACTACAAAGCTGTAGTAATCAAGAGAGTATAATACTGGCACAAAAAATAGGCACATAGATCAATAGTTTTTTTTTTTAATTTTTAAATAATTATTTGTTTTTGAAAGAGAGACAGACAGAGTGCAAGCAGGGCAGAGGCAGACACAGATTCTGAACCAGGATCCAGGCTCTGAGCTGTCAACACAGAGCCCTACGCGGGACTCGAACACACAAACTGTGAGATCATGACCTGAGCTGAAGTCGAACACAACCAACTGAGCCGCCCTGGCGCCCCTCAATAATTTTCTTTAATATAGAAAATTCTCCTACTGTGTATGTCTTTTGTGACACTGACTTTTTTATGATTCCGAGTAATTTTTCTTGCAGAAAATTCCTCAAATAGAATTGTTTCTATTATTTTAGCTTAATCAGAAAAAGTTAAATATAATTTTCAAGAAAAGTATAAATATAAAGTGTCCTTATGGCATTATATCAGGAGGCATATGATATAAATTGGTCCCAATTTTGATTATGTAAATTATAATCATCATGTGAAGGTTGTGTTCACATGATTTCTTCGTTGTAGAAGTATCTTTCCCCTTTTGTAATTAATAAGTAATGATTATATTAATTAAGTAATGATTCTCTTCCATAATATTTACCCAATAATGTAGCATTCTTTGGTTACTCTTGCCTGAATCAATTATTACAACACTGGCTGCATAATGGCTTTTTAGATTTTATCATCCTTTATTTCTTAGATGGCATTCTTCTGTAAAGTAGAGCTTTCTCCTCTCCTCCTTACCACCACATTTTGTTATCACCTAAGACTCATGTTTTTTTTTTCTTTTATTAGTATACACACACACACACAGACACACACACACACACACTTTAATGTACACGCTGATCATAATAATAATACAGCTCAGTGAACTTTCTCAAACTGAACACACTGGTGTAATCAGCATCCAGTTTAAGAACAGAACATTATAGTACACTATAGCTCCCTACAATAGTTATGTCAAGGGTAACCATTATTCTGAAACCTAGAAACATTTACTAGTTTTTCCGTTTTTTTTTTTTTTTTTTTTGTATTTGAGATGCATAGAATTACATAGTATATAGTGGGTTGTTATTGTTTGTTTGTTTGTTTGTTTTGTATCTGACTACTCAAAGTACAATTTTTTTTAAGTTTCACCCATATCGTTATATAGTATAGTAGATAATTCATTTCCTTACTTTTTAGTATGGCCTCATGTGAATATGTAACAGTTTATATATCCAATCCATTGCAAGTGGACATTTGGATAGTTTGAAAACCAGCATATAAGTATTCTTCTGAACATTCTAGCATATATGTCTTCTGGTGAAATTATAAATGCATGTAGGTTTTTTTATTGTTATTATTTTTAAATTCAACAGAATACAATCCATTGCCATCATAAATCCATGTGATGATCAAATTTCCCAAACTTCACCTGTTGCTTCAAGCAGGCTTCTGGGTCCTTTGACAAGTCCCATTAGTTTTTCTGTACTCTTTTACTATCTGACACATATGGTGGTCTAGGCTTGCCTTAAATTTTCCCACATGTACACTTAGAATTTTTCCTGAGAGAGCTGGTCTTTTTAGTGAGTATTGCTATTTAGAAATGAAGTTCCAGGAACTAGATGTGTTGCTTTTAGGATTCAATGTTTTTGGGCCTATTTAGTGGGCAGTGCTAAGAAACTATATTTTAATATATCTAATGAAATTATACTGATATTTACAATTTCAATCCAATGCCATATTTTTCTCTCTTTCACTCAGTCAGTAAATCTCCTGTCCCTCAGTGAGATCTTTGGTTCACACAATTGTTTTTTGTATTTGCTCAATGCTAATGCACACCAAACATTACATTCAGAACTACCATACCAACAACAAACTAACCATTAATATTCAAGATTTCTTTACCTTTTTGGTATACAGTTTGAGTGAACAGTTTGAATATTTGGGTCAAATATATTCTTTTTTCTGCCCCCTCTCTCGAACTACAGTGTGCTTATGTTATCAATTTTATATGCATTTAATATTAATCATATATGATCATATTCAATTTTATTATTTTCCTTTATCCTTGATGAACAAATATTATACTTTGCATATATAAAATGTTAATATGATTAGAAATTCAAAAATATATTTAGCAAACTCACATTCCCTCGCTATTCCTTCTACCCAGTCCCCACGCTGTAGGAACCCACATTGATTAAGTTCTGGATTTTTGTTACCGTGTTCTTTATTTTTGCAAAAATATGATTATATATATATTTTTCTTAGTTCTCCATTATTTTGTAAAACAAGAGTAGCATACAATATATACTCTTGAGTGTGTTGCTTTTTCTAATTAATAATATATCCTGGAAATCACAACATATCATTTCATGAATACTATTCTCTTACTTTTCATAGCTGTGTACTAACACTACTTCATTGTGATAATGCATCATAATTTATCAAAATTTCTTTACATATGAGAAAAGGCAAAAAGGATGTTCCCAATGTTTTGTTTTTATAAAGAAGGTCAAATGAATAATTTTATATATTTGCCGTGTATGTGCTATTTTGGAAGATGATTTTTCAGTGTTGATTCCTAGAAGTAGTATATTGGGTCAACCAGTATATACTGTGGAAAGTTGAGTTTGCTTGTTTGGGTTGTTGTATTTTTATTCTTATTATCAATATCCACTTTGATGGGTGGTAACATATCATATTTCTTTTTTATGTTTTTTAATTTTTAATGTTTATTTATTTTTGGGAGAGGTTGAGAGAGAGCATGAGCAGGGGAAGGTCAGAGAGAGAGGGAGATCCAGAATCTGAAGCAGGCTCCAGACTCTGAGTTGTCAGTATAGAGCCCAATGCGGGGCTCAAACTCACTAACCATGAGATCATGGCTTGAGCTGAAGTTGGACACTTAACTGACTGAGCCACTCAGGCACCCCAACATGTCATATTTCTATCAGCAGTGTAGACAGAGCCTGTTAATCTATAGACTTATACACAGAATGTGTCGAATTTTTAAAAATTTTCGCCAATCTGGTAAATGAAAAATGATATCTGAGTGTAGTTTTAATATACATTTTTATTTTTAATGAATGAAAACTGAATGTTTTGTCCAATAGTAGGGCCTGCTGTATAATTCTGATACTCTCCATGTCTTTTGCCTATTTTTCCTTTTGATATTTATTTCCTTGATTTTTATTTATTTATTTTTAAATTTTATACTTAGAGAGAATGCAAGCAGTGTGGAGAGGAGCAGAAGGGGAGGGAGGAGGGAGAGAGGGAGAGGGAGAGAGAGAGAAGAGAGAGAGAGAGAGAGAGAGAGAGAGAGAGAGAGAGGATTCCAAGCAGGCTCCATTCTGAGCACCCAATGTGGGGCTTGATCCCAAGACTCTGGGATCATGACCTGAGCCGAAATCAAGAGTCAGAGTCTCAACTGACTGACCCACTCAGACACCCCTATTTCCTTGATTTTAAGAGTTCTTTACATACTAGAGATACTGTCCATTTTCTATGATATATATTGAAAATATTTTTCCAGGCTTTTTTTTAATTCTTTTGATTTTATTTTCTTTAGGTAGCCCAACTTACTAATAATGTCTTTTAATATATCAGACTTTTGACTCAGCTAAAAAAGCCCTTCCTCACACTGAAGTAAAATGATCAGTATATTTACTTCTAGTATTATGTTTTGTTTTCTTACTTTTAAATCTTTGATTTACTTGAAGTTTACTTTTTATGTATAATATGAGGTAGGGATATAGTACTATTTTCTTTTTCCAGCAGTGAACCAGTTGTCCACCTATGTATTTTAATTTCATTTTTCCCCAGTGACTTGAATGCCACTTTTATCAGATACTAAATTTTTATATGTATATTGTGTATTTCTAAATTTTCTTTAACTTTACTGAGATATATATTCATATACCAAAAAGGGAATACACTTATCAGTTATTCATTGACTGAGAATTGTAAACACTTTTGGTTTTGTTAGTCACTGATACCAAGAGACAGGCCATTGAGAGTTGAAGGGAATGTCATTTGCAGAAACTGTTATATCAACTCAGTTAATGCTGGACCCTTTTTCAGTTACCATCTTTGGTGTTCTTTATTTGTTTGGAAGAGAGGAGAGTATTATTGAAAATCCAGATGTTTTATTTAGTTTAGAACTCCAGTCACAAGATTTGTGAGAAAGGATTTAAAATTTACATCTTACAAGTTCTTCTCTTTCAAGTTAGCTTTCTTTTTCAAATGAAAAGGTTATTATGTATGACTCTGATATTGGTTTTGATCTTTGTTTACTCGAATGACAGCAAAATATAGAAACTGAATGAAAGCTATGTAAATGGTATTTATTATAGCAAAAGAGAAAGACTTTCAAGAAGTCTTTTCAATGATATCTTCTTGAAATTAATTAGTGGAGCTACGCTGGATTATGTATGTCCATATTATTCACTTAGACATTATCATCTTCTTCTTGAAATTCTAAGTTTTAATTTCTTCATGATATTCTTTATTCCATGGGATGCACTATTCTTTTATATTGCCTTTAGATTTCTGTGCTACTTCTATGTCAGAACTATAGCTTAAGCAAAGATATAATATCAACCATAGGTTATATTTGCCTAGCTCTTCAAAATATTCTGTAATGGAGGCTAATTACCTAGCTTTGTCACTGAGGCATTGGATACCGACTGCCATATTTGAGCAGGATCCATTTAATCCAGACATTGTCTAATAACACTGTGTACCTGCAGGGTTTTGTTTACCTAGGACTTTGTCAAGACAACAAAGTATTACTTATAAAAAACTGAATTCATCTTATGGAATGAGAATTGAACACATTTAACTATGTAATTGACATAGGAGATAATATATATATAAGACGTTGACAAGGATACAGTGATATTCAGATATTAATTCTTAATTGCTATGTAAAGAAATAGACCAAAGGCCTTAAACATTGGCTAAGGGAATCAATTGTGTGTTTTTATCACTTCTTTAACTGTGTAATTCTGCACTTTTTCTAGTGGCTCATGTTGATTGTGCTAAACTGATTCATGCCTTTGTTTTTTAATGTTTATTTATTTTGAGAGAGAGAAAGCAAGCAGGGGAGAGGCAGAAAGAGATGGAGAGAAAGAATCCCAAGCAGGCCCCATGCTGTCAGCACCGAGCCCAATGCGGGGCTTGGACTCACAAACTCATGAGATCATGACCTGAGCTTAAATCAATAGTTGGGTTCTTAACTGAGCCACCCATGAGCACCTATGCTCTTTAAGTATATATATTTATATCACATTTAATATACTGAATATAAGGCGTTTCTGTTTAAGAATTCATGAAAATGTATATTAAATAATACTTGTTTACTAGTTCTTATAAAAATAATTTCCATATAATATAGACTAAACTCTGCTGCAACACAAATGCAAAATTCTTAGTAACTTGACACAGATAATGTACCTTTTCTTTTCCCTATGCAAAGTCCTCTGTACTTTTCTTCCTAGCAATGTTTCAGAGACCTAGATTTCTGCATCTGAGGGCTTTGTTCTCTCAACATGTGGCCTTCACGTTCACAGCAGGGGAAGGAAGAAAGAACATGGAGAACAAACATCTGCTGATTCGTCTGACTGGAAGTGACCTATGTCACTGTCTCTTGTACTTACAGCCCACTGACCAGAACTATTCACGTGGCCCCAACCTAACTACACTTAACTGTGGGGGAAATGTTAGCAAATGCAGGCTAGCAAGTAGAGTATTTGTGGAGAAATAGTCTCTCTGTCACTTGCTTTTGAAAAAACCTTACTCGTAAACCCAGGGAAAGCTTCCTTTTCTATTTATGTGCGTTTGAAGTTTTCTTTCTCCTTCGGTTCTGAGCACTTCATCTTTTCTTCTTGGCTGCGTCTGTCTGGGTTCCACCCATTTGTGTTGGTGAAAATATAGAAAAGTAGAGAGAGTGGAATCTGCGCTTTGTCTGGAAGACAGTTTGATTGTATTCTGAGCTGAAGAGGCTCAGGATGGGCATCGATCTTGATGCCACAACACTCTCTGTGTGACATGTTTAAGCCATCCCTGGGTCAAAACATTTCATGTATTCCTGTTTAATCTTTTCATTTCCAATATACAGACCATAATTAAATGGTTAAACTTCCAAGGGGTACTGTTTTCCACCTTTTGTACCTCCTCAGGCTTATATGTGCTGTCAGTGACCTGACTTTATGCAGAACTTTCTGTTGGATTTATCTCTGCCATCCTTCATTATTGAAGCAGTTTACCGCCTGAATGATAGGGTTGAGGCACAGAATGCATAATCAGGAGAACTAAATTATCTTTTTAGTTATATCACTAGCTAGTTGTTTTCCTTTCTGGGTATTTCACTTAACTTCTCCAGGCATTAGTGTCTTAATCTGTTAAATGAAGGTGCCTTTATCGGAATCCCTTTCCGGATTTTAAACACACAACACACCCACATGCATACATGTACACATGGACACACTCTGGTTTTTGTTTTGTTTTGTATTTTTTCAAATTAAATCTGTCCTAAAATTCCTAAATATAAACAAAAAAATTAAAATTCTTTAACTGAAAAGGAGGTTCAGGAAGGGAACAGGAGGTCTACCTTGTACTCTGGGTCGAAATCTGAACCACAACTATCCAATTCTAGATCTTCAATTTAGATCTTTTAGATCTACCCAATTCTAGAACAGCGTTTGAAATCTAAATCAAATGTTTTCAGGAATTTTCTAGTTCTCAATGTCTATGGGTTTATAATTCAAAAGGAAGAATAAGGTTAGTTCTTTTTTTTTCTTTATAGATCTATCTATCTATGTCTATATAGATAGATAGATGCATATATAGATATTCATATCTTTTGGGGGTATACTTTTGTATACATATATATATAGTATATAAAAAATAAAGGGAAACAGAGGAAACTTATTGGACACATTTTTGACAGTTTGCACTGAGAGAATGCTTTACTTTGAAATAACCTTAAAAAATCAATTAGTCAAATTTTTCTTTGTAGACGAAGAAACTGAAATTAAGAGGTAATGATAGTTTTATCCAAGACCCAACATCCAAACAATGGCAAAAATGGGATATGAGGCCAGGTAATCCGACTGCTAGTCCACTATGCCACTGCACTTTGTGTTTGCCAACTTTGAAGGCAAATCTTGTGGTTAGAGATTCATCCATGCAGTTCCCTCACTTACCTGGGTTTCATGGACAAAGCCTCTGAGACTAACCACTCATTTGTTTTTTCTGTCCGTTTTACTGGATATTGAGTAGAGTGTATAGGGACCAAGATGGTAGTTTGGGAAAAATACCAGGAAGTATGTTCAACATTAACATACGATGCTAACCAAGACATCTGCATGCTGGTAGTTCTTTCTAAAAGAAATTACCAACACCCAGATGGTTCTTTATATTGTGGATTCAGCCATTTGGAAATAATTTTAACATGCTAGGCTCTCAACCTTTACAAGACTAGAGTTTTTTTCTTTCAAGGCTGTTAACTTATGAACCCTTACCAAGTTTTATCTTGCACTGAAAGTAAAGATTGTAGCTGCCCCAATTCAGTCTGTTTCTTTGTATCAGAGAGCCTAAATATTTTAAGATCTATTATATTGCTGCACTTCCTGTCTAAGTAGAATGATTTTGAATGGAGAAAAGATAAAAGAACATACAAAAGGATCAAAACAAGGGTAGTAAATAAACTATCTGGGCCAAATAGTCTATCTTTAAAATAACCCTTCTTTAAATTTATAACAAATGAAATTATAATCTCTAAGTTCTTCAAATTATTACCAATATTGCCATTATTTTAGGAGGTTATTACTTAGCGCATGTGGAGAAAATACGCATTTTCTGAACATTCATCTATTTCTGAGGCTTGGAATTAGTTATTGGTGACTGACAGTACTCAAAATTCCATTTACTATTATGCATCATGTTATACTATTTTGAAAATCTCTAACCTTTAAATAACAACTTGAGAGTAGATTTTTTGTAAATACTTATTTTGCGAGAAAGTGTGCAAGCACATGTGGTGGGGGAGGGGCAGAAAGCGTAGGAGACAGGCTCCAAAGCAGGCTCTGTGCTGACAGAAACCCTGATGCAGGTCCCAAACTCACGAACTGAACTTCAAGATCATGACCTGAACTGAAGTTGGACACTTAGCCAACTGAGTCACCCAGGTGCCCCTGGATTTGTTTTTTGAATGACTTTTTATAAGGAACACATATCAAGCAAATATTAAGAAGATTTAACAAAAAATCATCAGTATAAATAACAAGGTTTCTATATCCAATTGACTACTGTGGGGTTAAAAACTACGTAAAGCTCAGCAAGTTGTTACTAAATATTTTGATGGGAGGTGTTATGTTGTGAACATTCCTGCACAGCTCTCTCAAAGTGTTTTATCTCCTTTAATTTTCAACACGACCATCTGAGATTGGCTTCAATATTCCAATTTATACGTGAAGCAACAAGTTCCTCAAGGTTAAAGAAGTTACCCAAATTGAGTGATAGATTCAGAATTCAAATTCGGGCCCACAGGAAAGCCCATGCTGTGTTCAGTCCTTTGAGCTTTTTCTTTGTAATCATGTGTTTAGCCATGTTGATTATTACCCTCCATGAGGAAGTGATCTGACAGCTAGGTTAGTGTTTGTTGCATTTTTTCCAGATATCTTAAAGAGAGTAATTAAGAAAGCTGCTGAAATGTTTGTGGGACAATTAGAGGGAGTACTTTTTAATCTTATCTTTGGGCAACAAAGGCATTTTGTCCTTCTCATTTTATTTTGAATCCCTCTGTCTGACATTATTACCTGGTTAACTCTATTACAGAGACACTGGGTATTATGTGAGAATGGGCTATGGGTTTAGACAGACTTAAATTCCCATGCCACCATTTTTAGTAGTGGTATTTGATAAGCTACCCGATTCAGATTTTTTTTTTTTTTGGATCATTGCTAGGATTTTAAATGTGCACCGCTTATGGAATTTTGTGGGTACATGTTCATAGGGCCCATTTATTGCTTTAAATTAGATATCTTAGTTATTTACATTACTTTAAGTTTTTCATAAATTTTCAGACTATCTTTAGTTTGATTCTTATTAAAAGGAATTAGAATTAGACCATGCAGTTGAGAGGAAGTCAAAGTTATAAAAGATAACAGAGGATTTTAGTGAAATGTCTACTACAAAAATCAGTGTTCAATCCTGATGTTTAACACTTTTACCCTACCCTTAAATATACAAATCTGCTTATCTATCTCTTTGAGATTTTTAAAAACTCAGTTGCATTTTCAGGTGCCATCTGAATGTTATAATTAGGATGATAAATTATGTTATAAATGATTTGATCTCTCTAATTCCATGGATTATACCAGCTATGTTTAGGTGAGGGAGTAATACTTCCCAGTTGTATTACTAGAAGGTGGGTTAGGAAGAGGTATCTTCTAACTGTCACAGACTGAGAAGCTTTTTTTTTTTTCACCTAGCTTTGCCCATGAACAAGAATCCTTAGGAGTCTCAAAGCCAGTTCCATTCATGGTGGTAAACCTCAAAACATCACCGGGGAACCTGTTAGCCAAAGTTATGCTAGTAGTGAAACACTAGCATAACTTGTAGTCTAGATGGATGGATGAGTCAGAAGTAGGATATTTACAGGGCTTTGAAGTCCTAGCTCAAATGATTTTAGATTTTTTTCAGAGGGGTACAGATTGGGGATGGGAGGATTGATATCAGCTGAGGATTGGAGGACACAGCAAAGTAAGGGCCATGAAGTAAGTTGTGATCGATGAACTGTTGTTGGTAATCACACTGTTTGCCCAAGTGAGCACTGGTGACTCAGATGAATGGTTAAGAAGGAAATTCTTAGAGCCAACGGTGAAGTTATTTATTAGTTTGCAGATTTATCTTACCCAGGCTAGGGTTTCCTGGTACAAACAACTAAGTCATGATGACACAGGCGCTCTACAGTTGTTTCCAGGTTATAACAAAAATGCTCCCAATTCTCAGCAAAGTCACACCAGATGCCAGGGGAGAGCCCAGCATTTCAGCACCTATCCAATACCTCAGAGACTTGGGTAGAGAAGACCAGTCAGAGACAATAGACCTCTGTAACCTGATACTAGGCTCCTGGAATTATCTTTATGTGAATGGATGACAAATTATAAGAGAATTAGAAAGGTACCTGTGGGGATAGAGGGGAGAAGTGATTGAGAAGCCGGAGACTGTGAGGAAGGAGGGTAAACATAGGAAGAATTCATTATGCCTGGAGACAAATGAATGGGCACTATTTTCAACACTGTTAATAGGGTAGGAAAAAAAAGGCCAACTTCTTTTAATTCAAGTTATTAAATGTTTTTTTAGCAAATGTTTAGTGCTTCAAAATCATATCGTATGAAACCATATCATGTATTGAAACTTAGTCTCAAAGAGCTCTGGATGGATTTTGGACAAACCTGGAAGTTCACACTCTTAGTTGTTGAATGGATCATTAAAATACCATGGTGTATACAAGAGACTCATCCAAGTGCCTGGTATATTGCCTTTCTTTAGCTTTTAGAATTCTTCTAAAAGTATAAATGTTATAAAGTATAAAAATTAAAATTATATAAACAGAAAGATTACATCTTTGCTTACCTTTATGATCTTATTTGACTTCCAGATATATCATGGAATGGTGGATAAAAACTTGAAATTTTTGCTCATTTATTCATGCAAACTTTGATATCACCACATACTAAGTAGAGGTTTGATCAGATTACCTTACTCTAACAAACCTTCTTACTTATTGAATAAACAATATACTTATTACTTCTGTGAGTCTCATATTCTATAAAATGAAGACGATAAATGTTGAATGAGTTACAAGAGATAATGTATGTTAAAGCAACTAACACCACTATTCCTGTTACAAATTAGGCACTTGAGTTTTTTCCCCCTCCCTTTTTTCATCTACCACAGTTTTGCAGGGTAGAGCTAAAATAGGTGTGTTATCCCTTTTTATTCCATGCTAACTGAATAGTTCATCTGGGGTGCCTGGGTGGCTCAGTTGGTTAAGCATCCAGACTCTTGGTTTTGGCTCAGATCATGATCTGAAGGGTTAGAGCCCCAAATTGGGCTGACAGTGTGGGGTCTGCTTGCGATTCTGTCTCCCTCTCTCTCTCTTTGCACCCCCCACCCCTGCCTTGCTCATGCTCTCTCTCTCTCTCTCTCTCAAAATAAATAAATAAACTTAAAAAAAGAAGGGATCTCAACTGGAGAGATTTTTTTCCCCTACAGGGGACATTTGACAACGTTTTCGATTATTTTTTGTTGTTACAATAGGAGAGGTTGATGCTACTGGTATCTAGTAGGTAGAGGCCAGAGATGCTCCAATACAACAACTATGCGGAGGACGTCTCCCTCTTACAAAGAATTATCCAGCTCAAAATGTCAACAGTACAAAGTAGAGAATGTCTTATTAGAAGCATATGTTATTTAAAACAGGTTTGGAATTGAGAGAATCATCAAAATCAAGATCATTAATATTAATATTTATTGGCAACTTTAGATTAAGTATATCCATATAATTGTATACTTGTGCATACATACATGTATGTGTATATGTATGCATACACGTATATATACCTATGTTTATAAACACACATAGTTTTTATTGCCATTATCTCATTTTGGTTTACATCATTCAGTGGGGTCAGTTTTTTATGCCCATTTTATAGGAGACTTGCTGATATATTACAGCCTGACCCAAGTACACACAGTAATGGAAGAAGACATAAATTTAACCCAGGTACTTCTGTCTCCAAAAGCTATCTTTTAAAATGTTAAACTATGGTATGTTCCAATAGTTAAATTCTTGTGCTGCCATGTAATGGTTTAACTCTTTTGACTAAGAATTTACTTGTCTTGAGTTACAGTTTCTATTCTGTTTAAAACAAAACAAAAGAACAATTTTCCATTTCAGTCCATGGTGTGGAATCCATGTGAGCACCGAAGTACTTTAAAATCCCAAAGAACCATAAAATGCAAGCTGCTGTGCCTACTGATTGACAGTATACTTGGGGAATTTCAGCTTTATGTTACTGAAACAATTCTATTAGTAGCTCCTATAGAAAGAGAGAGAAATGAAAATAAAAATTCTTTCCCACTGACACCTAACTCATGTTTGGATAAGTGACATTTCTGACAAATCCGGTAAAGTAGAGGGACCAAAATACCTCTAAAAATCCACTATTTCCTCCAAAGTCCAACCTTTTTAATATTGATTGGATTAGGGATGATCGAAGTAAAATTGTTAATGCTAGAGAAAAAGTTGGATAGCCTGTTCACATATCTTTTTATTTTTCATGCTTTCTGTGAAAAACAAATCCAAGAAATATCAACAAATATCAGGTCTATAAGGACAGAGACAAATGTAATACGTGTTTTCAATAAAAGAGTACCCATTTCTGTGAAGATTTAAGACTACGTTAATATCACACTATATTCAAATAGAATTTCCTTACAAATGTTACATTTTAAAGAGTAAAAATAGTTTTATTTTGGTTCTTACAAAAGTATATAATGCATTAACTAACCTTTTATGAGTTTTGTTTTGTTTTACTTTTTCACTAATGTCTCAATGGTGTAATAGTCTTTGATTGCCTTGTATGTATCAGGACAGTTAACTTTCAAAAAGATGTTTCACTTAACATTCTTGTTGCTAAAAAAAGTACTATAATGGTATTCACTATTCATTTGCTAAGCAGTTACATCAGTCAACCATTCAACACATGTTTATGAACTACCTACTCTGTGCCGATCACCGTGCAGCTATGTGTAAGGATACTTAGAGATAAAGAAAGTTAACTTTCTGAAAATGAAATTGAAATAACTGATTTAATAGTCTTTCAGATTTCTTCCAGGAAACTCAGAGCCAAACATGAAGCTGGATTATAGCTACTCTGTAGGTTTTATGGTCTTTATACTTTAGTTATTTGCTGAGTCATAACTGCTTCTTTTGTCTTTAACCAAACTTTTCATACTGTGTTTTCTCTGTTGGATTTATGTGTTTTATTCCTACTCCACAAGTATACTCATTTCTGATCATCATTAATGTCAATTCTTAATCTTAACAGTAGTATTAAGATGCAAGATTAAGCATTGGATTCAAATTAAGCCTATACATCTTAACCTATAACCAATGTACATTTATGAAATCAGTGTCCAAAGAAAGATCAGTAAAAACTTCAAAATTCCCCTTGTAAGATGGCTCAAATTATTTGTAGAATGATAAATGGTGTCAATAAGTTAAATATAAACATACAGAGACATTTTTTCAGTGAATACCAGCTACAGGCACATAGTTCTCTTGACAGCACCCATCTCTTTGCTCCTCCACAGTGAGACCTAAATGAAGCTTTGGTTGCACTCACCTTAAAATGAACCTTGATTGAACAAAAATTGGATCTTGATTGTCTAGTCTTGACACAATAAAGATCCAAGCAATCCAGGTCTAAGGTCATTATGTTGTATTCCTCTGTCCACAGGATTTGGTACTGCGATAAAGCTCTTCAAAGCTTGAGAATTTTATATGGCCCTTGAGGGATAAACATACTCTCTCCTGCGCATTGAACATAGAGATAGATTTTTTAGTTGTGTGTGTTTGTTTCTTTTATATGTGTGTGTATTATATGTCCTTGTGTATAAATATACACAGAGAGGGAGACGAATGGAGAGAGTGATAGATTAGAAGTACTCAGTAATATTTAGTCATTAACAAAAGAGTGCCAGAATGGAAATATTTTTCAGCTTACAAACCACTTTCACATAAATACTATCTACTCTTCATAGCACATCTGTGAGGCATGACTATAATTATTATCCTATTTTACGAATGAAGACATTGAGACCTCAAAAAGGTTTTGTCCTATGCCACAAGGAGTAGATCGCTTGAATACTGCCCATCGGAAAGTAAATGATGAGAACAGACAGTGAGTGAACAGAAACTCCAGAAAGAGAAACCTAGCATGCAACGGTTTTGCTGAGAAGTCTGAGACTATCAGGGAAGTAGAATCACGGATTAGATGGAGAACAATAAAAACAACCAGAAAACAGAGGGAGAGAAGAGAGATCCTGGAGTTGAACCAATGTCTGCCTGATTCCAGAGTTCCTTCCTTTAATGACTCAGGCATTGCCTGGGGCAAGCCTAAGATAAATATCCCCAATTCCAAGGAAGTGTGGATCAGACACCACCCAAAATTAAATCCACAGTACCAATATGGACTATTTTAATTTCATGGCTTCAGATCACTGCCTTGCACATAATGCACACATTTCCATTGGTGATTTTTACTTTTGTTAAGTCTTCAGGCACTTTGTAGAGCCTCTCTGTAGTGTGTGGATTTATGATGTTAGGAAGTCTCTTTGAAGTGGCTCAGAAGGAAATTACTAAGGCACAGAAACCCAAGAAGAGGATGTACCTTTCCTGAAAATTAGCTCTGAATAGAATATGTCAACACAACAGCTAATTCTACACATCACATCATTTATCAATACCCCTCTAAGATTCTCTCTGTTCCAAAAGAGAATCTTCCATAGAGAACAAATGTGAACAAAATAAAATAATTTAACTTTGTGGCTCTTCTACGGGGCTTAAAATACCTTTTAAAGAACATGTCAAACAAGAACTGTCAGTTTCCTTTTTAATAGATCACTTCGGAATTGCTTTTTACCATTTTTATTGCTTTTCCTTGAAAGAAAACATTTTATATGGCTTCCTTACAGATATGCAACATCTATCTGTTGCACAGGTATCTGAAGAATAGCCTACATTCCTTTTTCTGTTCTTTCCTCCATCAAGATGTGCCTAGTTTCTGTACCTTATAATTCTAAAATCAAGCATACCCGGAAATATTTTCAGCTCATAATAAGAAGCATATTGGGAGAAAGATTTTCTGCTCGTGATAAGAAGCATACTGTTGACTCGGTTTCAAAATCACCGTTTTATTGCTTTGACCAACATCCCATTTTCCTTGCCTGTCCTTGTTCCTCTGATTTATGTAGATTTCCTTCTGATTGTTTAAATATCCAATCTTGCACTACCCACCAGTGGTAGCAGCTTCCTTTGTTTACTTGACTTAACGGTTGACAGTGCTGACCCTAAGCAACTCACTTTATTCCACAACTGATAGCTGCCAGGGCACCATTGTGACAAAATGGTCATTTAGAGCATCTAAAGATTTACTTCATCAGAAACTCAATAGAAACCCTGGTGTGTTGAAAGAAGAGTGGATTTATTTCTGGAAAAAAGTAAGAATAATGTTTAGCTCCATAAAAGAAGAACATTTTATCAAAAAGGTTTTACATATAGCTATATTCAGAAATGTTTAGATTAGACTCAAGCATGTTTATAGATTTTGAAATAATGTAATCTAAGTACTAAGAGCTTTCATATAAAGCTGACCACAAGCACAGACAGTACAGAGATGGTCACTATGAGTTCCTTGAGATTATGTAGTTTTGAATCAAATGTTCAAGTCTAAGGGCCAGTATCATTGCCTATAAGAGCAGGTGCTACAAATCTAGAGTGCCCTAGATAAGGAGGACAAGTGGTCATGGCTTATGCTTGCCTGAATCAAAAGCATAGAGGAAATTTGGCCCATAAGAACTTTCATAACATGGCCCACACTAATCTTTATATAATCCAAAACTACAAGAATGGTTTTCTTTATTAATTCCAAACTTCTTACAGTTGTGTGAAAATACTACATTTTCTCCCTCTCTATTTATGCATGTATTCTTCTCTCTGATTGAAGCACTCCCCCACTCTCTCAACATCCTCCTTCAGCCAGCTAAATTTCATTAAGAAAAATCAAGTGACACATTTGACTTCTATTCTGTCTAGTGTGCTAGTCCTCCGAGGCTCAATAATCCATGTGCTTATCTTGATCAGCCTTTAGGATAATGTATTAAAATTGATGGTGTATATTCAGTTTCTATTAGGCTGAGCACTATGGGGCCGAAAGGGGTTGATATTTTATTATATTTGCTTTTCTGGAGTGACACAGTACTTCAAATCTAATAGGCACTCGTCAATTGCTTACTGCATAAATAAGTGATGGAATAAATGAGGTTTGTGGACTGTCTTTATTTCCATCTGCAATGTAATTTTCTACCATCTTGTTGCCCATGTTCCTCATTCATCACAAAGCTTTCTCTCAGCCAGTCCTTCCTAACCCCCTGCTCCCTCCATTGTTCCCTCTTTATCTCCTGCCCCCACACTTACTCTCCAATATCCAAAATGTAAATTTGTACGCATAAAAATTATTTGAATTTTAACTTTTTAAAATGCTGTTCAAATTTGTAATTGTGTTCAAATCCATCCCTCATTTTGCTCTGAGTCCTATTAAACCATCCCTTTTGCCCTCAGGCTCCTACAGGCACTGGCTGTACCCTGGAGAGCAGAAAGGAAGAAACCAGGGAATTTACCCCATCTTTCTCTGCACGGGCTGCATCCTTTCCTCACTTCCAGTTCCTCCTGACAAGCCTGTCATACTTTCAGGTTCTACCAGGATGCCCATGCCTGGATTGCCAGGAATGCTGCCTCTTCTTATTGTCACTGTTTCCTCAGTGTACTAGTTCCTTCCTAATGGGAATCATTTCTGGGTGACATCACAATCTCTTGTTTAGTTCCTTTGCTTTCCCACAATCTGATTATTTAGTTCACGGACTTAAATTCCTTTGTTATTATTATTATTTTTTTTAATACTTAGAATAGTTTTTGTTTTCCTGCTTGGATCTTGACAAATAAATTGGCATAAAGTGGCCAAATTTTTCCTATATATATATTTTTTAATTACAGTGAAAATTCCATGTTTTCTGAATGTAGCATCTCTGCATAATTAATTCACACCATAATGATTTCAGTGATGTGATTTCAGAGCTTTCTATCTTTTGGAAGCTGTAGAAAACTGAAATAATAGCAAATGCACATGAATGTAACAAATAGCCCCACGATTAATTATCATTTGATACTTACAATGGCTAATATTACTTCTTACCTGGTCAGAGGCCTCAATTCAGCCAGGACAAAGTATTACTTCATGATTCTAGACTCTCAGGCTTATTTTGCTAAAAGTTAACCAGTCATATTTAGTTCTATATAAAATTAACCATCTTGGTTAAAAAGACTGAAATTAAATATCCTTGGTGCTTTCTGTGAAATATTGGATAATATCTATTTTTTCAATTACATGGTGGGGGGTGTGATATAGGATGAAGTAATAAAAATATATTTCCCGGAAGATTCTGCAAGTTACTCAAAGAAAAATATATAATCCAGTAGATCTTGTAATATTTCCAAGAAATGCAACTAGAACATTTGGCTCTGACTTAACCAGGAGCCCAATTTACTCAGTAATCTTATTAAGTGAATCAAATGATTATGAAGTTTATCGAGTATCCTTGCATGGAAAATGTAACAATAATACTTTCAAACCAAGAGCTTAGGTAAAATTCTGGCACCAAAGATGATATCAAGATCCAGAAGAAATTAATTAATTAGACAAACTGCTCTAATTTCATTGATATGGTACAAAATGAAAGGAACCTTGATTCTTTTTGTGTGAGAATCTGTAACTTTACACCATTAGAGGAGGGACACTTGTACTATTGTTCATCATATCGGTATACTAAAGCTACCTTGACAAAGCACCACAGACTGGCTGGCTTTAAACAACAGAAATTTATTTTCTTACAATTCTGGAGGATACAAATCCGAGGTTAATGTGTTAGCAGGGTTAGTTTCTTTTGAGGGTTTCTCTCATGGTGTTGTAGCTTGCCGTCTTCACATGGTCCTCCCTCTGTGTCTGTGTACTAATTTTCTCTTCCCACAGGGACAATAGTCACGTTGGATTAGAGCCCATACTAATTACTTCATTTAATATAATAACATCTTTAAAGGCTCTCGAAGTACTGGAGGTCAGGACTTCAACATGTCAATTTTGAGAGACACACATTTCAGCCTATAAAACATATCTCCTTTTTGGGAGATAAAATATATATTAGACTTGGTGGTTTGGGTACTAAGGATGAAATAAAGAGAGAAGGAACTAGGAGATGATCTTCTGAAAAAAGAAAGTAAAAAAAATTGCTTCTTACTATGCCACACTCAAACATGTACCAGTGTGACATTCTTTTCCACATATGTATACATTTTCTGTCATTGGTAATCATTTCTCCATTTCTTACATGGCTATTTCCTAGACATCCTTCTAGAATTAACTTTAGCACCATTCCCTGTAGGAAATCTTGATCTCTCTCACTTTTATTGATTAAATTCAGTAGTCCTTCTTTGGGCTACGTTAGCATTTAGTACCCAGATGTTTATCAGCATCAGTAGGGTTATCATCTTGTACAATAATTATATATATTGATTCCCTTAATTAAACTGAGATCTTCTTGAGGACAAGGGCTAGCTATTTCATCTCCATATTCTCAGTGCTTGGCTTGCCATTTAGTACGTTCTACATAAGCATAATTCGTCGATCCAGTAGGTATTGTTCAGCATCCTCTCTGAGGCAGACATAGAGGATACAATGATGAGAAAAATCAGTCATGGTTCTTGCTCTACAGAAACAGTTTAATGAAAAAAATGTGTAAGTAGTGCATACTGCATACACTCCCATCATTAGTATCACCACTGCCCATAATCATGAAAAAATATTCTTTATATTTTCTCCTCTAATTTTTTAAGGAACATTATATACTCTGAGCAAGGATTCCCTTCCATTTCTGGTAACCTTCTCTAGCACAAGTAGCAGTGTCCCAACACTTGAATTGTGCAGTGAGTCAAATGCTATGAAATGAAGTCATTTCTCAAAGCTCAGATAGGAAGCAGAAATTCATATAGAGTAATTTTTAACCTGAGTAGGACTCATGAGATATTATAAATCCAAAAACTTAGAGGTGAATGGTTACAATTCAAAGGATGGCAGTGATGAATGTGATGAATTCAGTGATGAATGGCAGTGATGAATTTATTCAATGTCAAAGTATCTTTAATTCCAGCTGAGTAGCCTACTTCACAAGCTATACAGTGGAAGGGGAAATCCTGCCAGTGTCAGCCCATCTTTACTGGGCGTCTGGGGTATAAAGAAGATATTTTGAAGACATTCTCTGCCTCTCCTCTCCAGATGAATGAAATTCATAATTAAAAACACTTTTATAATGGATGTGTACACTGGGATTCATCAAATCCCTCTATGAGTTATCTCAGAGGAATTTTTTAGTCTATCTTTGAAAAGTTGCTCATCTTTAGAGATGAAGTACTTTCAAACTTGCTCATACCCCAAACTCATACTCTGAAATGTCCCTCCTCTTTCATTCATCACTTCCTCTTTTCCTGTGGAAGACTTTAAAGCTTTATTAATTAGATCTTATTCATTAACTAATTTTAACACTACTATTGAGCACCTGTTATATGCCAGATAATGCATGTAAGCAACCTTTGCTCTTACAAGGCCTAAATCCAAGCAATTAACAGTTAATACAAACAGCAAATGTAAATATTTCTAAGAACAGAGAATTCAGTGGTAAGTATTTTTAAGACTTTCTGTATGTAGTCCAAGATTAGCATGGATCAGAACCACATTCTGATTTACATACCAAAATTTGTAACAGTTCAAGCTAAATTTACCTGGGATTTTCTTAAAGAGTATTTATGAAGAATAGTTGAAGTGACACTCCAGAATCATAAATTCATAATGTCACCTAAAATATGCCAGAAATTCATCACTAGTAATTTTTCTTCATAGCAAGTATTTCATTCTATACAAAATACATATTCAGAGATACTTATATTTTTGTATGAATATTAAGGAAGTAGATCTTAAAATATTATTTTTGTACTTTCTCAGTTTCCTTTATTTCATCCTTAGTTCAGCAAGTAAATTTGCAGAAATTCCTTTGCTCATGTTTTCGTAAATGACTTTAAAAGCATCGCCATCAGCTAAAAGAGTATAAAACATTTGCTGGGTACAATTGCAATCATTTCCATAATGTTGTCCTCTTTGTTTGAAAGTAAAGACCAGGAATCTCTTTACAAATTCAGCAGTAGGTAAGTTTGCTGAATTGTACAGATAGGTATCAGTTAAATTTGCCAAATATCTTGCCCTTCGCCATGGTCTCCAAAATAATATTATTGCTTCTCTTCACACATTTTTCCTTCTGCTGGGTCTACTGGGCAAAAATTCTGAGATAAAAAGCTTCTGCTTACTCTAATGCACTCTACACGATTCTGTAACTTCCTTTTGCCTCTTTTTGTTCTTTCTCTTTGTTTTCTTGGCATATAAACCTTGTATAGTTTACTAAGAGAAAAAATTAGTAAAGAAACTATTTGGGCCTCTGAGAGAAATAGGTGAATGAATAACTACGAGAAAATTAAGCAACACAGTACTAACAGCATCAAGAGGAATCACTGTGAAGCAAAGAATAGACCTAGATTCTATGGTAAATGTACTGGTCTGAAAAGGAATATGAGAAAAATCAACATTTATGGAATATTTACTATGTTCCACATGTTGCTGTAAAAATATAAACAAATAAGGAGTCTATAATTTCATGGATTTGGTTCAAGATCATTGAGCAATGGGAAAACCATAGACCTAAGACTGAAACAAGGTAGATCTGATCCCAAAGAAAACCCAAGTTTTTTTATTGTTGTTGTTTTTTATTTCAATTTCTGTTCTACTAGTTTTGATAGTATCAAGGTTAAGTTTCTGGTAGTTTCAAGTCTGCAAAGGAGAGGAGACATTATCTACCCATGTGATTATGTTTCAAAACCTGCAAGAAGGGTGCCAAGCATATAGCCCAAATAACCACTCGTGCATTTGCTCCCTCAGAGACCACTGGCTTACCACATTCTTCTTAAGCAAAGGCAGAAAAGCTGCAAATGAGGATGCCAAAGGGCCACTTTCACGTGTCAGATTGTTTCTAGTGGAGTGTTAAGCCGAAGGGGTCAGCCTTGACATATTTATATCATCCTGGTCTATTGGCTTTTAAAAATATCATCTAAATTAAGAGGAGATTGCTAGTACTAATAATCTGAGGGTCATGTTTGCTGTTTCCGTTGGCTGCCAAAGAAGGGACGAATCTCCTAGTTCCAGATCGGTGCAACCACTAACACAGTTGAGCATATTCCTTTCCTAAATGATTTCATTGACAACATGGTTCTCTTTGTAATCTTACTCACCACAGTAGAATGGCCCCCAAGAGGGAGTAAAAATAAGTCACTTCAAGAATGTGATGTGGACACAACTGAAACAATGATAATGACCTGGTCAAAACATCTCAAAATCACTACACATGCATAAATATGATATTTCCCACAGAGTCTTGGGAAAGCTCCCCTAATTCATGAGCATTCAATAAGTAGTTTGGACACTAGTCATAAAACTGTATGTAATCTTTTAGGCCCAAAGCATAAGCAATTTCCAAAAGGAAACTGCTATTTATGCACAGGGATTTGGTGCACAGCCAATACACTACAGTTATTGAAGAGAGTGTCTGTCAAGTACTTAGCCTTGACTTATCTTTTCCCCTTTGTGGTCCCCATCCCCCAAGGTAGCCATGCTCTTATGTGTAATCTGCATCCCTAGAATAGACACCCCCATTGGAGGCCTTTTTATTGGGAACTTTTGGCAGAGATCTTTCTCAGGCACTTCTGCCAAGGTCTCATTATTGGAGAGCAGGAGAGGGGGATTTTGGACACTTTTTTCCACCATGGCTCAGTACTCAGTAGTTGTACACTCCTCACCCTTTCTCTTCTTCCCTGTCCCTGATGACTCTCTCCGTAGTGTGACCTCCATAGCACCATTCCATGGGTAAAAATAATGGAACAGCGGGAAGCCAGTGTTTTCTCCAGTTTAGCTTATACTAGTTTTACTTATACTATTGCAGTACGTGATTGAAGCCTTGACTGTTAACTTTAATTTTGACTTATTGTCCTAACTGACTACTTGAAAGCCTGTTAGCTCAGCTCTCTCCACCTCATCTCTGGCTCCTAACAGTCATTGTTCATTTCCACACTCCATGGAAGCTTGAGGTGCTGTCCAGAGCAGGGACAGAATCTGAAGTCATACAACTGGATTCCAATTTATACTCTGCCACTTTTTAGTGTTTAACAGTTGTTATAGGCTAAATTGTGTCCCCCCAAATTCATATGTTGAAGTTCTAACCCCCAGTACTTCAGAATGTGATCGTATTAGGAGATGAAGTTTTTAAAGAGGTATTTAAGTTAAAAAGTCATTAGAGTGGACCTTAATCCAATATGAATATTGTCCTAGTAAGAAGAGGAGATTAGGACACACACACACACACACACACACACACACACACACACACACAGAAGAGCAAGTGAAAACACAGTGAGAGGATGGCCATCTACAACCCAAGGAGAGAAATGCTCAGAAGAAACAAACCCTGTCAACATCTCATCTTGAATTCGTAACCTCTAGAACTGTGAGAAACTAAATTTCTATTGTTTAAGCAGAAATTTATTTTGTTATGGTGGCCCCAAAAGATTAATATAGCAGTGATCGTGCTACTTTTCTTGGCCACAATTTTCTCTTATGTATATTGGGAATAAATTAGTAATTTATTCACAACACCATTAAAAAAATAAGAAAATCCAAGCAAAGACTATTGTAAGTACTCGAGAAGTATCAGCTTTTCTTTTCCTTCCTGTTCAGCTTTGAAATACATTACGTTCATCTCTGCCATGATTCGCCTTCCTGTTTTAAGACCTTTCACCTAATGTTCTGCACATACTGGAAGACTAATCTTTGATCAGATCACTTACTCATGCCAAATGATTTAAATGTCCATAGGACATATTTAAACTTACTGATGTGCTCTAAAAAGAATCTGCTAAAATGGCCCCATTTTATTTTTCCAACCTAGATCATCGATTAGCCAGCCCTAATTTTCCATTTCAGTTACAGTGATATACTCTTCTCAGAAGCTCTGATATTTTAGCTTTTGTCTTTGCACATACTTTTATTCTATCCTTGAAATCTTCTCTCTCTCTTTTTTTTTTCTATTCTCAAGCCTTCTTAATCTTTAGTGCTTAAATTGAAGATGTTCTTTTAGCAGCCTCACTCCTAGCAGTCTCAAAGCACCAATGAGGTCATTTAGAGACACATCCTAAACCCATTCATTCATCAGGAAATTATTGAGATTTCTCCATCTGACAATAATTGAGCTAGACTCGGATTAAGAAATGAGAAAAAATATAGATGTGTCTCTTCTCCAAGAATTCATAGTCTGGCAGAGGAGGCCACTACATCACACACAGCTAAATATCCTATGCTATATCTGGAAGGATGTTTTGTACAGACAGAGGGATATATGAAAATAGAAGGGCAGAGCTGACTTTTAGTAGGAAAGAGCATTTGAGCTGAATCATGAAAAATCTAGAAACATAAGCTAGGAGAAAAAAGAGAAAAGATTCTGAAAAAGAGAGACACGTTCAGGGATATGCTAGCAGTTCAATGCAACTGGGGTATGTGAAGACAGCAATAGGAGACAGGAGGAAGGAAGGGATGAGAAAAAATCTTAGATGGGAGAGACAGTTTTGGAAAAGTAGAAGTCATATAAGCCAGCCTGAGGCCAACGTATGGCTTTTTCCCTATCTCCTGTCTGGTCTGAAGCAAAATCATATTATGAGCAGTATATCTGCACCTGCTTGCAAATGGCTAATAGCTACAGATAGTCTTGATATAGAACATATTATTTTTTATGTCTAAAAATCCTCTACTGGGCGAAAATCACAACTGAAAGGATATTCATAAGAATTTAAGAATTTCGGGGCACCTGGGTGGCTCAGTTGGTTGAGCGTCTGACTTCAGCTCAGGTCATGATCTTGCAGTTTGTGAGATCGAGCCCCACGTCGGGCTCTGTGCTGACAGCTCAGAGCCTGGAGCCTCCTTCAGATTCTGTGTCTCCCCCCTCTCTCTATCCCCTCCTCTGCTCATGCTCTGTCTCTCACTGTCTCTCAATAATAATAATAATAATAAATGTTTTTAAAAAAAGAATTTAAGAATTTCAACTACACAATGTTTGGTGAGTATAACAAATATCTGCAGTGCTTTAGTCTTCTCTTTTGTCCCTCCAAGCTCTTTCTACTGATTTTTTTTAAACTTCTTCATTATTTGTCATCCTTTCTTTGATTTCTTGTATACTCAATAATTCAGAGGTATATCATTACCATTTGAAATAAGAAATTTAGAAGATCTTTATGAGCATTATAAACTAAAGGATAAGTTTTAAATGCCATTTTGAGGGTTGCCTGGGTGACTCAGTTGGTTACATGTCCAACTTCAGCTCAGGTCATGATCTCACAGTTCATGAGTTCGATCCCTGCGTCGGGCTCTGTGCTGACAGCTCAGAGCCTGGAGCCTGCTTCAGATTCTGTGTGTGTGTCTCTCTCTGCTCCTCCCCTACTTTTGTGCTCTCTCTTTCTCTCTAAAAAATAAATAAAAGCATTTAAAAAATTGAAATGCCATTTTGAGATTTTGCTATACAATTTTATGCTGCTCTTTTTCTAAAACTAATTACCTTAAATAATTATTTTTTCACCAAGAGACAGTAGTTTTTATATGTGACAATTTCTGGATAATATTCAAGTCTGCACATGTGTGTTTTCAAAACTCTAGATTAATAAGAAAGTGTTAATAAAAATAACAATATTAAATACTAGGCTTATACTCTGTTCTGAGCATTTTTAACTTTTTCTTATTTAAGTCTATAAAATTCTTAAAGGTAAGATTAACTTCATTGTATGAATGAAAAAAGTAACCAATAGAGATATTAATAATTGACCATTGCTTTCTTATTTTATGTTACAAAACTTCAGTGTTACCTCAGGCATTTCTATTGACAAATTCCATGCTATTTCCCTTAAACTGAGGCTAATTAAAAAGTGATGGTTGGAAAGCCAAAGATGATAAACTTTATAATGGACTAGCTTATACCTGAATTAATCACATTGACAATCATAAAATCCTTTCCAAGTTTTAATTAAGTAGCATTCTTGTGAAACTGATAGTTTTCATTACTTGGACTTACTCAGACTTGTTTGATTTCATGTTTGTTTGTCTTTTTTGTTTTGCTTTTATTTTTCTTTTTGAAATGGCACTGGACTGAATCCAAAATAAAGAACAGTTCGGTAAGGGAAGAAAATCATATTCTGTGTAGAATCTACCAATTCATGATGATGAGCTTCATAAATAACCATGGAAAATATTATTTTCAGATTCACCATGTTACAAATGGTAAAGCAGAGGCACAAAAGGTTAATTAATAAGTGTATGTGGATACTAATTAGTAAATGTACTGGTGGGAATCAAATCCATCTGATATAATATCAAATACCCTTGTTTACCCAAATCACCATGCTTTTACAACCACAATATTATAAAAATAATCTTATCTTAAATGATATTAAGAGAAAATTTGTGACTCGTATTCCATTAGAAGCTTTAATGTTATTTATGGTTGGACTATGATTTTACTGAATACATTCTAAAAATAGAACCCTTCTAAAATATATGTATGACTTTACAGTGAATCCTACAGACCAGCACATGAACATAGTCATATGAATTGCTAAGATCTATTCTGCACAAAGAATTCATATTAGCTAAGAAAAGGTTATAAAAATATATCTAAAATAAAACTGATACTGTACCAGAGAAACATCATTATCAGGTTCTTCCCACAGGATCCTTTAGTAAAATGTAAGTCTTGAGAATATGTGTCTTTTACTTTCATTCTTTTATTTTTCTTTACAGGAAGACTTGACTTTCCTTTCCTTTCCTTTCCTTTTCTATTTTCTTTTCTTTTCTTTTTTCTTTGCTTTTCCTTTCTTTCTTTCTTTTCTTTTCTTTCTTTTCTTTTCTTTTCTTTTCTTTTCTTTTCTCTTCGTCTTTTAATTCCAATATAGTTAACATACAATGTTATAGTAGTTTCAGGTGTACAATATAGTGATTCAACAATTCTATACATTACTCAATGCTCATCACAGTAAGCTTACTCTTAACCCCCTTCAACTATTTCCCATCTTCCCACTCACCTCCCCTCTCCTACCCATCAATTTGTTTTCTATAGTTAGGAGTGTGGTTTTTTGGTTTCTCTCTCTCTTTTTTTTCTTATTTGTTCATTTGTTTTGTTTCTTTAACTTCACATATAAGTGAAATCATATGGTATTTGTCTTTCTCTGACTGACTTATTTCACTTAGCATTATACTCTCTAGCTCCATCCATGTGTTGCAAATGGCAAGATTTCATTCTTTTTTATAGCTAAGTAGTATTCCGTTGTACATATATGCCGATATACATAGGTAATATCCCATTGTATAAATATGCCACATCATTATCCATTCATATATCATTGGACACTTTGGTTCCTTCCTTAATTTGGCTATTGTAAATAATGCTGGAATAAACACAGGGGTGCATATATTTTTTTCAAATAGTGTTTTTGTATTATTTGGGTAAATACCCAGTAGTGGAATTACTGGATCTATGGTAATTCTATTTTTATTTTTTCGAGGAACTCCGTACTGTGTTCCATAGTGGCTGCACCAGTTTACATTCCCACAAATTGTGCATGAGGATTCATTTTTCTCTCAAATACGCACAATATTCATTGTTTCTTGTGTTTTTGATTTTAGCCATTTTGACAGATGTGAATTGATATCTCATTGTGGTTTTGAATTGCATTTCTCCAATGATTAGTGGTGCTGAGCATCTTTTCATATGTCTGTTTGTCCTCTGTATGTCTTTGGAGAAATGTGTATTCAAGTCTTCTGCCAATTTTTTGATTGGATTAGTTTTTGGGGGGTGTTGAGTTATATAAGTTCTTTATATATTTTGGATACTAACCCTTTATCAGATACATCATTTGCAAATATCATCTCCCATTCAGTAGGTTGCCTTTTAGTTTTGTTGATTGTTTCCTTTGCTGTGCAGAAGCTTTGGATTTTGATGTAGTCCAGTAGTTTATTTTTGTTTTTGTTTATCTTTCTTTGGGAGACATATCTAGAAAAATGTTGCTACAGCCTATGTCAGAGAAATTAGTGACTGTGCTCTCTTCTAGGATTATTATAGTTTAAGTTATCACATTTAAATCATTAATCTGTTTTGGGTTTATTTCTGTGTATGATATAAGAAAATGGTCCAGTTTCATTTTTGCATATAGCTGTCCAATTTTCCCAACACCATTTGGTGAAGAGACTGTCTTCTTCATATTGCATATTCTTGTCTCCTTAATCAAAGATTAATTGACCATATAATTGTAGGTTTATTTCTGAACTCTCTTTTCACTTGCATTAGTCTATGTGTCTGTTTTTGTGCCAATATCGTTATGTTTTGATTAATATAGCTTTGTAGTATATCTTGAAATCTGAGATGTGATACCTCCAAGTGGTTTTGCTCTTTCAAGATTGCTTTGGCTCTTCAAGGTCTTTTGTGGTTCCATACAGATTTTAAGATTGCTTATTCTAGTTCTGTGGGGAAAAGAATGCTCTTACTATTTTATAGGGATTGCATTAAATGTATAGATTGCTTTGGGTAGTATGGACATTTTTAATGATAGTTCTTCCAGTCCATTAGCTTAGGATGTCTTTCCATTCGTTTGTGTTGTCTTCAACTTCTTTTTTATCATTGTTTTAAGGTTTTTAGAGTTCAAGTCTCATCTCCTTGGTTAAATTTATTCCTATTGGTTTTGGTGTCATTTATTCTAGGTTGTCCAGTTTGCCTGTATATAATTTTTCATCATATTTGCTCATAATCCTTTGTATTTATATGGTGTTTGGTCTTATTTGTTCCCTTTCATTTTTTATTTTGTTTACTTGAGTCCTACAACTTTTTTTTTAATTTTTTTTTATGAGTCTGGCTAAAGGTTTGCCAATTTTATTGATGTTTTCGAAGAACCAACTCCTTTTTCATTGATCTGTTCTAGTGAGTATTTTTGTTGTTGTTGTTATTTTGTTTTGTTTTGTTTTTAATCCATTGTGTTTATTTCTGCTCTAATCTTTATTTTCTTCGATATACTGGTTTGGAGATTTCTGGTTTTGTTTTGTTTTTTCTTTTTCTAGCTTCTTTAGTTGTAAGGTTAGTTTATTTGAGATTTTTCTTGTTTGTTGATGTAGGCCTGTATTACTATAAACTTCCCTCTTAGAATAGCTTTTGCTATACCCCAAAGGTTTTGGACTGTTGTGTTTTTGCTTTCATATGTCTCCATGTATTCCGTATTATTTTTTACTTCTTCTTTGATTTCTTGGTTGACCAATTCGTTGTTAAGTAGCATATTATTTAACCTCCATGTATTTGTCTTTTTTCCAGATTTTTTTTCTTCTGGTTAATTTCTACCATTGTAGTTGGAAAAGATGCATGGTATTTCTTCAATCTTTTTGAATTTGTTGAGGTGTGTTTTGTGCTTAACATGCAAACTATTCTGGAGAAATGTGCCATGTGCATTTGAAAAGAATGTACTCTGCTGTTTTAAGATGAAATGTTCTGAATATATCTGTTAAATCAATCTGACCAAATGTGTCATTCAGAGGCACTGTTTTCTTGTTGATTTTCTGTTTGGATGATTTATTTATCGATGTAAGTGGGGTGGTATTAATATTGATTACTTCTTTTATGTTTGTTAATAGTGACTTTTACTTATGTATGTGTGTATTTTTAAGTAATCCCTACGCCCAACGTGGGGCTTGAACTCACGAACCCAAAATCAAGAGTTGCATGATCTACTCACTGAGTCAGACAGACACCGCCTGCAATTAGCTGTTTTCTGTATTTAGACGCTTCCATGTTAGGTGCATACATATTTACTATTACTATACCTTCTTGTTGGACTTTTCCTTTTATGATTATGCAGTATGTTCCTTTTATGATTATGTGTTCTTATTACAGTCTTAGTTTTAAATTTTGTCCAATATAAGTATTGCTACCTTGGCTTTCTTTTCACTTCTGTTTGGTTGATAAATGCTTTTCCATCTCTTCACCTTCAGTCTGCATTGGACTTTAGAACTGAAATGAGTCTCTTATAGACAGCATGTAGATGGATCTTGCTTTTTTGCCTATTTTGTCACCTTATGTCTTTTGATTGGGGGATTTAGTCTATTTCCTTTCAAAGTAATTATCGATAGGTATATACATACTATGATTTTTGTTAGTCGTTTTATGGTTGTTTTTATAGTTTTTCTCCGTTTCTATCTTCTCTTGCTCTCTTCTCTCACAGGTTTCTGTCTTTCTTTAGTAATAGACTTGGATTCTTTTCTCTTTATTTTTTGCATATCTATTACTGGTTTTTAATGTGTGATTACTATTAAGTTTGAATTTGACAATTTATTGCATATAGCAACCTATATTATGTTGATGGTTCCTTAAGTTTGAACCCATCCTTTATTCCTTTCCCCACTACATTTTAGGTATATGGTGTCATACTTTACATCATTGTATTTTGTGATTTCTTGGACTAATTTTTATAGATATACTTAATTTTACTATTTTTATGCTCCTTACTTTTCTTACTCCTGCTCACGTGGGAGTGGAACTTTCTTTCAACTCAAAGAGTCCTTTTAACACTTTAATTTAATTCCTTTAATTCCTTTTACTTCCTTTAATATTCTGAATGATAGCCTTGCTGGATAGAGTATTCCTGGCTGCATTGTTTTTTCTTATTTCAGCACTTTGAATATATCATGCCATTCTCTTCTGGCCTGCAAAATTTCTGCTGAAGAATCAGCTGATAGCCTTATATAAGTTTCCCATATATGTAACTGTTTTATTTTCTCTTTTTGCTTTTAAAATTCTCTTTTTATCACTACTTTTTTGCGATATATAATTACTATGCCCCTTGGAATGGAACCTCCTTAGGTTGAGTTTATTGGATAATCTCTGTGCCTCCTGGATTCTGTTTCCTTCCCCAGATTCAGGAAGTTATCAGCTATTATTTCTTCAGATATGTTTTTTTCTTCTAGCCTTTCTCTCTCTCTTCTCTTTCTGGGATCCTTATAATGTGAATATTATTATGCTTGATGGTGTCTCTGAGTTCCCGAAGTCTATTTTCATTTTTTATTTTATATATGTATATATTATTTAGTTTGATCACATTCCATTACTCTGTCCTCCAGGTTGCTTATCCATTCTTTGCTTCCTCTAGTCTGCTATTTGTTCCATCTAATGTATTTTTAATTTGAGTGAATATTGAGTTCTTCATCTCTGATTGGTTCTTTTTTATGTTTTCTATCTCTGTGTTAAAGGTCTCACTGAAGTCCTCTACTTTTTTTGCCAGCTCAGTGAGTATCTTTAAATTATCTATCAGGCATAGCACTTATCTCCATTTCATTTAGCTTGTGTGCTATGATTTAGTATTGTTATTTCATTTGGGACACATTCCTCTGACTCTATATTTTCTCTAATTCTCTATTTCTGTGTTTTAGAAAATGTCAGCTATGTATCCTGCTCTTGAAAGTATTTCCTCATAAAGAAGAGGTCCTGTGGTGACCTCTAGTGCAATGTCCCCTTTTCACCAGAACCTGGTGCTTCTGGGTTGTGTCCTATGTTTGTTGTGTGAAGTCTACTGTTGTGGCTGAGCCACTTTTGCCTTCAGTTCCATCGTTTGTGATGGCTCTTTGCGTATTGTCCACAGAGTTGTGTCCCTTTGTTCTTGGTGAGCTAGTCTAAGTCCCATCTTGGGCTCGAGTTGAGTCAGACTAACCATTTGCTAGCGATGCAGTAGCAGTGAAGTGCAAGGTGCTTCCTTGCGTTGTCCCTTGAGAAGATTTTGTTGGTGAGTGAGGCTTGCAGTTAGAGCAGATGTCTGCCCCAGCCCACTGGTGGGACCTCAGTTAGAATGATGTGTGTGAATATCTTCCCTCTTCCCTGGGGCAGAAGTCACTTTAGAGTTGTGCTGGCACCTGTCAGGACTGCTTGCACAATAGCAATGCTTTGGATAGGCTCTGGCCAAGGGTGTAATGGAAGATGCAGATTGACTGGATAATGCAGGGGCAGGGCACATGGTGTTAGTAAGTTTGTGCAGGTCTGCTGTGGGCAGTACCTGGAGCTACTTTAGAAAATTCCTGCCTCAGTGTTAGAGGGGTAGGTCAGTCCATTGAAGAAAAGCTCTTGCCAAGGCTGACCTGGTTGGAGGGGCAAGGACAGCATCTGCAGAAGTGCACGTGGGTGGAACACAGACTGTTAGCCAGTTAGGTAGGGAGTATTGGAGCTGTGCTTGTTCCCACAGGTGTCCATGTGTCTAGGCCAGGGGCGGGGAGGGAGGAAAGGGAAACAGCACCCCCATTGGAGAAGAGGCCCAATGACACTGCCCCTCAAGCACACACTCTGAGATTAGTAAACAAATCTCCCTCTGGTATACCCCGGGTGTTTTTCAGACTGCTGCTTCTATGCTGTATCTCAGCAGGACTATTTGTTGTGCTGTCTCTTTAAGGGTGGTGACTCAGTTTCCTCTCACTCCCTTGCTTTCCCAAAGCTGAGCCTACTGATTTTTAAAGTTCCAGATGTTAAGCCCCGTTGATTGAAAGAATCATGAAACTATAGCCCTCTGGTTTTCAAAGCCAAACGTTATGAGGATTCATCTTGCCCATGCAGGTTCTCCCCACTTGCAGCTTCCCCATGCCTACATTGCCTGGTGCGAGGGTAGTTTTCTTTCCCCTCTCTGCACCCTCAGAGTCCCATGGACACTTCCTTGCATCCTTTTAGCTCCAGGCAGTGTTACCATCCTTTCTACCCTCTTGGATGTGACCTCTTCTCTACATTAGCTGTGGAAAGTGTTCTGTCAAGTCTTAGGGTCATTTTCTGGGTTATTTATACTGATGTGTTATCTAATTGTATCCGTGGGAGGAGGTGAGCTTAGGGTCCTCCTACTTTGCCCTCTTCCCTGGAAGTCCTACTTTTATACTTGACATATAAAACTGTTAGTGACAAAAATTCTCCATACTTGCTTCTATACTCATATTTTTGTGAAAAAGTCTAAGTCCATTTATTTAAAAGTTTATATTTTTTTTAATTTTGGCCACTCATAAGAATCTTTATCCTTAAAATGCAGCAACTTAATCTGTATATGTCTTATGTTGATCATTTTATGTAAGTTTTCTTGGGACACCATTTCCCTTTGAAACTATGTATTTCAGGATTAATTTTTTTCAGTTTCCACCTCCCCCCTAGACAAATTCCCTTATAAACCTTTGCATTTTTCCCTATGCTTTTTCTAGTTTCTATGAAGAATGGCACCATGGGTCATTGGAATGCTTTATCTTTTAGTTGTATGCTTTTCTCTGTAATCATCTTTTGTTTCCATTTCATTTGCACATTGCCTGCATCTTTCATGCATTGTCTTTCCTTTTAAGGTAGTTCTTTTTTTGTTTATTTTTTAATTAAATTTTCCTGGATTTCTTGGTCTCATCACTGAATTTATAGCACACAGTACAATGTCTCTGGGATTTCTATAAATATTTGTTGAATATATTATGAATAAATAAAAAGCAAAAACTTTTTTTGTTTCATTCTACTCTTCTATTAATGATAGTGGTTACTGAAGACGTGTTCATTTTCACTGTTTTTATGTGTTCAGTCTGTGAGCAAGCAGAATTGGCAAGGCTATACCTGTTTGGTAAAATATTTATTAATAGTATAGTATGCACATGTTTCTAAATGTGTAACGCATGGTAGTTAAAATCATAGGCTTCATTGACAGATCTGGTTTCAGGTCACAGTTCTGCCAGGTAATAACTAGGAGACTATGATAACAAGGCCATGTTGTTTTGTTTCCCCAGTAACTCCAACACCTATCATGGGATCTTTCACATAGTTGGTTCTCAATAAATATTTTCAGAATATCTGATTGATGAATATATTTACAAAATTATGGGTATATTTTTTTCAGTTCTGAGAAACAATAAATAAATTTATGTGCTATAAAATATGCAATCTTATCAAAACTACAAACAAGACTATAGGTTTAAATAATATGTTACAACAAATATAACTATCCATTGATTTGGGGGAAAAAAAGTGTCCCACTAATTTTGTTTGTTCTATGACAAAGGAGAAGAATGGCATTATCTCTTTCAAGTGGCTGAATATCAGATGTGTGTTAGGGTTTCATACGGACATGGAGAAATAGAAGATACCCCAGAGTTGACCCAAATTCACCTAATGATATCAAGTAGCCAAAAACATCATGAAGAATTAATTTCTTATGAAATGTAAGTCTGTAAGGTGAGGGAAGGAATATGATTAAAATAGTGTCAGGACAGAAGGCCATCCTTCCCAAACTGCTTTTTCTTTCTGCTCCTTCTCCTTCTCTTTCTCCTCCTGCTCCTCCGCCTCCTTCTCCTCCTTCTTGTTTTAATAAATGATCAAAAATAAAAAGTATATCAAATTCTGGCCTACTAGCACAGTAATTGATATTTTTAATTAATTTCACTATTAATACTTGGTAAAAGGAGAGGCTGTTTAACTGAGAATGACTTGTGTTATTTTGTAAAAGAAAAACCAATGTGAGGAAAATGCAGGCAAATAGAGAGAATTCTCTGATTTTCATATCTAAAACAATTCTGTAGCATTTGTATTTATTAAACCTATTTATTCCAAAAAAATGTGTGCATGAAGATTTATGTCGAAGTATGTTCTGTCCAGCATTATTTATATTATTGAAAAATCAGACAGCATAAATGTCCACAAATAAATTATGATGCATTCATATGATGAATATGAAGGCATTAAAAAGCACGTGTTAGGTATAGCAGATAGTATCACTGTTAAAAACGTATATTATAATTTATGTATTGTTTAAAATATTCACTCACCCTCCTTTTCCATCTCAGACCCATTGATGCCAAGCTTGACCGGAGAGCTTAAGTAGGGCACTGACACGTGAGAAGAGATGCTTCCTACTTTTGACAAAAGCAACATTCTCTGTGTATTTTATTTTCCTTCTGCTATGATACAGGCAGTGTCCCTGAGAGTATCTGTTCCAACAGTCTGCTCTCCCCGTGGAGGACCAGTGGACTCATGGAACAGAACTGCTACCCACTCCTATTAGCTGCATAGTGTGCCTTCTTTGTTGCTGGAAGCCACAGTAAAGGACTTTCAGAGTCATTTGTTATTACCACAGCATAACCCTGTCAGAGGTGACACTGAGAGAGTAAATCCATTATGAACATCTCACCTTCCCAAACTCTAGCCTAACAAACTGTGAGCCCTGTCCAGGAAGGAGGGACATAGGGGCAGAGGGAGGAGGAAACAATGTTTACTTCTTACAAACATGCATTAATTTATTATTTATAAAAAATAGCATAGATTGTGACGATGGTTTTACAAATGTGTTCTTATCCCCAAACTCATGACGTTGTATATGTTAATTATGTATATGGTTTTATGACATAAAAAAGGAATAAAGGTGCATATATATATACATACTTCAAATTTAAAAAATAAAAAAAAAGGCTAGCAGAACATGCATGATTTCTCTTTACTCCTGTAAATATTATCATGGATTTTGGAGGAAGTTGTTATAAGCCATCTGATTTTTAAGGGTTAACTTTTTGTGTTTTGTTTTATTTATATTTTTGTGGGGGCTGATGAAGATTATATATTTAAAAAAAGCAGAAAATCTGAATTTGATCTCTAAGCTGACATATTTAAGTGCATGCTGCTCAATGAAATACAATTTACCAAAAAAAAAGTTTCCTTTATTTAACAGGAATGGCCAAATCCACTAAAAAGAAGAGAAAATATGCTATATTTCAATTTTATGCTACAGTATTTCTTGACTGTGCTCTGCCTAGTGTAAAATATGATTCTTTAGAGATGTCTTAAAAATCTACATTTTTTTTCAGGATTTTTATTCACTTTATTTTTGCTAGAGATGAAATATCTGACCTTCATTTGACTTTAAATGCTGAGACCCATAATTTATAAAGTCTTACAAACAATTCTGTAAACCAAAGAAATCCATGCATTTAAAATGGATTTCTTTCAAGGGAAACCCATTAGGAACTCTCCCTTACTTCCTGCTTTGGAACAGAGGCAGGACTTAATGCTTTTTCTCTAAAGTCATATTGTAGGTCAGAGGTCAGATTTCTCCCCATATAACTCTGGAGTCAGGTTTCAGGATATTGGATAAATGTTCTAGAAGGACAGATTTCAATTTGATATGGGAGAGGGGGCTTTCTGTCATCTAATCCAATACTTGAGGATTAAGAAATAATGAGGAAATTGACACATGAAATTACAGTAATCCTCTAAACACTTTCCTCCTCCTTTCCTTCTTAGCTAAATAACTTTAGAACTAAATAAATCTTGCTTTTAATTCTGGTTTTGTTGCTCTCTAAATGCATGACCGTGGATGAGTCGGTTAATCTCTCAGACACTGTGTTCTCTGTAATTTGTAAATGGGAGCAACAATATCTTCTTCAGTGGCTTGGGGGAGAGTGAAATACAGTAACATACGTGCAGTGTCTAGCATTGTTTGTGACCAAATACAGGTGCTCTGCACAAGGGAAGTTTTGCCTGCTTTATAAAAATGCGTATTTGTGTGTGAGCAAACAAGTGACCCTCATTTAGCTGCATTTAAGAGCCTGATCCAACAAAAGTGCCCAACATAGATATTATGCATGTATCCCAAATGATGCCATATTGTCCTCAATATTGCTAATGAAAAGAACTGTCTAAGGATATTGCCAACCATGCGGACACCTAGACCTACCTCAGAAATTTTGATTAGTAAGATCAGGGATGGAACCTAGGAATTAAAATGTTAGCAGCTCTCCCTAGGTGAGTCTGAGAAAAGTATCCTGTCAAGAAACTCTAGCTTCACTTTTACAGGTAAACTTGGTATTTGTATAACGTTGAGCTCTTTCCAAAAATAATCCAAGGTTTTAATCTGAAATAAGGCTGTCTGCATACAGACTATTTTAGTATGGTCATGCTTATATTCAAAGAGGGATCAGTTTCCCAGTGAAAAAGATCCCGTAAAATGGATATCCCTTCAGCAATCATATTTCAGTATTAGACTAGCCATTATTTTCAGTTAGAACAGAGCTTTCCATTCTGTTCTGTTAGGATTACATCTGGTTAGAATCCATTTTTAGTAGCCAATTTAATATGTTTGAAGCATGCCCACCTCTCTTCTGTAAAATTGGTTAACCTGGCTTGCCACCCCTTTCCTTCTTCTAGGGGTCATCCCCATCAAAATGACACTCTTCTCTCTGGTTTTCATTATCTTTGGGCTTTGATGAGTATAATTGGTCACTGTGGCTTCAACGTGACTTAACTGATATTTCATATCTGTCACTTGATTGACCTCTCCTTTTACAACAATGGGCTCTCACTAACCTCTGCTGAGGTCACCTTTGCTGCTCAATTATGCTCTGAATTGAAGCAGCCTTGTGCTAGCTGTTTCCAGCACGAAGTAAGCTTGCCCTCTAGTTGCCACTGTTCATATTGCACTGCAAGGGTTTTGTTTTCTGCCTTTACTCAAGGTCGGGGAGGCTTGAGGCCAGTTTAAGGCAGAAATCAATTAATCCACAGCAAAAATAGATATCTTTAAGTTTCACCAAATAATAATGTTCTTAGTGTGAGGGTTTTTATCATAGTATTATTTTGGCTGAGCTGACATGAATAGCCTTTCAATAAAAAATAGTAGTTATTAAAGAATGGCTTAAGAGTATGTGTGTTTACTAAAAAGCTATTTTCCATCATATAAATGGAGTAACAAGCATCTGGCAAGGAGAAAGAACTGCCCATTCTATGTCTAGACTTTAATGTAGATACCTATCATAAAATGTCTTATGATGGCTGATATTAAGGAATATATTTTGATTCTCAAGATGTCTGAATTCTCATCATCTCCCAGTGTTAAAAATTGTCATCAGATCCTTATTGCCAATAAGTTAAAATGTAAGCTTCTTAGAACAACATAAATAAGGCTTTCACAATTTGGGCCAAAGCAATCTTTTTAATCTTTTGCCACTCCATTTCAGATCCTGAGATTCTAGCTAAGTCAAACTACGTGTACATAGACAAATTACATCAAGTCATACTTCTATCCATTTTCCCCATGGTGTTCCTTCTACTTGATATGTCTTTTTTCCATTCCCCCTTCCCTTCCTCCTTCATAGACTTCTATAAAACTAGAATCTCTTTATTATCTATCTGTCTGTCTATTTAGAGAGCGTGAGCAGGAAAGGTACAGAGAAAGAGAGAGATAATCCCAAACAGGCCCCACACTTAGCACTGACCCTGACACGGGGCTTAATCCCACGATTGTGAGATCATGACTTGAGCTGAAATCAAGAGTCAGACGCTTAACCCCCTCAGCCACCAAGTTCCCCCAGAATGCCTTCTTTTTGATGTAAATATGATCTTCTCTGCAAAGGTTTCCTGATTTTTTCTTCTCTATACCTCAAACACTCTACTACATCATCACTGAATGTAGTAGACTGAGTTTTTGAGGATCTTAAAACCTGGGAGTGTGCCTGTGATCTAAAATGTACTTAGGTAAAATATTCATGAAGAAAACATTGATTTAATATAAAATAAGCTCCACTATGTGTCTAATTATAAGCTGGTGGACATACTCTGAACTTGATTCTACCAATGGCTTTCCTTCTAAGACATTGTGGTGTCTGTCAGGTTTTCAGCTCAGTGTCCATTCCCCATCATTATAGTAATGACTCTCGGGTTCTCTCTCTGTGTTTCCATGCACTCCTATGTGTTTTTGGTAATGTTGATTCCATCCAGTTCTGCTGCCTTCATGAGCATATGATTGAGATCTGACTAATGAGAGCAACACATTCTTCTGGCCTTGGTGACTGACTCAAAGATGGACAACACTGGGACCTTTGCTAATTCTCACGGAAAAGAGACTCATACCTTTCTACTTTGAATCAATCTTGGAAAATGTGAGGAATGGAACTTCTACCACTATCTTTCTACCATAAGAAGCCACCATGATGACAATAGAGCACAGAGACAGAAAATTTGAGGGTTGACGATATGGCTGAGAATATAAATTAAGTCATGACTCAATAAAGTGTATTTTGGAAAATGATCCAGTTAAGATTGAGTTTTCTATTTTTATGAAGCCTAAGCAGTCATAACTGATATATATATTTTACTATGCATCCTTACTCAGACCATTTTATTCTTACTTGACTGGGCTCAAGCAGCAAGAAAGCAAGTATACATCAATAAATAGTTCACAATTATTTGGCATAAATAAAAATACAATGGTTGGTTTTTATTTGGCATAAAAATACAATGGTTGGTTTTTATTTGGCATAAAAATACAATGGTTGGTTTGCACCCAGAGGTACATACTGCACTTTGCATCTGTGTCTCAGAGTCCCCAGTGCTTTAAACTCCAGTTTCCCAAAGTAGGAATTTTATGGTTATCATGCTCTTTATTCTGTCTTCCCCGTATCATTCCCACTTCTCTGTTAATGTTCTCTGCACCTTCCAAGCAACTTACTTGAATTTGAAATTTTGTCTCAGTGTTCTTCTGGGTGAATCCAGACTAAGACTAAGCCTCTCTGTATTTGTGTGTGTGTGTGTGTGTGTGTGAGAGAGAGAGAGAGAGAGAGAGAGAGAGAGAGAAAGAAAAAGAGAAAGAGAAAGAGAAAAAGAAAGAGGTGTATACTGTATCCTGGGATTTGTATATTAGGACCCTTTTAAAACAAAAGTTGCTATGTAGACATCTTTACTTTCATATATGTATAATCTACTTCTTAGAGATCACATGGCCTCCATGGACTAGTTTAGAGAAACTCTAGTGGTCTGGAAAGAGATAACTTTGTGGAGGTAAAAAGGAATGTCTTGTGGCCACCACAACAGTGCAGGAGAGAGAATAAAGGCTTCATCCGCTGAGTGTCTCTACACCTTTCTTCATATGGTCCCTATCTCAACTAATTCCCTTCAGGTGGTGAGAGATAGCTTGTCTGGAAGCAGAGAATTTAAAGGTGCTTCACAATTTTGCCTGTCAGGTTTTTATAATTTTTATGATTATTATTTTGTAACATTGAAAATAATCTTGTGACACGAACAGTGCATATAGATGGATATCTTACCAGATAGCTGCTGCCTCTGTGAATTGGTTTTTGATGGTGATGGTCTTTGTGATTTTGTTTTTGTTGTTGTTGTTGTTCTAAGTCTTGGAATGAAAAGATGTCATATAGATAAATAACTGTAAGGAACTTTGCAAATCATATATCTGAAAAGGATTTCACATCCAGAATATACAAAAAACTTTCCTACAATGTGACAACCAAAAGACAAAAAAATTCAATTTTTTTAAATGTAACCTGGGTTTTTTTTTAACATTTATTATTTTTTTTTTTTTGAGAGACATAGAGACAGAGTATGAGCAGGGAAAGGGCAGAGAGAGAGAGGGAGATATAGAATCTGAAGCAGGCTCCAGGTTCCGAGCAGTCAGCACAGACCCCGACGTAGGACTCGAACTCACGTGAGATCATGACCTGAGCAGAAGTCGGCCGCTTAACCAACTGAGCCACCCAGGCGCCCCAAAAAATCTAGTTTTTTAAAAAATGGGCAAAGGACTTGAATAAACATTCTCCAAAAAAGATATACAATGTCCAAGAAGCACATGAAAAATACTCAGTGTTATTAGTCTGTTTTCAGTGTTTGAGCTCTGAGTCACGTCAAATCGTGGCAGCCTTGCAACTGGGGTCTTTCTTCCAGAGAGCCACCAAACAGGCCAGATGATGACAACTGTCTGGAAATATGCCTTTTAATGGGCTCGAACCCCATTCTGCTTCCTCCAGGGGCTGCCGGGTTGTTGATTTTCAACGGTGATTGTGGACTGTTGTAGTTTAAGGTTAACATGGAGGTAGAGAATGGGGTGAGAATAGAAAGTTTGCTATTCTTGATGGGATTCAGCGATTTTTCTCGAATAAAGTCTCCTTGAATTGCTGTAAATCTTTGGTTTATTTCCTAAGTTCTGCAAAAGTTAATTCTGACAGTGTTTTCCAGCTTTCTTGTTGCTTTTATGAAGGCGGGATTTTTGGGGGGTTATCCTTACTCCATCCCCAGTTGTTACCTCTTATAGAACTACAGTATTCTATCAAAGTCAGGAAGCTGCACTGGTACAGTTCTAGGTCAGGTTGTAATATGTGCAAAGTTGTGTAACCACTACTGAAATCAAGATACAGAACTATTATATCGTCACCAAGGTTTCTCTTCTGCTACCTCTTTATGGTCACATCCACCCCAAACCCCTATCTTCCACCATTTTTAAACTCCGTGAACCATTAATCTCTTCTGGAATCAACATCACCTATCAGAAGAGGTCCGCATTGCCCAGGACTTGTGTTTCTCTACTACACTCAATTATTGGCAAGGAGTAGCTGATAGGCCTCTTCACAAATACAATAATAGATACCAGAGTATAGCAACTGGGCCGCCAGTCATTAATGCTCCCTGGAGTCAGAATGGCTCATTTTCAAAGCTGCCAAAATCAGTAAGAACATCTGTTATTGTTTTATCCTCAGCACTCAGTACATAATAGTAATAATACTTCACTGTGTATCAAATACTGAAGCCCTCTTCATACAGCGACTCACTTGATATTTTTTTATTGTTTATATATTTATTTTGAGAGAGAGTGAGAGAGTGCATGTGAGAAGGGGCAGGACAGAGAGAGGGGGATAGAATCCCAATGCAGGGCTCAGCTCAGTCCCACAAGCCGTGAGATATGACCTGAGCCAAACTCCAGGGTCAGATGTTTAACTGACTGAGCCACCCACATGTCCCTCACTTAATTCTTACTGTAATCCTATGAAATTATTAAAATTAGTATCTTTATCTTACAGATGAAGACATTAACGTATAAAAGGCTTAGGGGCACCTGGGTGGCTCAGTCGGTTGAGCGTCCGACTTCAGCTCAGGTCATGATCTCACGGTCTGTGAGTTCGAGCCCCGCGTCAGGCTCTGTGCTAATGGCTCAGAGCCTGGAGCCTGCTTCGGATTCTGTATCTCCCTCTATCTCTCTGCCCTTCCCCTGCTCATACTCTGTCTCTATGTCTCTCAAAAATAAATAAACATTAAAATGTAAAAAAAAAAAGGCTAAGTAACAGTCATTAGCTAAGACTGTCCAGAGCACACCTCTGATGACTTAAAAGACTTTCCTCTTCACACTTATCTTCAAAAGATGGAACACTTTCCTTTCAGAAACTAAAATTTTGCAAAGATATTCCAATCTGGAGGAATTTTATGTAGAAACCTTTTTTCTTTTTTATTCCACTCAGGAATTTAAGGGTCACCAAAAACACTTACAAGAGATTTCATCAAAATATGTTGTCAAGAGAGCATGAAACACTTTTGTTTATCAAAAGAGTGTGCAGAATTTGAAAGCTCAAGAACTTGATTATGTACTGATAGGCTCCTGAAAATACTGTTTGAAGAGACATAGACTTGCCCCTTGTGCTTCTATGGTCCTTGTTACAACTAGATCGAGATAGGCTTTATAGTCAGGGCAAGGTCTTCCTTAAGATCCTTGTCTCTTTTGGAAGATGTGTCCCCCAACCCAGAACACGTATATCTTAAAACTCATAGCTCATCAACGATAGAACCACCTAGATTAGCCATAATCTGTATATCCTCCTATGCCAAAGGAAAAAAAAATGTGAAAACCATTATTCCGCACCTACACACTGTCTAATCTATTTCAGAATTCATATTCTGAAGGGAGCTGTAAAGCAGGGCTTAGGGTGACATCATTTTGGCTGTCAGTGGAACTCTTTTTTTTCCTGAATTTGACTTTGCTACAATATGATTGGACCAAATCGCAGAGTGTTATGCAAAAATTTCTGAAACTCCTTGTTTTCAACTGAAAATATATTTGAAAAGACTGTTCATGTGGTCATGGAGTGAGATCCAGGAATCAGTCTGAACTGTGCGTTTTGTTCTTTTTTCTTTAGTACATTCTCCGATGTCTATGTCTGTGTCTATCTCTTTTTGTTGATTGTTAGGAAACACAGAGACAAATTTGTTGCTGACTTCTAATAACATTAGAAGATGCTAGCGGTGCCTGGGTGGCTCAGTGGGTTAAACATCCGACTTCGGGTCAGGTCATGATCTCACTGTTGGTAAGAGTTCGAGCCCTGTGTCAGGCTCTATGCTGACAGCTCAGGGCCCGAAGCCTGCTTCAAATTCTGTGTCTCCCTCTCTCTCTCTCTCTGCCCCTTCTCAGCTCATGCTCTGTCTCTGTCTCTCAAAAATAAACATTTTTTTTTTAATTTTGAGGACTCTGTAGCCTGCATTCTGCATATTAATTTCAGTTTTGAATTCATTCTTTCCCAGTAATGTTTTCCTTTTATTCTATTTCTTCTCTACTTTTAAAATCTTATATTTATTCCTGTCTTTTAAAAGTCTTCTTTTTTTCAATTAAGAAATTTAATCTACTATTTCTAGCATTATGTAGGTCACTTTGTGGCATTGAAAAAAATTCGATTAACATGACTGGATAAAGTTGAAAACAGAAGAATATATCTCCAATCTATCCAGTTAAAAATAATACTTATGGGGGTGCCTGGGTGGCTCAGTCAGTTAAGTGATGAACTTTGTTTGCCTCAGGTCATGATCTAACAGCTCATTGGTTTGAGCCCTGTGTCAGGCTCTGTGTTGACGGTGCAGAGCCTGCTTGAGATTCTCACTCTTTTTTCTCTCTCTGTACCTACCCCACTCTTGATTTCTCTGACAAATTCATTAATATATTAATTTTTAATTAATTAATTTTAAAATTAATTTATCTAAAAATTAATAAAATTAATTAAAAAGCAATTCTTCTGTGTCACTTCAACCAAGCATCAGAGGAAAATTCAGGTTTCATGAAGTCTCAGTAGTCTTTAATTTGGAAGGATTTTTGAAAAAGAATTCAATGTTACAAATATAGAACTGGAAAGTAAATGAGAAAATAAATCAAAAGCAGATTATAACTTTTTAAAAGGTCACAAAACCCACACACCTCACAAGATACAGAAAAACCACATACATCCTAAGTGACCACCTGTCACAACTCTATAATCACCTTTCTTACATTTTGATGACACATTCTTTACATATTTTAACACATTTTTATAACATTCTCTGCAGAAGAAAATTTGAAAGACAACTCATTGCCTCCTCCAAATGGCTGACCAAGTATTCTAAGTTATTATATTTTTAAAATTTTTGTTTGTTTCATAGCTCGTTATTAATATTGCAGTGCAAATCTTTAGGATTTTTTATCAAATATAGGAAGTTCTCTTTCACGTCCCCTTCATGGATGAGCAGTATGATGTCATTGCATTTCACATTTCTCAAGTTGGGAATGATGCACCAGTCTGTTACTATAATTTTATCTTTAAAAAATACTTTAAAAGTATATATAACATGTGAGCATGAATGCAGGATCCTCTTCTTAATCTTAAAATTTCCAGGAAAAACGAGGGATCTTGGCACTTAAGATTTATTAACTTCACTACAAATCGGTCCTATAAGTAAGGACAGAAGCACTGTGCCTGTAGTCAGTTACTTAAAGCATTTAACAATTAATTCAACCTTAAAACAAAAAAAAAGTAATCGCTCTTCAAAATGAGTCCTACCAGAGCCCAATGACTTCCTGGAAAGAGAAAAGAATTGGCATTTAGAAAGGAACCTACGTAGTCTGACCTATGAGAAGTAATTTTATAAAAATGAGACCATCTACAAATCTATTCAATAAATACTCAGAAACACCAAGTGTCCAGAATACTAGGAATCTAGTTGGCAACAAGGCAGACCTGGTACCTTAAATTCTAATGGGGGCAGACAGATAATGAACAATTAAACAGCTAACTATAGATTGTGAAGGAAACAAATAGCACAATTTTCTCAAAGAAAATTGAGAGGTGGCATGCCAAATTTAGTTACAGAGAATTTGCAGAGTACCATTTCATCTGAGACCTGCAGGATGAGATGGAAGAAGACACAAGAAAAATGAGAAAAATGTGGTCAGGGGGTGGGATCGGTTTGTGCAAAGACCCCGAGACTGTGACCTAAGTGGGACAACGTAGAGAAAAGCTCTTTGCCGAATTGAGTGGATGGATGGATGGTTGGTTATAACGTGGGTAGCATGGGTCTCAGATGATACAGTTTCGGAGGCTAGGGCAAGGAGGATTCTAAGTGCAGTGCAGGGCTGAGCACTTAAGGGTTGGCTCTCAGGTTGATGACACACCTTCCATTCAGTCTCTGTGTGCAACATGGAGCATATGAAGACAATAGAGCGAAGTGGGAAGGAAGTCAGGAGGCTGTTCCACCAGTATGGGTCAGAGGGCATGGTGGCTTGCACCAGATAATAGCTTGCAGATGGAGAGAAGTGACTTAAACGGTAATTGCTGATGAGTAGAATGAGGCAAACTACAGGAGAAAGAGGATTCAAATTTGATTCCCTAGTGTCACATATTTTTACTGATGTGGAGAAAGCCTCAAGAGAAACAGATTTCATGTAATCCTTAAAGCAACCCTACAAGGTAACTGTTTTCATACTCACTCTATGTATAAGAAAGTGGATAAAGAAAGAGCTTTAACTGCCCTTCTATCCTTCGGTTCAGAAATAGAAAAATATAAATCAAAAATTTCCTGGGTTTATTGCCCTAATAAGTGCACATTTGGAATACTGGTCTTCCTTCCTCCCACTAGGTTTTTGAACTTGGGGCCTAGTTGGTCTGCAGGTATGGTTAGCATTCAAGAGCCTCTGTATTCAAGCCTATGAATTCAGGGCTTGTCTATTAGAATTGTCTTGTCCTCAGAATTTCCACTAGAGGGAGCCAGCACAGTGTGTTTTGTTTTCACTTCACTGAGTTTTTATAACTGTGGTAAACTTAGTACCTACTACTGGTCACCCTTAGATTTAATCTTAATAAGGTTCACTTTATGATCTTTTAGAAAACCGTATGCATATTTTGTACAAGATACCAGAGTCTTCATCAAAAGCCTTTCGGAAGGAGAAAATGTAGGAAGTTAAGGAAACAGAAATGGAAAAAAAAGAAACTTTTTTAAAAGTTACTTTTCTGTTGTTGTTGTTTTAAAGGTTTATTTATTTTTGAGAGAGAACACAAGCAGGGGAGGGACAGAGAGAGAGAAAGGGAGACACAGAATCCAAAGCAGGCTTCAGGCTCCGACCTTTCAACACAGAGCCCAATGTTGGGCTAAGACTCATTCATTAACTGTGAGATACGACCTGAACCAAAGTTGGACACTTAACTGACTCAGCCACCCAGGTGTCCCAAAAAGAAACTCTTATTTGCATTATCGGCAACAAAACATCTGATTTAAACTGTAGTGAAGGAAAAATCTGAAAATCTTTTAGTAAATCAGATGTATAAGGTGATATAAAACTTAATAGAAACCATTATTATTACCTTAAGATGTATAAAATTATATTGGTCTTTTCTTATTCATTGTGTTGTCTTTATTTTTTATTTTATGTGAATATATAATAAATACTTATAAACAATTAAAGTTTGCTTTTTAGCATGGTCCCCAAATCTGTTTTTGTTTTCTTGTAATACAGTGCAATACTGAATCTAAAATCTTTGTGCTGTAGGGAGTTTTTGGAGCACTTGGGGCATAAAGGGTAAATATTCCCAACTTACAAATAACACACAATAAGTACAAACATAATAATGGTAACCATTTGGGTGTCAATTGAGCACTTCAATATAGAAACTTATTTAGTCATTTCCATTAGATTTAACTGTTGGTTTCAGATACAGTGCAAGGCAGGGTAACCTGTCCTTTCCTTTTGTCATATGCTCAATTATGAAATGTTGCTTGAGGACATTGACAGTAACATAGCAGCAGTCCATGGAAGGATATGAGTGATAAAGTCATCATTCAGAGTGGAGTCTCTAAGGTGCCAGTGGACAAGTACCCATCCAATGAAGCATGAGTTTCTATTTTTTATTTTATGTGCATAAAATAAAATAAAATTTTATTTTATTTTGGGCTTGCCTTCCTCTCAGGGATCTGACACATACGGTGTTGTGTGTTCTGAAAGGCTTGGATTTCATTTGCTGCCTGCTGATACAGTGGCAGATACCATGTTATGAATCCATACTGTTCTAGCCTAACAGGTGCCCATTAGCTCAGCCTGCTGGGGAATCAATCTTTTGTTGTCTATCTGAAAATAAGCAAGTCAGCTCTCCATATCCTGAAATTACAATGAGAGAAATAGCCCATGGAGCTCTGAATACAGCATGTGACAATAAAATCTGAGGAAGAAAACTTTCTTAACCACAAAAGATGTGTTTTCAATATACCTTAACATTTTTGTATCTAGAACACATGAAAGAAATCATTATATTTTGATTCGAAGGCCTGGGACATCTAAAGATTTAACTTGCTGGTTCTGAATTCTGGCTACACATTAAATCAATTGGGGAAATAACTTGTTAATAATCTCCAATGTTCAGACCACACTCATCTCAATTAAATCAGAACTGCTAAGATTGAAATCCAGGCAGAAATTATTGTTTTAAAGTTTCCAAGCTTTTTCCATGTGCAGCCAATTCTGAAAATCATTGGTGTTTCCCAAACCTTTGTGTTATAGGTATCACCTTGGGATTTTGTTAAAATACAGAATGTGATTCAGTATCTCTGGAGTAAAGCCTGAAATTCCTGGAAGATGGTGATATTGCTGTTCGCACACTTCTCTGCATAGTAGGATACCATACAATGTGGGTGGGCTTTCCTGTCCATGATAAATACAGATGCCAGAACTCTTTCAGCTCATTTGGTGATATTTATTGTTGCTCGATCATACAAAAGCTTATCTTCTGAAAGTCTTTAGCTTTCTTCCAGAATCTAGTAAAACATTTTGTTTTGATTATTTTCCTTTGGAGAAACCTGGACAGACATTTAGAATTTTAGCAGAAAGGAATTTATAAAAAAAATGAACTGTACATAAGTGAATGGAAACACAAATGTGTTTGCTTTTATATTACCCACCTGATTACTGAGTCATTATTATAATAGGTAAAATAGGTCTGTGGATATTCGAGATACTTTTCCCCTGATTCGGAAGTGGAAGTAGAAGCACAGAGAAGTTAAGCAAGTTGTCCAAAGTCACAAAGTTAAGAATTGTTGAAATCAGGATTTAAACCCATGCAGTAGATGTTTCTAAGCTTTTGCTCTTAAGCACTATTTTATACTGCTTTGCAATAAACCTGACAGTCAGGAACCAGTTAATAGATAAGCCTTGAAAATGTAAGTGACTTATTCAAATATCAAAAAATTATCAATGGGAATGGGTTAAGAGTTATTTATTTTCTTTCGATTATAAAAAAAGAAGTCCAAGTTGTCTCCTTGGCTGCTGAATCCGATGGAGAATTTTGTCAAATAGAAAATGCTAATTTCTGAAGAGTCCTGAGGACCCTCTGTGGATTCAATTTCCCTTCCATTTTCTTCTCCATATATATTTTGATATGTTCACACCACAGAGACTAGACTAATGTTGTCATAAAATTAATCAGATGATTGTAAAAGGCAGAGAGTTGGCCTCCTTCCTGCTAAGAATATTTATGTCTCGGGCCAGGAGGCTAAAAACCCAGGAACGGAGGGAATGAAGGCAGACGAGGCTGGAGAGAAGGGGCCTGGCAACACTCTACCTGTCACAGGAAGGTGAAAATGCCTGAGGGGAAATCATCAGCCGGCCTTTTTCCTAATTTGCTTTTAAGATAAAGAAATGGAAGTTTACTTCCCAACTGTACATTGTTGCTGACCTTCAAGAGGGCGGTTGTTCAGAAAGGCACAAATGGACTGTATGTCAGCAGGCAGTGAAGCAGGATTTTTTTCACTATTAAAAAAAATGTTCTAAGAAAGTGCCTAGAGGAGAAAACATAAATTGAAACTCTGAAACTATCATCTCTTCTGTGAGGGGGTATGAAAAGGACCCCTAGCTTTATTTATTTATCTAGTTAGCTAGCTGTCTAAAAGCTTGTCTTTCTAGCTTGGGTAATAATGAACACAAAATGGGTAGACTTTCCCTGGCCTCTATCTTCCTTCCGAATATCAGATCAATTTCACTGGGCATCGTGTGCCTCGAGCAATAAAGAAAACATCTAAAGCGACCAGTATTGCCCTCTTTAATCTGGACCATGGCTCAGAGAGCAGAAGATAGGAAAAGAAGGGGATATTTCCTTTCCAACTGGATACACTAAATTAGTCAACATGGGTGTTTCTAAATTAAAGAATACTTAGTTAAATGGTTCCATGGATCTAATATGCAATATATATTTGCCTGCAAATGGCCTCCTGAGAACCTGCAATAGGTGGGTTAAGCCCAATACCCAGCCACCAAGTTGATTATAAGTGAACACAATCTGTGTTTTTTTCTGATAGATTTCAGTCCAGTCAAAGTTTGTGTCTGATCCATGTGAAATGTAAGACAGGAAACAGAAAAATTAAAGTAATAAACTCACCATTGTGAGTACCTGTAGCTTAGTCTGAATCTCAGGTGATTTAGAAATGACATAGTCCATATGCCTCACCCACCCCAAGGGCACCTCAAGGGCAAAGGACCTGAGCTATTTATCTACTAAAATCCATTAATCATTAGTTGAGAGATGTTCCCAGGGATACTAATTCCCTAGAACTCCTACTCTGCCTTTCACAGGAATAGAACAGGCACAGATGGTGAGAGGAACCCTTCAGGCAGAGAGACGTGGATTCTGGCAGCAAAATTCAGGAAGGCATGCACAAAAATGGCAGAGTCAGGGCACTGTTACAGCAGTCTTTAGAGGTTATATGTTCTAGGAATGTCAAAATGAGTTATTATAACATTATTTGCAAACACATCTTATACTCAAGTGAAATTGTTTGCTTCCAAAATATGATAAAGGTGCATTTTCACGCTAACATATTAACATCAACTCTGTTGCTGGCATGCTGACCTGGTTATAGATACTGGAAATAGAACAAGGAAAGCCACACACTATGAAGCAGGATAGAATACAGAGGAACAATTAAATATGGTTAGAAAAAAAAAAGGTCTGTGCTTCCGTCATGCACTTTTTCCTAGATTTATAACCCTGTGTGTGTCTTTTGCATGTGTTTACATGTATAAATGATGTATATTTATGATGTTCAAGTTACTGCTAAAGTAATTGTACCTGCTAGTTTCCATCTATATCAGAAATATCCTCTCCGTCTTCTTCTTCACTGAAAACCTGCCTAAAGACTCAGATTTTTCTCAGACATTCAGCTGGGTTATGTTCTGCTTATTAAAACTTTGTTATGATAATTTTCCATATCCTTATTAAACAACTGTATTTCACTTCTGTCCAAATGTATGTATGTATAGCATTTATTACAGAACAACTGCTTTCTTTACTGAAGATGAAGAATTCTCCCAAAACAAGTTTATCATTTAAGTGATTTATCTAGGGCTTTTCACTTGTGCTATGAAATAGAGCATTGAAAGAAATACAAATCGAAAAAAGATAAAGAAGCTTCTAGTTGGCTGATGAATAGCAAACTTTAGTAATAATTCAAAATTTTGAAAAATAGCCTCAGGAATGGAAAATTGGATAGGATGATTAAGAAAAAAAATAGTGAGATAAAATTTTAGTTGTCTTCTCACAGAGGGATCTTCACTTGATGCATTAATATTGGCCAGTACATTTGAGTGATAAGTGTTTAGATATAGAAAACAAAAAATATAAATTTTCTTGAGAACGCATTTTATTTTTTTATATTAAAGTGATCATTGAATGTATACTTAAATTTCGATGTGATCTTCAAAAGTTGAAAGTTTTTTTTTTACATGCACATTTATACAAATTGAAATTACCAGACAGCATTTCCGAGTTTAAAGTTTAAGAAATATGATCATCGATACTCTAAAGATCCAAAGCATTTTACTGAGCTAAAACATCAGGCAAAGTCATAGATCCTTGGTCTCAAGAGTAAGAAATGAGCTCTAAAAAATTACCTAACCTAGAGTCATATTCCAATCCCCACTTGACAACTCTAATTAATATTGCCTTTCTCCAGGCAGAGAAATAATATATCACACATTAAATCATGCTAATTCCAGCTTGAGAATAAATGAATGACCTGTTAGGTCATATTGCTTTCCAAATGTCCAAATTAGGTTTAGGTTCTATGGTGTGACATTTTGCACCAGGAGATTGGGAAGGGACTGTGGAATGGATCTCCTGTCCTGATCTACACGTAAGGAGTATCATGTGCCAATCTTTATACACAGAGCCGGCCCAAGGTAGGAAGAAGGAGTGAGAGAATAAGTGGAAGCCCATCTTCACTGAACTCTCAATTCTGTCTCTCTCTCTCTCTCACTTCCTCCATTTTGTATGTTTTCTTCCCCCTCAACATAAACACAGTATGTGCTCACTGTACAAAATTTTCTAAATGCAAAAATATATTATGAAAAAATAACCCAAATTAACCATAAGTCAGACACCCCCAGAATCACCATTAATATCTTAAGGTATATCCTTACATTGCTTTTTTTCTGTACAATTGTGTGGTTAGAAATATATCTTTGAGCTCCGAACTATTGCTTTTATTGGATTAATTCCAAAGGATAGTTTCTCAGAAAAACAATTGAGAGGGTATAAATAAGGAGTGGCATTTTAGCAGTGGATTTTGGCTATTGACAAGGAGGTGGCTGCCTCCTTCACCAAAGCAAAGAACTAGCCTTATTTATATAAATAAGACATTAAAACTCCATTTCATGAACTCATCCTACTGCCTACTTTATTTTATTCTTTTTAGGAATAATTCGATGACAAGTTTTGTTTTGTTTTTTTTTTTTCATCATGAATGTGTACACACTAAAATATTTTGATTTTCTTATATGTCTGTTTGTTACTTGGGTGTTATGACTCAGGAGCTAAAAGTTTGGCTGAAAGAACAAATTTCAGTTATCACAATTTAGAATTTATTGACCTTGGTTCTTCATGACAGAAAAATTTAATCAGTTAATGACTAACACAGTTTCTGACATACAGAGAAACCTAAGGTATGGCTATGAAATGCCAACGATGACTCATGATTATCTTCAAAGCTAACTCCACATTTTTTTTTCATCTTGGAATTCAAGGCCCTACCCAATATGGTTCCAATTTCCATTTTTAAATTTGTTCTTAGGATTTTTTTTCATGATATAAAATATGATATTTCTGAAAGAACATAGGGTTTATAATTAGGTCTGATTTCTCTATCATATTGTCAATTATTTATACTTGTTAAAACTCTAATAATACCTACTTCACTGAGTTCTTGTAAGATTAAATAAAATGAGGTACAGGATGTGAAATACACAGCAAGGTAACTAGCACGAAGGAACACACTGAAGAATGTTATTTCCATTCTCCTTCCTTTGATGAACCTTACCCTCCAGCCAAATGAAATTATATCTTGGCTTCCATGCCTTTACCCACCTCCCTCCCCAAAGAATTTGCTCGTGTATCCCTCTCTACTTACTTTCACAGTTGAGACCTTTTTATCTTGGAGATATGAATAAAAACATCTTCTTCACAAAGTATTTGCTCATCTTGCCCCTCTAAAAATGAACATTGTTTATGAAATTACATCAAAATGTTTTATCTATACTTCTCTTTCAGTCATTAATACTTCTTTCCTTACATTATAATGATGTGTAGACATAGACAAGCTCCCAGTTATTTAAAAGCATGAATTCTAGAGTATGAGGCATGCTTTCATCCCATTCTGTCACTAATCTGTTGTGTTACTGTGAAGTGTTCAACCTTACTGTTTCTCAGTTACCTCTTTTTAAAAATAGTGGTAATTATAGTACCCATTTTCAAGATTGGTGTGAGTAGCTGACACTAAGGATCTAACTAATGATGGTGATGATAATGATCTTTGTTGAGGGCAAGTCCAATTTTATGCAACTTGGGAAACTCCACAGAGGCTGGCACTTGATCAGAGCTAATTAAGTGAGGAATAATACGTGTATTGGGACATAATACAGGTCCATGATGCTGTGTCCTGTTGCCACTGTTCCACTGTGTTCCGATACTTGTAACACCATGGGTTATCCTGTTGTTTATCTCTTAGTATCTTTGACATGTCTTCCTTTGCCAAGATGTCAAGAGTTGTTACACATTCCCAGTAGCTGTTTGAAGGAATAATCAGCATACCATGTATGTATATTAACTTGAAAACTTAATACCCATTATGCTAAAATGTTATACACTATAGCACCCTCTCAATCACATAAGTAAATACATCTATTGACATTTTTGTTCTTTATACTCTCTAGTTCTTACTTGCCTCATAACTAGCACCTAGAAACATATGAGGAGTGGATAGGTTTTTAAAATGCTACATAAGGAAAGTCCCTGGACAAATATTAAGAAAAAGGGGAAAATGCACACTTTGCACTATTGTGACATGTGAGAAAGAAAAGAGAGGAATGTACAGAATAAGGTGGTATGAAGCCAGGATTCAGACTGTCTTCTTTTCTGGCAGGAACCCAAGTAAGAAGGTAGTATAAATATCTCTAAAGGTTTGGAGAGTCTAGGAATATTTGTTGCTATTGGTGGACATACACAAGCATTGACTGAGGATTCTAGGGACTTCTACAAAAATCTATGCTTCGATGTGGTGCTTACACATACAATACAGGACTGAAAAGGAAGTAGACATATAGGTGGATCTGAGGAAGTTTTTCAAGAATCCTGCAGTCTGTGAATAGTATGCAGTGGATTTAAAACCTTCTGCATGCCCTTGGTGAAGAGATGTGGAGATTTGGGGAGTTACGGTAAACTCCAAATGCCTTCGAAATCATTTGATGCCTGATTTTAAAACTCAAGAATGTAAGAATGTAAATCTGCTCCCTTCTATTCACTAATTGCTAGGGAAACAATACTTACTTTATGGGCAAAAATGTTTGGAAATCAAAGTATCTTTATATATTGCCTTTGCCTTGGTGCTACTCTTATTTCTCAAATCTAGTTGTACTTAAGAATTATTGTATAGGTTTATAAAATCAAAACTATGTATAAATACATAGAGGTGTTTTCAAGGTCAGTTTGGTCCAGTATGATTTGTTTTACAGTAATCAGAAGAAATGTGTCCATCTAGCATTTTGCTGATAAACAATTTAAAGCAGGAACTTGAAATCATTAAGTGTCCCCAGCCCTTTTGAAAACTTGGTGAAAATTAGGGATCAACTCCCCAGAAACAAATGCATATATACTCATACACAAAAGTCCTGAATATAATTTAAGAGATAAAGAAAATCCCCAAAGCCCAATCATGTACCTTAAATTAAAATAAATCCTGCTTTAATATTTATTGCAAGGTTTACCTTGGAAGTGTGAGCTATTTTATATTCATTAAATTTCAGAACCCAGAAACTTGGCACAAACATTTGTGAAAAAAATTTTAAAAAAAGAATTGTCTTAAACAGTAAGAATGAAGTCAATCATCTTTATAACCCTTTACATCATCACACAACGCTTCCTTATTCATGTCAATGAACAAGCTTATCCCCGTTAACCCATATTATGAAACGGAGCTGTAGGTCCCAAGAGTGAGTTGCTTTTGGATTCTTGCTAGATACTCAGCTCAAAAGATTTTTAAAATAATACAATGACTATAAATCTAATAGCCTATATCTTCTTTACATAATGAAGACAAAGCAGGTGAAAGTTTGTTTCAAATTTTATCAAAACGGGTCTTCACCAGAGAGGAATTTATTGCTTCAAATGTTACACAGTAGATTGTATCCCTTATCTTCAAAAAACAAATGCATTTTCAAGCAGTTTTTAAATAATGCCTTCTGTGGTTCAAGTTCATCGGTCAGGGCAGAAACAACTAGTAGTTAGGTAGGGCAGAAACAATTAGCTACCCATTCAAGAGCATTCTCTCTTTTGTACTTGCTCACAAGACCTTTTTCTTCATGAATGAGGAGCACAGTGCTCAGGGAAAGTGGGGCTGTCTCCTCGAACCCTGGACATGAAGCATGATTGGTTGCAGCAATTCATGATAATACCTAACCTTTAAATAGGAAGACAAAGTGACCAATGATACTGCTGGGAGATGCTGTTCGGAAACTCATCCTGTCATTCCATCATTCGAACGTCCATTCTGTTTGTTTGTTTGTTTATCCTGAACGATTTTTTTTTCCCACTACTTGGCTCAATTGTTGTTCCCGGTAACTGGATCCAGGTTTCACATTGGTAGGAAACTATGAGGTCTATGTCTCTGTGGTTTCTGGATTTTTCAGAGAATAGGGAGTTGTTGTTTTTGTTTTTGATAGAACCAGCTTCAGTGTAGAGCGGGTCCAAGGATTCCGTTTCTTTATTTTTGTTTGTTTGTTTGTTTCTGTTCTTGTTTTTCACTCTTTTACTTTGTAATAGAAGAAATCCAGGGTGGATGGGTAGTGGTTGTTTTATGAAAATATATTCAGATGGAATTTAAGATTATTATGTTGGGATTTAAATATTCTTGCTACCTTATGTTGTCAACATTTGTGATTGCACTCCAGTGTGAGAGTCTCTGTGTGTTTGTTGGAGGAGGCCACAGGAAGATGGGACATTTTGGAGAGTTGGGGGGTAGAAAGGAGATGGGAGTAGAAATTGAAAGAATAGGTGTGGAAAGTGGGCTTTGTGGAAGTAAAATGTTTTTAAAGGACTGTTTTCCACAGATTTGGAAATTATGGTTTATAATCTTTTCTTGGAGGTCAGAGACTTTATATAACATGATCTCACTGAATCCTCAATGAAAACACTATTTTACAGGCACCTTCATGGCTCATTTGGTTAAGCGGCTGCCTCTTAATTTCTGCTCAGGTTGTGATCCCAGGGGTCATGGGATTGAGTCCTTTGTCAGGCTCTGTGCTGAACATGGAGCCTGCTTAAGATTCTCTCTCTTTCTCTCTCTTCCTCTGCCATCCCCCCACTCTCTCTCTCTCTCTCTCTCTCAAAAGAAAAAAAAGAAGAAAAGAAAAAACCACTCTTCTTATTATTATCGTTATTGTAATTATCGTTACCTCTCTTCACCTGGGGAAACAGAAGGCTCAGTAGAGTAAGCAGCTTTCCCAGAGTCACACAACAAACAGAACCAAAATTTAGACCCTGTGCTCTGACTTCACCACCTACATAATGCCTTTGCCCCTTCCTGAAAAAGAATGACTGTGACTTACAGTTTGATTTATAATTCTCTCTGAAACTCTTAGAAACTGAAAAATAACCCATGCTTTTCTTTTTTCTTTTCTTTTCTTTTCTTTTTTTTTTTTTGCATATCTTTAAGAGACAAATATATCTGAGGCAATGGGTGTAGATGTCACCAGTTGACAGCCTGCTACTTCTGTCATTTCTCTAACACATTTTTTATAACCCCTTGTGATAAAGCCTTTGTTTTTTCCCTTAGCAACAATAAAACTCATTTGAGCCAAGAAATTAATAGATAGAGTGAAACTAGCAAAAGACTTTTAATGTATTTTATCACACTTAAAGGTACAGAGCAAAAAAAGTTATTGATATTTCTTTAAAAGGTCATTTAAAAGGTATGTGATCTATACAAAGTTTAGATGTGAAATAGATCATCAACTTGTATTTCCATCAGACATTAGATCACACTGAAATTTTCAAAGCTACCTTTAGCATATCTCTGGGTTTTGTTCTTACAAATGTTACTGTTTGGAAATGAATCTGACAAAACAGTGCCCAATGGACACTTTGAGCCAAATTTCTCCCTGTTCCTACCTTCACCTATGCTTCCACTATGTTCATTCTGGGATTTTTCACTCCCTCTCCTTCTTTAGAGCTCTTATACTACAGAGCTGACTCTGCATCATTCTGTTTTTATTTATTAGCCTGGAAATTCTCTTGGGATAAGCATACTTCAGTGCTAACTGGAAAACGGATGAAAACAGCAACTTAAGTAGTACCACTGATGCTGTTCCTTGCCTATATATTTCTGTGTGTGTGTTTAATAAAGGAAAGAAAATGAATCGGCTTAATATTCTCTGTAATAAAGTGATGTGGGTAGAAAGGTTGGGTTTTTGTTGTTGTTCTTGTGTTGATAACTGCTCTTATGTGCACTAGTTTATATGTAAAAATGTTCATGGTACCTAAGGAAAATACGCTCTCATTGCATGAATGAGTTTATTAAAACTGCCTTAGGCAAGTAACCAGTTTCTTATGAGTCACTGAACGTAGACAAATGTAAAATAAGAAATGAGAAAATGTCCACATGCACTGCCAAGGCTGGTCCTGGCCTTAGATTAACTGACCCTTGCTTTAATGCTTTGAGGAGTGACGAATATTAAGCAATATATTTAAATGATTGAAATTCGAATCACGTTTTCTGTGTGTTGTTTTGTTTTTACTAACCTAAAAGGGAGACAAAAATTTTAACATGCTCTCAGGGTAGAGTCGTGCCAGTTATGCACACAGATTGCATCCCTCCTTAAGCCAGAGATTGATTTTCCATGAGGCTTGAAGTGTTTACTGGCGTTAAGGGTTAGGAGAAGAGAAAGGGTCAGTCATTCTTGCTGTTTTTGTGTTAGGTGACAGAAAATCATCCCATAAATAAAAAAGTTATAGATTGAGGCTCCTGACTGGTTCAGTCAGAAGAGCATGTGACTCTTGATCTCAGGGTCATGAGTTTGAGCCCCATGTCCGGTGTAGATATTACTAAAAATAAATAAATAAACTTTTAAAAAGTCATAGATGCTTCTATTATATTTCACTGCAGTGAATAAACATCACTGATGAATAATGATGAAGGCACTGATTTGGCAAGCCCTCTTATTCCAAAACCAATAGGGCCTAAAGAGGTTTACATAATTTACCTACAAGCAATGGAGCCAGATTTTACTATGAAGAATATTATTAGTTTCTAAGTCATATAAATGTGAGTTTGCACTGAATTTCAGGAACTGGAAGTTAGAATGCTTTTATTTTTTAATTTTTTAAGTTTTTTTTAATGTCTTATTTATTTTTGAGAGTAGGAGAGACAAAGCATGTGTAGGGGAGGGTCAGAGAGAGAGAGGGAGACACAGAATCCGAAGCAGGCTCCAGGCTCTGAGCTGTAAGCACAGACCCCGACGCAGGGCTCGAACTCACAGACTATGAGATCATGACCTGAGCCAAAGTCGGACACTTAACTGACTGAGCCACCCGGGCGCCCCTAGAATGCTTTTAAAGATCATCTAGAATTCCTGTTACTCATGAATCCTCTCTAGGGTTATTACAATTAATAACTTCAAATATTTTTGGATATCTCTAGAGACAGGTAGCCACAACCAAAAAAAAAAAATCAATGCTGGATAACTCTTAAAATTATGTTGGTCCAAATATTGTTAAGTTATGCTTTCAGAGATAATTTATGAATTACTTCCTGTAATGTAAAAATAGCGATCACTGGCTGCTTATGTGCTCCTATCCCCAGTTGTCTGAACTATTCCACATGTGTATGTGTGTGAATTTCTTTGTACCTCTTAGTATTTCAGTAGTCCCTGTCAATACCTATAGATACCCTCGGGTATCCCCTTCTACCTTCTTGACATCTATGAGGATAATTTTAAATTTTGCTTTAAAAAGAACTAGTAAGTATTTCTGTCAATATCAGAAATAACCAGTGAGTGTCACTATTCTAACACAGACAGATACTCATGGGTTTGTTGTCATAAAATGATCAACAACATCTTGCAGAAGCCATAAAAACTTGTAATTATTCAGAACACAGGCAGTGGGCTGGATGAATCAAGGGTCCTCTTATTCCACCCACATCAGCTACTATAGAAATTTTGGACAGATTTACTGGTGCCTTTTTTTTTTCTTCTTCACTAGTCGACTTCAGTTTCGCCAGAAGTGAATTTATTTTACTTTCTCTTCAAAATAAAAGACTGGCCATTTTTCCCCCTAAAGCGTTCTTTCTATCACTCAACTCTTTGTATTCTGTAAATAACTTTCTCCTGATTTCTGGTAAATATTGTTACTTCTGATTTGATTTCCATTGTTTATGCAATTAATTATTGATATAAAGGGAAAGACAGTAATTCTGAGTATTCATTTGTATTAGGTTTCCTTCTAGACATTTCATGTATACTATTTCTTTTAACTCTACAACACAATGAGGAAGTCTTTATTCATCCTATTTTATAGATCAGGGAAAAGAGGCTGAGATATATTAAATAACTTGACTCAGGGTGACGTAGTAGTACATCTGACATTAGAAGCCAAGATTATCTGACACCAGAACCCAATTCTTTCCACTATACCCTCCTGCCCTGAGACTATACCTGCAAAAATGGGATGCGTAGAAACTAATATCTCAATTGTTATGATTTGTCAAATTGATTCAAATTTCAATTTGAATTGAACATGTATGGATTTTGATGAGCTCCATAGAGAGCACCTCTTTCCCATTGTCTGAATTCTGAACCAAGTGAGAAATAGAGCACTAGAGACTGACATATGGATATCAAAAGGTCGGCTGTATAATTGATGAAAGCTAGGGCAAAGGGACTTTGACGTGTGGCCAAATGAGCCTGCCCAACTTCCTCTCCTTCTGAATCTGAGACCTACCTCCATCAACTAGGTGGCCCAGTCAGGAAACCTGAAGCAACCCCCATAGTGTCAGATTCCCTATAATGTGGCAGGAGAATGGGGAACAGACCAAAATGAAGAAGAAATAAGAAAGTTTTTCCAAACTTGCAAATGACACAACCCCTGATAAGCCAGGTTTTTCTCCAAAGAAGAAAGGCTAGGAGTATACTCTACTGAAGTCCCTCACATGGGATTATTTTTAATATGCAATTTTATAATGCAGATTATTAACAAATATAGAGAACAGTGGAAAGGAGTACTCAGCTCCTTCTTGCCCTGAATCCAGAATTTTTTTTTCTTTAAGCTGTTCACATTTATTCTTGGTAAAAATAAAAAGATGTTTTAAAGACTACCAGTATTATATTACCAACAGAGAGGTAATACATTTACAAAACATTTATAGAATTTTATATGCAAATAATGAACTTAGGAAAGAAAGGAAATTAAGACACTACTAATAAGAGGTGGAAACCAAAAGAATCATTGGTACTGAAAAATTATGTGAAATAAAAGCAACATTTTTAAGAGTGCAGGCTACTGAAAGTAGAGAGACATAACACAAAACCATAATCAAATTATGTATGCCCCATAGTTCCCTTAAAAGGATAATCTGGTATTTATCCTGTAAGCATTTGTGCAGTGATGAACTCTTTAAGTTTTTAAGCTCTTAAAGATGCATTTAAAGAGGGATGTAGAAAAACTATTCCTTGAAACATGTGTTTTATATCTGCAATGGCAAGCAAGATTCTTTCAGGCCTTGTAGGGCTGGTTATCACATAATCATTGTAAGGACTTGAATTTTTATTCTTAGTGAAATGTGAGTTCACTGAATAAAGGGTTTAAAGCAAAAAAGTCATATTAGGTGTATTTCATTTTTAACTCATCTGCCTCCTATCTCTTCATTCTCAATCCCAAACCTACTTTCATGGTAGGCAGTAAGAGATACCACTTAAGAGACTCACAGCAGTGGAGAGATTGAGAAGACGTGGATAGGTTCTGGATATACAGTTACTTTGAAAGTGGATTTAATAGGAGTTAGGAAAGAAAAGTATCAAGATTTTGGTCTCCAAGATTCGGATGGGAAAACTATGGTTAAATTGGGTTTGGGAACAAATATCAGAAGGTCATTTAAGAATGTTGCATTTGAACACAATTCTTGCAGACCAAGTAGAAATGTAAAGACAGATGTGATATAAATGCCTGGAGTTAGGGAGAGAGATCTGGATGGGAGATATGCATTTAGGGAGGGTGAGCGTATAGATAATATTTAAAACCATGAGACAGGTTAGATCACCAAGGGTAGGGAATAGAGATAAAGAAGAGAAGGATCCAAAGACTGAGTCATAGATCTTTCCAAAGATAAAAGGTCAAGGGACGAGAGGAACACACAACAGAAACTAAGAAGGAGAATCTATCTAGAGAGGTTGGAGAAGAGCCAAGAAACTGTAACACCCTGGAAGCCAAGTGAGAATAGCGTATCAAGGAAGAAAGCACAAGCAATTATGGTAAATGTCCCTAATGCAGCAAATAAGATGAAGACTAAGAATTGACTGTTAACTCTGGCAGTAAAGAGACCATAGTTGACCTTAGTACAAGTCTTAGTAGATGAATATAGCAAAATAAATGAACAAACAAACAAATCCACAAAACTTGTGGAAATTTTAAGAAGAACAATTATTAATGTGACTATTGACTATACTTTTGTGGAATTTTGGAGCCAAAGGAAACAAATAAATTGAGAAAGAAAGACATCAGGAGAACTGGAGTCAAAAGAGGCTGCCTCATTTTTCTTTCTTCTTTCCCTAGTTTTTTAGGGATTAATGCTTTCATGATGATGAGCGCCTGGACTTGGTTCTGAAAGGAGTCTTTCTATTCGAAAGCTTGAGGGAATTACTGGGCTGAAGTAGGTATGTAAGCAGAGGAGATGGGCTTAACTGGGAATGCAGTTAGTTTATGTAGAGTATCAGGCAGGAAGTCAGAGTATATGGGTACAGATGCCAGTATGTGGGTGGAAACTGTGGAAGTTTTCTGCAGATTGCTTCAACCTCAGTGAAACAGGAAGCTAGGTTATCAACTGAGAGTATAGAGTGGGGAGGAGGTGGGTGTTAGAATTTGAAGTAAGGGAATAAAATATGAAATAGTCTTCCAGGCGAGTAGGAAAACAAGATGACCAAGGAAATATATTGACTGCTGGTCACTATTAAGGACCCACTTAAAGTTATGAATATGAATTTGAAGGAGATAAGTCTATATGTTGGCACATTTTTTCTTCTAGTTGTGGTTTAAGTTCAGATGTACATGTAGAATTGGTATACCTTGGACACGCACATCATATATTTAAAAATAAATTGTTTTGTATCTTTCCTATTCTATACAAAAACATATTTTTGTGGCACCTAGGTGGCTCAGTTGGTTGAGCATCTGACTTAGGTTCAGGTCATGATCTCACAGTTCGTGGGTTCAAGCCCCACATCGGGCTTTGTGCTGACAGCTCAGAGCCTGGAGCCTGCTTCAGATTCTGTGTCTCCCTCACTCGCTGCCCCTCCCCCACTCGTGCTGTCTCTCTTTCTCTCAAAATTAAATTTAAAAAAGTTTAAAAAAGCGTATTTTTAAATAATATCCATTGTCATGTTACAGACAGCTTGTCTAAGATGGTATATTAAAAAATAATACAAATGCCTGATAAAGTGTCTCTAAGACAATTGCTAATGTTTTTCCTCCTTTTGGTTTTTTCCCTCTTGACACTGAACCTGATTTTAAAAACAAAAAGCACCACACCCCAACTAACGTAAGTATGTAAGCATTGAAAACTATTTTAGAGATCAAGCTCCTTCCTCTCATTACAGATTAGGAAACTAAAGCCCACGGGAGAGGGAATGGTATACAAGATTCCATTTAATTCTACTCATACATATATATAATTTTCCAACCAAACCTCACTTTTTTTTTTTTAGAGCTGTGTCACAGATCCAACTCTGCCTTATGTTATGATGTGGCCAGGGGGTATTACTTATTCAGATTTTGGCAGCCACATAGGAGCAAGCTGCTGGGGAGCTTTCATTATAGATATTCTTCTGCAGAACAGGTGTGTAGAAACAAGTCTATGCTAAGTCCCAGCAGATGCTCAACCTGTCTTGTCCCATATACGCACCATCTCAGCTGAAGCAGTAGTAACCTATCCCTGCATAATATCACTCACATTATTAAGAAAATGGCACTACTGTTGCCTGGTTACCTCTTCATTTTCTTAATTGCCTCTTCATAATGTGAGTTTCATAAGCTAAAGCAACCCCGTGGAAAATTCAGAATTACAGAGAATTACGACTTCCAATTTCCAATACAGAGAATACAGCTTTCCAATTTCCATTTGGAATTAAAAATCTAGATACCTTGTCCTATCTCTGCAATAGCTTTATAACCTTGGTTAAGTAACTGAACTTTCTGGGACACTAGTTTCCTAACCTATTAAATGAGTACAATGGACTTGATCAGTGGTTGAAGTACTTTTAAAGTAGCTACACTCGGGCTGTATGAGATATGAAAGTGAAGTAGAGTTTTCATGTAAATCAGAGCTAAAGTAGCTTAATTGTGTACTCTCCGAACAACCTCCCACCTTCCTAGATTTCCTTGAGAAGTTACACAGAACCCAAGTGTCTCAAGGATCCTGAAATTAAAACTGCTGGATAACAGGATCTAATATCACTTTTGGCTCTGTCAGTCTATAAGCCTGTGACGCTATGCCAGAAGTGTGTGTGTGTGTGTGAGAGAGAGAGAGAGAGAGAGACAGAGAGACAGAGAGAGTTGAACCTAAGTCAGAGACAGAGAGGGAGAGAGTTGAATGAATGATTCAGGCAAAATATGCTTATGCATCTATTATTGCACAGAGCTTAAATACCTTAATATCATAGAGCATAAACTGTCTTATTTTTTCCCCAACGATGTAGTCTCAAAGGAAAAGGAGTAGGCTCAAAGTGAGATCGATATAGACCTTTCCCTTCTCATCTCATTTTTAAGTCCTATAATGTAAATAAACCTGCATCTGTTAGAAGAATTTTTATGGTTAAAGGCAATAGAGAATGATTTATATCAAAAATTTCAAAGTGGGAAAGAGACTAGTGATTCAGCCTTGCTAAGCTCCAGGTACTGGGCAGAGGCCTTGAAGGCACCTGCCAAGATCCAGCCAAACTGCCAGCCGTCATGTGGTATCTGTCTTACACAATTCCTTATACATGAACTGAGTGTTAGCTCAATTTTTGGAGAAGTGAGGAAAAAGGCCCCTTCATACAGAGTGGCTAATTACTAAAAAAAAATGGCACAAGTCAGAATACCTTTGATTATTCTAATAAATAAGCTAGGGTCTTTAAATACTACTTTTGGGGCACCTAGGTGGCTCAGTCAGTTAAGCGTCGAACTTTGGCTCAGGTCATGATCTTGTGGTTCGTGAGTTCAAACTTCACATCACACTCAGTGCTGGCAGCTCAGTGCCTGGAGCCTGTTTTGGATTCTCTGTCTCCCTCTCTCCTTTCCCCTCCCCAGCTTGTGCTCTGTTTCTCTCTCTATCTCAAAAAGAAATAAACATTAAAAAGAAACTTAAAAAAATAAATACTATTTTCAATATTTTTATATTTATCTCACTACCAAAGTATAATAGATAATTATGACAGCTGGAATGTATTTAAAGTTCAGAGAAGAAAATAAATATTAATATTTGTATATTAGCATTTTTAATATTCTAAAATATTTATTTTCAGCTTTTACATAGCAATACATATGTAATAAAGAGATTATAACACCATGAGAAAATTGTTACCACTAGCAATATATAAAAGTGGCTTGTGATCAAACTAGCAAATCTCAACTATTAACCATTTTTATCTCTGGACAATATGATGCTATAATTTTGTTTTCATATCTTTGACCATTAGTGAGGATTAATATTCTTTAGTATTTACATAATTTTTAATATTTTTTATATTTTAGGTTACCTTGTAGAATAGAACAATCTTTCCATTTCGTTTTTTTTTTAAAGTGACTTAAAGGTATCATTTGCAGCAATAGCCAATGTAGGCTAACATTTATGTAATGTTTAGTGTTAATGATTCATATGTAATACATGAATATAAAGGTCTTAAAAGAGAACAATAATGCAGCATTACCTTCTTGCTCATTATATTCATGTTAAACTATTCTATTATTTGAAATTAATTTTCTCAAATAACAGGTTTCTCTTATAAAAATGTATAATAATGAAATGTAAATTCCTCCATTACCTCTCCAAGCCACTCAACACAAGTAATTACTATTACAGCTTAATGTGTGCATTACTCTATGGTCTTGCTGACTTATATAGTACAGGTAACTACATATAATAGGGTGGGTTGCAACCAGAAAGGTCATAGTATAATAGTCTTGAAACTTAATTTTTCATTTAAGAATGTAGAATAATATATTTTTGTATCAGTACATATAGATCCACTTCATTCATTCTCTTTAAGATTTTATTTTTAAGTAATCTCTACACCCAACGTGGGAGTTGAACTCACGACTCTGAGATCAAGAGTCACATGCTCTACCGACTGCGCCAGCCTGGCACCCCCACCTCGTTCATTTTAATGGCTTCTTCATAGGATTGTAAAATTTAGACGTACAATGTATTTTATTATTTGTTTTCCAACTTTATACACAGTAAAGCAATAAACATCATTGTGCATCTGTATTTGGGCTCTCTATGTGTGTTTCAGGAAGAGAGACTCTGAGAAGTAGAATTGCTCCATTAAAGTGGATGTGTGTTTTCAGTTTTTTTTTTAATTGTTTTTTTTTAATGTTTATTATTTTTGAGACAGAGAGAGACAGAGCATGATGGGGGAAGGGGCAGAGAGAGAGGGAGACACAGAATCCGGAGCAGGCTCCAGGCTCTGAGCTGTCAGCACAGAGCCCGACGCAGGGCTCGAACTCACAGACTGTGAGATCATGACCTGAGCCGAAGTCGGACGCTCAACCGACTGAGCTACCCAGGCGACCCTGTTTTCAGTTTTAAGTCACTGCTAACTGCCCCTTGTAAATGGGTCTTGCCAGGTGAAAGTCCTATCAAGAGTATATGACAGCATCCATTTCTCTACATGCTGCCAACCCTGGCAATTATCAGTGTTTTTAGAAATGTTGGCAATCTAATAGCATTTTGTTTTAATTCTTTCTCTTTCATTCTTCCTAAGTCTTCACACTCTTTTTCAAGAACAATCTCCATACATATGTAAGGAATGACTGCAGTTTAAAGCATGTCTTGATTTCCTCTTCTATTCACTTGTTAATATTGGATTTCTAAAACTTTTATAATTAATGTCTAATTTTATTGGATGGTTGCCAGAAAATGTGCTCAGAAATGACTTATTTGGCCCCATAAAAGAGTAATCCTGTGACTGTCTCTGTCTAGCATCCTGGTGATATTCTGTGGGCTGTGGTGCCATTTGGGTAATTGCTGAGATGTAGAGTTGCTGGACCATTCTCACCAACCGAACAACATGAACAGAAGCCCACTTTTGAGTAATTGTTTCATGATTGCTTCAAAAACCTTTATCGTCCATAAATGGCATTCATATTTCTGCTTAATAATTGCACACACACTACTGTCTTTGAGCTAAAGAACCAGCTAATCTTTTCTCCCCCCACTCCTAAAAGCTTTTCTGCCTTAGAAGCAGAACTTTTGCCTTTCTGTGTTCATAAAGCTTTGTATTTATTTTCCACATGACACATATTTGTATTTGTCTTTAGGCCTTCCACAAATTTATTCTAGAAAATCTATTTCGATTTGATGTTTAAACTCAATGTTTTCCCTAGATCATATTATATATCCCATACCTATATCTATATCTATATTACAACTATTTGAAAAGTCAAGTTGCAGAGGGTTTGATAAGAAACATACTATCACCCTAGTTACATAATTTAGAAACTACTTTTTAAAAAGAGAATAGGGACTTTAGATCACCCAGGTCCATCCCCTCATTTTACAAAGGCATAAATTAAGGAAAGATGCACTTCCCAAGGTTATCCACTTAGTTGGTCATGACTCACTTTCATTCCAAACTAATGATCTAATGAGCATTATTTCTTTGAAAATAAAAACAATTCACACAAACATCTTTGATCCTAATCAAGAAAAACAATTGTAGGCTCACTTGCTTCAGCATTTATAGTGTGTAATTCATTCTGGTTTAGAGATCATTATTCATTGAATCAATGAGTGTTTGCAAGCAACATTGAGGAGGCTCAGCTTTTGCATTGGAATGACTTCTCACACTGGCTGCCCTTCTCTTTCAAATTATATGCAGTTCCAATGATGATATTGGTGTCCAGATTTGTCAGTGTATTTAAGCTACTTAACCAGATTAGTGTAGGCTTTTCCATTGAGTCAGACTACAGACCTAATTTTTGCCTTAGTCATAAATCTTCCTAATGGAGGGGTTTCACAGCAATAACAAGTTTGATTTCTAATATTTGACAAGTAGTCTGAACTTACTTAAAAGCCAACATTTTAATGAAATATTTTACTTCACTGTTGTGTTTCTGAAGATTAATTAGTCTAATGTGATTTCATTCTTTTTTTTTTTTTTTTTAATTTTGGATTATTTATTTCTACAAACACATTCCCACTGGGTTCCTACTGATTGTGAATTAATTTCACTCAGGTATTTCTCAAGGGGAGTGTTTTATGAAATTATCATATGCAAATAGTTTGTGGCATATTTTCCCTTTCATTTATTTATTTATTTATTATTTTTTTTTAATTTAAAATACTTTATTTTCAAATTGGTTTACATAAAACACCCAGTGTTCATCCCAACATGTGCCCTTTTTAATGCCCGTCCCCCCCTCTCCCCCTCCCTCATCCCCCTCACCCTCAGTTTGTTCTTAGTCTTTGAGAGTCTCTTATGTTTTATCTCCCTCCCTCTCTGTGTCTTTTTTTTTTCTTTCCCCTCTTCCCCTCCCCCTGGTTTTTGCTTAGTCTCACCAAGTCCACCTATTCGTGGAAACATATGGTATCTGTCTTTTTCTGACTGACTTATTTCACTTAACATAATACCCTCCAGTTCCATCCATGTTGCTACGCATGGCCAGATTTCATTTTTTCTCATTGCCACATAGTAGTCCATTGTATATATGTACCACATCTTCTTTATCCACTCGTCAGTTGATGGGCACTTAGTTTCTTTCCATGTTTTGGCTATTGTCGAAAGTGCTGCTATGAACATTGGGGTACACGTGCTCCTATGCATCAGCAATCCTGTGTCTCTTGGGTAGATTCCTAGCAGGGCTATTGCTGGATCATAGGGTAGCTCTATTTTCATTTTTTTGAGGAACCTCCACACCGTTTTCCAGAGTGGCTGCACCAGTTTGCATTCCCACCAACAGTGTAGGAGGGTGCCTACTTCTCCACATCCTCGCCAGCATCTATAGTTTCCTGATTTGTTCATTTTAGCCACTCTGACTGGTGTGAGGTGGTATCGCAGTGTGGTTTTGATTTGTATTTCCCTGATGATGAGTGACATTGAACATCGTTTCAAGTGTCTATTTGCCATCTGAATGTCCTCTTTGGAGAAGTGTCTATTCATATCTTCCGCCCATTTCTTCACTGGGTTGTTTGTTTTTTGGGTGTGGAGTTTGGTAAGTTCTTTATAGATTTTAGATATTAGTCCTTTATCCGATATGTCATTTGCGATGATCTTTTCCCATTCCGTTGGTTGCCTATTCGTTTTGTTGGTTGTTTCTTTTGCTGTGCAGAAGCTTTTTATCTTGATGAAGTCCCAATAGTTCATCTTTGCTTTTAATTCCCTTGCCTTTGGAGATGTGTCAAGTAAGAAATTGGTGCGTCTTAGGTCAAAGAGGCTTTTCCCTGCTTTTTCCTCTAGGATTTTGATGGTTTCCTGTCTCACATTCAGATCTTTTATCCATTTAGAATTTATTTTTGTGAGTGGTGTAAGAAAGTGGTCTAGTTTCATTCTTTTGCAAGTTGCTGTCCAATTCTCCCAGCACCATTTATTAAAGAGGCTGTCTTTTTTCCATTGAATACATTTTCCCGCTTTATCAAAGATTAGTTGGCCATATACTTGCGGGTCCATTTCTGAGTTTTCTATTCTATTCCATTGGTCTATGTGTCTGTTTTTGTGCCAATACCATACAGTCTTGATGACCACCGCTTTGTAGTAGAGGTTAAACTCTGGGATTCTGATGCCTCCCGCCTTGGTTTTATCCTTCAGTATTATTTTGGCTATTCGAGGTCTTTGGTGGTTCCATACAAATTTTAGGATTGTTTGCTCTAGTTTTGAGAAGAATGCTGGTGCAATTTTGATTGGGATTGCATTGAATGTGTAGATTACTTTGGGTAGTATTGCCATTTTAACGATATTTATTCTTCCAATCCATGAGCATGGGATGTTTTTCCATTTCCTTGTGTCTTCCTCAATTTCCTTCATAAGTTTTTTATAGTTTTCAGTGTAGAGGTCTTTCACATCTTTGGTTAGGTTTATTCCTAGGTATTTTATGGTTTTTGGTGCAATTGTGAAAGGGATGAGCTTCTTTATTTCTCTTTCTGCTGCTTCATTGTTGGTGTATAGAAATGCCACCGATTTCTGTACATTGATTTTGTATCCTGCAACTTTGCTGAAATCACGGATCAGTTCTAGTAGGCTTTTGGTAGATTCCGTCGGGTTTTCCATGTAAAGTATCATGTCATCTGCAAAAAGTGAAAGTTTGACTTCCTCCTTGCCAATCTTGATGCCTTTTATTTTGTTTTGTTGTCTGATTGCTGATGCTAAGACTTCCAACACTATGTTAAATAGCAGTGGCGAGAGTGGACACCCCTGTCGTGTTCCTGATCTCAGGGGGAAGGCTTTCAGTTTTTCCCCATTGAGGATGATATAAGCTGTGGGCTTTTCATATATGGCTTTTATGATGTTTAAGTATGGTCCTTCTATCCCAACTTTCTCGAGAGTTTTTATTAAGAAAGGGTGCTGTATTTTGTCAAATGCTTTTTCTGCATCTATTGACAGGATCATATGGTTCTTATCTTTTCTTTTGTTGATGTGATGTATCACGTTGATTGATTTGCGAATATTGAACCAGGCCTGCCACCCAGGGATGAATCCTTCTTGATCATGGTGGATAATTCTCTTTATGTGTTGTTGGATTCGATTTGCTAGTATCTTATTGAAAATTTTTGCATCCATATTCATCAGGGATATTGGCCTGTAATTCTCCTTCTTTACTGGATCTCTATCTGGTTTGGGAATCAAAGTGATGCTGGCTTCATAGAATGAGTCCGGGAGTTTTCCTTCTGTTTCAATTTTTTGGAACAGCTTGAGGAGGATAGGAATTAACTCTGTTTTAAATGTCTGGTAAAATTCCGCAGGAAAGCCGTCTGGTCCAGGGCTTTTATTTGCTGGGAGATTTTTGATAACTGATTCTATTTCTTCACTAGTTATGGGTCTGTTCAATTTTTCTATTTCTTCCCGTTTGAGTTTTGGTAGTGTGTGGCTATTTAGGAAGCTGTCCATTTCTTCCAGATTGCCAAGTTTGGTGGCATATAATTTTTCATAGTATTCTCTGATGATTGTTTGTATCTCTGAGGGATTGGTTGTAATTTCTCCCTTTTCATTCACGATTTTATCTATTTGAGTTCTCTCTCTTTTCTTTTTGAGAAGCCTGGCTAGAGGTTTGTCTATTTTGTTTATTTTTTCAAAGAACCAGCTTTTGGTTTCATTGATCTGTTCCACTACCTTTTCTGTCTCCATATGGTTAATTTGTGCTCTGATCTTAGTTATTTCTCTCTTTCTGCTGGGCTTGGGTTGTTTTATTTGTTCTGCTTCTAGTTCCTTTAGGCGCGCGGTTAGAATTTGTGTTATTGATTTTTCTTGTTTCTTGAGATGGGCCTGGATTGCAATATATTTCCCTCTCAGGACTGCTTTTGCTGCGTCCCAGAGCGTTTGGATTGTTGTATTTTCATTTTCATTTGTTTCCATGTATTTTTTAATTTCTTCTCTGATGGCTTGGTTGACCCAGTCATCTTTTAGTAGGTTATTTCTTAGCCGCCATGTTCTTGGATATTTTCCAGGCTTTCTCCTGTGGTTGATTTCAAGTTTCAAAGCATTGTGGTCTGACAGTGTACACGGTATGATCTCAATTCTTTTATATTTATTCAGAGCTTCCCTGTGCCTCAGAATGTGATCTATCTTGGAAAATGTACCGTGTGCAGTTGAGAAGAACGTAAATTCCTTTGCTTCTGGATGAAGGACCCTAAAGATGTCTGTGAGGCCCATCTGTTCTAATGTGTCGTTCAGGGCTATTGTTTCTGTGGAGATTTTCTGATTTGTGGATCTATCCAATGCTGAGAGTGGAGTGTTGAGATCCCCTACTATTAGGACATTTTTATCGATGAGGTTGCTAATGTTTGTAATTAGTTGTTTTACAAATTTGGGTGCCTCCGAATTCGGTGCGTAGATATTTACAATTGTTAGCTCTTCCTGCTGGATGGTCCCTGAGTCTATTATATAATGTCCTTCTTCATCTCTTATTACATCGTTCATTTTAAAGTATAATTTGTCTGATATAAGTGTGGCTACTCTGGCTTTCTTCTGCCTTCCAGTAGCATGGTAGATAGTTTTCCATCCCCTCACTTTCAATCTGAAGGTGTCTTCAGGTTTAAGATGAGTTTCTTGAAGACAGCAAATAGATGGGTCTTGTTTTTTAATCCATTCTGTTATCCTGTGTCTTTTGATTGGCGCATTTAGTCCATTTACATTCAGTGTTAATATTGAAAAATATGGGCTTACAGTCACTGTATTATCTGTAGGTTTCATGATTGTAAGGCTGTCCCTGGCAGTTTGTGTTCTTTGCAGGTTTGCCTTCATAGAATGCCCCTCAGGATCTCTTGCAGTGCCGGCTTATTTGTGATAAATTCTTTCAGTTTTTGTTTGTTGGGAAAAACCTTGATCTCTCCTTCTATTCTGAATGACAGGCTAGCTGGATACAGAATTCTTGGTTGCATATCCTTCTTGCTCATCACATTGAAGATATCCTGCCATTCCTTTCTGGCTTGCCAAGTTTCTGTAGATAAGTCTGCTACTACCCTTATAGGTCTCCCTTTGTATGTTAGGGTTCTTTTGTCCCTAGCTGCTTTCAGGATTCTCTCCCTATCTTTGTATTTTGCCAGCTTCACTATGATGTGCCGTGCAGAAGGTCTATTCAAGTTACGTCTGAGGGGTGTTCTCTGTGCCTCTTGGATTTCCATGCCCTTTTCCTTCCTCATGTGGGTGAAGTTCTCAGCAAATATTTGTTCAAGAACCCCTTCGACTCCTTTCTCTCTCTCTTCTTCCTCTGGGACTCCTATGATACGGATATTGTTTCTTTTGAGTTCATCGCTCAGCTCTCGAATTCTCCTTTCCTGTTCCTGGATCAGCTTCTCTCTCTTTTTATCTGCTTCCTCTTTTTCAATGATTTTGTCTTCTAAGGCACTAACTCTTTCCTCTACCTCTTCAATCCGTGCTGTGGCTGCTTCCAGTTTCCCCTGTATTTCTTCTAATTTCTTCTTTAATTCTTCCTGCCTGTTTTTAAGGTCCTTGAACTCTGCCGCACGGGACCCCTTGCATTCTTCTAAGCTTTTTTCAAGGCCAGCGATTAGTTTTATGATTGTCATTCTATATTCATGTTCTGTTATGTTGCTTATATCTGTTTTCATTAATTCTTGAGCTGTCACTGCTTCTTGTGGATTCTTTTGAGGAGAATTCTTCCGTCTCGTCATTTTAGCTGGATGTGTTTTGGGTTGTTTCTTGAAGTTGCCCTGGAAAGGAAAACAGACTGACAGACAAACAGAAAACAGAAATACTCAAACGTACTAACAAATGATACAGACAAGCGGTTCACAACAGCAAAAAGAATAACAAATGACACTCTGAGGACAATGTCCTGAAATACCAGCTACACGGTAAGGACAGGGTGTGTACTGTGCTGGTGGCAGAGCGTCTACAGAGAGAATAATGACAGTTCCGGGGGAAAGAAGGAAATGGTCTTTGCCCGGGTAGAGTGACTAAAGAGCTTAATCCAGACTGAGAGAAATCAGAATAAGGACGGTTACAAGGAAAAAGGAATGAAGACAGAAATTGCTCGGGTGAGATTATGTGGCCTGGTTATTCCAGAGAGAGAATAAGGGAAGTACAGAAGGAGATGAAAAACATGCCTTTAGAGAGTGTAATAAAATTTTGTTTAAGTCAGCCAGGCCTCTGGATAGTCAGCTCAGAAGTGGGGATCAGTAAGAAGAATAACGGGGAGCATCTATTTTAAAAAGAAATGACCTGGAGTTACTCCAGGCAGCGGTCTGGACTTGGCCTCTGTAGCTCCCGCGGAGAAGTATCACTCCTCAGCGGATGGGCGTGGTTTAGTGTAGGCGGGAGTTCTCCACTGAGGCAGGGATGGCTCTGGGAGTGACTTCCTGGGGCTGGTGCTTGTGGGCCCGTAAGACAACAATGGCGTCCCTTCCGGCCTTTGTTCCCAGTCCCAGGGCTTCCACTCGCCCCCTTGTTTGTGTCCTTACTCCGCTATGGGCACCGGCACAGTGCGGTCCACTGGAAGGTGGGCGCCTGCCTGCTTGCCACCCCCAGCCTTCTGCAAATGTGTCAGGGTTAGAGGTGCTCCACAGGCGACTGAGGGCACCCCCGGCAGCCGGTCGCGCTGAGAGCTCCCCGCTCACCTGGCCGGGGCGACTTGTGCGCACTCCCCACTCAGGCGACCGCGGTAGCGGCAGTCCCAGCGTTTGATCGCACCCCACAGGGCCCTCCGCGGCGACTAGCGCCTGATCCGGGCTCAGGCGGGCAGCGGCAATGGTCCCAGGTCCCGGGCTCTCCAGGGGATGGTGGCGCGACTGGCGCACAATCCCTGTTGAGGTGGTCCCAGCGATGCAGCGGTCCCAGCAGTTTTTCGCTTTCCACCGGGCGCCCCAGCGGTGACTAGCGCGCACTCCCCGTTCCGCCAGCAGCAGCGTGGCGGTCCAGCAGTTTTTTGCTCCCCACCGAGTGCGGCGACTAGCGCGCACTCCCCGTTCCGCCAGCCGCAGCCCGCGATCCCGCGGTTGTTCGCTCAGGGGGCGGGAGGCGGCAGCGGTGCCTGGCGCGCACTCCCCGCTCCAGCGATAGCAGCGGCAGCGGTCCCGCTATTGCTCCCTCCTCACGCTGCTGGCGGCTAAGCAACTCTGGGCCGGGCGGGCTGACTGTGCCTCCGTCCGCGGTCCAGCACAAGGAGAGTTCTGCTGGGTTCTGCTGTTAGACACAGAGCTTCTCCTCCTAAGCCCTGTCTTTAGGGGCTGGATGGTGGTGGACTCCCCCTCTCTGTCACTCTCCTTCGGATGTTGGGGACTTTCCCCGCTGTCCCCGGATCACCCTCCCCCCAGCTCAGTTTCCCGAGTTCGTTTTGTCCGTTCTCGGTTAGACTCACGGTCTTAGGGCGTTGTCTATGTTTCTTGTGTTCCTTGTAAGCTGCTACACCTTTTCTGCCAGGTTCTTGGAGTTGAGAATCTCTCTGTTTCGGTCCCTCTCAATTCAGAAAAACAAGGGAAACTTTGGTCCTCCCTACTCCTCCGCCATCTTGGTCCCGCCATCTGATTTCATTCTTTAAACATTCTTTACTGATCTTTCTCTAAGTTTTCATACAAGATTTGAAATATTCGACCAGATATACATACTGATGTACAAACTAGTGTTTTGAACTTAATAAACATAGACATAGAGGACAACCTTTCCAACTACATTTAGGATACGGAGTTCTCCGGGGCGCCTGGGTGGCTCAGTCAGTTGAGCGTCCGACTTCGGCTCAAGTCATGATCTCATAGTTGGTAGGTTCAAGCCTTGCATTGGGCTCTGTGCTCACAGCTCAGAGCCTGGAGCCTGCTTCAGACTCTGTATGTCTCTGTCTCTCTGCCCCATCTCTGCTCATGCTCTGTCTCTCTGTCTCTCAAAAATAAATAAATGTTAAAAAAAAAAAGGATATAGAGTTCTCTCAATATAGGCACTATAGTATTTTCAGCTCTGTTTTGTTTTATTTCCAAATACTCCACTTCTGGCTCTTCACTTCTTTGGTTACCTTTCTTTCTTCTGCAATCAGCTCTTGTCATTGGCCAGAAATCTGTTTTGGACCCCTGTACTATTTTCTCCCCATTTTCTTTTCTTTTCCATGTTTTTACTCATTATATAGATTTAGCTCTCACCTTTATGTGCATAATATCTCAGTCTATGTCTCCTTCTCCTATCTCCCCCTCAGGCTCATGAGGCCATTTACCGAATTATTCCAAACTCAACCCAAAGTAAGTGTGTCTGAAACTGACCCTATCATATCTCATACCTACCTGACCCTCCTCCCTGTTTAGCCAGTGGAATACATGTGTCAGGTCTCTGGGACTTGACATATTAGCATGAACTATCATTTTATTTCTGTCTCTCTTCTTTATCCAGTTCACAGTCAACCATGGTTTTCTGATGTTCCTTTTATAATGTTACTCATTTATTTGAGTTTCCACTGCTACAACCTTGATTGTATCTTCAACCTACCTTTAAGAGTTTCCAGGTGATCTTTGAGTCTTTTCCATAATCTTCTACCCACAATTGCTAGATTAATCTATCTAAAACTTGCTTTCAATAATTAGGACCTCTCTTCAGTATCCTTCAGATGATCTAGTGAAAAAGACAAGATGATCTAAGTGAAAAGATGAGATGCTTCAGTTTTGTTGACTATTGCATGATTGAATTGGACTGCATGTTTCTCAGCTTCCTTATGTCATTCTGCATTCTCTTCCTTATGTCATTCTGAATTCCGCAAACAGGCCTCTCACAAAGCCTTGGCTATTTTACCTCCACACTGTCTCTCATTATTTCTCACACTTAAATTAACCTTGTAATCTTCTTGGTCTACCCAAATTCTTTATACTCTTCAAATTCAACTTAAATTCTATCATTGCCTGGAAATTTTGTTTAAAATCATTATGGCAATTCTGAAAAAAAAGTCTAGTTTTTGCTTCCCCCAAACCATTTTCTCTGTTTTGTCATATTAATAGCACATTTGCCATATTCATAGCACAACTGGAAAATCTAAATAGCCTTCTATGTAAGTGCTAGGTAAGAAACCTGGGCTTAAGTCTCAGCTCTGTGACTTCCCAGCTCCATATTTCCCAATAACCCCATAATACAACACACTCTGGGTCTCAGTTTGCTCATCTGTGAAATAAGTTGGGTTAGATTAAATAGTCTTCAAGTCTCTTTCATCTTATGATCCATAAACCAATATTTAAGGCCGCTTTCTGCAACATAGTATAAAATATACTCTACTCTTATAAAATAAACTCTATTATAAAATAGACTCTATTACATGTTTATCTGGTGATCATTAAATTTCTCAAGCCCATGCCCTTTATAAGAATTTCACACTTCAGGGGTGCCTGGGTGGCTCAGTCGGTTAAGCGCCCGACTTCAGCTCGGGTCATGATCTCATGGTCTGTGAGTTCGAGCCCCACGTCAGGCTCTTTGCTGCCGGCTCAGAGCCTGGAGGCTGCTTCGGATTCTGTGTCTCCCTCTCTCTCTCTGCCCCTCCCCTTCTTGCTCTCTGTCTCTCTCCCTCTCTCTATAAAAATAAATAAAAACATTTAAAATTAAAAAAAAAAGAATTTCACACTTCAGAATCAAAATAGTAGACAAACTATAGAATTGTTTTATTTCTGTTATTGTATGAAACCAAATTTATTTAGTTGACATGCTATTAAAATATGAAGTTTCCTACTAAATAGGTTCTGATACCAATTCTTGTGTGAGGGGGAGTCCCCATACCAACAAGCAATTCTTGAGAAACAAGCTTAGTGTCATAAAATTCAATTCAATTATAACTCTATTTTCCTGGAGATAGTATTGGATTCCACTGGTTATAGGCTCAGTCCTGTAAGACTCCCCTCCCCATCACCTCCAGATCCCAGCCCTAAACCCAGGTTATCACCTGTGCTTCTGATGGGCCAGATACAAATTTGAGATTAAGCAGCCCCCTTCTTTGGACTTCATACAGAAAACATGAAGGAATTACTGTAATTATAGGCAGAAGAAGCTGTTGATTGCTACCACTAATTGAATGCTTACTATGAACGAGGACCAAGGCCAGAATTTAACATCTCAAATGCTACTTTATGACCACAGACTTTAATCTTTACAACAACATTCCAAGGTAGTTATTATTATTCCCATTTTACATAAGAAAAAAAGTGAGGTTAGATATCTTAATCTCCCCACGGTCACATAGCAACAGTGATGAGAAGGTACCATCTACTGTATTTTATTAGATTAGAAGGCTTAGAAACAGTAGTAACATATTAGATTTTGATGCTTAGAAACAATTCTGGAAGAAGGCTTATTTAAAGGGAATGATTATTTCTAAATGGAGGTGTCACTTAGAAAAGTGCCTGTCAAGGTAGCCTTAGAGTTGAGTCTTCTTTTAAAAGAAGAGTAGACCTGGGGCACCTGGGTGGCTCAGTCGGTTGAGCATCTGACTTCAGCTCAGGTCATGATCTCTCACTCTGTGAGTTTGAGCCCCGCGTTGGGCTGTGTGCTCACAGCTCAGAGCCTGGAGCCTGCTTCAGTTTCTGTGTCTCTGTCTCTCTCTGTCCCTTCTCTGCTCATTCTCTGTCTCTCTCTCTCTCGAAAATAATAAACATTAAAAAAATTTTTTTAAAGAATAATAAAAGAAGAGTAGACTTTCCATTGATCTCATGGGTAGAGAACTGGCATTTTAGGCACGGAGAAAATATTGACCAAAATTCCAGAGTCAAAGAAGTTGAGGTAGTGTTCAGGGAATTCTGGTGATTTAGCATGGCTGCACAGAAGAGCAGACTGTGAACAAAGAGAAAGATACTGCCTTTGAGTTTGGGTGGGCAGGATATTAGAAGAGTGCATTACTCACCCAGGGGAAAAGTAATTGGAAGGTCTAGCCATTCTAAGCTTTTTAAAAGTTGACAGCTAAATCAGGTTGCATAACAGCACAGAGACCTACCCACCTGCTTAGTTTCTAATACATTTTACTGAAAAGTTGTGTCTTCCTACACACTTCTTTATAACTAATTTGACCTATACCAGATAGCAGTTTTAAAGCAGCTATAGTCAACATGAAAAGCTCTTTTTTCATGATAATTTTCTATTCTCTTTCTGGTCTACTGAGTTTCTAAGCAAAATTTTTCTTGTTCTTTTGTTCCCTCTCACAGGCTTACGAAAGTTGTGCTTATCTCATTGTGAGCTTGAGAAGAGTGAGTGGGCTGCCAAAGGCAAACACAGTGAAGGTGAGTTATGAGGGAGGAGTTTCAGGTGTTCCCACCAACTTTGCTCTTCAGTATAATGGAGTAGCAACTCCAGAGTCTTTGTGGGGAGTGAAAATTTAGGACTAATGTGCAGGACCCCATTCATGTGGTTAATTATCAATGTGACACTTTAGCTTATTATGCAGTTTGCAAAGCACATTCAGATCTGTAATTTTATTTAGTTTTATCCCAAACTTCTAGAGAAATTGCATTTACTTATAAATGCCTTATGCAAGTTTTACATACAAAACCTTTGTACCACTTGTTTTTTTTTTTTAATTTAAAATAGTTTATTTTCAAATTGGTTTACATAAAACATCCAGTGTACATCCCAACATGTGCCCTTTTTTGATGCCCATCACCCCCTCTCCCCCCCCCATCTCCCTCACCCTCAGTTTGTTCTTAGTCTTTGAGAGTCTCTTATGTTTTATCTCCCTCCCTCTCTGTGTCTTTTTTTCTTTCCCCTCTTCCCCTCCCCCTGGTTTTGTACCACTTGTTTTGAAGAAACGTAGTCCCATTATAAAGCAGTATCTTGGTAATCTTAGTAAGTATTAATACAGTAGTCAACTAACGAGCACTGCACAAACTATTTGATACACTTATAACTTGTTTTCTTTTAAGCTTGTTTTTAAGTTTATTTATTTTGAAAGAAAGAGAGAGAGAGAGAGAGAGAGAGAGAATCCCAAGCAGGCTCCACATTGTCAGTGCAGAGCCCAATGCGGGGCTCAAACTCACAAACAATGAGATCATAACCTGAGCTGAAACCAAGAGTTGGATGCTTAACCAACTGAGCCTCTCAGGTGCTCCAACACTTACTTACTTATAATGTTAATGTAAGATATTTAATGTAAATTTTATATGGTTAATTTATATATATAGGCAGTCCTTGAATTATGGTGGTTTAACTTACAATTTTTCCATTTCATGATTGTGCGAAAGTGATAAGCATTTAGGAGAAACTGTATTTTGAATTTTGACCTTTTCCATGCCAGTGATATGCATACCATACTCCTTTATGTTGCTGGGCAGTGGAAGCCAGAGCTCCCAGCCAGCTGGCCATACTATCACAAGGGCAAACAACTGATATACTTAGAATCTTCCTGTACCCATACAACCATTCTGTTCTTCCCTTTCAGGAGAGTATTCAGTAAATTATATGAGATCATCAAAACTTTATTATTAAGTAGGCTTTGTGTTAGATGACTTCGCCCAACTCTAAGTATTCTGAGCACGTTTAAGGTAGGGTAGGCCAAGCTATAATGTTCAGTAGGTTAGGTGTACTACATGCAATTTTGACTAATGATATTTTCAAATAATGATGGGTTTATTGGGACATAACCCAATGAACATATATACATAAAACAGCAAACTACTCTAAAAACCTTAAAAGTTAAAAGTTAACAATAAGCCAACACATAATAGGTAAAAACAGATAAACTATACTTAGCAATAAATTTTTTCTTTTCTGAGATCCAATCATTAAGAGAAGAACAAGGCTATTAGTTAACCAACTGATTGGTTACTGATTCATATGTTAATTAAATTGTTGTGGTTAAAGAATTGATCACCCAGAAGGTAAAAAATTCAAACATGAAAACAGAAAGGCAAACATTGGTAATACTTGTTAGAGAACTCTTTTTTTAATTTTTTTTTATTTTTAAAAATTTTTATTTTTGAGAGACAGAGTATGAGTGAGGGGTGGGGAGCAGAGAGAGGAAGACACAGAAACTGAAGCAGGCCCTAGGCTGTCAGCACAAAGTCTGACATGGGGCTTGAACACATGGACCGTGACATCACGACCAGAGCCAAAGTCGGACACTTAACTGATTGAGCCACCCTAGAGGCACCTCTAGAGAAGTCTTAATAGGAGAATTTACTCTGACCCAAGATATCCTCCTGCCTCAGCACCATATGGAAATGGGTACTTTGAGCTACTATAGCCTAGTGCTATTAACCTTTCAAATTATAAAACTCACTTTCCTTGCCTTGATTCTAGGCTTGACAGAAAACTTTGCATTAGAATCCATTTTCCAGTGTGTGTATTTTGGGTAATGTATATGCTAAATATATGCCATAACTTCCAGTACCTGAGCAATACTATTTTCCATGATGTAAAAATAACTTTATTAGTATTGTATTGGTATCATTTTATTCCAGGCTTATTGAGATATTGATATATAACTTATGTAAGTTTCAGGTATACAACATCATGATTTAAGACATGAGTAGTTTGTGAAATAATTAACACAATCAGCCCTTCACATAATTACTTTTTTTCATGTGTATGGTAATAATTTTTAAGATCTGCTCTTTCAAGTTTCAAGTATATTAAGTCAGTATTATTAATTATAGTCAGCATGCTGTACATTAGGTCCCCGGAATGTTTTCATCTTATTGTTGAAAGTTTGTACCCTTTGGCCAGCATCTCTGTGTTCATCTACTTCCATGCCCTGGTAGCCATCATTCTGCTTGGCTTGTAGGAGTTTAATGTTTTTAGATTCCACATGTAAGTAGGAACATATAATAATAGTCTTTCTCTGACTCATTTCACTTAGCCCTTACATCGTCACAAGGGGCAGGATTTTCTTTTCTTTTTTTTTTTTTCCAGTTGAACAATTTCCACTGTGTGTGTGTGTGTGTGTGTGTGTGTGTGTCTGTGTCTGTGTCTGTGTGTCTGTATATCCATTGACAGACAACTTAGGTTATTTCCATGTCTCGGCTATTGTGAATAATGCTTCAATGAACATGTGGGGCACAGATATCTCTTTAATGTCCTGTTTTCATTTCTTTTTTTTTTTTTTCATTTCCTTGGATATATACGCAGAAGTAGAATTGCTAGATCATATGGTAGCCTGATTTTTACATTTTGAGGAATCTCCATACTATTTTCATAGTGGCTGTGCCCATTTACATTCCCACCAACAGTTCAGAAGGACTCCCTTTCCTCCACAGCTTTCCCAACATTTATTATTTCTTGCCCTTTTGGTGACAGCCATTCTAACGGGTATGAGGTCATATCTCATCATGGTTTCAGCTTGAATTTCCTTAATGATTAGCGATGATGAACATCTTTTCATGTACTTGGCCATTTGTATGTCTTCTTTAGAAAATGTCTATTCAAGTCCTTTATCCAGTTTTAAATCAAATCATTTTTTTATTATTTTGCTTTTGAGTTTTAGGAATTCCTTATACATATTGAATATTGCAAACTTACAGATGGTTTGAAAATATTTCCTTCACTTCTGTTGGTTTCCTTTTTTTGCTGATTGTTTCTTGGCTGCTCGGAAGCTTTTTAGTTTAATTTAGTCATAGTTGTTTATTTTTGCTATTATTGCAGACACTCTTTGTGATTTTTTTGTCATCTCAAAAAGTTCTTGTCAAGACCAAAGTCAAAGAGCATTTTCTTTATGTTTTCTTCTAGTAGTTTTATATTTGTGGATCTTCCATTTACCTTTTTAATCCATTTTGAGTCAATTTTTATGAATGGTGTAAAAAAGGGGTCCAATTTCCCTATTCTACATGTGATCATCCAGTTTTCCCAACACTGTATTGGTATTATTAATATATCCTGCAAACCTGGTTGCCATGACTCCACTTTTGAAAGATGTTCTGCTTCCTTCTGTCGAAGTCAGATTTCTGAGACTATAACTAACTATCAATTTCTTACTACATATAAGTAAAAACCACCTTAGAATGCCTCTTGGCAATCAGTACGCTAGCTTTTCTCTGGCATAAAGTTTGTTATTCTTTCTTTTAGTACTTAGCATCACTCACTATTTTTCCTCTAAGTAGCCTTCTTGTATTAAGTAATGCACACAGGAAATTATCCGAAGTTTCCACATAATCCCGCAAAAAGGTAGAATAGAAATTGGCAAGAGTAAATGGTGAATAAATGAAGAACCACATGACTAAAAACAGGCTTTTGGATAATGTCAAGCGACAATTAGAGCATTTGCAGGAACTGGTACTTATCAAGTTATTCTATATGCCGGGACCATGTGAAACTCTGTGTGGGTTGACTCCTCTCAGCAACTCTATGAAGCCAGTGTTATAATCAACTACAGATTAGGTGAGGATCAGACATGTGGAGTAACTTCTCTGTGGTATAGCTGCTTCTTCCCTCACACAGGGGCCTGAACTAGGACTTGAACCAGGTCTGTGTCCTAAAAAGACAGAACTCTTGACCATTTACAGACATTGGTGTGATCCTACAAATATGTGACACACAAAATTTCCGACTGTGGAATTAGAAGTTTGCTGGAAAAGGAATACTGTTAGTTTGTTCAGACCTGTGTAAGAGATGGTATTCTTACCAGATGAGTTACCAAAATCCTATGTGTTTATAAATACATGACTAAAGAGAAGGATAATTTACTAGGCACCTCTAAATGGACTTTTGAAAAAGTCCACAATTCCACAGTTCTTATTTTATCACAAGTGAGTAATTTCTCACATTTAGACTCACCGGTAATGTTAAATGGCATGTCCTTTCTATCCTAGTACATGCAAATTTCAGGAAGGGTTTCCATTTCTCATCAAGAAATTGACGTCCTGGGTCCAACCTGTTTTTTGTTAGCAAGGCATAGGCTTCCCAGACCTACCTGCTCTAGAACTAGGTGACCACAAACCAGAACTATCAGAGAAGACCCCTTGTCTCCTTTCCAAAGGCCCATGGAAACAATCCTCCCTACTCATTTTTGTATATTTCTTCATGTCAAGTCAGGGTATTTACTAGTTTGTTTTTTCTTGGGAGTGAGAGGCAAGTTTTGTCACATTTAGCTTGCTTTGTTTCAAACCACTCTATTTAGGTATGTTTGAAATACAAAAGCTGCATTTAATTAATGTACACAACTTGATGAATTTGGAGATAAGTATACACCTGTGAAATCATCACCACCATCTATGCCATAAACATATCCACCAGTCCCAAAATTATCCTTCTGCCCACTTTATTTATTTTTTTTCTTTTTTGCAGCAAGTAGAATGGTGGTTACCAGGGGCTGGAGGGAGGGGAAAAGTCAAAATATACAAAACTTCAGTTATGCAAATTGATTAGATTCTGGAGATATAGTTATGGTAAGATTAATAATAATGTATTATACACTTAACATTTTGCTAACAAGGTAGAATATTTTAGGTAGTGTGCATTTGTTTGCATCAAGAGATTTTGTTACAATCCCATTGTTCAGTTAGTCTATCCAAACTCCTTAGAGTTTCCTTGATAGTTCTCTTACTTTCCACATAGGGTTTGTTAACTCATCCTGTGGCTCTGTCTTCAAAATATATGCATATCCCAATTGCTCACTGATACCACTCTAGTCTAAAACCCCATCACCTCCTTCCCCCACCGAAAAATTGAATTATCTTGTAACCAATGCCCACTCTAGTCTTTATTCCCTCCTCCCACCTCTCACACATTCTCTTCTCAACAGAGCAGCTATAATTACTTTACAACCTAAATCAAATAATACCACTCCTGTGTTCAAAAACTATTTAGTACTATGTTAAGTACCAGACCTTACTTAAAATGAGCTGCCATGCCCAGTTACCACCCCCAATTTCAGTTCCTACTGGTGATCTCATAGGACACAGGGCCTCCTTGTGGTTCCTCTCACCTCTGGGCTGTTGCATTGTTGTGGCTTCCATCTAGAACACTATTGCCCCAGATGTGTGCATGCCTTATTACTGCCTCACCTCTTTCAGGACTTTGCTCAAATGTCCTTTCCTCAGCGGGATGCTGAGTGGCCGTTCCCTGGTCATCATGCTTAAAATTGCATGCCTTTCTTGCACCCCAAGGCACTCATTTTTCTTCACAGGACTTATCTGATATACTATCTTTTGTTATCTTCATAATATCTTTTCTTCTATCAGATTGTACACTACATAGGAGAAGAAATTTTGCTTTTTTTTTTTTTCTGTTTTGATCACTATGGTCAGTGCCTAGAACAGTGCCTGAGTTCTCAAAACTATTGTTGCTGAAATGAACTACACAGTAATCTATCTTTAAAAAAGCATTATTCATAAAAGTCTATTTAGTACTATATTGATTTCTCTGGGGCGAATTTTAGCATTAATAAAAGATCCTTAGATAGCAATCTCTGCTTTTTTTTTTTAATGTTTATTTATTTTTGAGACAGAGAGAGACAACAGAGCATGAGCGGGGAAGGGGCAGAGAGAGCAGGCTTCAGGTTCTGAGCCATCAGCACAGACGTGGGGCTCGAACTCATGGACTGCGAGATCGCGACCTGAGCCGAAGTCGGGCGCTCAACCGACTGAGCCACCCAGGCGCCCCTCTGGTTTTTGTTATATGTGTCCTGAAGATAATAATTAGCCAAGCCCATGACACGTGTGTTTTGTGTGTGTGTGTGTGTGTGTGTGTGCGCGCGCGTGCAATTTTCCTAGGGTAAAGCAGAGCACTGCCTCCCACGTGAAAGACTGACAGTCTTCCTGTCTTAAAGCCAGGTTCGTTACTGTAGGGAGATTCACATGATTCTTCTGCATTAAAGGTCCAGATGTTCCCTTTAATTTATGGAAGATTTCCCTCTTAACACAGCTCTTATTCTCCTGGATATGGTAGATGATTAAATATCATAGGAATATAATTTAGTTCCATTTTCTTAGGAAATTCTGTTTTACATTAATTCCAAATTATCGATAGAGAATATAATCTAATCTTCAGTTACAAACCAAAAATTGTTGCTCCTATTTGCCATCTTATTCCTAAGTAACATTCTAGAAAAGCCCAGTCTTACCACCTACCCATTCTCTTCTGCAAAGAAAAAGAAAAAGCTAGCAGATCTGTAAAAAATTATGTGCAGTGGAGTGAGCTTCCTTTATTAGGACACGTGCTCATTCATTCATTCATCATGGCATTGTCGTAGATCTCCTTTGCAACAGACACTGAGCTACGTGAGAAAGGACATGAAGAAAACTGAGAAGAACATTAGATTCAGAATTAGGAGAACCAAGTCAGACTGGAGCATATAACAGCTGTGTGACCAGGGCAAATAATCATGTTTTTAATGAAGAAAATAAAGGTAATAATACACATTTCACAAGCTTAGATTTCGTATGAGCACTGAAAGAATTATTGAGTTGTAAAATAATTCGTAAAATGCTACATGAATAGAAGCTTTTTCATTATCATGTTATAATAAAAACTGTATTTTATATAAAATTAAACAAATTGTTTCATTATATAATAAAAAGGAAGTATATAAGAAAGGAAGAGATTGAGAGAAGGAGAATATGAATGCAAGGGATCTCTTCTCAACTTAAAAAATTCAAGAGAATATAAATGTTAACAATCCAAAGCAACATCTGCCTGTCCGTAAAGAAATAGAAATGCAATTTGCGGGTCCACAGTCAAAGGTTTAATTTCAATGCAGCAAATTCCATAAGGCCTTATCAACAGAGTAGCATTTGAGTAGTGTCTTGAGATGGAAGTAGCTCACTGGCAGGTCATTTGTCCCGTATTGTAAGATGGCTCAGGAGAGGATTATTGCACTAATTCTGCATGGCAGTCGACTACATGAGCTTTAGAGTCAGATTTTTTTTTTTCAAATCTTGGTTATGCATTTCCTACCTGCATCCTAGCTGCAGGATTTTGAGTATATTATTTAATCCCCAACTTTCTCAACTTCCTCATTTATAAATTTGAGATAATAGTACTGACCTCATAAGACTAGTATGAGAATTAAGATAAGTGCTTCCCATACTAAGCTCACATTAAATATTAATTGCTGTTATTCTATGTGTTAATGCTATTAGTATTTTAAGCGAGGCAGCACACAAAATTCCTATTGTCAGAAATGGATTTTCAGGAAAGAATGCAAAGAAATGAGGAGACCCCTTGGTAGAAGTGAAAGTGGCAAGTTGGTCCCCTCTTTGTTTTTTTTTTTTTTAATGGTTATTTATTTATTTATTTTGAGAGAGAGAGAGAAAGAGAGAGAGAGAGAGAGGGCAGTGGAGGGCCAAAGAGTGAGAGAGAGAAAGAGAATTCCAAGCAGGCTCTGCACTGTCACGCAGAGCCCAACATGGGACTCAAACTCGTGAACCATGATATCATGACCCGAGCTGAAATCATGAGTTGGATCTTAACCAAATGAGCCACCCAGGAGCCGCTTCCCCTTTTCGTTTTTGTCTACGTCTGTATATTAGTGTCTCTGCCTTCCAAAGCTCGTGTTGTCCACGGCCCCTTGCTGCAATCCCATCTGGTGCTGAAAGTTTTAGCTCTTGCTCTCTTCAGGACTTCAGGAATCTGGGAACACAAGAAATAAGTTAAATAAGTGGCAAACTGACTCAAGTTGTATTAGTAATGACTTAATGGGTTTTTTTCTCCATTTTTAACAGGATATATTTCACTTAATATATTCAGTGAATATATTAAGAATCAAAAAATAAACACTTTATCTGGGTATTCTAATCACCTCCCAAACCAAAAATCATGCCTTTTAAATACAGACCCATCATCATCATCATCATCATCATCATCAAGCCATTTAACACTGTGTTATTATTTATAATTTATAAGTCACTGTCACTTATTACTGGTTTTAAGCCCAGCAGTTTTACAAGTTAAATAAGTATTATTTCTTTTTATTTCATATGTAAATTTTGTGTGCTTTTAATAAATTCTAGGCAGGTCTATGAGTATGTTATTTGAAAACTAAAAAAAAAAAAAAAGGTAGCTATAGATGATCACACTGTCCTTTGGTATTCAGATGATGAGCAGTCTATGTAGTGATCAGTTTATAGAAATCTCAGTAGTTTATATTATTTCCAATCTCCTTATCCATCAGTCCATAAAGATCCATTTCACATGGCCAGCGTCCACTCTTTTTCTTGTCCTCATTTTTTTTCCTGTCCAAAATCTGAGTTTTTATAGCTCTCTTCTCTTGCTCCCAGAACCACTCTGAAAGACTTTTCAGCAAGCTGCTGGAAGGAGGTTCACATGAAGCTCGGAATGTATAAAAATCTTTTAGAGTCTAGGAAGGACAAAGAGATGAGTCAGGGAGGCAGTCCACAATATCCCAAAGGAAATGGTAAATGGAACTTCAACTTCAGGAAAAGCATGATGAGTTAGGGAATTAGAGAGGAGGCACTGACTATTCAGTTCTACTTGACCCTTGACAAGTATTACAAAGTTTTAGTTAAATTAAATACTAGGTAAGCCTAATAAAAGGACCTCAAGGCCAGATTTGTCCTTTGTTTATAAACCTGAAATCTCTGCTTTATAAGGTTCAGAAGTTTGAGACGGGAGGGGTCCCTGGGTGCCTCACTCAGCTAAGGGTCTGACTTCCACTCAGGTCATGACCTCGCAGTTCACAAGTTCAAGCCGCATGTCGGGCTCTGTGCTGACAGCTCAGATCCTGGTTCTCCTTCAGATTCTGTGTCTCCCCCCTCACTCTGCCCTCCCCAGCTTGTGCTCTGTCTCTCTCTCAAAAATAAATAAACATTAAAAAAAAAATCAAGTGACTTCTCAAGTGACTGATGAGTTACACCATAGTTTATCTCTTTATTCTGTTTTACTAAAGGCCTATCATCTCCATTAACTGCAGGGGTGAGAGCAGAAAGGCTGAGTAAAGAATAAGATGATCTCCTGCTCCTCACAATGAGGGACCTATGGTTCAAATATTTATTCTAGATGGACTCACCATAGTTTTTGGTTTGTCAGACAGTCCTTATTTGTAACTGTTGTCCCATCCAATGTAATCATTAATAGTGATCTCTTTCATACTCAAAATTATGCCAGTTAGGGAAATAATTTTCTGATGACATTAGTGCTAGTTAACACAAATGTCATTGCTATTGACAGACCAAAATCATATGGATGAAGAAAGACAAGTAAATAATCGCTAAGTACTATGTGAGATAAAACTTTAATAGTGTCCAGACTCAAAGCCAGATTGGCTGACTCTAAAGTCAGAACCTTTCCACAATGCAGGCTGTTTTAAAGTTTTACATTAAACGTAAGAGACCTGTCTTACAGATATCAGAACTAAATCTAAGAGAAACAAAATATACTCAGGTACATCCGTTAGAAAGTAAAGGAGCATAAATTTTAACTGAGATCTTCTGAGGTCAAGGCTGCATACATTCCTGTCTCCCTGTTTGGAAACCAAATACTAAGAATTATGCTAAACATAACAGTCATTACACTAAGGTACAATTTGGTGATGCATCTGTTAGGAGAGATAGAAACCGAGAATAGGACTAATCGTTAGGGATGTGACTAACTGGCACAAAAGAATCAGAACAATTCATGATTCTATATAATTAAGTTCTCAGTTATTTAGTAAGGATGAACAAGTTCCGAAGAGACTTCATGTGGGCTGGTCTATTCAGGGAAGAGGTGCCACTGGGCCTGGGAGAACTTGGATGATGACCAGCAAGAAGAGAACATTCCCCAAAGAGGAAACAAAGGGCTGTTTTGGGGAGGCAGATCAAGGTCTACATTCTGGTCCAAACAGAGTTTGTGCCGGGAAATCCACAGAAATCTGGTAGATAAAATAGGTTGGGCCAGATGATGAGAATGTCTTTGGTGTTTAATTTTGTTTTACCCATACATATACATAACTTTACATAAATGCATACATGTGGTTATTCACATGCTTTTGGATATAGAGTTGTTTTCCTTATTCTCTCTTTTGGCTTCCTTCTCAGCCTCTCTTCTCCCATCCAGTTGTACTAACCTACCTGCCCATATTAACAACCCAGCATGTAGCTTTCTATATATTTTCTCCCTGCCCACTAATCAGATAGATGCCCTTCTAGGATAAATCATAATTTGCCATATTTTTGGGTATGAGTTTTGTTTCCAGTGTTTCGCAACCAAACCCAGTGGTACAATAAACAACCCTGACATATGGTTCATTATTTATGGCTGCTTTATTTGAATGGGATAGACTTCTGAGAGATGGGTTATTGGTTAAAATAGGCTCTAATGCTTCACAATTCCAAAGCGATGTATGAAAGAATGCTTTTCCCAACATCCCCTATAAAAATAGATATCATGGCTCCTTTCCATTTTTGCTAATGTGAAGAGCTTAAAAATATACCTCACTCTTTTAACTTCTATTTCCCTGACTACCAGAGAATTTTTTTCTTTTAAATTATGACTTTTTTTAGATTAGAATCTTACAGTGTGCTCTGTAAATATTCTGCATTTTTAAATTTTTTTAATGTTTCTTTATTTTTGAGAGAGGGAGAGAGTGACAGAGTACGAGCAGCGGAGGGGCAGAAAGAGAGGGAGACTCAGAATTAAGAGTAGGCTCCAGGCTCTGGGCTGACCGCACAGAGTCCAAATGGGGCTCAAACACATGAACCACGAGATCATGACCTGAGCAGAAGTCTGACACTTAACTGACTGGACCACCCAGGTGTCCCAATACTCTGCATTATTTTTATTTTCTGTCTTGCTTTACTTTTCCTTCATTTTGTTCTTTCTGTATATCAAGGTTCAATCAGCAAAGCAGAATGAGAAATGCTTTAATATTATGGACTCAGGATTTATTATAGGAGTGAGAACTTACCCAATTGTAGGAGTTTTGTGGAGAACAGTCCAAAAAGGGATATTGGAGAATCAGAGAAAAGCAACTAGCCAGTTCTGCTGAACACTTGCTGTGGCAAACAAACCAGAGTTTGTCAGGGAATCTGGAGTGGGACAGTGATGGAGCATTGGTGGAGCAGCCTGTGGAAATACTATCACCTCTGCACCTGCTGGTGGCATGGCATTTCTGTAGAACAAAAAAGAGCTTGACATAGTACTGGGAAAAATAGGGGCTAGCTGGAATCTGTCTGCACCTGTGCCATTCTCTCGTTGCTTGTAAGCACAGTGACCTTCAGAGTAAGTGGCTGCTGCTTTTCTTTAGGTTTACTAGACTTGCACAAATTTCTTTTTGATCATCTGTAGCCCGGAACCATATCAGGAAGGCAATTCTAGAGAACATGGTTGTAGTTTAGTGAAGTTGACATAAAAGGAACATAACAAAGCACATGATCGATTTTTGTGAATGTCCGCAAAATACAAAGATAACGTGTGATCTTATAAACTTCTGTTAAATGAAGTTCATTGTTTGTAGTAAGTCAATCTAGGTCTTTATTTGCTTACATTGGTCTTTTATACTGTTTAAATTTTTTGACAAGTATGTATTGTCTTCCATTACAATTGTAATTTTATTGATTTGATCATCTAATAGTTTTGCTTTTATATTAATGGCTATACAGTTTGGTGCATAAAATATAAGATATTTATAAATGATACCTTTATCTTTATGTAATGTTCCTCTTTAACATTTTGTTCCTTATAATGTGAAATTCCATCCTGACTGATAATATTGCTAGACTTGCTTACTTTTTTATTTGCATTTACCTGAAATCATTTCGACTACCACTTTATTAATTTCATTAAATATATACTTTTTTTATTTCTCAGAGAGTACTTATATTGATTTTAATCCAATTTAAGTCACTGTCTTTTAGTGGGGAATAAAGAGTGCTTTTATTTGGAATATTGGCCAACATGCTTGATTTTATTCATTCCGTCTTATTTTAAATGCATAATTTATGTTCACTGTTGAGTACACATTTTACTTCTCCTTATTTTTCCTGGTTTGATCAGGGTGCAATATACTTCATTTGTTTCCTCCTTGGACAATTCATTGTTCTTTCCCCATTCATTAAATATTATTTTTTATTTTCCTTGTTCTCATAATCAAATTAGTTAAACAAAATTATCTTGTCTATTAGTATTCATGTTTTCATTTTCCCCTTGTTAGATCCACCCCCCCATAAAAGAAGATGTAAAGACTATATTCAGCTGCTATTTTTCCTCTCGAATTCTCCTTTCCTTAGACTTCTGTAACATTCTTATTTAGCCCACTCCCAACTACCTGGATTTGTTGAAATTAATAATCAGAATGTATTCTATAGTGGTTTTTTTCAATACCTTTTTGTAGTTCTTCTGTTAAGTATCTCTAGAGTGTGTATTATTATCCATTCGAATTTAATTAGGTAAATAAAGATTTGATACTATTATATTTTACTCTTTTATCTTGAGGTCTCTTTTCTAATTCATTTTTTTTTTGGTAGAATAAGTATTTATTCAAAAAGACTATGTAAATTGTACATTCCTCAAATTATTGCAAATTTTCAAGTGTCTTCCTGTACCTGAGAATAGTTATATCTTGTGTAGGTATATGATTCTGAGATGAAGTCATTTATATCATCAACCTGAAAAAGCTATTCTAACTTCCAGCACTGCAGATGAAAAAGTGTGATGTCAGTCACCTTTCTGTTTTCCTTAATCAATATTTTACTGATTCCTAGCTGACAAAATCTTATTTGAAGATTGGAAAATATAGTCACGAAAGTTCGAAGGCAAACTTTCCTTAAAGGGACTGGAAGCAAATTCTTATTTTTATTGTGCAAAATGGGATGCTATAGTGTTTTCGTTTGTTTGTTGTTGTTGTTGTTGTTGTTGTTTCTCCAAAGTGTTCAATCACCGTTTTACAATAAAACACAACCATGGAAGACTTGGAGCTTCAAAGGTTTAGGGATTATATAACCATTTACTATATATTAAAAAAATTACAAAGATGTACTATTTTTCTGCTATAAAGCTTGCAAAGACTAAAAATATATATATCCTGGCTGAATTTGGCACATAGATTCCAGTGTATATTTGTTAAATATACTAAAAGAAAATATGTAGTTTTCTTCTATTTGTAGAAATTAAAGGAAGGGAAGAAGAAGAACTTTATTTGATATAAAGTATGATTTACTGAATATTTTTCAAGGTAACATGATGTGATCATCTACTCAGTGATCCTAACATAAATTATTTAGATTAATGAATACAAGGGCTATAAATGACACATTGATTGTTGATACATAAATGTTTTCAAGTTGCCAGTATTTATTTTGTAAGTAAATTCAATGGTGTCACATTAAATAATTGATTCAGTAAACTTTTCATCCTATAACTTTTATTTTTTGCAAACTGTCTCTTCATCATATCATTGTTTTTTTTTTAATTTTTTTAAACTTTATTATTTATTATTGAGAGACAGGGAGAGACAGAGCATGAGCATGGGAGGGGCAGATACAGCGGGAGACAGAATCTGAAGGAGGCTCCAGGCTCTGAGCTGTCAGCACAGAGTCCAAAGCAGGGCTCAAACTCACAAACTGCAAGATCATGACCTGAGCTGAAGTCGGATGCTTAACCAACTGAGCCACCCAGGGGCCCCAACATATCATTAGTTTCAGGCCCCACTCAAGTTCATATTGCCATAAGGTTTCTGTTTGTAGATTTGAATCAGTGAGGACTTTCTGTACTATTTCTACTATTTTCCCCTGGAGAGGAAAGAGGAATAATCTTAGTCAAACCAGTCACAAAGATTATATTTCTGAAGTAGGGTCACATGAAATTCTCTTCCAACTGAAAAGAATCCTAGAATATGAGGGGCAGAACAGACCTTGCGGGGAATCGAATCTATCAACCTTATCACAGATGAGACACCTTGAACCAAGAAGGCAAAGTGATTTTCACATCGTTAGATGGCACACCAGTTTATGCTTCAGAACAAGAGTCCCAAACCAATGCCTTCCCTTCCACATTTCTCTGCTAGGTTAGAAAGGGGGCCTCCATGTGCACATGCTGATTTCCTTATTTCAATTTTAAATCTGTTAGATTTAAATGATAATTCTATCATTTAAACTATTAATTTAACTGGCATAACCATTAGATTAAAATGACATAACCACACTTTCTGCCTAGACTGTTTTTTAATTTTTTTAATGTTTATTTATTTTTGAGAAAGAAAGAGAGAGAGAGCGCAGGGTAGAGGCAGAGAAAGAAGGAGATAACAGCTGAGCTGTCAGCACAGAGTCTGACACAGGGCCTGAAACAACTTTCCATAAGACATGACCTGAGCCTAAGTTGGATGCCCAACCGACTGAGCCACCCAGGTGCCCTTCCAAGACTATTTTAAAATACTGTTGTCATTTTGTATCTTTTATACTTGTTTTTCTAACATAAGTCATATGCATTTGGTGGTTAAAGTGGCTGTTTAACTTACCATCCAAAAAAGGACACGTTTTAAAGTTTGCGACCATTGATAATTGCACTGCGACAAAAAGCAACCTAGAACATAATGTCACTCTAGCGATAAATGGAGAATAAGGTTAAAATATCAGTAAGCAAAATGAAAAAAGTAATTACTTCACCCCTTATCTTCTTTATGTAGACTTTGCTTTGTTTTGAATTTTATTATCATAGATCTATGCATATAATTTTTTGCAAATATTGGCCTCACACTGCAATATTCTTTTGCAGTTTGTTACTAATAAATGACATATGGGTGCTGGATGGATCGGTTTGTTGAGCTTTCGATTCCTGATTTTCAGCTCAAGTCGTGATCTCAGTATCATGGAATCGAGTCCACATCAGGCTCTGCACTGGATGTGGAGCCTGCTTTAGGTTTTCTTTCTGCCCCTCCCCCACTAAAAAAAGTCAGGAACCTTTTCCTAGTAGATAAATATTCATGCACACTATCTCTTTAAAGGATTTGTTAACATTGCATTGTTAATGTCTTTGGAAAAATGCCAAGCCAGCAGACATTTTCTGCTCCTGCTGGACTGCTTATGTTCAAATAGAGACCACAGTGTATTCACAACCAGTCACTCCAGCCTCCCAGGGCCACACATAAATTTTCTCTAAAGAGAAAATAGGTAACTACAGAAGCTATCTTCATTTCCACCTCCTACTGGCAAACACCCCAAAGACCAATATAGCACAGGCGTAAGTCAGCAGAAGCATCAAGCTATCAGAATAGACACTAGCCACAGACAACTAGTACTTCTACTGTTGTGCCAGAATTCTCGAATCCCCCCACAAGAGCCCACCAGAGTCGAAAGTCAAAGCCAAGTGGCAAGGGTCGTTTTATTTCAGGATCGATCCCGGTCCTTTCGCATACCGCTGCCAGTAATGCAAAAAGGCCCTGAACAGGGCTGGTATAGCGTTTTTATAGACAGAGACAAATAGTACAGGAAGGTTTCAGGTTATAGGGTGACTGATTGGTCGATATTTGAAATACGATCATATGCTGCCCTCTGATTGGGGGTTCTTTGTTTGCTCTTTGGCGGGAAGTCTCTGTCCGTTATGTGAAAAAGTTAGTTATTTATCCTAATACATATCAGAAAAGGGGGAAGGGGAAGAATGTGAGGGAAGCAAGGTTCTCAAGCTAATAAATGTCCGCTCAAGCTGATAATGTCTGAAAGGTGAAGGGGAAGAATGTGAGCAAAGCCAGTTACACAAACTAATGCCTGTCATAAAGGGGGAAGGGGAAGAATGTGAGGAAAGCCAGTTACACAAACTAATACATGTCAGAAAGGGGGAAGGGGAAGAATGTGTTAAGTAATTAAGGTTACAGAAGTGAGAAATGCCAGATACTCAAACTAATACATGTCAGACTAGACTCAGAAAAAGTTTTACAATGTTTACAGCAAACAGTAAGCAAAACAGAATACTCAGCAATTGTATTTCTTATCAGCGGTCCACAATCGGCAGAAGGCCAGGTTGGCTATCTTTAACCTGGTATCTGTCCATTTATTAACAGAAAAAGAGAACTTAGCTTCAAACTAAGGCAGAGCTGCCATTTGGACATAAAATTTAAAACCACTCTCTTCACTACATCCAGAACTCCAGCTGAGTTTTCATGGAAATCTTGCCTTTTTAAAAGCATGGAAATTCACCAAAATGTGGTAGAGTGGTCAAGATGACCAGAGTATCAGTTTAAGAACTTATGAAGATGACCAGATGTACAAAATAAATCAATAATTATTACAATCCTAGATTTTCTAAACAAAGCAAAACCAGTCTTTATGAAATTGTCTGCCTGGAATAAATAAAATCATAGAGTATTATAAAGCCACAGTCTTACATGCTGATTTTGAAAGGCAATTAATACACAGGACTTATATTTGAATGTGTTATTATTAGACTCTTAGCAAACAAGAGAAAAGTTTGTGCCTACTTTCAAAAGCGTTCATATGTAAGGCACAATACGAACATGGTAGCATGCCGTGAAATGATGTTAGTCATATCTATAGGAATTATAGGAGATTAAATTCACACCTAACTGGCTTTATAGTGGGTAGATGTGAAAAAAGGAAGGCCTCACCTTGGAAATGGCATTGCTCTGGGGCCTTAAAGGAGAGTAGGGGTTGAGAAAACTTGAATAGGATAAGAGTTTTACGATGAACATTCCAAATGCAGGTAACAGCAGCAGCAAAAGCAGGGAGGCATATGAGAATGAAAATCACTAAAGACCAAACAGGGTATAAGAGAGTCTTAGAAATAAGATTAGAGAGTGCTGAGAGCAGATCGTGGAGCCTTGTGAATGGTGGAACAATGAACATGGATTCCATTCTATAGGTAACTTGAAGGATTGATAAGTTTTTCCATAGAGATGTAAGATTATAAAATGTTTATTGCACCATCATCTACTTTGTTCCACACATCTTAATGCTGTCTTCTTAAGCAAATCATTTTGTGTCCCTGTCTTTTCAAAATACTATGTGATAATGGGGCATCTGGGTGGGCTCAGTCAGTTAAGCGTCATACTCTTGATATCAGTTCTGGTCATGATCTCATGGTTTGTGAGATTGAGCCCCATATGGGGCTCTGTGCGGTAAACATGGAGCCTGCTTGGAATTCTCTCTCAGCCTCTCTCTCTGACTCTCCCCCAGTCGTGCTCACTCTCTCACTCTCGCTCAAAAAAAAAAAAAAAAAAAAAAAAAAAACATTAAAAAAATAAAAACAACAACAACAAAATACTGTGTGATAAGAGCCCCAGACTGGGTTCAGCTTAGGTGGAAGCTGCTGATTATCCGCCATTGCTTTCTCTTAGGCACTTACATCCATTAGGACTGTCACTCCTGAATGCTTTTCTGAGCATCTAGCCTGGCTGTCACCAGGACTCACCTGTTGATATACTGTCACGTGTGGTCAGCAACCCTAGGTTTCTGGGGAAGCAACTGATAAATTGTATGCTGCCCTTCCATGTATCACAGCATTGGGTTTTCTGAACAGCTTGTTTGTGCTTCTAATAAAGTAGGGATAGCAACTCGCACCAAGAAAGTAGTTCATATATTAAATATAAATATATAAAGCATAAATATATAAACGATTTTAATATAACTTCCCTTGGTTTTGCATAAGGAAGAAGACAGCTACTCAGGCCACTAAAGAAGCGTTTTCTTGAAGTCATTTTAAAATTTTAAATTAATTTCTTTCTTTACTTATTCATTAGTAAGTATTCATTCAGCTTGTGTGAAAGGAACTATACCGGTCTCTGAAGAAACAGATACTCAACATTCAATCCACTCTCAAGGAGATCAGAATCTCTCTTTAATAATGTCTCTGGGGGAACTCTCTCTCCCTTTCTGTCTTCCTTACTCTTCTCAAATAAATCCATTACTAATGTGACTTGGTTATTTCCTTTTTCCTTTTATTTCATTTTGTTTAAATGCTTATTTATTTTGAGAGAGAGTAAGAAAGAAAGAGCACATGCACCATGGAAGAGGGGCAGAGAGAGAGGGAAAGAGAAAATCCCAAGTAGGCTTTGCACTGCCAGCATAGAGTTGGATGTTGGGGCTCTATCTCATGAACCACGAGATCATGACCTGAGCTGAAATCAAGTGTTGGACGCTTAACCAACGGAGCCACCCAGTCGCCCTTCATTTTGTCTTTTAATATCTTAAATAGTTGGGTTTTCTATAAAGGAAATGACTAAAACGAGAATTGCTTTATTTCAGTTACCATTTAAACAATGAGAGCAGAATTGGCAACCCAATTTCAATTAAGTCATTATTCAAGACCCAAAGAGGTAACGACAGAAGTCTCACAGTAATAGAGCACAAAACGGGGAAGCTCGTGATTGGCTGAGCTGAGTGTTCATATTTCAGAGTTCAGAGGAATAAAAAAACCTCCCAGAGAGGTAAAAATAGAGTTTCTTACTTCTCTGGGAGGCAAAAGCTAGCATGAGGCCTGATAAATTAATTACCTAAGGAGGACAGGAGACAGGTGGCGAGCTGTGGGAGGGTGAATGCAGTGGAGACCTGAGTGAGAAAACAAAACAAAACAAAGTCCAAGAAAAAGAAAAATTAGATCTGTAGCATGATAGATAAGAAGAGAGTTTAAAAATATATGTATAAAATCGATATCAAATCAGTAGATATCAATTATAGAAAGTAGAACATGACAAAAAATATGGAGGTATGAAAAAATCAGCCTTAATCCCTACTTGCAAAAGTAGTTATTTTAGACATTTCAGTATGCTTCTTTCCAGTCTTTTTTTCCTCTATTTTGCAAAACATAGTAAAGATCATAGAACATAAATTAATTATGTTCCTCACTGAACATTATATAAAATATTTTCTCATCTTTAAAATTTGAACAAAGAAATTTAAAACCAAAAATAGTAAAAAAGCAAAAATTAAAGAAAAGCCGTTTATCCATCTTTGATGAAGCTATTATATATTCATTCCTAAACTTTCTACACTGGAAATGTCAGATTCAAAAATTTCCTCTTATCGGTTCATAGGAAGATTTATTTTTCAGGACGGTCTTTGTTCAAACCCACCCCCCACCCCGCCCTTGCCGCCTTCAAAACACACACGTACACACACAGCTTTTCTTTCTCTTTGCATTGCCTTTCCTGTAAAGCAGATGGTGCTTGAAATTTTCTAGGGTCCTTACGAAAGCTGTTCCTCTAGCAACCTTCCTTAAAAGACTGATTTTAAAACAAGCAAAGATGTTCCTTGAATTCCCTGCTAGCCAATCTGTCAGTCCAGCCTAAAATATTTCTAATTAAAAGCAATCAACTTTATGAGAAGATAATTTAATCATAGTTGTGCTGCTGAGGTGAAGGTACGATGGTGTTAGAAGTATCAAATCCCTTTTTTTATGATTAATTTCTAATGAGGTTCTAATTCTTAACTCATTCCTAGCTCCAGTGTACACACCCTTGCCTCCAGCCAAGTTGTGGTTGGAGAAAATCAGACATCAGCAAAAGAAGAGGTTCTGGGAAATTGAAGAAATCCTTCTGCCTGGAAGTGTAGAGTAGAAACATAGGCTTTCAATTCTTTCAACTGTTCCTTCCGATCATGAATTCAATTAATGCTCATATTTCAACAACATTTCTGATTCTAAACCTAGTGATTTAAAGGGTTTTAAAAAGAAGCCCAGGGGGCTTCTGGGTGGCCCAGTCAGTTTAGCATCCAACTCTTGATTTCGGCTCAGATCATGATCTGACAGTTTCTTGGGTTCAGGCTCTGCGTCAGGCTCTGCACTGGCAGTGGAGCCTGCTCGGGAAGCTCTGTCTCCCTGTCTCTCTGTCCCTACCCGACTCATGCCGCCTCTGTCTCTCTCAAAATAAATGAATAAACTTAAAAAAAAATAAAATAAAAAGAAGATCAGATCCTCAGGAGTCATAATTATAATAGTATCTGGTATTTATTGAGCTTTACTGCCTGCCATGAACTAGTTTTTAAAATATTGTTATTTAATCCTCACCCAAGAGATTGAGTGGTATTAGAATTCAATGAGTTGGATTGTAATTGGAATGACCTATGAGTTGAGCTTTATTAGAATTTTAACTGCAGGTGAACAAAATACAACAAAAGCACCCTCAGGAATTCATTTATTATGTTGGGTTTCAGTGCCCTTTTTTCCTATAAAAATAGCTGTGAAATGAGGCTTTGTGGAGACAATCTCTGAGGTTTGTTCTAGATCTTCACACTCGGTTAATTCTTTATAACCAAGTATTTCTTTAATGCCTGCATACTGAGTTTTAACTGAATGTCCAACATCTTCCTTCCGGAAAAACTGTTATCCTTCTTTAAAGACAGCTGCACATTCTTTGCTATGCCTTTCACTGCGAGTAGAATCCAATTTCTCTCATCTCTAGGCCTAGCCATTGAAAACTCCAGAGGAATCTAGTCAGAACCACCAGGCTGAGCCTAGCCAACCTATGAAATATCATGAGAGAGGATAGTTTCAGGGTGGTTTGGTATGCAGTCATATTTAACTGGAACATCTGCTTGTTCAAAGCTATAGTCCCTTACTGCCCTTGATGCATGCACTACAGGTGAAGTCAAAAAGCATATGAGAGTAGCTCAACCTGTGTGAAGTTTTGAAACTCTTGAAACCCCTGTGTTTTTCTCTTTCTCATCTGCTTTTACTTGTATTCTTCAACTGATTGAGTTGGTCTCACAAACCTTCAAAATTCAGGAAAGCATAGACTCTTTTGCTCTTGTTCAGTAAGGCTACATCTTCCACAAGAAACTAAGAGGTTTAAATCAGGCAGCAGGAAGAGGAAGGTAAGAGGAAGAGAGACTGAAGAATGTATTGAACTGGCTCCTGATTCCATTTTGGCCAGTGTGGTTTGGCCCTCCCAAAGTTACTGCACCTCTTCGGTATCAGGTGTCTTTCTCTCTCAACATAAGGTGCTGTTTTTTTTTTTGTTTTTTTTTTATGAGTTTGAGAATTCTTTGTTGTTCGGGGCCTCAGTTTGTTTTACTGATTATTTAAGATAATATTGTATCTACCTTATAATGCTTTTTCTAGGATTACTTGAAGTATTGTGGAGAGTGTTTTTACAGCACCTGTTACTGATAAATGGTCCCATGCCATTAACATATGATACAACGCCTCAAAAGCTGAAGTACCAGAGGATAACTCACATGCGGTGTGGTGTACTAGACATTTAACATAGAGCATCTAATAAAAACAGTCTACTGGCTAAGTGGAAGTTATCCATATTTCCTATATGCAAATTTAAGAGGGAAAGACAAAACGGTATCTGCATCTGCTGTTGCATTCCTCTCAGGAGAGAGATAGATCAGCTTTGCCCTTCTGCAAGTGCCAGTGTTTATAGATCAACTTTTAGGAAATTAAAACCGTGCCCCTATATAATAACTAGCCTCAAACTTGAAAAAGAGGTAATTACTTAGTGGCTCCAGAGATTTGTTCGGATTTATTTATAGTCGCTAAATAAAATCCTCCCCTCCCTCGCTGAGCAAACCCAACACAACGCCCACCCACACTGCGGCACTGGACGCTCTGGGGAGGCGAGGTTAATTCCAGGAGTAGCCGCTAAGGGGAGCTGGACGCTGGACCGCCCTCCGCGTTGCCATAACAACGGTGGGCGCGCAGCCTTAGGAGCTAAGTGCTGGCTAAAGCAGGTGTCGGATTGCAGCGCGCTCGCGGAGGCTCAGGATTGTGTGGAACCCGGGAGCCTGTCAAAGAGTCTGGTTACTATTCCTCCGCCTCCCTCTAGGACAGCTTCCGAACCCAGCGGGGACGCACAGAGTGAAAATGGTCCACCATTCAGGCTCGATTCAGTCCTTTAAACAGCAAAAAGGTCAGTTGGAATCTTGGTCCCCCCTTCCTAAGGGCGTCACATCCCCCTCTGCATGCCCTTGCAGTTGTGTAGGAGCATCCTTTCCAGGCTAATGCGACGCAGAGGTGGAGAACTCTGTGAAGTTAAAAAAAAATGTTCTTATCCTTTTCTTCTTCTTCTTCTAAATTTTTTTTAATGCATTTTCACTCTGCATCCAAGACGAGTCTGATTTCTGAGCCTCCGCACGGTCCCAGGGAGAAGCGGAATTCGTCATTTCTGGGACTTGATTTAATTTGTTATCTCTGCTAAGACTGCTTCATTGCATTGCAGTAAACCAGCTTAGTAGGGATTGTCTCGTTAACCCAAGTGAGGTTTGAAGACAGAAATACTGGACCATGTTTGCCCCAGTTTGTGATTCAAATGGTTAAGAAGCTTCACATGAGCAAATCTCTTGTTTGAGACGCTTTTACACGATCCTAGATATATCAATTTTTGGGAGAGTTCCAGAAGTTGGCCTGTTGAAAGGGCTCTGAAACTTTCTTGGAAAACTTAATTTTGCCTGTGTCCTATGCTTGATTCTGGGTTCCAAGCTTTCGTTTTTGTTGGTAGGTTCCTCTTCTAGGGGCTTGGTATTATCTCTCTCAAGCTTCTCCTTCAAGTTTCCCCCTGGCTGCAATGGTAGGAGTCTCTATGTTCATAGTCAAAATAAGAAATATTCCAAGTTATCCTTTCTACTTGGTCCTTACTCCTTATTTGTTAAAAGTATTCTTATAGAGCATGTTTATTTTTAGGCATATCCCCAGTTTTTCGGAGTTTGTCCAGAAACATTTATTAAACAACAATGCCATTTTATTGACTTAATAATGGTAATTATAATTATGCCATAGTTGACCATACGATACCTAAAATATATGAATTCTGGAATGTAAATTGGCTCATTCAGAGTGAAGTTAATATGTACTTAAATATTCCTCCCTCACTCACTCCATGTTATCTATCTATCTATCTATCTATCTATCTATCTATCTATCTATCGTCAACAGTTGTTTCTACATAGATCTTAAAGCAAAACCTCGATGGATATACCAGGGATTAGTAGGGATTCCTTCATTAGTCAGAATATGGCACTGAGTGAGTTTCAAGTTCCATAATTTTATACTCTTCTAGAAGTCCAAGTTCTCTAGGTTCTTAAAAAATATGTCGAAATGGGGAGTGGGATGAGAGACTGTCCTGTTCGACAAAAATTTCACCTAGTGTGCAATTCCACGTTAAATCTAAGTGTTCTACAGAAAATTAAATTGCTTTAAGAAGTCTTGTTCTCTTTAACCATCGTTTTAAACGCATGTGCCCTTTCAGAAAGCAGACAAAGCTTATAGGAACTTTGCCTCAGCTTCATACAATTAATATTTTCCTCTGGTGCATGGCTATAGGTGACTCATTTCTGGCACTTGGAACCTTAAAATGGTCCTCATACAACTATTATGTATGGTTACATATTTTGCTTTTAAAAGCAAACAGTTGCCAATTTAAGGACCACCTGTTATTGCTCAGAGTTATAAAAATTATGCAAATCTTAGTTCTTCATATTGTCCAGAAACATTTGGTTCCTTTATGATGCATTATGAGACATTTATTTTCAAGTCTTGTTGGCACAAAAGGCAACTTTAGCAGAAGGAAAAATATGGAGAAGAGGAGGGAATAAGAAAAGAGCACCAATAAAGTGATTCTGATTAATTGCCTCTTAACCCTGAATGGGCATTCCAAAAAGGCATACCAAACTCATGATTAGCTATTTTAACTTTTCAAAGAAGCAGCAAATTTATATTCTAGATGCTCTCTGACCCAGGAAGCATGAGAAGAAAAGCTTTTCGGGATGTTTTTACCATAACATTACCCTGAAAACTTAACATTATAATGGAGAATATTCTGTACTGGAATTTGGGAGTTCTAAATTCTAAGCTCGCCTTCATAACTAGCTTAAAAACCTTGAGCAAAGTGTTTAATTTCCTTGGACTCTGCTTGATTGAAAAGATTGACCCCTGACCCCTACAGCCCTTTCTGTTTCTCTCTGTTCCTTGGGGAAGGAAGGATGGGAGCAATGTAAAAGCAGAGATAATTCCTTTCTGGGCCAAAGAGGAAAGCCCTGCATTTCATTCACTTTTAGAAAATAATGTAGCTGAGTAAACCAAAATGGGTATTACTTTTAATCAAGTGAGATTAATATATGTTTCTGATTTTGATTTCAATATTATGATACCCAGAAAGAGCCTGAGATATTTAGAAAACACCTTTATTGTAAGACTTTAAAAATCTTTGCCATCACTTGAAAAACAGACACCCTCTATATTTAAAGTCTCAGCAGGTGAGGAGATTTTCCCTTATATGAGAACTCCGGGACAACAGTCCCCGATCCAAACTCCCTCACTGATATTACTCAGCGTTTTTCAACAAATCAATATAGATGCCAGAATTGTTATCTGTAAAATGAAATACTGTACGTAAAACCAGATTTCTCCATTAATTTAATCTATGATCTTTGTTTTCATCCCTGGATTTTAATTCTACATATGCTGCTTATAAGTTTTATTCTTGAATATCTCTACTCTTCACTTACTACATCTATGAAATGAAGATAATATCAACATTACAGAGTCGTAATGTACTTAGCAGTTCATCTAGTACACACATCGGGGCTCATAAATATAGTGAATAATTAATAATAATAATATGATAGTCACTCTTCTTCCCAGACATCTGTCTTTTGTTGACTCTTTAGGAGTAAAAAATACCCTCAGCAGTTCCCTTTTAAGTTTTTGCTCTTTATTTTACTTTGTCTTACTTACTTTTGTCATTTTGGGGTATTCTTTTTTTGGGGAGAGTATTCTTAAGGAAAATTGGACTCCAGATCTTCTAAAGATTTCTTACAATCATCTCGAGTTAAAACCACAAACTACCCAACTCATATACTCATTCCTCCAGAAAGCCTCTCAAAAATTCCCATAGAGTAATTTTAGATATTCATTTCATAATTTCAAAATGGTATTGCAAATAAATTGTACTTATTCACACTCCCCTCATCCCATATTTACCAAGCTCTTGCTGTGTGCCAGGCAGGGTGCTTAGCAATGGCGTTATCAAGAATACTTTCATTTTGGGGCGCCTGGGTGTATCAGTCATTTAAGCATCCAACTTTGGCTCAGGTCATGACCTCACAGTTTGTGGGTTCCTGCCCTGTGTCAGGCTCCACACTATGCGGAGGCTAGTTGGGATTCTCTCTCTCTCTCTCTCTCTCTCTCTTTCTCTTTCTCTCTTTCTGCCCCTCCCTGACTCGTGCTTTCCCGTTCTCTCAAAATAAATAGATAAACTTATAATAAAAAAATAACATTTCATTCTTGAAACTATTATTGCAAACACATTCTTCAGGGAACTTTGTATAGTAGGAAGTCTGAGAGGTTCGATAAGTACCATCTTTATGCAAATTATAGGCAACTCTGCATTTTTCTAGGAAGATGTTGACATTTTGTTTCTTGACAATGCCAGTTAAATTCTGTTTTCTATAAAGAAGAGACAAACATATAGTTTTCATTTTTTTAATATTTAAAAATTTTTATTCCATTTTAATTCGATTATTTTATAAAGAGGCTTAATAAATTAGTTAAGTACAATGTGAGACTCCTGGGCTGCAGAGTATTCCACGGTTTCTTTATTTCTGAAGTCTCAAGGGTAAATTGGGGTGTATTATACTCATAGAGAACTGGGAGTGTGTGTTTGCCTTTGCCTTAGCACATATTGGAGGAACACATGAGCTGGCAAATCAGCAACGATATCTGGTCAGAGTCCAACTGTGCTTCCCAGGCTAGCTTGCTCTGTTCAGTTGATTTAGGATGGATTCATGTGTCATGCAAAAGTGGGCAAGAAAAGGACAATGTGACTTCTGGCTTCTGGTGGCTGTTATTTACCAATACAACCAGTAAGACTTTCAAGGAAACCATAGGTCACATCAAACACAGACTGTCCTAAAAGGCTTGGGCTTAATGGGAATCGCTGAAGCTGTTGAGTGATTCATCATTATTCTCAGGGACATTTGGTTAAACATGAAAAGAATGTTTTTAATAATTCCATGGAATCAAACACTTCCTACTCAAAAAGTGGTTTAATAATAATAATCTTTACACTTACATGGGAATTCACAGACCACAAAGCCCTTATATTTTCCTTTTCTAAAAATAAATCACTTGCTATTGCAGGTGCCCACCTGTAAAGCCTCTTAGCGACCATCCTGATCTGTGTCCAGTTCTTAGTGCACAGTATCCTGCAGGGACAATGTTGTGGAAAATACCTACTTTCAGAATCTCTGATATCCACTATTTAAGCTTCGTTTTCCTCTCACTAATAATATATGTAGGATCTAGAACTTCCCTATACTCTTCCCCTGGTAAAAAATCAGAAAAAAACAAGTGAATATATATGTGAAGATATTTATATACTGACAGAAATGCATTCACACAGGTATACTGACACTCCCTGGAATTTTGACAGTTGATTCTTTTTTTATTATTACTCTTAAAAAAAGTTTTTCTTTTTTAATTTTTCTTGAGAGAGAAAGAGAGAGAGAGAGAGCACAAGCGGGGGAGGGAGAAAGAGAGGCAGGCACAGAATCTAGAGCAGGCTCCATGCTGTGAGCTGTCAGTGCAAAACCCAACTTGGGGCAAGACTCTGTGAGATCATGACCTGAGCCAAAGTTGGACACTTAACCAACTGAGCCACACAGGTGCCCTGAGAGTTGATACTTTTATTTGTGACTAAAGAGAAAGCATTGTCTCTCGTTAAAATAATTCCTGCTACATAGGAGAAAAAAGTTGGTAGAAGTTATTTCAGGGCCATAAATTATACTTTTCTCAGGCTGATTATCACAAAGGATGGAGCATCTTATCTAACTGAGAGCCTCTTAGATCTTCTACTGTGTCCCTTAATTTTCACCCTTCTCTTTGTTTACTTCCTAAGTAGATTCCCTACATATATACAACTCTAGCTCCCCAATGATAATCTCCCAGAGATGGAGAGCCAAACTACGAAAAGAGTGTAGAGGGGCGCCTGGGTGGCTCAGTCGGTTAAGCGTCCGACATCAGTTCATATCATGATATCGTGGTCTGTGAGTTCGAGCCTTGTGTCAGGCTCTGTGCTGATGTCTCAGAGCCTGGAGCCTGCTTCAGATCCTGTGTCTCCCTCTCTCTCTGCCCCTCCCCTGCTCACGCTCTGTCTCTATGTCTCTCAAAAATAAATAAACGTTAAAAAAAAATTAAAAAAAAGAATGTAGAGATATTTCAACCCAAATAGAAAACACATGTGTCTGGGACCATTTCTTTACAAATCCTGCATATGTCAAATGGCTCAGGAGAGTTACTTCAAAGTTAGAACACTGAGGCTTAAAATGATGATGTTAAATTAGCAAGGATACTATAGAGTTTGTAATAAATACATGTCCTCTATTTAGGAATGAAGAGAAGTGATAAGATTTGAAAGAAATTCCATCTAAAGGCATTATATGGTGAAAGCATGAATATTTCAAAGCTATCTAGAAGCTCAGTTATCCAAAACATCACATTTATTAAGGATTCTAATGAGCTGTAGTCTTGGGGTGCCTGGCTGGCTCAGTTGGTAGAGCATATGACTCTTGATTTCAGTGTTGTAGGTTCGAGCCCCATTTTGGGTGTAGAGATGTTTTTGTGCTAATACCATTCTGTATTGATGATTATGGATTTGTAGTACAGGCTAAAGTCCAGGACTGTGATGCCTTCAGCTTTGGTTTTCTTTTTCAACATTACTTTGGCTACTTGGGGTCTTTTGTGGTTCCATACAAATTTTACGATTGTTTGTTCCAGCTCTGAGAAGAATGCTGGTGCTATTTTGATTGGGATTGCATTGAAAGTATAGATTGCTTTGGGTAGTATCGACATTTTAACAATATTTGTTCTTCCAATCCATGAGCATGGAATGTTTTTCCATTTCTTTGTGTCGTCTTCAATTTCCTTCATAAGTTTTCTATAGTCTTCAGCATACAAATATTTTACCTCTTTGGTTAGATTTATTCTTAGGTATTTTATGGTGCTTGGTGCAATTGTAAACGGGATCAATTCCTTGATATCTCTTTCTGTTGCTTTGTAATTGGTGTAGAGAAATACAACTGATTTCTGTACATTTATATCCTGCAACTTTGCTGAATTCATGTATCAGTTCTAGCAATTTTTTGGTGGAGTCTTTCAGATTTTCATGTAGAGTATCATGTCATCTGCTAAAAGTTAAAGTTTCACTTATTCTTTGCCAATTTGGATGCTTTTTATTTCATTTTGTTGTCTAATTGGTGAGGCTAGGACTTCCAATACTATGTTAAACAACAGTGGTGAGAGTCAAAGTCCACATTCTAATTGTTCTGGATTCCTTAAGGAAAACTACTTGCTGCAAGCTCTTTGGAGGACTATTGTCCTAAGCAGCTGGAAGTCTTCTCATTCCCATTTGATTTCCACCATAAGTGTCTGTAGCTTGTCCCTTGTTCTATTTCTTCTCTGCAAAACTATCAGAGTTCAACACAGATTTCTGATCTAGATCATGGGTAGCTCACTGTCCATTCTGTGGCCTTAGTAAAATGAAAAATTTAGGCAGAATAATCTCCATGATACCTTCTGACTCTGCCATTCATCAGAAGTTACGGAAGTGTGAAATCCTATTCTAAACCTAGCAGACAGTACATTAGTACAATCAACCTGACTGTCTCTTTAGTCACTGCCTTTCCTGCTGAGTTACATTACAAAGGAACAATTACTTTAAATTCCGGTTGGTTTCAACTCACCAGGCATATAAGAAACCAGCACCAACTGCAGGATCCTGGCTCACCAAAACATGAGTCCTTATATTCACATCTTCACTGTAACTGAGACACAGTTGACTTCGGAGGAGAGGACTTCCCCATGCATGAAATTATGTGGATGTGAAGCTGTTTTGCAGATGCACTGTATTTGTCTTGGTACACTTTTTATCATTACGTTTCTAGAAAGTTAGTAAGCTGACCAAAAGTCATCTCTCAAAATAGCTCCTAAAATTGTATATATTTTGGAGCACTATTAACAGCAATTTAGGCAGGGGTGGAAGGGTTGGGCTGCTGTGCAAATACATACACGAGGTACAATTGAAACTCAGTTTCCATCACTTACTGGTATCTTGAGCAATTTTTTCACTTTATTTCGCTACTTTAGCTCATTTCTCTGAATTATAAGACCTAAATTTTCAAGATCTAAATAATCACCTGAAGTTCTTGTTAAATGCAAATTATTCAGTCGCTCCAGATTTGCAATCTCATCTCATTCTGGGTAGAGGACTAAGATAATCTATATTCTTAGCCAACATGCATCCTATAGGGTTCTAACAACTGAGCCCACTTGGGAAACAGTTTTATAAAATAATAATTATATAAGCAGTGAATGAGGTAATGAATTTAAGTGTGTAGACTATAGCAAGTTGTAAATAGGGCTTCACTATGATTAGTAGTGCAAACTACATAGATCCTAGATAAACTTAGCTGAATACATGCATTTAGTCTTGCGAAAATATAACTTTACTGTGTTTCTAATATTAATTATTATCCCCTAAGCCTTCATTTTTAAGGTATGATGAAATTCCTAATGGGAGTCACTACCTTGTCTCATTTACTGGACACTTCAATAAATGAGTTAGAAGACTTGCAGGGAAGAGCTCTCTGACTTTGTCTTTAGTTGTTCTATCTTGACTTTTGTAAATACCTCAAATGCTCTCAATTCTTTATATTTGTTATAGGTATTTTAGGTTCTATTTTTTACTGTATAACTTTTTGAAAAATAAGGGGGTTTTAGTGAATACCCTCTCATTATGAAATATCTCAAAATGATGTCTTAAAATATGATAATACATGGTAAAATTTTATAGTTCTTGATTTATGTATAAGGAAGATATGTGTTAGGTTTGTGGTGTTTTAATTTTTTTATAATTAATTGTCATAATTTAAAGTCATAGTGAGAAAAAACAACATGTAAAGTAAGAATATGGAATCACAGAATTGTGTTTGAATCTTAAGACTGTTCACATAATGATCATGGGCAAACTAATTTCAATGAGTTTCAGTTTTCTTATGTATGAACTCAGAATAATAAGTGCTATTATTTAAATGTTTATTCTGTGCCAGATACTATTTAAAGTCTTTTGTTTGGGGGCACCTGGGTGGTTCAGTTGGTTAACCATCTGACTCTTGATTTAGGCTTAGGTCATAATATTCACAAAGAGAATTTTCTGTTATTATAATTTCATAGATGAGGAAGCTAAAGGAGAAAAGCTAGTGAGTGTTCAAGGTCACACAGGAGTGATGGAGCTAAGATAGCCATTTGGCAGGTAGAAATGTCATGAGGATTAGCAATTCTGCATGGCTAGTTCCTCCTACAGGGATTGCTATATAGTATGCTCAATACTTGGTGACTAGTGTTTTTATAAAACACAAGTAGCTCCCTACCCTAACTTCAGATCAGTGAGATTAAGGATTGTCCATTATCCAGTACAGGGTTTTTGTTCCTTACCTACATAATCTCCACTATCTACTTCGTTGTACCAGTATTTCCCAATTCATTTTTCAAATAATTCTCCCAAAGTTTAGATGATTGTAAAGATTCAACTTCTTTTTCCTTTTAGGTAAAGTGAGTTTAATTCACTAACATTAGCTCAATTTAGACCTATTTGAAAAGATATCAAAACATATTTTAGCTGTGAACTGATGGATCTTACAGACACAGCTGTACACTTACAACCAGTTGTACACTTCTAGTCTACTTGCCTAAAATGACCTTGACTACAGACTTAACATAGCAACGTAAGATGGCCCCAGACTTACAGTGAGAGAGATAAGTGGTCAAGAACTTGAGTGAAGGAGTCAAATAGCTTGAATTCAAATGATGTTTCTTATTATTTGTATGTATGGTTTTTGCCACAATTTTTACTTCTCTAAATTTCCCATTTTTCCCCTATATAAATTAGGACTGGCTATATTGTTTAAAGGAATACTTGCTATAGTGTATACTAAAAAAAAAAAAAAACAATAATAAGACATACCAATCTGCTTCCCTCCTTTTTTGCTACTTTTTCAGATCCTAAAGAGTTATAAGACATTCCAGTACAATTTATGCTCATAATATCAATGTTCCTACTAAACATAAGTCATGAAAAGCCAAATTTAACACCCTTTCCTTATAGTTAAGTACTTAGGTGGATTTCTTTCGAATCATGTTGTATCTATAAATTTCAACCTAACAAGGGTGTAAATTTAGAAAATAGAATTATCAAAAAGTAATTCACAAAATTGTTAGTCTCTGAATTTGCATTTACTCTTGGTATAACATTAGTAATTTTTTTATTGTTTATGATATTATGCTTACAAAATTATAGATATTCATGAAATAGAAGTATAGAAAGTGACAATAAGAATTTCATTTAGATATAGTTCAAATTGCATCTTTCTCTTCACCATATTTTATATATTATAAAATATACTATGGCCTGCTATAATAAGAACGAAGCAGCTTTAAGATGTTAGTCACTGGAAGTAGATAAGAAAATTGAGGGTAAAACAGTAAATTCACATTTCCTTACTAAGGAAAATAGTATCTTTTAAAATACTATCTTTGATAGGGCTCTTGGGTGGCTGAATCAGTTAAACATCTGATTTTGGCTCAGGTCATGATCTTACGGTTTGTGGGGTCAAGCCCTACGTCAGGTTCTGTGCTGACACCTCAGAGCCTGGAGCCTGCTTCGGAATCACTCTACTCTCTACTCTTCCCTTGCTCTACTCTGTCTCACTCTTTCAAAATTGAATAAACCTTAAAAAATATTTTTAAAATACTATCTTTGGAAAATAAGTAAGTAAGTGGGTAAGTAAGTAAGTAAGTAAATAAATAAATAAATAAATATCATCCTTGGTATAACGACTCCTTTAGACCACTCATACTTTGAATGATGCTTTTCTGTTTCTAACACATTGCTCCAAGACAAGTGAGTTGGTGGTATGTACCACATTGAACAGCTTGCAGTTAGTCATAACTCTTACCAGATGTGAAGAAATCACCCACTCAGAGTCACTTATACCCATTTAGACATCAGTACTCTAGAATTTAAATCACATAGAGCAGTTACTTTAGCATATAGTTCATATAAAATCATGTTTTGCAAATCTTAATTTATATACTTGAAAAACACTGTATAATATAGGTGAACAATGAAGGCTTGCATAAGAATATTCTATCTAAATGTAATGTTTAAGATGTAATTCTTATAATTTTCCTCATATAATCAGAGTCCTCTTCCTTGGGTACCACATTGTCTTTAAAAATGGCATGATTTGATATCAAAAAGTAAAAAAGAGGGAGATTCTGAACTTTTCTCTGCTTCAGACCCAGTCTTGGGAAAAACAACAACAACAACAACAAAACCTTTCATAGCCAATCATAAATGTGGCAATCAAGGCTTCCTTGAAATTATATGATATTCCCTTCTTCAGCCAAGTTAAAAATCCTTGATATGAATGACACCCGACAGATATAAAGCTTAATATATTTTTTATTTTATTTCTGCAAAGAATATTTTGTCAGATTCAAATGTATTTAACTTCTCAGTGAATGAAAAGATGTTATCATGTGTTTATTGAACACTGAAAGATACCTGTCTTAAAGCATGAAGGATTTGTAATTGTACTTACTGTGTATGACTCATCACTGTATGCTTGATATGCATTAACTCATCTAATTCCCTTGAAAATCCATCAGAGAAGGTACTATCCACTCTATTTTACAGATAAGGAAATTGAGGCATAGCTTGACAAGTAGTTTACTTAGTAATGTAAGATGAGCATTTAATACTGTAAGACGGGTGATTAATATAGCGGAATTTGAACCAGCAATGTGGCTGCATAACTCACTCTCTAAGAATATAGAAGTTTTATCAAAGTGGCTAAAAGGAGTTGATAATAGTTCAGAGCCTATCGTGTGTCCATCCATGTTCTAGCCACTGCATATATGTTATATCACATAATTCTTATATTAATGCTTTAAGGCAGAAGTCTGTTTCATGGGAAAGGAACAGACTGAGAAGAAAGTTGCACATGGCCACATGGCTAATATGTGGCAAACATGAGATTAAAGCCCATGGACTTGCTAGTGTACCATGAGACACATTAGATTTAGAAAGAGTAACTTGTTTCTGCCATTAGTTACCCTGAAAAAAATGGATTAGGAAAAATAGCATATTGATGAATAGTTACAATAAACATTTCAGGGTATGATCTTTGTATGTCATGAAAAGTGGAAGGATTATGCCCTCTTATGAAATTCATTCAGTTACAAGATACAACAGGCGTATCAACTAAGAATCTTTCAGAATTTCCGTTACAGCTCATTTCTCACTTTTTATAGGATGGTGACAATCTGTGAAGATTTTTTTTTTACTATCTCAGAAAGACTCCCTTCCATTCTGATGCTATTCTAAACCACCTTCTGCAAGAATATCTAATTCCCTTCAGTGTATTCTCCACCCTACCCTCTAGAATCTGGACTTACTGTTTGTCGTTATTTCATTTGGATGCGAATATTGGGTGCTAAGCTTGTTTTGTCCTGGAGTGGAAAGTGACATGGGACCAGAAATCATGGTGCAGCTTATCCTAATTCTAATGATTGTATGTTCCTGCAAATACTTACTGAACATCTACTATGTTCCAGACACTATGCTCAACATTTAAAATATGGCATTCAATACAATATGACATCTGCTGAGGAAACTCTGCTAAAGTTTATGTTCCTTTCCATTGATACCTCTATATCGAAACACTATGAGTATCTCTTAGCCATTTTTATTGAAGAAATAACTGGCTGTCATCAGTTTGGACAACTGCTTTAATCATTAAAGTGTTCTTGTGGTCAAGGAATCTCTTACAATTTTGAAAGCAAGCAAAAGAGCTTTAAGAACAGCTATAGTCAGCTTTGTCCTTGGAATAAACTCCCAGGAGTGGATCCAGCATTGAAATCCAAATGCACTGCCTATATTAATGTTTTGGAAATATTTTAAATAAAATTTACAGTATCTAATTTTTATAAGGAGGTAATATAAGATGGTAGTTTGCATACAGAAGTTTCAGATTCTTCCATTGTCAATGCACAAATGCAGTACTGATATTATAGAGCCGAGAAGGCAAATATCTGTGTTCTGAATGATCATTTCCCCTCTCTTATCCAAGTGAAAGCCTGACTTTAAAATACTTCTTTACGTGGCATTCTCACAGAATTCATGTGGAAATGAAATCTTTTTGTCAAATTTGTTATGGAATCAGGAATCAGCTCTACCTATATTCATGATGAGAACAGGTCAGGATCACTCCTTTTACACTCTCCTGCTGGAATTTGGCCTGCCTTAATCAATCCCTTAAGAACAAAGTGCCACAGTATTCTACTTTTTGATACTACTTGTTAGAGAAAGGAAGTAAAGACCAAGGGGGGAAAAAGAGGAATCAGAGGAAAACAAAAAGGCTTAGGATTGCACTTTATGATGAAATGATAAAATAATCCAGGTATTGCTTACATTATATCTTGAAAGTCCAGGTATTGTTAGGTTTGCTTAAAAATGAGTGGATTATACAACCCGTTATACAATACCACATGTTCCACAGAGACCAAGAAATGGGTTCTGAGCCCAAAGACCCTAGTTATGATTGATCAATAGCCTCTCTGGCCCTGCTCACTGAGTATTATTTTCAGAGATGAAGAAAAAAGGCATAAATGTTCTCCCACTTCAATATCCCTCTCAAAAAATATCACTCATTTCATTTTTAATCCCATGTCTTCTCTATCTTAACATATGGCTTGGTTTGCAGCATAATTTACTCTTTTCTTTTCTCCTCTTCTCAAAGCATTTCCGGTTCTGAAATAAACAGGAATCCCATATCGCCACTTAAATACATCCTGCCTTACTTTATCCAGTATACTATGATAAAACAAAGAATTAATCATGACTTAGGGTAATCATAATATGCTGATTTTTTTTTGGTCAAATAGAAAGTCATTTACTCAGGTATAAAATTAGTATGGTTTTGATACATTAAACTGCTAATATCATGAAAGGCATAAGACATTTATTCAAGAATGCCACACTCTGAGAATCTAAAAGGATTTAGTTTATAATATATTGATGGAACACTTCCCATGTTCTATATTCTGAAGTTTACAATCTATAAACTGAGTTAAGCCTAATGATTACAGAGGTGCCTGGGTGGCTCCATTGGTTAAGTTTCCGACTTCAGCTCGGGTCATAATTCATGGTTCGTGAGTTTGAGTCCTGCAATGGATTCTTCTGACAGCTCAGAGCCTGGAACCTGCTTCAGATTCTATGTCTCCCTCTCTCTGTTCCCCTACCCCACTCATGCTCTGTCTCTCTGTCTCTCTCAAAAATAAACATTAAAAAAAAAAAAACTTAAGGATTACAAAGATGGCCAGTTCATACTTGTCTGTAAGAGGTCACAGTAATGGGAATAATGGACATTAAACTTTTGACCTTTTATTTATCATATATATGTATGGTTTACTTTTCTGAGTTCCTGAAGACAAGATTTTGAATGAATCTTAAATTATAACGAAATCTCTCATTTATCATATTTTAGTTGACTTAGTGAATTTTACTAGACATCTTGGAAGATATAAGGGATTTAAGAAAAAAATCAGAAGGGGACTTTGTTCTCCAAGATCTGACATCCTAACAAGGAGGCAGCTGGGCAAACAGAGGTCACAGCACAGTGTGAGAATGCGGATTACACGCACACCAGGGACATGGGAATATGAGAGGAAGAACTCTAACCTAAGATGATGAGATGGGTTTTCAGGACAAATGTGCGATTGCTCTTATGACATTGGGTTTTTGCTTCTATCACTTCATCTCAAAACTTGTTACCAAGGAGGGCCCGTGAAAGTTAAGTAACTACAGAGGCTTACAAGACTCTTTGAAAGGAAATCATGAGCTTATTATTATAGTAATTCTTATGTAATTCTCTTAAAAATAAGAGATTTTTTTTAATGTTTATTTTTGAGAGAGAGAGAGAGAGAGACAGAGCATGAGCAGAGGAAGGGCAGAGAGAGAGAATGACACACAGAACTCGAAGCAGGCTGCAGACTCTGAGCTGTCATCACAGACCTTGACACGGGACTTGGACTCATGAACTGTGAGATCATGACCTGAGCCGAAGTCAGACGCTTAACCGACTGAGCCACCCAGGTACCCCAGAGATATTGTTTAGTTGATTGACTTAGACACATTGTTATAATCACTCCAAACTCAGAGAATTTATTTTAATTTATAGCATGTACTTAGTTCTAAATATGTGTATTGCTTTAGTGCCAACTACAAAATTACTTTAACATATCTTAGAGTTTGATCCTTGAAGTTGAGCTTTAAAACTACATTTAAAATTTGGGGTGTCTGGTTGGCTCAGTCAGTAGAATATGCAACTCTTGATATTGGGGTTGTAAGTTTGAATCCCACATTGGGTGGAGAGATTACTTAAAAATGAAATCTTTAAAAAAAACTATAATGAAAATGTAAAATCCAAGTTTAGATAGTCCTCCTAAACTATATAGACCTACTTAGATTAAAATAAAAAATGGTAATACATATATAGTTCTAAAAACGTCTTATATTTGTAGGGCTGTTTATAGTATATAGCTTTAAAGTATGATGGAAAGGTCATGAAATACTCACATGCACCTCAAGTACTTGGAATTATTGTAGGAACTCTTCCTTACTGATGTAAGCCGTGTTGAGGAATGAGAATTTTTAAAGAAACGAGTAAGCCAGTAAAGAAGGAAATTTTCCTTAATTTTCAGCCCCCCTGATAGTAGCTAAAACCCGTAATTACGCACAATGACTTCCTTTCTTACTAGAGCAGAGATATTCTGGTAATGCCCACTTTACCTTAGAATGTCATAATCTGAAAGAAAGAGAGGAGTAGAGAAGAATGAAAACGCGAGAAGGGGAAGAGGGGAAAAAGCAACAACAGGCAGACAGACCCCCAAAAGCAACCCAAGATGTAGAAGCCAGTTCACTGCTGATACCAAGTACCCAATTTTCAAACTTCCTTAGAAGGACTGCTGGTGAGAAAAGCATGTCCATTCTTCTGCGAGTGAGATTGATGAGCAGGGCATGAGCCATCAGTATCAGGGTGGTGTAGTGCATCCCACACAAGTGTGAATCTGTCACCTTCTGGTCTAGGACTTGTTACCAACTCCAGCTTCTTCCTGAGTCTGAGTAGGCTGTGTAGCAGCAAGTGTATCTGTGCAGTTTATTTGCACATGACCTAACTTAGAAAATGTTAACCGATATTCAAATAGGATGATCATTGTAGAAAATATGAAAGAAATATTACTTTCAACAATTACTCCTGTTAAAAGATTCTACATTTTAAAAATATTTAGATTCTGGTTTTCTACTTTTATCACTATTTAGCTTTCTTTATTCATCAATTTCCGGGTTATCATTGCTTAGGCTTCATTTTATGTGTAGTTGCATCCAAATTTTTACAAGTTTCACATTTTGGGGTTATATGTATATTTTGATTCATTTCCCAGTTGAAAAGAGCACAATTTGGTGATATTTTTAAAATAGAAAATGCAGATATATTTGATGGAATGCATTCTCTTGATACCTTCATATGTGTATGAAAATTTTTTGACAATAGGATACTTATAGGAATAGTTTTCCCTAAATATTATAACTTTGAGCTGCAGAGTGCAGCCCAGGGAATTTATGCAATGCTATTATTATTATTTCATATTCTCTTATTTTTGCCTCTTTCTTTAACCATCACAATTAATGAAATTAACTCAGGGATATAAACACCTTCCAAATCAATTTATCTTCTCTCTTTTTTTAAATTTTTATTTCTTCCCCCTATATTCTGGTAGTGCTGCTTAAGATTGTCTTTCTTACCAATGACTCAATCTTTCCTTGGGTAGATTCTGTTCTTTTATCTCTTCAAAAAGCATTTTTAATGTCAACCAACAAATTATTAACTCTGAATTATGTCTATAATTTACTCAGCTCTGTTTTCATTTTGATGTGTTGTAACCTAATTTTTTTGAGGATTCATTTTTATTTAAAGAGAAATTGTAGATTCTGTCTATATTTACTTTGCTTATTGTAGCATATCTTTTCAAAGTTTTTCTCTTCTGCAACCTTCGAGACATATTATTTCTTCTTGTATTGAAAAAAGGAGAAACAATTTGTTAGTCCTGTAACGTCATTTCTAATTTTCATCCTTGAGAATGGAGAGAGATCTATATAGCCAAGTATTTGACCCAAACCTGTTTGAAAGGATTCTCCTAACCACCTGCTAGTTCACCACCCTCCAGTTAGATCTTAAGGGGCATGACTGATTTCTGTTCATTTGCCAGTTCAGTGAGTTCAAATCTTGAGATGACTCGAAGTCAGTCTTTGGGTATATTCTATAGGTGCTCATTTTTAAAAGTGTTTATTCTGGGGTGCATGGGTGACTCAGTTGGTTAAGCCTCCAACTTCAGCTCAGGTCTTTATCTCACGGTTCATGGGTTCAAGCCCCGTGTCATGCTCTGCTGACAGCTCAGAGCCTAGAGCCTGCTTCAGATTCTGTGTCTCCCTCTCTCTCTGCCCCCCACTCTATCTCTCTTTCTCTCTCTCCCTTTCAAAAATAAAGTAACATTTTTTAAAAAATTGAAAAGTGTTTATGCAGTCACCTATACCTTTGGCCACATTTACTAACGAAAATTTCTTTTTGGCCTGGTTTCTACATTGTGTTTTTGTCTAATTCATTTGTTTCTGTGTCCTCCTATATCAAGAAAACCCAAGGAGGTTTCTCTTAAGGAGAAAACCCAGTGAAAAACTTCACTTACAGTTGTTTTTCTGTTTGGGATGGACTCACTTGCCCCGGGCTAGCTTTTCATCTGTTAGTACCTAGAGCTGAAGAGATGCCAGACAGTCTTCTAATCTGCTTTGTCCCCTTGCCCTTGCTTTTCAAGACAAGAGATTACAGTGAACTCAAACCAGAATCCCTTCAACTTTCTTGCAGCAAAACAGCACCAAAGATGACTAGATTATTTAATCAGGCTTTGTCGATTCTATAATTATTTCCTAGTGTCTAGCACTGAGGTAAGAATGAAGATTCATTCACTTACTTTTTTTGCGTTCCCTTCCTTTCATCTCTTGGGGCATTGGGTTTGCGGGGTGGTTCAGAGAGAGGGAATTAGCTACTTATCTTTAAGAAGCAGCCTCCCCAGAATTCTCTTAGAAATTGAATTGCAAACTTTACTAACGGATAGATTATATTTGTTAGTTTGCCCTTTTTTTTTTTTCATTTTCTTTAATGTTCCCTGGATTTTATTTACTATTTTCTTTGCTTTCTGTCTTTGCTAAATTAAATTTAGTTTGCTAGTTTTCAACTTCAAACTAAATATGAATATGATTCGGAAGATGCATATTCTGTTTAAATTCCCGTAATGGTCTGGCCTGTGCCTGGTGTTCAGTAAATATTAGATGATTCACATGTTTCCCACTTAATTATCTTGATTGCATTTGTCCACCCAAGAAATTTTTTTATATATAAATTGGAAACTCTTCCAGTTTTAAAATTTCTTCATAACGAGACCTGTCTACCTTCCCTACTTCTTTGAACATAATCACAATGAATTCTAATTTTCTGTTTAATTACTGGCAATACCACCCACCAATAGACTATAATCTGTTGAGAATAGGTTCTTATTGACTTTTTATCACCAAAATTGAAATTGCCTTACACACAGTAGATAGTTTAAATTCTATTTTTGGAAAATTGCTATGCAACAGTAATGAAATTGAGACCTCTATTAAAAACTTTTAGTATTTTTTTTTCTTTTGTGACCCTGAAGCATATTTTCCTGAAAATAAATGATGCAACATACCAACAAAGGCTCAGGCAGAGCTCCACTCATTAGGAGGTATTGCTTGGACAACCGTTGCTGATTTCTCATTAAGCACTTTTTAAAACATTAAAGTATATGTGTGTGTGTGTGTGTGTGTGTGTGCGCGCACGCGCACGCATGGTTTAAAACATAGCAGAATAGTGACAGAAGTTTAAAAAAACAAGCAAAAAGGTAATATCCTGTCCCACCCCTCTGCACTCTGCAGGCTCTATTCCTAGAAACAACCTCTTTAGCTTTACTACTTACTAATGTTTGTTCTGTGACTTGTATAATTTTTAAATTTTCACCTATCATAAAATGTATTATTTGTTAAATTAAAATATCTATAGATTTTCCATTGAGTTAATGGAAATTTAACTTTCATACTACCATCACCTCTGCAATCCTTGCTTACTTATTGTCTCATTAAAGCAGTACCAATTTTGATTAAATCAATGGTTAATGTGTATTTTATTTGAAGAGAGCGGTTTTAAATTTTATGTCCAAATGGCTGCCCTGCCTAGGTTTGAAGCTAAGTTCTCTTTTCTGCTGAACAATGGAAGGATACTGTGTTAAAGATAGTGTGCCCCGGCTTTCTGCTCACTGTGGACCTTTGATAAGGAACACAATGGCTGAGAATTCTGTTTTGCTTCCTGTTTGCTGCGAGTAAAACTTTTCCTGGGTATAGTCTGCTACGTAATAGAATAAGTAACTATACATTAACTAACCGGCATTTCTCGCTTCTGTAAACCTGCTTGCTTAACACATTCTTCCCCCTTCCCTCTTCCCCCTTCCTCCCGCCACAAGTAACGGACAGAGACTTCCCGCCAAAGAACAGACAAAGGACCTCCAATCAGAGGACAACATATGTCCTTATTTTAAATATCAACCAATCAGTCACCTCATAACCTGAAACCCTCCTATGCTGTTTGTCTCTGTCTATAAAAACGCTGTGCCAACCCTGTTCGGGGCCTCTTAGCGTCACCGGCAACGAGTGCGCAGAGGTCCAGGTTGGAACCTGCAATAAACGACCCTTGCCGCTTGGCTTTGACTTTCGACTCTGGTGGTCTCTTGTGGGGGCTTTCGAGAATTCGGGCATTACATATTCTCATTTTAAATTTGTTTGGTACTTAGTCAGGTGGTAAGTAGTATACTAAGATTAATATTGTTCCAGGTAAGAGCTCTTATTTTTCTCGAAAAAACTTGTTTTTACATTTGCTATATTTTCTGTAACTCTTCCATCATTTTTTTTTTTTTTTAGTGTTCAAAAATAATTTATCGGACCCCTAGCAGACATTTTTTCTTATGCTGAAACACATGAAATTATAACTTGTTGTCCTTAGGATGCCCCGCCATCTTACCTGTCTCTTGCTCCAATGAGAAGTTTTTATATTTCAGGATTGGTGCAGGGCTGTCCTAATGGGACCTCTCTGTCTAGTTTTCTTCTCTTAGATCTCCTGTTCTTAATGCCATGTCTTTCCAGTTTTTGATTTGCTGGCTTATTCTACTGGGACATTCTCTAATAGCTTTTTAAGAAAATGTGTTTGAGGAGTTAGTTTTTTGAGACTTTGTATATCATAAAATGTCTCGCTCTCTCTTTTTTTTTCTACCTCAAAAGTTGTTTATCTATGGCTAGATAAATAATTTTAAGATGGGTGTTATTTCTGCTCAGAGACTTTATGGCATTATTCTGCTGCTGACTTCCAACAGATAGATTTGCTTTCAGATAGTCTAGTATCACTTGGATTTTAAAAAGTCTCACTTGTGATTTTTTATTTCTTTTCTTTTTGTCTCCCTTCGCCCAAGTAGTCATTCCTCCACAATATCAAGTCTTCTAAGCTTTTAGGGTCTTCTCTTTAATTTGGTATTGTGTGAAATTTCATAATTGTGAGTCTTGGGATGGTTCTAATTATTCATTATTCCGATCACTTAGTGAGTGCCAGGGTCCAGTTCCAGTGAATCTGGGGGTCCCCAAAGGATGGATGGTCAGGCCAAAGGAAATCTCCACCCTGCCGATCTCAGTGTCTTTATTTAAAAGTAGTGAGTTACATTATAGAAATGAGTGACATCCCATCAGTAAGCATAGTTTGAACAATAATGTGTTTTATCAGTAAAGCAGCGATTTCCTCAATCTTGCAAGTTGTTTTCAAGTTAATTAACATATAAATTTAAGGCAGGGGGAGAGAACAGGGCATTACCTAGGCCTGCCTATGTAAATTATCTATAAACAGGCCAGGAGTCATTCCGCCTATTCTTCTGACTACAGTGGGGGAGGTGCAACCCATCAGGCAAGGACAGAATTCCCAATGCTTGTCCTTTGCTTGTGAATGAGTGAATTTACATAATAGGAGCCTAACGTTTAAACAAATCACATATTAATGTCCAGCCAGCTCATAACTGCTTCAACCACCTTTTCCACACAGGGAAGGGTCTCAACCTGTGAGCCCAAAATGGCTCCCAACAAGTGAGCTCCTTCTTTCATTCTACTAAGTGATACCCTTTAATTCTGGGAGGTTTTCCTGTATTATCTCTATAACGATTCTCTAATTCTTTTTTTTTTTTTAAAGTAATTCATTTGGGATTTGTTGTCTTATTTATTTTTTTAATGTATTTATTCCTTTGAGAAAGAGATAGAGTGTGAACAGGGGAGGGGCAGAGAGAGAGACACAGAATTCGAAGCAGGCTCCAGGCTCTTAGCTATCAGCACAGGGCCCAATGCGATGCTTAAACCCACGAACTGTGAGATCACGACCTGAGCCGAATCAGACACTTAACTGACTGAGCCATCCAGGTTCTAATTTTTCTAAGTTTATTCATTTATAGCATCTACACTCAACGTGGGGCTCAAAGATCAAGAGTCACACATTCCACCAACTGAACCAGCCAGGTGCCTCAACAATTCTCTAATTTTTAATATTACTCATTTTCTTTTTCTTAAGCTACTGTAAAATTAATGTTAGAGCATTGGGGTTTTGTTTTCCTTTTTGTTTTTATGTATCTATCTATCTACCTATCTACTATATATATCTGTGCATTTACACATGTGTATGTATGTACATATATATATGTTTATCTATTTATACAACATATTTTTAGTTTTGAAAGTTTTGAGATATAATCGACATATTATAAATTGCACATGAAGTGTACATTTCATAAGTTTTTACTTTGTATGCACCTATGAACCAAAACCATAATCAATATAGTTCACCTCCAAAAGATTTTTCATGCTTCTTTGTAATACCTCCTTCTTGCAGCCACCTGTCACTCATGTCTCCAGATGACCACTTGTGTGCTCTCTGTCACTTAAAATTACTTTTCATTTTCTAGAATTTTATGAAAGTGACATAATACAATATATACTCATGTTTATTCTTTTAGTTCACTCAACAATTATTTTTGTATTCAGCTCTGTTGTTTATATCGGTAGCTCATCCCTTTTATTGCTGATTAGTATGACATTATATGCTATATTCATTTTCTATTGCCGCTGTAACAAAATCCCACATATTTAGTGACATAAGTGACACAAATTTACTCCTACATTTCTTGTGCTGGAAGTCCAAATGAATTTCTCTGTAGGGAGTCAAATTGTTGACTGCACCACACCTCCTGGTAGATGGACCTCTCTGTAGACAGAATGACAATCTGTTTTAGCTCTAGGAGTCACACAGCTTTTCAAGGTAAATGAGGCATCAGTATATTGAATCTCTTCGTGAAGGTTTCACGGAATTCCCTCCTCATGCTTTTATTAGAAACTTTCTCTACTTTGTTAGTTTCCTCTGTCACCTTATTTTTGTGTTCTAAAATGTCATTCGAATCTCTCAGTTAACAGTATCTCATCATGTTTTCTTTGACCTCATAGGTTAACAACTATTTGTATTTTTTATTCTTCTTTTAGGGGAGTTTTGGGAGCAGATATACATGTGGTAAATGTTTGTGGTTACATCTTTACCTAGGGAACAGATAACCTGATATCTTTGTAGCAGTGACAATCTTAAATAGGTATCACTTGCATACCCAGAGAAAGTCCTGCACTGATGTTGGTCATGGCAATGCCTTTATATTTAATACAAAAAGTAAAGACAACAAAAGCAAAAATAAGCAACTGATACTACTTCAAACTAAAAATTTTCTGTACAGCAAAGGAAATAATCAATTCATTATTCATTCTGCACAGCAAAGGAAATATCAAATCATTCTATAAAGAATTGGATTCTATAGAATCCAAGAAAATATTTGTAAATCTTATATCTGATAAGAGGTTAATATCCAAAATATATAAAGAACTCATAGATGCAAAGGAAAAAAAATCTAATTAAAAATTGGACAGAGGGATTGAAGTGACCTTTTCTAAGGATGACATACAGATGATCAACAGGTACATGAAAAGGGGTTCAACATCACTAATCATAGAGAAATACAAATCAAAGCCTTAGTAAGATATCACCTCACACCTGTCAGAAGGCTGTTGTGGAAAAGATGAGAAATAACCAGCGCTGGCAAGGATGGAGAGGAAAGAACCCATGTGCAGTGCTGGTAGGAATGTAAAGTGATGCAGCTACTCTGGAAAGAGTACGGGCATTCCTTGAAAAATTAAAAACAACCACATGATCCAACAATTCCACTTCCTGGGTATTTATTCAAAGAAAACAAAAACACTAACTGGAAAACATATACCCCATTTCTATTGCCACATTACTTACATATAGCCAAGGCAGGGAAGCAACTTAAGAGTCCGTCAGTGGTTGAATGGATAAAATGTGGTATACATACAATGGAAGATTATTCAGCTAAAGGAAGTTTTGCTATTTGCAACAGCATGGGTGGCCCCTGAAGGCGTTATGCTAAGTGCAATAAGTCAGACAGAGAAAGACAAATATCATAAAATCTCATTTATATGTGAATTTTAAACAAATAGAGCTCACAGATACAGAGAACAAATTGATCGTTTCCAGATGCAGGAGTAGGGTGGGTGGGCAAAATGGGCAAAGGAGGTCAAAAGGTACAAACTTACAGTTATAAAGGAAATCAGTCATGGATATTTAACATACAGCATGGTGACTGCAGTTAATAATACTATATTCTGTATTTGAAAGTGGGTAAGCGAAGATCTTAAAAGTTCTCATCATAAGAGAAATTTCATAACTATATTATGACATATGTTAACTACACTTATTGTGATCATTTTGAAATATATAAAAATATTGAATCATTATGTTGTACCTCTGAAGCTAATATGTTATATGTCGATTATGCCTCAATAAAAACACAGATTCCTGTATTAGATGCGTAAATGGAACTTTACCCTTAGATTTCATCCTATTAAGCTTCATACTCAGGGTATGATTGCATTTTATACTTGTTCACCAAAAGCCAGAAAAGGTGGGTTTAATTTAATTTGAAGTCTGGTTTAACCATATCAGAGGCAGTGCTTACACTCTCGATAATGAAAAGCTGCTGTTTGAAATGAGAAGTACACAGATTCTTAATGAATGTTTAAGCATTCTACCATCCTGGGGTGCCCGAGTGGCTCAGTCTGTTAAGCCTCCAACTTTTGTTTTCAGCTCACGATTCATGAGTTCGAGTCCTGCATTGGCCTCTGCACTGACCGTGTAGAGCCTGCTTGGGATTCTCTCTCTCCATCTCTCTCTCTGCCTCTCCCCTGCCTGTGCTCCTTTCTCTCTCAAAATAAATAAATAAACTTAAAAAAAAAAAAAAAGAGTTCCACCATCATGGGGAAAAAAAACCACCCCTGGGTGATTTTGCAAGTGTTTTGTGATTGTAGAAGTTTGGGAATATTAGATTTATTTTTCATTTCAAATACCTGATGACATTTTATTGTTCCACATTTTGTCCTGTATGTTTTGAAGAGACCTATTTTTATTGTAATATTTATAAGAAAACATTATTGCATTCGACACAGAAATGTGACTTAAATGGCCATTTACAGTATAACTATTGGTGTAATTGTAATGATTTTGTTGAACTGTTACTGTTCATGCTTCTCCCTTCTGAGTGCCAGGTAAAAAGAGTAGAGAACATTTGCAATAAACATATTTATTCTGGGGAAAGCGCAGGGATGGTAATTAGGCTTCCAGTGTCAGCTGCCCACTTTGGTGCTTACTGATGACTTAGAAGGTAATATTTCTGAAAATATTGTTCAACTACTTTAAGGGTGTGCTGGGTCATACCGGGGGAGCCAGTTACAAAACTGTCGGTAAATATTCATCTTTAGTCCTTTGGCAATCTGATTTCTTTTTCCAATAGCTCTCTATTTCTTTCATCTTTTTATCTCCTCTTTATAACTAGTTATCGTATGGTTCTGCCTGTGAGTAATGAACTCTGTTCATTACTCTGTGTCAGATTTTTATAAAGTACCTTTTTATTTCTCCTTTCTTTTATTTTTAAAATAATGTTTATTTATTTTTGAGAGAGAGAGACAGAGTGCGAGCAGGGGAGGGGCAGAGAGGGAGACACAGAATCCAAAGCAGGCTCCAGTCTCTGAGCTGTCAGCACGGACCCAGATTTGGGGCTCGAACTCACGAACCATGAGATCATGACCTGAGCCAAAGTCGGAGGTTCAACTGACTGAGCCACCCCGGCGCCCCTTTCTTTCTTCTTTATATCACCATTAGAATTTAGCTAAACATTTGACACTTTTTTTCTTTTACTCAGTGCCTGATTCACAGAGTCAGGAGAGTTGATGGAATTGTACATCACTATCTTCATTGACCCCTACTCTAAATACGAGTTTTTAATTTGAGGATGGTAATTATAATTAAATGTGACTCCGATGCTGCAGCTTCTCTCCCTGATGCTCGTGTATATTGAGTCAAATCACAGACTTATATCATTCTCAAAATGGTGCTCCCTAATTCCTCAACCAATCATTATCATTTTGCCATATTTACTTAGAAGCAAAATAATACTGATAAACACTTTTAGTGCCTATTGTACATTAAATAGTCTGCTTGGGGTTTTGTGTAGATTGATCTCTAGTTTTCGCAGTAACTGTACAGGGTAGATTGTGTTTTTCCATCATACAGTTATGGAAATTAAAGGTCTGAAGGTTTAAGTAACTTAAATTCAGATCATTCTTTATGAGCTCTAAAACAGCTATACCTTACCTAGAAATCGCTCTTGTTTCATTCACCAAGCCAATATATCTTAATGGAATGGCCAATGGCAAGCAGCTACTGATTTTTAAGCATGTGACCTTATAGCAATTATAAACTCATGCTAGCTAGGATTGACCCTAACCAGAGGGATTTCACCACCAATTTCAAGTGTGTAAACAAAGTGTGCCTCGGATGATTAGATCATATCCTAAATTAATTTGATCTTTGGGGGAAGGAATTACCTTTCTGTGAATTCCACTATAATGTTACACTGTTTTTCTCCAGATATTAACATTGTTTCATATTTTAATTGCTATAGTTCTGAATTAACTTGTGTGATTTTGCTTGTTTGTTTCTCCCATGAAAGTACCTGTCACATGCATCCTCTTTATAATTTTATTTCGATCGGTGGTGCTTTACACATAGGATATTTACAATAAATATTTCTTAATGACTAGCTAAACTCATGACCTGGAATCTTCCCTCAAGACTCTTCTCTGCTCAATTGGTGAGTCTAAAATATTCATGTATCAATCAAGAAGAAATGATATAACTGAATGTTTGCCCTACAGTGAGTAAAGTAATCTATAAAATGCATTTATCAAGAGAATGGAAAATTTTGGGGAGTTGGAATAATCAGGAATGTCATCATTTCCATTTGATTTAAATTTGTGAATATCTCGGACACAAAGTTCTCCCATCATTCAGATGAGGAAGCTGTGATCTATACAGAGATTAAATTACCTCCTCTAAATCACCCAGTTAGATAATGGCAGGACACAAACTCATCAGGTGATCCATGTACAAATATTAATTCATGTCCACTTTGAAGGTCTCTGTTAATCAAGGTTCTGTTTAATACTACCATAAAATAGCACAGACTAGATGGTTTAAACAATAGAAATTGATTTCTCACAGTTCTAGAAGCTAGAAGTCCAAGATCGAAGAGTTGTAGGTTTGATCTCTCCTGAGGCCTTTCTTGTTGGCTTGCTGATAGTCATCTTCTTGCTGTGTCCTCACGTGTCCTCTTTCTCTGTGTACACGCATCCTTAGTGTCTCTTCCTCTTCAATATAAGGACACTAGTCCTATTAGATGAGAGTCCCATCCATATTAACTCATTTAATCATAATTACCACTTTAAGGGTCCTGTCTCCAAATATCATCCCATTGGAAGTTAGAATTTCCTAGCTGAAATAACTGGGGGACACAATCCAGTTCATAAGAGGATCCAAGTCTGTGCTTTCTGAGGATGTGTCCTTGGGTTATTTTCATATTCTTGAGGCAACCTACACACTCTTTCTTAATGGATCTCTGTTTTCTTCAAGTCTCCTGTCAGCTTCGGTTCTTATTGAAAACCATGTTTTCTTCATGTTTTCTAATATATCTTGTAGAAAAAGAGAGAGGAAACCAATTGGCCTAACTCATCTCTCCAGAGGAAGAGAATACTATAGGTCTCCAAGAAGAAAAAAGACAGTCTTTTTAAATTTAAGTGCCTACTTTTAGTGCATTCAGCCATGACTAGGATGCTCCTTAAAATACTGCCTTTCTAGTAGGGGTTAAGGCATATTAATTTGCGATGTTACTTAGATGAAGGGGTAGGCTAGTAGAAACTATAGCTAACATCTGTAGAACAGATATTTTAACCATGTCAAAAGCAAAAGGAGCTCACTTTCAACGTGACAGTAAATATCGCTGCCTTCTGTGAGCCCACATGGTTCTAAGGTCCTTGGTTCCAAATTCAGTATGCTGAGATAAGGTTTTAATTTCATTTCTTTTTCCATGCAGAATGGGTCTTTTGGAAAATGGAGTCCCATCTCTGTAAGTCTAGGACTTGTTTGCTTTGGAATTCTGAATTCTAGAAGTATTAAATTCTACCTGAGTGTGCAAAAAATCCTGGTGACAAAGAGCCCTTGTCTAAAAGTGCTGAGAGGATTCAGCCTCATCACGATGAATACAAATGTAATGACAGTTAGCCTTGCGTAGCTTATAGAAGGAGCCAGAAGAATCTATGAGTTGTGAATTTCCTCCAGTAATTAAAAGCGAGCCTCTAACATCAGATGCTGTATGATCTCTGTATCAAAGTTTATGTCAACAATCTCAATATGAATGAAACCCTAGTTTAAAATTATACATTTCCTGGAAAGAAAATTGGCAAAATGCTATTTTCCTTTATTCTTCCCTGACTTTGTACGAAATAGTACCTTTGGCCAATGCCATGTGTGAAGAACCAGTGGAAAGCAAAAAGAGAAGGTGGGGGGGGCGCCTGGGTGGCTCAGTCAGTTGAGCGGCTGACTTCGGCTCAGGTCATGATCTCACGGTCTGTGAGTTCGAGCCCCACGTCGGGCTCTGTGCAGACAGCTCAGAGCCTGGAGCCTGCTTCGAGTTCTGTGTCTCCCTCTCTCTCTGCCCCTCCCCTGCTCACGCTCTGTCTCTCTGTCTCTCAAATATAAAAAAATTAAAAAAAATTAAAAAAAAAAAAGAGAAGGGGGGCACAGAGGGAGAAGAAGAGGCGGGGAGAAAAAAAGGACTTCTTTTGAAGAACTTGCTTTTTTTCTGGTATTTTACTTCAAACAAGCGCAAAAAACTATAGTTTTGGCATAATTTACTCCTCCACCCAATTTACAGAGCCCATATCAGACAGCAAAATAAGGTGTCATTTCTTTTTCTATCCTAAATCAGTTAAATAGGACTCTAAAGTAACACATCTTCTCAATTGAAATGAATCTGTGTGTGTCGTGCACACGCATGTGCCGAAGTGTGGAGGTGAGTCGTGGGAGAGTGAGGATGAGAGAAGAGGCAGAAGGTGAATTGCGAAATGCTCTCAGATTTCAGAAGGGAATCCTGGACATCTTTCAGAATCTGTGCTGTCTGGAAACATTTAAATGTCAAAGAAACGATACCATTTCTCTTTGATATTTCTAATTTTCAGTCCCCTCCTCCTGTTTCACATTCCCCTCCTCCTCTAAATGTTTAGTCTGTTTCAGTTTGAGAGCTCTAAAGCTAACAGGTCTAACAAAAGCTGATTCTATCATACTTTCATTTTTTAAATAGGAAGCAACAACGCACTGTCAGTTACCAGTTTTTCAATAAACTTTTGTTCTAGTGTCCTTGGCAACCCTTCAGGATACACCTTTAATTGTAGCTCTTTTTTTCCATTGCATCTGATTTTGTTTCTTAACAAAAATTCCAAATCTCCTAACTTTATCCTCATTCTCTCTTCATCCCCATACAAAGGGCCTCTCCTTCTATATTCCCTTCAAACAGTTTTAACTGCTCTCTTGCTCACCGTTATTTTCTAAGTTGAAATCTTCTTAGTTCCATGTATCACCAAACCATTATGTGGGAGTTCAGTCTTGAATATCAAACGAATTCAGTTTGAACATCAAGGGTTTTACCTGCTGCACCCCGCTGATTACCCAGAGAGAAAATGGGATCGAGCAGGTGAACACCTTCTCGTCTTTTCTCTTCCACTGTATACTCAGACAACTCTTTGATGTAAAGATAAAATGTGTTCTCAGAGGAAAATTAAGTTGCCCTATTTAGAAAAACATATACACTCTGAGTTTCAAAACTCTTTAAAATAGATTGCTGGGCTTTTGTCTTCTTGACGAGCAGTCAGACCTGGGAAAATTGGACCTAATTATTTTTTTATAAAAGGAGTTACTGCACATTTATAAAGGGTAATCAGTAAAATGGAATTTCCTTTTAATTCAAGTACAAATCTTTATGTAACAGTGTTTTATACTATTTTAGTATTTTTTTATTGAATACTGGTTGATTTCACAATACACCAAACACTGTTCTAATTCCAGCAGTAAACAAAACAAAAATTTGGATTCTCAGAGAGTTAATATTCTGTTTGTAGGAGACAATAGAAGTAAGGAAAATGAATAATATGTCAAACAAATGGTGACTGGTGCCAAGGAGATAAAATTAAAGCAGGAAGAGAGTCCATAAAGTTGCAGAGTAATAGTCAAAATTAAAAAAGAAATTAATGTTTATTATTGATTTTTGAGAGAGAGAGAGAGAGACAGAGACAGAGAGCAAGAGGGGGCGGGAGAGGGGCAGAGAGAGAGACACACACACACACACAGAATCCAAAGCAGGCTCCAGACTCTGAGCTATCAGCACAGATCTCTATGTGGGGCTCGAACCCACAAACTGCAAGATCATGACCTGAGCCAAAGTTGACACTTAACCAACTGAGCCACCCAGGTGCCCTATAGTCCAAATTTTAGATTGAGTGGTTGCTGAGCATTTTTTATAAACGTTTTGTTTTTGAATATGTTGATTTATAGAAAGACGAATAGTATAAGATTATAGAGTATTTGGAAAATGTAAAAATATGAAGGATAACAAATCATAAACTACTACATAGAAATTGTAACTTTTATCCTACTGGTTTATTTCCTTCCAGCTATTTTTCTAAGCCTAAAGATTTATACATACCAAATGTATGCATGCATTTATATTTGTATATATGTATATAAACACAGACACATAATTGTAAGGGTTTTTTGAAAAGTCACTTCTCTTCACTGTTGGTGGTTATGGAGTATATTAGATAAGAACTTGGATTCTAGGACCAAATTGTTTTGGCACAAAACAGAGTTCTGCTACTATTTTTTGTGTTCTTGGACAAGTTACATATGTATGCTGATTAACCAAATCTGTAAAATGGGATAATGCACCTAGCTCACAGTGTCACAGGATTAAAGGAGTTTTAAGAAAAAACAGGCATATACGCATATACACAGACTTCCACACCTACCCCAGCAAAGTATATGAATGGTGTCAATTTTACTTGGTTCTGAGGTCTTATTTGCTTTCAGGTTCATGGCTGTGTCATGGATGTCTGTGTTTGCCAGGTCTTATAGACCTAGGTCAATTAAAGAGCATTGAATGAGGATGTATGGTTGAATGTCTAAAGACTCCTATTTATTTTAGGCTTGTCTGTTTCTGGAACCAGTAGTTGCTTTTTGTGGGAGGAAAGGGCTCCTTCATCAAACAGTTACTCTTTCTCGTTTCTATTTCTGTTTGAGTGGCAAAGAAACCATTTAAGGCATCAACTCTTATTTGATAGGATAAACATCACATTTAGAAGTTGAAATATATTAAACATTCATGATTTGGTATGGCAGTGGCAGGCAGAATGCTTCTCAGTCCTGCACAGGAGGTATTACAAGTGAAAGGATCCACATCGTGGCTGTACAGATCACTTTAATGCTTTTGTCAGTTTCTGGAATCAGTCTTTATAACTGATACTTTAAAGATCAAGAAACTTGGTCTGTAGGGAGGAACAAATCAAATTTTGATGGAAACAGAAAAAGTGAGTAATCTTTTTTTTTCCATTTCAAATTATATAATTTATTCAGATTGACTTTTGAAATTAAATACTGTGTGAAGATTTTGGTAATAAAAATGATAGATTTCTAGTCCATGAGAGTATAAAGAACTCTTCCTGTTCGTGTGCAGTATAGTTAGACACAAGCCCAAAAATTTATCTGCGAATAAGTTATTAATAAGTATTTGGTGTTTGGTGGAAAATTAATGTTAAAAACGTGAATGAGAGAGTGGGTTATTGCTGGCTGCAATACTTAAAGTAACAAAACTACGGGAAATTGAGTATTTCCTCCCCATCTTCTGTGGGCTCAAGCATGGTAATAAATACCTTAAAGAGTACAGAATAAGACATACTTTTATGCTCGAGTAGTTTGTCGCTTTGTTTTTGAATAGAGAAAGGGGAGACAAGGTAGAGGTGCATGAAACAATGAGAAAAAAATTCAGCAGGAGAATTATAGGAGAGTTCTTATCACAGGAGACAGGGTAGCAGAAACATTATTTTCAGCTAGAGAAGGTGTTATTTCCAAAGCAGCCAACAAAACCCCATGAGTATAGATTCAGAGGTTTGAAAGTTTATTGTTAAATTTATTTTACTTGGTTGGGTGAGGAGGAAATTAAGTTTCCAGTGGAAAACAAGAAGTGTGCATTCTCAGAAGTACACAATCATGTAACCAAAATGCAAGTGTAGCATCGCATTAATGATGGTAAATAGAATACGGCCTAGAAGACTTTATAGAGCCCACTTGACTTTGAGGTCATTGAATTCAAACACCACTTTGAATGCCAAAGAGCATGTATTTGATTCCCAAATGATAAGATTTCATTTTAGGTATATGAACGGACGAGTGAGATCATTTTATAGATCCATGAGCCTCCTAACCTCCGCCTCCACTCACTCCTCATGCTGCCTTTTATAAAACTGCACTCTGTTCTTAGTCATAGTCCCCCAAACAAGTCCAGCCTCTACATCCATTAATAAGAGGTGTACTAAAGATTGAAAAGACATGGGGGAAAGTAGTCACATCACAGATAAAAGGAACTTTAAATTCTATATTAAATATCTGATCATGCCCTTTAAGCATCTCGCACTCTAATTTTTCACTCTTGTCCTGAACAACCCATTTATCCCACTCAGCAAAATAAAACTCAGCAGTTGGTTAAAGGGAGGACATGCAAACATACCCAGTCTTTATTTACATAAGGAATTTCCCTCAAAGTTTGTTTACCCAGCAAATGCAGGTCTCAACTTAGAGAAAGAATCTGTGTAAGAGTTGGAAAAACGTAGTGCTATTCTAAGAAAATAAGCCTGACATCAGTACATTACTTAAAATGGAGGGATATAGGGGCGCCTGGGTGGCTCAGTCAATTGGGCATCGACTTCAGCTTAGGACATGATCTCGTGGTTCATGAGTTCGAGCCCCGCGTCAGACTCTGTGATGACAGCTCAGAGCCTGGAGCCTGCTTGGATTCTATCTCTCCCTCTCTCTCTCTGCCCCTCTCCCTCTCACTCTGTGTCTGTCTCTCTCTCAAAGGTAAATAAAGATTAAAAAATTTTTTTAAATAAAAAAATAAAATGGAGGGATATGTTGGAATGTGTTAGAAAAAGCAATAAACTATTGGTTGTCAGCTATGGTTTAGAACTTAATAGTAATTGGTAAAATGGAGAATGAGTATTTTATTTCTAGAAATATAGAGTGGATTGTATATACACCTTTTTCATTTCTTTGGAAAAATACTCTTGACAGCAAGAAAAATCATGATTATATTCGTTGCTCTCAAATTGTATTTTCAGACGATCATACTGCAGTTTCTATTGATTAACATATTCATTCTGTCCTTCCATAATACCTGAACTCCAGCCCATAGATAATAATTTAGCACGTATATCATACACACACACACGCACACACACACACACACACACAGACACGCATTCAATTTGTGCAGAGAGCCTTCTGTGCTCAGCAGTTTCATCAGAAGTGAAATGGTAAAAATCACACAACACATCAGTTTGTATTTCCCAAGTGAAAATTTCCAACACAGTAATTTGGGCTGTACTGCTGCTGTAATAATGATAGTTTCCGTACAATCAATATATATAACCTTATGGTTTTCAAAGCAGCATTCTCTTCATAACCAGTGGCCAACTGGATACTCTCCCTCTCCAGTTTGCTAGAATTTCCAGAGATTAGAAATTAATTGGTAAGAACATTGTCTAACACATCACTCTTCGCTCCTCAACTTTTGTCTCTCATCTACCCACTCTGATAATCTCTCAGATAAAAATAAGCATGAACTCCTACATTAAGAAAATTTGATAAAAATGGTATCATTTCTTTAAGCTAGATACCTAAGGAGAAACAGTTCCAGAGGCAAGTTGGTTATTCCGCAAAATGCTTTTCTACTGTAGAGTTAGTCACCATATCTCAGAAATCACATGAATATTCTCTCAGAGCCCACTTCTATCTAATAGCAAGCTCGCAGCAGTTATGAACCTAGCCTTCTAAACCCTAGTTTCTAGCTCCTTGAGGATCTCCAAAAATGGCACTGCTTATATAAATAGAAGCGCCTGTTACCCAAGCTGGAGACTGCCCTCCTTAGTTATGGGAACACTGGCATTATTTGAGAAGTTGATGAATTGCAGCCTCTGACCCTATTTTTTATTCCTAATAGTTTTCCTGCAATGGTGAATCCTTATGGGGAAATAGCATATATCCTAACCTATGTCCTGACTTCAAGTGAGGATATATCTGACTTGAGATATCCATAAATGTCGTTCTTACTGTGATCTTTAGTGTTAAGTTTTAAAAATGCTTTCACTCATAGACTGCAGCACTTTTAGTTGAAGTTCAGTCTACATCCACACTTTCCAAAGTGTGGTCCTGAGAATTCTATTAAGTTGAATGAAATAAAAAAGGAAGTTAATGATCAACTAGGGTAGGAATTTATTACTTAGTATTTACTGTCCTGTAATCACTTCTGAGGTGGATAGTAATAAGTTTTTCCAAGCTCCTGACCAAACAGGTTTTAAACTAATTTGTTTTCAACCAAGGTGTCCTAACATACTATAAAAAGAATTCCACAAAACATGCTATGGGAATTTGCAACCAAAGAGTGGGTCATGAAAACTACATGTTCTATCATGTTTAACTGTGAATCTAGCTGTGAGAATCTTTACTCATTTCTACTTTGGATGGTACAGTGGATATTCTACAATTGCATGTCAGAGTATTTCTGATACTTAACTTTTAGGCAGTTATAGCAATTTATATAATGAGTTACCCCATCCTAAATGACTATGAAATTATGACATCTAACATGGCAAACAATATTTTTACACAATTACTTTAGGTTGCTCTTAAAGAACTGCATTGAAAAAAGAAACGTAAAGCAAGTGGTAGGATTCAGCCTGAACTAGGAGAGAAAAAGAATTGCTCCGACTCCTGATTAAATATGTACATCGACTAAGATTTCCTTATTTAAAATCTCATCAAAACTACTAAGGTGTTTGCTTTTCTCTGATTGACTTGTTTCCTTGAGAATAATACTATCTAGTTCATCCATGTCATTACAAATGGCAAGATTTTATTCTTTTTTGTGGCTGAGTAATGTTCCGTACATATATGGAATATATATGATAAAAATTTGATGTATACACCAATTTTTTCTTCGAGCTTTAATTTAAATGCCAGTTAGTTAACATAGAGTATAATATTAGTTTCAGGTGTGGAATTTAGTCAGAGAAAGACAAATACCATATGATTTCACTTATGAGGAGAATTTAAGAAACAAAACAAACAAGAAAATGAAAAAAAAAAAAAGAGAGAGAGAGAGAGAGGCAAACCAAGAAACAGACTCTTAATAGAGAACAGTCTGATGGTTACTAGGAGGGAGGCAGGTTAAACAGGTGACAGAGAATAAGGAGGGCACTTGTCATGAGGAGCACCAGGTGATGTATGGAAGTGTCGAATCACTATATTGTACATCAGAATCTATTATTTCATTATATGTTAACTAACTGGAATTAAAACAAAAACTTTAGAAAAGAAACTACTAAGGATATAAAAGTAAAGAATTAGAAGTAATAAAATGCAACAGAGTAACAACAATAGCTAACCCTTATATAGCACATACTTTGTGCAAGGCTTTGTTCTCACTGCTTTACAATAACAATTGGCAATAGACACCCTCACAATTTCGGAATCTGGAAAAAGCAGATAAACAAGTAGTAGTTAACTTTAGACATGCGATAGTTGAAAGCCGAGTGTCTGGAGAAGCCAACAAGAATCATGCGCATCTGCTTCTAGACCCCAGAAAAGGTCAGAGATTGAAAACATGGACTCATAATAGGCTACACAGGTAGAGCTTAGACAGGATTAAATGAAAATATTTTAAAGAGAACCCTCTAATGTATCCAAATACTCAGGCACAATTCCCAGTTTCTCATGATATGCTTTTCCCCCTGTTCTTTTGAAACTAGTGTTTCACTTAGTCCCTGGGTTCTACCCAGAAGTATGCCAGAGAGTGCCTGTTCCGCCTTGTTAATCTGATTCCAACACCACCATTTCTCACCTAGATTCATGCAGTACCCTCTTCATTGGCCTTTCTGTTTCTATTCTTTCTTCTTATACTCCATTTTTCCTAAGTGTAGTAGCATTGAGAGTCCCTTTCAAAAGGACTATCAAAACTAGGTAAGCAGAATGGGCTCGTTCTCTGAACTTCTTTCATTTGATATTTGGCTTCTTCTATTAACATCTCCTCTGGCAATTCCACCCTGCCTGCCATTGTTCTCTAATAATTCTGTCATCTTTAATCATGTTCTTCCTTCTCTGGTCTCTTTACCCTTGTATAGTGAATCCTGAATGTACGCTTTTTCTCAAGCTGTTTAATGCATTTAAATTTTCTTTTCTTTTCTTTTCTTTTCCTGCCTAGGTCCTACTTACCCTACAAAACTTTTTGGTCATGGTACTGACACTTTTAACTTAGAATTATATAATGTATGACACATAAGATTTATGTGAAAAGATAAGATTCCATTTAAGATACCGCATATAATTGAATATATGACTTAACTGAAAAAATAAAAAAGACTGAACAAAAATTAAATGCAATGAGGATATTGGGAGCCATGTTTCTCACTTTTGGAGAAAGTGTTTACACACATAGGAAAGAAGAAAGCTAAAAATAACCCTGAGGTCCTCTGGCAGGCACTTTAGTTTTGTATTGCTGCTGGAGCAAATTACTACAAATTAATTTAGCAGCTTAAAACAACACAAATTCATACTCTTATGGTTCTAGGAGTCAGAAGTTCAAAATCGCTCACTGGGTTAAATTAAAGATATCAGTAGGACTGATTCCTTTTTAAGACTCTAGGAAACAAGCCATTTTCTGGGCTCTTCCAGCTTCTAAAGGTTATCTGGCTACCTGGCTAACCCAGGTTACTGTTCTCTTCTCAAGATCCTTAACATAGGGGAGCCTGGGTGGCTCAGTTGGTTAAACTTCTGATTCTTGATTTTTGGCTCAGATCATGATCTCATGGTTTGAGGCATGGTGCCCTGTGTTGGGCTCGGCACTAATGGTACAGAGCCTACTTGGGATTCTCTCTGTCTGTCTGTCTCTCTGTCCATCTTTCTCTCTCTCTCTCTCTCTCTCTCATTTGTTTTTGTTTTGTTTTTAAGATTTTTAACTTAGACACAAGTTTCACGGATTAGGATGTGGACATCTTTGAGAAAGGGGTGTTATTTTGCCTCTCAGGAGAACTGGAAACATCAATATGAACATATCAAAGTTCATAATACACAGTTATGTTCTTCCCTGTCTGACCTCCAAAATCCTCCTCCCCCTAAATGTCCTAGTCCTGAATATTTGCTTTTTTCTCAAGTGGTTTAATGCATTTAAAGAGTCCTTTTTTAAAAAAAAAAAACTGTCTAAATCCTGTTTATCTTCCAAAATTTTCCATTGTGATATTGTTATTTTTAACTTAAAATCATGTAACACTTGATACATGGAAAGTAATGAAAAGAATATTTAAGCTATGAAATATTACCCTACATGTATATGCATGTGTTTGTGCGTATATGTGTGTGTGTGTAATTTCTTCACTTTCTGTGCTGAGTGAACCTAGAAGCACAAGTGCCCAGTTCTTGGTTTTAAACACCATCTTCCAGTAGAAGAACCAGGGATCCTCTAGAAATGATTAGAATCATTCAATATTAGAATACAGCAGGGGAAAGACATGGTAAGTCTGGAAAAACTTGTTGTGCTAAACAATAAAACTGTTCTCAAAGAATATAAGGATATGTCAAAACAACACAGACCAAATCTGGGGTAATTTTAGTGTTAAAATAAATAATGATAATGGATTTAACTTATTGAATAGAATAAGAATCTATGATTCCGTATTTATATGCATAAGTATGAATAAATACATACATAAATTGGGGGCAAGACAAGGCTCTCCCTTACATTATAATGCAGAATTATGAATGCAGAAGAGATGATAGAGATAAGACACGTTTTAGCAATCATCATATTGCTGGTCAGTTCAGGTGGAATTTTCAGTAGAGGCTAAGGCTGTTGGGAGAAAGTTTGATGAAGAATATAATTTGTCATAATCTGACATTATCTTTCCACAAAATACTAATCAATTACAAAGGAGATATGGTGCTTGATTCTGGCAGATACCAACACGACCAAGTGATCTGCATTCACATCACACGGGTGCAACGAGTTGACATCCTGAACCTACTGATTCAGTGCACTGAGAAGAGTACATTTTTGTGGTATTTTTGCCAGGAATTTCTTATAAGAAAACACCAGGCAGATTCATGTTGAGGTTCATTCTACGGGATATAAGAGTTATAATCTTAAAACCTAAAGACTTGAGAAATATTCCAGATTGGAAGCTACCAACAAGACAACTAAATATGTATTCCTGGATATTATCTTGGACCAAAAGGAAAAAAGAAACATTGATGAGGTAATTAGTAAAATTTTAGTCACATCTGTGGACTGTACAGGAGTTTCTTAGCAATACTGATTTCCTGAATTGGAATATTGAATGGTGCATGTAGAAAAGTGTCTGATATGTTTTGGAGGGGAGGTGATGCACTCAGGTATGTAGGGATGATAAGTCAGCATGACAGTAACTCTCAGAAAGTTTTGAAAAATTCTCATAATAATTAGTGTTGGAGATAGAGAGGAAGAGGGAGGGAGATAATGGATACTGATGGATTGGTCCAAAGTGGTAAGGATGGAGGTGATCAGAGTTGAATCTGAGACCTTCTAATTCTTTTTTTTCCATATCTCTTAACCTCTCTCTCATATCTTTTTTCCTTTTTGCCCTACATTCTGTGTAATTCATTGTTTAAATCCAGTACTTTACTCTTTCTTTAGCTATATTCAAACAACTGTGTAACCTCATTGAGTTTTATATTTTAATTCTTTTTATTTTTTATTTCTAAAATTTCTTATGGAATTTCTTAAATCTAAAGTTTTATGAATACTCTTTGCTTATTCATCTTTTTGATTCTATATTTTATTTTTTACACATTTTGTTCTTAGTTACTTTTTTATGTTCTTTATGTTATTCCAATATCTGAAATCCTTAAGGATCTAAACCTATTTTTATTTGTCCTGATTTTCATTAGTAAAGGTTCATTTCCTTGTTTCTTTGGGTGATCTTTGTTGTGTCTTACATTTGGGAGATTTTAATTGATAGGAGTTCCATGGAGGCTTAAACCAGGAATGCATTTGTCTTTTCTTTTGTTGGGACCCTGGGGGCTATGTGCCTGGAACCACTTTTCCCTGATCTAACTGCCCAAGCTTAATGTGGAAATTGTAATTTCAACTCCTGGCTTTGGAGTGGCCAACGGTCTAGTCTCCTGGGTAACACAGGCTTTCACGTCTTACCACTCAGTATCTCTGGTTATTCAAAATCATGGTTATTTCTTTGTTAGTTTTTGTTTGATTTGTTTTGTTTTGCTATTTTTTGAGCCTTAGAAAGTTTTATTACTTCTTACAAACTAAGATATACATTAAAATATGTTTTAACCAAAATCTTCTAGCAGAAGAACCCTTCAAAATGTCAAGAATTTCATTATGCAAAAAGAGGAATATCATATATATAATATTTTAATGCTTTTCTTAATTGGCTATATATAACACCAGTGTTGTATATTTCTTGTTGTCTTGGCATTAGCACAGAGTTCCACACAAAACAGTTGATAGTAAAATGAACAATAAAGGAATTAGTGAAGGTTTCATAATAGCCTTTAGTGTATCTAATAGTAGCTAAAATTTACTAAGCATTTAAATATGACCAGCAATGTTCCAAGTCCATGGCATGTAATATCTCATTAAGCCCTCATGATGTATGTATGACTAGTTATTAACCGTTTTCTCATTTTATGAGTGAGGAAATAGACTAAGAGAGTTAAATGAATTGCTAAACATCAGACCTTATAAGTGGTGCCATTACGACCAATTTTTTTGTCTACTGGTCATTGACCCACGTGAAGGCACTGCTGATGTTCTGTTTTGAGAGAATGCTCGCACCTACACAAAGATGTATTATGTAAGCATAAGTAAATAGATAACTAAATGTGTACACACGTGTGTACGCATACACACACACATGTGTGCGCGCGCACACACACACACACACACACACACCTTGTACACACATCTTTCTATATAGCCTTTCTTAGATTTTTCTAGTAAGATTCTGCCATGTAGACTTTACTCGGATAGAGTAGCATTGGGCATTCTGTACCCTGTTAGCACTTGAAAGAAATGTTGGAGGAACATTTTATATTTGAGAAAAGTTAAAGCTTTTGAGGCAAAACTAGAAGAGTCCCTGTCTTCAGAATGCAAAATTCAGTGCTTAGAGGTAAGGCCCCCAAAATTTCTTCTTAAGCAATGAATCTTTAAGACAACTTTGTCAGATATGTTAAATTAATTTATAAACTGGAATATTTTTACTGTTTTTCTATGTCTGTAGCAAAAAACATCAAGCCAATGTCAGAAAGATATTAGCAGATACTCCAAATATGATTTTTTTTCTCTTTTTGTTAGGGAAGAATATATAGAAACAAAATGGTACAGCACTGAAAAAGAACATGTATTAAGACTGCCTGGGTTTAAATCTTCACTCTACCACTTATCCTGTTGTCTTATCCTCCCATCCTCATGAATATGTTGTGATTATTAGGAGTGCCTAGGATTTTACAAAGTTTAAAGGCCAGTGAATATAACTGAGTGAATGAATGAATGAATGAATGAATGACTCCAGGGTCTGGTAGATAATAATCACAATGTGTGTGGCTTTATCGTATTCCTTCAACTTTGGCCAAGCTGACCTGCTCATTTTCAAATGGGTGTCTTTGCAAATTGACAGCTATAAATACCATTCTTTCGAGACCTTATAAACTTTGATTAACATTTGAAAAGAATTTTCTGATTCCTATGAAAAGTCTTACTTTACAATTATGAATATGTATTAGGTACCACATGTTTGCTAATTTTGTCTAAAAGTTGAATATCTCAAGTTACGTTTTATAGTGCTTTATCTTCTCATTATGCATACTGAAAAGGTATTATTTTCTTCTTGAATAAAAGGCTATGAGGAATATTGAAATTCTAATTTTGTATGTACTCTGCAAAATTCTAGAATTTAAAAGAGGTTTATAATAAACGTAATGTATTTTTGAAATATTATAATTAAAAGGCACTGTACATGCATGATGCTTAACTCAAGAAGTGTGTAGTAAGCTGCTTTAGAAGTTCAGTAAGTGAGTAATAGTCTGATTTGGGAAGTAACACTTGAAAGCAGATATGAAAGTTAGTAGGAAGGAAAACAAAGAGGGCATTCAATAATAAACTACTCACTGTTTCCTACTTTCAGATGGTTTTGTCTTTTACAAGTGTCTTCAACATGTTAGAATCTGTAGGATATGGTTTAGTGGTTGGCAGAGAATAGTGTAGGAATCTCTTGGAATATCACCAGGAGTTTTCAGTGAAGCTGTATAGAAATATGGACTCAAATTACACCCCAAGCATTTCTGTTCAATGGATCGGTCAAGTCTTAGTAATTCAAAAGAGGATTATGTCTGCACAGTGTTGTGTACAATGCGAATTATATGTTGGGGAGAATAGACACAGAGAGGTAAGAGACACATTTAGGAGGTGATTACCATAAGGTAAAAACAAAAAAAGCACTGATGAGAAAAGAAAGAGACCTCAAAGCCTACTGCAAAATCCCCTTTCTCTTGATTTTTGTAGGAATTAACATTATGCTGTTACAGATTGAGCCAGGGGAGATACTGAATTCATTGAAAAGAGTGTGTAACTTATAATTCTTTCTTACACTTTGAAATGATTTGATTACTTGGATCTGGGCTTCTGTCAGGCTTTGTTACTCATTAGCTGAATAGTGTTGGGATAGTGACCCTCCCTCATGCTTAAAATAGGAATAACAATACTCACCCCAATGGATGATTATGAAATCTTAAAAGAGTGTGAAACTGCTTTGTGAATTCTAAAACTACGCAGGTAAAATGAAGGAATCCAATATCCATCACTATCTTTTATGGATCGTGAAATTTGCCTCAGAACAACACTGAAAGTATTTGAAACTATTTTCTTTAATATTTTATCCCTTTAGTTATTTCATTAGGATTAATTCCTAGGAATGAAATCACCCATTAGGACAAACATCATTATGTTCTTATGATATCTTGTTGTATTATTTTCCACAGTGATTAAGCCAGATTTTGAATCTAGAAGTGGTATATAATTTTATCAGTTTCTCAGCTACCTTATCAGACCTGGGTTTTAGTATTTATGTTTCTCTGATTTTATGATTATTAGAGTCCCCAGTGTTGTTTTAATTTATATGCTTTGTTTGAACAATATTTAAAGTTTTTCTTAGTTTTTTTTTGTTTTGTTTTGTTTTTGGAGAGACAGCACAAGTAGGGGAGAAGGGCAGAGAGAGAGAGAGAGAGAGAGAGAGAGAGAGAGAGAGAGAGAGAATCTTAAGCAGGCCCCATGCTCAGTGTGGAGCCAGCCGCTGGGCTTAATCCCACAACTCTGGGATCATGAACCTGAGTCGAAGTCAAGAATCAGATACTCAACTGACTGAGCCACCCAGGTGCCCCATACAATTATTTTTTTTAAACTATATGTATTTTCTGCCCAGTTGCTTTTCATTTTTTTTATTTACTAATAACTTGATATTACTCATGGACACTAATAAACAAAACATCTACTAAGTTAATTATTTGCATTAATGTTTTGTTAATTATTAAAATTTACTACATTTGATAATTAACTTTCTATTAACAATGAAAGACTTACACTGATAAAAAAGATAATAAAAACTGACAGTTTTCCTATCACATTTAATACTAATATCGGGGCACATGGATGGCTCAGTCGACTGGGTGTCTGACTTCAGCTCAGGTCATGATCTCATGGTTCATTAGTTTGAGCCTGGGGCCTGTGCTGACAGCTCAGAGCCTGGAGCCTGCCTTGGTTTCTGTGTCTCCCTCTCTGTCTGCTGCTCCCCCACTCATGCTCTGTCTCTCTTTTTCTCTCTCAAAAAAGTAAACGTTAAAAAATTAATATTAATATCTTCATAGTCTATTTTCTTTTTAGCTTGTTTTGTTACTTTTATGTGTACATATATAATTTAAAATACATGTAAATAATTTTCATTTGTAATTTTTGTCTTCTTTTTCAAAGTTGACTCTATTCTTTCAAAATATATTTATTTTGGAATGTGGTAGGAAAAGTGAGGTTCCGAACCAACTGACCACTCCTCCTCCTCGATCTCTTACCTCCCTAAGCTTCTGTGACTTGCTCTTTCCTGGGTCTCTTTCTCATAATCTGACTCCCTTTCTCCTTCCCTTATTTCCTCCCTTTCATCCTCCTTCCTTCTTTGTCTCCTCTTCCTCCTTAAAAATGAGTCATTATCTTGAATCATTTCTCAACTTGCCCCCCTTTATTTTGTTTTAAAGACTCACCGCATCACACTTCAGTGCACCTCTTTCCAGTTTTTTTAAATAACTGAGGTACAGGTACAAGCCATGGTAGGAATGTTCCATGTATATTATGTGTCACCATTATAACAACTCTGTAGGATGTTCATGCCTGTCCTTTTACACATAAAATGGTAACTCCAGAATCTAAGTGATTTGTCCAGTAACACAAGGCTCATAAATGATGAAGGCTAGGAAGATGCCCAGTGTTTGTTAAACTTTAAAGTCTTAACTTTGATGTTTTATTGCCTCAGTCATCTAGTCTCCCCATAACTCTCAAACTCTGGTCATTCTCTACCCCCTCTCTCTATCCCTTCCTCTCTTTCTCTTTCTCTCTGCAGTGACTTTCAACCCATCCCTTCTCATTCCTCATTGCCTAAATCCTACAGTTCACTATGTCTTTGACCAGTGCATATCATACACTGCCCTCTACCAACCACCATCCATATATATATATATGGGGAGAGAGAGAGAGAGACAGGAGAGAATGTTCTAATATTCTTGGTGCAATATTTGACCATGACTGATAGCCAGATTTTCCAGTGGCTCATCATTTACTTCCTTGGGTAATATACTGTGAACTAAAACGTTTGTGATTTTGTGAAAATTGACCTCTACCTGTGAGTTCCTATGCAATTTTTACATCTGTACCAATCACTAATAACATATAATTTGTTTGGTGGATCCTATATTTCCGAGAATGCATTTTATCCTCCCCACCATTCCTTCCTTCTTTCTTTCTTCTGTTTTGTTGTGTTATGCCCAGAATTCGGGGACCCCAAAAACCACCAGGGAGCCAAGTCCCATGCAAGAACAAAGAGCCTTTATTCGAGCTAGCTCGAGCTCAGTCTCCTACCCGCACTGCACCGATGCAGCAGCGGTGGGTTGAGAGAGAGGGCGCGTTCCAAAAACACAATAGTTTCAAAGGGGTCTAGGGGCAGTGAGAGGGGTGATGGTCGTGACCCTAGCCGATTGGCTGATAAAGGGTCAAGGGTCCTGTTCCATAGGTCAAGCTTCTGCGCAGGCGCTGGGGACTCAAGGTGGAGGACACAGAAACACAATGGAGTCAGTCCCAGTTTGCCCTTAAGCAAGATGGAATCAGTCCTGATTTGCCCTTACAGTTGGTGCTAGTAAGGATCAGTGTTTCAGGTCTTCTGTTGTGGAGGCTAATCTGACTGCATAAACAGTGGTGTGCAGGTAGACAGCAGAGAGCTTTAGTTTGTTGGTTCTCTATTTAGTTTGGTAATTAATAGGGGTCAGAATTTAGTCATTTCTGGTAGTCTGTTTTTGCCAGGAGTCTCCTCATTTTAAGACTGAATTCAGGGAAGCTTCTAAAGAGAAAGATCAATGCATATACCCAGTCACACATTTTTTTCCCTACTTCTGAATTATTTATCTGCTTTTGCAATTACAAGCTTGTTGTTTCTGCATGGACTTTGTAAGAAACTGACCTTTTTATTCGGAAAATTTATAATACTTAAAACATAGTTAAGCACATGGAAGTTCTAAAAAGAATAGTGATACTGGGCTGGGCTCTGGCCAGGTCTTCATAACACACTAGCTGTTAGGCCTGTAGGAGTTCTAAGGTTTAAAAGCTTCTGTGTCCTCCATGTGGTAGGATATTACATTTGCTCACCTGTGAACTTCACACAATGTGATATGAACCAAGAAAAACATTCATCGTGAGCTATTGTTCAACTGAATAGAAAAAAAAAAGTTCTTTGTGATATGACTGTGTTCATTACAAAGAATGGAAAGCTTCCTCTTGATGGTTCCCAAGGTGAAACCAGACAGAGCAAAATAGGTTTGGATGGAGATTCATTGGCCATGAAGAGGTAATGAACCATCTACATTTATTGTTGGAGCTGATAAAAATTCAATCAGACTTCAGTCTCACAGGTTCTACATCAGAATTTTGAGAGGTGGGTATGGGAATATTCTTATTAACTGCCTTTCTCCCTGCTTCCAACATACACAAACACACACACACACGCACACACTACACACACTCATAGGCATTTTTTCACATGCTGCAGTTTAAGAACCAATGATAGAGGCAAAAAAAGTAGAGGATTAAGGGATGAATTTTGGAAATATCTACATTTATAGGAGAGGAAAATGAAGAGGAGATGGAAAATATAAAATCGAACAAAAACAAAATGAAGACACATAAACATTAGAAAATCAGTATCATTTAAACCAGAGGAGAAAAATTTCACCTAAAGAAGACACATGCATTGCTGTGTTATGCTGTATTAGAGTTCTCCAGAACAACAACAAAAAACAATAGGATATATATATTTAATACTTTATGCACTTGGAACATTTTATTTTATTTTTGATTTTCTTCAATTTTACATTACAGTTGTACCTACCAAGAGTTGGATAATTAGTCCCTCTAATGGAGTTTGGAATTGCTAAGCATACAAATTAGGGCATCCTGGTTATTTATGACTTAATTATTTATAGTCTGTCTTGTTATATTAAATAGTTACACACAACTAAAGTAACCACTGCATTTCTCTTGTAAAATGGTAATTTAACTGGCTTTCTTTACAATTGCCATCCATGTAGTGCAAAAGTATTGGCATATATTGGTTCATGCAGTTACAGAGGTTGAAAAGTCCCATGATTTGCCGTATGCAAGCTGGAGACCCAGGATAGTGGTATAGATCAAAGACATGAGGGTCAAAGAAGGGGGATGATGGTATAGATTCTAGTCCTAGTCTGAAAACCTAAGAACCAAGAGTGGAGTACAGAGGAAGACTGATATCTGCTAAGCATTCAGGTAGAGAACCAGCAAATCCTTCCTTCCTCCATCTTCTTTAGTATTTTTTTAAAATTTTCTTTCTTAATGTTTATTTATTTTTGATAGAGAGTAAGAGATAGAGCATGAGCAGAGGAAGGGGAGAGAGAGAGGGAGACACAGAATTCAAAGCAGGCTCCAGGCTCTGAGCTGTCAGTACTGACCCAGACATTGGGGCTCAAACTCATGAACCTTGAGATCATGGCCTGAGCTGAAGTCAGGTGTTCAATTGACTAAGCCACCCAGGCCCCCCCCTTTTTTTAATGGCCTTTAACATATTGGATTATACCCACCTGTGTTGGTGAAGGCAATTCTCTTCACTCAGTCTACTGATTCAAATGCTTATCTCTTCCAGAGAGACCCAGCATATTAATAGTCAACCAAATACCTGGGCAACCTGTGATCCAGTTAAGTTGACACAAAATTAACTATCACAATCGGTAAATAAATAACAACAAGGAAAGACATTGAGAAGATAATAGGTTTAGAAATTAGGATATCATTGAGGATCTCCAGAAGGAAACTCTAGTCGTATTTGCAGCAGAATTTAGGAGAGAGCTATAGGAGAATTAGGTGTGAGACCCAGAGGTCTGAAAGTCGAAAACTAAAACAAAATGTTTAAAAATTTGTAGTATAGACAGAAATTCTAGCTCTGTTGTTAATATGCAGGAGGGTCCTTGGAAAGTTTTGCACTGCATGATTAAATCTAAAAAACTATGGATGCATATGGGGCAACAGAGTACCTGTGTCCTTCTAAGATTTTTCCAGACCTCTTTATTCCTACTTCTTTCTGGCACCAATCATATGCACTTCATTTCATGACTTTGTGAGTCCATGCCTTTTCCTGCTTAGATGCTACACAATCTTCATCTTTAAAAACTTTTTTTTTATGTTTATTTATTTTTGAGAGTGAGAGAGACAGCACAAGCTGTGGAGGGGCAGAGAGAGAGGGAGACAGAATCTGAAGCAGACTTCAGGCTCTGAGCTGTCAGTGCAAAGCCCAACAGGGGGCTCAAACCCACAAACCGTGAGATCATGACTTGAGCCAAAGCCAGACGCTTAACTGACTGAACCAGCCAGGAGCCCCTACACAACCTTCATATTGATCATCTCTCCAGCATCCACCACAGCACCAAGCTCAGCCCTGTGTATGTTGTTACACTGAGTGAATGCAGGTTGAATCCTTTCCCCAGTATCTCCTTCTTGAAAGACTCATAAACCCATTCAAACCGTTCCTTTGGTAAAGGAAGAGTTAGAAGAAAAGAAAAAGAAGAAATCAATACCTGACAGTTGAGGAAAGAGGCCAAGAAGTCAATGTAAAAGGTCCATCAGGCATAATACAATGAAGAGCCCCATGCTCCACCCCACAATGGATGGGGACCATTGACCTTGTCTAGATTCCATCTTTTTAACAGTTTTAATGGGTACATATTAATTGATATTAAATTTCTGTAGCTCCAGTAGCAGTTGACATTTGTTGCCTTAATAATCAGAAGGCTTTAGATATTAAAAAGCAAATGTAAGACTGAATTTTGTTAATATGCTAGCAAATATATCAGTCTCATTTTTTTTCTTTCATATCATAAAACAATATAATTTGGGAATTGCTATTGCCATAAAAGGTTTTTTTTTTTCAAGTTTATTTATTTCTTTGTGAGAGACAGAGAGAACAAGCAGGAGAGGGGCCAGGGAGAGAGAGGGGGAAAGCAGGAATCCCAAGCAAGCTCCATACTGTCAGTGTGGGACCCAATGCAGGGCTTGATCTCATGAACTATGAGATCATGACCTGAGCCAAAATCAAGAGTCAGGTGCTTAACTGACTGAGTCACCCAGGTGCCCCCCAAAAGATCTTTTTTCAAAACCTCAAACAAATAAGTGATTAATGTATATACTGCTAAATGTTTTTTTAATGCTTTGGTGGAAATATAACAAATTATTTTTAGATAATTTAGATAAAACCTTTTACGTGGAAACACAGTGAATTTACTTTTAAACTAATCTGACAATATCCACTTGATTGGTAAAAGCATTTTAACGTGTACTTAAGTGACCTTTCTAAATAATGGAATGTTTTGATCAACTTGATGAAAATAGCTGATTCAGCTTTTAGGGTACCAAAATTAATTTTAACTGCCAAAATTTCACTATTTCATTGTAAAGGATCTTCTGTATGTCACCTGCTTTTGTTTGTTTTCCCAAACCACTTGCATAGTCTATTGTTTTTAATACATAGGTAAAATTCTAGTATTTTCTAATCTGTGATAAAATATTTTCTGTAGTAATTGCTAGATCTGTTTACACATAGCTTGAAAAAACTTAGCTAAATAAGATTTAGAAAAGTCATAAAATCGGGGAACTTTTTGAGAGTATCTGGTTTTGACATTATTAAAATTATGGGGAGATAGATTCAGGGAAGTTATAATGCTTGTTTGGATCATAACAGAGACTAGAACCCAGGCCTTCTGACTCATAATTGCTTTTTCTTTATGAGTATATAATACCCATAAAGCCCATTCTGTAGACATTTCATTATACATTATGTATCCTAAAAGCTCTATTTCTGAGAAATAGAGTTGTCTTTCTAGCCGATTTCAAATTGTAAACATTTTGTATATTACAAAGAGGTTTAGAAGTCAGAAAAGCCACAAAAATTTTACAGAGTTAGAATGTTAATCAATGATACTTTTGGCCAAATTGACAAAACTGAGCAAAGCTGTAAATGTCTCCTAAAAAACGGTATTGATTGGGGCACCTGGGTGGCTCAGTCGTTAAGCGTCCGACTTTGGATAAGCTGGCAGTTCCTGAGTTCGAGTCCCATGTCAGGCTCTGCACTGACAGCACAGAGCCTGCTCTAATCCTTTCTCCCCCTCCATCTGACCCTCCCTAGCTTGCGTGTGCTCTCTCTCCCTCTCTTTCTCTCTCTCAAAAATAAATAAACATAAAAAAAACTAAAATAAAAAACGGTAATGATTAATGTCTTTCATAATAGAAGCTAGTTTGAAAAAAATTTAATTTCTTTAGATTTTTACAATTGTCAATCTCATAGGTAATAATCAATAAATAAGCAAGCATACAGTAAAAACTACTTCTCGAGAGTCCTTTTCACAGCTTCCAAGGCTCCTGGGAACAACAATATCCTATTGTAGGAAAACTTCTATGGAGTCTGGCCATCTGCAAATGTCGATAAACTCAATGTGAAAATTTAGGGTTTAGCGTGTGTGTGTGTGTGTGTGTATGTGTGTGTGTGTGTTTTCCTCATAGCAAACTTGTATAGACAAATATTGTTGCCCATTCTTTGCCTATGAGAAACCTAAGGCTTGGGGGTCTGTTTGCTCATTCACAGTCCCACAATGGCAGCGCCAAGTGCATCATTGGGCCCCTTTTATGGTGATACTTCCCTCAACTCCTTAGAGAATTCTTTCTCTAGCCTCAAATTCCCTTAATCCTTGTATATGCCTATGAGTACACTTCTCATACTTCATTGCAATTATTTGAAACTGTTTATTTCTCCCATTAGACTGTGTATTTCTCAAGTATAAGAACCAAGTCCTATTTCATGGGTGCTGACATGGTACCCTCAACTATAGAGCAGGTATCAGTACATGGTTCCTCTAGCCCTTCTATGTGGTGTCTGGATAGTGCAGACTTAAATTTATTTCCATAATAATATTAATAAGATAATAATATATCCATGTATTGTGTTTTTACTACATACCAAACACTTGACTGAGCACTTAAAATGGATTATCTTTAAAAGGGATTATCTTATTTATTTCTCACAATGACCCATACTAAAGGTACTTATTTTAGTATACTTGTTTCGTTGGTTGCCTTTTCCCCTTCCTCTGGGACTAGGAGACCCCCGGTACAGAACCTCAAGTTTCTCATTCTCCTCAGTCGATGTGACTTTAGGTACAGCTGTTTATCATCGTTTACTTACAGGTAAAGAAATTTGCATAATGCTGCCTCAAACTCATCATAAGGACTGAGTAAGGTTCCAATCAGTACACAATTCAGATTGTTCAATCCAGTCAATTAACTCAGACAAAAATACCAAAGATCAAAGACAGAGAGATATGGACATTTGTCAGGCAGACCTGGGCCCCAATCTTGAACATCTGTGACCTTAAACAAAATATGTACGTCCTTTGAACCTCAATTTCCTCACTGGTGAAAACGATGTTACTTTTTTTTTTTTTTCCCCTAAGAGATGTGATGAATTAGACCTAGCATCACAGCAGGGGTTTTAGAATTTTGCATCTGGTCTCATAAAATATCATTTTTTTTTATCCCATTTCACTCTTGTACTAAAAAAAAAAAAGTTATCTAGAAGTTTTTTTAAAAAAACAAAACAGCAAAGTAGCCTAGGATCCCAAGATTTCTCTAAAAGGTTTTTTCCCCCTAAAAATGGAACTGAAGTTCTTCAATACAAAAAGAACACATCTTTGAGAGAATGCCACTATGTTTTGTATAACTTCTGAGAAGGGATGAAGATACAGTTAACAGAGGTGAAAATGTTTTCTTTCTCTGGTCTCTTATGAACTGTGACACTTTTGGCCTCTCTTACATTCTCCATTCCACAGTTTCTTTCAGCTAAAAAATGGTGAAGAAAACATGTTCTCTTTAACTTTTCTGAATCGCTACGAGGATGGATGATAAAAGCCCCTGAAAATTAAAGGTGCCACACGAGAGTATTGTATTACATAAGAGACGTATGATTAAACTCTGCAGACCTAAGTAAATATTTAGGAAAAGAACACTCTAAAAATATCCTGGTACAATGCCAAATGGCAGTCCGATTTACAATCCATTAAGGAAGAGTGTACCCAGAATCACGCTCCATTCAGGGTTCTGAGCACGCTGCATTTGGGGAAAGCCAAATAGCAGAAGTGATTTTTAAAGCACTCTAGAGGGAGTTTTTGCAGGAAATAATGAACTCTCAGCCAGCATATGATCAAGGGGAAAGGCTTCTCTGAATTTTCAAAAGACTTCTGCGAGTATAGTGTTACCTTTGGAGACGAATGGCAGAAAAAGCTGAGAAGAGGTAAACAGTAGATTTCATGTGTATGGGCAATGTTTTATGACTTAAAAAGCATGACCCAAAGCAAATTTAACAAAAGGTTAGTATTTTTCAAATATGAGTTGCTACTTAGATGTTCACTATGTGTTATACTCTGTTTCTTTTGTATACCTGAGATATTTTATAATTTTAAATTGATTTTCTGTCAGGATCATGTGGCATACTGCATCATGGATGATGAGAATTAGGACTTATTAAGTGAAAGTAACTGTATAAGGCATGAGTGAAATGTAAGCAGTGCTTTCACAGTCTGGTAGAGGTAGCACTTCCTCATGGAAGGACGCGTCCTGCAAAAACCAAGGGATGCTATTCGTGTAGATTATCATGGGACTGTGTCCCCTGGTGTTGTCCCATTCGTCAACCCTTGGAAGGAAAGTTGAAATGGAAGAATACAAATAAGCAAAGTGCCATTTAGAAATTGAGGTGAACGAAGTGGGAAGGACCAGTTTCATGAATGTGGTAATTTTCAAATTCAGTCTAGAAAGGTGACTAGAATCTGGGTAGACAGATAACTAGTGTTTGGGGTACAGAAGGGAGACGGACTTTCCAGGCGGATGGAATAATAAAGGCAAAGTCATACAGTTGAGACCATAGGTTGTGTATACATTCCTCGAGCTCCGAATTTGGCCAATACATTTTGTTACCTGCAATACCTCAAAATCTCAAGAGAGGGGCGCCTGGGTGTCTCAGTCAGTTAAAGAGTCCGATTTCAACTCAGGTCATGATCTCTCAGTGTTATGCCAGAATTCTCGAATACCCCCACAAGAGACCACCAGAGTCAAAAGTCAAAGCCAAGTGGCAAGGGCTGTTTATTTCAGGTTCAAACCCGGACCTCCGCACACCGTTGCCGGTGATGCAAAGAGGCCCCGAACAGGGCTGGTACAGCGTTTTTGTAGACAGAGACAAATAGTATAGGAGGGTTTCAGGTTATGGGGTGACTGGTCGATATTTAAAATAAGAACCTGTGTTGCCCTCTGATTGGAGGTTCTTTGTCTGTTCTTTGGCGGGAAGTCTCTGTCCGTTATGTGAGAAAAGTCAGTTATTCAACCTAATACATATCAGAATGGGGGAAGGGGAAGAATGTGAGGAAAGCCAGTTACACAAACTAATACATGTCAGAAAGGGGGAAGGGGAAGAATGTGTTAAGTAAGCAAGGTTACAGAAGTGAGAAATGCCAGTTACTCAAACTAATACATGTCAGACTAGACTCAGAAAAAGTTTTACAATGTTTACAGCAAACCGTAAGCAAAACAGAATTCTCAGTAATTGTATCTCATCAACGGTCCACAATCGGCAGAAGGCCAGGGCAGCTATCTTTAACCCAGTATCTGTCCATTGTTTAACAGAAAAAGAGAACTTAGCCTCAAACTAAGGCAGAGCTGCCATTTGGACATAAAATTTAAAACCGCTCTCTTCATCAGTTTTTAAGTTTGAGCCCTGCGTTGGGCTTTATGCTGACAGCTCAGAGAGCCTGGAGCCTGCTTCGGATTCTGTGTCTGCCTCTCGGTCTGCCCCTTTCCCGCTCACTCTCTGTGTCTCTCTCTCAAAAAATGAATAAACATTAAAAAAAAAATCTCTGGAGATAAAATCTTGCCCAGACTCACTTTTTGCTCCCCTCCAGAGCCCCATTTTACCTTCTGTCCACCAGTCTCTGTGTGTCATTGAGCACTTTTGCACTAAAGTCTTAAGAACATTAGTCTTTTTTTTTTAACTTTTTTTTTAATGTTTATTTATTTTTGAGACATAGAGACAGAGAGTGAGCAGGAGAAGGGCAGAGAGAGAGGGAGACACAGAATCCGAAGCAGGCTCCAGGCTCTGAGCGGTCACAACAGAGCCCAAAGCGGGGCTCCAACTCACAGACCATGAGATCATGACCTGAGCCGAAGTCGGGAAGTCGGATGCTTAATTGACTGAGCCACCCAGGCGCCCCTTAAGAAAGAACATTAGTCTTACTTCTCTCAGGGCCCTTTGGCGTCCAAAACAGGACTCTGCAGAAGGATGGTGGTTTCTGCAGAGGGTGAGAAAGCACCCTCCCCTGAAAAACCTTTCTAAAACAACACTCCTCCTTATTTGAGGGGTTTCAGTTACCTCCCATCAACTATACAAAGTCTTTAAAATGCAAACTCCATAGCATGACTTGCGGACTCGTACTGATCTGCACCATTTCATCAGATTCTGCCGAATCACCCATGTGCTACAGTTACTTTTAATGCCTGCTCCTTCTTCCCCTCCTGGAGGGGCCCATATTGCTGGGCGTGGGTGGGACCCTAAGCCTTCTATGCAAATAGGGCTCAATTACAGGCATCTCCATTTACCACAGTTTTAATCTGGGCAAGTTATTTCCTCAGGGAGCTTTGACTTTTTCTTTGCAAAGGAGATAAAAGTATTTAATGTTAAAGGTGATTGATATATTTAAATGAAATAAATGTAAAGTGCTTAGAAGATTTTCTAGAGATTTCAGACTCTCAAAAGGAACTCTTAGTTCCTTTTTTCCTCATTCATCTTTGCCAAGAGTCCTTTGCTTTTGTTGAGTTTTGAATAAGTCCTTGCCTTCCTCCTTATCCCCAGGGCCCCAGCCACACCTTTTTTAAAAGGTTTAACCTGACACATTGTATCTAGCCCTTATCACATTGAGAACAAGCCCCCCTCTTTCTTTTGTATTTCTTCTCTTTACAGTATCAACCGCCTTCCTTGGATTTGTGATGCATTTATGTTGGCTTTTGAGCCTAAATTGTTCATTTTGTAGTCTGCAAAGGCTAAACTCATGATAAAACACACAGTATTTAGGAAAGCCTAAAAAAATGCATTCAATCCTGGTAACCAAATATAGGTTGAATAAGTTAAAGGAAATTCTTTATTTGTATTTTTATTGCCATATTAACATCACTGTGTTAAGTAAGGCCTGTGTATTGTTTTCCCTTTGTGCTCCTAATCTGGGGCATTAACCCAAACATTTGAGGAAATTTAATATGCAAGGTCATTAGAAGAAGTGGTTTCTGTTATTCCTGGTTATGAGCTTACAGTGGATTGCTGGGGCATTTTCATAATCAAATCTGAATGCTGAGGAAGCACTCTACTGATCATGTATGCCAACACAGACAGAAGGTGGCTCCCATGTGTGCGGGGCTGAAAAAAATCATAGCATATGAAAGGAAGATATCATCTTGGACATCTCCCAAATTTTATTTATTTTTTTGTTTATGGAAAATATAATATAAAACAATATTGAAAACCATTTTGAAATAGAAGTCACTTATAACGAATTATACCGCATTTGTTCTGCATATCACCTTCTGGTCCTTGACCATACATACACATATTTCACAGTTTCAAACATAAACACAGTACATCTGTCATTTGGCATGTTGCTTTTTATTCCACTTCTTTTTAGTGTTTTTCTTTTCTTTATTTCATATACAGCAAAACCTTGGTTTGTAAGCATAATTCATTCCAGAAACATGTTTGTAATCCAAAGCACTTGTATATCAAAGCGAATTCTCATGAGAAATAATGGAAACTCAGATGATTTGTTCCCCAACCCAAAAACGTTCATATAAAAATGATTACAATACTATAATATAATACAAACTAAAAAAAAAAAAAAATTAACCTGCACTTACCTTTGACAACCTTCATGGCTGGTACGAGAGAGACGAGAAAGGAGGGTTAATGTGTAGGACAGCTTTCACTGTCACTAACGGATGTTAATTACAGTACAGTTTTAATAAACTCTTGTCACACACTGTATTTGATGTAACTGGCAATAAGGCAGCAGAGGAAAGGGTCTCTATCTGCAGGCAGCTTGACCTAGAATGAACCAAAGCATTCCTAAGCTTACTCTTGTATGAAAAAGTAAAGGACTGTCCATAGGTGCTTTGAAGTGACAAAAAATACACTAGTGCCAGTTATGGGCACCTTCCAACCTTTTGAAAAATCACTGATTTCTGTCAAACATTACAGCCTGAGACCAAGCATCCAAGCATGGGAGACGATCACCCACAATCCTGCAGCAGCAGCAGAGAGAGAGAGAGAGAGAGAGAGAGGGAAGGAGAGAGAGAGAGAGAGAGAGAGAGGAAAGAGAAAGAAAGAAGCACTGGCTTATTTATGATCACGTGACATTCAGCATCACGTACTACTCGTAATGCAAGACATCACTCATTTATCAAGTTAAAGTTTATTAGAAATATTTGCTTGTCTTGTCGAACACTCAGAGAACAAGTTACTCACAATCCAAGGTTTTACTGTACTTGCTTTCAGTCAGAATATTCTAGGTGCTAGAGATACAGCGGTGAACAAAGCATTCAGGGTGAGTGCAAATTACACACACCTATACACACACATATAATATGTATGTGTGTATTAAGAAATTAGAAAAAATAGGGTTTCAATTAGTAAGGAGGAAATGGCTAATATTTTTCAATAGATAATTAATAGTATTTCCTATAGCCTTTCTCTTTGCCACAAACATGAATACCTTTTTTTATTGTGCACACCTATCAATAACGCTTTTGCCTCACAGCCCAAAAAGAGAGAAAATATCGAGTTGCCTCCATGAGCTGCTTTCATCCAAAAGTCAAGTCAACTCTGGGTAGTGTTGCTATTCTCTTTTTAAAAAAATCACTTAAAAAATCATTTTTCTGGATAAAAAATAAGGCATCAACCTTTAGATATCCATTACATGATGGCACAGAAGGAATAGGCTATCTTTCCCCTGCAAAAAAAACAAAAAACAAAAAAAAAAAAACAAGACAAGACAAAATAAAACAAAAAATCCAGCCTATTCCCAAAAGGCAGACTGGAAAATAAAAAACCCAGTATTCACTGAGACTTCCCATAGATCATACTGCTGTGAATGGGCAAAGTATGGAGTCTTGGTCACGGAAGTAGAGTGAGTTCTCAGCCAATCATGGAGCAGCCCTTGATTCTGTTCTCTAAAATAATTCGCTCACTTTATTGTCTTCCCTTGTCCTGGTTCTGCTTTCCAGGAGTCTCTCCAGTTATTCTCCTTCATGGACTTATTGAGGCAGACAGTTAGGAGAAGGCCTTTCTAGAGAAAGCACATGGCTAGTAATCTACTTCCTGGTGTCTAAATTCAGAAATACATGCATGACCTTAATAGCTGGACAATTAGAGGGTTTTATGAAATAGATGTTAGGGTTTTTTAGCATTAGTTTCATTGTAATTTAGAACGCGACTGCTCATTTGTTTCCTGCCAATCTCATGCACTAATAGCAACAGCCAGATGTTTTATGATCTTATATAACATGAGATTTCCTCCTTTTAGCCAGGTTTTCTTACATTTTGTGAACTTTATTGCTAAATTTTCTACTTCTTTGGCTCTTTTCCTACCACCTTTAGTGTGAAATGGAAAATTATGTTTTCCAGCTCTGTAAGACTCCAAAACATCTATTTTTATTGTATGTCACAAAATGCTTCCCTGGGAAAGCTATATTTTACTCCATTCTTGGTTTTTTTTTTTTTGTTTTTTTTTTTTTTTTGATGAATCATTTTGATCTAAATTTTGTCTTTTCTTGGAGGGCTACTAAAAAAAATAATCAGTCCTGATATGGAAGCATTCTAATTCCTATTTTTATTTTTAAAAAATTTTTAGCGTTTATTTATTTTTGAGAGAGAGACAGAGCATGAGTGGGGGAGGAGCAGAAAGAGGGCAAGACACAGAATCCTAAGGAGACTCCAGGCTCTGAGCTGTCAACACAGAACCCTACACAGGGCTTGAACCCATGAGCTGTGAGAACGTGACCTGAGAGGAAGCCAGATGCTTAACCAACTGAGTTACCCAGGTGCCCCCTTTAATTCCTATTTAAAAAAAATTCTCTAATATTACACACTCATTGAAAGAATAGGCAAAAATTAAGTAACTATTTTACAACAGTAAAATTGGGTTATCAGTGTCCTATGTTCTGTGTTGGATGGTGGCACACTTTTTTCCGTGAAAAGCCCTGTAGTAAATATTTTGGGTTTTGCTGGCCACATGGTCTTGGTTGCAACCACTCAGTTCTGACACTGTAACATGAAAGACCTATAGTCAGTATGTGAACAAGTGGGCATGGCTGTAGAACAATAAACTTTAGTTACAAAAATAAGTGGCAGGTTGGATTTGACTTGCAGATCTTAATTTATTGACTCCCTACTCTAGCTCCTTCACTCATCCGATTCCACATTTTAGTCTGTTACTTTCAACCACCTACTGTTCCTAAATAAATATTAATTTGACAGTAACAGAAAACCTAATTCAGAACAGTTTAAACAATAAGGAACATTTATTTTCTCACATAACCAGCAACCCAAATTAGGCTCCTTCAGGATTATTTAATGCATCAATTTACTCTCACCATCTCAGCACTGTCAGTAAGGTTATATACCTCCATCTGCCCGACCATCTCCAGAGTCTTGTTCTCATCCCCAGGCTAGTGTACCTCAAAATCACAAAATAGATGCAGCTATCCCTGCAGTTACACACACACATACAACATCCCACTGCAAAAAGTCTTCCTTATATCTCCTTTCACAGTGACAAAAATTTCCCCATATACCCTCATTAGCCTTTCACTTTCTTTTGACATAAATGGACTCACATGCTCACTTGTAAGAAATCACAGTTACCGGAAATGGTATTACCACCACTGGCTTCAACTTCTCAGGATTTACCCTCAGCTGAGAGGTAGAGTCACCTTTTTTAAATGGGTAGAAACCTGAACAAAATCTGTGTCCTGATTATAGTGACAGGGAAATGGATTTTTGGGTAAAAGACCAATAAAGTGTGAAAACATACTTATAGCTCTTTGTGACTTATTTCTTTTATAAAATACATCAAAAAGGAAATTAAATCAACAAATATTGTGCATATTTTTGTCATTCGTGCTTACATTTTATCCCCGAAAAGTTTGGAAGAATGCACTTAGATGAGTTACGCAATAATCCTTCCAATATTTCCACTCAATTATTTTAGATTTTTTAGTTTTATGATCTTTTAGATGGAAAATTCCAAATAATACAAAAGAAGAGGGAATCATATATTGACTACCTATGTATATACACTCAGCTTCGACATTATAAACCAACTCCTGCTTGTACAAGTTCTATCTATACCCTTATTCGATTCTACCATCCATTAGATTCGTTTTCATCAAATCCCATATATCAGGTTTTATTTAGTAAATGCTTCAGTATGTACCTCTAAAATTTAAGAAATTTATAAAACCAAAACCAAAATATCATTTCTATATTTAAAAATATTAGCATCCTTAATATCAGGATGCTAATACCCAGTCCTTGTGTATATTTCATGAATTATCTAAAATTTATTTTTGTAGTTGTTCCAGACAGAATCTAAAGAGACGCACGGATTGGGATTATCTGGTATGTTTCTCAGATTTCTGTTAATGCATCGGGTCTTCATACTCTCATTTTGTCTCCTGAGTTATTTGATGGAGAACTGAAATTTTTGTCTTTCAGATATACTCATATTCTAGATTTTTGCGTATACATTCCCTTGCTGTGAAATGTGCCTTGGTTTCTTGTATATCGTGTAAAATTTAGAGACATGATCAGAAAGTTAGATTTAAAAACATGAATACATTCTGATTCGGTTTTTGTCAAGAGTATCTCATCATAGGTATTGTACATTTCCATTAGGAAGCACATAATACCTGGTTTCTTCTCTCTCTTCCGACAATAATAGCAGCCATCGGTGATCATTGTTGAGACTTAGTATTTTACTAAGACAATATTTTATACTAAAGATGTAGAAAGCGAGGTTCGGTTAGGTTCATTATACATAGTCACAGAGGAAGTGTGGCAGTTCATCAGCAAATCCTTTTGGCTCTAACCTCAAAATGCAGCTTGAACGGGAACTTGTTACACCTTCTGCCTCACTAGCACGTTAGTACAACATCTGTTTTCTGTCACAAGGACTACTTCTGCAGCACAAAAATTGTCCACTCTCAAGCCTTACTTCCTCTAGCCTATTTTCTACATAACAGAGCAAGCCTTCAAAATAACCATTAAACAAAGTGCCTGTTTTTAACCTTCTACTGATTTCCAATCTCACTTAGAATAAAAGGCAAACTCCTTGTCAAGGTTTACAGGCTCCTACAGTATATGTCTTCTGGCTTTGCCTTTACCTTTCGTTCTTCACTCTTCGGCTCACTGTTCTGTAGCTCCAGAGGCTTCTTTGCTCTTCCTGGAAAGTTTTAAGCACTCTCCAACCCAAGACCTGAACTCGTTTTGCATTTGGCCTGGGATGCTCTTCCCTCAAGTGTTTGCATACTTCATCCACTTCATTCATCCTGATTTTTGTTCGTCTTTGACCACCTTGATTGAACTTTTGTGATGTCTTCATTGAAAACTGTCCTGCCCATCATTGTCTGTTCTCATATCATGTCTTTGGTTTCTCTTCTGAGCTCTTTATGAATATCTGACATTATACACTTGTGTGACAGTCTTTCCCACTTCTGAGCAACCTGAGGAGGGATTTTGTCTGTGTTGTTCACTCTCCTAATATGATAGGACTCAGCGCCTATCCTATAGTAGATGCTCAGTAAGGTAAATGTTTTAATGAAAGGGTGAATGAATGAATTGGAAAGAAGCTACAATGAATAAGTCCCTGTCTTCATAAGGCCTTGTCCATGAGACACTATGTTGTTGAGCTTGAGCTTCGTTTTCTTAAACTCAGCATCAATAATCCTGGGCTTAAATGCATTATGAGGCCAGTTACATATTGTATTGTCTAATCACTTTGGAAAACTACTGCTTCCGAAGATAAATTTACTCCCTGTCTGATCTGTGGAATAACTGCTGCCCTCCGGGACTAAACCTTTCTCTACATTGGATTCTATTTAAGGAAGAAAAAAAATAATTAATGAGCAAGTATGTTGCCAAGATTAGAATTAATGGAACCAAGGTTCCTAGACTGTTGTTGAGTCTTGATAGTCTGGCAAGTGTAGTGGCCGTAATAACTGGAGCACCTGTTACTGTTATTCACCTAGAGGTTTGTTTCGGTTTGCTCTTCCTCATAACACTTCAATTTAGCAAGGATTTGGAGGGAGAGTCATTTATGGAAGGCAATAATTATGATAATATAACAATTATCAGTGTTGTGGTAAAAAAGCTACATGGGGAAATATAACAGTGATATTACAAAAATATCTCAAAAGATGAGATATTTAAAGGAAAACTATGAAATTCCATGGCTTATAAAGTAGAATTAAGTTTTTTTTTTAATTTTTAAACGTGTATTTATTTTTGAGAGCATAGAGACAGAGTATGAGCAGGGGAAGGGCAGAGAGAGAGGGAGATACAGAATCTGAAGCGGGCTCCAGGCTCTGAGCTGGTAGCACAGAGCCCGATGTGGGGCTCGAACTCACAGACCGTGAGATCATGACCTGAGCCAAAGTTGGCTGCTTAACCAACTGAGCCACCCAGGCGCCCCAATAAAGTTTTAAAATCACTTTGCTAATTCTTGGTAGATTTGCTAATAGCCAGTGGCTAACTTGAATAATAAGCAGTTGTGTGTGTGTGTTTGCAGGGAGAGATCTATAGTCATTATATGGCAGTGCCTCATGTACAGTGTTTGCCTCACAGCAGGCATTCAAACAATGTTAGTTTTTCCTTCCTCTCATAGACACTGTATAGTTTATTTTCTTTTTTACTCTTTCCATGGGAAAATGTTCCACAAAGTTACAAAAAGAGAGAATAATTTAATTGACTAAAATGTTATTTGCTTTATATGGTATCACTTGCTATCAACAAAATCCTGAAGCTTGAAATAATTCATTTCTGGAATTCTTCACTATCACATTTGGATGGTGTCACAACACTGCTAAAATCTTTTCTAAGTTTGTCACCAATTCTGTTCTTGGGGTTATTTTCTTCAAGGTTCTGTTAAGGAAAATAGAAAGGAAGTCTTCTCATTGATAAAGAAATTATAAATGGATGTGCCTTTTTTGGTTCTTTACATTTTTAGATGTTACATTTGCTGATAAAACCTAATAACCAAACATGATTGAAAAACCATTGAGAAGACATTGAATCTCAGGATATTAATGGCCAAGTCTGCACGTATTCTTCATAGGCCAACCTACTAGATAATGAAGAGAGTGTGTGGCCACCCTCTGTACATGCCATACATCTGAACTAATGATGGAGACCAAATGATTCTCACACAAAAGGTTTTTTTTGTTTGTTTGTTTTTATTTAAATTCTAGTTAGTGAGCATACTGTGTAATATTAGTTTCAGGCGTACAATTTAGTGATTCAACATTCCTTTTTTTAAAAATTTCTTTTTAATATTTATTTTTTGGAGAGAGAAAGAGACAAAGTGTGGGCAGGGGAAGGTCAGAGAGACAGACACAGAATCCGAAGCAGGCTGTAGGCTCTGAGCTGTCAGCACAGAGCTGGATGCAGGGTTTGAACGCATGAACCGCGAGATCATGACCTGAGGTGATGTCAGACGCTTAACCAACTGAGCTGCCCAGACTCCCCAGATCAACACTTCCATACAACACTCAGTGCTCATCACAGCAAGTGCACTCCTTAATTCTTATCACCTATTTAACCCATCCCCCATGCACATCCTTTCTTGTAACCATCAGTTTGTTCTCTGTAGTTCAGAGTCTGTTTCATGGTTTGACTCGTTCTCTTTCTTTTCCCCTGTGCTCATTAGTTTTGTTTCTTATATTCTGCATATGAGTGAAATCATATGGTATTTGTCTTTCTTAAGTTTTGAGACAAGTCCTTGCGTTGATAAAAACTACTTTTGCAACTTGTGCAAGTAATTTATGGTCTCTGATTATCAATTTCTTTATCGATTAACTGTATAATCACATTATATCAGTAGTTTTAAAATTTTAGAACATGAGCGTGTGTATTGAAAATTCAGATTATAGACTCCTTTCTGAGAGACATAGTTGTCTTGGAGAGGAGTTAAGGAATATGTATTATAATATACTCTGCAACTGACCATTAACCTCATATTTAAATTGCAGAGACTGGGGTGCCTGGGTGGCTCAGTAGGTTAAGCATCTGACTCTTGGTTTCAACTCAGGTCATGATCCTATGATTTGTGAGTTCAAGCCCCACATCGGACTCTGCGCTGTCAGTGCAGAGCCTTCTTGGGATCTCTCCACCCCCCGCCCCACCTCTTTCTCAAAATAAATAAATAAACTTAAAAAAATAAAATAAAATAAATTGCATAGGCTATCTATAGGGTCTCCTCTAACTCTGCAATTTCTGATTTTTTTTCCATTTTCTTCCAAGTGCTGTGTTTGAAAGTGGCATTTTAGCATTCCAAGCCTTGATGGCATATCCAGTAAGTAGGATCAAACATAACATACTCCTAGCCACCATGTTTCATCAGTCAGGGTCTTTGCTGATAGACCTTTGAATGTAACTTTTAACAGGGAATTCTTGTGAGAATTCCACAGGAGTCCCATTTTATTTTTTGTGAGAATTTTCTCAGCAAATCACAAGATTCTTGAAAACTTTGTTTTGTGCAGTTAGTGCTTTGCCTGAATTAGAAGGAGAAAGAAAGATTTGGGGTCTATATGGTCTGATCTGTTTTCCACCAATACCAAACTTTTCCCTCACCTCCAGGTATTTTTATACGATGGTTCTTCTCTATAGAAAGCACCACCCTCCCATCTTATCTAATTCTTATTTATTCTTCAAGTACAGTTTAGGAATCTGTAGCTCTGGAAGACTGTCCCTGCCCCCCACTCCCACTTTAAGTTCTGGTAAGAAGTCCCTCCTACATGTTGCAGGTGCTTTGGCACTTCCTCCACCAGGACATTCCTCACACTCTGGCAGCTGTTTAAGTTCTTGTACACGTCAGGGCTCCCTTTTGCCTAACTCATCATCTCTCCCTCGATCTGACACTACACATGGCGTGTAGGTCAACAGACATGGAAGTACTGAAATGAAATGTATTCGGTGCATGTTTCTCTTGGAAAATAAAAGAAAGGTGATGCTTTTGGCCTGGAGTCAGCTAACAAAGCCTTGAAGAATGCATATAAAATTGTTTATCCACCCGCAGGTTGTAACACTGGATTTCCACTCCCCATATCTACCATCTATTGTTTAACATTTGAGGGACAGCAGTTACACGGTTTCATGCCAGTACATTAATTTGCTCTCTCTCTCTCTCTCTCTCTCTATATATATATATATAATACGCATATACATATATGTGAATTTAAGTCTAAGAAATTTGCAGTGAAATAACGCGTTATCTCTCATTTTCATCACAATGCAAATTACCCTGAAAGCAGTGAATATCATGTGTTTTTCCCTCAGCAGATTATTTCCCTCTAATCATCTTGTCTCTGTTTGTGCCTTGGCAGGGGTATTAAATCGTGTATGAGTAGGATGGCAATTTAAGTGAAGTGCTGTCCTCCTTTTGCTTCTAGCAAAATGATGTAGTAATAGGGACGATATGATACCGTTAGAGGCCAGGCAGCCATATGGCTGATTGTTTATGTGGCTGAGTAATTAAATGACTGTGTCTCTATTATGGGATCAATGCCATAATAATTTTCTACATGGTTGTAAATGTCCTGATCCATAGTTCTTTTTCTTGATCCTGTCACATTCAGTATTTCCATGAATTCCTGGAATGAGTCGTAAAGAAAAAATGCTTTTGATGTTGATAGAGATAAATAAATCTTAAAGGGCTAGTATTCAGTATTCAGGTATCGCTCAATATTCACTGAATAAATGCGTATCCAGGATTTTCCAGGTATACTTATTGAGGGCCTGTTAGGTGCCAGGCATTGTGGTGGCCTCAGGGTAGTCTCACAGTGTAGCTGTGAACAAGCCATCCTTCTTGCCTTCTGGGGCCTTAACATACAGCGGCTATTCAGACAAGAATCAAATGATTACAGGGAGAATTATTTCATTACAATGGAGTTACGTGTCCACATGTGGTAAGGTCATAAGCAGGGAAACCTCATTTAACTGAGCGGGGATTAGAAAATATGTCCTAAATAGCTGCAGGTAATCTTCTTCCTTTATAATATCTAGAGCTGGTAAAATGGGCAGGCTGTAACACAAGGGAAGTGAACACAGGTTAATAATAGGTGATTCTGAACTGAAACTGAAGTCATCACCTTTATGACAATTCAAGGGAGATGATGCGGTTTGGCAATATCCCACAAACCAGTTGTAGAAACAAGGTCTTTAGGTTAGAGAAGAAAGGACTTCAAGGGAAAGTAAGAGATGTGTGCGAATATTTGAAGAGCTGTCATATGGAAGAAAGACTGCATGTAGTTTTCAATTTCGTGAAGGGCGGGGCAAGAACCGATGCTGGGAACCATAGAAAAGCAAATTTCTGCTCTACAAAAAGAAGGTCTTAGCAGCTGGCAAGGTCTGAATGTGGAACAGGCTGTCCTGGGGGAGCCACCAACAGATTCAAAGCAGGGACATAATCTAAGCAGAGTGCTGAGTCCAGTGTTACAGAAGTATCAGTAGAAATTTCCATTGTTTGGAGGATGGGTGCTCCATGTATTAAGGACACTGCTGGTTGTCAGAGAAGTTTTGTCTTTCTGTCCTGGGACTTGAGATTCCTTAATCTCTGACAAAGTGTTTGTCTAGTTCTAGGATAAATTTATTCACTTAAATCATAATAATTTTCTTGAGTACAATAAAGAGAAAAATCTTTTAACTTCGATGGAAATAGAGGCATCCATTTCTAAAATTCGACAGATGGAAAACCAACTCAGATTTATCTGAAGATTGAAATACTTAATTCTTTTGTTCAGTCATTTGCTTGCTCTGCAAAATATACAGAGTATGGTGTCCCAGGGTTTGGAAGATACAAAGATAAATTAGTTGCTCATCTTGACTCCAAGTAGTTTACAGTCTAAGAGAGAATACTGATGTAAATAAATAGTTATACTCCACATAAGGAGACATTCATTTTAATAAAGATGTTAAGACTAATTAGATTAGCTCGAGTTGAGCATTTTGCCAGTGTGAGAAAAGCATTTATCATTTACACTGTTTGCAATAATTACCATAAGCTAAACTAATATACCTTACAGAGATGTGCCAATCAGACTGTGAATATTAGGTTGTATAGTAGTAGACTTTATAAAAAGTTATCACAGGGGCGCCTTGGTGACTCAGTCAGTTAAGCGTCTGACTTTGGCTCAGGTCATGATCTCATGGTTTGTGGGTTCGAGCCCTACATCCAGCTCTGCTGATGGCTCAGAGCCTGGAGCCTGCTTTGGACTCTGTCTCCCTCCCCTGCTCATACTCTATCTCTCTTTCAAAAAATAAACATGAAAAAATTTAAAAAAAAAGTTATCACAGACTTCCAAAAATAAATTGATCATGCTAATACAATTTTGCCTTTCACCAAATACTGTCTTTTAATGATTCAAGTCAAAACACTCAGGGATGTGTTCACAAACTTTAGACACTGTGATCTCCATGTGACATGATGGCAGGTTTGCATGCACTTAATGGATACTTCTCTACTCATATCACTTCCTTCTTAACATCTCTGTTCATTTGTTCAATCCAAGAAACCCACACCTATTTTTGCCTTTCTCATATTCTTCATTATTTGTGACTTAACAAATTCTGTATTATAGATGCAATTAGTTGTATCATTGTTTTAACATATTGTTTGCATTTGAAGATTGCATTTAGACTTGTCCTTCCTCCCCCATACAGTCTAAGATTAAATGTTATAATTCTACATTTTTGACTCTCCTTATGACATTTCAAGATAGGGCCAGTAAAGTGGACACTTCTCCATGTATGTGGTTGATCCTGAAAATTAAAGGCATATTAATTGGAAAATCAGTCTTAGTGTGTTAATTTTAATATTATCTCCAACAACAAGTATACCCAAGTTACATACTGATCATTTCTTAACGTATGGACATTATAGTTAAAATTTTTAAATATTTACAGATGGATATGAGAGCCATTGTGAAAAATCCCATGGGATTTGGGAAAATACAAATCTAGATTTGAATTTCATTTCAACTCTTTATATGAACTCAAGCAATTTAATTAGGCTATCTGACTCTATATTTTCAGCCACTAGTTATATGAGGATATGAAACATTTTATGGGACAAGAAATATTATATATAAATGGTTAAGCACCATGTGTAAAGCCCTTAATAAATGTAATCATTATTATAATAATATATACTAACCTAAAACAAGAAAGTCCAAATCAAGAATTTGTTTGATAAGTAAATACTAACTCATCAAAATCATAAAAATGATACATCAATATCAATCTCTGTGTGTATACATTCTTAGTAAGTAACATACTCAATCTCTTATAACTGTAGTACAGTGAAGCAATCTTGTTATTGATTTAATACTCTGATAGTTGTTTTAGGATTTTTAGCCTGTGAGGTATATTTTAAGGTCATGACTGGCCCCTGGTGTACAGAAATCCACGCATTACTTCAAATTGTCCCATTAATGTAAACCACTGGGCAAGATGCCATAAGGGAAATGAACAAGGGTCAGTGATCCCTGTCCTCAAGGGCCTGAGTCTAATGGTAGAGATATAGCTTACTGAGAAAAATTATAATTCAAATAAAAATGATCATTATTAGTAAGCAGACCAGGTGCTATTAAAATTCAAAAGAAGGGAATTTTACTTTTTTATTTTTATTTTTATTTTTTTTTATTTTATTTTCGAGAGACATAGAGACAGAGAGTGAGCAAGGAAAGGGCAGAGAGAGAGGGAGATACAGAATCCAAAGCAGGCTCCAGGCTCTGAGCTGTCAGCACAGAGCCCGACGCGGGGCTCGAACTCACAGACTGTGAGATCATGACCTGAGCCGAAGTTGGCCACTTAACCGACTGAGCCACCCAGGCACCCCGGGAATTTTACTTTTAAGGACAGAATAAGGAAAGATTGTGTGAGGGTATGGATATGTGTGGATTAATTATTGAACATATTATTGAGTATTATTGAATATTGAGTAAAGTATAGAGAAGGTAAGTCGCACGGAGCCACATTCTTTTTAGTCCCCTTTACTTTGAATTAATTACCTGTTCCCATTTCATTTCTAATTAACCTCTAAAACCACAAATGAGTCAGAAAAATCTCCGTGCATTTCTGGAAATGAATGTTCTAGACAATCACCATTGTTGCAGAATGCAGGGATCCTTCCTAAAGAGACTCATGAGACTCCTTAGGAATATTTTACAAGTGTGCCTTACAGCGGGAAGGGCAAAAACACCCTTACTTCCCCCTGCAATCGCATGGCAGCCATGAATTATATTTACTCAGCAGTGCTGAGCCCTGCCTTAGCACTATGTTGCCATGATGCTCACAAAAGCAGGAAGAGGAAATGAAAAGAGCTCTGCCTGGCTTAATCACACATATTTTCAAATTATCATCCTGGCATTTCCGAATGCCTTTCCCCATAGGTACTTAAAAAATTACCTCATTTATTTTTTTGTAACCAGAGATAATCATTAGATTGTCTGTATGATGATTTTTTTTAATTCACAAATAAGAATATTGCCATGCAGTTTGGGAAAACTGTTTTCTGAACATAGCTTAAATACATTTCCCTGGAATTGTCTATTTTTTTTTCAATTTCAGTATAATTACTCTCTCATATTTGTAGAAAAATCTTATTATTTTAACATATATATGTATATATATTATATATAAATATCATAAATTACAGTCTGATTTAATATGCCAGAAAACCAGTTTAAGTTTTAATGAAAATACATTTAATACAAAACAAATTCTATACTTTAGGAGGGGTGTTGTACCTTAATTCCAAAGCACTAATGTCGTAAGCTATGTTTCTGTTCTGTTTTCATTTATTTTGTTTTTACGTTTTCTTTTTTTATTTTTTTCCAAATCGAACAAAGGGATTGGATTGGTGGAGAGAATTTACACATTGGCTCCTACCCAAGTCTATAAAAATATGCCCCTGAATTTATAGTCTCCTTGCATTTATTGGCAGCTTCACAGTGATGGATTTAAGAAATTGAAAAGAGGTTAAATAAAGTACAGATGAGAATAGCTAGAATACAATTTGTGCTAAATAAAGGCCTTGAGACTTCTCTTAGAAACAGAATGGCAAAATTTAACTACTGAAAACCATAGAATACTATAACTTTGGAATTGGAATTGTCCAAATTTGGGAAGTTAATCCAAATACAATATTGGAGTAATTCCATGATTTGGAATTTTTTTTTTCTTTGTAATAAAAAACATGCAGTGCTCTTCTCAGAATTGTCTATTGTTATTCCCAGAATTCCGGGACCCCAAAAACCACCAGGGAGCCGAGTCCCTTGCAAGAACAAAGAGCCTTTATTCGAGCTAGCTCGAGCTCAATCTCCTACCTGCACAGACGCAGCGGTGGTGGGTCGAGAGAGACAGCGCGTTCCAAAAACACAATAGTTTTAAAGGGGTTAGGGGCAGTGGGAGGGGTGATGGTCACGACCCTACCCAATTGGCTAAGGAAGGGTCAGGGGTCCTGTTCCATAGGTCACTGGGTGTGGTTCTTTTGGAACCAGGAAGTTGCAGGTTTTAAGCTTTTGCACAGGCACTGGGGACTCAGGGTGGAGGACATGGAATACAATGGAGTCAGTCCCAGTTTGCCCTTAAGCAAAATGGAATCAGTCCTGATTTGCCCTTACACTGTGATCTGGCCAATTTATTTGTTTTGATTTGGAGAAAATTGCTTATGATGCAAAGGAGTGACTATTTTTTTTTTTTTTAATCTATCCTAAAACCACATCCCTACCTCCAGCACACACACTTGTGGCCTTAGGTCTACCTAGAATTTCTTTACAAACTCCTGAATGTTCCTTGATCAGCCCTAAGACCACTGTACCAATTGACATATGGAAATATGCCTTATGGCAGGCCTGTTAGGAATTTCAGAGGAAGGTATTCTTTTTGAATTAGAACCCCATCTAAACTTATTGATTTTACAAAACAGAGTGTACTCAAGAACACTTGTCAAACCCAACTGAAGATGCTACATTCAGTGTTAGGGCTGTACCCTAAACCGAGTTAGGAACCTAGCCAGGTTCCAGTGCCATCTGTTTGCCCTGCTGCTGCCTCTTTGACTGCAAAGGTCTTGTAATCCAGTCAGTGTGTTAAAAAGAAATAAAGTAACTTTCCCTGAAAACGCATTTCCCATTCAGGAACTGTGGCTGCAGATTTTGCTAAGAGACCAGAAACAGCCAGTGGGCTGCTGCCTTTAGAATCTGACTTTGCATTTCTTTTCCATTGTTCTTACTGCAAAAAGTAGCACTTCTTTATGCATCAGTCCATTTTTCTTTTTGAGGATTAGAAAATTCTGGACCAGGGGCACCTGGGTGGCCAGATTTCTTGATTTCAGCTCAAGTCGCAGTCCCAGGGTCATGGGATTGAGCCCTGCATCAGGTTCCTCACTGAGCAAGGAGCCTGCTTGAGATTCTCTCTCTCTCTCTCTCTCTCTCTCTCTCTAAGATAAAAAGAATTTTAAAAAAAGGAAAATTCTGGACCATTTCTTTGTTCTTTTGTGTGTCACTTTGGAAAAAGACTTATCAAGGACTTATCAGTGATATTTTAAAAAACCTGTGAAATAAATCCAGGTACATGTTTTCTTTTCCCTTATCTTTGAACTGGGCACTAAATCTTCACAATATGAAAATTTTTGAAAACATTCTTTTCTATAATGTCAGTCTGCCAATTAAAATACATTCTGTATTATAGTGACAAGAGCAGAACATTTATATTCAGACAGCTTTTAAAAGAAAATTAGGAGGCGATGAAACTCGTTTGAAGCTTTTGACATTAGATTTTGACTGAAGTAAATGGAATATTCTTTTTTTTTTTTTACTATTTTTAGCTTAGATATAATGATTAAAGTGCTCAGCATTGATTTTGTATAGATTGGAAATTATTTTCTTATTAACTACTCCATTTTACATAACAAATGGTGTTGCTCTAAATACCTTAATGATACTCTTGATATATAAGGATCTATATATGATAAGATCATCGACACTATAGTCTTCTTCTCTACCCTTAATAAAATAACATTATTAAAACAGTTGTTTGTTGTCCCCTAGACTTTATTTTGAATGTTGGTATTTCTATTCAGTAAGTATATTTCAACAATGCTCTATAACTAGACAAAAAAATGGGAAACTAGGATTCCTGGAGATTTGTAAGTATTTCTTGTATTAAGATAAAGACTGAGCTGAAACCCAAGGTAATTATTTTCAAATCTTAAAATAGATTCATGAGGAAGGTATGCAGAGAGAACACAAGACACATTCAGGCAAAATCACTTGTTCTTGTTTTCCTAACTAGGGCCTTGGCCTCAAAATTCTAAGTAAAATTACTGACTCTACTAAACTGGGCTCTGTTTTAAGATGTAAAATAGCAAACAGCAGTCCTAGTGGCCTCCTAGGTGTCTTTCTTCGTGGCCTATAGCTAATTAGAAACTTAATATTACATTCTTTCAAAGCCTTGATAAACACAAGGAAATCTTGAAGGGAAACTAAAACATCCCTAATGTGCAATTTCTACAGGTTAAACCATCATCCAAAAGATCAGCTAAATAAACTCTATTTATACTGTTCTTGCTTCACTTTTATAAGTCCCAACACATGAAAGAGAGACAGGCAAGACCAAGAGAGGCTGGCCATGGCAGAGTTTATTATTATTTTTTGTTGGTGAACCTATTGGCTTTACTCTCAACAACAAAATGTCCATTTCCTAGGACCTTACCAGGACCCCTTAACCTTGGAAGTAGAGTATAAGAAGGGAGAAGCTTTATGGTTGCCCTAGAGCCAATCAAGAGTATTTCTTCTTGCATGTATGAAAGGTGGTGCTACAGTGAGAGGAACATAGCTTGGGGATCCTACAGACTTGAGTTCAGTTCTTGGTTGGGCAATTATGGGGTGAATGCCTCTAATTAATTTTTTGTTTTCTCACTCTTAAGTATGTACAATTAAAGCCTTCTTTCAGGATTATTTGAGAATTAAATAATTATATTTGAGAATTAAATATAACAACTATCACATATATATGCAAGGCTGGCTCAACTGACAAAAAAATCCGTCAATATAATTTGCCACATTAACAAATTTGACAGGAAAACTACCTCATGTATCATTAGACATAGAAAAAATAATTCAACATCTGTCATGTTAAAAGCATCAGCAACCCAGGAATACAAAGATACTTCCTCCATTTGATATAGGGCATTTATAAAAAACTTAACATCTAACATCATGCTTAATCATGAAAGACTGCTTTCCCTCTAAATCAGGAATTAGGCAAGGTTGTCTACTTGCACCATTCCTACACAATATTGCATTGGAAGTCCTAGAGAATAAAACGAGTGTAGAAGAAGAAAAAGTATTCAACTGGAAAGTAAAGTTATATTACTCTTATATGCAGACAACAGCTAGTCTATGTAGAGAATTCCAAGGAATCTCCGAAAATTTTCTTGAAGCTAATAAGCAAGTTTCCACGTTCACAGAATATGGTATCAATAAAGAAAAATCATTGCATTTCTCTACATAAGCAATGTGCAATTGAAAACTAGAAGACTGAAATTTAAAAAGAATATATTCCCTTTTTTAAAATCTCCAACAAAATGACATAGTTAGCTATAAATCTAATAAAATATGCAGCAGTGTTTGTATGGAGAAAACTACAAAAATGAGATGAAATCAAAGAAAAAAAACCTCAGGCAGTGATCCCACTGGGTTCATGGATTGGAGAACTTGATGCAGTTAAGATGTTAATTCTCCCCAAAGTGATATATAGATTTAATTCAATCTCAATTATAATATCAACAATTATAAATAAAACAATTATAGATAAGCTGATTCTAAAGTGTATAAGGTAAGGTAAAATAACTCAAATGGTCAAAGCAATTAAAAAAATTTGGAGAACTAGCACTGCCTGTTTTTTAAGAGCCAATATAAAACTAGAGTCCTCAAGACAACCTGGTCTAGGTGAAAGGATAGACACATAATTTACAGAATAAAAAACCCAGAAAATAACCTACACAAGTATAGACATCCGATCTTTGACAAAGGTGCAAAGACAACTGAATGGAGAATGCAATCTTTTTAAGAAATAGTTGACCATAAGGGGCACCTGGGTGGCTCAGATGGTTAAGCATCGGATTATTGGTTTTGGTTCAGGTCATAACCTCATTGTTCATGAGTTTGAGCCCCACAGGACATTGCTTATGCTTTATCTTTTAAAATGGACTTTTTAAAAAAGCATAATAGTAACATCAAAAATTTTCTCATCCTAAACTTCTTGAAAAAATACCCAGAATCAATACTATTTTTATATTTTCTTTTCTAGTAGAAGTTAATTTTTTCCCATGCTTAAGCTTTCGAAATGAGCTTTCGATATAAAATATCGAACTATGTTCAAAAGAAAATATGGAAATTGCCAGCCTTTGGCACGGTATGGTGAAACCCATAAGTAAAAACAACAGTAGCAGGTGGCAAGAAGTGGGAAGTTCTGTGTTTACGAATGTTCATGGCAGGCTAAAAATACAGAACAGGTTGTGCCCTGAGGCAGTACTGGTTAGACTAGTCATGCTTGTGTTTGGGTTCAGAGTCTACACATCAGTTGCTTCTAGTTGAACTAAATGGTTTTACCAGTAACACTGTGTGGTCACAACATATTGAATTAGATTTTTAGGTTTTCAGAATGCCATCATAGACCTGTGAGATGCAGTGGGAGTCTTCAGATCCTTCCCACTAGAAGGATAAGGTGTAATCCAGGTTTCTTTGCTGGGCCCATGCACCTGGGCAAAATCCAAATGCCATCTTTGAGCTCTTCAGAATGGAACAGCTTGTCCTGCAATAGTTGTAAACATTAGAACTTTGCAGCTTGTCAGAAGCACTATAAAACTTCAAATTTTGTATCCTAATCCAAACCCAAGAATTTGTTTTCATTTGGAATTGCCTTCCATGAAGCAGGCAAGAATGATCGGGAGTTCTATCTTACCCTTTTACACACACCCACAAAATGATGGGAAAAATCTCTGCTAAAGATTTATCTCATACTTCTGTTTTAATATGTTTTTATTTTTCCACCTGTGCATTCTTAATTTTTTTTAACGTTTATTTATTATTGAGAGACAGAAAGAAAAAGAGCATGAGTATGGGAGGGGCAGAGAGAGAGGGAGACATGGAATCTGAAGCAGGCTCTAGGCTCTGAGCTGTCAGCACAGAGCCCAATGTGGGGCTCGAACTCACAAACCTCAAGATCATGACCTGAGCCAAAGTCAGATGCTTAACTGACTGAGCCACCCAGACGTCCCATTCCACCTGTGCATTCGAAAGAAACTCTTTGTATCATAACACATTTCATAAATACCAGCAATCTCTTACTCTTAGCCTCAATTCCTGACAAAACCTGTTTGAATCCTAAAAGGGAAGAAAGGAAATTAATGGCCAACGAGGAGGGAGGAGTAGGATTTGGAATAGCTCAAATCATATGTGGATCGTTGTTTTTGTAATGATAATGTTCATATTTATGGCATTACCATATAAACATTTAATTTAAAACAACACCTCATTTGTATTCCAAAAAACATTGTAGGTAATAGGTTGTATGAGCATTCAAGATTCAGAACATTGTTTCATGAAGAATAGTGCCGCTTGATGTCCCCTAGAGATATTTATTTATTTATTTATTTATTTATTTAAATTTTAATTACTTAACATACAGTGCAGTATTGGTTACAGGCGTAGAATTCAGTGATTTATCACTTACATACAGCACCCAGGGCTCTTCACAGGTGCCCTCTTTAATACTCATCACCCATCTATTCCTCATCCACCTCACTTCATCAATTTGCAGTTTGTACTCTATCTGTTAAGAGTTTCTTGTGGTTTGTTTACCATTTTGATTTTGCTAATAACTCTTGTTTAAAGGCTGAGTATGTACAGTTCACATTTGTCTCCTGCACAGTCTTGCACTTAGCCAGCAGTCAGAAGTACAATAAAGTAAATAGTTTTCTCTTCCGTGTTTACTTGTAAACATCTTAGAATACTTACAACTTATGACCCAAAATAAAAACAAAAACAAAACCCAAAACAAAAACAAAACAAAAAAACTAACAAATAAAAACAGCCTTATAATTTTATTCTCTAATGGTCAAAGTATGTAATATTGCTTTCCTCTCCCCAAAGGTTATGCTGAAAACTTCCCCGAGTTCTACATCTGTATGTGTGTATAGGATAATCTTGGTTCATACCTTTATATCTATCCATCCTGCACCATTTTCTACCTTGTCCTGTTCCCCACGGAGCAGATATCTATGGACTAGATTTAACCAGTTGGGAAGCATCAGCAGCAGATTAGAAATTGACAAAAGAAAGGTTGGGGTATTTTGTTTTCCTGGCTCGCCCCATTCCCTTCTGTGGTTTTACAGTGACTGCATTCTGCTGTTTCATCGCATAGGTTCTGCAGGCTTTCATCTCCTCCAGATATAATTATCCTACGTTCTCATATCGGCTCCCTCTCCTTGCTCTGCAGCCCCAAGAGTAATAAAGATTTCTGGCCCTTGCTTTAGGGAACTTCATCAACATTTATTGGTTTCTGTTAGACCTTCCTACACCTTTGCAAATAATCCCTTTACTAAATTTGCTTTCCTTACTCTGAGTTAGCCATCCTATTCTACTAGGACTCTACTACAAGAGATATACTTATCCTTGCTCAAAGTGAGATTAAAACGGAAAAATGACTGAGAGCAAACTACTGTGAAAGAAGTTTCGAGTAAACAAAGAAATTGCATGTTTTGTTGCCAACAGCAGAGGTCTTGAAGTTGAGTGGACTCAGTTTATTCCAGGCTCCAACTCTTCCTACATGTGGGACTAGAGACCATTACTTAAATCCTTTGTGTCTCAGGATTGTCCCATGTAAAACAGGGATGAAAAGTCTCAATGGGACTAGTATGAGAATTGCTGATAACATACAGGATGCTCCTGGCACTTCGTAGGCACTCAGTAAATAGTAGTCTTTTTTTATTTTTTGATTTTTTATATTAATTAAAAAAATTTTACCTCCAAGTTAGTTAGCATACAGTGCAACAATGATTTCAAGAGTAGATTCCTTAATGCCCCTTACCCATTTAGCTCATCCTCCCTCCCACAAGCCCTCCCATAATCCTCTGTTTGTTCTCCATATTTAAGAGTCTCTTATGTTTTTGTCCCCCTCCCTGTTTTTATATTCTTTTTGCTTCCCTTCCCTAATGTTCATCTGTTTTGTATCTTAAAGTCGTCATATGAGTGAAGTCATATGATATTTGTCTTTCTCTGACTGACTAATTTTGCTTAGCATGATACTCTCTAGTTCCATCCATGTAGTTGCAAATGGCAAGATTTCATTCTTTTTGATTGCCGAGTAATACTCCATTGTGTATACATACCACATCTTCTTTATCCATTAATCCATTGATGGACATTTGGGCTCTTTCCATACTTCGACTATTGTTTATAGCGCTGCTATTAACATTGGGGTGCATGTGTCCCTTCGAAACAGCCTACCTGTATCCCTTGGATAAATACCTAATAGTGCAATTGCTGGGTCATAGGGTAGTTTTATTTTTAGTTTTTTGAGGAATCTCCATACTGTTTTCCAGAGTGGCTGCACTAGTTTGCATTCCCACCAGCAGTGTAAAAGAGATCCTTTTTCTCCATATCCTCACCAGCATCTGTTGTTGTCTGAGTTATTAATATTAGCCATTCTGACTGGTGTGAGGTGGTATCTCAGTGTGGTTTTGACTTGTATTTCCCTGATGATGAATGACGTTGAGCATCATTTCGTGTGTCTGTTGGTCATCTGCATGTCTTCTTTGGAGAAGTGTCTGTTCATGTCTTTGGCCCATTTCTTCACTAGGTTATTTGTCTTTTGGGTGTTGAGTTTGATAAGTTCTTTATAGATTTTGGATACTAAAGCTTTATCTGATATGTCATTTGCAAATATCTTCTCCCATTCTGTCGGTTGCCTTTTAGTTTTGCTGATTGTTTCCTTTGCTGTGAAGAAGACTTTTATTTTGATGAGGTCCCAATAGTTATTTTTTGCTTTTGTATCCCTTGCTTCTGATGTGTTGAGTAGGAAGTTGCTGCATCCGAGGTCAAAGAGGTTCTTGCCTGCTTTCTCCTCAAGGATTTTGATGGCTTCCTGTCTTACATTTAGGTCTTTCATCCATTTTGAGTTTATTTTTGTGTATGATGTGAGAAAGTGGTCCAGGTTCATTTTTCTGCATGTCGCTGTCCAGTTTTCCCAGCACCACTTGCTGAAGAAACTGTCTTTATTCCATTGGATATTCTTTCCTGCTTTGTCAAACATGAGTTGGCCGTATGTTTGGGGGTCCATTTCTGGGTTCTCTATTCTGTTCCACTGATCTGAATGTCTGTTCTTGTGCCAGTTCCATAGTGTCTTGATGATTACAGCTTTGTAATACAGCTCGAAGTCTGGGATTGTAATGCCTCCTGCTTTTGGTTTTCTTTTTCAGGATTTCTTTGGCTATTTGGGGTCTTTTCTGATTCCATACAAACCTTAGGATGGTTTGTTCTAGCTCTGCGAAGAATGCTGGTGTTATTTTGATAGATACTGCATTGAATATATAGATTGCTTTGGGTAATATTAACATTTTAACAATATTTCCTCTTCCTATCCAGGAGTATGGAATATTTTTTCTTTTTTTGTGTGTGTGTCTTCTTCAATTTCTTTCATAAACTTTATGTAGTTTTCAGTGTATAGATTTTTCACTCTTTGGTTGGGTTTATTCCTAGGTATTTTATGTTTTTTTTGTGCAATTGTAAATGGGATCGATTCCTTGATTTCTCTTTCTGTTGCTTCATTATTGGTGTATAGGAATGTGACCAATTTCTGTGCATTGATTTTATATCCCACCACTTTGCTGAATTCATGGATCAGTTCTAGCAGTTTTTTAGTGGATCTTTTGGGTTTTCCATTTAGAGTATCATGTCATCTGCAAGAGTGAAAGTTTGACCTTCTCTTGGCTGACTTGGATGCCTTTGTTTCTTTGTGTTGTCTGATTGCTAAGCCTAAGACTTCCAATACTATGTTGAATAACAGTGGTGAGAGTGGACATCGTTTTTTTCTTCCTGACCTTAGCAGGAAATCTCTCAGTATTTCCCCATTGAGGATGATACTAGTATTGGGTCTTTCATATGTGGCTTTTATGATCTCGAGGTATGATCCTTCTATCCCTACTTTCCTAAGGGTTTTTATCAAGAAAAGATGCTGTATTTTGTCAAACGATTTCTCTGCATCTGTTGAGAGGATCATGTGGTTCTTGTTCTTTCTTTTATTGATGTGATGAATGACATTGATTGTTTTGTGGATATTGAACCAGCCCTGCATCCCAGGTATAAATTCCACTTGGTCGTGGTGAATAATTTTTTTTAATGTGTTCTTGGATCTGGTTGGCTAATATCTTTTTGAGGATTTTTGCATCCATGTTCATCAGGGAGATTAGTCTGTAGTTCTCTTTTTTAGTGGGGTCTTTGTCTGGTTTTGGAATCAAGGTAATGCTGGCTTCATAGAAAGAGTTTGGAAGTTTTCCTTCCATTTCTATTTTTTGGAATAGCTTCAAGGGAATAGGTGTTAACTCCTCCTTAAATGTTTGGTAGAATTCCCCTGGAAAGCCATCTGGCCCTGGACTCCTGTTTTTTTTGGGAGATTTTTGATGACTAATTCAATTTCTTTAGTGGTTATGGGTCTTCAAATTTTCTATTTCTTCTTGTTTCACTTTTGGTAGTTTATATGTTTCTAGGAATTTGTCCATTTCTTCCAGATTGACCCTTATACTGACATACAATTGCTCATAATATTCTCTTATTATTGTTTTTATTTCTGCTGTGTTGGTTGTGATCTCTCCTCTTTCATTCTTGATTTTATTTATTTGGGTCCTTTCCTTTTTCTTTTTGATCAAACTGACTAGTGGTTTATCAGTTTTATTAATTCTTTCGAAGAACCAGCTTCTGGTTTCATTGATCTCTTCTACTGTTTTTTTGGTTTCAATAGCATTGATTTCTGCTGTACTCTTTATTATTTCCTGTCTTCTGCTGGTTTTAGGTTTATTTGCTCTTCTTTTTCCATCTCATTGATGTGTCAAGTTAGGTTGTGTATCTGAGACCTTTCTTCCTTCTTTAGGAAGGCCTGGATTGCTATATACTTCCCTCTTATTATTGCCTTTGCTGTGTCTCAGAGGTTTCGGGCTGTGATGTTGTCACTTTCATTGGCTTTCATGAATTTTTTAATTTCCTCCTTAACTTCATGGTTAGCCCATTTATTCTTTAGTAGGATGTTCTTTAGTCTCCAAGTATTTGTTCTCTTTCCAAATTTCTTCTTGTGGTTGATTTTGAGTTTCATAGTGTTGTGGTCTGAAAATATGCATGGTATAATCTCGATCTTTTTGTACTTGTTGAGAGTAAATGGTGCTTTTATCACCAGCAATAACTTCCACCAAAAAGAGCACACTTGAGCAACAAATCAAAAATGTTTCTTTAAAGACAACAGAACTACAGTGATTTTTGACAAGGAGGAGAAGGAGAAAATTCTGTGTACATTTCTACTTTTTTCCCCAATGCTTATTTTTTTTAATTTTTTTAATGTTTATTCATTTTTGAGAGAGAGAGAGCAGAGCATTAGCAGGGGAAGGGCAGAGAGAGAGGGAGACACAGAATCTGAAGCAGGCTCCAGGCTCTGAGCTGTCAGCACAGAGCCCAATGCAGGGCTTGAACCCACGAACTGTGAGATCATGACCTGAGCCGAAGTCAGAAGCTTAACTGACTGAGCCACCCAGGCGCCCCCCCCCCCAATGCTTATTATTTAAATAAATGTACTTTCCTATAATCTACTATTCTAGGAGAGTGTGTTTGAATTTTATAGAATCAAATGGCATCTTGAGACAACACCCATTCTTCGGCCATCAATTCTAAAATATTTCTGAGGAAGGTGTAAAGTTTTGCTAAAAGCACACAATTCATCTTGAGATTAGAACAAGAGTCAGACAACTACATTTCTTATTTTTTAAAGCTTTTTTTTAACGTTTTTATTTTATTTTTGAGAGACATAGAGACAGAGCGTGAGCAAGGGAAGGGCAGAGAGAGAGGGAGATACAGAATCCGAAGCAGGCTCCAGGCTCTGAGCTGTCAGCACAGAGCCCGACGTGGGGCTCGAACTCACAGACTGTGAGATCATGACCTGAGCTAAAGTCGGCCGCTTAACTGACTGATCACCCAGGCATCCTATTTCTTATTTTTTTAACCCCTCTCTGGTTACATTATAGACATATTATAAAACCCACTAGGTCATATTATCATTTTATTTTACTATACCTCTTCCAAAATTCTTGTAACCACTTGCCTGGCTAAATTTTCAGAGTGTATTCTATTAAAAAATAAATATATTTTTTCACATGAGTCCTTAGCATGAGTTAGTTTTCCTGAAGAGAAATTTTACCAAAAGAGTACATTTTTTGAAAATGCATATTTTACACTAAGAAAATCAACCATTTTTTTCCTTTACTCTCCACTTGTCTCTTGAAAGTGTTCTAAGGATCTATTTTTTTTTCCAATTAAAACTCTGTATCAATGCAAAGCCCATTCAGTTAAATGGTATTGAAATGGCAACTTTTCTTCCTTTGGTGTCAGGTATTTTATGTGAATGCATTTCTAGAAGATATCTTATTTGCAATTACATCTCTTGGACCCTTGGGTATGCACAAGTAAAATGTTATTTCAGTAGATTCCCTTAAATATGTCAACATTTACGAAGTGCTTTTAGAACAATTGGAAGTAGCTCATTGTTGCTTTAGAGAAGTCTGTTCTAAATATAGGAAATGACACATCGGCTGCAGTTGACAAATTTATCCTTGAACTCAGGAGCTGCACATGCTTACCAAAATTGACATCTTATTGTGGTCTCTTCTCTGGTTATTAGCTTTAAAGGGGTAGTTATCAAATATTATTCAAGGGTATCAGATAAAGCCACGCAAGGAAAGAAATGGAACTCTGGGACATGGAAGAAAATTTTCTTAAAGCTGTGGGGGTAGTTGATGTTAATCATTCCGTGCAAAGAACAGATACTGTTAGTTATGCCAAGCAGAATGTGATGATATTTAATGTGGAACTTTGAAAAGAAACTTCGTACTCTTTAGAATGTTAGGATATCAGACTTTCAGCTTAGACTTTGTTGGCTTCTAGCAAAGATGATCTGTATAATAGCTTTGGAAGCACTTAGTAGTTCAGGAAATGAGAAAGCAGGTCAAGGAAGATCCATAGGAAGGGAAATACAGAGCTGTATGCAGGAAGGACAATCATTTCACTCATTTTATCTTCAACATGATTTTCTCAATTTTCGTTGAGTGAGTGCATTTGACAAACAGTTTCAGCAGTTATGTTTTGTACGGTGAGTTTAATACCTTATATGCATAGTCCTTTGAAGAAAATCCAAGAATTATAAATAAAGATGGAGAAGTAGGAGTAGGAATATGCCAAAAAGTATCCACTCAAATTACCTTCATAGACAAGACTTCCCTGGTGTTACTGCCTGGATTAGAAGTTTCTCTTTGGTGGTTTTAAAATGCCCTGTGTATGTTTTATATTCTTTTTTAGTTTAAAATCTGTTTTTATGTATCTGCTTCCCCTCTGAGTAAGCACCATGTTACACTGAACACTGGGTCAAAGCCGGGCCCAGAGAAAGCGCTCAAGAATTGTTTGAAATCACTACATAAATGATAAAAAACTCAATGAATAAAAATCAGTCTTAAAAAATTAATTGATACTTATTTTGTATAACTCAGTTACACACATTGTCAACTCAGAGCAGATTATATATTATTCATATCATTCTTTTATAGATCAAGCACAAGAAATATAGTTTTGATAGATGGTGGGTAGACATTTCCTATTGATATGTACCAAGCAGCACATGTTCAGTTTTTCATTAAATTATATTCCACAGTTTGTTAAGATCGTGGATATAGAATTATAGCTTCTGAGGTTTGCTTTAGTTCTGTGGTTTCTCCATTCCAAGCTCTCTGCTAAAAAACATGTATGGTATTTATACCAAGGGAAGCCAGGGTAATGAACCATCCAGGATTGGGGTTCACGAGGAGCCATAGAGCATTCAGAAAAGATCACGGGCTCCGAAATCCAGTAGCTATAACTTTAACATTCGGTTCTGCCAGTTGCTAGGTTTATGAACTGGAGGAAGTAAATATCTTAACCTCTCCCAGTTTCATTCCCATGTAGGATGGGCATTGTTTAAAACCCTTTTATAAATTTTGACAATTGCAATTATTCAAGAAAAGTACATAAGACAGATAAATTTGTGAAAAAATAAAGGGCAAATGAATGTTTAAATAAATAAAATTAATGATAAAAAATAAATAAAAATAAAATAAAGCTAATTTTTATCCCTCACTTAGACTCACCTAGACTGCAGGAATAATTCCTTTGTGCTTCTCTGTCTAACTATGCCACAAATATGTGTTTTTTTTTGAGTTCTGTTAATATATTATAATCTTCCTACCTCATGACTTTCATTCATGTTATTATCTGCCTGTAACAAACACACATGCACACATGTAAACATCAAGGTGAAAATACATGAACACTTTTCTATTTGTTAGTTTCTTTATTTTTTTGGCCTAACATGTCACTTCTTCAGAAAAATTTCCCTGACCACTTCTTAAAGGAAGTCCCCTTTATTATTCTCATTATATAACTAACTAGCTGTGGACCACCTGGGTTGCTCAGTTGGTTGAGCATCTGACTTTTGATTTTGGCTCAGGTCTTGATCTCATAGTTCCTAGGATTGAGCCCCATATCTGGTCTGCGCTCGCAGCATGGAACCTGCTTGGGATTCTCTCCCTCCTTCTCTCTCTGCTCCTTTCCCATTCTCTCTCTATGTCTCTCAAAATAAATAAATAAATTAATTAATTAATAAATTAATTAATTAATTAATTAATTAATTAATTAAATGGTGGTACCTGTATTTCCATAGCATTTCAGATAATTTGCATGTATATACTTATTTATTTTGGTTTGGTCAGTGTCTGAATTTCAACTAGAATACAAGTCCCTTGAGAGCAGAAATTATATGTCTACCTTGCTCACCAGTGTATACCCAGGACCAGCATGGTGCCTGCAGAGAGCAAAGGCCCCTTTAATATCTGTGAATGACTAGGTGCCAACTGGAATGAATGAAATGACAGAAAACACTGGCAGCATCAGTGAGCATAATTAAGTTAGTCTCACTCCATATCGGTTTATGAAATAATATCTACCAAGTCAATAGTCATCTTTCATGCAAAAAAGTGTTGAAACTTTCACTCGTGTTTGAATATTGTAAGAAAAGAAAATGCAGAAATTGTTGTTTTTTTGAAGCTAGATGCTGGGGTCAGTGGATTAAAGTGAATGGTATTTTTATAGAGCTCCCACCCAGGCCATTTCTCTGGGGCCAAGGGGACATGTCTCTCTCAGTTCAACATCTTTACCATCAACTGTTAGTGTCTTTTGTCTGTACACCTTCTCTCTCCCCATCCCACCCAAAAATATTTATCCTTTTACTCATATGTCCTGCTAGAGTAAAAGGTTATTCTCAACCAGGGCCCAGAAACAGAAAGCTGACCATTTAGTATCCTACATTGGTGTTCATTAAAAAAATGTATCAGATCACATTACAAATGACTGATAGACATAAAAACTTACTAGGACGGACTTGCCTATGTTATTCCTTGGATGTAGTGTAGAAAACACTAGTTGGTCCTTAAGAGGAATTGTCTGCTGTTTTTGCAGGATTTCACTATGCTTTCTGTGGACATTAGGAAATTCCCCTCCAAAGAATATTTTCTTTTCTTTTTTTTTTTAGTTTTTGAGAGAAAGAGAAAGAAAGACAGGGCATGTGCAGAGGAGGGGCACAGAGAGACAGAGAATCCCAAGCAGGCGCTATGTTCAGCAGGCAGTCCAACACAGGGCTCTATCCCACAACCCTGGGATCGTGACCTGAGCCAAGATCACGTCTGCCACTCAACCAACTGAGCCATGTAGACAGCCCTTTAAGAGGGTATTTTCTTTTCTTGTCATGACAAGGTCCCTGAAAGCCAAGAGACTAGGTGTTCTGCTTCCAGTCAGTTCACAGTTCTTCTTTGTGCCCCGCTTCGAGGTCTCATTCCTCGAAGACTTAATGTGAAAATAGATACATAATTTTATAAAACTGAAAGATAAAATCTCCACTCCCAGGTTTATCTAAATTTCATCCATTCAACTATATCTTATTTCTGTGAACCTCTGTCAAAAGTTGCTTTGTTCTTTTTTTTAAACATTTATTCGTTTTTAAGAGTGGCAGAGATAGAGTGTAAGTGGGGGAGGAGCAGAGAGAGAGGGAGACCCAGAATCAGAAGCAGATTCCAGGCTCTTAGCTGTCAGCACAGAGCCCGATGTGGGGCTCAAACTCACAGACCTTGAGATCATGACCTGAGCTGAAGTTGGGCGCTCAACCAACTGAGCGACCCAGGCGCCCCAGCCTTGTTATTTCTATTTCAGTTTTCCCATTTGTCTCAACAGCAGTATGCACTGGTACCTCTACTTGTCTTCATCCAAATCCGTTCATTTGAAGAGCTACTTAGAAACTTGGAGTTAATTTGTGATGTGACTATAAAATTGAGCAGCTAAACAATTATTGGCCTGAGAAATTTCAGTGGAATCTACTTCAGTTTGCTTGTATGCTAAATATAATTACTGAAAATGTACCATTTCTCTGTATTCACTCCTTGCCCACACCTATTATGGCCCAGATTTTATTTGTTCTCAAAATTGAATTTCAGATGAGAAACATTCATTAATTGAATGTTCTATGTACTAATGCATTTGCATTATCCTTTTCACTTTTTAATCACTACATTAGAAATTTATGTTAATACAGAGATTCAACTTATGGGCAGGTGAATTGGAAGGCTGGTAGAAATGGATGTGCCTAGCTGTGTTCTTTATGTGTTTTAACCTCTACTGGAATGGACTCTGCTAAATGTTCTTTTCATTTCAGTTTTGTGAATTTGGGGCTGAATGAATGGTGTTCTGGAGTTTTGAACTAATTTGTAGATGGCACCTTGATATGGTGGTTTTAGCTTGGAATATGAACAACTTTCTCCTTATTTATCTATGTGGTAAATATCATATTGCCTCCCCTTTCTAAGTCTCAATTCCCCATCGCTAAAAGAAGTAAGAATACCTGGGGGTGCGTGGGTGGCTCAGTCAGTTAGGCATCTGACTCTGTCTCTGCTCAGATCTTGAGCTCAGGTTTGTCAGTTCAAGCCCTGCTTTGGGCTTTGCACTGGTGGTGTGTAGCCTTCTTCTGATTCTGTCTCTCTCTCTCTGCCCCACCCCTTCTCACTCTCTCTGTCTCTTTCTCTCTGTCTCTCTCTCAAAATAAGTAAATAAACTTAAAAAAAATAACAATACCTTCTCTGTAAGATTGTTGGAAAATCAAATGTAGTATATATATATATATATACATATATATATATGTTTAAGGAAGGATAGGGTATAAAAAGAAGGGCTCAGTTTAGTAATTTGAATGTTTATGTATTAGGTTTTATTGCTGCTTGGAAATTTAAATGGTTAGGTTTATCCATTTAAATGTTTAGGTTGGTTGGTCTGTTTGTTTTACAGAATAAAAATGATAAAAGGTCAACTGAAAGCTGTTTATTTCTCAGAACTGTTTGACAAAATTCTCAATTTCTCTGTCAAACTATGAACAAAATGAACTCAATTAGTTCTGGTCCCTACGTGGTGCTTTTCAAGAATACTTTCCTGAAACGGCCATCACAAGAATTAAAATGTATTTGTTGACTTTTGCTGATTATTTCTCACTTCTAAAACACACCATTTTGAATTTGCAGGTATGAATATAAGCAAGAGTGAGATAACAAAAGAAACTTCATTAAAACCATCCCGGAGATCCCTGCCTTGCCTCGCCCAGAGCTATGCCTACTCAAAAAGTTTGAGCCAATCTACCTCACTCTTCCAGTCAACGGAGAGTGAGTCTCAGGCTCCCACTTCTGTGACCTTAATCTCCTCTGACAAAGCAGAGCAAGGTGAGGAGCTATCCTGTTCTTTCGTTCAACTAGCAGAGTAAGTGTTTTCAAGCCGTTCCTTCCTTTCTTCATCTGTTTTACTAGTATTTATTAGAGCTCTTAGCAGGAAGGCTGGCATAGAAAGAACAATATGCCAGTCAGTGGAAGGCCAGTTGTTGGCCAGATGTGTTTTCACTTCTTATTTGCCATGAAAATAGCCAAACTCATGGGAACCTGGACCTAATATTTCCTGTTTGCGGGAGCAGACAGACCTGCTACCTGAATTGCTAGGTCATTATCATTTCTGGTGAGAATTGATAACCAGTAATTGAGTAGAATATGTCAGCAATGATAAAATCAGTTTCCCAAAAAGAAAGATGAAAAACTCCAAATAATATTGACGGTAAAGCAATGCAGACTTGGCTGCAGTAAGATGTGGTTGGACAAGTGTTAGCAATGGAATGTTGGCACCGAAGTCTTAGATGACAAAAGGGCTGAAATACAGGGAAGTGCCAGCTAAATGCTGCGTTAATGAGACTTTGTGGCTGCCCTGGGCACCCTTCTCCACATATCTGCCCGTCTGAGACACCATTGTGCTTTTACACAATTTCTTTTCACAAAAGCCAAGAGTCAAAATATAGCCAAGCCCCCTGTCATTCGGTGGGTGAGATGTGTTTTTATTTTTTCATCCCATCTTTTTGTCTTATGAGAATGCATTCCTTTATGATTCTTTGGGGTTGTTTATTCTTCTGGATAACTTGAAAATATCAAGATTCTCAGGGCACCTGGGTGGCTCAGGCAGTTAAGCATCCGACTTTGGTTCAGATTATGATCTCACTGTTCATGGGTTTGAGACCTGTGTCAGGCTGTGTGCTGACAGCTTGGAGCCTGGAGCCTGCTTCAGATTCTGTGTGTGTGTGTGTGTGTGTGTGTGTGTGTGTGTGTGTCTCTTCCCCTCCCCCACTTGTACTCTATCTCTCTCTCAAAAATAAATAAAACATTAAAAAATTAAAAAAAAAGAAAATACCAAGACTCTCTTTTCAATAATGTCGTGAAATCACTACCAATTATCAGTAGCTTAAATCCATACCCAATAACTACTTTTTTAGTAGCTAATTATTCAAGAAAATGAAGGTATTAAAATATAATAGAGGTATATCTTGCTCTAATTGAGTGAAATTTTAATTAACCAATTTCAACTCATTAACTTAAAAAAAATTCTGTTTGGCTATCCTTTGGAAATCGGCCACTATGGTCATTTTTTTAGATGTTAATGTTTTTATTTCCCAAAACTATGAGTGGCTTTTTTTTTTCTTCTAGTTAACACTGAGGAAGATAAAAAAGACTCTGTGCTCAAATGCTCTTTTGCTGACCTCAGTGACTTTTGCTTGGGTAAGTTGATTTCTAGTATTTCTACTCCTTTACTCCCTCTCCAAAGGTAAACTGCCTTCTTCAAATCTAGAACATTATTTTTTAAGAAAAAAAAAATTCATACTTGGTCTTTAGTATTTGATGGGTGAGTATAATAATGAAGGTGAAAAAATGAGTAGCTATTTCATCTACTTATTCAAGTAGCATAAGAAGATTTTTAATGAACAATAATCTCATAACCAAAAATTTTTAATGCTTTCAATTCTCTGTGAATAAGCACATTAATACAGTTATTTCTAGATTTATCAAATTTCAACAGATCCCCTGTTGTGTCGGATGAAGATTTAGCGTATTTGCATAACCTTTCAATTTTTCATAGTTATATTGCCATTTAAAATTTTAAACCTCTCTGCTGTTTAAATTTCTAGCTTTAAATAGTGTATGTATACCTTTATATCATGTTCAGTCACATTTTAATGATTATCTCTTGACTCTGTACTTGGCAAATAATGCTTTGGTGGTTCCAATTGTTATGACCTCTGTGCCGCTCTTGAGTAGTCCTAGAGTCAAGGTCAAATTGTTTCCCCTTTCCAATCCTCCATCAAATAATCAAAATCATGCCACACTAAACTTATTTTCTTCTATATACCACAAACTTTTGTTAGTCTTATTTTCCTAGATTATGTTTTTTTTCTTCTTCTTTTTGGGAGGAGAAAAAAATCTTATCTTCTAAATATCCCCATATGTTCCAGATTCTTATTTTTATATCCTTTATCTCATTCTTCTTTAAAAAATTCTTCATGGTCACTGACTTCTCATTGGATTCCTAGATTCAGTCTAGTTTCTAATTTCCCACATATTCCTCTTTCTTAGTTTTCAGTCTCATTTTTTTTCGAGTATATCCTTAAGCAACTACCTCTGAAGGCTCATGTGAGGTGCAAACTTTCTGAGTTACAGTATGTCTGACATTTCATTTTATTTTCTTGGTTATAAAGTTCGAGGTTAAAAAATCATTTTCCTCAGGGTGCCTGGGTGGCTCAGTCTGTCAAGGATCTGAGTCTTTATTTCATGATTTCACAGTTCTGGAATTCAAGTCTCACATAGAGCCTTCACTAACAGTATGGAGCCTACTTGGGATTCTGTCTTTCCCCTCTGTCAGAATAAATAAATAAACATTAAAAAATAATTTTCCTCAAAATCTGGAGACTGATTCATTGTCATCTAGCATCTGTTGTTACTGCTAAAACCCCAATCGCTGTCTGATTCTTGTTCGTCAATGATTTTTTTTCTTCTCTCTGTACATTTTTATTAACTTTATTTTTGTGTGTTACAAAATTATATAACATGTTTTGGTGTGTGTGTACATGTATGTGTGTGCATTTGTTTTCATCTCATGGTTTTGATTTCTTCCTCAGTTGTAGAAGATTTCCTGCACTTTTCTTCCAAATGATTTTTCATTTCTTTGTGTGTGTGTGTGTGTGTGTTGAGAGAATGGTGAGGTCATATATGTATATTTGATTTCCAAGAGTCATTTTTGTTTTCAGAATATAGTTTTTTCAGAGCATCTTATTGTATTTCATGAACACGACACCTCTAATGTCCCTAATTACACTTGTGATTATCTTAAGTTTTTCCTTTGCTTTATAAAGTTGAGTCTACAGTTGCAGAGATCCATTTTTCTGACTGCCTAAATTAGTCATTCTCTTTTAGGCTGTAGAATTTCCAAGGGTTTCTGGTGATCTTTGTTCATCCATTTACATTTAAGAATAAAACAATAGGGGCACCTGGGTGGCTCAGTCAGTTGAGTGTCCAAATCTTGATTTCAGCTCAGGTTATGATCTCAGGATCATGAGATTGAACCTGACATCAGGGTCTGTGCTAAGCATGGAACTTACTTAAGATTCTCTTTTTCTTGAGGCACCTGGGTAGCTCAGTCGGTTGAGCATCGACTTTGGCTCAGGTCATTATCTTGTAGTTCATGAGTTCAAGCCCCACATCGGGCTCCCTGCTTTCAGGGAGCAGCCTGCTTTGGCTTTCTCTCTGTCCCTCCCTCACCTGCACTCTCTTGAAAATAAATAAACATTAAAAAAAAAAAAAAAGTTCTCTCTGTTCCTTTTCCTGGCTCATATTCTCTCTCCCTCCCTTTCTGTTTCCTTTCTCTCTCTCAAAAAAAAAAAAAAAATACTAAACAACATGAAGACTGACACAGAGTTCTGAGTACATGGACAAGTCTCAGGAAAGGAAAGCTCTCACTATAGAGTAAATGGCTAAGTAGTCATTGCTTTGGTGATCCACCCAATGTCGGATTCAAAACTGTACTCCAGAGTGCTGATTCCCACATTACTGCTCCTGTACTTTGAATTTCTTTAGAGAAAAATTTCTGTTTGCATGTTTTATTGTCAGACCTTCCGTTTTCTTCATGTTTTCAACCCTGATGCTGATTCTTACTCTTGTCTTTGTTTATCTTCCATCTTTGTCCAGACAGATTTGCCTAAGGGAATTCACTGTCTTTCTCCCTCTGCACAAAATCTAAACTACTCTAGCAGCTAACAGTCTTCCATTAGAATTTTCCCTGCTAGAAAACTGTTGTAGGTTTATACTTTTTGAAAGTTATTATCATGTTAATGAAGTCTCAAGAGCAAGGGACAATCAACGTATTTGAAAGCTCATTCAGCCATCTTGATCTTTGTTTCTTTACCAACTAGTTGATAGTAAACACCTCTTTAATGCATGAGCCAAAGAATGAAACCTATAGAACACTTACCTTAGCAATTCAGTACACAGTTTTACGTTTAAAAATCTATTCTAAAAAAATAGTATCATAAATGAAAAAACATTTTTCCTTGCAGCTTTCTTAATAAGAATGAGGAATGGAAGAAAATTGAATATTCTGATAATTGTACTATTGAACATTTCATGGCATGTTGTTGAGTGGAAAAAAATAGCTTTAATATACATAGAGACTTCTCCTCATTTTAATTAAAAGCATATTGGAAAAGAGCTAGAAAGAAATATACCAATATGCCAGCTAAGAGTGCATGTCTTCATACAGTAAAATTATTTGTGGTTGTTTCTTTCCTCTTGCTGTCTATATTTTCTTTTTTCTGTAAATGACATATACAAATATTATATAATAAGAATATGTAAAGAAAAAATTCACATCAGAATTTTTGATAAGTAGAGAAAATTACTCATATTTCAGTCAGAATAACACACAATTCTATGGATAGTTTTCAAAACTAAATTTTGAAACTGGTTGATAGTCACTCAGTATTTGGAATAACAGTCATACCGAATGATTCTATCCTGACCCTCTACTGGGAGTCAATAGACAAGTTTACTTAACCTTCTCTTTTGCCTTTTGCTATTATCATGCAAGATTTACTGCAGTTGAGCGAGGTTTACATTCAGATCTGTAGCTTGCTGGACTCGGTACATGAGCAGTGCCTTCGAAGGGGGGCTATTCTTCTTCATAAACTGAATAGAAAGGAAATGAAGTCAGGATTTATCAGAAAGTGACATTACTCTGCCCCAACATTTATTTTACAACCTCAGCGTGAGCTTATTTATAACCTTCAGAAGGTTAGTCCCAGATTTTCAGTAGTGAGCATGTCAGAGGCCTGCCTGCATTGCCTACATCAGTGATTTTCAACTCTGGCTACACATTCTAGTCACCAGGGAGCTTTTAAAACTCTCTGGGTCCCAGCTCCAGAGAATCAGTTTTAATTGGTCTGAAGTGAATTCAGGATCCATAATTTCAACTATACCCGAGATAAATATTAAAGGTAGTCAGAATTAAGTATTTGTAGCCTGAAACGTGTATCTTGATTTCTCTCTGAGGACATCCTTAAGGTACTTTTTCATAATTTTTCAAACAATGAGCTGTGTTATCTATCACAGCATTCTAAATTACTGTGAATTCGTCATGTTTCTTGTAATACTCACTTTTGTGTGTGTGACATAGAAATAGTGCTGGCTTATTAAGTTTCCTAATTAAAGGAAGACAACCACCAGCAGGTTCATTTCATATACTGTTATGCCCAGAATTCGGGAACCCCAAGAACCACCAGGGAGCCGAACCCAATGCAAGAACAAAGAGCCTTTATTCGAGCTAGCTCGAGCTCAATCTCCTACCTGCACCGATGCAGCGATACAGCGGTGGGGAGAGAGGGAGAGAGGGAGAGAGGGAGAGAGGGAGAGAGGGAGAGAGGGAGAGAGGGTAAGGGAGAGGGAGAGATCTAAAGGCCCAAGAGTTTTAAAGGAGTAGTGGGAGGGGTGATGGTCGTGGCCCTAGCCGATTGGCTGAGGAAGGGTCAGGGTCCTGTTCCTTTCCAAGGTGGAAAACAGGTGTCTCTATTTGGGGGGATACAGGTGCTCTAAGGATTGGTCCCAGTTGGCCTAGTGAGAAGTGGAACCTGATTAATTGGTCTGGGGTGGTCTAGTGAGGGGTGGAACCTGATTGATTGGTCCATCTTCTACTTCCTATTCTTTTGGAGTCCCGATTTGCCCTTACAATATTACATCAACATCAAAAAGAACTTTTCGTCAGAACATGTACACTCTATCAGAGTACAAAGGTCTTTCCCAGAGTAATTAATTCTGAAAGTGGTGACTATTTTTATTTTCTGATAAGAAGATAAAAACAAGAACAAAAACCTGGTCCAAAATACCCATAAGGACGATATAGTTTGCAAAGCACCTTTCACTAATAATTCTCTCAAATTAATACTAGTTAATAGCCTTAACAATAACTCTGGTCATGAAAACCTTTCCATTCAATTCTATGCATCTTATTACAATAGGTTACCATCACACATGTTAACATTATCACTAAGTGCTTAATGTAATTGGATGTCCTAACTCCGTGTTTCCTTCCTCATCATTCCAGTGTATCCCAATCTACACGCTTGACTTATGTTCCTATCTCTCCAGGCATTGTGCCCTATAGTCAATATTTTAGCACCCCCAGTATAAATATACCATTTATTCCATTTAAGGAAACATCACAGCTTATAAAGGGATTAAAGCTTGTACACATGAAGTATTTGCCTTTACAATGAAGGTGAGATTGTAGCTCTGGCTGATGGTACGATCACCAACCATTCCAGAAATCCATCTGGATGTAACGCCTGGCTGGAAAGCACTCTTTTAGAGTCAGCCACATATCTAAAATGTGAATGATTTTATTGTCTTTGAGAAGAGATCCAGCAAAATGATGTCAAATATACCGAGAGTGTAATTAAATAAAGCATGAGTATTTTAGCAATACATACTCTTTTTTAAATTCAACCAAGTTTCATTTTCTAATTTTGCTTTAGAGTGCAGACTGCCAGCTTCTGGGTTGGTTAACACATTTCCAATTACCAACAGACTCTAATACAATTTTTTGGAACCTGACTGATGCATCTAATTAATAGCTTTATATATATATATATAACTACTTTGAACTGTCCCATGAGAATATCAATGCTGGGGTAGGGTTAACTACATGTGGTCAGTGTTCCATTGAGGAAGAGTATTTCTCACTGTTCAAAATGATAGCTATGGAGAAAGGAACATTCATGGTTCTGTTGATTCAGAGCTGGACATTTCCACTAAGTTTGCCTCACAGGATTTGTGGTATATTATGGATGAAATGCTGTTTTTCCAGCCAGACATTGGCCAAATTCTCATTGTTGTATCTACTTGCTTTGTCATTGTGGCATATCATTAAACACTCTGACCCTCAGTAATCTCATTTGTTAATTGGAATTAATGATCAATACTTTGCAAGATTATTGAAATAAAGAGACATAACTCTACCACACTCCTAGCACAGCATCTTAGAGGTTCAACAATAGTTGCCCATTGCTTTATTCACTACCTTGTAAGCTTATCTTTCACCCCAAATTTTTCTGGACTCAGAGATATCTTCACTAATGAGCTGTTTCTATTATCACCAAAATGTGATTTTTAAGGCAAAGTGGAATAGCAATAATTTACCAAACACTTATTACACAACTCTCTACCTGCATCATTCTCATTTAATTTTCATAACAATTCTTTGGGTCAGGTACTATTTTATTTTTATTTTTTAAATATTTATTTATTTTTGAGAGAAAGAGAGACAGAGGGTGAGCAAGAGAGGGGCAGAGAGAGAGGGAGACACAGAAGGTGATGCAGGCTCCAGGCTGCCAACACAGAGACCAATGAGGGGCTCGAATCCACAAACTGTGAGATCATGACCCAAGCCGAAATCTGGCATTTAGCCTACTGAGCCACCCAGGCGCCCCTGGGTTAGCTACTATTATCAGCCTCTTTTTACAGCTGAGGAACCTGATTGGCCAAAAGATAAAATAACTTGCCAAATGGCATAGCCAAGAAAGCCATATAATCTAGCCAAGGGAGAATTGAATTTCCAACCCAGGAAGTCTTAATCCCTCATCTTCTCTCTTAATCACCACAGTAGGAAGACAGTCCTTTGAGGTGAAAAGTGGTTAGTAATGTCCAGAGGACACTAGCTCTGCAAGATGTTGTTAAGTATGAGGCTGTGAGCAGCGAAAGATAGGGGTAACACTGCATGGCAAAATATATTGGAGAGATGATTGACTGAAGAAAGCTCATCAGGTTGAGAGGTTTAGAATTTAGTTTTTGTCTTCATTGTTTTTATTGTTATCTGTGAGCCTTTAATTCTACTTTTCATAGAGCAGCTTTCAAAGTCAGGGTACCATTTCATCCTGTGCCCCCAGCTACACAGACAAACAGACATGCATGCACGCGCGCGCACGCATACACACACACACACTCACACACAATTATTCTGGAAAGTGCTGATCCATGTAACAATGAATTTGAAATCTTGATGTAACAATACTCTTGTCTGTCTGTCCTGGAAGCCCTGCTATCATCACCCACCCTTTCTCCTGTTAGTATGACAAGGACAGAAAAATCCATAATAACAAATAACTGATGCTTGATTCTGCCCACACTCATGCTGCAGCAAAATCAGATAACTTCGATGTGACATAGTCAGGGCTTATTAAAACCAACATAATTTTAGTCCAACCAACCAAAATATACATCTGTCTAATCTTGTGAAATCCACATTTTGCTAACATTATGAAACGAGTCCCTTAGGAAGCAGTTTATATTAGAGTAGTAAGATTATTTGTTTTCTATGAGCTTAATAGTTCAGCTTGGTGGAGTGTTCAATTTATTTTTTAGAGCAGTTATGATAAAATGAATATATGGTGATTTTGCTTTCATTTTGTAGTATAAGATAATCTCCACTAGGTTTTTAAAAATTTTTTAATGTTTATTTTTGAGAGAGAAAAAGACAGAGCACAAGTTGGGGAGGGGCAGAGAGAGAGGGAGACACAGAATCTGAAGCAGGCTCCAGGCTCTGAGCTGTCAGCACAGAGCCCAATGTGGGACTCGAACTCATGGACCGTGAGATCATGACGTGAGCCAAAGTCAGCTCCTCAGCCTACTGAGCCACCCAAGCCCCTCTTCACTAATTTTTGATATTTTTTTTTCAAATAGTATTTCATCCTAAGATGGTGTAGAAAAGAACTTTGTAGTAACATTACCAACCTATTTCAGGATTACAGAAATAAGGGAATAACACTGAATGAACATATTGTTTTCCAGTTGTGACAGCCTCATATTCACTGTAAATCATTTCAATTGTTTGTTAAACCCATTAAGTAAGTCCTCTTGGTTCAATTTTCACATTACATTCAAAATCTGATACTGTTTAGCACTTGGCTGCTATAAGTCCTGTATCCAAGTCACACCTTGTCCAGTCTGCCATGTCTCTTGGTAGATCAGAATAATAACTTCCTAATTGTCTCTGCTCCAATGCTTGTCTCCTTATGGTCTATTTTCATAGAGCAGTTGCAGGAAGCTCTCATAAAAGGAAAATTAAATCTCATCATTTCTCTACTCAAATCCCTCCTGGTTTCCCATTACATGTAAAATGTAAGCTCCTCACTGTAGCCTTCAGAGGCCTTACAGGATCTGGGCCTGTTCTCTCTTAGCATTTGCTAATGCTTCCTTTGACTCGCAGTGCTATAGCCAATCAGCCCTCTTTTCTTCTTTGTTCATAATAAGCTTGCACTTACCCAAGGCCCTCTTGAGAGAAATTGGATTCATACAAGCTTCACTTTGTGTCTCCTAATCTTGATTAGGAGGTCTTACCAGGAATTAAAAGATTTATTTTTTTCCCTCTTCCCTTTCCCAGAGGAGACTTTGTGAGCCTTATTGGTGCCTGCAGCCCAGAATCAAGAACAGTACCTTGTACAGGGCAGGTTCTCAAAGACTATTTTTAGGATCACTGGAAGGATAGATGAATGGATGAAAGACAAGAAGAATATTGACACACATGTTTTTGGAGAATCTGCTCTCCGTTACTACTTTGCTTTCCATGATGTCATTCATAGCTGTGATTTTTCTCACCTGTGAGGAATCAGCACTCTGTTATTTTTCTCACCAAAAACTTAATCTAATTCCGTTCTTCTTTTTTATGTAAGTTGTGTTGACAAATCTTTTTGTAGAGAGTCCTAATAGCTCTGGCTCTTCTTAAGTAGTAGGAGAATGCCTTTCTAACATTATTTTTACAGGAAGTCCTCCCAAATACCCATTCCTGCTTTCTATTATTATAGCACTTTGTTATAATACCATTATACTCAGTTCACAGGTGATAATTGCTATTTATATCTGTCTTATTCATATTTTCTGATATACATTGTCTACTTAGTGATAGATGGGTGGAAAATTGGTGATTAGGTGAATGTATTGAATGATAGGTGTGGATAGAATAAACACTGGCACACCGGCACAGTGGAAAGCCGTTTATCTTCAAGATGTGCCTTGTGGGATGGACTGAATATAGCTCCGGCACTACCCTCACTGTGACTGGCTAGTGTCAGGACTTTAGAACACTGCTAGGGTAGGAAGAAGGAGGCAGCAAGGAACTGCAAAGAATTAATAAGTCTGGATCTTCATTACCACCATATTCTAACCATATATGGACCATTAGGTTTATTCTTCATAGGGCACTTCAGTGGATTAATAATTTTAAAAATCATGGAATTTATTAACAACCAGAAGATCCTGTTTCAGGAACGATATCACTCAGTAGAAAGGTGTACACCGTCTTTGTCTCATGTTCCTGATTTATGAAATGGAGACCTCAGTATTACAGTTTGATATTTTTCTTATAATATAAATAGGGATTGAGCAGAACTGAATTAAGAGCTTTTGTGAGATGCAAGTAAAGAGAATGTACCTTGGGAATATTAATATTCATATTAATTAAAAATAAATTCATGTGAAAAAATTGATTTTGATTTGCTGAAATCATTATTAGTTCTCTTTTCACTATATCAAGCTCCCTGCTTCAACATATTGAATGATTTTTTAAGCTTTGAGCTCTCTTTTTTTTTAATAACAACAGCTTTATTGAAATAATTCACATACCATATAATTCACATTATACAACTCAATGGTTTTCAGTATATATAAATTTATATATAAATTATAAAGAATAAAAATAACCTTAAGCCATTATTATTATTATTTTAATCTTCGTCCCTGGCTACTCTGGCGATCCCGGAACACACTATCATCAGCAATGTGTGGGAAGGTTACACAGGTGGAAATAAGTGGAGGCCAACTAATAAGATCGCTCACACGTATTTAAAATTGCCTAACATTACCTCATCCACTTCCAGATGCTCCACCAGTTACATTACAACGTAGCAAAGTAAGGAAATGGCATTAAAATAAAGAAGAATTGAGCTGGAATACTTTGTCAATCATAATTACTCTCTCAGAAGTGGCTCTAAGGTTTATGCTGCAACCACAGGAGACTGCTCTCCTGATTGGACTCCTTGAGTTTTGAGTTGATGTTGGTTTGTAAATGAAATTTGGAAGAGTTAATGGATTCCCACTTGACTCAATAAAAGTTTTCATTAAAAATTATATTACTGATGATTGGAAAAGGGATTCGTAGATTAGATTTTAAATGTTCGTTGGCATATTCAAGTTAATTACATTGTTTGCTGTCCATTTAGGCTTTAAAAAAGAAGATGTGGCTTTTTTTTTTTTTTGTAGTCCCAAAATAAATAATTGGCTTTGTAGATTCCTAATCCCTAGAATTATAAATTTAGAGAAAGATCAAAGGAAGAGAATATGTATTTCTTCAATACCTTTTGTGTACAAATCACATAGATTATTTCACTTAATCCTTGGAAGGAGATGTTATTATCCCAGATTTTCAGATTAAGAAACTTTAACTGAGCCACCGTCTTTAAACTAATAAATGACATAACCAGGATTAATTTGGGTTTGCTAAAATCATTATTAGTTCTCTTTTTATTGCATTGGACTCCTTACTTCAACATATTAAATGACTTTTAAAAAAATTTTTTAATGTTTATTTATATTTTAGAGAGAGAGAGAGAGAGAGAGACAGAGCATGAGTGGGGAAGGGGCAGAGAGAGAGAGGGAGACACAGAATCCGAAGCAGGCTCCAGACTCTGAGCTGTCAAGCACAGAGCCCGATGCGGGGCTCAAACTCACGAACTGTGAGATCATGACTTGAGCCGAAGTTGGACGCTTAACAGACTGAGCCACCCAGGCGCCCCTAAATGACTTTTTTAAGCCTTGAAAATCTTGTTTTTTTCCTAATATAGTAGCTTCATTGAGATATCATTCAAATACCATAAAATTCACCCATTTTAAGTGTACAACTCAATTATTTTTAGTATATTCACGGAGGTGTGCACTCATCACCATAATCAATCTTAGAATATTTTTATCACCTCAGAAGGAGACACCATACCTATTAGCAGTTACCTATTATTCTTACCGCAATTCCCTAAGCTTCAAGTAACCCCTCATTTACTTTCTGTCTCTATAGATTATTCTGAACAGATCATATAAATGGAATCATGTAATATTTGGTCTTTTTTCACTTAGCCTAATGTATCCAGGAGGTCATCCATGTTTTAGCATTACTCAATGCTTCACTCTTTTTTATTGCAAATAATATCTCATTGTATGGACAATCCATGTTTCATTTACCCATTCATCAGTTGATGGATATTTGAATTGTTTTTGCTTTTGGGCTATTACGAGTAATGCTGCAAATTTTTTGAGAATTTTATTTTCATTTCTGTTGAGAATGTACCTAGGAGTAGTATAGGAAATCAAAAGTTTTTACATAGTTAAACTGCCAGATTGGTTACTACAGCAACTGCACTATTTTTCATTCCCCATCATCAGTGTATGGGGGCTCGATGTCTCTACATGCTTACCAATGTTTGTTATTATCCATCTTTTTTTTTTTTAAGTTTTTATTTATTTCTTTTGAGAGACAGATAGAACACAAGTTGGGGAAGGGTAGAGGAAGAGAGAAAGGAAGAATCCCAAGCAGGATCCGCACTGTCCGTGCAGAGCCCGATGCAGGGCTTAAACTCACAAACTATGAGATCATGACCTGAGCTAAAATCAAGGGTTGGTCGCTCAGCTGACTGAGCCACCAAGGCCCCCCCCCATCTTTTTTATTATAGCCATACCAGTGAGTGTGAAGTGGTCTCATTGTGGGTTTGATTTACATGTCCCTGGTAACAATGATGTTGAGCATCTTTTGTTGGCTACCTGTATATCTTTTGTTTGGAAAAATGTCTATTCAGATCCCTTGCTCATTTATGAACTGGGTTATTTGTCTTCTTATTAATGGGTTCTAAATATTATATACACACATATATGCATATATATGCTCTTGTTTCTTATATGGATACAAGCACATACATGCATGTACAACATGTTTATTTGTGTATATATGCATGTATATGTCATCTGCATGGTGTGTATGTGTTTGTGTGTGTGTGTGTGTGTGTGTGTGTTATTCTATGTCAAGTGCTGATAAAAGTAATAAAGCCTTATGAGGAGATAAAGAACTATGGGAGGTTCTATTTTAGAAATGGTGGTCAAGGAGAGATTCTCTGAGGCAGTGACATGAGCAGAACCCTGACTTCAATGCAGGCTGAGCATTCCTGGCAGAGAAAGGAGCAAGTGCAAAGGCTCTGTGGCGAGGGCATACTTAATATCAAGGAAACCCAGTGTTGCAGGATGTGGGGGAGTGAGGATAGAGTTGTAAAGGGGCAAGAAGTGGTAGCGAGGGGCCTGATGCTTACCCAGGGGGCCATAATGTAGATATAATTTTACTTGGAGCCACAAAATATTGGAAGGTTTTGAGCAGGAGTTTAATGTAACTTAACTTAAACTTCGAAAGGGCCCCTCTGTCCCTTGGCTGTCATGTGGTTGGCAAAAGATAGAAACAGGAAGATTGGTTAGGAAACTCTTACAGACTTCTGTCAAGAGGGAGTGGTGGTTTGGGTTAAGAAACTACAACGTTGATAAATGACCAACTTCTGGATATAATCTGAAGGTAGTTCAGACAGCAGGGATGGGCATTTAAATCCCATAGTCATTCAGCAAATTTTACTGAATGGCAATGGCCGACCAGACCTAGTTCTAGACGTGAGGGACAAAGCAGTGAACGAAAAAGACCAGAAAAATGAACAAAGCAAAAAACTGGCCCACAAATACCCTAGTGAGGGAAATAGATAGTAAATGAAGATAAATAAAATCATATTGCATGTTCAATTCTGATAGATGCTAAGAAGTAAAGCAAAGCAGAAAAATAAACGATACTTCATGCTCAGTCAACAAAATTTACTTAATGATAGGACATTAGGTATAAGAGAAAATGAGGAGTCATGATTTCGGCCTGTGTAACTGGAAGAATGGAGTTGCTATTTATTAAAATGGTAATTGTTCCTGTATTTTATTATGCATAGGCTTGGGGGAACATTCTTGTGAACATAGATTTTTTTTTATTTTAGATGATTTTAAGATTCCTCTCCAGTTGTGCTCTTAAAACATATTGAGGGGCACCTGGGTGGCTCAGTTAGTTAAGCGTCTGACTTCAGCTCAGGTCATGGTCTTATGGTTCCTGAGTTTGAGCCCTACATCGGGCTCTGTGCTGACAGCTCAGGGCCTGGAGCCAGCTTCAGATTCTGTGTCTCTCTCTCTCTCTCTCTGACCCTCCTCTGCTCATATTCTGTCTCTCTCTCTCTCAAAAATAAATAAACATTAAAAAAAAACACATATTGACATTCTTTGTTCCAAAAATTTTACTAATTTATATTGATTCAGAAAACAAATGACTATTATCAGTTTCCCTAGCATCTCATATTTAAATTTTTTTAAATGTTTATTTAATTTTGAGAGAGCAAAGACAGAGTGCAAGCAGAGAAGGAGCAGAGACAGAGGAAGACACAGAATCTGAAGCAGGATCCAGGCTCTGAGCTGTCAGCATGGAGCCTGGCGTGGGGCTTGAACCCACGAACTGTGAGATAATGACCCAAGCCGAAGTCGGATGGCTTAACCAACTGAGCCACCCGGGTGCCCCTGGATATTTTTATTGAAAATAAAAGATGCAATGGGGTGCAGAAGATCTGAAAAGCTTTCATGAAGTTGGTGGCATTTGGCGAGTCTTTGAAAACTGAACTTTCCTCCAGCAATAAATATAATAATGTAAGGATGCTCCCATTCCAGGAATATTTGTGTTACAGGAATTAAAAAGAAAGAAAAGAAAATTAAATTACATTAAAATTAAAGTAAACAAAATATAAAAATCTCTGTGTAGAAAATTTAATCATGGATGGAATATGGTTTAAATGAGTGGAAAACTTCTATAAATTGTATCACTTGCATTCCATGGTAAATGAAATACATGAACATAAATTACATTTCTTCTTTGGTAAACATTAAGTTAGCTAGCAATCACACAATTATAGAGGATAGGGGACTGTTTGAGATGTTGAAAAAACTTCATTACTGATGAGAAAATGGACTGTCAGGGAAAGAAATGACATAGGATGGGGCGGGTTTCAGATGAGGACTCACAATTTTGTGACCCACAGGCCAGTACACGCTCCAGCATATGCCATTTACCTATTGCTATTTAACCACAAAGATCTTCCTTGCTCTCCAGTATTGAAAGGTTTGGGGAGAGAGAGAGAGAGACAGGGAGATAGAGGAAAAGGAAAGGAGGGAGGAGTAGAAAGAAAAAAAAGAGAGAGAGAGAGTGAGAGAAACTTTTGTGCCTTACAAAACGATAAGCTGGACATAAGGGGGTTTCGTTAACTGCTCCAACAAATGAACTCCAAAATTTCAGTTTTTTTCTCACTCATCTGACACCTATTGAAGACAAGTCCAAATTATGCATTTTTGTTTCTCCACCTGGGCTATTCTTCAAAAGTTTCCTGTATAATTTAATGCCTCACCTTCCTGGGTCTTTGCTCAAATCTTACTACAATTCTCTGTTTAAAATAGCATTCCTCTCCCCACCTTTGACACCTACATCCTTCCTTTCTACTGTCTATTTTCCACTGCATTTACCACAAAACATATTTACTATTTTCTTAATTTTTGTTATTTATTGTTTTTCTTCTTGTACTTGAATGTGTCATGAAGGCAGGATTCTGTTTGCTGCTATATTTCCAACTCTTAGAACAATGTCTGGCATGTCATAGGTGTTTAATAAATAATTGTTAAATGCATAAAATGTAATCTACGTAAATCTAGGAAAATCATTATAGTATATTCGCCAGCATCAGCTTTGGAGTCGAATCTGGATGTCTTTCAGTTCTAGATGACCTCCTGACTGAATTAGTGACTGTGACAGGATACTTAATCTTCATCTGCCTTAATTCACTATTAAATGTAGGTAAAAAGTATACCCACTTCGTACAGTTGTTATAAGGAATAAAGGAAATAATACCTACAAAGTTTCTGGCTCTTTGTGTGTACTCAGCAAATGTCAACCATCAGTTAGCTCTTTTTAATAAATCTAGGTATAACCGTAAGTGCTTAAAGCATATTAACATAATTGGCAATTAATTACATACTAAGGCATAATATTACCTGTCCAATCTTAATTCATACCATTGCTAAGATTCCAGTACTCTGGCTGTACGTGCCATAACATGTTATAGGAGATTTTAAGCATTACTAGTAAAAAAAATAATGCATGTATAATAAATACATTTTTACTCTGTTATAATACTAAGTCAAATGACTGAACTCTTTAAAGTCATACATATTTGGCTATGTCAAAATTTATGTTTGGTGGGTGTCAACAGATGGAATAAAATAACTCCAAAACATTTTGATTTATTTGAAAAGGCTAAATATATATGATCCTGTTTTTGAATTTGAAGAGAAGCTTGTATCCTATGGAATGCAGATTTTGTGAGGCTCGTCACAGTTTTTGGTTGTACTTGTAGCCACCATAGAAGCTTCTTGTTTTGTACTTTTTTTACCTTGACCAGAGCTTGTTCATTGCTCATATACATTCTTACACATGGTTGATATTACGAGGTTTTACTCTTTTTGTAATTCTAATAGGAATTATATTCCAATATTCTCTCTTGTTTTTGTAGCTGTAGTTTCATTTCAATCTCTTTATATTTTTAAAAAGATTTTCTTGTAATGTTTGTTAGTCTTTCTTCTATAATTTTTCAGAGCTTCTGTAACCCTTCAGTCAAATTCACATTTAGAAAACTTTCCAACTTTTAAGAAAACAAATTCTCAAAATTCATGCAGTTTTTAATTAAGCAAATAAATGTTTGGGAATGTGTTGAATTCCTAGAAATATCTTTGTCTTCAAGTTCAAAAGAGGTGATGAGTGCATGATTCTAATTTTATTTTCAAAAAGTTTAAGTACGTTAAACAGTAGTGATGCATTTAATTCTTATGAAAGTTACTGTAACGTCAGCATTAATACACTAACACGGAAACTTCCATGTTAGTTCTTTTCTTTCTTTTCTTTTCTTTCTTTTCTTTTTTTTTTTTTTTTTTGGCTTACATTTTGGTCGAATGGGTCATAAGAGAGTTATACTTGGCTAAATCTTGGAAAATCATGAATGAAAGAGAGATTAGTACATTTAGAGAGAAAGAAAGGAAAGAAGTATAAAAATGGATGTAATTTTCTCTTTCTCTTTTCTAGCCCTAGGAAAAGATAAGGATTACATGGATGAATCGGAACATGCTAATTATGACCGATCTCGGCTTATTAAAGACTTTGTTCCCAAAGACAATTCTGAATCCAAGGGAAAATTGTCTAAGGTAATACAAACTAAACTACCAATAAGTCACTTGAAAGCATTATGTCTAAAACCTTGCATTTCCTTTCAACATTCTGTATATTGTGCTGGAGGGCACAAAGCTTAATACATATCTTTAAGGACTTAAAGGTGGAAAAGTTATATGAAGACATCATATTCATGTATATTACCAAATATTTTTTAAAAAATATTCTGAATTGTAACATTAACCTTTAGGTGTTTACTACCTCGTTTTTAAAATTTTTATTGAAAGGTTGCATGGTTTCGTGAGAGCATGGGATAGACCAAGATTTGAATTCTAGTTCCACAACTTCCTACTCGTGATCGTTTGAACAGGTTAATTATACTCACTGACCCTTGTTTTTTTCATCTATAAAGTTGGATTATGCTGTCTGGTTGACAGAATTCTTTGACGAGTGGATGAGAAAACCATATGAAAGTATTTAGAGCACAGCTGACTATATGCAGGTTTTTAAAAACAACGTGGAAGCTGAGAATACCTCATTGAAACTATAGTTCTTCGGGGCACCTGGGTGGTTCAGTAGGTTAAGCATCCAACTTCAGGTCAGGTTATGATCTCATGGGTTTGTGAGTTCGAGCCCCGCGTCAGACTCTGTGCTGACATCTCAGAGCCTGGAGCCTGCTTCAGATTCTGTGTCTCCCTCTCTCTCTGCCCCTCCATTGCTAACTGTCTGTCTCTCAAAAATGAATAAATATTAAAAAAATTTAAAAAAAGAAACTATTATTATTCAACAAAGGAAGAACTGGGCTAGAATTCAGTTTAAAAAACCTTTGACAGCAGCAATCCCACCATCCCTCAAACAAAATGAAGAGATGCACTCTTCCAAGCATCTGAGTTCGGTCATTCAACACAAAATATCATCCCTATTTGATATGTTCCAAGACAAATTCTGGCTCAGTCTGAGCTCACTGGTTTTTTTTTCATTGTTTCCTATTGATTAAAGTGGGAATGGCTTTGTAAAAGAAATTTGCAGGTTAATACAGGGAGATGACATAACTTTCATTGTCACTGCAAGGCCAAGAATCGAATCATTGAATATATGTTCCTCTGATGTTTGATTTTGTTTGGCTTGGATTAGTTTTTCAAATCCCTTCATTAGTCACCCAAAAGATTCGCTGAAGAAGTATGGCACAATTTAAATATTAGTATCCATACATGAGACCAACTTGATAAATAGATGTAAGAATAAATGCTTGTGTCAAATTTCTTCATTCCTCTTTCATTTTGTTTTGTTAAATGCGGTTAGTATTTTGTGCCAATAATTCTTAGGTTATCTTTACAAGTCAGGGGTTTGTCTACCCGGTTTACTTCATCGGCCTCCTTGTGTGTGTCTGATCAACATAATGCTTAGAATGTTTCTTCTATCTGTAAGCCATTGTTCCTAGTCACCTGAGAGGAGGAGTTATCAGAAATACCAAAGATAAAAACAGATATTTTTCCTTAAGATGCCCATAGCACCAATGAGCAGACAAACACAGTATGCTTTAAATACTTAGGAATGAACTGATTTAATAAAATCTGTCTCAATGCCACCAAAGATACCCACCATTTCATTTCTGCTCAACAGTAGCCCTCCCTTTCTTTCTCTTTCTGTCCTTCTTCCTTTCCTTCTTTTTTTCCTTCCTTCCTTCCTTCCTTCCTTTCTTCCTTTCTTCCTTTTTTCCTTTCTTTCTTCCTTTCTTCCTTTCTTTCTTTCTTCCTTCCTTTGTTGGTAGGCTCCATGCCCAATGTGAGGCTTGAACTCACAACCCCAAGATCAAGAGTCACATGCTCTACAGACAAAGTCAGCCAGGCATCCCAACAGTACCCATTTCTCAATCTCACTTTGACGAGACTTGAACTGTGAAATATGAAAGTTAAGAAGAAATAGTTAAACCTGCATGCATATTTTGTTCTTGATGTTAAAATAAGGGAATGGTATGTAATGATGGTAACAGATGACAGTTGTTCAAACTAAGAAATCCTAGCATAATGTCTTATTGAATCTAATTACATACTTCTCTGCTATTGTACTTATACTCAAAATGTAGAAAAATGTCATGCATTACCTAGATGTTTTGGATTCATTTTTTAGTTTCTATTAAAATAAGTCCACTTTTATCCATTTCATAGCTTAGAGCACAGTACAAATGGTCCCATTATAAAAAGAAAAAAATGGTTAAAAGCCCTTAACTGGTTACTTGCCTCTCTACAAACGAAAGACAAAGTGATCTGCTTGGATTAGGTTATTTGTGTACATTTGTTACAGGGAACCTTGACTTTTATTTCTTCTATTTGGGCCAGCATCTGGATATCCTTACATTTATAAATTGTAAGAATAAATTTATCCTTGATCAACTTTCCTCTTACTTCATCCCACTAAATGATATGAGTATTTATGTGCATATGTGTGTGCATATATTAGATATATATTTTTTTAAGTTGGGCCTTATGAAATTGACAAGAACTCTTTATGTGGTATAAAATAGCAACTTTCATATTATTTAAATTAACACGTATGATTATATGTATATATTCTGTGGCTGAAGTCTGTGCTTCACACATGTTTTTTTGGTTGGGATAATTGTACTGATTGCCAAATGCCCCATGCATATGGTGAGATGCAACTGATATTTTATGTCTTTGTAAAAGCTACTCAATTACAAGGGGATCATTTTAGAGGTGACAGAGTTTATAAAGCAAACTATAAAGTTTGTAGGGGAAAGTGACTGCTAATGTAAATTATATTGTGAGTAATGACAAATACTGGATTACAGAAAAACAAAAGGAGGTTTCCAATAAAATTTGCCATTGACTATAAACTAGGTTCATAGGAAAAGACTCCAAATCCTCCAAGGTGGTGTCGTACATTGAATTTATGAGGAAGTCTGTTGAGCTTATCAGCTGTACAAACAAACAATCAAATTTGAAAATGTATGGAGCATTTGATTTGTCAACCATTGTGCAAATATTGCCTGAAAGATCTTGGGTCAGCATGCTGAGTTTAAATTTTGATCATATATCTACTACTTATAATAATTTAATAAGCTAAGTATATTTGTAAGGCACCATAGTTTATTCCAGAGTTAATTTTCAGAACAAAAAGTTGTAATCTTAGAATATTTTACTTCTAATCATGAACTTTTGGACTGTCTTTTACACTAAAATTTTTTAATATTTGAGAAAATAAAAACATCTACAATACTGATATCTACTATGATGAAGTGATACTGATAAAGTAATAGTAAACAGCAGTAAATATTTATTTTATGTATTTGGAAGATACTATGTGCAAAACTTGGCACTTGTAGGACAGAGGAAGATGGCACGTATGGACAGTCTTTGCTCTCCAGGTATCAGGATGTAGCACAGGATACGTGCTTATAAAGGGAGAAAGCTAAGAGACTCTGGAAATGAGAGATCATACTAACTATGGGATAAGTCTAGATTCAGCTAGCCTAAGTTTTTTGATAGGAGCCATCTTAAATAACTCAGAGGCACTGTAGTAGATGGGAAATAGGTCACAGTCTTTCTTCCTTATATCTCTATATTCAGCATGTCTTTCAAGAGATAGAATCATTCGAATGGCCTTGGGATGTGCTTTGGATAGTAGACTGCTGCACAAGTCACAACATGACAACACTGAACCTTGGACTCCAAACATCTTGCACTCCCATTCTTTCTCTTGGGACTGTGCCTCCACCACAGTAAACAAGCCAGAATTAGCCTGCCTGAGGCTGAGCCGTGTGGATCAGAGCCTAGTGAGCCCAGTTGCCCCAACTGAAGCAGAGATATGAGAGAATTCAGTGGCAAAGACCAGGAAATTCAGACCCTGAAAAAGTCCAGCTGAACCCAGATGAACTACCTAGTTCTACCCTTTGATGAGCTACCTTTTGGGTAGGGCCTGGCCTACACAAAGAATCACGTTATAAATAAAAATTGTTTGGTGATGCTTTGTTTCTCAGCAGTAGATAATGGATGTAGCCGTGAATGTTAACGGATAGCGTGTTGGCCGATACCAGTGATTGTTAACATAAAGTGAATTCTTCCTCAATTACTGGGAAGATTTGAAAAATTGTCCCTAGGTTGTCCACAACATACTCATATTCTCCATTTCGCTCTACAGAGCCCAAGTATATTTTAAATGTCATAATCTAAATAGCGTGGTACCTAGCCAGCCTATCTAAAAATGTCTATTTTGATATCATTTTTTTAAACCTCTGTTTACAAAAGTGTTTTCTTGATGATAATGTTAAATCAGGGTAGAATTTCAAGATTACCTTCAATGGAACTATATGTGGATAGTTAGCAGTAGTCACAAGTACCCACTAAAATCGGTGAAGAATTATTTTATAGAGATGAATTTCTTTCTTTCTTTCTTTCTTTCTTTCTTTCTTTCTTTCTTTCTTTCTTTCTTTCTTTCTTTCTTTCTTTCTTTCTTTTTTAATATTTTGACAAAAAGTCTCTGTCACAACTATATGGATAAAAAAAACTCAGGAAGTAAATTTGTAATGAAAAAAGGGAAAAATTCTATAAATCCATATAAATTGAGTCACCTGCTCTGACTGTAAGCAGCGTTCTAGAGTAGAGGGGGATTGTTTTTAAAATAGTTTGGGTGAATATTGCCTTTTTCTGTCATATTAATATAGACATCATTATGAATAACAACTAAAGATAAGATCCTACAGCCAACTGGATGACCTCCAGAAGCAAAACCTCTCTCTCTGTCAAAGCACCATGTCCTACATGGCCAGTTGAGGTCTCCATATGTGTGTAATTTACAGGGAACACCTACAGTTAATTTAGGGTAGAAGGAACAAATCTGTGAAGCAGAACCCATGGCTTCTGTAGTGTACGCTAATGAAGAATTTCCTGTTGCTACTGTCCCTCAGGATGCCAAGAGCAATTGCAGATGTGGTCAGTAATCAGTCTGGGAATATGAATCTATATTCCAAATTACAGTGACTTCTCCTCTTAAAGGATGCTGAGTATCAAAACAGACAGGAAAAAGGTTATGGATCAGGAATATCTTGATATGAATATTTTAGCAGTTCATTAAATTTAGATCACAAAGCCATTCAGTTTGACTGTGTCGACTGGCATTGGCAGATGGTGTTCGTCTTTAACTCAACTGGTAACAGGAACAATTTCCTATGGAGGCTGGAGACACATCATACGTTGGAGAATATAGAGGAAGATGGCCTCCCCAGCTTCCTGTACCTTCCATGTGGGCATCAGCAGTTGTTTCACGTGCCTCAGTGGCTCTTTGCCTCCAAATAATGCGCAGGGATTATTAGCATTCTGAACTTCTAGCAATTATGAGATAATGATGACTTAAACTACAAGATAAATGACTAAACTGGGCCCTATGAGGCTTCTTTAATTGACAAAATTACACATGAAATTAAAGTGCTAATTATTTGCATGTATTGGGATAGTCAGTTTCTATGGAAAATGTTAGGAATGTTTACACAATGTTAGGACCTGAAGCAATATTTTTTATTTAATAATACCATTGTGGGAAATGGTACCCTAAATATTTAATTTTCATATATATTATGGAACATACAGCAAGTTATCTTGGTTTGTTCATCTTTTGGCCACTGTCTTAAGTTTATTTTCTTGCCTAGCATAAGAAGGCTTTTTTCCCAGCATCTGAAAAGATGCTTGGTCTTGTTTGCAGAGTCTTTGTCTAGTATAGAAGAACGTATTATCGTCCCTTCAACCAGAGGAGTCATTTCTTTTCCTTGTGCCATTTAAGTATTTACCTTGACCCTCAGAAACCTTCCCTAGTAAGTAGTCAAGTAAGTAGTCAGGACTTGTGCTGTGCTAGCCTATTGCTAGTGTAGATATTACAGAAGATTTAGTATAAGATTTTCTAGAATCCATCCACATTATATGTAGATTACTTAAACCTAAATGTAGTGTGTGCATGTGTGTGTGTGTGTGTGGTGTTATGATAAAGGTATTTCAAATCAGTAATGAAATACTGATCTTTCAAAAATGTGCAAATGTTCTCACAATAACGGGTCAAAAGGGGTTACGCTAATTTTAGATGCTGAGTGCACATCTTGCACCCAAATGAATTATTGAAGAGCTAAATAGTTAATAAACTTAAAATGGATATATAAGTATAAAATAAGCATTTTTTTTGCTAATCACAGAATACTAAAACAATCTTTCTAAATGATCTTTTTAAACCAACAATAAAAATCGATCATGGGGGTGCCTAGGTTGCTCAGTCAGTTAAAAGGCTGACTCATTTTGACTCAGGTCATGATCTCATGGTTCTTGAGATTGAGCCCTGTGTTGGACTCTGTGCTGACAGCAGGGAGGCTTCTTAGGATTTTCTCTCTCCCTTTCTCTCTCTGCCCCAACTTCCCCCACTCTCTTAAAATAAATAAACATTTTTTAAAAAATTGATCATGGAAAACTTGATAGATTTGACTGTTTACATACAAAATTACAATAAAATTAGAACATCAAAATTACAATAAAATTAGAGGAAGGGATAAACATAAGATATGAATACGAACTGATGTAATAGAACATACATATCAAGCAATAGTTAATATTCTTAATTTATACAGCTATAATCGGTAAATCCGAGTGAAAAAAATTGGATAGCAGTATAATTTAACGTGTAAAACTATTAACAGTACTGACAGTTGCAGAAATACAAATGTAAGCAATGTTCTTTTTTTAATATTTATTGATTTTTGAGAGACAGACAGAGTGCAAGTGGGGGAGGAGCAGAGAGAGAAAGAGACACAGAATCCAAAGCAGGATTCAGTCTCTGACCTGTCAGCACAGAGCCAGATGCGGGGCTCAAACTCACCAACTGTGAGATCATGACCTGAGCCAAAGTCAGACGCTTAACTGACTGAAGCCCCCTAGGTGCCACAGAAACAATGTTTTTTTTAATCAAATTAAAAAATAATTTTTAAAAAGCCAGTATTGATACTATAAACTGTTACTTATTATTGCTAGCTTGTAGACATGTTTATTAATCCTCATTTTCTAGAAAACAACTTAATGATGAAGATTAAAAGCCTTAAAATAATCTTTCCTTTTGACCCACTTCTAAGAATTTATTCAGAGAATGTAATTAGATGCTAGCCCATATATATGTTTAAGGATGTTTCACACACTGTAATGTGTCAGGGGGTAGGTACTATAAACACTTATATGTTTGAAAATAACATTTTAAATTAAAAACAATAATGCCTTCATTTGCAACAACATGTATGGAACTAGAGTGTACTACGCTAAGTGACATAAGTCAGTCAGAAATAGACAAATGTCATAATATCACTCATGTGGAATTTAAGAAACACAACAGATGAACATAGGAGAAGGAAAGGAAATATAAAAACAGAGAGGGAGGCCAACCATAAGAGACTCTTAAATACAGAGAACAAACAGGGTTCCTGGAAGGGAGGTGGATAGGGGGTGGGCTAAATGGATGATGGCCATATAGAAGGACACTTGTTGGGATAAGCACCAGGTGTGATGAATCACTGGGTTCTACTCCTGAAACCAGTACTACACTATATGTTAACTAACTTGAATTTAAATAAATAAATTTAACAAAAAATAATACCCTCAGATAAGGCAATTGAAAAATAAACCTCCAAAAATAGATAAGGATGATGAGAAATGATCACAATGTATGATTATATAAGAAGGTGTTATAAAAAGCAACAAGTACAGTTCAATATCAATTATATAAAAATATCTAACTCTTACTGAGAAGAGTTTTATAGTGTTTTGCACTATAAAATTTTTATAGTGTTTATCAGTGGGGCGTAGAATTCGAATAACATAAAGCTTATTTCATGTGTTCTTAAATTTAAGCCATAAGTATCATCACACATTATCATCCTCATTTTGAAATTTTATACACCTAATAAATGACTGAGCCAAGATTTGAAAAATAAGATGGTTCTGTTTCCTGAAACTACTCTTCCACTTGCTACCCTGTCAAGACAAGAACAGCTCAGGACTTCATCTTTGTAGTCTGGTAACTATTATAAGTAGCATTTCAGTTTGTCCCCCTAATATGTATTGATCATTTATACACTGGAAGCTGTGGTAAGCACTTTGTATGTATTATCTCAGTTAATTCCCATATTCAATGAGAGGAACCAGTAGTCTCATTTTACTAATGAAGAAAGTAAGGGTTAAAGATATTATATTTTCTTGTCCAGTCTCTGAGCTAGACAGTAACCCAGCTGGATTGTAACATGTCTCTTAGATTCCAGAACTCTGTGTCTTTCAGACTCCAGTTCAGTATTTAACTGTAAGAAATATACTTAACACATTAATTACACCTTCAAAAACCTTAAAACATTTCTCTGAAATAGGCAGCTTTGCTTTTTATTATCTGTGTGGCTAATTCACAACATCCCAGGCATGGACTGACCTGTTTGTAATTTAGTTTTGTATCAACAAATAAGTAAGTAAAAAGGCAGGGAGTTTATTTCAAACTTAATATTACTAAATGTCAGCAGAAGCAAGTCACAGGGGAGAAGGTGTATACTCCTTGGGATTGTATAATAATCAGTGGATGATATTTTTCAAATGCATCTACTCTATAGAACAGGAATTCCCCTTGTCAAGCAGGAAAAAAAAAAGTTCAACAGCTATGTTTGGAATTGAAGGATAGGAAATCAGAACATGAAGACATTTTAATTCTGAGAGTAAATTTAGGTGAGATGAATTTGATGAAGTTGATGTCATTAGTTCTTTCAAAGACTATATGAGAAAAAATATGCCTATTTAGGAAGTCGTATTTCATAGCCAGTACAAGCAAGCAAACGAGATGCACAGGTCTTTTCTCTTTCCTGACACTAATGTTTAGGTCATAAGACAGATAGGAGGTTTCCTGAATCATCAGCTCACTGGTTTTCTCCATGAGAGTTTAAGAGTTCATCTTGGGAGATCTATCTTCTAACCCTCCCTAGGGGACTTACCTCCAAAATGAGAACTGCAGTAACCTGTCTGCAGAATTTGTGCATGTTTATGGGATGTGAAACTAAACTCAAGAAATTAGCATGTCAGCATACCAGTGAAATGGCTCAGATTATTGTTCTACTTGGTATTTATACATTCAATCAATAATAGGCCCAAATCAGACTGGTTCTCTGCTTAGACATGAAGGCAGCCAGAAAAGTCAGATGAAAACTAATGTTATTTGAACACATTGAACGTCAAATTTACTGTAATTTCCCACCTCGAGGCCCCCCATGTTATGTATATAGAGAAGGACCACAGGATTAGGGGGTGGAACATTAATAAAAATGCTAATATTAAATAACTACAATGGCTAATATTTATTGAAGACTTTTCAGTGATTTTGTTGGTACATTCTTTTAGCCTCACGACAACTTTAAAAAGGTAGTCTGTTTTTTTACTCCCATCTCATAGGTTTGGAAATGGAAGCTGAGAATGACTGAGTGATTTCCCTGTTGGTATACAATTGGAGAAGCGGTAGGCAGGAGTTGGGCAAGATTGTACAGGCTGGAGGTGTGTACAAGGCACTGCAGGAAGCCGTGAGACGAGAATATCAAGCAGTTAGAGAACAGGTTCACATTCTGGGGGGAAAAATGATTGTATGCATTAGACACCATGAATTTCGTGCTCTTCTCAATGTCTTATGCTTAAGGAAAAATACCATAAAACTAAGACTCCCATCCTCAGATCCTGATAAACCATAAAATATTCACCCCTTCTGTGCTGCTTTCCATGTCCTTTTCTTCCATTCACACTGGCATGAAGACTTTTGTGTTTTTTTAATTTTTTAAAGTTTGTTTATTTTTGAGAGAGAAAGTACAAGTGAGGGAAGGCCAGAGGGAGAGGGAAGAGAGAATCCCAACCAGGCTCCGTACTATCAGTGCAGAGCCCAGTGCAGGGCTCCAATTCTACTAATAGTGAGATCATGACCTGAACCACAATCAGGAGTCAGGTGCTTAACTGACTGAGCCGCCCAGACACCCTAGGGCACGTAGACTTGTCAATCTCACCAAATAAGCCCATCAAAATATGAATTATTTGACCAGCTATCACTATTTTTAAAGAAAATGTCAGCAAATATAAAGTGCTGTTGTATTTATTAAATAATTTCTGATGCTTATGGAATTTTTTTAACTGAATAGTTGCTATTGACTTCTTTGCAAGATACAAATGGAGAGTTCAGATAATGATCTCAGTCATGGAAACCTGGATGATTTGATTAATCCCTTGATGACACAGGCAATTTAAACACAAAGATTACAATAATCTACCCTTTGTCTCATAAAGGTTTCAAACCATGGTGTGAAGTTAAAATTTCCTATTTTGTGGGCTCACTGGAAAATCAAATTTTAAACATGTTGATTAATTCAAGGCCATATCCATTAAGTGGCTGTTTTTTAGTCGAGTATCCCATCAGTCCCAATTCCAAGCTGTCTTGTGGAAGCTTCCTTGACAGATACTAATGTAATCCTCTGTTGAGTCTCATCATGTGAATGTTAACCACAGGGGGACAAAAATGTTCAATTGTATTTTTAATTTATATTTAGATAACAGTTACTTCTGTTGCTTTCAGATTACAATCACTTCCTTATGATTCATGTATGTAGCCCTGAGCCAATATGCTACAATGTCAAGTTTAACTAGATGCAGGATTTTTCAGAAACCACAAAGGTTTCTATTGTACCTTTCCACCAAGAACAAGAAAATGAGCCAATTTCCTTGAAAAGCTGAAAAAGAAAAAAGGAAATCCTAATGAACACCACTCAGCAATCAAAAAGATTAAATAAAAAATGTTTCACCAATAAAAAAGTTAGTTTTCCTTGCCAGACCACTATTATTCAGACTGAAACGTACCTCCCACCTCTTATGCTAATCTGCCCAACTCATTCAAATAACATAAGAATGTGCAATAGATTATTAGAAATTGACAGTAAAATTATCAAAATGTCACTGACATTATATGACTAAATGTCACTTAGGTGAATCATACATAGAAACTATTAACCAATGACACATGAAGGCATCCCTCTAACCCCACCCCCACCCCATAGCCAATCCTCTTAAATAAATTAAAAAAAAAAAAAGAGAGAGAAGTTCTTATAAAGAAATGAGTTGTCTTTTTTTTTTTTTTAAATCATTATTCAGACTCAGGCATTTAAAGAGTTGTTTAAAAACCCTCCAGTCAAATGCCTCCTGCAGCATTCAATCTCCAACACTCTAGCTAATGGAAAAAAAGCAGGCAGTGGAAGGGAGAACTTTCTGTTGTCAGGCTGAAGACTGCCTGAAAGAAGATTGTCATTTGCAATTCTCTTGTCAGCAATGAAGGATTCCAAATGCAGCTGAAGCCAGAATTCTGACGGTGGTACGTTTTTTAAAAGTACATCAATCTAGGAATTGTTACTTTTCGTCTCCTTTGAGATATGTACAGAAGCCAATTAAGAATAGTTGATACTGGTTTCAGAATTGGGGATGAGTATGTCTCTTATTTCAAAATATCAGAAATGCATTCTTAAAAATTTGAAGTATATGATCTAAATTGCTATATTTTGAGCATCTGTGTTTGTCTTTGCATGTGAAACAAATGACACCTCTCTGAAGTTTTTACTGTTTTTCAATGCATTTGATTATTGGTTTCACTAAAATAGTTACTCTCAAATCCTACTGTAAAAGTAGGTCTTGATTCAAGAATATATAAAATATAATTATTTGTAAAAGTATGTATTTTTAAAATGTTCTTAGAAGTTATTTTTATGTAAAATATTTTAGTAAATAATCTAGGTCAAAATAGAAAATCTGAGAAAAAATTTGAATTGAAAGAAGCGTAGTTCGCAGCAAAAAATGTTAAACAAGTGACAACAGTGAAAGTCACTGATTTAAGCTACTGGAACAAAATGTTCAACCTGTTTTCTTTGTTTTCTCATGGTTGCGAAAGGGGTAAAATTAATTCTTTTTCCATTCTAAAGGCTTCATTTTGATTTCTTCATTTAAAAGTATTAACTGCTTCCCTTTGGAGAGCAGAGGTTAGGTTTCTAAATCTGCATTTAAGGTTAGATCACTTAAAATGGATATGGAAATAAGTGTTCTTTTCTTTAAGAAAAAGTAAGTACTCAAAAGAGTCCTTATATAGTATTTAAAATACAAAAATCAGTGGGCAGGAAAGGTATACCCAAATATATTCTCTTAGTGCAAGTAAATTACTAAGATGCTATTTAAAGCTCACATGTTTGAAAAAATGTTTATTTCATTGAGAACCTGACAGAAAATCAGTCTGTGTTCCATCATAGATTATTCTACTTAGAAAGGCTTGACTTTGGTTTTCTTTACCTAAGCCAGAAAACCTTTGATATTTTGAGTAAATAAAAATGGGTGGAGAGAGAATAAATAAAAGATAGTTTAAAAAACACCATTATAGAAGTTCATTCAGTATTATGTTTCTCTCCTGTCTTTAGTTTCCTTTTTAACTTTTTAAAAGAGTATTTGCACTTGCTTCATAATTTTGACTCAGTGGTTATATACATCTTACCATATGGTATTCAAAGCCACATTTTATCCACTTACGCAGGTCAGGTAACTCGGGTGTTTTGGATCCGACCTGAAGTCTTGTCTTCAATGATTAATTTTCCATCTTCTTTGTGACCCCATTGTGTTGCCCAATGAACCACCTTTATTAAATATCACACTCCAAACATGAAAAACTAATGATTCCCCTTAAATATAAAAACTAAATCACTATGGGAAAATTTAAGCTCGAAGGCAAAGTGTCTGATAAATCATTCAGATCAATTCATTGTTCGAACCATCTTGAGAGAAGTAGGAAATGCGAATTTTCCATAATTATATCCAAATTTAACATAATTAACACTCAGCCATCAGTATAAAAGAAGCTTTACATTTGAAACCCTTTACAGGAAAGGGTCTGTGCTGCATAATTATACTTAATATTCAGAAGAAATAGCACGCTTTAGTGTCTTAAAAGCAAACTTATAAGCAGAACTATCACTAACTTTTAGATTAAAATATATAAAAAATTTCTTTTTTGGACATTATTTTTCTGAATAAAACAAGAGACTACATTTAGTGATATTTAAGGTTCAAACCTCACATTCTAAGAAATGTCGGCTGCAGCAACTTTTAAACAAAGTGGGTATGTTTCTCATTCTAGCGAGATACCTTACAGCAAGAGTTGTCAGACTGGGAACAGCAGAATCACTTGTAGAGCCTGTTAAAAAAACAAAAAACAAAAACAAAAAAAAAACCCCACAGATGACAAAGACTCTACCCCCAGAGCTTCTGATAACAATAATTCAGGTTGAAGCCTGAGAATTTGCATTTCTAACAAGTTCACAGATAATGTGGATGTTCCTGGTGCTGGCACTACATTTAAGAATGACCGCTTTAAATTTTCCTTTAGTATCTCTAGTGGACTCTGCATTTGGAGAGCCTACCATACGCCGGACTCTGTACTGGGTATGCATTCACGAATTAAACAGGCAAAAATCTCTATCCTTGCAAGGCTTGTAGTCTAGTGGAGGAGTCAGAAAATAAATAAGTAAATCAGCACATAAATATCTATTTACAAGTTGTCATCAAGTGGGTCCTTAGTAGTGGAAAGGACGCTACCTGAGGTTACCAGGGAGGCAATCTCTCAAAAGAGATTAAAGACAAGAAATGAAAGATGAGGAGTCAGCTGAGGAGGGAAGAGTGGGAGAACTAGGCATTCTAGAAGGGCCTTGGGGTGGAAAAGAGCTCGGTGTGTTCAAGGCACTGATAGGCGGCCTGTGTGGCAGGAACACAGAGACTGAAGGCCAGGATGACCGAAATGAAAGGAGAGAGACAGGTAAGCAAGCACAATATTGGAAGGGCTTATGATGGGGAATTTGGATTTTCTCCTAACTTTAAAGGGTTTTGAACAGATTTCTGTTTTCATGGGATCACTCTGTGTGTGAGGTGGGGAACAATATTGGAAGGAGAGGTGACAGTACAACATTCCTACTGGAGGAGGACCATGGTTTAGCTGGGAGTGGTGGCAGCTGAGGTGGATGCATCAGTTTCTAATGTCAAAATGTGGAAACCACGGAAATGGCGTTTATTTAAAAATCGCCTTGAGGTTGATTATAACGACATGGAAACATGTCAAGGAAATTTTAAAAAAAGCAGGTTTGAAAGCAAAATTATAATCGTGTGTGTGAGAGAGACCAATTATAATGGCAAGATTATAAGTGATTTTTATTTTCTTTATTTTTATGCAGTAAGGAAAAGATATACATTATTATAAAAATTCATAAATTCAAATATTTAACAGGAAAGAATAACCTGTGATTTTGAGAAGACAATCATAATTGGAATGATTAATTAAGTCATTTGCGGTTTGTGTGCGTGTGTGCACACAATGCAAAGTACATTGGATACAAAATGAATAAAATATATTGCTTGTCCCCAGAAGTTTGCAATCTACTGGGGAAGGTAAGAATAGGGACATCACAGCAATGGGTCTCAAATGTTAGAGTATGTAACAATTATCCTTTATGCTGTTGACAGCCCTTCCAGGTACCTATTGCTCCTATCACAACCAACACCTAATAAATCTGTGTGTGTGTGTGTGTGTGTGTGTGTGTGTGTCTGTGTGTGTGTGTGTTTTGTTTTGTTTTGTTTTTTTTTTGAGGGGGAGGAAAGGCAGAGAGAGGGAGACACAGAAGCCAAAGTAGGCTCCAGCCACTAAGCTGACAGCACAGAGCCTGACGCGGGGCTCGAACTCAGGAACTGTGATATTATGACCTGAGCAGAAGTTGGACGCTTAACTGACTGAGCTACCCAGGTGCCCCAACACCTAATAAATCTTGATTATACTCTCCCTTTTCCATGCCCCAGGCCCTTGCATGTAGAATTTTCTTCCCCTTTTTCTAATCATTTTTCATGAATCAAATGAAATACTATTTTTTAAGACTTTTTTAAAGACCATTTTGAGTTTACAACAGAACTGAGAAGGTGTTGCAGAGATTTCCTGTGGCCCCTTGCCGCCACACGTGCGTGCGTAGCTTCTCCCATTGTCAACATTACTCACCAAAATGTACATTTTTTACCAAGGATGAACCTATGTTGACACATCGTATTCACCCAAAGTCTATTGTTACCTTACAGTTCACTCTTGGTGTCGTACATTCCGTGGGTGTGGACAAATGTTTAGTGACATATATCTATTGTTATAATGGCGTCCAGAGAATTTTCACTGCCTTAAAAATCCTTTTTGCTCTGCTTATTTATCTCTCTCCCCTTCGGAGCCCTTCCCCCAGACTCCACAGCAACCACTGATCTCTTTGTGTTTTTATTGTTTTCATAGTTTTATGTCTTCCAGAATGTCAGAGAGTTGAGATTATACAGCATACTGCCTTTTCAGTTTGGCTTCTTTCACTTAGTAATATGCATGTAAGGATCCTCTATGTCTTTTCACAGCTTCATCACCGATTTACTTTTAGTGCTGGATTAATAATTCCATTGTGTGGATGTACCAGAGTTTATTCATCCATTCACCTACTGAAAGACATCTTGGTTCCTTCCGAGTTTTGACAATTATGAATAAAGTTGCTCTCGACATCCATATATAGGGTTTGTGAGGCCATAGATCATCAACGCCTTTGGGTAAATGCTCAGGAATACAATTTCTGGATCACACGTGTTGAGTTTTGTGTAAAACCCCGTAACTGCCTTCCAAAGTGGCTGTACTATTTTGCATTCCCACTGACACTGAGAGTTCCTCTTGTTCCACATCCTTGTCAGCATTTGCTGTTTTCAGTATTTTTGATTTTGGGCATTTTAATAGATATGTAGTGGTAACTCATTGTTTTAAATTTCGTTTCCCTGATGACATGTAATGTGTCATCTTTTCATATGTTTATTTGCCATATTTGCACCTTTGGTGATGTGCCTATTAAGTGATCATATACCGTTTTTCAATTTTTTTTTTATTGTTGAGTTTTAAGACTTCTTTGCTTATTTTGGATAACAGTCATTTATCAGATGTGTCACTTGAGAATACTTTCTTCCAGTCTGTGCCTTGTCTTTTCCTTCTCTTAATATTGTATTTCCCAGAGCAGAATTTTAAATTTTTTTCTTTTTAATGATTTATTTAGTTTTGAGAGGCAGAGTGTGAGCAGGGAAGGGGCAGAGAGAGAAGGAGATACAGAAACCGAAGCAGGCTCCAGGCTCTGAGCTGTCAGCACAGAGCCCAATGCAGGGCTTTAAACCACAAACCTGAGCCAAAGTCGGATGCCTAACTGACTAATCCACCCAGGTACCCCCCAGAGCAGAATTTTAATGAAGTCCAGCTTATGAATGATTTTCATGGATCGTGTCTTCGGTGTTATGTCTAAAAAGGTATTACCATATTCAAGGTCATCTAGGGTTTCTCCTGTGTTACCTTCTAGGAGTTTTATAGTTTTATGCCCTACATTTAGGTCTTTGTCTCATTTTGAATTATTTTCATGAAGGATGTAAGTCCATGCATGGGTTCTTTTTCTTTTTTTTTTTGCATTTGAATGTTTAGTTTGTTCCAGCAATATTTGTTGAAGAGAACATATCCCTTCTGAAAGAAGATGTTTTCTGTTTCTCTGCAGAATCCCTTTATCTTTGCTCTCATGCCACTTGTATTCACCCCTCTTATAGCATAAATCACACCAAATTGTAATTACTTGTTCCTCCCATTTGTCTTCCTGACTAAATTACTGTCCCTTAAAGGATGGGGATCATGGATTATTTGTCTTTGTAATTACATTACACCTTGCACGGAGCCTGACTCATAACAGAAACTCATGATAAACTTGTTAAATGAGTGAATATGAAACAGGATATTATAACTGTTGGTGGAATATAATAGAATTATTAGTGTGGCTTTCAAGAGTTAGGATAAGGTTTATGGAGATGACAAAATCAAGTTTGTCTTTGGATGAAAATTTTTGAGTAATTTTACTTCTTTTCTTAAATTTTTTTTAAATGTTTATTTTTGAAAGAGAGAGAGAGAGAGACAGAGAGCATGAGCAGGAGAGGGGCAGAGAGAGAAGGAGACACAGAATCCAAAGCAGGCTCCAGGCTCTGAACTGCCAGGACAGAGTCCAACGGGGGGGCCTGAACTCATAAGCTGTGAGATCATGACCTAAGCCAAAGTCAGACGCTTAACCGACTGAGCCACCCAGACACCCCTGAGTAATTTTATTTCTAGGAATTTGTATTAGTAAAACAATGAGAGATATTAACAACAATATAAGGATAAGGCTATTCATTATATCATTATGAATCATAGCAAAGGATAATTTAGCAAAACAAGCTGAAATATCCTTCAGTAGAATGTAAATAAGTAGTGATCTAATCCTCCCATCCAAGTACTAACCAGGCCCGACCCTGCTTAGCTTCCGAGATCAGACGAGATCGGGCGCGTTCAGGGTGGTATGGCCATAGACAGTAATGATCTAATCCTAAAAGTGAATAATGTGCAACTTTTTACAGTGTCTGGCTATTTAACAGTGAAGTAGGGTATAGCCAACCTCAACCACTAATCCTCAAGTGGGCCGATGGCACAACAATAAGTGAAACAAGGGAATATAAAATTGCAGTATTTCCCACCCTTGGTTCTGGGATTCCCTGACTCAGGAGATCTAGTCCTCACAGGCTGCTGAGATCATGAAACCATGGACACTCCTCTCTGAAAAGCTAGAAAAAACTTTAGGGAACCCCAGTATCGTGTATCCTTAATTTCATGCAAGATGAAAATAACCCATTACTCTTACCTAGAGCAGCCTTTGTTTTTAACCTAACTCAAATGAAATAAGGTAAAATTTTATGTATTGATGGAAAGATGTACAATTGACTATTTCTGTGGTTTACCCAAACATCATTTCCTTTGTTGTTCAGATGGAACTGACCCTCTTTCCTTACCTTAAGATTGCCAAGCAGAATTTTCCATCTTCTCGATTACAACAACAGGTACACTGACAGACAAGATCCTCAAGCGGAATTCTGCTCTGGGATGTTTTCCAAGAACTATAAGGAAAGGTGCTCCCTCCCCAACTATAGGAAGGAAGTTATTTTTAAAGGGATGGAATGAGACAAACAGAAAAATAAACCACAAAAACAAAAACAGAATTAGAAGAGAGAGATAGAGACAACTTGTTATAGTAGAGAGAGTGAGAATTTTGACAACTGCGTTTGAATCTCCAGAACCACCTCTTTTTGAAGTTAACTAGCTCTACCCCTGGAGTTTTTAGGGGTAGAGAGCTGAATGCTTTTTGCAGTGTGAGCAGAAAAGGTCTTTCGTGTTAAGGGAGGTTATAGTTGTGTGGTTTGTGTTGGATTTCTGTCATTTGGAACTAAAAGAGTCCTCATTGATCTAGATATTTATGATATCCTTTTGAGTAAGAACAGATTTTATAGCAGTCTGTATAAAATTCCACGTGTGTTTCTGTGTTGTATATTGCATTTTATATCTCATATAAATGTGTATACATACACACATACAGTTACATCTAGGTTTGGGGGGAGAAAGAAGAAAGAATGAGAAATTGAACTCTGAACTTGTACTAGCAACTATCCCTGAGTTGTTATCTTGAGCAATACTTGTGCTCTCTATTTTGTACCTATCATACATATTATTGGAAAAACAGTGGCAGAATCAGAAAAAATAAAAAGAGAGTTGGAAAGAGCCATCATTAGAAGCAGAGGGAGGATTGGGACAATTGGAAGAGCAGCATGTCCAAAAGTCCAGAGTCTGGACTAGATCATGTGTGTGCAGCGGCCAAGGCAAGAGACACACCTGGCTTCAGCACATTGTGTGGGGAGGAACGGGCTATGGAAAAACTACAAATGGAAGGACAAGGTGGATTCATGTAGCGTGTCTGATTCAGGAGCCTCTAGTGCCTCACGCCCATGAACTCAGACCCCTTTGTGGCATCCTGCTGATGTACAGTCCACTTTCAGGCACAGTGCTGGATTGGAGTCAGCCGACTGAGCAGCTGCTGGGTGGATTCAAACATGAAGGCAAATTGGGCTATGTTACTACTTAACTCAGCACGATGTGTTACCCCTTATATAAATGACAGAGTGAACCTTCCAGTTTATAGAATAGACCCCTGTTTGATGCTCCAGGTCAAATACGGTGTTGGAGGATCTTTTGTGGATGATACTGGTCTTTTATATGCCTAAGAGGAGCAGTAAGTAAAAACTAAGAATTAAAAATAATTACAAATTATAGAAGTAATTGACAAATAATATGTGCCAAGGAGTACATAGGGCTTTATATAATAAACATATGTGAACTAGATATAATTCTTAGCACATTTTATAGATATATGTCTTTCAATATTAGAAGAATTAAGAACTTGGCTCCTGGACTTAGGACACACGAGCTTGGACCTTGGTGCTGCCTCTTCGAAGCTACATTGGAAAAATTGTTAAATTCACTGCACCTCGAATTCCCTCTCTGTAAGATAAAGTGTGGGAGTAATAGCAGTCAATATACCTACTTCTTAGGGTGTTTGTGAGGAATGAATGAATATTCACTTAAAAAGTTAGAATTGTATTGGTACATAGTAATTGTTCAATAAGAAAAAAAGGATTCACGTTACTATGGATAGGAAAATTGAAGATTTGAGAGATTAAATAACTGGTCCAAGGACACACAGTCATAATGAGTGGCAAAGCTCGCCTTTTATCCCTTTGGTGGTCTGATTCCAGGCTGAGAATTGAGATTAGGGAGATTGAGGTTAGAGAAAGAAAAAATCCAGAAAGAGGAGGCGGGTATTTTGAAGTTTGGGGACTGTAGAAGAAAAAATGAAAAACTAAGAAAAAAATGATTTTGGAGGAGAGGTTTGTCTAACGAAGCATGTTATGGCATGAAACCTCTCATTTTTTTCTATACCAAAGGTGACAAATTATACTTTTTTACCAGTGCTCTCCACAAAGGGAATTTTGTGGGGTGGGGTGGGGAGAGAAGTAAAGAGGAGGATGAGGGCAGTTCACAAATGCTAGATGTTGTATGTTTGCAACCGAAGAAAATAAACCTAGAATGTTGAATGCTGGGATGCTCGCATCTCCCTAGGCCACCAAACAAGTGGTTACTAGTCTTTCAAGGACTTTGATAATGTCTATGTTGGGCCTTGCCAATAATATTTATCTTCAATATTGGATGGAAATGGAAGGTAGAGAAGGAAGTAAGGCATCTGAAAAAATGGGTTATATGAATTCAAGAGGGCAAAGAAGTGTAAGAAGTCCTGTAAACAAAATACGAACCTGTTGTTGCTCTGAGAAACTTTTAAAAGGAAAACAAAACCTAAGAAATATATTAAATAGATAGATATATATAGATAGATAGGTAAATATATATAGGATCAAAACGTGTTCAGTTCTCCTCCCCCACTTCTTGGATCACGGAAGCTTCTGGGGACTATGCTTGTCACTTGGGATTGATTTTGTAGAATACTTATAAATCTCGTCTTTTATCTTTTATTTTCTCACTCAGAAGTAAGATTGATACAGATGTTTTATATATGAATCTAAGAAGACATCCTACTTAGAAATTATCTGACTTCAGATGTTTCATATCTACATATAAGAGTAATATATGTATGCATATAATTGGATTCCATTATATTATCTAAAGTATATTTAACATTGTATTTTTAAATTAAAAATGTGTACATCAATAAGGCAAGTATTTTTTAGCAAATTTATTTTTAAAAACGCAAGGGGGATTGAACAGTTAAAAGAGAATGCCTTTAGGATTCCTAAATAGAGATCTCAGGACTGCCATTATCTATAACTGTGTTTATGTTTTCCTTTATGGTGCTACTGCATTGTAAAGCAATATTTTCAAGAACTACAGATGCTTTCCAGAACATTTCAAGTGCTGAACATTTCAAAATATTTATGTGTTTATAGATGGTGAATTTTCATTCCAGTCCTTCCTAGGTAACCAGTTTTCCTTTGGTGACAAGGAGAAGTACAAAGACACTGCTCTCAAGGAATTTCTCATCTTGATGTCAGATATTAGATTTTAGCAGATACGACTGGCATTTTTGACATTGGTGTAAAGTGTTTTTATTAACGAATGTAAGGCAGCCATCTGTAAAAAGAAAGGGATCCTGGGGAAGAGACAAAGATTAAAAAAGCTACCACTCTCGTAGAAGCTGGACTTTGGAATCTGTCATCTTTGTTTGATAGGGTCTTCAAGTGGTACTGGGTCAAAACAGGCAGATAAGAGGGGAGACTTTTAGCAGAAAAAGTAGCACTGGCTAACATTTATTGAACACTGTTATTAAGAATCACCTCTAATGTTGTGTATTCCTCATTCACCGTTACTTAACGCAGTTGCCCTTGCCCTGCAGACCTCAACCTACTTCTCAAGGACTCTGGTGATGTACAATTCTCGGGCTTCCAAAGCCTCCAAGAAATGAGTCACAACAGTCTTTCAGCCCAAAACCACTGCATTCTTTATTCCTACACCATCGTGGATTTTAATAGCAGGAAGCTGAAAAGCAATGTCAAAACTATAGCTCCCCAAAATTCTGCTCAGAAAGTAGATTATCTATCCTATTAGCTCATATGCTGTGAGTGGCTCTGTCGCCGAGCTGGGAGATGTCCTGCCTTGAAGTGGACTCAGTTCCCTGAGACTGTTATAAAATTCATGTTTTACTCTGCCTTTCTTTCTATATATAATTTATTCCTGTGCATCTCCTCCTTATCATTAGGGAATTATGGAAATAGTAGAATAAACCAATTGGAGATTTTTGCAAGGGTGAGTAGTTATGATTTTAAGGGTCATATATAGATTTTGAAATGAATTATTGAATGTACATGTTTATTTATTTTTGAGAGAGAATGAGAGCAGGGGATAACTCTCCCGTCTGATTTATCTAGCTTGTATACATTCACTACAGAGCAGATACTAGATTAAGCACCACATAAACAGTAGTAAAACAACAAAGATGTGTTCTGGGTCTTCATGCATTGAGATAAATAAGCAGTGATGGTAAATGGCTTTAAAAAAAAAAGCATTTACCGATTCCCACCTTGGTCTATTTAAGTTACGAATGTACTAGTTCTCAAAATTCCTGAAAATTTCAAAATCGGCTCCTGTGAGCAGGTGCAAGCTGGCTCCGAGGAAGGAAAGATGTCAGTATAAAGACAGGTAATTCAGAAAGTAGAGGCGTATCAGAGGGCTTTGTTACCAGGAATTCCTAAGAAGTTCCAGACATAAGGAAACATAATTTTCTTTGTTCCTCCTTTACTTTTTGTTTTTTAGGCTATGTAGAGATAACCATAAGTAATTCTGCTTTTAGACAGAGTTCCTCCATATCCTCGTAGGTGGAAAGCCGGTGATTTTTAACCTACCCTTCACATGGAGTCTCCATCTCCATTTCCACTTCTCCCTTCTACCCAACAGTGCCAGACTGAGAGCAGCCCTGCTCTAAAATTTATAATTTTCTGAAGTTTTCTTAAAAAAAAAACAAGCAGAAATATAAAAATTCAAAGGCAAAGCATTTAACTGCTAAGTAGCATCTTAGGCAAAGGATTTTTTTTTTTCCATAAGTACAGCTTAATGTATCTTTTTAAACTATTGTTTGTTAAATGTAAAGACAGACAATGTCATCTTTAAATCAGCCATAAAAGGACAAGAGCTTCTCTGTTTGTTATTTCTCATTTGAGTACAGATAAGCAAATATATGTCGATTATGGGACTTGGCATAGGAGTAGCTCAGGAATCCAGAATTAAAATGGTGTTCGATACAAGTGAGTTCTCCTTGAGACATTAGAATGAGACTAAGTCTTGGTGTCTCACTAATGAGTCAGGGAGCTGAAGCATATATCCTCTGGCTCTACTTCGGCTCTTCTCTGTCCCTTCTAGATGAGTGTTCCATAGATGTTTTTGCCTAAATAGTTATGACACCATCTGATACAGATTTTTTCTCTTCATGTATATAATTTATAGTTTTGAATTTTTTTTCGCTTTTTTTTTTTCCATGTCTAGAGTCATTTTTCTTGTATGGTATATGATTAGGAGAACCTGTATCTTAAGTAAGGCTACCTTTGGTTAGCCCTAACTAGTACCATAACTTCCTCTACTTAACTTCTGAAGCAGCAGTTAGTAATTTTTCTTTTAACATTTATTTATTTTTGAGAGATATAGAGACAGAGCGTGAGCAGGGGAAGGGCAGAGAGAGAGGGAGACACAGAATCCGAAGCAGGCTCCAGGCTCTGAGCCATCAGCACAGAGCCTGACGCGGGGCTCGAACTCACAGACGGTGAGATCATGACCTGAACTGAAGTTGGCCTCCCAACCAACTGAGCCACCCAGGTCCCCATATTTTTCTAAACACATAATTGAAAATGTTTATTATTTTCCCAGATAACCACTTTGTCATTTAATGCCTGCCGTTTGTTTTGTTAAAGCACAGGCATTCCTCAGCCTGACCCCCATTCAGAGTTTCATCATTTGATAACTACAGCAGTGACTTCACACTCACTTTCCCATGTGGTTGGACTGTAGGGTGTCTCTGCCTTGTTCACTGTTTTTCACACATACTTAAAATAGTAACCAGGACAGAAGAACACTAACCTCACACTTGTTAGAGAGTATCTAACTCTATATTGTAGGAATATTTTTCTACTACTTTAAGAATGAGGAAATCAGTGAGCACAAAGTAAAATCCAAGTCCATATAGACTTAAGAGGCAAAATCGGAATTCAATCCAGATCTGTCTGCCTCCATTAGATGGAAAGGAACAACTGATATAAGAAAAAGGCACAATTTGCATCATATCACAGGTGACTAATAAATGTTTTTTGTTCAAACTGGAATATACTGCACTTCCTTTAGTGCTCATTTCATTCTTCTGATTGCTGTTCACCTCTGTCCCCAATCACTTCAACAAGTGTCTGGGTTGAGTTGGAGCTAAAAAGAGATTTGTTGAATGATAACGCCTCTTTGTTTCTACAGCATGTAGCTCGGAATAGTCGTTAGGTACATTAGGGAGTGTGTGTGTGTGTGTGTGTGTGTGTGTGTGTGAGAGAGAGAGAGAGAGAGAGAGAGAGAGAGAGAGAGAGAGAGAGAGAGAGAGGGCAAGCATGCACTTTTTGGGTTAATGAAATTTGCACCTCTTGAGTTTTAATAATCTGGCTTTCATGAGATGTCACTTATTTTCATCCTCATTTGTTGACATACCTGTTTACTACCTATACAGGAACATGCTGGAAGAGGACTGCTGTGGGCAGTTCCAGGGGCAATATTGGGTAAAAGTTCAGCAGTGATTTAATGGCTTTCCAAATCCTTCAGGAAACTACAGTCGCATGTTGAGCTTATAAACAGGAGTGCATTAGGGGCACCTAGGCATTTCAGTTGTTTAGGCGTCAGACTCTTGATTTCAGCTCAGGTCATGATTTCAAGGTGCGGATCATGAGATCAAGTCCCATGTTGGAGTCTGTGCTGACAGCAAGGAGCCTGCTTGGGATTCTCTCTCTCTCTCTGTCTCTCTCTGTCTCTCTCTGCCCCTTCTTACATCCAGCTTACCCTCTCTCGCAAAATAAATAAACAAACAAACTGGGTGCATTACAAAAGATTCACATCAGTAAATCAGCAGCAGACAGCCATTTTTTCTGCCTTCCAAGCTAATGCCTTGTCCACTTCTGCCTTATGTTATTATTTCTATTTTTTTAAGTGATGAATTATCTATTACTTTTTACTGGATTTAGAATACTGTAGGCACTGAATAGAGTTGCAGCTTTTACATGGTAGAAGGACACAAGTTAAACCAGCTCTGGACCTGAGATCAGTAACATCAGTCTTTAAAATTCATGTATCTCTGTCTGGACTCCTGTCTTCCTTCTCCATGCTCCCGGTCCTCAGTGACTATAAATCCCAGGCTGAATGTCAGATGACCAAGGCACTGCCACTTTCTTGGGACATTCTCTTCTTCCCTTTCCACCATCAAAACTCAAACCATCTTTTTTTCTCAAGTCTTGCTCTTGGCCAACAAAAATAATAAACCCAGATTCTATCTAAGCAAAACATTAGTGGCTTGTTAATGCTGAATGTTTGCCAAAGTATGGTTTTTAAAATATTTTTTAAAATGTTTATTTACTTATTTTTGGAAGAGGTAGACAGCGAGCGAGGGAGGGGCAGAAAGAGACAAGGATTGAGAGAGAATCCCAAGGAAACTCCTGTCAGCACAGAGCTCTATGCAGAGCTCTAAGTCAGGACCATGAGATCATGACTTGAGGCAAAATCAAGAGCCGGCGGCTTAACTGACTGAGCCACCCAGGCACCTCTAAAATAATTTTTAAACTCCACCACAATGACTTGAACATTTTTAACAGATATGACTTTATTTTAATATTAGAAAAAAACAAAGCGGCACACTCAACTTGTTAATTTTAGGTTAATATTAATTTGGCAAAGTCTATTTTTAAAGAAAAAGTGCCATCTAAAGAAAAAATTTAATGCATTGTCTGTGGCTGTGTCCAAAAATAGAGATATATGATTAATGTTTGAGAAACAATGCCATATTGTATCTTGTCTAATCCCTTCTCAGATGACAGTTACCATTCATCCAGAAACTAAGGAGTCTGATCTTCTTATTAGTTATTTTATATACTTTGGCCACCATCTTTACAATCTTCAGAGAAATAAATAGACTACTTTATTCTAACCATTTTATGAATAAAGATGCTGAAACCTTAATTAAGTTTTTGGGAACAAAAACATGAGATAAGAAGCAAAACTGGGCCTTCACCTCTGGTGCTCCGACTATAAGTGATACTGTCTTCACAAAATTAAAGAAATATGAATGTCCTCAATGACCTCCATTTCAAACATGGGCCATTGTTGTGCATTAGTTTTTCATAGTCTCCAAAAAGGAAATATTAATAGGGGGAAAGGAAATGTTGCATACCTTCACTCATGTCCATTTGTAAAATAAGTTCATATGGCTACATTGTTAGATTAGCTATAGGGTTCCAAAGTGCTTGGAGGCTTTGCTCTAAGAGATTCACCTTGTTTCTGTCAAAGCCTACCAAGGGAGCTTAGTTTATGGAGGCAGGTGTCCCTAGAACTGGGAGGATTCTGAGATGTCCTGGTCCAGAAGTTCTCAGCCTGGTGTCTTGGAGCTCTCATGGGGCTCACACATGAGCCCAGGGCATCCACGAACTCTCTGAAATCGTATGCATAATTTTACAAATATGTAAGTATGTGTTTTTTTTCTCAACATACTGCCTATTACCAAGGAGGGGTTAAAAACCACTAGTTTCTTCTTGATCTGCCCTTCTCCAGCCTAGGAAACTAAACTACCAACATTGGAGAAGCCTATACAAGTTACGAATAGCCAGGACCATAATCTTAAATGACACTCATAGGGACCTCAGAGAGTTCATCTTTCTCTCTATCTCCTTATAAATATCTAACTTATAGCAGCAAGGGTAACTCTGAAACTGGAAAGAACTAAGCTCATGGTATAAAATAGACATTAATATTCTATGACATATTTTCAATGCCAACTTTCCAAAGTTTCCAACATGACCTGATTTATTTTTACTCACTAGATTATTTGTAGCCAATGTGATAAGGTCATCTGTTTTAGAATGTTAGCAAAATTTGTTGTCCAATAATCTGTCTTCTGCTTGTTGGGTCTCAAGAGATCCTTGTCTTATTGATAGAGCTTTTAAGGAGAAGGAAAGAGAAACAATGGACTGCTAGGTCATGAAAAATAATTTTCTGCAAATGTAAGGAACACAAATCTCCTCTATTCTGCAGGAGCCAATACATTTCTCATTAGATCAAATCCATCTAGGTATGAAGGTTATGGGAGATTTTATCCTCTGCCTTCTTAATGTATGTAATTAATGATAAATACTGAATAATTTAGAATACTTTGCTTCTGAGCATTATGTGAGTTTTCCTAATTTCCACGTATGCTCAAGGACACTAATGATGATACTAACCATTTATTCAGTGCCAGAAAATTTGATACCCTGATCAGAAGGTCTGCCATTTCAAGTTAAATATTCAAGTGAAACAGTAGCCTTTGACCAGGGTAATGTTCTGGGCCACTCCCATGGTTCAGAGAGATTTGTTACCCCGTGCTATATTTTGACAACTTTTATTTTGCATTTGCAAAACTGTAAGTGAATTCAGCCTGCCCTTGTGTAATTGGACGTCCCTGTGTTGAGCTTCCCATTCTCCATAGGCATCTGTTATGCCTTTTAGCTGTTACAAATCCAGAGCCAAAGGAAGAGAATATTCTAATATTTCAGGTACATTTACTACTGACATGTCCTAAAAATATCTTGGACAAACTAGGCTGTTTGGTTTATTCCTATTTGTACCCCTGGTGACTGTACACAGAGAAGTGCTAATACAAAAGCCAACCAACATGTCCTTGAGAGTAGAAGTGACTAAGTGCTCAGGTATGCAGGTTACCTCTCCATTTCTGATTTCTACTCTGTTCTGAACTTGAGCCAGCAATTTCTAACTACCTTGTGATTTCTTTGATACTTTTTAGGGTTTTTGTTTTGCATGTTTGCTCGTTTTTGTGGGAAAAGTAGTTCCCCCATACTAGAAATAGTGCAGCATTTTAAGGAATATTTCCGTTGGGCTTGTGAGATTACCAATATTTTAAATCACTTCCCTAAACACATTAGTGCCCTTTTATTATGAATACTCTTTTTTGTTTTGTTTCGAGAGCTCTGTAAGAAGGAATATGGCATTCATGATAGCAAGCGATGCATTGATGTTACTGATTTTTTTTCAAACCCTTTACAAAGTTAATATACTCAAACTCCTTTATAATAAAAAGCCATTTGATTTTGTTTTGCATTTAAAATTTGATCCTGGGGCGCTCAAGTGACTCAGTTGGTTAAGCACCCAACTCTTGATTTTGGTTCAGATCATGATCTCAAGGTCCCGAGACTGAGCCCACATCAGCCTCCGCATTGGTGTGAAGCCTGCTTAAGATCCTTACTCTGTCTTCCTCTGCCCATCCTCCACTCTCATGCCTCTTGTGCAATCCCTCTCTCTCTCTCAAAAAAACAAATAAATGATAATAATAAAATAAAATTTGATTTTTTAGTCTAAAAGTCTTCATTCTCAAACTTTCAGTAAATTCTTAAGTGGTCTTCACTTTGGTTTTTTTAATTTCCAAATGATTACTGGCAGAAGTGCAGAAGACCTTCAGACTGGATTTAAGTAGAGTTCACGTGTTAAGTTGCCGTAGGTGGCTGACAGGAGACTTGACAGTGTTCGCATCTCTTCAGCATGTGACCTCCTAGGTGATCGTTTGTTTCTAATGATGCCCCCTGAGACCTACGTTATGTAACAAATATTCAACCACATACATTCCGAAGCTCTAATTGGCTTTATTTACCTATTCATGAATTGGGCAGCATCCCCTTTAGCAAGTACAGGGGAGCTTCAGAGGGCCACAGAAAAGGAAAGGTTTTTAAAAGTAGAGAAGGAACGGGGAAAAGGAAATTATTAACAAAGAATCCACTGTTTTAGGCAAGTCATCCTTCCAAGGGGAATTAAAGGAGTCTATCAAAAAATTGCCTGGTGTTGACCAGGAAATCCCTATGCTCATTGGTTAAAGGTTAGTCCTGAGGTGGGTGAGTGAAATAGCAATTAATTAGGTAATAAGTCTGACTTGGGACCTGAACCTAAGTAATGCCATTTTGAGCCTGTGGTTTTCTTTAAAGAGACCTCATAGAATTCCTTCTGAATTACCAATGATCAAATATGTTCAGTTTAATATCTCTGATAAGGTTATTTTACCAATTTCATTTTAAAAAAATCATAATGTAGGCACAAGTGTAGTTGACTGAAGGGGTATACAGCTTAGTGACCATGACTAAAATTGAAGTTTTATTGTTTAAAAGTCTTTGATTATAGTCACTATAGTGACTATATGCATCACAGAATGTTTCTTTTTCCTTTTTAATGTTTATTTATTTAGTTTGAGAGAGATTTAGAGTATGAGTTGGGGAGGGGCAGAGAGAGAGGGAGAGAGAGAATCCTAAGCAGGATCTGAGCTGCTGTCAGTCCAGAGCCCCAGTGTGGGCCTCGAACCCACAAACCATGAGATCATGACCTAACCCAAAATCAAGAGTCAGACACTTAACCGACTGAGCCAGCTAGGCACCCCTGTTGCAGAGTGTTTCATGCATTTAATTCTTAAAATAGTCATGCCAGGTTGTTACTGTCCCCATAGGTGAGGAAACTGAGGCTTGAGTTATAAGTAAAATTTTAACTGCTAAACAAATATATAATCCCAGATTGTTGATTTTGAAGGTCAACAGCAATGTCGATCTTTTGAATTATTATTATTAATGAATATTTCAGACATATTGAACATTGTGTTATTAGACCACATTTAGCTCTAGCAAGTTGTGTCCAATACTGAGCTTTACTGAGTCTGATTTGCTTGCCATGTTTGTTTCGGAATAAATTATTACAGACAGAATTGAAGACTCCCCTGTAGCACTCCCTGATTCTTTACCTCAATTTGTCTCAATATAAACACTCTTCTGATTTTGGTGATTAGCTTTTTTATAAATAGTTTTCTACAGCTACTATATATGATATATCCTTGGACAGTAATGAGTATTGTTTTTCACGTTTTCAAACTATGAAGAAATACATAATGTATTTTGTGCTGCTTTTTTGAAAATTCAACAGCTCCTCTTTTGTTAAATGTCTATTAATAGCATCACTTTTTTTTTCTGTTAGATTAATTGTCTTTTCTTACTGATTTAGAGGAGTTATTTATATATTCTGGAGACTAATCCTTTATTTGTTGGGTTCATGAAAAATATATTCTAATTAAAGCTTACCACATTCTTCATGATCTTTTAATGTACAAAGGTTTTATTTGAATGTAATTTTATTAATCATAGTTTTACCTTCTTACCAGCCAAGAGCTCTTATTCATGGTAAAAACAAACACATGAACAAAACTACTTTTCTCTTATAATCATCAGAATAGCCTCCTATATTTTATTCTAAAAGTTTTAAAACTCTGCTTTTCACATTTGTCTTTAAACATTTTGGTTTTTCTTGTTTGTATATGGTATTTTCCCAAAAAAATAGCTGACTTTTTTAGTGCCACTAAATGACTAGTCTGCCCTATCCAGGAGTAGCATATAGATTTGTAATTTCATCTCGGTTTTGTATATGTAGGACTTTTTCTGGAATACCTATTTTGTTTCTTATATTGTCTCTTCCTGCATGAACACCCTGCTGCCTTAAGTACCATAGAATTGTAATAAATATTGGCATTTTGAAGGACAAGCCCATGTACCTAGTTCTTTTTCAAGATTTTCATATCAAAGGCACTTTGATATTCCATATAATAGAAGGATTAGTTTGTTATGTCGCATACATTTACACAAAAATATGTTGAGATCTTCAATGAAATGATACTAACTTTATAGTGAATGTGAGATTATGGGCATTTTCATTATACTCAGTCTTGCTGTGATGAACAAATTCTCTTAAATATAATACAGGCAAATTTGTGCCTCATTTTCTTTTTGAGTCCTATTTAAGAATTATTTACCTACTGTGAGTTCCTATGTCAGCTTCTAGAAGGTATATATAATCCATCTGTAATTTATTTTTAGAACTTTATTGAGATAAAATTCACGTACCTTACATACATTGCCATTTAAAGTGTAGAATTCGGTGATTTTAATATACTCATAGGGTTATGCAACCATCACCATAATATCCATTTTAAAATGTTTTTTAAAAGATGAAAACCTATACCCACCCAGAAAACCTGTACTCATTAGCAGTTACTTTCCATTCCACCCACTCCTCCAACCCTAGGAAGTGATTAATCTATATCCTGTATTTGTCTTTTATAGGATTTCATATAAAAGGAATCATGTGGGGCCCCTGGGTGGCTCAGTCGGTTGAGCGTCCAACTTCAGCTCAGGTCATGATCTCACGGTCCGTGAGTTCGAGTCCCGCGTCAGGCTCTGTGCTGACAGCTCGGAGCCTGGAGCCTGCTTTGGATTCTGCGTCTCCCTCTCTCTCTGCCCCTCCCCCACTCATGCTCTGTCTCTCTCTGTCTCAAAAATAAATAAATAAATAAACATTAAAAATTTAAGAAAAAATGAATAATGTAATATATGGTCCTTTGTGACTAGCTTTCTTCACTTTGTATAATACAATTTTTAAATTTTGATTATTTGTTTAATGTTTATCGTTTATTTTCTGCAAGAGACAGAGAGACAGAGAGTGAGCGAGGAAGGGGCGGAGAGAGAAGGAGACACAGAATCCAAAGCAAGTACCAGGCTCCAAGCTGTCAGCACAGAGCCTGATGAGGGGCTTGAACTGTGAGATCATGACCTGAGCTGAAGTTGAATGCTTAACTGACTGAGCCACCCATGCGCCCCTTCACTTTGTATAATATTATATTATGTTGTAGATTCTTCTATGTTGTAGTATGTATCACTATTTAATTTATTTTTAATGCCAAATAATATTACATTGTATGGAAAATATCACATTTTATTTATGTATTTATCAGGAAGACCTTTCATTGCTTTTTCTTTTTTACTACTATGAATAATGCTGCTATGACTATTTATGTACGAGTTTTTGTGTGAATATATCCTCTTGGGTATATACCTGGGAGTGAAACTGATGATTTGGTAACTCTATGTTCAACATTATAAGTAATTGCCAGACTATTTTCCAAAGCTTCTTCACGACTTTACATCCCTACCAGTAACGTACAAGGGTTCCAGTTTCTCTGTAATCTTGCCAATACTGGTTTAATGCCTGTCATTTTGATTGTAGCCATCATAATAGGTGAGAAATGGTTTTTCACTGTGGTTGTGATTTGATTTGGTTTCACTATTATCTTCATTTTGCTGAAACTATCAAATGTGCCTGTTGGCCATTTTTTTTTCTTCTTTGGAGAAATCTATATCCAGATTCTTTATCCACTTTTAACTGGGTTATTTGTGTTTTTAATGTTGAGTTATTTATATATTTTCAGTACAAGTCCCTTTTCAGATAGGTTTTTAAAAAATATTGTTGCCATTCTGTGGTTTTCTTTTTCATTTTCCTAATGACATATTTTTTGGAGCACAAATGTGTTTATTTTTGATTTAGTCCTGTCTTTTTTTTTTCTTTCATCCTCTGCTATTGGTTGTATTTAAGAAAACATTACCTAAGTTAGGGCCCTACGTATTAATACATATGTTTGAGTCTAATAACTCTACAGTTTTCCTCATTACGTTCGGTTTATGATCCATTTTGAGCTAACTTTTGTGTACGGTTTAAGATAGGAATCCAACCTCTTTTGCAAATGGATATACATTTGTTCTGGCATCATTTGTTGAAAAGACTATGTTTCCCTCATTGAATTGCCTTGGCACTTGTTGAAAGTCAATTGACCATAAATTCATGGGTTTATTTCTGAAATAGAATTGATGTTTGAATATAGTCTAAAGTGCAATAATTTTATTACATGGTTATCTAATTCATCGGAATCAGCATTGGTTACTAAAGCAAATGTATCTTCACTTTCCTTTCTAGCTTTCATTGAATTACATTTCTTTAGCTTATTAGTTATCTAGAAATTTTATTTTTAAATTTATCAGCACTTATGTCCACTATTTTTGTTATTTTTTTATTGATTCTACATCTTTACCCAGAGCAGCCACATGATTGACTTGCCAGCATGTGTTATGGTTTTCTACATTTTTTTCCACCTCAAAGCTAGAGTTATACATACTTTCCTGCTAAGTCCTCTAGAATTTCAGTAGACATATATTTTATTTTATCTATCATTTACAGGTGTTTTATGACATAAGGGTTTTGAAATTATGCTCTTAGCCGTATTGCTGGAATCACGGCCTTGATTTTCTGGTTTTATGCCCTACTACTAAAACTTGGTGCTAGATTTTTATTTGCGGTACTTTCATCTCTTCATTTTACCCTTTAGAGTTTATTACAGTGGTTGGGAAGAGTGCCACCTTCCAAAGTATGGGCTTTGTATTCCAGTTGATTTGTGAAATTTGATAACCTTGAGTTAGATCGGAGACTGCTTTTCATTTTGGAGTAAGAGAAGCCCTGTCTCTTATTTTCTCCTTCACGACGTCAAATGTGCTTACTCAGAACTAAAACAGGTCTCAGTTGTCATTTACAGTTTTTTTCTGAGAAGACCTTTCAAGTACTTTAAGGAGTGAATTCAGCTGCCAGATATTTGCGTATCATTCTGCACAGAAATAAAAACCCTAGCCAGAGTAGTTGAAAAAACCTTAGAGATCTTAGAAAACAGCTTCTTGGAGAAATATTTGGGAAAAAGAAAAGTGTCATGGAATGTCAGAGCTACCAAGGCCCTTTAACAGTTTGTGGTAGCACCTCACCTGGACTCATGGTAGGGAATTGAGACAGGAAAGGCCAATTGTCTAACGCCACGGCAGTAGGGATAGAACTATGAGTAAACCCAGATTCTTTTCTTTCCTTCCTTTTTTTCTTTTTTTAGTATCTTCTGTTGTGACATTTTCCAAACTGATATGTTATCCCTTGGTTATTCTATTGAGGAGTTTGGTGAGTGAGACTATAAGCCTTCCTTCTCTCATACAGCATTTCGTGATTTATTTTTATATTTTTAATGTTTACTTATTTTTGAGAGAGAGAGCATGCATGAGTGGGAGAAGGACAGAGAGAGAGGAAGACAGAGGATCTGAAGCAGGCTCTGTGCTCACCACAGAAAGACAGAAGCAGGGCTGGAATTCATAATCATAACCTGAGCCAAAGTTATATGCTCAACCAACTGAGCCACCTCAGGACCGCTCATGATTTCTTTTTAAAGTTAACTTTTAATCTCTTAAATCAGTTCTTTAATTTTTGTCTGATCCGTACATTTTACTTTGACACACTTTAGGATGGCCTAAATGATCTCGCCTCCTGGTATATATACTCTCACATAATCCTCTTCCCATGACTTGCTTCTAAACACTAGGATAAAGCGAAGGTGGTGAGATGTCACATCTTTGATTATGTTACATTATATAAAACTCTGTCTTGCTGTCAGACTCACCCTGGAGACTCTTCTTTTTGGTGTGTTGAAGTAATCACCCTGTAGGGAATGCCCACATGTCAAGGAACAGTAGGAAGCTTCTAAAGGCTGAGGTTGGCCTCCAGCTGACAGCCAGCAGGAAGTCATACACTCATTCCTTACCCACAAGGAAGTGAATTCCACCAAGTTTCTGAGTTATCTTGGAAGTGGATTCTCCCTAGTCAGGCCTTCAATAAAAGTAAAGCCCCATTGACACCTTGCTTGCAGCTTTGTGTGGTGTAAGCGAAGGACCCGGCTAAGCTCTGCCTGAACTCCTGATCCATGGAACGTATGATAATATGTCTGCATTGTTCTAAGCTCCTAAGTTTGTGGTAATTAAAAAAAATGGTGCAGCCACTCTGGAAAACAGTATGGAATTTCTTAAAAAAATTAAAAATAGAATTATCCTATGACCCAGCCATTGCACTACTAGGAATTTATCCAAAGGATACAAAAATGCTGATTCGAAGGGGCACATGCACCCCAGTGTTTATAGTAGTGATATCAACAATAGCTAATTTATGGAAAGATCCCAAGTATCTATCAACTGATGAATGGATAAAGTAGTTGTGGTACATATATACAATGGGATACTACTCAGCAATGAAAAAGAATGAAATCTTGCCATTTGCAACAACATGGATGGAACTGGAGGCTATTATGCTAAGCAAAATAAGTCAATCAGAGAAAGACAGATATCATATGATTTCACTTATATATGGAATTTGAAAAACACAGCGGACGAACATAGGGAAGAGAAGGAAAAATAAGATAAAAACAGAGAGGCAGGCAAACAATAAGAAACTCTTAAATACAGAGAACAAACTGAGGGCTGCTGGAGGGGTACTTGGTGGGGGGATGGGCTAAATGGGTTATAGACATTGAGGGGGGCACTTTTTGGAATGAACGTCTTATCTAAAAGATGAATCACTGAGTTCTATTCCTGAAGCCAAGGCTACACTGTATGTTAACTAATTTGGAAAAAAAAAAAAAGTTTATTTTGAGAGAGAGAGGGAGAGCATGAGTGGGGAAGGGGCAGAGAGAGAGAGAGAAAAACCCAAGCAGGCTCCATGCTGTCAACACAGAACACGATGTGGGGCTCGATCTCATGAACTGAGAAATCATGACCTGAGCCAATATCAAGAGCCAGATGCTTAACCAACTCAGCCACCCAGGAGCCTTCGTGGTAATTGTATGCAACAATAGATAACAAATGCATAAAATATGGTATTCTGATACATGAAAAATAAAATCAGTGAATGTCTGGTATACCATTAATGAAGTAAACTGGAAATTCATTATCTAACGAAAATACACAGCAGTTGCTTGCCAGCGCGCTAGGCAAGTATAATCAACAATATGCTCTGTCTGTCTGACTGAATCAGATTCGAAGTTTTGAGTAAATTACTTTTGCATAATTCATAAACATTAATTGAATCAATTCAATAAAAATTAAGCCAACAAGATGCTCTATCAGCACAACTCCAAGTCTTTAGTTTGACAAAAATTACAATGACCTAATCTCATGAGTCACTTTACTTTAAGAAGCTATGTTTTCTGAAAAAACTATTTTTTATACTTTCCTGGCTACACAAAGGGAACCCTCTTTACAATTTCATCTCTCTCCTCTATATTCCTACTTAGTAACATCACATAATAATAATAGTGATAAGAACCATGACTGTAATTTTTTTTATTTTATTCTTTTTAATGTTTTTTTTTTTTTGACAGAAAGAGAACACCTGTGTATGAGAGAATGAGGGAGGGACAGAAAGAGAGGAAGAAGGAGAATCTCCTCACTGTCAGCACAGGGCCGAATGCAGGGCTTGATCTCACCACTGTGAAATCATGACCTAAATTGAATTCAACAGTCAGATGCCCAACCAGCTGAGCCACCCAGTCACCCCTGACATGTCTGTAATATTTTACATAAATTATATTCCTGTCATTTATCCATCATTGCATTTACCAGGCATTTATTGAGTGCCCTATGTGTACGTTCAATGATAGGATGTTAAAATGGACAAGAGACCTTCTCGTGCACATTGCCATACTTAATTTTTACTTCACAACAACTATGTGAACTACCCCCTTTTGTAGGAAAATAAATATGACCACGATCTATAACTTGAATCTTATTCACTAAAAGGAAAGGGCTTGCTTCTCTTTTAATAATCTAAAATGGCCTTTATTGACGTTCTCCCAAGGCACCAACATTTTTTTTGCACCTTTTATTGCATCTTGTATTCATTTCTTTACTATACTTGCCTTACAGATATAATCTCACTTTGCTTTGTTTATTACCGTATTCTCAGACCACAAGCATTCCTAGCACTTAGTAGATACAAAAAATACTTTATAAAAATAAATACAAATATGTTGTTTTATTGGAGAAAAATAATTACATAGTTAAATGAAAAGAAATAGAGCCCTTTGGCTTTATTTTAGGAACCCTCTTTGACCTGAAGACCTCTCTCTACTCCCCAAAATGTGCATTTAACTAGTATTGCTGGGAAAGTGACAATAAGAGATACAGGGTAGCTTGTAAGGTTTATGACACTTAGTCTTTTAAAAAAAAACTTTTTAAAATACTCTATTGTTTAGAGCAGTTGTAGATTCACAGAAAAATTGAGCAGAAGGTCACAGTTTTCCCTGCCCCCACACATTTAGCCTCTCCCATTATCAACACCCCCCACCAGAGTGGTACATTTATTATAGTTTGCAAACCTGCATTAACACGTCATAAGCACCCGAAGTCCATAGCTTACATCAGGGTTCCTTCTTGATGATGCTGTACATTCTATGCATTAGGACAAGTGCATAATGACATGTATCCGACATTATAGTATCATGTAGAGTAGTTTCACTGCCCTGAAAATCCTCTGTGCTCTGCCTCTCCATCCCTCCCTCTCTTCTTTCCTTGGCGACCACTGTTTTTTTTTACTATCTTCATAGTCTTGCCTTTTCCAGAATGCCATTAGTTAGAATTGTATAGTATGTAGACTTCTCAGATCTGCTTCTTTCACTTGGCAATGCAGTTGTCTTTGAAGCTGAAAATAACAGTATTTGATTTAAAAACAAATCACCAAACTTCGGATACTATGAAGTTACCTAGCAACAGGAAGAACAGGCATCTTTAGTTCTACCCATTCCCAAGTAACTCTCTTCACCTAAAAGTCTTCCTGGAAGAGTGAAATTCAAGAAGTAGACCCAGGTTGAAATCGAAGTATGCCCTGGAATGTCTGTAGTATGCTTCGTTATTGTTTCATTTCTGTTGTTTATATGGATACCATTTGGAAGCTAAAAGGAGCAAACAGCTTTGTCCCCCGCCCCCCACCCCGTTACATATCGCGTGGGCGGATGAGGCTACAGAATCCATCTGCGCCTGCCTCTGGGTCAGGTTTACTTCCTTCCCTGTATTCCCAAGAAGCATAAGCAGTGAGAGAGAAAAGGCCCAATTCTGCTTCTCCGAACCTCATTCCTTCATCTGGGGGTTACACAGAGCCATACAGCTTACACACCCATTTAGTGTCAAGTAAAAGGGGGATGAAGGGAACTGCTATGGAAATCCTGATGGGATAATTTTCTCTTTGGCTACCACAAGACTTTTCCACCTGCCTCAATTTCAGCACCTGTGAAGTGGGAAAAAAGTACTTACCTCTCAGTTTTTGTGAGCATGAAACGTGTAAATATATGCAAAGTGTACAGAAGAGTGCTTGGTTTAGCTTACGTTAGTGTTATTTCTTTAAATATTATTATTATTATTATTATTATTTAATGTTTATTTATTTTTGAGAGAGAGAGAGACAGACAGAGTGTGAGCTGGGGAAGGGCAGAGAGAGGAGGAGGCACAGAATCTGAAGCAGGCTCCAGGCTCTGAGCTGTCAGCACAGAGTCCGATGCAGGGCTTCAACTCACGAGCCGTGAGATCATGACCTGAACCAAAGTCGGATGCTTAACCGACTGAGCACCCAGGTGCCCCTATTATTTTTTTTTTTAATAGCAGTTTTCTCTACAAGATGCATTAGGAGCTAGAATACAATGTACCATCTGATAAGAGTATTCCAGAGTCATTGATTTAGAGAATATTTGCATTTCTTTTTTTAACTATATTTTAATGTTTATTTACTTTTGAGAGAAAGAAGAGAGAGAGAGAGAGAGAGAGAGAATGAGCTAGAGAGGGAGACACAGAATCTGAAGCAGGCTCCAGGCTCTGAGCTGTCAGCATAGAGCCCAACATGGGCTGAACCATGAGATCATGACCTGAGCTGAAGTCTGACACTTAACCAACTGAGCCACCCGGGTGCCCTGAGAAAATTTGTATTTCTTTTTAAAAATTTTTAACGTTTATTTATTTTTGAGAGACATAGAAACAGAGTGTGAGCAGGGGAAGGGCAGAGAGAGAGGGAGGTACAGAATCTGAAGCAGGCTCCAGGCTCTGATGAGCCATCAGCACAGAGCCCGACGTGAGGCTCGAACTCACAGACCGTGAGATCATGACCTGAGCTGAAGTCGGCTGCTTAACCATCTGAGCCACTCAGGTGCCCCTGTACTTCTAAAAATGATGTGGACTAGCGGTAGGGTTGATATTCTGTTAAGGAGGCAAAAAGCCTGGCCAGGTTCTTACCCACAGCGAAGGCCACACCTGTACAGCACTGAAGTCTGATTTTTTTGGTATTCCTATGACTCATAATTAAAGGTGATTTGCATAGAAAAATTTGCATAGTAATTACAGGTGCATTAAAATATATATGTATTAATATACCTTTTATCCCCAAGAACACTTAGAAAATTAAAACGTTCTTCTCCTGTGAAGTATCACTTTAAAATGGAAAATTTCTATAGCAGAAAAGTCAGAATTTGTATTAATTCACCAGCAGTTAGTAAATTTCTACTCATGTGCAGGATTTCTTCTGACCTACAGTGCATGGGTGCATGGTGTATTTTCTGTTAGTTTATTTTAACAGAGATTTCTTTCATTGTTGTAAATACGTGACTTTCTTGACAAAACTTTTTCTCATTTGTCTTGAAAGGAAAAAAACTATTAAAACCTTTTCTTTTCTGTGTAATAAGTAGAGTCAACAACAAGAGCTATTGTGAGCAATGGCTTTAACTCTGAAATAAATTGTAGTTACATACCACGGCTGTTTGAATTTTTCTCTAATTAAGGAGGGTAGAGCAAGAACTCCTGAGTAAAATACGGCATCAGACTATGGACATGTAGACTGTCATTTCCCAATTTCCCATTAATGATTGCCAAAAAAGGATACAGAAATGCAAAAACAAACACCACTGCTGAAACCTAATGAAAAAGATTATCATTATTTGAAGATTTGGTAGGAAAAGATTAAGAGACACAAGCGTGAAACACAGACACAGCCTTAAGAACTGAAGCCAGCCTGATGGCGCCCCAAATGACAGTGGAGAGTTGGGCTAACCTGGTCCTCAGTGTTGGACTGCAGGAGCCACTCAGCTAAGGAGATTAAGCATCCACTGCCCTTCTCAACAATGGCAATCTTGTGGGCAGCCGAGTCCTGCCTGCTCCCACTCCCTGCCCCACCCGTGCCTCTCTCTCTCTCTAAGTCCAAACAGAAACAGAAGTACCCAGTAAAAGGACATGGCAATAATCGGTTGCATTCTGAATAGCAGAATTTGGATAAAAAGACAATTAGTTACAGGTGGGAGCAGGTACTGGCTCCCATGCATACTGTACTCTTTCATACCATAGAGCATAGCAAGTTAAGTCAATTTGAAAGCATAGACCAGGACTCTGTAATTAAGAAGAGTCCATCTGTACTTAGACATGTCCATGAAATCTTAAAAGACACCACAAATTAGGGATGCCTAGGTGGCTCAGTCAGTTCAGCGTCCGACTTCAACTCAGGTCAGGATCTCACAGTTTGTGAGTTTGAGCCCTACGTCAGTCTCTGTGCTGACAGCTCAGAGCCTGGAGCCTGCTTCGGATTCTGTGTCTCCCTCTGTCTCTGTTCCTCCTCTGCTCACGCTCTGTCTCTCTCTCTCAAAAATAAATAAAAATTAAAAAAAAATTTTTTAGACACCAGAAATTGAATTAGAGCCTATATATAACAGACTTCATTCCGAGTTAAGATTGGCATACTGCTAAGGTTGAAAACAGACTTTTCCTGGGAATCAGCATTCCTAGGTACATACTGACAGAGATGTATGCACACATGTATTGCAAAATATACACATGATTTTTTATTAAAAATAGGTAAGACTGGAAATAAATAGCCCAAATAGCCATTGTTAGTAGAAACAATAAATAAATTTCATTGTTTTTTTAATCATTATTTTGAGAGAAAGAAAGAGAGGAAAAGGGGAGGGGCAGGGAGAGAGGGAGAGAGAGAGAATTCCAAGCAGGCTCCACACTGTCAGCATAGAGCCCAATGCAGGGCTTGAACCCATGAACCATGAGATCATGGCCTGAGCTGAAATCGAGAGTCGAATGCTTAACCAACTGAGCCACCCATGTGCCCCATAAATAAATTTTCTTGTATTTATACAATAAATAACAGTGAAAAAATGAACTACAAATACATAAAAATTAGGCATGGATTTCACAACCATAATATAACAGGAAAGAAGCCAGACACTCAAGATTATTCACTGTATATTTGCATTTCCACTAAATTTGAAAACAGAACTAAAATATAGTGGTAAAGGATATGTCCCTTGGTGATAAAACTGAAGTAAAGCAGGCAAGTAGTTCAATCATCGATAGGATTATGATTACTTTGGCGGGAAGGGATGTGGAGGGCATCACAATGGAGAAAGGCAATGTAAGGGGGGCTTCTGAAGGAGTTGGGGGTTCTGCTTCTTGACTTAGCTAGTAGTCAGACGAGTGTTTGTCTTACCTAATTCATGGTTGTGTGTTTGCATACTGTACTTTTTATTTTTTTGCGAATCATGTTTCACAAGCATATGTAAGGGATACCCGCTTTCCTTTGCTCTCCTTCCACATCCACGCCAACATCCTTAGATTAAAGATCTGTTTTCATCTCGTTTTGTTCGTAGGAAGATGATTTTCCAAAAAAGTAAAAGGAGTCATTTGGATGATTAGAAAACAGGATAAATCACAACACAAGTTAATACATATTGTGTACATATTTTATCGTATTTTCTGTGATAATAGCTGACTTTTGTGATCTCAGAAGGTCAATGTTGAGAGTGCTGTCTGTGCATTATCTCATTTAGTCATAACAATAATCTTATAATGCTGATAATATTATTATCTTCACTTAAAAGCTGTGGGAATTGAAGCTGAGCGATGAGATTAAGTGACATGTCTAAGAACACAGTTAATTAAAGCACCAGTCTGTCTGATGCAGAAATCAATACCTTAACCAGCATGTCATACTGCATTTTACTAACTCAGATGTGTGGTTAACATGTAGTCAGTCAGCAGTCACTTACCGGTTAATGACCTGACCTTATTTTATATCTGCCTGACAGAGGACTGTGGTAAACTCCCCAACACAACATGACCCTTAGTGGCTACTGGACCTGTTCATCAGTCTTCCTCTGGTACACCCAGACATTCTTCAACTCTGTAAATGAGGCCTCTATTCCTGCACATATTAGATAATACTGTTACTCTGTAACTAAACATTTACATGCCTACTACTCCATAGATAGGATAAAATCCCTAAAAGTCTTTCGTGTCCTCTTATTTTTATCCCTCAAGTTTAACACAGTACCTAGCACACAGTAGGTGTTCAATAAATGCTTGTTAGACTGAAAAGAATAAATACTGGAAAAAACATGCATGTCACAAACAAGCCATTACTACCATAATTTTATTTGAAAGATACTCAAAAATGTGTGTTCATGCAAACAGGTAGACTTCGATTGCTATTTTGCAAATGGGCTAAAATATTTGCAAAGCATTCTTTCTCCACATGAGCCATAACATGTATATTTTCAGGATATTCTTTAGGAAGACCAGCTTTGCTGAAAGTACCTGAGCTTTATGGTTTGCAACGCATTACATAATTAAGTTGTTTTCAACACTGTTGAAAGATAAGGCACCTGATAGATGATCAGCACCCCAGCTTCTCTGAGCAAAACTAGTTTTATTCTGTCTTCTGGGAAGAATAAACATGAAAACTCTGTTTCTAAATTAAATGCATTCTGCATTAAATTTGCAAGGCATTTCACTACTCCAGATAACTTAAGAGAGGAGTCTTGATTTCATGTTCAAACGACCCTTATGGTATCAAACAGTTAAAGAAATTGCTCTTTTCGTGACTAGACACAATGATATATAATAAATTCCCTGTCAGTTCTGCCTTTAAGCAATCTGCCACGATTGACCGTGGGTTAATCGGCATCTTGGTTAATGGGTGCCATCTATGTATTAAAATAAAATATAAACTCATAGCCTTAAAATTATATAAGCCTATACAATGTTCTTTTAAACATAATTCGAGAGATATTTCCAAATCTCGCCGTGCTTCTTCTGTATTACCATTCTGATAACTATTTTTCCTTTTATCCTGGTAAAACTCATCTAATAATTTAGAATTCATAGAAGAATTAGATAATGAATTAGAATTCTAGTTAATATAATTTGATTGTGAACACATTTACTCGGAAACAAAAAGTTGTGAATAATGCCTAAGGTCACTTGTAAAAAAGAAAGAAAGAAAGAAAATGGTGATTTTTTAATGGTAAGCAGCTGTTTCTCTGGGAGGGTTTGGCATTTGTTTTGCTTAGACTCAGAACGATAGGGAACATTAACTTTCACTCTCTTTTCACCCACTTTCAGTCTCTGCTGCTCTTAAAATATGAAAAGTACATAAAATTGATTAAACACTATCTTGTCTCCTCATACTTTTCCTACCAACCCATCATTTACTTCTAAATATTCTCACTGAAGGACTCTTGCCTTCACAAGACTTTTACTACCAACCCATCATTTATTTCTAGGTCTTCTCACTGAAGGACTCTTGCCTTATGAACTGGAGGGCCACCTGGGTGGCTCAGTCAGTTAAATGTCTGACTCCTGATTTTGGCTCAGGACATGATCTCACGGTTCGTGAGTTCAAGCCCTGCGTTGGGCTCTGTGCTGACAGTGCAGAGCCTGTTTAGGATGTTTTCTGTCTTCCTCCCTCTCTGTTCTCCGCTGCTGGTTCTCTATCTCTCTCTCTCAAAATAAATAAACATTATTTTTTTAAATAATTAACTGGAGAGGGTGGTATACTTTATGCAAAAGAAAATGAAGAAGGAAATTTGTATATGATTTTATTTTAGCCTAGTCCTTGTTGAAATTACTACGAAGATGTCTGGAGGCAGTGGGGTCATAGGTATAAAACAAAGAACACACCATGGCTATGCAGTTCTGCTGTAATTTTGTGATTGTTTATCTTAACTGGTTTTAATTTGATTTGTTATAAATACTGGAGGCGAGAGGAGGAGAACTGTCAACACGATCTTTTCTTGGCTTTCTATTCTTGAGGTCAGCCTTACCTGGACACACAGGATGATGGATATTGCCTTCCTTTCATCCTCCCAAAATATTTATTGATGCCCACTGTGTATCTGATTTTGGGTGTGATGTCTAGAATAATCTGAGACAAAACAGTAAGCAATCCTTGATAAGGCAGATGGTAGAAAAAGTTAATTAACAAATGGTTTCGTGTCATGTAACATGTTAGGAGTTAGTAAGTGCTAAGGAAAAGTTGACTGCGGAAAGTAGGATAAGAGTGGAGGAACTTGAAAGGTCTTGAGGTAAATGCTGTAATTTATAATGTTGAGGATCATACAGGTGTCCCGACTATTATCCAAGGTATGTCTTGCAAAGCAGGAATTTGGTGGAAAATGGCCAATCTATAAAAAAAAAACTTGGGTGACTGGGCACAGCAAGGTGAGGGCCTTATAGCAGTCTTGATAAGCAGGTGATTAAGCTTGATAAGTAAACAGTCTTTGTTGAATCACAGTTTTATATCCGCTGGACAAGTATCTTGGAGCAAGCAGCTCAGGAATTATTGTTCAGTCTAGTGTTGTTGAACAGAGCTTTAGAAAATGATATCTATTCTGAGTATAATTTAATATCGGAAATTTTGTTGGCTTCAGTACGTATGTTAAGCGTTAGTGTCTTAGTTTTTGCAATGGGAGATGTGTTAAATAAGATCAGACATGTAAGGCACTTATGGCTGAGCCTGATGTTGAATAAATACTCAGCATATGCTAGCTGATATTATTTTTACAGGACCTTACTAAATAAAACTTACGATATGCATTTCGATGCCAGCATCTGAGCACCCAGGGTATGATATCAGACTGCCTAATTTCAAATTCTGGAACATTGCTTGCTAACTTGTCTCCTATATAGACTGCAGACTTTCCTTAATCAACTTTCCATATCTCGTAACTGGAATGTAACAACACAGTTTTGCTGTTGGAGTGTAGGTCAAACCGAAGTGACTGAAACCAAAACAGTGTGCTTGTCTAGCCTACGCTATTAACAATCATTGCTTTATTCGCAGAATGACATGAATTACATAGCATCCAGTGGACTTCTATTCAAAGATGGCAAAAAACGGATTGATTACATCCTGGTATATAGAAAGTCAAATATACAATATGACAAAAGAAACACATTTGAAAAGAATCTCAGAGCAGAAGGCCTGATGTTGGAAAAGGAGGTAGGTGATTTAATAACACTAGGTGTGTGGTATAATCTGCTGGAAGAGATACAATCTTGTATGTTTTTGTATGGGAAGTGTATAGTACACGGCTTGTAAAATGTATAGTTATTTTCTCCCAAATGTAAAAGAAATGCATATGTACAGTCCCACTTAAATATGCATTCCTTTTTTACTTATACATTTCTGTAAATTTAAATCTTTTTTAAAGGGCATAACTATTTTTACAGTTTTAAAAATTGAAGAAAGAATGATTATACCTATATAAAGTATAGAAAGCCCTATGAGAAGAAAAATGTTAAAAACAAAGTGTGCCAACCTGTTAATGTCTGGGTTTCAAATTGGAATGAATGATTTGCTTCTCAATCCTTTTTTTTTTTTTAATGCTTTTTTTTCTAGATTTTATTTTTTAGGGCAGTTTTAGGATCACAGCGAAATTTAGAGGAAGGTACAGAGATGTCCCCTATATAGGTCCTGCCCCCAAATACTATCTCTGACTATTAACATCTCCACCAGAGCGGTGCATTTGTTACAATTGATGAACCTACAGAGACTCCTTATTATCCAGAGTCCATAGTTTATGTTAGTCTTTATCTTGGTGTTGTACATTAGGTGGCTTTGGACAAATGTAACATGTATCCACCCTATAGTATCATGCAAAGTATTTTTTACTGCCCTAAAAATCCTATGTGTCCTGCCTGTACATCTCTCTGCCACCCTCACCTCTTGGCACCGTTGACCTTTTCACTGTCTCCATAGTTTTACCTTTTCCAGAATGTCATATAGTGGAATTGTACAGTTTGTAGCCTCTCAGACTTGGCATCTGTCACTAGGTAGTATGCACTTTAAGGTTCCTCTATGTGTTTTCATGGCTTTACAGATAATTTCATTTTAGTGCTGAATAATATTCCATTGTTTACATGTACCACAGTTTCTTTCTTCATTCATTCGCATAAGTACATCTTGGTTGCTTCCAAGTTTGGGCAATTTCGAATAAAACTGCTTTGAACATCCTAGTGCAGGTTTGTGTGTGGACACAAGTTTTCAACTTCTTTGAGTAAATATCAAGGAGTGGATTGCGGGATCATATGCTAAGACTATGTTCATTTTTGTAAGAGACCTTCATAATATCTTCCCAAATGGCTATACCATTTTGCATTCCCGCCAGCAATAAATGAGAGTTCCTGTCGTCCAATTCCTCACCAGCACTCGCTGCTGTCACTATTCTGGATATTGGTCATTCTAATAGGTGTCTAGTGGTAAACATTTTTTATTTGCATGTTACTGATGATGTATGAAGTAGAGCATCTTTTCATATGCTTTTTTGTCATCTATATATCTTGTTTGGTGAGGTGTCTGTTAAGACCTTTGGCCTCTTTTTTAACTGAGTTGTTTGTTTTCTTATTGTTGAGTTTTAAGAGTTCTTTGTATATTTTCGAATAATAGTTCTTTATCACACGTGTCTTTTCCAAATGTTTTCTATCAGTTTGTTGCTTGTTTTATCATTTCCTTTGACATTGTCTTTCACAGAGTGGAAGTTTTTAATTTTAACCATGTCTAGCTCATTAACTATTTTTTTAATGGACTGTACTTCTGATATTGCATTTCAAAAAGCATCACCAGGGGCACCTGGATGGATCAGTCAGTTAAGCATCTGACTTTGGCTCAGGTCACAATATTGTTGTTCCTAAGTTTGAACCGCGCATCGGGCTCTGTGCTGACAGTTCAGAGCCTGGAGCTTTCTTCGGACTCTGTGTCTCCCTCTCTGCCCCTTCCCTACTTGCGCTCTGTCTCTCTCTATCTCTCAAAACTAAATGAACTTTAAAAATTATATAAAAATTTTTTAAAAAGCATCACCATACCCAAGGTCGTATAAGTTTTCCCCTATGTTATCCTTTAAGAGGTATATAGTTTTACATTTTACATTTAGGTCTATGATCCATTTTAGGAAGGGTGTAAGGTCTGTGTCTAGATGTAGTTACTAATCTTTTGCATGTAGATGTCCAATTGTTCCAGCATCATGTGTTTAAAAAACTGTTTTTGTTCCATTGTTTGACCTTTGACTTCCATAAGTCAAGTTGATATTTATGTGGGTTTATTTCTAGGCTCACTGTTCTGTTCCATTTATCTGCTTGTCTATTTATTCACTAATACCACTACTGTAGCTTTATAGTAAGTCTTGAAGTCAGGTAGTGTCAGTCCTACAAATTTATTCTGCTCCTTCAATTTCATGTTGTGTATTCTGGGTCTTTTATTTTTTCTCAAATAAGCTTTGTCTATATCCACAAAATACTTGGTTGAAGTTGTTATGAGCATTGCATTAAATCTATAGGTCAAGTTGAGAAGAACTGGCATCTCGAAAATATTGAGTCTTCCTATCCATGAATGAAGTATTTCCCCCCTTATTTAGCTCTTCTTTGATCTCATTAAATACAATTGTGTAATTGTCCTCATATAGATATTGTATGTGTTTTCTTGGACACCTAAGTGATCAGATCTTTGTGGTGCTAATTATTGTATGTTTAATTTCAAATTCCACCGTTCATTGCTGAAAGAAAGCAATTGACTTTTTATATTCACCTTTTATCCTAAATACCCTGTTATAATTGCTTATTAGTTCCAGGATTTGTAATTGTCGTTATTGTTGATTTGTTTGAGATTTTTACATTGTGATTATGACATCTGCAAACAAAAAAGTTTTATTTATTCCTCCCCTATCTGTGTACCTCTTTTTTTTCTTTTTATATCATATTGTATTTGCTAGTACCTCCAGTATGTTGTCGAAGAGGAGCAGTGAACAGGTAGGTGCTTTCCTACTAACCATTCAGTTTCTCACCATGAAGTATGCTAACTGTAGGTGTTTTATAAATATTCTGTATCAAGTTGAGGAAGTTCCCCTCTATTCCTAGTTTACTTAGAGTTTTTATCATGAATGGGTGTTAGATATTTCTCAGTACTTCTTATGCATCTATTAACAAGATCATATGATTTTTCCTTTTCTACCTGTTGATGTGACGAATCACATTAACTGATCTTCAAATGTTGAACCACGCTTGCATACTTAGGAGAGATCTCAGTTGGTTGTGGTGTATAATTCATTTTATATATTGTTAGGTTCTATTTCTAATATTCTGTTAAAAATTTTTGCGTGTATGTTCGTGACAGATATTAGGTTGTAGTTTAGTTTTATATTGTTTTTGTTTGTTTGTTTTTCTTGGAGTGCTTTTGTATGATTTTGGTAATAGTGCCGGCCTCATAGAATGGGTTAGGAAGTTTCCCCCTACTTTGAAAAAGATTGTAGAAAATTGGAACAATTTCTTCCTTAAATGGTAGAAACATCAGTGTACCCATCAGAGCCTGGTGCTTTCTGTTTGGGAAAGTTATTAGTTAATGATTCAGTTTATTTAATAGATATACATCTATTTAGGTTGTGTACTGCTTACCTGTGAGTTTTGGCAGATTGTGTTTTTAAAGAAATTGACCCATTTCATCTAGGCTGTGAAATGTGAGCATAGAATTAACCATAGTATCCCTTTATTAACCTTTTAGTTATAGCACGGTCCACTCTTTAATTTCTGATATTGATAATTTGTGTCTTCTATTTTTCTTAGTAGGCTGACTGGAGGCTTGTTTAATTACTGATCTATTCAAAGAACCAAAACGTTTCATCAATTTTTTCTGTTGTTTTTTCTGTTTTCAATTTTATTGATTTATGCAAGAATTCTATTTTATTGAAATATTATTGACAATAATGTTTTATTATGCCTTAATGCTTTTCTTCTGCTTACTTTGGATTTATTTTGCTCTTTCTTTTTCTAGTTTATTAAAATGGAAACTTAGATGATTGATTTTAAACCTTTCTTCTTTTCTAATATATGTAGCCAATGCTATAAATTTACCCCTAATTATACTTCATTATACTTAAAGTTTAAATAGTTTAAACTTTGATAAACTGTGTTTTTATTTTCGTGTAGTAGAAAAATATTTTTTTTTCCTCTGGAGCTTTCATATTTGTCCTATGTGTCGTTTGTAAGCATGTCATTTAATATGCATATATTTTGGGATTTTCCAGTTATCTTTCTGTTATTGGTTTCTAGCTTAATACCAATATGGCCTGAGAGCAACACTGTATGATTTCTATTCTTTTAAATTTGTTAAGATGTGTTTTATGGCCCGGAATATAATCTATCTTCTTGAATGTTCCATGTGAGTTTGAGAAAAATGTGCATTCCCCTGTTGTTAGATAAAGGTATATATAGAGTCAATTAAACCTAGTTGATAGATGGTGTTGTGGAGTTCAACTATTTCCTTACTGGCCTTCTGCCTGTTGGCTGTGTCTATTTCTGATAGAGGAGTGTTGAAGTCTCTGACTGTGATAGTAATTCATTTGTTTCTCCCTGCAGTTCCATCGGTTTTTGCCTCATAGTCTCGCGCTCTTATTTGGTACCTACACTGTAAAGATTGTTGTGTCTTCTTGGAGAATTGGCTGTTTTATCATTATGAGATGCCCTTCTTTATCCCTGACAACTTTTCTTTCCCTGAATACTTTTCTAAGTGTTTTTTAAAGAAGGTTATATTTTTTCCAGTGAAACAATAAAACTACCAATACTCGCTAGAAAAAAAAAGGAAAATAAAAAGGAGGTAAAAGCATATTTTTCATACTCCTATTATCAAAAAAAAAATCTTAGAGTTTAACTTCTAACTTCTAACTAAAAAACACATATTAAATACATATTTATTACATTACAGAATGAAAACATCTTAATGTGAAAAATTGAAAGTAAAAAAAGTGCAAAATAAGAAGTCAAAGTTCACATCTGTCTCACCCAAATCGTATCCTTTTATTTTTAGTAGCCTTGTTAATGTCTTTATTTTATTTTGCTGGATGTTCCCCAGTATATTTTCTAGATATATACAAATATGCATTTTTTAGGAAAAATTAGCCATGACATGCATTATATTCTACTACTCAATTCTGTTATTTAACAATATATTATGAATATTTTAAATTGCCATTATATTTAGATACAACTCATTTTTTTGACTTAGGTGTATAGTATTACAACTTGGGGATTTAGTTAACCATTCCCCTATTCAGAGCAAAATGTTAAATTACATATTTGAGGGGCTCCTATTTTACTACAAATAGGTTTTAACTACTTTTCTAAAAAAAATGAGACAGACAAGATGAAAACGTTTTAATGATTTCTTTGATTAAATACCTAGATAACTTGCTAATAAGTGTTATCAATAGAATAGAATGCTCACTGGTACTTAGGTATGATATTGGAGCCCTCACTCTTTTTCTCTACAGAACTCCTTCAGTGGTTAGCCTTCTAGGAAATACTTTAGGAAATACTGAACTATAAGTTGAGACTGATCTAGAGAACTGATATACTTATTAACAATTTTTAACATATATAAAATAACAGTACCGTACCTTGACTTTTTATAAGTTAAAGATTTATTCACACACTGCCTAGTGTTACAAAATTTGGCAAGTTGAATTCTGGTCTCGATTTCTATGGATTCTTTTAGTTCTGTTCCTCTTTTTATGTATCTTCTGGAAATTTTAACCCAAAATATCCATATCACTGGACTAATTAAATCAATAAGTACTTACTACCAAAGTCTTATGAACTCAGTCTTGTAAAAAGATTTTATTTCCCTATGATTTCTCTTCCATACAAACAATTAATCATTTCCTCACCTGTTCCCAGAGCAATTTGTACATACATTCTATTATAATATTGATAGTTATTTTGCTCACATATCTCCAATTATTTATCAATTCAACAAATAATTGTGACTAGTACTATGCAAGCTACTGGGGATCCAATGAATAAAGTAGACCTTGTCCCTGCCTTCATTGAACTTACAGTCTACATGTGAGTCAGACATGACAATTGTGTAATTATAAATGTGGTAAGCCTTGGCTCAGTCTCCACCTAGTTTTCCTGACAGAAAGTCCAAATTCCCTTTTGAGTCTTCTTGTTTGTTCCTCCACCTTTTTCTTAGGAATAATACAGGATGTTATTCATCCAAAAGGAGTCCTAGTTTGCTTTTAAAGGGAAGTGCATCCACCCTTGAGCTCTCACTCTTTAGTCAGTGCCAAAGATGTTGCTTTTTTTAATCTTTTTATTTTTTTTTTGTTTGGTCTTAGCTTGGCTCTCAGCAAAACAGTGTTTTATGTGTACTGTTATTGCTGGGCTGACTTTTTTTTTTCTGGGTTCCACAATTGCTGCTCTTATAGTTCATATTTATAGACTTGGGATTTAGTTCTCAGGATTCAATAAAGTATCATGACAGATGATCAGGAAGTATATTCAGTCACATCTGCACATTTCATTAAAATCGACCATTTCCACAAACGGTAGCCATTATGCTGCGCACAAGTACCAGCCTCTGCTTCCTTCTTCTTCCCATTTACCTCCCCGCTAAGGTAAATGACTTTTTTTCCTGTCAATGCAAAATGTCTAAGGCTACCCTAGTTCTCTAGAATAGATGTTAATTGTTTTGAAACAGAATTGGGGAATTTGTATGTCTTCCTTCCAAAAAGGGCCTAAAAGCACTATGAAATTTAATCCAAAACTCTCAAGGTAAATCTGCCTACCCAAGCAAAGGAAAGTGCTGCAAATTCAAAAAAAAAAAAAAAAAAAAAAATCTTGTTCCACTCCTTCCACTTGACCAATATTTGCATACCTAAGGAAACTGCCATAAATGGCTTTGCATAATAAAGCTGTTATTATTGAAGATGACTTTGAATACCTACTTATGGATACAATGTCTAAAATTCTTCCTTAAGAGGATACTTTTCATAATTTCAAACTGTGATAAGTGACCTAAAAGACAAGTAGATGACGTTAGAATGATTTCTATCAATGGTAGTGATCTAGTCTAGAGGATGAAGGAAGACCAGCAGTGATTTTTAAAGAATAAACTTTGGGGGCGCCTGGGTGGCTCAGTCGGTTAAGCGGCCGACTTCAGCTCAGGTCATGATCTCACAGTCTGTGAGTTCAAGCCCCACGTCGGGCTCTGTGCTAGTGGCTCAGAGTCTGGAGCCTGCTTCAGATTCTGTGTCTCCCTCTCTCTCTGCCCTTACCCTGCTCATACTCTGTCTCTATGTCCCTCAAAAATAAATAAACGTTAAAAAATTAAAAAAAATACTTAAAAAAATAAAGAATAAACTTTGAATTGAGGTTTGAAGATGAATAGTACCTAAAATAAGTTGAATTAAAGCGCTAGATGTGATTTTAAGCACTGACTGAACATTATAATCACCTAGGGATCTTAATCTATTAATGGCAGTCCCCGTCATAACAAGAATCAATTGAATATCATGATGATAGCAGGAGGAAGGACACTGGCATTTTTCAATACCAGAATGAAAGGGGGCTAGGTGAACTTGGAAAGAATGGTGAGGGCTAAATAATTACTTCTGGTAGTAGAAGACTTTTGATGATTTTCTTAAGAAAAATGGGAAACTGTTGAATAATTTTAAGCAGGGAAGGATCATGACCATATTTATTTTCTAAGAAGGTACCTTGGATTGCTGAAAAAATCATAGATTTGAAAAGCAAGACTGGATGAACAGACATCATGACTGGCATTAGAGAGGAAGAGGAAGAAGTAGATTTGATAAATATGGACATTAAAATGTAGACACTCAGTGGTTTGGTTATGATAGGAAAAGAAAAGAAGATCTCAAGGGTAACTTGGGATTGTGGCTGGAGCAATTTGTTCATTCAAGGAGCATTAATAAAGTAACTGTTGTTATGTTACATTCTGGGGATAAATGAGAACGAAGATAAAAATGGGCAATACTCTCATTGGAGCAGGGAAGCCATAAATAGACAAGAAAAATGGCAATTATTAAAACAGAATAATTTAGGGGTGCCTGGGTGGCTCAGTTGGTTAAGTGTCTGACTTCCACTCAGATCATGATCTCACCGCTCATGGGTTTGAGCCCCTTGTTGGACTCTGCACTAACAGTGCAGAGTCTGCTTGAGGTTCTCTCTCTCTCTCTCTCTCTCTCTCTCTCTCTGCCCCTCTACCACTTTCTCTCTCTCTTCCCTTCTCTCTCTCAAAAATAAAAATTTTAAATTTTAAAAATTAAAAATTAAAAATATTAAAAAACAGAATAATATATATAGGGAATGTGGCTAGGTAGTTATTTTAGCATGTGTGCTTTGAAAGAAAGTGCTCTAAGTGAAAAGGAGTCCATCATGGGAAGATAAGGAAGCAGAATACTATCTGCAGAAGGAATAGCTAGTGTCATTCTACTGTTGACCAGAAGAGAGCTAATCTGGGGAGAAAGTGGGATGGGATTATGGGAATAAAGATCATAAGATACTAATTGAGGGAACTTTAAGAAATACAAGTAGAAAATATTTGAATTCCATGGTAGGGCCCAATGAGGAGTCTGAACCGAAAGTAAATGCTTTAGTCTTTAGAGTACAGATGGTAATATAAGCCATGTATTAGGATGAAACCACTAGAGAGGATGAGAAAAAAAAAAGAGTGTAGGAGTGAGCCTATAAAAAGTAGGAGGTGAGAGGAGACACTTGCAAAATAGAGGCAGGTGGAAGAGGCAGAGATGATAAGGAGTCACAGGAGGAGGTGGTTAGCAGGGGTAAAATACTCCCGAGAAGTCCAGTAAGACAAGAAGAAGGAGCCCTGTTCCATTGGAAGTTATGGAGAACTTCAGCAAAAGCAATGACAATCATCTCTCTGGGGAGATGACATGTAAGCGAAATGAACATGAGTTGAAGAGTGATGAGGGAGTAGAAAAACAGGCAGCAGCAAATGTCATCACCTTGCTCTTTGGTGGGAGGAGGTAGAACAAGAGCCACAGAGCAGGGAGAGCTCTCCTAAGGTTTCCCTTCTCTCTTTCTTTCTTTTTCCTTATATGAGATGGTTAAATGATGATGGGGAAGATACAGGAGAGAAGGGCGGAGGCAGGGAGGAAAGCAGGAGGGGGAGGAAAACAAAAGGATTACGACAAGGTGACAGGGGAAATGAAATTGTGAGGCTGTCGGCAAGTATCAGACTTGTTAGCTGAAAAGTTGGAATATCTCTTAGGGAACAAGTCCCCATATTTTAAGGTTTTTAAATTCTTTTAATGTTTATTTATTTTTGAAAGTGAGAGACAGAATGTGAGTGGGGAAGGGGTAGAGAGAGAGGGAGACAGAATTCAAAGCAGGCTCCAGTCTCTGAGCTGTCAGCACAGAGCCTGACGCAGGGCTCAAACTCAGGAACCATGAGATCATGACCTGAACTGAAGTTGGACTTCCAACTAACTGAGCCACCCAAAGGTCCCAAGGACCCCATTTTTTTAAATTAACATTCACCAGAGCTAAGCACCGAGTCTTGCAGAGAATAGGTTTCAAATCCTCATTACATTCCATGTTGATATAGACAATTTCTAGATGAGCCCATTGTCAGTAGACAATGAATCATATGTAAAGGCCATCTGAATGGCCATAACTGTGTCCCAGGTACATTTCCAGATCATACAAGCAATTCGTCTTCTTCTTAGACTTACTCGCATGAGCTACCACATTCTATTTGCTTTCAGCTCTGTGCCACCAACTCGCAGAGAGTGACTTTGTAAAAACTCAATGTTTAAATTTCCTTTCTCTCAAGAGTGACTATTTTACCCCATTGGGAAGTTTGGACGGAATAATAAAATAATAATGTGAAGTGTGAAGATGGTGAGCGTGTCGTTCCCTCCAAAAAGCCTGCTTCCATCTGAGGGAAACAGAATAAACAGAATAGCGCCAGATTGGGAGCTTCGGACTCCAAGGGAGAAAGTAATCCTTCTCCCTGGCAACACCGTCTCTTCACCAACCCCCTGCTCAGTAGCTGCAAGAAAATGAACTACTTTTGTTTTGTTTTAATAGAGGTATAACAAAAGAGAAATTAATTTGAGGAAGTTATAAAAGAAGACAGTTCATACTGCTTGAAAAAGATCTATATATATTTAAAGTTAAGACATACAAAATTAGAAAAGTTCTAGCTGTATGTGCACTTAGCTTGACATCTCACTCGTTGATGGCAGAGTTAATGCAGAAACATCCTTCTACAGCATCTCCTTTATTTAAGTGTATCAGAGTTTTTCACATCTTAAAGGTTGACAGGAATGAATTAATAATCAGTGCTATGCCAGCTATTCATGATGCTAATTAGAATTTTGACATAGCACCTCTTCCAGAATAATTCTGGCTTATTTGCACTCCATTTCCATCATCTCTGGGTTAGGTACAAGTTACATAGAATGTGTACTCAAAATGTTAACTCACTCATTCATGCATTCAACAAATGCTTAGTGAGTGACTACTGTGTGCCCAGCATAGAACTAGATGCTTGGTATCCATAAGTAAATAAAACAAAGATCCTTTCTTTTATGGCACATACATAAATAAATAGACTCACGTATTAGAAGATAATAAATACTATAGGGAAAAGAATAGACAAGGTAAGAAGGATGAGGCAAGGACAGACAAGTTGTAGCAAGTGACCAAATGATAGCAGTAGAGTGAGTGAGGGGGAAAGTAGTAGGAGAGGGTGGTGAGCAATATATTGAGCGTGTGATTATGAAGGGCTGTGTAGGTCACTGCAAACACTTTGGCTTTCCCTCTGAATGAAACAGGGCTCTGAGAAGTTATATGATCTGAGTTACATTTTAAAAGAACACTCCGGCCATTATGCAGTGAATAGATTATTGGGGCAAGAATGTGAGCCAAGTCCCGTGTTGGGTAGCACTGCAGGAGTCTAGGCCAGAGATGATGGTGACATAGACCAGGGTAGGAGCTACGGGGAAGTGGAGAGTGATCGGACTCTGCCTGTATATTCTGTAAGGTAAAACAGATCAGGAACCATCTGGTAGTATGAAACCCAAGCTCTCCTGCTGTGGAGGTTAAACCTTCTCAGACCTCTCCCAACACATATGTCGCTCACACATTCTTCCTGCTGTGACTGTACTCTGGTAACCAACATATCTAGGCTTTAGGGACCATGATGCTCTGAGGAGAATGAGATCTCCATTCATACAAGGAAAGCTTTTTTTTTTTTTTTTTTTTTTGGACCAGAAGCTGTCTGTCCCACAGTAGAGATATCTGCTTTCAAACTCACATGGAACCACTGGAGGGAATGTAATGATCAAATATCCGTGCATTTCTCACAAGCTTCTGTATTCAGCCTTAAATCATTCTACACGCAGAATGAGTCAGTCTTGCGTAGATTGGTTTTGGTCTGAGTCTAGACTCATTCATTTTCATGGAGGCCTCGCTTCCAGATTCTGAGGAAAGTGACTGCTGAAAAAGAACCCATCTCTCCCAATGAACAAGCAATAACACACAGGTACAGGACAATTTAAATATTTATAAAGGAAGAGATATATTCCAAAGAGATTATAGTCTACAGATATATAGCTTTATTCCAATTTATACTCAGTTTATATTACCAGAAAAATTTTTTAATTCTTCAATAACTTGATCCCCGTCAAGTTTAAGAGTTATCCCCAAATTATAGGTTGTTAACTTTGTACTTATATAATTCAAAGGCCTGTTATTGAAGGCTTAGTAAAGCAAGGGATAAAGGTGAATCTGGTAGTGATTTATGAAGAAAAAGAGAAAGAGAGTGCTAGAGAAAGATTCTAGTGAAGTTTTTAAATTAGCCATTTTGTCTAGGTTTGTCTAGGGTTTGATATGAGAAGCCTGACCTCAACAGAAAATGAACAGTTCTGGATAACTTGTTTTACTTGGGTACTTTACATGTCTAGTCTTTCATAACACTCGTACCAGCTCTGTGAGTTAAGATCATCGTCTCCATTTCTTAGGAGAGAAAACAGGATCGGAGAGGTTAGGTAATTTCCTCAAGCTCACAGAATTAAGTAAATGGTACAGATGGAATTTGTACTTAAATCTTTGTGATTCCAAACACTGTGTTCTGTCTACCATACCATGCAATTTCTTCTAAGTAGGCAGTTATGACTGAAGAAATTTAAATTGTGCTTGGTAAGTGAAAAGCAAGTTGATATAACACCGGTGGCCAACACCATAATTTTAAAAGAAAGGGCTTTTGAATATAAGAACTTTTGTATGCCTAAAACAGGAAAAACTATAATAAACCATGAAGTTCTTTTTTCATTTGCCTCAATGAAGGAGTCATTTAAATACCTATGCTTTTCTGTTTTAGAAAGATTTTATTAATACTGTCACTCCTGCACAGAAACCTTTCAACCAAGTCTGGAATAGTCACTAAAAAGAACCTAGAGATAACATCATAATTGTTATCCTTTTCCTTTCTAGCTGAGTAAAAAAAAATTACATATTTTAAACAAATAGTTGTTTGAATAAATTAATTCTCATAAAAAATGTTTTATGTTTATTTATTTTTAAGAAAGAGACAGAGCACAAGCAGGGGAGGGGCAGAGAGATAAGGAGACAGAATCCAAAGCAGGCTCCAGGCTCAGAGCTGTCAGCAGAGTACCCGATGTGGGGCTCGAACTCTATAACAGTGAGATCATGACCTGAGTCAAAGTCCGACGGTTAACTGACTGAGCCACTCAGGCACCCCAAATTAATGCTCATTTAAAAAAATTCTACACGTTATTTTCTCAAGCATAGCTATTGTGTATGACCTTGGTCTGAATTCAAAGGCCTGTTGATATTTAACACATACTATGTCTCCTGTCATCGTCAATTTTATTCCCATCATTCTTTACCTATAATTTAAAACAAACATTTTTGAAGTAGGAAAACCCTTTGGAAATTGTACTTATACGCAAACATCTTTTGCTATTTTTCTCCTGATGGTTTGCAAAATAGAAATACTTCAATAAGCTATCAGAAATAGCTTCAATAATCCATGGTCCAAAATTTTGGAAATTTAGTTTACTTTTCCACCATCTTGGATATTTTTAGCAAGTATATGCATATTAAAGTGTCTCACAAGTCCTCCAGGAAGAAACTCAAAATTTTCATGACCATGAAATATCCTGCTTCTTTTTTTATAGTACTCCATGGAATAAAGTTTAGCAAATGCTAGTCTGTAAGAGTGTCTGCCCAATGGCAATAATGCCCTCTATGTCTGAGTATTAGTCTGATGATTATCCCATGGGTCTCTACTAATACTTTTTGTGTTATTATTTATATTAGTAATGGTAATACGAATTTGAAATATTGTTTGGGCAAACTTGTGAAATTAGCCACATCTAAAACAGAGCTTTATATTAGTAATGGGAATACAAATTTGAAATATTGTTTGGGCAAACTTGTGAAATTAGCCGCATCTAAAACAGAGCTTTATGTATGGATATGAAACTGTATAGTTAAGTTATAAAATTTATATGATTTTAAATTAAACTGATAAATTTCTTCTATGCTTTTGAGATCTTAAGATTGTTGTGTTTCTTGAGAAGTTCCATCTAGATGAAATTTATTTTTATTTAATTTTTTAAAAATTTTTTATTGTTTATTTATTTTTGAGAGAAACAGAGAGTGAGCAGGGGAGGGGCAGAGAGAGAGGGAGACACAGAATCCAAAGCAGGCTCAGGCTCTGAGCTGTCAGCATAGAGCCCGACATGGGGCTTGAACTCACAAACCCTGACCTGAGCTGAAGTCCAATGCTGTCTCCACTGAGCCACTCAAGTGTCCCATCTCAAAGAAATTTAAATAAACAATGTTGACCAGAGCCCCCTGAGTGGCTCAGTTGGTTAAGGGTCAGACTCTTGGTTTTTGCTTAGGTCATAGCTCAGAGCCTAGAGCCTGCTTCAGATTCTGTCTCCCTCTCTGCCCCTCCCCCAATCATGCTCTGTCTCTCTCTCAAAAGTAAATAAACATTAAAAACAAAAATAAAAAATAAAAACCTCTTGTCCGGAGGCACTTGGGTGGCTCTGTTGAGCATCTGACTCTTGATTTCGGCTCAGGTCATGATCTCACAGTTCATGAGTTCGAGCCCCGTGTTGGACTCTGCATCCTTTCCTCTCACTCTGCCCTTCTCTCTCTGTCTCTCTTACTCAAAATAAATAAATAAATAAAAAATTATTTTAAAATACCTTTTGTCTGAGTCAAAGACACTTAAATTTTTATGCACTAAAAGGTTAAAATAAGTGTCCGAATTTGACAGCTCTCTAAGGTCATGGACTCGCATGATTTGTATTCCATTCTCCCCAGGATTTTTATAGGAGCTAGCAAGTAATAGCGATTCAATAAAATATGCTAGAACAATAAGTGAATGAATTAATGAATGACTGGTGGCAACTGTCAGTGTTTTTTTATTCCCTCTGAGCAGGATCATGATAAAGTTTCCAATGAGATTACCTTCAGATTCCTGACTGGCTTCATGGTTTTTCTGATTGGGTATTCTGTATCCTGATAAGAATTAATACAAGAAAATGTACTAATTCCCATAGGTGACTATTTCTTGTAGGCATACAGTGGGATTATTACATTTTTATGAAGGTATTGCTGTATTGAGAATTTTTATTCATATAAATCCCCTTTAAATCAGTGACAGTGGTTTATGTGGAGACAAGGTGATGGTGTTTCTTCCTTAAATGAAATTGTGGCATAGTATCATCAGCTCTGATTCTAAATAATGGTGCCTGTCTCTCTATCCTTTGCAGCCAGCTGTTGCAAACTCTGATATCATGTTTATTAAAATTCATATTCCATGGGACACGCTGTGCAAGTATGCAGAGAGGCTAAATATCAGGATGCCCTTCAGGTACTTTCAGATTTTACTTCATTCTATCTCAATATATATTAATATGAGTCTGTTTCCTGCAAAACTTTAGAGTAATAAATGTAACTCTTTCTATGGAGGAAATGCTTATAATATCTTGGACACTTTTTTTTTTTCTTTTAAGATGCCTGCCAAACGTGGTAAACCTTATGATCCCTTGGCTGCTTCATATCATTTCTAGGCGGACTTGCCTAGAGGAGGGAAACAGGTTGATCCTAAGATTCATCTCATTTCTTATTTCACATGGGTTGATAAAACTCTTACTCTTTCTGTGGAAGGCAGGAAGCATAAGTGTGTAGCATCCATTTGTAAACAAATACAGTGTTTTTGTGGTATAACAGTTACCACAAATCATTCCCTAGTTTCAGTTCAACCAGATGGTTTCTCAGCTCTGTCTTCAGTACCAGAGTACAAATGGAGATGAGAAGCCTACTCCATTCTTCCTATGGGCAAACAAAGATGGAATAGATGTGAGTTGCCTTATATTGTATATCGTGTGTTATATGCAGAATGAATCATTTCCTCCATAATTTCTCAAAGTAAAATTCAACAGTGTTCCTACTATGTGCAAAGATATAAACATTTATTCTTATTTGGAGCTCAATGTGCTTCATCATCTGATAAGAGGGTTTAGAAGGAGTAACAAGATATCAAGTAAAAGATCCTCTAAATAATGAATATGAATGAACAGTAAGAGCACAATTCAAAAATATAGAGAAATGTCTCAGACCTGGCAGCATGGAAGACATCAGTTCCGGTAAGCGTGCTGACATCTTCAAGTCTTATCACAGGCTTCTATGTTATTCAAGAGAAAATTTGAGATAGCGATTCCATCTTTTTAAAATTTCTTTTTAATGTTTATTTATTTTTAAGAGAGTGAGACACAGAATGTGAGCAGGGGAGGGGCAGAGAGAGGGAGACACACAATCTGAAGCAGGCTTCAGGCTCTGTGCTCTCAGCACAGAGTCCAGTGCGGGGCTGGCACCCCTGTGATCCTATCTTTTTACTCATTTGAAACACCTCAGGCTTTGAAAGATGCGAACACAGAAAATTGATTAAGCATTGGCAACTACTGACCAATCTTACTGACTGTGTTCGAATTGGATACCTAAATTGGCTCATATTCAAACTTGGCTAAGAGTTTAAAAGTTTTCTTTAAATATGATATTTAGGAGATAAGAAAATAATACCTCAAAAATCTTGGCAAGGGATAGTAGTAAGAACAATAAAAGCAAAAGATGATAACAGAAAGTCTTTCTAATTCTTCAGCACTTTCCACAGATGATAAGATACTTAAGGGAACCTGAAGTCTGTACATTTCTGTGAACCTTGGTTCCTAGAAGAAGCAAATAAGGGTCTATGAGATGTTACTTGTGTTATGATTAGATAGTTTGAAGTCTAGGAAGGACTACCTTCGATTCAAGTCATTTTACTGCACTAATTTTGAGAGTACAGCTTGGCAAGTATACACTCGTGCTATCCTACATTTCTTAACTTCTGAGGAATTTTCCCCTTTGACACTATGTCATCTTCTAAAAAGTCTTGAAATACTTGCCCGAGATTGATTAAAGGTGATAACGGGAGAATATTTGCCATTTGCTGTATTTGATTTCTTCTTATTTGGTCTGTACATATTCATATGACATATAATCATGCAGAATTAAAACAACGTAATAAATTTTAACCTATGGTATTAGTGAAGGATTTTACAAATAGTTATGTTTAAACATTGCACAGATACAGAATTGATCACCTTTGTCTATTTAGGATGGAAGTCAAACTCATAAAATATTCTGAAACAACTTGAAAATATTTTCTGTGAGCATTGAAACTTAGCTATCTTAAGAAGATAATTGAAAAATGTGTAAAGGCATTCCCTGAAGTATCACTTACAATTGTCGAAAATGGAAATATCTTCTATGTTCAACAGTAGAGGATTTCAGTATGCTCTTGGACTGGAATATAATTCATTTATAAAATGAATGGGTATAGGATTTCTTAATTACAATAAGGAAATAGTAAATAATAAAATTTAAATTTTATAATTAATGATATGTAATTTCTCAGACAATGAAATTTCAACAACGTAAAATGCATAGAAATAAAATAAGAAGAAACTATAATATGCGAAAAATGACTTCTCCTAATGGGAGATTGTGGGTACTTTTTTATTTTATTTTCTTATATTCTTACAAAATTATCTATTTTTAACAAATTCTAATTTGACAGCATGATGTAAACACAGGGTGAAAGAGATCTAGGACACTCAGGGGAACCTGGGTGGCTCAGTCTATCGAGTGTCCAGCTTTGGCCCAGGTCATGATCTCACAGTTCATGAGTTCAAGCCCCACATCAAGCTTGCTGCTGTCAGAGCAGAGCCTGTTTTGGATCCTCTGTCATCCTCTCTCTCTGCCCCTCCTCCACTCAAGCTCTGTCTCAAAAATAAACAAACATTAAAAAAAATGACACTCAAGATGATGACCTAGTTTCTGATATCAAGACAAAATTGCTAAAAAATTTCCAAATTAATCTTGACTAATCAGGTGCCTTTATCCTCCCCTAGTCCTGTGATTTCACCATGGTTTCAAAAAAAAGTTGTAATTAGATTCATGTACAAACTAATTTCCTTGTAGATCTAAAAGGAGGAAACCTTTCAAGTCTATCACAAACTGTTCCGTTTCGTAGGTTTCAGCATTCGGGTTCAGTTCAGAATCAGCGAACATTGTATGTAAACATCTCACCAAGTGGGGCATCTAGCTGGCTCAGTCAGTAGCCTGTGACTCTTGATCTTGGGATTGTAAGTTCGAGCCCCATGCTGGGTATAGCAATGACTTAAAAAAATAAAATCTTAGAAAACAAGACATCTCATCAAAAAAGGGGTAAATCCTCCCCTGGACCTGCTCTGGTCTTTATGCAAAACCAGATATTTGTCAGGAGTACAGAAGATTTGTTCCTTTTGTGCTAGACAAGGAGGGATTTGACACAATTTGACGTAGATCCTGGCAAAGACACGTATGCTTACACATGCAGTTATACTTTCATTCGCTTAAAGAATGGGTCATGAATACAATGTCGGTTAGCATGTTTGCTTTACTCCAGGTATTTGACACTGAAAATTCAAAGACTTTTTTTATTAGTTCACTTACAAAACATGTTCATTCTGCTATAGTCTAAAGGGAAAAAAATCTTGTAAAGACAGTGGCAGCACAGTTTACAGTGTCATACTTTTCATATAACTCTTTTTACCATCAAGTTGGATTTTACTGGTTTTCAAAATTTGAAAGTCTGGAGTACATTGGCTTCCTTTTTGTCATTTCTGTCATTATCTTTTCAGATAAAGTTTGAGAAATTCAGTGATAGAATAATCAGTATTCGAAGAACTTTAAAAAAAACCTTGAATTTAATTTGTTTCTTTTTCTTAGAAGTTCATTAAAAAAACAGTTTCCTTGCCAGATTGAGTGTCCTTAGTTGGTATGAAGTAGAGCTTACGTCTCCAGGCTGTGTGCCATGGTGTCCTGACTGAGGGTGACTTTTAAAGAAGATATTCTGTTCATATAGATGTTTTTTTTCTTTTTTAAATGATATTCATTTTTTTTATTTCCTAGTAAGTTTGCATTTGAAAGAAGAGTTCTGATAGATCCAAAGAAAGAAATATTAAAACCCTGAAACGCATGTCGTTACTATTTCTTGTCTGATGTTGTGGCTGAAATTTCTTCTTTATAACATGTTTCTAAAATAATATTCTCGTGGGATGCCTGGGTGTGTCCGACTCTTGATTTCAGCTGAGGTCATGATCTCATGCTTCGAGAGATGGAGACCCACTTCGGACTCTGTGGTGGCAGTGTGGAGCCTGCTTGGGTTTCTCTCTTTCCCTCTCTCTCTGCCCCTTCCCCACCAACACTCTCTGTCTCTCTCACTCTCTCAAAATAAGTAAACATTAAAAACATAACTAAATAAAATAATGTTTACAATGGCTGCATTACTAAAACTTTTGGAAAATTCCTTTGATATTCTCATGATTTAATAACATAAGTATTAGAAAATATGCAATATTTTCCAAAGTGTATCAAAGGAATACTAGTTTCACAGGTTCTTAAGAGGAAAATATCCTGTAAGAACATATGTTTCTGAATTTCTGAGTTAAACAGTAAGTTTATTTATCATAGGTTCTCATTCTGCCTTTAGAGTACATTATAATCACCTGGAAACTCAGTAAAAATAAAGGCTCCAGGCACCCTTCCTCCCCCCACCACCCCTGAGATCATGGAATATTAATTCTGGAACAGAATAGGAGGTTTATACATTTTTAACAAGCATCCCACATGATTCTGATGCAGATGGTAAAGGAATATTGTCTTGGAAATTTTAATATTTTAATAAATCTTACCATTTTTAAGAAGTAGTTATACAAAGCACCCTTTCCATTTGATGATGGGATTTTTTTATCTTAATATAATGGTGTTCTTGGGTAAACAGTTTAACAAATCCTGGAACACAGAGTTTTCTTGGAACACTTTCCAGATCAGTTTAAATGATGGATGTAACATTAACTAACAACTTAGTAACTAACTTCTCATTTATTTATAAGGTACACATGAAACTTGGCATAGCCATCACCTCATAAAAAGAGAATGCTATATGGGCATAGGTTAAATGGCAAAGTGTTTTTGTGATGGCAATTCAATTTCCACTTGTCAACCAGAACCATATTTAAGAACGTAGATACTAACCTAAAATCAAAATATGCAAGAATAACAAAGAACTTAAATAGGAAAAACCCATATCTCTTTTTAGGGTGAGAGTTTTTAAAAGATTTATGCATCAAAATATTTACCCATGCTTGGCTGTCCTGCATATTTATCCGGTGTTGAAACCTACATATTATATTTCACAAAGAAAAATTGCAAATTTATTCAGATTAAATTATTAGAGTTATAACCCTGCCTGCAAAAGTTTTCTGCTTATTGCGTGAACATGAATTTCCAGCATTTATCTAAATGTTTTGCTTAAATATATGTGTAGAATTTTAAATACCTAAATTTTCTAGCTATTTCTTTTTTTGATTACTATTCCAAAGTAAATATGGCCTAAATATTAGACTTGATGTTTCAAAACTACCCAAGAAAAATTCAGAGGATTAAAATAGTTCAAAATTTTCTTATTTTTGTCCTATCAGCAAGGGCTTAGTCTGTGTTTTCCATATTCCAGAAATATTAAGTCCTGCTTTCATTATTTCTCTTGTGTTTCAAAGATGATTCATAATCATTCTTAACTTTCATATTAAAAGAATCAAACATATTATAAGACGATTCAGCCATTCCCTAGCTCTCTGTTTGAGTTCCTTGATGGGATTCTTAAGCTTCTCCCACGAATATTTTAAACAGAGTAGATTTGAGGAGGGGGAGATATTTTTAAAACATTAAAAATAATCTTTTTATCATGATTGGGAATTAAACTTAGATCACTTTTATACGCAAAGGACCCTTAACTCAAAACTAAAATAATATAGGTACATTCAGACAGCCCAATATATGAAATAGTTAAGAGTAAAGTAGTTCTGGGGTGCCTGGGTAGCTCAGTCAGTTAAGTGTCTGACTTCAGCTCAGGTCATGATGTCACAGTTTCTGAGTTTGAGCCCTGTGTAGGGCTTTGTGCTGACAGCTTGGAGTCTGGAACCTGCTTCTGATTCTGTGTGTGTCTCTCTCTGTCCCTCCCTGGCTCCACACTGTATCTCTCTCTCTCTCTCTCTTTCTCTCTCTCTCTCTCTCTCTTTCTCTCTCTCTCTCCCCCCTCTCAAAAATAAATAAACATTAAAAAAATTAAAGAGTGAAGTAGTTCTGTTTAACAAGGAGAGGGAGATGTAGGGTTACACCCATGTGACTGCCCATCTCCCTCAGCTTTGTAGGCATCTCAACATGTAACCGCTTGGCTGTGTGAAACACTGATTGGAAACAGTAGTTCACATAACAATTTCCTTATAGTTGTGAATAGGTAGGTACGTAGATAGGTAGATAGACGCTGTCCTGATGCAAAGTATAAAATAGTAGAATCTTTCAAATGAAAAATTCAGGGAAAAATAAAGAAAGCTCTATCTATGAACAAGATGTAATAAATAAAGTACAAGGTGGAGAATTATGGGTAGAAAGTGATATGGTCCTGCAGGTTCACTTATGAAGAAGAATTAAGGAAAATTGCAAGTTATAATGGACTTTGAGGATTAAAAATACACTTGTGTATTTTTGGGGGAGAAACAAAATGAGGCCAACCCAGAAAACTTCACAAAGGTAGAAGAGAAAGGAAGCACTTGTATTAATGAATAAGTATTAAGTCAGAATGTGATATGCATCACAGAAACTCGCCAACAGATTGTAAAGACAGAAAGAAATACCATCCTTCAAATTAGCCAAGCAGATAAACAATGTCCTGTCCTCAATAAGAGGACTCAACAGCAATTGTCTCACATAGTTTACCCTAAATTTGACTGGTAATTAGAGTGTTAGTTATTTGGGAAAAGTGAGTCTCTTAATTTTTATTTGCATTTTTAATGTTAATGGTCTAAAAAGTATGTATTTTCATCTTTAATGACTTCTTTCCTTCATTTTCCCTTATTGTTGCCAAAACATTTCAAAAAAATGTTTAAGAAAAATTTCAAACTAGAGCAGTAAAGATAAGTGCAGAATAGTGTTTAATCCAAATGCCCCTCTTCCCTTGCTTTTCTAATATACCTCACCTTATCTACGGCCAGTAATTGTAATTTTTATCTCCCCTAAATAACAGTCCTAGATTTTTTTGTGCTAAAAATTATTTTAAACTAATTTGTACATTTGTAGCTTTTAAAAAATATATAGTACCTCATTTAGCGAATGTTTATTAAATGCAAAGTTGTCTCCGGCCTTGAAGGAAATAAATGCACTGTAAATTAAACAAAAGCTTATCAGCCATCTGAGCACTCACTGTTTATCAAACTATGTGCCAAGTACATACCAGGATTACAAAGTGAAATGAAATAAAACTACTATCTTCAAGAAGCCCAATCTCCTGTAGAGGACAGTCAGTGATCAGTTATATAGTGATGTCTAAATAATGCAAGCCAAGCTGTGTAGAGGAAGTTCAGAAAGAAGATGAGTTTATATTCCAATGGGCATCGAATTATGTATGCCCACAAATTTCTATATATTTGAAAAAATGAAAGGAGGAGATAATTAAATGAGTTTAGGATGGATGTAGCAAACCTTGAAATTCCGCATTTGAATTTGGTATTGAGGAATGGCTAGAACAACTGAAAAAAATGCTTTTCTACCAATACAACCAGTGTTTGCAATGAAATACGGTAGTTCAGAAGGCTTTCAACTTTTCTAAGCAGTTAATAACACAGTTTGGACCACATATTGATTGTTGTGACTCATCCCTGCCTTCTGGATACCACACAGGGAGGAATTTACTGACCCTCTGAAATGGGTTTTGGTGAGTGGGGATAAAGAGTCATTTTAGAAAGCTATGAGATTCCTGAGCTCCAAAATGAGGATGTGGTAAGAATCTTTTAAGAGATGAATTAACCCCTATCACCAGAATTTTTAGTTTCTTTAAAATCAGACATGGTACACACCTACTTAAAACAAAATACTCCATGTTTTCCCTTTGTATTTCATACAGAAACCTTAGAATCAGTGGTAGGACCCCTCATTATCTGTGCCTTGTTCATCATCCCTTTTACCACTAGCTCAATTTGCAATTTATACTCCAGAGATTACTGAAGTAGTTGCAGTTTCCTGAATCTTATAACACTTAATAATAATGCTATCATAATCATGTCAAGAATACCATGTCCTAAGTATTTTATTCAGAGGATGACTGTTACTCATGTGTCAAAATTCAACACAGAAAACACATGCTCTAAGGTTTGCCTGATTCCTTTTGCCTTCATCTGCAAACACTAACTGAGATCCCTTCCAAGGTACACCCATAGCCCTCTCTGTTTTATTGTCTTATCGCACTTTATTATAGCTATCACTTGTCTTTGCAACTATAAAGGAAGCTCTTTGAGGGTAGATACCCTCTTTTTTTTCTCTGAAGTTTTAATGGTTGTACTTTAACATGCCTTGCAAAATAATAAGTATTCATTACATATATGTTTAGATGGATAGAAATATAAATAGCTAGATGGGTGGATGGATGGATGACTGCATATAATGTATAAGCCAGTGATCCAGTTAATATGCATTGTGTAGCAGAAGACAGACTCAAACAATGGAATTAAAAATAAAATATTCAAAAATGATCTATTGATTTTTCAACATTCTTTTGTTATTAGTAACTTAGATTCTGAAATTAAAATAATGCATATTCAGAGTACTTACTACTATACTGGCTAATTTCATGTATTTCGTAGGCGTGTGGAAGTTGGCGTGTTAAAATACTCAGTGTGATTGAATGTAGTCACTCATTGGCTTCTCTTTCTTCACGTAACTCTCTTCACCTGTTTCCATTATTTTTCAGGAAAAAATGCTATTACACTGACCGGAGCAGCAAATCAATGGGCAGGTAGGTGGTGATGTGTAATTTGTTTAAAACCAATCTGTCATTTGGAAAAAAGAAATAAAAACAAGACATTCTGTTACCCACATCTGCAGTTGTAAATTTTAGGAAGAAAAACTTTACTGATTTGTTTGAAGATTTCCAAAATGACTTACACCAAATTTAACAATGTTTACAATCAGATAATCTATTTTTTTCTATTTACCATTGCCATTTCTTCAATACTCTTTTGAGATAATGTTGTGGCAGGAGGATTTTAATTGCAAGTTAGCCTCTTAGGAGATTTTAATGTAAAAAATAGCTATAAAACCAGGATTGATGGGTAAACGATGACCCACTAGAATAATAGAAGAACATATATGGCAAAAAACCCTCTGGCCCATTCAATTTAAATCTCTTCTTTTACAAAGGTGGTTAAGGAAAGACCAGCATCCAGAGTGATGAAGTGGTTTGCCAAGGCCACACAGCATCTTTTTGAATCACAGACCTACTCTTACTTCACCAACTGAGCTGCCTCTCATATTCTAGCATTCAAAACAAACTTTTTTCAAGAGCATCACCTCAAAACTTCTCTTTAAATATTGTGTTCACGGGAGCTATGACAACAGGATTAATCAAACCACAACCTTGAGACAGGAGAAACTCTCCCACCTGAATCACCTTGGCCCTGTTTCACTAAGGAAAATGAGCTTCCATTTAACGGACGCTGGAAACAAAAGGCTTCTTACACTTTTCTGTTTTCCTGCTCTTTGCGAAACAATCCCTTAATGAAAGTACGATGTGAATGTGACAGAGTACACTCTATTGAATGATGCTGCAGGGTATTACAGGTCAGAATGACACAAAACTAGAATCATATAGTGTGAATTTCAGAATGTTTTAGGAAGGATTCCATAAATGTAGTTCCTTTACCAAAGAAAGTGACTGAATACAATTTGGAACTTTAGAATAGGAAAAAGTTTAATTTTACGATAGAAGAATGTTGGACTCTCTTAAGTATTAAATTTAGATGTCGTAGGAACAGGTGACAAGAAAAGTAAATCATAGGGGGAAAATTTGAAATTGGGATGAATATTAAAGGAACTAGTATTTAAAAGTCTCTTTAAAATAATAAAATTATTTATTATGATGCTCCTCAGGCATGTCAGACTTTTATTTGTCAGGTTAACATGGTCAAGTTTAGAATGAGCTTTTATCATTTCTCTTGGGCATATTTGGTCCTTCTCTGTGTAGCAGATTTTCAAAATTATTTTTATATAATAAAGTGAAAGTCACTGGAATATCATAACAATATAAATCTACAACTGCAGATGTGTTTTTTGTTTTATTTTGTTTTCTCTACATGAGCCTGCATCATGTTGGATGTGTCAATAACTCATCTTTGGGTTAGGTTCAGTGTGTTCTGTGGAGTTGGTGAGATTTTGCTACTGCATCATTAGTGGGTTTTCTGATAAACATCTTTCTTTCAGAGACTTGCAGAAAGATAAAACCATGTATATTAAAGTACCAACAAATTTCTACGTAATATTACATAATTTAGTTCTAATGCCACACTTGCTTTTGGAATATGTGATAAATGTGTATATTAGGCTCTAAAGAAAACATTTTTAATAGTGGAAAAAGTATGTTTTTTTTCTATTTTGGTCAAACTTAAAAGTAAACTAGAAAAATAAACACCATATTGTATATCATAATATGTTTTATTATCTTTTGTGTTTATTATTATTTTCTGTTTAATTGCATGAAATTAAAATTCAGTTATATTATTCCAAATAATTATTAAAATATTTAAACATTACTATAGCCTCTCTCTTTACAATTTACTTACTACAAACAGTATTTACTGACTTTTTGAATGCATCTGGGAAGGGTAGCAAATAAATTAGATGGACATTTATAAAAGTATATGACATGTTAAGCGAGAAAGAGAATGTCCAGTTATCTGCTTGAATTTAGACTTTCAATTAAGGAAATGACTGATTTAGATTTTTTTTTTAGACTTTAACTTTGGAGAAGAAATTTAAGTGTTTTCTCACTCTCGTGTGTGTGTGTGTGTGTGTGTGTGTGTGTGTATGGGGGGTGATAACCATCATTATAAAATTTTAAAGCCTAATTTGTAGACAATTGGAAAAAGAGAAATGAAAATCAATTATGTGCACTTAGATTTCACTGTGCTTTTCCTTTCTTGGAGTGGGGAAGATGTTTTGTGTGTGTGTATTTTGACCAGTAAACATTAAGTGATGAATAATGTACAGGCAATTATCCAGCTTTTCAAGATCATCATTTTTCCTGGTGGTTTGATAGGAAATGACTCTAGTTTTATTATTACTGCTATTTATCATTTGTTTACGAAGCATTTTCACTTTCAGTTGTCAAAGCATCTTCAGAATGAGCCTTCAGGGAGGCAGAACAAAGAGTAACTGGGTTTGCTGATCAGGGAAATAAATGACCATTATTACCACTGTGCACCACCTCACTCCCTGGCTTTCACAGCTGGTTGGGTAGAGCTTATGCTTTGACCGGGTTCTTTTGGCCTTTTAATCCAGATATCTTATCAATTTCCATAGAATTCTCTGCTTTCCATTCATTTTAGCAAAGGAATTTAACTCCATTAGGAGTCATCTTCACAATATGCCATCGATGAAGTCTTGAGTCTATAAGATGGCCAAGGTGACACAGATTCAGTAAAGTGTAGATAAAGCATAGATTATGTTGGTGATGTGTTGGTAAGACTGGTACTATCAGACAGAGTAGTGATATCCTCTTTCCTTATTATTATCATAAACATTATTGAGTATTTACTGGGTGGATTCAGGTGTTACGTATTTAATTCTCAAAATAGCCCATCTTTTAAGATATGAGAAAATTGAATGAGAATCGAGGAAATTGAGTAATAATCCAAAATTTTGCATCCCATGATTCGAATCCAGGCCTGACCACATTTCGCGATCAGAATCATTTGCTTCCTTATAGGAAGTGTATATGAAAAGTCTTAATTATAATATGTTTATTTCTGTAGAAAATCAGTGATGGGGTGAAAGCCTTTTTTTTATTGTTTTTAAAATTCACCTCCATTTCTAATATGTTTGTATGTTGTCAGACATAGGCCCTCAGGAGCTGTAGTTCATCAGCATTTCCTAAGTATAGTCAGAATGTATCCTTTTATCTCATCCTTCCAGCCACCTAATAAAGTAGGACAGATAGAGTCGCCTCCCTCTCTAGAGATGAGGAACCTGAAACTCCAAGACTGAATTCGCTGATTTCAGTAACTGACAAATTCAGTCCGAGGGCACTCATCCTCCACCTCCTACCCCATAGTTTCCCTCACTGTACTAAATTTGAGAAACTGGAGTGATTGCTATACAATCCATTCAGTGATTTATAAATGTCTGTGCACTAGTCGCTGAAATATGGAGATATTCTTTGATCTCAGAAGCTTTTGTTACCATGAGAAGAAGCAAAGTGAATACCTCAGATACTGCTCATGTATTATTTTAGGCTAGAAAGAAATTCTCCACTCCCTCCAATACCAAAAACGACTTGGCATCTGTATGATAACCTACCTGGCAAAGGAAAGGTCCAGATGCTCCACATGCTAAACTTTAGTTCAGGAATTGATTGCTATTTCAAATGTTTTGTACTAATTTTGCCTAATAGATTTGAATGAAATAATTCGTAAGATACACTATTATCTGCCTGCACATTGCTATTCTAAAATTTTTAAAGTTTAAATAGAGCTGACAAAACAGATATTAAGATGCATTGTATTTGCCTAGGAAACTATTCTCTCCTGTAACTTTGACTCTTACTATTGCAGAAGAGTCCCCAAATCGACAAAGATAGAACCTCATAAATAGTGTGTAAATATTGCTCTATTTTTAAGTAAACATAATTACTATAGTCACTCAGAATTAGGTTTTTAGAATCAATCTCTGGAGTCATTATCTCCTTCTTTTGCTTTTTTTTTCCTTTGTAAAGTAAATATGATTCCAATCAGTATATATACATAAGAACTGGGTTGTGACTGTAATCTAAAGCTGAGACCAAAGTATTCTGATGTAAAATTTCCTGAAACAATATCTTAATGTCATGTATCTGGTGTCTGTGCTAAACCCATTACTCAAAGTGCAGCCAGTGGGTAACAGCATGGATATCCCCTAGGAGCTAGTTAGAAATCCAGGATCTTAAGCCCCACCCTAGGCCTACTGAATTAGCTTTTTACCAAGATCTTCAGACAATTCATATGCCCATCAGTCTTAAAAGTACTGCAAAGGCTCTTTGCCTCAACTTGTTAATAATTGAGCTTAAAAAAAAAAAAAACCACCAACTTACAAATCTCTAGCAAAGTCATTATTTTTTTGATGAGTGAGGAAACTGAGGCAAGAAGAAGTTAAGTAACATCTGTCAGTTCACACAGCTACTCTGGTAGCATGCTGCCTTTGAACTATTTCGCTTGACTCCAAAACCCTTGCTGTTTCCATCATAGCTAAGGCTCACAGCTCTGTTGAGTAAGTGTAAGTGTGTTGTACTCATTTCTTTCTCTTTCTGTTTTTTTTGTTTGTTTGTTTTTTGTTTTTTGTTTTTCTGGTAGGGCCACATTGGTACAGATTTTTCAAAGAATCAGGGAACAAAGAATCAGCTACATTCATATAGGTATACATACATACATCTATGCATTCACAATTTTGATAAATGTGTCTTGCTACTTTTATCGTGTTTATGCTTTTTCCTACCATCATCTTTATGCATGATGATTCTTTAATATTTTCCACAAGATATTTTGCATAAGGATAACCTAGGTGCACTGACTTTAAACAAATGCAAGATTTGGTTTCTTTTGAAATTTATGTCTTTTGTGTGGGAACAAAAGAAATGCATGTGTGTGGGTATGACTGTCTTTCTGGAACTTTTTTTTTCTTTTGTTTTTTTGGAATGATGATAGAAGGCATGACTCTGGAATGCAACCTAATCTAGTTCATGTGACTTTGTTCCAGTGTGCAAAATTATTTTAGAAGGATAAAAAAATGGATGTCCCAAAACCCAATGGTTCTCGACAAGTCAGCTTTTCCACACCTGGAGGAATCAGATTGCTATACGGGCCCCTTCAGCCGTGCGCGGATTCACCAGTAAGTCCACGTTTCTTTTTCCTCCACCACCTGCCTCGGTACCTTCATTATCTAGGAGTTACTGATAAAATGAAAATACCCTGGAGCAGTTCTATTGTTTCCCAAATAAGTCAGAGAATATATTTTATTAAAATGTTTTTATATCTAATTTATAAACAGAACTCAGTGAGCATTATTAATTCCTGATCAGCTGATTTAGGGACATTCAGGTAATGAATATAATTAACTCATGAGCTGATAGTCTAGCTCCCACTTCTTTAAAAAAATTATGATTATGGTAAATACCCAGTTAAAGTTATAATGGTAATATGAATGTGATTGCTATTAAATAACATGATTGAATATGGATTATTCTAATTAATAAATTGTATATAATTATGTATAATTATGTATAATTAACATGTATTTATTAGTTTAATTTATTAGTTTAGACTTGTGTCTAATTGTATTAAACTAAGATGAACGAGAAACTTTTTAGGGATTTGTTGAATAACTATCTGTATCCCAACATGTTTCTATTCCTAAATTCATTCAACTAGTATTTATTGAGTTTCTTCATAATACGAATTGAAAATATGACACAGTTCCTGTCTTTTTAGATGTTGAGAGGCAGGATGAAATGAATGAATTAAATCAAATATTTGGGAGGAGAGAGTTCCCATTAATTATTGCCTCTGTAACGTGTCCAATGGTCCGGAATCCTGTTTCATCCTGCCTCTCGATGCTCCAACGTCCCACACTGTGCGTTTCCCTATTTTATCCAATTATTACTTTACATTTTTGTCTGCCCTGCCACACTGGGAATACTGTGAAGACAGGGACTGCAACTTATTTGTTTATTTATATACCATATGTTTTATCTCTTTATAATATAACTCCATGAAAAAAAGGAACTTAACCTTCTAAAGAAATATTCGTTCAGGGAATTCTGAACCAATCTGATGGTAAGAGAATTGTGTGACATTGCTTCTGATTCTTAGAACTCACAGAACACAGAGCAACTGTGTTAACTTGGTGTATATCCAAGTACAAAACAAAAAGCACAGTATCAAGATGCTGGAGGCTAATAAAATGGACAAGTATACAGATTAGCATGAAACAAAGCAGTGTAAAATCAATGTGTTAGGAAAGACATAAATACAATGCACATTTTTACAAGAGAGGGAGAAGCTACATCCAGAGGAAAGGATCTAGGGAGCCTTTTTGAAGAAGACAGTCCATTTCAGCAGGCGAAAATGTGGAGGGAGGCGGAGAGAGGTAGGGAGAAAGATAAGAGACAGCAAAATCCCAAGGAAAACAAACGTGAGCTTTTTAAGGTGTGGTAAATTCTACAATTTGACAGACTATCAGATGTAAGAAGCCAGAGCTGTAGGGAATCAGATTGAAGGGGAGGCTGAAGTGCAAAAATAGAAAGCCTGAGAAGAAAATTAAAAACTTATTTATGCACGTAATGCTGACACATTAAAAGTAAGAGTGCTCTAAGAACCAGAGCTATGCTGGAAAGGTCAGGTTGGAAATTGGACAGCTAGTTAAGAGGACATTCTTCTCATAATCTAGACAGTGAGACCTAGTTCAATTAGAAAAGTTGATTAGTTCAGCAGCTATTTGAATATGGATGGTAAAGAGAAAACAAGAATCATAGAAGACCTAATACTTCAGTACTAAGTGCCAGAAAAAGTGGCAGATTATTAGTCACAGAGATAAAGCAGCTGGACACAGGAAGCAGTAGAAGTTGAGTAAGGTCCAGGATGCTTCCATTTTTTGAGGCTGCCAGCATATTACAAAGTAGGTGCTGAAACAGACCCTTGCCTCCTGTCAAGATCACCCTTTTGCTCTCTACTCTTTGGCTCTCGTATGTTTCCTCTTGGCAGTGCTTCCTACATGGGGAGAGTACAAGGCATGAAGGGGAAGGGAGAGCTATTATCACTCATTGCTGAAGTTCTAAAAACAATACAAGTTAGCTTGGAAGGTGTGGTATGGGCAAATGACATCAATTTTTAATGTGTTCTATTTGGCACTACCTTGCTTAAGGTAGTACAAGATTTATGCGGGCCAATGCACAATCGAATGCTGTTCTTGTTTCAAGCTGAACAAGAAATATGAGGACATCTGGGCTTCCTTATAAACTGAAAGATACTTAAATGAATATTTGATAATGTCTATATTATTTATAAGTGTTTTTGTCTCTGCCAATTGATTTTTTTTAAGGGAGTGGTTTGACCTACTGTACTTTTCATGCATTAGTTTTAATGGAGGAAACAGATGCATAATGCCCTAGGAACTCGTAACTGTTGCTGGACTCTGTGCTTTGTTTTGAATATTAAAACAAATCCCCTTATCTTAACAGCTTCATAATAAACAATAAGGACACATTCTTCAGTAATGCCACTCGAAGCAGGATAGTCTATCACATGCTACAGCACACCAAATATGAAAATGGAATATCAAAAGTGGGTAAGAACACTAATTAAAAATATAGAGAGGGTAGAATTTGCTGTTACTAATTATATCCAGAAATATTTATTTTGACATCTGAAGCTTTGCCTTCATGCATTGAATATGAGGGTATAATGCATTGAACACTAACTCTAAGAGTTCTGTTCGTCAGCCTTTCAATAAAACAACAACAAAAACTTTTTCAAGGGCATTTAGCCATATGTATCATATCAAAACGTGAAAGTGCTGACACTTTGGAACAGAAATTTCATTCTTGAAATTTTTCTCAAAGAAATAATCAGACTTTTGAATAATAACATATGTAGAAGTTTGTTCATAGTGGCTTTGTTTTATGAAGATTAGAGTAGAATAAAATTGGAAATAGTTTAATGCTCCATCATTAGGAACCAACAAAACGTTAGGGTTCATTTCCATAAATGCATCCATTTAAAATTGTTACTCTTAACTCGATTCTTAACTCTTAACTAAAATTTATCAAACATCTGTTGTATGCTATATATCACAAAAAGCATATGACACAGACCCGTTACTTGTGGAAATTGAAAATTAGTAGTTAGTTCTCCATTTATTGACTTTGAAAGAAATCTACAGTGCATAGTCATGTGAAAAAAGAACAGATTAAAAACTGTAAGTCTAAAAAAAACCAAATAAACAACAAACTATAAGTCTAATGTAATCCCATTTCCTAAAATTACTTTTATAAAAAGATAAAAGTCTGGAAGGATTTATGTAAAGCTTTTTAGAAAATATCTCTAGAAGATGAAATAACAGCTAATTTTAACCTTCTGAATTTCTGTGTTGTTTAAATATAGCAGTACACTACTACTACAAGTATATTGAAAAAGAAAATTGAGAGAATTTCATCTAGAAAAATTAAATAAAGTTGCAAAGTTTACATAGTGCAGAGCAGAAAACAGTGGGTAACAAATGGGCTGGTATTTTAATTATTAAGGTGAAAATTACAAGACATGGAAGAGATCAAATATTTGTTATGTCCTAAAATCTACAAATGAAAAGTTGATAGGCACTGGAAACTTATACCAGTCTCTACTGAATCGTAATAAAATATAGTGCCACAGAAGTAAAATGAACTATGTTTCAAGTCAGTCATTTTTTTAAAAAGGAAAGTTTGGACTTTTGTTCTCCCCTGATTTATGCTTATTTATTTTTGAAACCAAGAGAGAGAGAGACAGAGCATGAGCAAGGGAGGGACAGAGAGAGAGGAGATACAGAATCCTAAGCAGGCTCCAGGCTCTGAGCTGTCAGCACAGAGCCCAACACCGGGCTGGAACTCATGAACGGTGAGATCATGACCTGAGCCGAATTGGATGCCTAACTGACTGAGCCACCCAGGCACCCCTGGTTCTCCTCTGATTAATAATTTATTTATTATTGAGTAGTCAAAATAGTTAATTTGGACACTAAATGCTTATGAAAAAAATTGACACCTAGTTTTCTACATAAGAACAAAAATAGAGAAATCCTGAATATAAATTAAAAATGTGTCTAAATAATAGCATTATGTACTTACGTAGTCTTTATGACATTTCGAATGATTGTAAAGAGATTATGCCCTTTGTGGAACTTACAGTATACACAAAGGAGTATAAAACTATAATTAAAAATCCCCAAACTCAGTTGTCACTTTCTCAAATTGATACTGAATATATACATAATAAACCTGCATGATTCTAATAATGTTATATATACATATATATATATGTATAGTATATGATGTATATATATACATCATTATTAGAGTCATGCAGTTTTTATGATTTTCTGTCTTATTAAAAAAGTATATGAATATTTTATCAAGTCCTTTAGTATGTCTATAAACATTGTAAAGAGTTATACAGTATTCTATTATAGGCATTCAATAAATTGCAGTTATTTACCAAGTACCTTACATAATTGTACCATAATAATTAAATGATTACCCAATATTGGATGTACACTTATTTCTTATTCTTTACCAATATAAATAATGCTGCAACAAAAAATAATTCTCCAAATATTTCTAAATATCTAATCTTACAAGGACAATAAGGAATGTCCGTCTCACTACTCTGTCACTGAGATAGAGGAGATTTTAAGAAGTCTCACATATTGTGATTTGTCTCTTTGGTTTAGTATTAAAGATTTCACAAGACCAATATCCTTTTGAGATATTTTTTTTGAGATGAGAACTCCTTGGCTTTTTTTGACCAAATGTTGGTTTTTTGAGGCAGAAATAAAATTACCCCAGTTTCATGCGATCCCAAATAGATGAGTATTAATATGCCTCATATTTCATGATATGGCAAAGTGTCATACGTGAGTACTTAGAAATCTCCCTTGCTGAATATTGTCAGGATTCTTTGGTATCAGTCTTTCACAACCTCACTGCCCTCAGAGGGGATGTGGCTAGGATGTCATTTGGGTTGTTTTAAGTTGTTAAGCTACTTTGTTGTCCCAAGTATATGTATGTTGCCCCAGAGGGAAATCTTCTTTGAATGGACTTAAAAACTGTTCTTTTTTTTCTCTCTCCAGGTATCTGTAAACTTATAAACAATGGTTCATATATAGCAGCTTTTCCTCCACATGAGGTAATTTTGAAATACAGTTTCGATTAAAAAAAAAGTTTCTCATGCTCCAAATGCTGAACTTTTTTCTGTTTATTTGGTTTTTGTGTGTGTGGGGGGGTGTTCTTTGTTTATTTGTTTTAAGTCTGGCTGCCCTCTCTTAGGAGGACTCAGTCAGCGAGTGGCCCTGGGCCTTCTGAGTCCCCATTATGATCTCTGGCTGCACACTGGCCCCTGTGCTCCAGAACCTTGCACAGTTTGTCCCATATTAGGAGTCTCAGCCCCAGAGAGAGCTCAGGGACATTGTTCAACCACTCTGACCTCCTCCCTCTGTTCCAACAGAGAGTTCCATGCTTGACCCCTCTTGTGATCCACACCACTCCCAAAGAGGCTAGGGTCTGGTCTGGTTTGTGCCTTCTACTCGTTTGTATCCTACTACTTTAGGATACTTGAAAATCTAAGACAAACCCAACAACAAAAACCTACACCCCGTTATTTACGTGATTCTCTGCCAGGTTATTACCTGCTTACCAATTTTAAGTAGAAATACCTCCTCCAAGCTGTTATGAAATCTACTGCTTGGTGTCATGAACGACATTTGAATCGGTTTTGAACATCCTCTTCCAATACACACAGACACACGACACACACACACACGCGCACTATTTTTAAGGCAATTTTGCATTTTGAAATGACAGTGGGGTCTTTAGAGGTTTAATGTGTAATCTCAAAACCCATCATTTCTATTTATAAAGGCTGAGGAGTCACAGGATGTAATCCCTATATCCGAGGGATTCACAGAGTAGTAAAACTCGCAAGGGATAAAATGCATTGAGCACTTCCTTCCTGGCACTGAGCTCAATGTTTCATATGGATTATCTCATTTAATCCATAGAACACCCCTTTGAAATAGACAATAATAATGACTCTGGTTTTTTTAGCTAGATCACTGAGGCACAGAAAAGTTAAGTATTAAAGGCACAGGCTTGAGCCCAGGAAGCCAGACTCCAGGGCTTGTATTCATTGTGGTATGACTACTCACAGTAGGAATAGGAATAATAGTAATATGTTAGCTTGTTTCATGAGACAGGCTCTGTGCACATATTTTCTTGTTATCTGACAGTAATCCTGGGAGGTAGGTATTATTATTTTCTCATTTTAGAGATGCAGAGACAAGGCTCATAGAGATTAAACACCATGTCAGATTTGATGTAGTCGGTAAGGGGTGAAGTGTTCAGTGTAGCAAACCTAAGACCCTGGGAGAGCTTCATAGCAAAAGAAGGTTTGGTTTGTTCTCTGTGTAAGTAATTTCATCTACAAAACTAGTCTGTTTTCTAACAGTTCGACCCTTTATTGTGTGAATTTTGGAAATTATTAAGAATAGATTGTAAATAACAGTCATTTTCCCAATTATTTTTCCGTGTTGGTTGGAGCAGAGGGGACTTTCATGAAGATGTAGGGGAGGTGGTCACTGAGTGAACACAGTTCTCTGAAAAGAGATGGAAATACATGGACCAGCAGGGGTCATCACTGCTGTCTGTTTTCTCTTAGAGCCACCTGGTGTCACTGTCAACCCAGAAGAGTATGGTTGAGGTTCTTGAGCAGAATAAGAACAATGATGTATTAGGGATTCTAAGCTTAGCCCCTAAAGCCCAGGTAGTACCTATGTCTGACCACTGAGGCTGGAAAGGAAATCAGGTATTTTAAAAAAGGTTATCATTGGGGCACCCGGGTGGCTCAGTCAGTTAAGCAACTGACTTCGGCTTGGTCATGATCTCACAGTTCCAAGGCTTGTGAGTTCGAGTCCCGCATCGGGCTGGGCTCTGTGCTGACAGCTCAGAGTCTGGAGCCTACTTTGGATTCTGTGTCTCATTCTCTCTCTCTCTGCCCCCCTCCCACTTGTGCTCTGCCTCTCTCTGTCTCTCAAAAATAAATAAATGTAAAAAAATAAAAAAAAAGAGATTATCATGAATGACTGAAAGAAAGCTTAGATTTTGGTTCGCCTTCAATTCAATGGCCACAGCATATCAAACTCCCTAAATTAACGAACATTGATTTTGTACTTTGTATGTGCATAGCACTTTAGAGTGATTATCCAAGTGGGCCCTCACCAAACCTCTCTGTGATGGAAATCATTAATCTTTATTCTTATTTTCATCATCTACATGAGGAAACTAAGGCATAACTCCTTAGTTATTTTCGGTTTTAAATTTTCGGTTAAACTGCTTATAAAAGTAGAATCACACAATGGAATGATAGGGAGTTTGTCAAATCCTGTGTCCTAAGTTTTGGTTTAGAAAATAGAGTCACCATGTCTATTGCCCTCCTTTTTGATTATAAGAGCAAAGCAGTTCAGCCTTCAGGAAACACTATCTTTTTTTTGTAACGTTTTGTTTATTTTTGAGAGACATAGAGATGGAATGTGAGCAGGAGAGGGGCAGAGAGGGAGACACAGAATCTGAAGCAGGCTCCAGGCTCCGAGCCATCAGCACAGAGCCTGACACAGGGCTCGAACCCACAGACTGCGAGATCATGACCTGAGCTGACCTGAGCTGAAGTCGGCTGCTTAACCGACTGAACCACCCAGGCAACCCAGGAAACACTGTCTTCTATAAGGCATATATATTCTATGTGTCTGAAATTGTAACCCATGCAGTAGTTTTTGAGGGGAGATATAAAGAACTTGAAAATGTTTCCATTTTTGGAATATCTTATCTAAATTAAGTTTTAAGGATTCTAGAATTTAAAACCTTGAGTAGAACTTGTGACTTAGACTTCTTATACTTCTTGATTGAACATTTGCTTTCTTCCTTAGCTTTTGTAAATGAAACCAATATTTTCTGGGACTGAGTCACTTCTTAAAGCAGAATAATACTCTTAATTTCTGAAGTAAAGATTACAACAATTTCTCTCAATGATGGTGAAGGTATAGTGTTTATTAAAAGACCTGAGGTTACAAACAATAAAATCTAAATCTAGTTTACTTTAAATGAAAGGGATCTCATTGGTTTAAAAAGGGATTTTAAGAAAGTATTTTTAAGGAACTATCAGAATATTTTCAATGAAAGAGAAATATATAAAGGCATTTACTACATCATTCCAATGATGGGCTTAAGTTTATGATTTCTGTTGCTTTCAATAAGCTGTTAAATTGTTTTGTAAGGAAAAGAATAGTAAAAGCAATTCTGGTTTAGTTCAAGTACACTAAGAGAATGTTTATCAATTCATCTTATGTATTACAGGGAGCCTACAAGAGTAACCAGCCCATCAAAACGCATGGACCTCAGAATAACAGACATCTATTATATGAGCGTTGGGCACGCTGGGGAATGTGGTATAAGCATCAGCCCTTGGATTTAATCAGGTAATGTGGATGGATCGATATTAGAAGATCTATTATACTTTTTTGTTGTCATTTTCGTAGATTTGGAATTCTTTCATTTACCCACCAAATCTTCTGTATCATTCAGGATGCAGTTAGGAAAAAGAAGCCACTATAGCTCTTTTAAGTAAAAGAAACTTAATTTAGGAATTAGGTTATATGGAGGATAGTAAAGCTAAGAAATCAAGCCATAATAATAGCAAGGTGATAGCAAAAAATTGCTAACAACCCTAAGACTGGAGGGCAAATGGGATACAGTATATTTCAGAGCCCACTCCTTGGGCCCTTGGGCAGAAGCTATACCATCCATGACTCGACTGTCTGCAGACAACTGAGTGTTGGAACCATGGATAAGGCATGGCTATGCTGGAGGATGGCCAAGAGAGAAGGAAAGATCTTGTTTCCCCCTTCCTTCCACCCTTGACTCCTGGCCCAACTTAACCAGGAACAATTTACAATGGAACCTGTGTAATCTCCTTCCCTGTGAGAACAAACCGAAACAGGGGAAGGCAGAAAATGGATCTGAGAGCAAAGAGGAAAAGGACCAACATGGCATCTGTGCATATACTTGACTTTCAACAAAGATTTCATGTGTATCTATTCTATTCAGGGAGTATATTTCTAGCGAGTAGCTGCTTTCAACTTAATTAGTCTCAGATACTGCACATTCATGATTTATTTAATTTTGGTGGAGGATAATATGTTCTTTTAAAGAAAAAAATCAAGGAAATATGTATTAAAAGGGACTTAAGTTTCTAGCTAACTATAAATATTCTTAGAATGAAAGAAAAAACATTCATAAGTTTATATACGTTAATATTGAATTGTTGATGAAATATAAATATCAAGAATAACACATAACTGTATCCCAGCAGAAAACTGATAGAACTGACAGAATAGAAGGAGTATCTGAAGAAAATTTAATGAAAGGACTATATACAGAAGTGTAAATAGTATCAAGGGAGCAAGCAGATGATGATGATGATGTAGCTTCCAGGGACCAGCAAAAGCTGGATGCTGTTATCAGACCTAGGCCTGGAGGAACGAGGGGAAGGAATAGTTGGTAGAACTGGGCAAAAACAGAAGAGGGGGATGCCTAATGGGAGCTATAGTCTTAGAAAGAAAGCAGCTCTATCTGAACCATGCTCCAGGAAGGAGAAAGTCAGGATAATCAATACACCAATATCTCTTTGATCACAATCTGTGATCTTCTGCTGGTAGTCCCTTCAGTTGGCCAAGTAGTCCTTCAGGAAGCCAGAGGAAGAGAGGACTGTAAGCATAAGTGACACAGTCTGTGAAGCTGAGCCTCCTGGGGCACATAGCAGAAGGAAAAGCTTAGCACTTGGACCTGGATGTACAAATCATAATATCTAGCACCAAACCATTTTTATTTCAAATGTTAAGAACTTAGGCATATCCAAAATCAAGATGTTTTCATTATAATTCTATCCGTCACAACAATTATCATATTCTTATTCATGCAGGGGAAAAATTGTTATTTTAGGGATATACGAACACAGTGAGATATGCTGGTTCACAGAACCTTATTTATTAGGAGCTGAAATGAAGTTGGTATTTTCGAGCAAACATTTCAGTGTCAATAATTCTCTTATTTGGTGGACACATTGCCACTGCTGCTTCAGGTCATTTCAGCAAGTGATAAATAGAGTTATTTAACTACTATTATTACCAATGATTTGGATATTGACATAGAAGGAAAACTTGTCTTATGGAAATGATATATTTTGGGTGCAAGTGGCTAAGGAGAGGAAGGAGATGAAGGACCCACCCAAGCTGAAGGCCATAAAGAATATAGGTGGCATTTCAACTACATCCCTCCTCTCAAGGAACCTGCTTATTACCAAAATATAAATCAGTTCAAAAGAGAGTGACTATGGGTGAAGTGTAGTGGAGAGTGACATCAGTAGCCACCCCCATTCCTCCTTGCTTTGTCATGGTTTTTGAGATTCCTCTAGAGATCCTAGAAGATTATGACTACCAATACTCTGAGTCAAAGGGGTTTTCATCAGCTTTCTTTGCCTAGAAATAGCATTTCCCTCTCCAAACCAGATCTAAAATCTATTGTAACCTAGGTGATTAAACTACTGTCAACTAATATCAGTGCTCCTCTGAACTTCGACAGTGTGTAATCTAAAATCTCAGTATAATGCTGTCTGTATAAGGGAGGGTTGTCTTTGCAGTGCTCTATGGTCATTATTATAAAGGAATTCCATTATGTGAGTAGTATGTGCTAAAACCCTACTCCACCTCACAGAGGAACACTTGTTAAAAGGAACAATTGGCTTATTGAAATACCTGTTAATATAAGCTTTCCTCTGAAGTAGAACATTATCATTGTATGAGAAGTTATTGGGCCACTGATCTGTGTCTCCCAGGAGAAATCAACACAAAACCAAAAACCTAGATAAATGATACTTCATGGAGGATAACTTCATTTCTATTCCTGGTAGAGTATACAAAATTCTAATTGACATAATGCAGAGAAAGATAATGATTTTCAGAAGGAGAAGTCTTGTAAAGGGAAAAATAGCAAGAAAATTTTCTTCCAAACAAGAATCACCGTCCAATTGCAGTATTCCTAAGTGAACTGTTAAACACCAATTTTAAAACTATTGCTGGGACAAAACTGTGTTAAGTAGCCATTTTTAGAAGGAAGAGACCAAATAGTCGTAGAGAATCCAAGAAACTATTATTTGTAACCAGAGCTTTAAAGACTGTGTAACAGTTGATATTGTCAGTAGATTTGGCGAAGAAAGAGCAATTGGGTAATCATTAGAATAATCATTCTAATGTCCTATCCATCTGCCATTTCCATATAAACTATGTTCGTCAGCTCAAGGGAAATAAAATACAATCATTTCCTTAACTTCATTCAATCCTCCCTGTGGTGGGAGCTAGTGAAACAAGATGCAGGCCCACTCTCAGGCACTTGCAGTCCTATGGGGAGGGGGAGGAAGGGAAGAGTGACAGGTAATTGTCTTAAAGTGTTATAAGTTTAGGACACTGGAATGTCAGTGCGGGCTGTCTAGGAGCAAAATCAGGGCTATCTAACTCAGGATCCTAGTGAAAATCAAGAAAAGCTTCTTGTAAGAAGTGATACAAACTGAAGGATGCATACAGGCCAGGCAAGGTTAAGAGGGTGAAATGTAATATTCCAAAGTCAGGGAACAGCATTAACCAAGGAAGAATCATGTGCTCCAGGAACTACAAAGTTAACTTTGTTGTAGAAAATGTGACATAATTGTGCACATTGTGTCTAGCAGAAGGGAGTCTGGCCAAGGGGTCAGATGGAGACTGAAATGGAATCTGCTCTCAGCATCTACCTATAGGGGAAACTTTTTTTCTTAATTCATACAAAAGCAGTTTGGTTTAGTACAGCTCTGTGTACAGAAAACAAGAAGAGATTCTACTAGGAAGATGGAGAAAGGCAAGAGTTCGCTTATAAAGAACTTAACGAGCCATATTAAGAAATTTCCACAGAAAGAACATATTTTATAAAATTGCCCCTTATAATGACAATGTTTAAATATAAACAGCATCACCAACGTTGGATTCATTAACAAGTAGGAATATTAAAATACCCCACATGGAACTGACCAGGAACTGAGTCAGTATATCCATCAGAAGTTCTGACAAGGTGTGACATCAACATTTGTAGTGTTGCTTGTGTTGGTTTAAACTAAGGGTTTGCTTTCTCGTGCAGGCTATACTTTGGTGAGAAGATTGGGCTATACTTTGCTTGGCTGGGATGGTATACTGGAATGCTGATTCCTGCTGCCCTTGTTGGCTTGTGTGTTTTTTTCTATGGGATATTTACAATGAATGCAAGTCAAGTAAGGTAAGCTATTAACACCTGTTATTAAAATGTGTTGGCCTTTATTCTGATTGGGCAAAAGCTTTATGATAATGCTGACTATAAAAAAACAAGTCATGGTGCTACAATTTATTCGCTGGTTTTTTTGAGGGGAGGGGAAAAGCACTATTTTTAAAAGGCCATTTCCATATTTTTATATGCAAATTCTATTGGATAAATTCTAAGACTGTTTCTCTTTATGCAAAATTTCTCTTGCTTGTACATCCCGCATGATAATTCACAATGCAATGATAGTCTTACATAATTTACATTTCCGTAGTATTTGGTAGTCTAGAATACCCTCTCGGTACAGTAGTTCAATAATTAAAATAGCTCCAATTCTTTAAACACTTACAATACACAAAGAGCTTCCCGTTAATGTTTTTTTTTCTTTTGATATGAGCTTCACTGTCACTGTTAGAGGTGAGTATTCCTTTGTGCAGCTGAGTGAACCTTACATAGTTAGAGAATAAAGAAAAACATAAGTATCTGTAGCACGTAATTCCAGCTCTGAGTAATCCTCTCTCCTGAGAACATAGAATCAGTTTTTCTTCTCTATAAGAACAAATATATATATATATATAGGTATTAAGACAGTAGTGAAATAAAGTTTCACAAAAATCAAGCATTTATTAGAATGGTGATCCTTCTGTTAAAGTTGAAATGACTCAAGATTTGGGTAGAGGCACGATACATTATTATTCAGCAGAGATAAGACTCACCCCAGCATTAAAGAATCCTCTTAGCAGCATGTTCTGTTTAATATATAAGGATATCATCAAGTTCAGTCTTGTATGATGCAATTCTAAATATGAAAAGCACTTTGTTTTCCTTTGGTCAATCTTTTAACCATGGCTTTGCTACTGGGTCGTAATCATGACAGTTAATGGGATCATAAAAATTCATTTCCTTGAATTTTCTCTAAATATATATATGTATATGTATATATGTGTATGTATATGTATATATATGTATATGTATAACAATTTACCTAAAAACAAAATACAGTAAAACCTTGGTTTGCGAGCATAATTCATTCTGGAAACATGCCTATAATCCAAAGCACTCATATATCAAAGCAAATTTTCAAGAATCATTCCCTTAATTGTGATATGTGATGTTTGGCATCACATACTATTTGTATTGCAATATATCGCTTGTTTATCAAGTTAAAATTTATTAGAAATGTTTGCTCGTCTCGCGGAACACTCGCAGAACAAGTTACTCGCAATTTCAGGTTTTACTACTTTCATTGTCCTAGAGTTAAATCCAGTTCCATAACCAACTTCCTTGAGTTGGTATCTCAGTGTCCCCTTGCTCTCGCGAAGGCCAAATATTAATTCGTTTGAACACAAAGAAACACATACTGCTCAAAAACAGTCATCTAGTCCTATATTTATTTCAGAGTTTTGCAAACTCACTACCAGTATGGAAGGCAGCTTCTTCCAGAGCAAACTTGTTCCTAGTGGAAGCATCCATCCCTATCTGGACATATCTCTGTATGCTGCTGAATCAGTAACCTCTGAGGCTAAGAAAATAGGTTGTGATTTGAAATTATAGTGTCTTGAAAATAAAAACGCTTTTTTTAAACTGCTTTTCTATTCTCTGTTTCTATGAATTTGGCTTTTTTAAAGATTCATATATAAATCTATACCACGCAATATTTTTCTTCCTCTGCCTTATCTTACTTAGTATAATCCCCTCAAGTTCCATCCATGTTGTCACAAATGACAATATTTCCTTTTTTCTCATGGCTGAATATTCCATTATATACTATACCACATCTTTTTTTTTTAATTTTTTTTAATGTTTATTTATTTTTGAGACAGAGAGAGACAGAGCATGAGCGGGGGAGGGGCAGAGAGAGAGGGAGACACAGAACGTGAAGCAGGCTCCAGGCTCTGAGCCTACCACATCTTCTTTATCCATTTATCCATTGATGGGCACTTGGATTGGTTACATATCTTGGCTATTGTAAGTAATGCTGCAATGAACATCTCCCCAAGATTCTATTTTCATTTCCTTTGGAGATATATATATATCCTGGATCATATGGGAGTTCTATTTTTTTTTTAATGTTTATTTATTTTTGAGACAGAGAGAGACAGAGCATGAGTGGGGGAGGGGCAGAGAGAGAAGGAGACACAGAATCCGAAGCAGGCTCCAGGCTCTGAGCTGTCAGCACAGAGCCCAATGCGAGGCTCGAACTCACGGATTGCGAGATCATGACCTGAGCCGAAGTCGGATGCTCAACCGACTGAGCTACCCAGGAGCCCCGGGAATTCTATTTTTAATATTTTGAGGAACCTCAATATTGTTTTCCATAGTGGCTCACCAACTTACATTCCCATCAGCAATACTTTGATTATAGGCATCCTAACAGATGTGAGGTGATACCTCATTGTGGCTTTGATTTGCATTATCCTGATGATTAATGATATTGATTCACCTTTTCACATATCTGTTGATTTGTATATCTTCTTTGAAAAAATATCTAATTAGTTTCTCTGCCCATTTCTTAAATCAGATTGCTTTTTGTTTGTTTGCTATTGAATTGTATGAGTTATTTATAAGTATACCTTGGATATTAACCCCTAATCAGATATATGTTTCATAAATATTTTCTCCCATTCTGTAGGTTCCCTATTTGTTTTATTGATCATTTTCTTTGCCATACAGAAGCTTTTTAGTTTGATATAGTCCATTCCACTTGTTGATTTTTGCTCTGGTTGCCTTTGCGTTTGGTGTCATATACTAAAATCATTGCCACGACCAATTCCAAAGAGTTTACCTCCTATGTTTTCTTATAGGAGTTTTATAGTTTCAGAGCTTAAATTTAAGTCTTTCATCCATTCTGAGTTAATTTTTACATATAGTGTGAGAAAGGGGTTCAGTTTCATTCTTTTGCATATGAATATCCAGTTTTTCCAACACCATCTATTGATGAAACTATCCTTTTTCATTGTATATTTTGGCCCCTTTGTTGAAAATTGACCACATGTACTGGGTTCGGTATTCTGTTCCATTTATCTATGTGTCTGTTTTTATGCCAGTACTATAAGTTTTGAATATTATATCCTTAAAATATTATTTGAAATCAGGAGATGTCATGTCTTCCATTTTGTTCTTTTTTCTCAAATTTGCTTTAGCCATTTAGGGTTTTTCATGTTCCATACATATTTTAGGATTGTGTTTTCTATTTCTGTGAAAATACCATTGAACTTTGATGGAGATTGCATTGAACCTGTAGAAGTCTTTGGGTAGTATGGACATTTCAACAATATTAATTCTTCCCGTCCATGAACACAAAATATCTTTCTATTTATTCGTGTCTTTTTCAACTTCTTTCATCAATGTCTTAGTTTTCAGTGTGTAGATCTTTCACCTCCTTAGTTAACTTTAGCCCTAATTATTTTATTCTTTTTGGTGCAATTGTAAATGGGATTATTTTCTTAATTTCTCTTTTTGATATTTTATTCTTAGTATATAGAAATGCAACTGATAATTGTATATTGATTTTGTATTCTGCAACTTTATTGAATTCGTTTATTAGTTCTAACAGGTTTTTTGGTAGAGTTCTTAGGGTTTTAGAAAACTGCTCTTTTAAGGTGAATGGATGAAGACATAAAATGATTCTCAGATGGTTACCTATTGTTCAGATTGGTTCTATGGAGAACATATTCATAAGGTTTTACGAGGTGTTGTAGACTCTCTCTCTACCCCTACAAAGCTGAAAATAAGCAAAACAGTGAAAGGAATAGATCTGTTCTTCCTATTGACTTATGCACCAACAGTAAATTAGACTCCTTGTGTATAAGTACCTTTAGTACAAGGTGTGTTTTGAAAGGCATTAGCAAACTCTTTTCTTCAGCGCTTTATGGTATCCTATTACCGCTACTCTGTCACACTATAATTAACATCTTGTCAGACTTTCTATTCCAAACCAAGATAAGCATCACTGAATATCTTGACTTTCAAAATTTCATGGGACTGAAACTTTCTATTCAAGGTGTCAGACATGGTTAAGTCATAGGTGTTAGGGCAGGTCACGGGGTTTTTATTTGGTGTTGCATTGTTTTAGTATTATTTTATTAAGCTCTGTATTTTTTATTACAAGGTAACAAAATGTTAAAAAGCTGAAGATTGGGTTGGATTTATTACGTTTCTACCATCTACATTTATGTAAATTAAGGTCATATAACTTAATTGTTCTTTAGCTCATTGTAGAATTATGTAGCAATGTGGATTATTTATTGTTTGTATATGTACATGTGTCTATTTATATGTGTTCGTAGACCTTTCCTAACCAAATGTGGTCAGATTTTTGCCTGACAGAGGACATATCTTAGGAGTATGAAAATGAACAAGCAGGCAGATAAAATAGTTTTTCAGGTCCAGATCAAAGAGCAGAAGCCCCAGCTTTCTGTTCCCTTCTTTCCTCTTTGACATTAGAAAACTTGCTAAGGAATTTATGTGGTTTTCATTATCAGACCAGCATTTCAAAAACAGTTGGGTACTAAAGGACCTCTGGACCCTCCTCCTGACAACATCCTTAGCAATGAAGGTACTATTTATCTAGTGCCTATGACGTTCCAGGCACAGTATCCATATCCCTTATGTAATATCCCAGCTAGATATTGTCTTCATCCAGAGATGGAGAAATAGATCCTCAGAAATGTTGGTGACTCAGTCAGGAGTATGTGTATAGTATGTGGTCAGCTAAGTTTTAAACCTTTACTGGATTGTTTTTAATTGTGATAAGAACATTTAACATTATATTTACCCTCTTCACAAAATTCTAAGTGCACATTGCAGTATTATTAACTCTAGGCACAATGTTGTACAGCAGATCTCTGGAACTGCTTTGTCTTCTACAACCGAAACTTTGTATCTGTTGAACAGCAACTCCCCATTTCCTCCTCCCCTGCCCTCTGGCAACTACGATTCTGTTCTGTTTCTCTGAGTTGACGGTTTTAAAGACTTAAAATATGGGAAATCAAGTAGTATTTGTCCTGTGCCTGGCTTGTTTCCCTTAGCATAATGTCCTCTAGGTTCATTCATGTTGTCGCAGATGCAGGATTCCCTTATTTTTTTTAGGCTGAATAATATTCTATTTTGTGTTTATACCACATTTTCTTTATTCATTTGTCAATGGACACTTGGGTTATTTTCCTATCTTGGCTATTGTGAATAATGCTGCCATGAACATAGGAGTGCAGATATCTCTTCTAGATCCTAGTTTCAGTTCCCTTAGATGTATACCCAGAAGTGGGATTGCTGGATTATATGGTAGTTCTATATTTAAGTTTTTGAGGAGCCTCCATATTGTTTTCCATAGTGGCTGCACCATCTTACAGTCCCACCAACAATGTGCAAATGTTCCAGAACCTCCACATCTTTGCTAACACATGTTGTCTTTGTTTTGTTTTATTTTGTTTGGTAATAGAGATCCTGACAGTTATGGGGTAGTATCTTGCAATTTGATTTACTTTTCCCCAGTAATTGTATCTGATTCCAAAATCCATGCTTTACTCATGCTTCTATACTGCTTTCCCTTAAATGTACTTTCCCATTTTCACTTGCCTCAAAATGGACATCCCCGAGCATCTTGTTATGTGCTTTGTCACGTTTACAGGATTACAGGAAGGCCCGGGAGTGGGTCCACACATCCACCCACAAAAGGACAAATTGCTCCCTTCTCCCACTATCTTACGTTGGTGGTAATTATTATTTCCTTTTAATCAGCCTTTGATGTATATCTAACAATCGATGTGAAATAAAAGAAAGCTGCAACTCAAATAGTGGTATTTGTTAATCAGGCTGCACAGAAGAAATAAACACTCATGCTGTGCACTCTTCCACCCTCTAGTGGTTAACTAAAGTCAAAGAAATTTGTGCTAGTATTAAATTCCTTAATTAGACAAAAATTGTTTGTTTTTTTTATGTAACATATCACGTTAAACTTTGAACAAGTTACCAAAAATGAATTTAATAATTCCAGAATTAAAACTAGGGCTCAGACTGATGGTTTGGCATTCTAGACACGGTGTACTCAGACTGATGGTTTGGCATTCTAGACACGGTGTTTTGATAGGCGTGTGCTTTTGTTTGACCATTTGGGAGGCGCGAAGAATGATGGGGTATGAACTGCCTCTACTACTTTTTACTATGGGATTTCAATGCAGGACACATTGTGATATTCTTGAAACACAACGAATTATGAAATTCTAATCAAAATTTCTTTTCAGGACTTTTTTTAATTCTTCTCATTCCTACAAATTAGTAGCATTACTAAGAGGAGGTATCATCTTTTTCTTTTGGTCTTTTATTATGTATGTTTTACCTGCTTTCCTTCATATAGACATCCTGATTACTAGCAAGATGGTATGTGTGGAAGTAGGAGAATTACAGTATTTTTTTAGACCCGTAGCACTATCATCATCATCAGTAAACTAGTTTTATAAGAAAGTTATTTATTTTTTTAAATATTTTATTTACCAGACTTTTTTATTCAAGTGCAGTTTATATAGTGTAATGTTAGTTTCAGGTGTACGATATAATGGTTCAACAGTTCTGTGCATTGCTCCGTGCTCATCATCAGAAGTATACTCAATCCCCTTCACTGGGAAGTCACTTTTAAAATGAAATAAACATTTCTCCGTGTCTTCTTTTCCTTTCTGCCTTGCTGCTTCTCACAGGACTAGCCAGAGGGTCTAAGCACCTTCTTAAACACGGTGGTTCATGCTTTCTCTCTCTTCTTTGGTTTCTCCAGCCAAGAAATTTGCAAGGCCACTGAAGTCTTCATGTGCCCTCTCTGTGACAAGAACTGCTCGCTGCAGAGACTCAACGAAAGCTGTATCTATGCCAAGGTGAGTGTGGACCCTCACCTTCTCCTTCTCAAGCGCCACTTTTTCTCAGAAGCAGGTAGTAAAAAGCGAAAACTGAACAGATCATCATTCAGCAGCAATTATAAAATGAATATATTTTTATTTGAATGTTTTAGTCTTCCTTTGTTTTTATAACTGATTATTGTCACAATGGACATAAACTTCCACTTGGAATGACACCTAGATTCTTTTTAGGAGAAGGTTATTATTTCTCTTGCTAATGATAAAAATACTCATTACAATACTTTTAGGGATACCTAGTGGACTCAATCGATTGAGTGTCCAACTCTTGATTTCAGCTCAGGTCATGATCCCAGGGTTATGGGATCGAGCCCTGCACTTAAAATTCTCTTTGTCCCTCTGCCCCACTCCTCAGCTCATGCTCTCTCTGTCTCTCTAAATAAAAAATAAAACAAACAAACAAAAAAAACCCCAATACTTTAATTTTACAGAAAAAAGGAAACAACATACTAAAATTCTCAAGTTGCTGCTGCCTAGTAGGATAACCTGAAGGGTTATCCTAAGCTACACCTCAGAGCAATTAATTAAATCAGTACCTTTGGGTTTGGGACATAGATATCAGTCTATTTTAAAACTTCCCAGATGATTCTCATGAACATACAAGTTTGAGAAACTGAATTTTACAGTGATTATTGTTTATCTGTAAAAGTTTTATTGAAGTATAATTAACATATAATAACATGTACACATTTAGCTTGTGTAAATGGATACATTTTGACATTATATATGCACCTGTGAAACCATCACCCCCGAGCAAGATAATGAACATATTATCACTTCTAAAAGTTTCCTCATGGCCTCTTGTCATCTCTGCTTCCCTTTCCTCCCCGGTTCCACCCCTGTGCCCAGGCAACCAACTACTTTCTGTCTTTCTAGAAAAGTTTATATTTTCTAGACTCTTACTTAAATGGAATCATACAGCATGTGTTTTTTTTCTGGCTTCTTTTGCACAGCATAGCTATTCTGAGATTCAGCCATGTTGTAACACTTATCAGTAGATCATTTCTTTCTATTGCTGAGGAGTATTGCATTACGCAGCTATGCCAGAATTTGTCTATCTGTTTATCTATTAATGGACGTGTGGGTTGTTTTGAATTACCATTTTACATAAAGCTTCTCTGAACATTCATCTACAAATCTTCATACAGGCACTGTTATATCTCTTGGGTAAATGCCTAGGAGTAAAATGACTAGATTATATGATAGGTGGATGTTTAACCTTCTAAGAGACCTGCCAGAATGTTTTCCAAAGCATTTATACCATTTTACATTCCTATCCACAGTATATGAGAGTTTCAGTTTTCCATATAGTCACTAATCCTCAGGATGGCCAGTCTTTTTTTTCTAACTATTCTAATAGATGTGTAGAGATATTGTGTTACTTGGAAATAATTTGGTCCTTCTGAGCCTTTCTTTTTTTTTCCTTTTTTTAAGTTTTCTTTATTTACTTGAGAGAGAGAGAGAGAGGGAGAGAGACCATGAATAGGGAGGGACAGAGGGAGAGGGAGAGAGAGAGAATCCCAAGCAGGCTCTGTGCCGTCAGTGTAGAGCCCAATGCAGGGAGGGATCCATCCCATGAACCCTGAAATCATGGCCTGAGCCGAAATCAAGAGTTGGATGCTCAACCAACTGAGCCACCCAGGCGCCCTGGGTCTTGCTGTTGATATTTGTGAGGTAATCATAGCACTACTGTAACTAGCACAAAGTTTTCCTCACAGTGAAAGAAAGATCTGGCTGCGTACTGTACCAAATAAAGATTTCCAGTCTGGCTGGTGGAAATGGGCTCACTAATAATCCTTTAAGGTGATTCTTTCCTCCAACAGTTTCCTCACAGACATGGTCACTGCTCACTGTCCGGGGTGCCCATATCTGCATCCTGCAAATTCCGTGTAGTAATCTGAGGCAGTTGTAATGCTCACCTCACATGTTTCCCTTCTCTCAGGGATCATTGATGGCCCTTCCTGCCTAATATCCACTGTCTTGAAATCTGTTGCTTATGTATTTTGTGCATTTTTTGTTGCTTCCAAAATGGGGGTAAAATCAATCTCTGTTACTCCATCTTGTTCAGAGTAGGGGTCTCTATAAAATTAAGTTTGACAAGGCAGGGTATAAAATCAGAGGTCACTCGATATCCTACTACCAGACCAAACCTAGTAAAATTAGCTTCTGGATTACTCATTGTGAATACAAGGCATGGGAAAAATCTGTTTTATTTGTAGTTTAATTTATAAATTTATACTTAGTTTTGAATTAATTTAAGTGTTCCACAAAGATGTCTTGTTTTGGGAAGCATTTTCTTGATACTTTTTACAAAAAACACATATGAAAGTTATTAGATGTAGAGATACATGTCCTCCTAACCCATGCATTTCAAGGACATATGACAGCCTTAGGGATACCAACAAATCCGTATATATGTTACTTCTACTTTTACTTGGACAGATTTAATAAAACACGGTACCATTATCTGAACACTAAAAATAAGAAACATCTCCAATGGCAGAGTGATAAAGCAAAGAAACTGTCAAAGGAAACACTAAATATAGGAGGCTTTTGTTGTTATCCAATATTAGTAGAAAAGAGTATGTAGAGAGATAGGCATGACTAAGAAAGAATTCAGTTAATAACTATTATAAGAAAGGTGGAGAAGTTTCCCTGAAGAAAAGAATATTGTGTCCTGGAACAAGGCAAGAAACTAACCGCATCAGGAAGAAATATTTAATATGTATTATATTTGTTTCTCTGGCTAAGATAAAATGTAGCTACTTGTTTTATAACTTAAAAATAAGAATTACTATTCCTTCATTGATGGAAATAACATTCTTTTTTAATATCAGTTTATAAATTTAAACATCTAGAAGTTATTTGAAGGGAAGTGTCAGAAATAAAGGAGGAGATTATTAGCAAAACAAACAAACAAACAGGCCAGCCAATCTAGGATCATCTGGCCACGTCTTCTAGAAACTTGCTAATTTCTTGTGAAGTCATTCACTGCTTGTGACAAGTAACAGAAAATTAAATCTGTCATATTTTATTGAAAAGTATGTGTGTGTGCATGTAATTATTTTAATAACTTAAAGGATGTGTTTCATGGAACAAAATTGGTCCCATCATATGATAAAATTTTTAAGTACGTTAACATTTTCTTTGATGACTATTTTCAATTTTAATCCTTAAAAGCATGGGAATTAGGTATTTTTGCAATTAAGTAATCCATTGATGTTTGCACAGTCGTTTAAAAGCACCTAACACCACAATGTCCGTTCTCATTATGCTAAATTTCTCTTTTAAGGTGAAATCATTAGACAGAAGAGTTCTGCATTGTTTTCTCATATAATTTTAAAAGTATCTCAACACTTGAGGTGAACCTTGCTCATAATAGTTATTAGTTTCTGTTGTGTTTTTTTTAACTTAATAAATCTTTATTGAATACCAAGTATGAGCTCAGACATACACTGATATTGAGGCTACAGCAGAAGGAGGACAGAGTATTTTTTCTTTAATAAATTTCACGAAAAGTTGGTATAGGAATTACGTAGGACATTTGTTAAAAAGTTGATGCTTGGGCCACAAGTCCTAAAATTCAGAATCGATTGGTCAAGGATAAGGCTTAGAATTTTGCATGTTAACAAGCTCCTTACGTGATTTCTAGAACCAACATTTAACAAAGATATTGCCCTAAATAATAATGGGTCGGGAATGGAGAGGAGGTTAGGGTGTGGACTGCTGATGTTCCATGTTTGAGGCAGCTTGTATTCAGGTGCAGAAGGCACAGGCGGTTACACCGATTTTGCCCTGAGAATGAAGGACTGAGGAAGTGAGACAGACACGAACTCCAGCCTAAGTGCCAATTCCTTCCTCCTCTTTGCATGTAACAGCCTGGTCTGCAAGGCTGAGTCTGCCCAAGAGGTACCTCATTCTCCTTGGCTCACAGGGCTTTTAATGGAAAATCGGAGGCAGTTTCCAGAGGCTTATCCTATTTTGAACCCGTCAAACAATTATAGACAGACCCAGCAACTACAGTAGAAGAGGAATAGACTGTAAGCTTCCAACATAGTAAGAAATTTACCTCTTTTAACAATACCCACATTTATTGGTTTCTAATCACAGTCAGCTCTCCAAGAGAAATCAGATGTCAAAGATAATGGAGAATTTGTGCTTCAATTTGTTTGAGGTTCAGTTTGCTTCTGCCTCTATAATATATTGTTCCCATTCACATCAACAATGTTGAATAAAATGCTTGTCCATAGGTCCCCCTGTGGATAAAGTAGAGCTCTTTTTCTCATAAAATAACTCACTGCAAGCATACACTTGTAGATAGGACAAGCTTCCTTTTGCTTTTTGAAAAGTCTATTCTGCTTTGGGATTTTTTTTTTTTTTTTTGAGATTTCATTTGGAATTTTCTTTTATAGGGCAAGGGTCCCTTTCCTATTGAGCAGAAGGCCTCTTCTCCTTTTTTCTCCTGCCAGTCACCCGCTGAGCTTGAGCCATCCCTGCTATGCTTGACTCTTTCTTCTCCCTCTTCCCCGTTTTCATTCAACAACTCTTATATCAACACCCTCCATGCAACCCTTAACACCTCAAGCTACAGCCGCAGGCATCAAATTGCTCTTCTTGTGTCTTTGGCCTCCAACATTGTAATGCATTCCACCTGTAATATTTTAGTGGCTCTCACACATGGCTTTTATACTTTTATACTCCTCCTTAGGGCAACTTCTCAAGTTTTCCATTAGTTCTCATTTTAGCTTTATCTGCCATTGCATACGTGGAGTCTCATGGATATTACATGGATATTACACATATACCTCGCTCTGCCTCATGGATGTGGTTCTAAAATATTTGTGTTTAATTTCTGGAGTAAAAAAAGTACCTGAAAGATTTGTAAATAAACTTAGAAGAAATAAAATGAAAAAAAAATTAAGGAAAATATTGGACAAACTGTAATCAATCCTATTCATACCACACAGTTATTGGTAAGCATGGCTTTCATGTGCCACTTTTCTAAAAGGAGTGCTGTTTCTGGGGCAGGAGAGAGCCAGTATTCCTTAGTGACCTTTAAGTCCCCATGTGTAAAGTCTCTGTTCTAACACTCTAAGAGGCTGTTTCCTGCACTAAGTCTGTTAGGAAGGAAAGCAGACAGCTGTTCAGCTGCTTGGCGACAGCAGGTGTCTCCGTGGGATGCCTTTGGAAACAAAAACGCTGGATTCCCCCACTGCGTGTAACTTTATGAGCTCTGTAGGAGAATGTCTTTATGGCCCGTTTCTCTCCTGTACATAATGTATAGTGATGACTCTTGTGAAAACCAATTCTCAATATTTTTAGAAATCCCAAACCTCAACAATCATAGAAGTCAGGGCCATCCAGGACATCTTGCACCTATCCACAAACCTTCGAAAGGAGTACATGTGTGGTATAATGGTATTTTCAGTAGCCTTATATTACAGGAGAACACACCCTACCTTTGTCTGTTTTACATATTGTTTTGCAGTGTGTTCCAGTTGTCACAACTAAAATACACACTAGTATTGTTTTAATGCCCCTACTGACCAGACTGTAGACTGAGCAAAAAAGCGCCATTCTATTCCCACTTCCTTTATAATAATGTTCCTTAGCCCCTAATTGGCCTTTCTCTCCTGTGAGGATAGTAACCCACTTTTCCCTATAGTTTCTATGGTATTTATATGACTGTCAAACATATATTGCCTTGGCTATATTGTTTAAATATCCCTCACTATAAATATAGAATATAAATACAGTGAAGGCATTGTGAAAATGAAAAGAAGCAAAGGTAAGTTGCATTTACAATTTATTAAAATCAAACAATCTTTGCAACCCTGAATATCATACTCAGTAACATCATATAACCACACATTGTTCTTTATAAAAATTCAGATAATGTCTGATTCAAAAACACTTGGACTATATCCTAAATCTTAAGTGATACATGAAACTTCTTTAAAACAAAAAACGAAAAACTTGTAGCCACTATTGGACCCATGGCACGTTCTGAAAGATGTCAAAGTAGGGATAGCACTGTGATACTTCCCGCTGAATGTTCTGGCTCACAGGTGGAATTCTTCATCTTACAACTTCCTCATTCCTGGAAGTTTTGCTGACAGGAAGTGCAGCTAGGGATGCCTCCACTGAGAAGCTAACTTTACCTTGACCTTCCATGGCCCACAAATACTTCCTTAGGGTACTAGAGCCACTTCTAAACAGAAAGTGAAGGCGAAGTCCAAAGGGAATAAAAGGGAAGAAGAAGGGGGGGCGAGAATGCTGATCCCTCACCTCTCCCCAAAGAGAAAATCATATGAAACACTCGTAGGATCCATGAAAGGATCTCATAGCTCATATCTCATATTTACAAATCATGAAATAATGTGATTCCTTTTGGGAAAAAAATCATAGAATCTAAATGCAGACGGCAATCACTAGATTATTATAATCAATATGTGACTGATATTTTTGCTTTGTTTTCCGTTCAGGTGACGTATTTGTTTGATAATGGAGGAACGGTCTTCTTTGCTATTTTTATGGCAATATGGGGTAAGTAGGTTATTCTGTTCCTTAATTCTCGGTCCTCATTTTCTGAGGCTGGTGCTGTGTCTCTTCACACACTGTGTTTCTGCACGCGCCCATATGTCAATTTAACAATGAAATCTCTTGCTGTGTTTGCCCTCTTCGCACATTCAGTGCTTCTTGGGAATTTAACTCTTGATCTAATCCTCTAGTCCCTAATACTTCAACCTTCCTGTACTGCCAAAAGCAGGTGGTAATTAAGAACAAACTGAACCATGACTGAAAGATGTCATATGAATCCAACTGACACTTCTTGTATTTCTGCTTGTAAAAGTGATGCTTAAATATTTTTGTTTGCATAATATTTCCATCTATCTATTTTTTTAGCCTTATACTTTATACACTTAGAGACCCAGAATCTATTCCACATATGATCAACAATGATACCTAATACATCATAAATCTCGCTCTTGTTTAACATCTTTAAACTGTAAAAATTATATACAAATATATGCTTTGGCTGACTTTTTCCCCACGTTTCTCATTGAGTCTTTAAAGCTCCCTATTAACTGAGGCCTAAAATAAATCAGACAGGTTAGAATTCCCACTCTTTGAAGAGAAGTGATTCTTTTCCTGGTTGGGGTCAGTTTTCCAACCATGGCCTTATTGAAAGCAAAGTCATTGTCAACTTGGCAACTCAAGGGGCTGACCATGGATGTAGAAAAAGTTAAATGTACTAGAGAACAAATCTCTCACTCCTCTTACTTTAAGTTTCCAGGAAAAGAAACTCTGTATACTCTCTTGTTTTAAGTCAGAATTAAAAATAAATTACTCTTCCAGTGTTCCTTGAAGAGAGTGCCAATCTTGATGCATGGCATTAGGAGCATAGGGTTCATTAAATTATCAGGCAGGGCCATCACAGTGAAACTGTTTAGTTTCACCTGATTCCCACAAGCATTTCCTACTAAGAATAAAATAGACCAAAATACAAATTAAGGCTACCCCATAGATGATTCAGCACAGCCAAAAATGGTAAGAAAGGAAACCTTTTAGATTATCCTCTAGGTTTCTGCTACGAGTCCTTTGCTTTTATGGTTCTCCTTGACACAGGCCACATGACAGTGATCTTGCTTCAGCTTTTGGAAGATGGGTTTGTCAAAAGGCTAGGATGTATGCGATCATTTGCCGTCAGAAACCTTGTCCTCTTGGTTTTATACCGAGGTACGAAGTTGAGGTATATCATCCATTGGAATGCCATCACGTGCGTTTTCTCGGCCTGCTGGCATAGACGAATCATTCATAGTTGAGTTGTAATAACTAGAATTCCCAAAACTTGCATCATAAGGTTCCGGTGCATTGTCTAATCGCAGAACTAAAAAAGTAACCAAAAATAATTACTTTATGGTAACAGTCTGGAGGATGCATGCCCAGGCATCTGCCGGACTGTAGGAATTGTTCTAGATGAGTAAGTTAAGTACATCTGTTATATGGGCTTTGCATATACGAGGTTTGAAATTTCAATAAGTACATATTTTTCAAAACACATTGCTAAGACTAAGAGAACAGTTTAACTTGTAAAATAATTTTACTGCCGGTGGACCAAAAATAAATGAAATAAAGGAGAAATCACAACAAAAGAAGAGTAATACTTTTCATAAAGAAGTACTGATGTATGTCTTGTTGATTTCTGAATATTGTGAATTTGGAGCTTCGTCAACATGTTCAGAATTTTTACTTCTGGTACAAACAATAATTTTTAAAAAGTGAAAAGCATTAATTTTAAATCAGTGTCATGATTTACTAAGTGTCTTAACATTTTTATTGTTGAGCAAGGGAAGATGGAGACAGAAGAAAATTATCTGTAAAAGCTTATGTTTCTTTGTGATAGATCCTAGTTATCACGCACTTGACATTTTCTGATTAATGTTATAAGAGATTATTTTTTACTTTTTCAACCAACAGCCAACTATTTCTATCTTAATGATCTTGAGTTTATTTTCAAAGAGAACTTGACATGTACTAGGACCTTTAAATATTAAAACAGTGACTAATTTCTAATTAGATTAGTGATCTAATTATTCATTTAGGTAGTCTCATATCCTAGCTATTCTTTAAGCCATCTGTTTACAAACTGGGTTCCCAGGAACCTTAGGGATTTGGGGGAGCTGTCTTGAAGGAGTAAAATCGGTGGTATGATTCAGTTATTCCCCTCTACCTCAATCATGTCTTAGATTGTATCAGTTTGATAGACTGAGCTTTAGCTTGTGATCACAGATAAAGAAAAGATTCTAGTGCTTAAAGAAAAAAAAGAGGTTGGATACCCCTGTTGTTTGAAATTCTATCCTTTAATTTGGACAAGTGCCACTTTTTATTTTATATGGATTGCTAGAAACCCCCAAAATAGAATTGTTAAATTTTCAATTAATGGATTTGGTTCTGAAGATGAGCAATATGTCAGTCATGATCTGAACTTGTTAAAATCAACAAGACTTTCTCAACAGGAGGTACCAGGGGCATTTAACTATTTTTTTTATGATGGCAAGCTTCCCTTATATAAACCAGAAAACATATGTTTTTCCTGAAGTATTAAAAAAATGAATCAATTATATGAAGTTATTTCATTTCTGTTCTAATTAGTATTATAGTGTTACGAACAAATTCAGTGCTTTATTCTTAGCAGACACATTTGTTTTTCAAAGATGCAATGGTTAGTCTTTTCTATAACATGAGTGAAAAATTCCTGAATTACTGTGACTTTATGTATCCAAATATACAATTCTTCTAGATTCTGTTTTAGAGACTTATTAAAATAATTGATTGAGGGCTACTGTATCTGTATAAACTTTAGAAGAACTCCAAATTAGAATAAGCCGTTGTTCAGGGACACCTGGGTGGCTAAGTCTACTGAGTGTCTGACTCTTGAATTCCACTCAGGTCAAGGGATCAAGCCTTGCGTCAGGCTCCTCGCCGAGTGTGGAGCCTGCTTGAGATTCTCTCTCTCTTTCTCTTCCTCTCTTTCTCTCTCCTCTCTGTCCTCCCCCACCCCCAACCTCTCTTAAAAAAATAAAAAGAATAAGTCATTGTTCAAATTACTGCTACCAAGAGATCCAACAATAGCAAAGAATGGCCTTGCAGCTACTTGCTAACAATGCTGACCATTTTTTTTCCTTAATAGCATACCTTTGTCTTCCAATTTTATAGGCATGTTTCAGGTTCTGGGATTTGGTTTATTTAAAACTGATCATAATGCAATGAGCCACAGTTCCAAATGGTTTTCAAATTCCACTCACAGGTCCATAATTATTTTGGTTATGGTCTTTGAGAAACAGAGTAGATCATAATAAATCTTTAGTCTGTTTCTGTCATATGAATCTCAGAATCCTTTCCAGGTAACGTAGTGAACATTAGCATCCTCTTTTAATTAAAACCACCGTATGTGGTGAAGTTCTAAAAGTTGTTTTTACCTGGTTCGTTTCTGTCATCGTAAAGTCGCCGGTGGGAAAATGAATCTGTTTTCCTTTTTCCGCACAGCAAGTAACCAACAAGACTAAGCAATGAAGCACCCAGAATAGCACCTAAAATGGCCCCAAATACTACTCCTGTATTTTTATTCTCTAGAGAACAAAGAAAAAAAATAATTAACAGATAAAAAATTAGAATATAATTTTTCAAAGAAGAGAAATACATGATGTAGACTTTATAACAAAGACTGTTTAAACAATATATATATTTTTTAATTAGATAATGGTGATGTGTGTGTGTGTGTGTGTGTGTGTGTGTGTGTGTATTTTATGGAGTACTGAGTATTTGGGATATATTGGCAAATATACCTCCCGATAAAACCACACTTCGAATTTTGAATTACCTTCAAATACTTCTTACTTTTATAACTGTCTCTCTTTCCTTTATTAACAACAATAGTACTGAAATGCCAAGTTCATGCTCCATTAAGATATAATTTCTCTATTAAGTGCCATATTAAATTTTTAATCAACTCTGAATCTCTAATGAGCATTAATGATGAAATGAACTTTTGGCTTATTTCTATAAAAATTGAAAGATAAAAAGCTAATGGGAGTAAGTGAGTAACAGAAAATGAATCCACAAAACCCCAACAGAAAAGGCATTATAAGGTAAAAGCAGTGAATCCTGATACAGAGTATTACCAGATACAACAAACAGACCCAAAGCAAGATGTTTGCAATGTCTTGCACATTGAGAACAGATGTGTAGGTCTGAGTTGAAGGGGATTCAAAACTGTACTCAATCATCCCTTTTACCAAGTACCCTATCTTAAGATGAAGTTATTAATAAACTATGTAATGCTCCCCGAACCCATATTTAGTATGTTGTATTTTCAGTGGTTTTAAAAAATTGTATTAATTAACTGGGCAAGGGAGTCTTATAAAGTCTGTAATTCTGTATTAAAGCCCATTTATAGAAAACATTACCTATACATTGGAAGCTTAACAACAAAATTATTGCTAGAATAAAAGTAAAGCAAAGTTAAGTACTTTTCTTTTGATTAAAAAGTAATGGTAGGCGTAAGTATTCAGTATTCTCAGTATATCTACTGAGTGTGAAGAGACAAAAGAGAGAGAATATGTATTAAAAATTTTTCTGATGTAATATCAGAGGGTATATGGATGAAAGCATGTGTTAAAATTATAGCTAAAATATATACATGTGTACATACAATGTATTAGCTGCAGTGTAATTCTAAAGCCTAGATTTCAGAATTTAAAACTTTTCCTATAAACTAACAGCTTTCAAGTAGGAATGTGTATATATGCTTTTGTGTTTTCATCATTAATGTAATCTGGAAATAAGTTGTTTTGGAAGTCATTGAATTCATGGGAGAAAAAGAGTATTTTTTAAAAAATTTCAGAGAAATATGGGGCGCCTGGGTGGCTCAGTCGGTTGAGCGTCCGACTTCGGCTCAGGTCATGATCTCACGGTTTGTGAGTTCGAGCCCCGCGTCGGGCTCTGTGCTGACAGCTCAGAACCTGGAGCCTGCTTCAGATTCTGTGTCTCCCTCTCTCTCTCTGCTCCTCCCCTGCTCATGCTCTGCCTCTCTCAGAAATAAATAAACATTTAAAAAAATTTAAATAAAAAATTTCAGAGAAATAAAAACTTGGTAAGACCTGAAAAAATAAAAGATGATATATTTTTATTAAATATTAGAAAACATTTCTGCTTTATATTTTAAAGCTGGGCATCCCTAAATGAATTATTAAAATGTTCCCCTAAAGCAATTTTCATGTGACACTCACAGGTATATTCCATTTTGATGGTGTTCATTAGGTACAGGAGGATCTCCTTTTTTGAGTTAAAAATTCAGGAGGATCTCCTTTTTTGAGTTTATTTACATTTAAAATATATATCAGTGTTCTGTTTTCCTGTGATTGCTATGTGGTATCACATAATTTATAAATTCATTTATTTCAATTTTCAATACATATGTATTTAAAGTTCAGTTGTATATTATTCCTAAAAGCATGGGAAATTTCAGGTAGCTTTCTAACATATAGTGAAAACTGTTACCTCCTATCTCAAAACTACCTCTATCTCAGTCTCTATTTCTTTTCAACCTAACCTCCTTTTAATTTTGTCCCGCTGTCTCCTTACATTTCTATACAGTAGGGACTAGTGTATGCTGACTTAAGCCCTAAGGTCCCTTCACTATTTCCAATGAATATCATGGCTGCTCTCTCAAAGTGAGAACCATGTGTTATTGCAGACTCTTCCTTTTTTTTTTTTTTTTTTAATATGGCACATTCCTTAGATGCAGTCTATATGACTTAGTTTGAGATAAAGTTTCACACAAAAGGAAAGTTAAATCCGTTTATATTTACCTTCTTGGGGGTCTGATGTGTTTGAGAAGATTTTTGAATTATTGGTAAACTTTAAGGTGGGCTGTAGAGTGGTTGTTTCTCGATAGGGGGTAAACCTTATGAAGCTATCATTGGTTGTGGTGAGCCATTCATCTGGTTCCGTTATCATGGAGGACGTAGACATGGTGTTTGGTGCTGCAGAAAGGATGCTAATTGAAATGGAACTGTTGTCAGGAGTTTTCATGGTATCACTGGCTGAAGACCAAGTGAACTTTTCTGAAGATAGAGCAGATGTGGCACTGGGAAGCGCTGAGACTGGCAGAGGATTTTCGTCTGCTACAGATGAGTTCTGAGGCAGTTTAGAAACAAAGCCTTGTATCAAAGGAGGATTTGTTGGAAACATAGGTGTAGGTCTTGGATTCCCAGAAAAGTTGTATGTTGATGAATTGCCAAATACCTCTGTTGTTCCATGGTTTTTATTTGATGGATCCCAAAGAGAGGAATTACTTGCCTTGGAATTGGAGGTTTCTCTGTTTTCTTTATCTGAGCTTAAATTTGCATCACTTTCCAAAGGAAGAGATTCATTTTCCATTACTTTTAAGCTTTGTGTTGTATTCATTTCTAGACCTTCTTCCCCAAGGCTTCCAATCAGTAGTAAAGTAAACATTTTTGAAATCAACAGAATTTTGGCTGTCAACATTGTAGCCTCTTTTGGTGTTGGTGTAATTATGGGGAATCTGAAAGAAAACAAATAACAAGCATCTGAATTATTCAATGATGTAACAAATTTTTAAAATTGGATCTACATTTTTAAAGTGATAAAGATTGGGACACCTGGTGGCTCAATAGTTTAAGCATCTACTCTGGATTTTGACTGAGGTCATGATCTCATGGTTTGTGAGTTCAAGCCCTATGTGGGACTCTGTGCTGACGGTGTGGAGCCTGCTTCAGATTCTCTTTTTCCCTCTCTCTCTGCCCCTCCCTGCTCGGTCTCTCTCAGAAATAAATCAAGTTATTTTTTTAATATTTTAAATGTTTTTATTTCTTTTTGAGAGAGAGACAGAGTGCAAGTGGCAGGGGGGAGAAAGAGGGGGAGATACAGAATCTGAAGCAGGCTGTAGGCTCCAAGCTGTCAGCACAGAGCCCTATGTGGGGCTCAAACTCTTGTATTGTGAGATCATGACTGAGCTGAATCAGATGCTTAACCGATCGAACCACCCAGGTGCCCCCAAAAATTTTTTTAGTGAGAGAATCTAGATACATAATACTGAATTGATAACACCATACTCTTTATTCCAAAAGTTTGTTTTCTTTGGATTATGTACTAAAATGGAGTGAGTTCTATATTCTGTATGTTTCTTTCTTTTTCCAAGGAAGTGCATGCAAAAATCTTGTCAAGCCATACACCAGTATTCCACTATTTGAAAGATCATTTAGCTTGGGACAAGTTGAAATATGTATGAACTATGAATATATACATATAGTTCATGTGTGTGTAAAATACTATATATGGATTGCTAAGTAAAATATTGTATGTATAGCACACGTAGAGCTAGCTGATTTCTTTAACCTATTTAAGAAAATAATGTTCTTTATAAAGATGTAATTTGGAATATTTATGATGTAAATGATGTTGCTGCTTGTACTCTAAGCAAACTACTTTAATCAGTCAGGAAATCCACTTGAAAACATTTTACTAGCACCTATTCTGAATTATTTGAATTTGAAATTAACAACCCTTTTTTTTGACAATACTTTCACTTCATGATACCCTTTTTCCTATTAATCCTGAATTAGGGAAATTCAGAAAGACTTTGAGGTTTTAGGATATTCTTTCCTTGTATCACCTTACTGTGTAAATGAAGAATCTGGCTGGGAGCATGTGTGGAAAAGTGACAGTGCTAGATAGTAACAGAGTTGGAGTTTGAAACCCTTGTATAGTCCTCTTATCCAAGCACGAAATTCTGTCTCTGAAGTGTGGAAATGCCACAATTCATAGATAGGAGGATATGGGGCCAAGGTTTTAAGATTAGTGTTAGGGGTGCCTGGGTGGCTCAGTCAGTTAAGCGGCTGACTTCAGCTTAGGTCATGATCTCGCCGTCTGTGAGTTCGAGCCCCGCATCGGGCTCTGTGCTGATGGCTCATCAGAGCCTGGACCCTGCTTCGGATTCTGTGTCTCTCTCTCTTTCTGCCCCTCCCCTGCTCACGCTCTGTTTCTATGTCTCTCAAAAATAAATAAACGTTAAAAATAAAATAAAATAAAATTAGTTTTATATTAAAATTCTGACTTGCCTTATGGATAATCTGTGGAAAAAAATCATCTAATAAGCATCATCATCACAATCATAATGACCTTGCAGTGTTGTTCTGAAGAGTAAATAAAGATTTAAGTACAAGTACCTTAAACAATACCTTGCCTAAAGTAAGCAGTTAATAGACATTAACTTCCATTTTTATAGTTAGAATATAATAATAATATCTGTGTTTTACAGTTCAAAGGGTTTATATCATCTTATTTGATTCTCACAATGATCCCTTGAGACAAAAAATAATTGAGGTTGGAACATACTCATTTTGCAGAGGAAGAAACTGAGGTTCAGAGTGGCTAGTAATGAAAACTAGTGAATGGAAGAGCAGCCCTGAAGTCCAAGACTTCTTGGATCCAACCTAATTAGATGCTAAAATTTGAAAAATGTTTAATATTACAATATTCTTTTAAAAGCATTAGGCTATTCCTCCTCAAACCATAAAGTCTAAAAACTGATTTCCCGCTCTTTAAATTGGATCTTAGAGCTTATTTTTCACTAATAGCCTCCAGGGTGACTAAGATAAGAAGAGGGAGGAGGTGCAACTGCTATTTTTAAGGTCCAGAATTACCTGCCGTTTATTTTTTTTTAGTGCTTATTTATTTATTTGAGAGAAAGACAGAGAGAGAGAGAGAGAGAGAGAGAGAGAGCGAGAGAGCGCACATATGAGCAGGGGAGGAGTAGAGAGAAAGGAGAAAAAGAGAATCCCAAACAGGCTCGACATTGTCAGTGCCTAGCTAGACGTGGGGCTCGATCCCATGAACTGTGAGATCATAGCCTGAGCCGAAATCAAGAGTCAGGTGCTTTACCAACTGAGCCACCCAGGCATCCCATCTGCCCTTTCTTAAAAGCTCTCCCAGAAATTTTTACAATTATTTTCAACCTTAATAATTTTTCATTAGGGTTGAGGAGCCTCTATATATGCTCTCTGATTTTCTTATAAGTGCCTTCTCCCTGATTAATGATATCTTACATAGTGGTACAACTTAAATATATTTATAATACATCCTGATATATATATATATTTTCAAAAGCTCATAGTAATTAGTCTGTACCTGTGGGTTCCTAAGGCTTTAGAAATATATGCCATACCTTATGCTTATCACTTAAAAAGATTTTACTTAAAAAGCAAGGCAGACAGACATCCAAGAATATTCATAGGAGCATTATTTATAAATGTCTCCAACCTAAACATCCATCAGTAACAGATTGGGTAATAAATTGTGAAATATTCATATGTGAAAATTAATAAACTAGAGCCATATACAACACTGGTGATTATGACAAACAATGCATAACTCAAAATGCCAGTTGTTGTGTGTGATTCCACGTATGTAAAATTCAAAAACAGGTAAAAAACTAGAATGTTAAAAGTCAGGAAGTGGTTACTTGTGGGAAGGAAGGAGACCGTATTGATTGGGTGGCCATGAAAGGGGCTTCTGTATGCTTATGATACTCTGTTTCTTGACCTGGTAGGGGTTACATAGATGTTTATATTTGTGATACTGTTTGTTTATATTTTTCACACTTCTATGATAGCCAGGAAAATGGGTTTAGATCCTAAAAATGTTAACATAATCGGAAAACATATTACTATTATGCATTTATTTAGTCAGATGCTTCACACGTTTTTCTCATTTAATTCTTACCCAACCCAATCAAACATACGATGAGGAAAGGATTGTCAATCCTGTTTTACACATAATTAAATGGGCCTTAAAAATGTAAGTAATTGTGACCAAGGCCACAGAGCTCATGACTAAGAGATAGGGTTAGGACTCAAACCTCAGTATTAGAGCTCATAATCACGCATCTGGGTAAAATAAGTTACAAAGGAATATAGAAACTGGTTACAAAGGAATCTAGAATTTAGCTGCTTTTTCAAACTTCTTCCCACCAATATTTTTTAGCACCGCTTCTCCAAATTGTATTATTTTTCCCAGAGCAGTTTATAATACCATGATTTTAAACACTAGAAAAATAGGACCCTTTACCTTAAGTACCTCTCAAACACACTAAATACACTTTTATCCCAATTTAAGAAAATCCCAACTATTGTCTCTATGGTTCTGGGTGGACAGTTAATTTGTTTACTAATTAATGAAACACAAGTTCTTTATCCCTAGGACCTAGAGTTCACCAACACATTATTAAACTGATGCCTCACCGACCACATTTAAAATACAATTCAGTTTAGTTTAAAAATACTTACATGTATCTTCTCAGAAACATCCTTCTGTGAACTCTGTCAGGTTCATGGCAAACATTATGACCTTTATCGTCATCTAATTCCAGTGGTCTGATTTGTTTATGAATTATACTTAGCCACCCATCGTATCATTATTATACATTTTGATTTGCTTTCTCTACACCTAGACTTTCTGGTTATTCTTTCCTACTAATGAAGTGGTGGTCAGAGGGGGAAAAACAGCCCTTAATTGTTCTAATTTTCTCATGTTACATGAGGAATGAGCTTTCACTCCCTTCCCGTAATGAGAATCCACATATCAAGAGTCAGCAAAGTGAGTTTTGTTGTTCCTGATTCACTTTGTAACACTGAACCACCAAGGGAATCTTTCTACCCTTTACTCAGCTTTTGACTGTAACTTGAAAACCTAAGGCATCAATACTCCAAAGGAGCCAAGCCTTCTGTTACTGCCTATAATTTATCCCGAGGGAAACAAAGGGAAGAGAGGGAGGATGTATGTTATGAATACTATTTACAGTTTATTCCAGTTATGGGTCAGGCTCTCGCGAGAATCAGTTTATTCCTGTTGTCCCAGCCTGACAGTGGAGGACAACTTCTCTTCTGCTCCTTGGCTTGCAAGAGGAACAGGTTACACCTCTCACTCAGGTCCCTCATCTTAAAGGGACAGAAGTAGCTAGGAAATGAAACTGTCAGCTCTTCAGAAAAGAAACCCAGGCCTGGGTTTTGCTGGAGCAAGAACTAGGAAATGACGGTTAAGTTCGACCCCATTCTGAATTGAGCAAGACACATTGTAAGCAGTGTAGGCTAACGGAGGTGACACAGAAGCTCTGAAGGGCAGTAAAAGATATCTGTGGTCTTTTTCTTTGCACTTTCCTCTCAGCCGCTCTCCGTTGCTAGAGTTTAAATATTTAAACTATGCTGTGTCCTTGTTATGTCAAGTTATGCTGGATGCTGGTTGGTATGCTCGTGTGTGCCCAAGTTCATCTGTCAACCAGGTGCCCTGTGGCGGCAGACAGAGGTGGGACAACAGAAAAGTACAGGCATAGAGAGAGAGAAAATCAGGAGAACCAGGTAGCATCATTTCCACTCCCAGTCTTTGTTCCTTCTTGCCCCTAGGCAGAAATTCTGGGAGAGGAATTTGGAGAGAATATAAACACTAAGACGGAGCTAAGACCTTTACCGACTTGAAGAACCTCTAAGATTAGAATTATTATAAAGGGAAGAGAAAAAGAAAGGAGGATTTCAGTCCACTTTGTGATACTTGAAACACAGATGCTAAACCTTTCTGTATATATTGAACTGTTTTTATTATTCCTGGCAGTTAACAAATTCTAAAATATACTTTCAGAGAGTGTGAGTTACACTTTTTAAAAAAAAGATCACTCTATGCAGATACAACGAACATAGTTTTCGCTCCTGTTTTTTTGGTGTTGGCCCTAAAAAGTGGTTTCACGTACAAATTTTGTTCGGAGGGCTGCAGAGGTGGTGGGAGAGAACGACCGTGGCCGTCGAGGGAAGCGGATCCACACTGTCTGTGCATAATTCTGCTTCCGCTTCATTGCATAAAGTCAGTATTCTGCCCAGCGTTCCTGTTGTAACTGAGTCGTACCCATTTTATACGAAGCTTTAACTATAAGGAGGTACCTGCGAGGCCCACCTGTGAGAGGGAAGAGAAGTGCTAGCGACTCTAAACGCAGTCAAAACCCGAACTGGTAAAGGACAGTGTTAGTTCAGGTATACTGAGGGGATAAGACAAAAACCGGATTCTGCCGTGAAATAACTAAACAATACTTGGACTGTGCTTCTTCTCTCTCGGTTGCTTTTGCTTGTTTCTTATTATAGGTCTCAGGCTACAGATTAGGACAGATGGGTTTTGTCTGTCTTTGTCCAAGGGAATTCTGTCTGACATGCAGCCACTATCCCAGGCAGACCCCGAGTGTTACTCGTGAGTGGCCTTTACAATCTCAAACAGTATTTTGTTTTTCCTAAGTGAAAGAGCCACAGTAAATGAGGACCTAATGAACTATGCTCCTAGAAATGCCTCTTTTATAAGAGGGTTTTGAAAGGATGAGAAGACTTAGTAGCTAGAAAGGTGGATTGTACCTGAGGACCTTAGGGCATATCGTGTCACTTTTTTTTTTATTTAAAAAGAAAAGAAAAACATGACTTTTCCTTTAGAAAAAGAAATTCACGTTTGTGAACATAATTCTAATTAAAAGACTGGGGTATGCATAAATCCAGGAAAAATATTTAGGTTACACTCCCTGCTAACTTGAGCATTCTTAGTCAAAAACTTCAGTACTGAAATAATTAAGTGGAAGAGTATCAAGCTTAGAAAGAAAGATGGTCTCCAAAAGAAATATTCTGGACCCAAATTCCCAAGCATGGGGTTTTTAGCCTTCTATTACATTTCAGTGTCTTTAGAAACTGCCTCGGTAGGTCAAATAGAAAGGGCTGAACAACAAATAAGCATCCCTTTAATTAAAGGAGCCTTTTACACAACCACAAACTGAAAATAATTTTAAGAAACTTTATCCGCACCGTCATTCCATAAGATATGTCCAAAGCAACTGACTTAACCTTTTAGATATTCAACAAGTGCTAGCACATACCATGTTAATTGAAATAATTCACATACACAACATTTTGCCAATTTTTTGACTAATAAAATATTTGGAAAAGATATACAAAAGCTTGTAATTCTTTTCATTCAAAGATTGTTTTTCAAACACTGTCATATTCTAATACTTTAGCAAGGACCTTAAAGCCCAAATGCATAATTAAAATCTAAATTATCAGTTTACATTCTTGCCATTTCCACTTTAAACACCTTGAAACTTCTACTAAGATCTGATTTAAGGCAACTCTCCCTTGTAGTCTTAAAATGTAGTACATTTTAAGTGGGGTTTTTCTTTAACTCTCCAGCTGGTTCATCATCTAGCAAATTTGGCAGTAATTCATAAAGCTAAGTCGCTTAGTACAAATGCTCATTTGGAAGGTGATTACTTAATGAAACAACTACCTGTTTTTACAAGGGTCTCCATAACTACTTGCCAGACTGTTCTGGCAAAAGTTGAGCCTGCTTTGATTCTCTTTGGTAAATAAATGAAGAGAGAGAGAGAGAGAGAAAAAGGGAGAGAGAGAGAGACAAAATCCCAGGTAACCCAGTACACACTTACCTTCGGGTTTTAGAGGTATTTACAAACAGGAACTAAAATATCACAGACAGCTGTCCTGGCCGGAACGAGTCTGCCGAGGATTAGAGAAAGCAGAGGGGTTAAGTATGACAATGTCCCACTGAGCAGGAGAGTGTCAGAGAAACAAAATTAGGTGGAGCTGGCCGAATCTTGCTTGTGTAATAGAGCACCCAAGAACCTGACTGACCTGCTTCTCAGCTGTCAGCATGAAGATATCACCTCATTCAGCCCTTAAAAAAAAAAAAAAGCCCAACCCTCCAACTTTCATAGGTTGGTCCATTTTGACTTTGGGGCTGGCTGGGTCTCTCGAGTAATAGAAAAACAGGGCATCCATTTCCTGCCCCAAATGAAAAAAAAAAAAAAAGGAGAAAGACTTTGGTAATGCCCCTTGGTGTATCTGGAATTTCTGTCACATGCTGGATTCCCCCTTTGCAGGTGAGGAAACAAAAATGACTCATGCCCTGCACCTGTCGCTCTGTGCAAGCCCTATGTTTTTCTCTGAGATCATAAACAAACGTGTCTTTCTCGTAGTAGGGTGCCCTCTTTGTGTACCGAACACCTGAATGGAGAAAACGTGGTGCGATTGGTAGTGAGGGGCCTCGTGAGCAGTTCACCAGTTGGTCACTTAACACAAAGTGAATGAATGCGTGTTGGCATCCTTGAGAAAGCTGTGAAGCGTTCAGTTAGAAATAACCACTGAGACTGAAATGGGCTTTCTTGCTGACTGTAGGAGTTTGGGGAGAATGACCACATGATCCCGAGTAATCCTGAGAACCTTCTCGTTTAAGTAGTTTCCCTCCTGTGTTCTCTTTGTTTTTACTCTCAATTTAGAAGTTGAAGAGTTTCAGAAGTGCCCAGGCAATGCTTGATTAAATACGGGAGTTGAATAACAACCTGGCATACTTCCTTCACTTCCTTCCATGGCTTATGAAAGGGAGCCGAGTGAAACTACTTTCTGGGATATTCTGCACACCAGTATTTGGAGGCCGGAGCCAAGGCCCGTTGAGCTCAGTATGCCTGAGGTTCATACTTAGTTTCTGTTGTGCAAGGAGATAGATTTCCAGCTGCTGAGAGAGAAAATGAAACGTTAGCTAGAGTATAGGAACTTCAAATTGAATGCAAAGAATCTGCCCAGTTAATTGACCCAGGAAAGAACAAGGTAATGCTATAGTTTTAAATTTTCTGAAACCCAAATGCCCCTTCAGAGTCTGATTAGGAATTAGGCCAACCCCTGAAAAATGTTCACTGAAAGGATATTTAAGCTGTATCTGCACTGGTATGAAGAAAAGCAAGTTAAATTAAATCAAGCAGCTGTTTACTGAGCAATGGCTTAATGGAATTGGTTATTTTCAGATTAGTCAGTTACTAGGAAAAAAAACCCAACTGAAAAAATATTTTATGTCTACTGAGAGAACTGAACATGACTTGGCAGGATTGGGTGTGCCATACCCTTAGGGATTTTCCTAGATATGCCTATGAATATCATTACCACTTTCTGACTTGACCATAGTAATTACGGCCTATACCAAGCATGGGAATTGCAAGGTACTTTTGCTACACCTGTCTGCTTTCACTGCGTGAGACTCAAAGTCATCTCCCATGACCCTCTTTTCTGGAGACTTTACCTGTGGCCTCGAATCCTCTTCATTGTCGCTCTCTTGACTACCATCGCCAATTGATTAAAATGACTCTAGATGTAAACCCTATTTACCCTTCCTGTCATGAGCACATCTGTAAAGCCATAAAATAAAAACAATGCATATATTTAACACCTCAGTGGTTAGTTCACTCACTTAGTTGTGGTCAGGAATCCTTGTGAAGTCACCTGAGTTGGAGTTAAAACGTAATTTCTTGCCAAACAAGTCTCCATGAGATACATTTCTGGGGATATACCATGTTCTAGGTAAGATCAATCCCATTTTGGCCCTTGTTTCTCCAGAGGGACTTGACAACCATAAGGGACAATTAGCTGGCACTTTAATTAGCCAAGCCAGCTGAGATGACACATTGTGCAATGGCTACCTATTTTTTTTTTTTTTTTTTTGTACTTACCTACTCTGGTACCTTTCATCTGGCCCTCTCCAGCTGCTTCACACCCATTAAGACTTGTAATACATATTGGAAGGAGCAATACCTTCTGTTTGTCTGAAATGGTAGAACTGATAACAAATGGATTTTTTAGAACATGAAGTTATAGTATTGTCGCTGATGGTTTTGAAAATGGAACCAGAATGTAGCTTGGGACCATGCCTCAAATAAAATTAAAACATTGCTCTGGGTCCAAAATATAAAAAAAAAAGAGATATTTTATTTGTATAAAAAAGATATATACAAATCCTATAGCATCACATGCCTGATGCTGATGTCACACATAGGGAATTTGTTGCCACAGTTAATTAATAGCAGGTTCTGAGTTTCAAACAGGATATAAATTGAATTTGTTTTGTCTCCCCTTAGGGGCATGGGCACTTTAAGAAAAAGAAATACTTGAATAAGATTAAATAAACAGCATCCTGGTTATATTATTTGAGGATAATTTAATGATATTCTTCAGAAATACAATGGAAATTGATGACTAGAAAATTTCCCTACGGTTGATAACACTAACAATTGTTTAATATAAGCTTATCTTTTTTCCTAAGTCATATGATATTATAATATGGTCTTTTTCACTTAACTATATCTTTTTTTAAAAATTTTTAATGTTTATTTACTTTTGAGAGAGAGAGAGAGAGAGAGTCACAAGCAGGGTAGGCGCAGAGAGAGAGGGAGACATAGAATCTGAAGCAGGCTTCAGACTCTGAGCTGTTAGCACAGAGCTTGACGCAGGGTGTGAATGCATGGACCATGAGATCATGACCCGAGCCGATGTTGGATGCTTCACCGACTGAGCTACCCAGGCGCCCCCATTTAACCATATCTTTATGGGAAATTTGAGTGCTCCATTTTGTTGCTAAGGCCATTCCACAACAATGTCCTTTGTTAAGTAGAAGTTGTGACGTAGCGTATATATATATATATATGTATATGCAGGTGTACATACTTGCATGTATACTTACATAAATTGGGAGCTAGGGAAGGTTGTAAACACCAGAATTAAAAAAAAAAAAAAACTTGATAAATCAAATACGTTCTTTAACTCACCAAACAGCATAACCGTAACAAAACACATTGCATTCCCCTATTTACACATTTACATGAACATGTTTCCTTAGTAAATATCCTTATAATGACAAAGAATAACAGAGTTGATGTTGAAACCTCTCATTGTAGGAAAAAGTGATAGGTATCCATGGATACCTGAACCAATTGAGAAACAATCAAAAGTCTCACTGATATCCTTAAGAGAGGTGATTATAATAAAATCTTAGATTTAATGTTTAATATCCATTAAAATTGGAATAAATTCTATTATTTTATTAATCATAATGATAACACAATGAAGATTTTTTTAAAGAGCCGCATGTTCACAAGAAATTTTAAAAATTATTTTAATTTCTGGGGTTTTGTTACTTCTCAAATGACTATAGCTAAATTTTTTTTTGTTTCATAGAGGTATGACATAATACACACTTTCAGACAAAATATAAAGGTTAACATTCTGAGACAGAAACAGAAGTAGATTTAAAGATAAAATGGAACAATTAAAATTTTACAATAGAGAAGAGCTTATGGAAAGTATATTTTTAAATTTTTTAACGTTTATTTATTTTTTGAGAGGCAGAGAGATATACAGTATGAGCGAGGGAGAGGCAGAGAGAGAGGGAGTCACAGAATCTGAAGCAGGTTTCTGGCTCTGAAATGTCAGCACAGGGCCCAATGTGGGGCTCGAACTCATGAAACACAAGATCATGACCTGAGCTGAAGTTGAATGCTTAACTGATTGAGTCACCCAGGTGCCCCTGGAAAGTATATTTTTAAAGGAATGTGAGTTAAGTATAAAAGACTAATAGAAGTTATTTTTAAAATGTCGATTTTTTTATAACACACTGGAAATTACATCTTTTGCAAATATTTATATATATGACGAAAAGAAATTTGGATACTCTTAATAAAATTATATGAGGATATATAGCTTTACAAAATGATTTTAAAGCTTACACAAAAATTTTGAAGACCACTGATTTAGTGCATTATATTTTTACTAACTTCTAAATAATACTTAGGCTTCAAGATGTTCCTAGATACAGAATATTCTATTGGGCTGTTTTCTGCACTAATTAGGCACTGACACAATAAGAGTTCACTATGCTTTTTTCTCTCCCCTTCCAGTTCCATCAAAGAAAAAGGAAGGAAGGAAGGAAGGAAGGAAGGAAGGAAGGAAGGAAGGAAGGAAGGAAGGAAGGAAGGAAGGAAGGAAGGAAGGAAGGAAGGAACGGAGGGAGGGAGGGAGGGAGGGAAGGAAGGAAGGAAAGAAGGAAGGAAAGGAGGGAGGGAGGGAGGAAGGAAGGGAGGGAAGGAGGAGAGAGAGTGGGGGATATTGCTAAAAGGTGATGCAGACATTTTAAAAACAAACACTACCTCCTTAGACCATTACCACTGCAGGCATGGTCATACTCTATGTATGTTACCAGAATAGCTTTGTAAGCATAGGGTAGCCCCACTGAATCTTTGTTCAATGCAGGAACTCTGAGGCTCTTCTTCTGACTGGGTACTCCAGGCTCATAATCACCAAGAGAGCAGCATGCATGGTAGGAAAGGCTCAGGATACCAAGTCATAATGTCCTTGTTGAATCCTGTTTTCCTACTTACTGTTTCATAAGCTGGCCTGATCACCATCACATCTCCAAGACTGCTTTCTCATTTGTAAAATAGAGACTCCCCTACTTCCTAGTCACCTGTGGGGAGTCGATCAGATAAGGTAGGTAAAGTAATTCTGCATTACCTGACACTTAATAAGAGTCCATTGATCCTAAGTATAATAATTTTTGTTTAGAGATGGTAGAAATTAAAGGTTCAACATCAATGTGAATAGAAGTTGAGATGACTCCAACTAACTGTGGAAACACATTGAATTATTTTGTGTTCACGTTTATACCTTCCACATAGTAAATGTATTCAGTAAATGGTAATTGAATGAAAACGAAATTATTTTTCTCCAATTTTAATTGATTTATTTTCCTGACAGAGAGGCTTTCCACAGTTGTATTATAAAGCCTACAACCTTTCTTTCTTGATCTATTCTATCTCATTTTGCTCCATTATTTTACCCATACCACTTATTGCCATTTAACATATCCTATTATTTTTGCTGTTTATTGTCTGTTCCGGTACTAGAAAGCAAGCATTATTGGTCTGCATTCTCAATTGCTTTATCCACAGAGCCTGGGTAATTCCTTGCACAGACTAAATTCTCAATGAATGTATAAACCAATGAATTAAATGAGTAGGCATATAAACAAATAAATATAATTAACAATAATAACCAAAAAAGTGAAAATACTAAGTATAAGACATCTGCAAGCTCACTCTTCCTCTACCTAGGATATTTTTCCAATTGTTGGGTCATTCAGATATGAAATCTGCTTTCTTTTTTCACTTAAAGATAGTCCTTGGGCATCTTTGTATGATTGTACATGTACATTATTAAGCAGTTTCCCTTATTAGGTGATAAGAATTGGGGGATAGTTTGTAAGAAGAGTTCATTTTAATTATGTGTTCTTAAATCTTCTGGTATAGCAGGTGAGAGTGCAGATGTTACTGAGCACAAGTGTAGATAAGTGGGTAGATGTGGTTTGGTGGATAATGTCTTCTGTATACTTTTTTTTTGATGTTTATTTATTTTGAGAGAGAGAGAGCAAGCATGAGCAGGGGAGGGACAGAGAGAGGGAGAGAGAATCCCAAGCAGGCTCTGCGCTGTCAGCACAGAGCCCACCGTGGGGCTCAAACTCATGAACCATGGGATCATGACCTGAGCTGAAATCCAAGAGTCCGATGTTTTTAACGGACTGAGCCACCCAGGCACCCCAGTATACTTTATTTTTCGTGATGAGGTAGACAGCAAAATTGCAATTGAGAGTGATAGGGGCATACGTGCTGAATGTTAAAAGAGAAAAGAGAAGGTATGAGAGCATAGCACAGGTCCACTCAAATCATTAATTTAAAACAAACCAACTCACCCAGCATACATATGTTTTTCTCCCGTGATGCTGGTGTGCATGGATACAGATAGACAGTAGATGGAGTGTTGTTTTTAGCTAGGGTCTCTTCATACCGTAAGTTCATAATAAACTGAGACAAGAGCAAAGAACCCTGAGGGTATACACAAGTGGGTGAGTATAATGGCAGACTATTAAAATCATGAAGAAAGTGAGGGCACAAGGGGAGGAAAGGACAGTCCAAGCATGACGGGGCTGAGGATTGAAAAATCGTGGTCAAGAGACAATGGATTGAAAAACTGGGTCAAAGAATTGTTGGAATAGGAGTTTTTCGGGAGTAAGCTAGAAGGATGGAGGTGATAACTGAATATTTTAGAGAGTTTGCAGTCATTGATCGAAAGTATGCTATGGGCGTACATGAATGAAGTAGAGTAGGAGAAAACAACTTTGAGATAGAGCCAAGGCCCTAGACAGATTATCTGTGTATATTGCAATTTCAAAGAATTATTTTAGGTGTCATGTTGAAAGATTTATACTAAGCCAAGAGTTTAAAAATCTTTAGAGAGGCTAGAGAAGTGTCTCCAAGGAATGGTAGGTGACATCTACTAGGAGAGGTAGTAGAAAGTATGGATTGATAATGTGAGATTCAAATTTGTGAACCTCTAATGAGGAGGGAGAGGAAATGGTGTCGAAGCAGCAATGAGGAGCAAGAAACTCACCACCTCATCTTCAGTCCCGATTAGTGTGTAGACAAATAGCTATTACCTGAGAATGCCACATGGAAATTGGGGTTTCAGAGTTGTCCCAGGTTTCAGTTAGAACAAGAAGTGGGGGGGGGCACAAAAGACATTACTGTTGCTGACTTTGAACACAAGAGATATAGTGAAAGTATCTCAGAGTGTTGGGAAAGAGTAGGAGACGGTCACATAGGCAATCTCTGTTTCCTAAAACAGAGCATCAAATTTTGATTGTTAAAGGGTATGGAATCCTGGTCTTCTTTAGGTAACTGATATGAACAGAGTTAAGGCACACGGTGATGGAGTCATGACGGACCCAGCTGTGAATGATGACAGGAGAAAAGGTGGATGTGTAGGGTACCAACATACGGGCATCTTGCTAAGATGGAGAGTTCTGGGCTCCCTCTAGACTCTTGCTCATAGAAGAGTCTTGAAGTGAAGCCTCTTTTCCTAGCACCCAAAACAACTGCTCAACCTTGCAAGCGGCAACCTGCTGGAAAAAGATATTACTCTCTTCAACAAGTACATTTTACTCTGTTGTCCAGAAGTTCTGCACAGTGGATTCATTCCTGGGTGGCAGAATATACTGTTATAGAAGTTTCCTTCTTTTAAAGCCCTGATTTCATTACAGAGCCTAATCTCTTTAGATGACTGTTGCTCAGTTAATCAACTAGGCAATTTATTTTTATTACAACTTAATGAAGTTACAAAGAGGCATAAATATAATAAAAGGGCAAACTGGAAGGTTGATAATGTAACTTGTTTTGCCACCTTTAGGAAAAGATCAATTTAGTAATCATTTCTTAAATATTAAGGCAGATAATTAGAAAATACTGGTATCTCTAATTTTTTTTCTGGTTAGAAAGTTAGAATAGCTAAAAAATAACCATGGCAGCAACAGAACACAGAGTTTATTTGCCGAGTATCCTCAGCGCTGAGCCGTGACCTTACAAGGGGCAGAGCAAGGAGAGAATGAGAGTCCGAGGCTCAGTATGTACACTCTGAAGAAGGTTCTAGATTTGTTTCTTGGCTCAGAACCCAGGGCAGAAGAAAAGGAAACTTATCCATGACCTGAAGGAGATTCCAAAATCAAGTTCACAGATAGAAAATTACAAGTGGCTTTTTCTAATCCATCTAAAGGACTCTACGCTCCTTAAACACTTTGGAGAGAAAAATGAAAACATGTTATGTTTAATTAAGCTGACAGTTCCTAGAAGCTCTTAGCTACAGAAAAAGAAATAAATTTTTGTATGGCATCAGTACCGAATCCTTAGAGAAGGAAACCTAGGATCATTGAGAATACCCTTGTTTGAATGAGTATTTGGAATCAGTCACCCTGCCTTAGGAGTCAGAGTGACCTGGGGTACAGAGTCAAGTTCATTTGGGATCAGTAAAATAGCAACCAGAAAATCATTTCTTGTACATGCAGCTGTTGTGAGGTTTTAATGAGTTCACATGTGTGAAACATTTAGCAAGAAGACTGGCACATATGTGTGATACATTTCAGCTATTCATGGGAAGAGGGCACACAATTTTTGAAGCTATTCTAAGAAAATAATATAAAAATATGAATACAAAATAAGGCATCACAGTAACCCTAAACTGGGAAAAATCACAAATTTACAAATAAAAAATCTCCAAACACATAAATTAAAAATCCAGAAAAGTAACAATATTTTAATTAACTAACTGCCCATGTGCTTTTTGTCCTACATTTTTTGTTTGTGTTTTTTGAAAGAACCTTTTAATACGACATATAAAAATATTCCATAGAATGTAGAGAAGAATAACTCAGTCTTTTATTCTAGCATAGTTGATTGAAAGTCTTTTTTATTGATCGTTTGGAAAGCTTATTTTAGCTTTAGATTTCATTATTGGTAATGTCATGTATTTTTAATATTGTGGTAAATTTGAAAAAATCCATGGTGTGTTTCATATATGGGTTGAAATTGTAAGGATAATTTTCCATAACCTGTTTTCTAGCTCCTGTACTTCAGATCTTATTTCTCTTGTGTTATCAGTGCTGGACACCGTTGAACATGCCATCTCTCTATACAACCCCTGGCATGGCACCTGAAAGAGTCAGCATATGAAGTGGAAGGAGTTTCTCCAGAATTCATTGCTATATTAAGATAGTTAATAATCTTTAAAATCTCATGGAAGTGGCTGCAAGCCACATAAATATACCTTACTAAATCCAAACTAAATGTATCCCTGACTCAACATTCGATTAGTCAGCTGTCAAAAACACTCAGGACCACTCTAATACCCAGTATTTGAAGAAGTCAGAGATTCTGGTTGCGTCTACAAGGAACATTTTGACAAAATTATAAATATACGCAATTCGGTTGTTCTTCAACTAATTACATATTTGCTTGAATTGTGGATCAAGAAGCAGTATGTTTGTTTGTGCATGTCTGTCTCCACAAATTCAGCTATAGAGTTCCAATAAAACAAAACTTCTTTTCAGATAATTAGGTGATAAGCCTGTAGCAAAATCTTACTAGAGTTTTACTGCAAAGGAAATGTCCTCTAAGAGACAAGTGCAAAGATTTCTGTTTTAGTAGAGGCAGTTATAAGAAAAGAGAGTGGTTAATAATCATTTTTAGACTCCAAACAACAACAACAAAAACAGAAAGGATTTCTGGTCAAAGAACTTTAGACTCTTGATTGATGGAGCACCAAGTGGACAGGCAGCGAACCTCCCAAAAGTTCTCAGTCTCATTTAGACCTATTGGAAATTTGCTTAAACATTTCATCTGTGTTACTAATTTCTTCCCAGAAGGATGTTGCAAATTATATAGCTCAAAAAGTCCTATCCCAAACCATATTTGGAATCATTTTTCCCTTTGCAAGGAAAAAGATCAACATTTGGATTTGGATTTGAATTTTAGCCAGGTGTCTTCCTTAGGTAACTGAATCTGCAAGAACTTCAATTTGCTTATCAACTGAATGAGATCAATAGCATTTTATTTCACTTGGGTTGTTGGGGAAATGATATTGGCTAATTTAAAATGAGCAAACACAATGTCTGGGACAATGTAAGTGCTCAGTAAATGCTAGTTCTCTTCTTCCTCTTTGGGAATATGATGCAACACATTTTCCTTTTTTTTTCATGCCCTCTGTAAGATTCGACAAGTGGGCTCTCAAAAACAATAAGTTTTGAATTAAAATATTTACTCTACAAGCAGTTTTACAGTCTTCAATTCAAAAGAAGAAAAAGGACAGACAGTATGTTGTTTGCTAGGTTATGGGTAAAGGATGAAAAGTATGTGGAAACTGATTATGACTGAATTTGTGAATCAATTTAAATATAAATAGTGATGATAGCTTTATTTTTCCTGCAGAAAGATATACAATATGTTTAAATTTTATAAAGTATATTTTATATTGTGTACCTTTTATGCAGTAGAAACCAAGAACTTTGTCTATATATAAAATTTCCTCTGTATGACAACAGACTGTTGAAAAAAATTGGTTATTGTAATTTGTTATACAATTAAAATGAATTAAGCAGAGTTTGACAACTTGTAAACTGCACCTCATTTAATTCATTCATCATCCCTATGAAGATGATTTTACTATTCTCACTGTAAGTTGTGAAAATGGACAGTTATCATTATTTAGGCTTCCATCCCAGTCATTTGTCACACAATTAGAAAAACATATAGGCATCTTGCAAACCCAGAGGTCCTACTCCAGCCATGTTCATGGTCTAGCACCACATTGACTTTCCTAGAAGTTTTTTGTTTGTTTGTTTGTTTGTTTTTGAAGATCACTAACTTGATCAAGAAGATAAATTTTATTGTGTTTATTATAGAAGTGAAGTTAGTAATTAAAAAAATTTTTTTAATGTTTATTTATTTTTGAGAGGAAGAGAGAGACGAAGTGTGAGCAGGGGACGGGGAGAGAGAGAAAGAGACCCAGAATCTGAAACAGGCTCCAGGCTCGGAGCTGTCAGCACAGAGCCTGATGTGGGGCTCAAACTCATGAACTGTGAGATTGTGACCTGAACCAAAGTCAGGCGCTTAACTGACTGATCCACCCAGGCGCCCTAGTAATTTCTTCTCTACTGACTGGCATTCACTGCTCATGCTAAGCACAGTTGTGAATGAACTCTACTGAATTCCCAATTGGAATTATAAGGTGAAAAGGCAAATTTTTAACACTGTTTAGGGCTCTGGCACTGGCTTAGTCAGAATGAATGCAGACTCTGGAGCACTTGGTTGGAGGCCACAAACTGCTTCAGGGATTAACTGGACAGAAGCTTTCCTGGGGAGGACGGACCAGCACAGGAAGGGGTGTGAGGCATTTCAGAGACTCAGTTATGAATTTGTTTTTTCTTTTTTCAGTCATAAATTAACAACCAGTGCAATCATACCTTTGAGTACATACCAGTCATAAATATACTGTTCAAGAGAAATACTTGGGATGGAATTACCAAAAATTTAATGTAGCTGTTTATCAATGGTGAGAGTGTAGGTGACTTTTACTTTCTTCTTTATAATTTTCATTAATTCATTTAGCAGATACTTATGGAAAGCCTCACACAGAGCAGGCTCTCCTAGACCTCTGTTTCAGAAGTGAACCAGACAAGGTGCTGGTCCAGTTATTTGTGCTGGTGTTTCTACATTTGTAATCAGAAAATGTCCGGCAGAATTAAGAAATGTGAGTGTGTCAAATAGTTGAATGGTAAGATGAAGAAAGGGACTAAGAAAAGTTAATCCTATGCTTTGAAATGGTTATTATACTTTATAAAAATATACGGCAAATGCTGACAAGTGTTTATTGGTGTGGAGTCCCGATTTTATAGCAAATCAATTGAAAGTATCCATTTAAATTTGAACAATTGCTACTATAATGTGTATTTAATACATAAATACCTATGCCATATTGATTGACAGAAGAGTTAGCTTTAGAGGGACTCTTAAGATCAAAAAGTCTGCTCTGGTCAAGATTGTTGTGGGAGTTCTCATTGCATTTTAATATAACATGATGCTGTTTCTGTGTGTCTTCTTTCTTCTAAATGCATTTTCCTAGGGGAAAAACTGTCAAGTCTGATTTTAGGAAATGGTGAAGACTGTCAGTGCTTAGGGTTCAAATACTGGCTTTTTACCATGTTCTTAGAACCTAGTTACTTGTTGTTTTCTTTTTTACTTAGCGTAGTTAGAGAGGAAGAAGGAGGGGAGAGAAATTGGAAGTGAAATTAAAGAGAGCCCCGATGGCCTTAGTCAAAGAGGAAATTTAACAAAACAAGCAAGTCCTGACTAACCAGTTACCAGTGCACGAGTGTCAAGTACGGTTCAGTCCAAATCTGTCGCTTCCACATATTTGTAAGCTCTTTCTATTGATTAGCCTACTTCATAGTTATGTAAAGAACTCCATTAACTATATTTTTTGTAAGGTGCTAAGGTGGAGAGGTGGGGGGAGAAAGTAGGTTTCTCTGGGCCTGGAAACATAAAGTGTTCCACATTCGTGGCCGTTGTGTGAATGGCAGAACCTGTTCTGTGAGGTTTCTATTTCTACCTCACGTATAGTGATGTTGCAATACTCTGTGGGAAAGGCACATCATGCTTGAAGATGTTGCAGAAAGTAAATCTAGGGAATGGAAGAGAGTCTTCAGTAGTACTTGGGTGTTATCTACATTGGCAATCTCAGAAGTGCTGCTCCGATAAACTGTTGTTTCAGCGGGTCTTCTTTTGAGAAGGCTTTAAATCTTTATCTCTTCTGATGAAAACAATACTTGGAATTCCTTTTGGCTCTCTGTATTCAGACGTATTTAACTTCGTTTGTGCTTGGAATTGACCTCTTTCCCCTGCTCTCTCTCCATGAGCCTCTACCCCCTGAATATCGTCATTTTTAAAGCTTTTTAAGTAATAATTATTTTTCCAAATCAAATTGAATTCGATTGCTTAATATATACAACAGATATAGAAGGAGCTCCTCTATGAGGGACTTTCTTTCCATATGTCCATGGAGCACAATTTGAAAACAATTTGGAATAATAGAGAGAGCACTTAACCGGAGTTGGAATCACAGTCACTGGATTCCACTGAAAAATTCAGTTCAGGGGCACCTGGGTGGCTCAGTCAGTTAAGCGTCCAACCCTGGATTTTAGCTCAGGTCATGATCTCATGGTTCATGAGTCCTAGCCCTGAACTGAGCTCTGTGCTGACAATGTGGTGCCTGCTTGGGATTCTCTCTCCTCTCTCTCTGCCCCACCCCACACATGCTCTCTTTCTCTCTCTCACTCACTCAAAATAAATAAATTTAAAAAAAATTAAAAAAATCAGTTCAGTGTAACATTTATTGAGCATGTCAGTGTACCAAGCACTAAAATGCTAAGGAAAAAAGAAACTCTAGAAACTTAACTTCTAAGTGTAGATGAAAGCAGATATAGGAAAAAGTATAATAAAGTGTTGTCGATGCTTCGGCAGATTTATAGACAAGGTCAGTGATTATTGTCAACCACTCTGGGCCTTACTTTCTATAAATTTGAAATAAATAATAGAGAAAACCACATATAGAATCTAACCTCCTTGAGATGCTTAACTTTATGATTCTGTTATTCTGTGCCATTGACTTTAGATTACAAAGGGGAGACATCGGAAATGGACATGAGGAAATGGAAGTTCAAGATACAGCATGTGTATCTTTAATTTTTTTAAGTGGAAAAAAGTATGTCATTACAGTCAGAGAAGCAGGAGTAAAAATATAAACACAATGTATAGTTGCTGAGGAACAGAATTATGCCATATCATCCTCGGCTTTTCCATAATATTCCTCCTACCTCCATGACTCATGTGAAAGCTGGCTTTGCCCTGATAACGAAATGCCCTTCTCCAGTGGAGGCCTCTTATCCTCCTGCCCAATCTCCAACCCAGTCACAGGACCAAGAGGGAGAGTTGATAAACTCTACATGTGGAAGCATGAAAAGAACATAGGTGGTTTGTACGTCTTGTACAATGTATATTTTGTAGAAAATAAGTGCTCTATAATCCATTTCCCACAGACAATTAGTGTTTACACTTGGCATATTTTCTTTTAGGCACTATGTATACATAACTATAATATATCTGATTTATCTAGCTACTTTTCATGTATACACAATATATATATATACACACATCTATACAATATATGCTATACATTTCTATAACTTCATTTATATCTTTATTTGTACTGACACTTCGTTCTAAGTGAAATGGTTTTCCCTTTATACATTTTCATTTTTAAAGCATTTTCACTTTTACATTGAGAAGGTTTAATATGCTCCCTGTCCTCTTTACCATCTTATCGTCTCTGCCACCCTGCTCATTCTGAGCCATTGTTCCTTTGTCTTTCCATATGAGTTCATGACAAAATTTTCACCACCAATTACAATAAAATGATTAATATTTGCTTGTTACTTTGGTGGCTTATAATACACTTTTTTAAAAGTCACTGATTGAAGGATTCCCATACCAGTTATTTAATCCTGAACTGGATGCCAGTTTGTCCACTCATCCTCTACTATCAAGAGATACTCAACACCCAAAAAACAAACAACCCAGGTAAGAAATGGGCATGGGGCGCCTGAGTGGCTGAGTCATTTAAACATCTGACTTCAGCTCAGGTCATGATCTCATGGTTTGTGAGTTTGAGCCCCATGTCAGCCTCTGTGCTGACAGCTCAGAGCCTGGAGACTGCTTTGGATTCTGTGTCTCCCTCTCTCTACCCCTCCTCTGCTCATTTTCTGTCTCTGTCTCTGTCTCTGTCTCTCTCTCTCTTGAAAATAAGTAAACATTTTTTAAATTTAAAAAAAAAAAGGGCAGAAGACATTGGGGCACCCGGGTGCCTCAGTCGGTTAAGCATCCAACTTTGGCTCAAGTCATGATCTCACGGTTGATGAGTTTGAGCCCCACGTTGGGCTCTGCACTGAAAGGAATCTACCTGGAATTCTCTGTCTTCCTGTCTGTCTGTCTGTCCCATGCTTGCACTCTCTATCTTTCTTTCTTTCTCAAAAATAAATAAAAACATTAAAAAAAAAAAGAGAAAGAAATGAGAGAAGATATGAATAGACATTTTTCCAAAGAAGACATCCCGAGGGCTAACAGACACATGAAAAGATGCTCAACATCCTCCTCATCAGGAAAATACAAATCAAAGCCACGATGAGATATCACCTCACACCTGTCAGAATGGCTAACATTAACAACACAAGAAAGGATGCAGAGAAAGAGGAAGCTTCTTGCACTGTGGATGAAGATGCGCACTCGTGCAGCCACTCTGGAGAACCGTATGGAGGTTTCTCAAGAAACTAAAAATAGAACTGCCCTACAATCCAGAATTTGCACTACTAGGTATTTACCCAAAAGATATGAAAATACAGGTTTGAAGGAATACACGCACCCCAATATTTATGACAGCATTATCAACAATGACCAAACTATAGAGAAACCCCAAACGTCCATCTACTGATGAATGGATAAAAAAGATGCTGTATACACACACACACACACACACACACACACACATTGGAATATTACTCAGCCATCATGAAGAATGAAATCTTGCCATTTGCGATGACATGAATGGAGCTAGAATTTAATATGCTAAGCAAAACACGTCAATCGAAAAAGACAAATACCGTATGATTTCACTCGTATGTGGAATTTAAGAAACAAAACAGATGAGCATAGGGGAAGGGAGGTAAAAAGATAAGGGAGGGAAAAAAACCACAGGAGACTTAAAGATAGAGTAAACAAACTGAGGGTTGATGGAGGGAGGTGGGGGGATGGGTTAGATGGGTGATGGGTGCTAAAGAGGGAACTTGTGATGAGCACTGGGTGTTGTATGTAAGTGATGAATCACTAAATTCTATTCCTGAAACCAATATTGCACTGTATGTTAACTAAAATTTAAATAAAAAAAAAAAAAAAGAAAAGAAAAGGGATTAAGTTCAGAGACTGCTTTTAGAAAAACAAAGTCACCAAATTGAGGCCTTAAAGCATTTAGCCTCTCCGTCTCACGTTTCTGTCATTTAGAACCTACATTTTAGTGTAGGGGGCAAAATGTGAGCTAGTGGGACAAATCTTGCTGATGACTTAGGGCAGCGTGATGGTTTATTTGCTTATGTATTATTGGAGTTTGAGTGCGCTCAGATGGATTGAGCGCTTTGCAGTTTAGGGAAGTGGCCGCTTCAGCTGGCACGTCCGCTTCACCCTTTTCCTCGGATCTCAGCATATGTAAATACCCTTTCTTCTTTCCTTGGGTATTTGATGTAGCTGTGTCAGGATACTGTGCAAGCCTTCCTAATGTTCAGCGTACCCTTCAGGTCCCATCTAATTCATAATTAGGGTCCCACATTCATAATTTGGGTTTGCATCTGCCGTGAAATCGGCTATATCAGGAGACCTGGTCTTCTCGGCATTCCACTTCCTTTCCGGGCCCTCACCGCCAGCTCAGAGCCTCCTGCTGTAAACCTGGGGGAAACTTCCGGGCTGTCATGAGGATCAAGCCCATTGATATTTTTCATCACTTGGTATTTTAAAAATTACTTACTTTCTAAAATATGGTCTTTTGAGGTTTAATTTACAGACAGTGAAATCTCTGTAGATATATTTTGATCACTTTTGAAAATCATATAAACTTTTAATAGTCACTCTTCTGTTAAAAATATGGAATATTTTTGGGGCATCTGGATGGCTCAGTCAGGTACGTGTATGACTTGGTTTTGGCTCAGGTCATGGTCTCACAGTTTCCTGAGTTCAAGCCCTGCATTGGGCTCTGCACTGATGGTGCAGAGCCTGCTTGGGATTCTGTCTCTCCTCTCTCTGCCCCTCCCCTGCTCATGCTATCTCTGTCTCTCTCAAAAATAATAAATAAGCTTTAAAAAATATATGGAATATTTTCATCGCCTCCAGTAGTCCCCTCATACCACCTGCCAGTCACCCTAGCCTCAGAAGCAACCACCATTCTGATTTTCAAAGTTAGCTTATTTTATTATTAATTTTGTATTTATTAAGTTTAGTCGGGGTTAATAAGTGCTACTTTCCTTCCTTCTTCGTTGTTTGGCATACTGATAAATTACATGGCCTCCTTCTAACTAAAATAATTTTAAAGTGAGAATATTGATTCACTTGAGTTTAAATAATCTGCGAATAAAATGAATATAACTTAAACTGAGAATGGATCTTTAACATGAAGCCTAGTTTATTACTAAAATCCCAAAGGAGAAAGATTTGTGAAAGTTAAAGTTACACCAAAGCCTGTTTTCAGGCTCGCAAAACCAAGATTACCTTTATTTCTTAGATTTTCTGAGAGAGGCTTCTAAGCAGAGTTTTACTGGCAAGATGCATTAGGAAATGACCACGTGACACATTTAAAATTTAAACCTTGACTGAGGGGGCACCTGGGTGGCTCAGTTGGTTAAGCAGCCGACTTCGGCTCAGGTCATGATCTCAAGGTCTGTGAGTTCGAGCCCCACATCGGGCTCTGTGCTGATGGCTCAGAGCCTGGAGCCTGCTTCGGATTCTGTATCTCCCTCTCTCTGTGCCCTTCCCCTGCTCATACTCTGTCTCTATGTCTCTCAAAAATTAATAAACATTAAAAAATTTTAAACCTTGACTGAGGTCAGTGATGATTAGAATTTTATTGCACATTCTGTGTCATGTACTATATGAAAGACTTTAAGTCCTAGGCTTATAATCACTTCATGTTATAGCTGCCTATTTTGACACAATGCTTTTTTTCTTCTGTTTTCCTTGCATAATAAATTATTTCTCTGTCTCTCCTTCAATATACTTCCTCTATATCCACCTATGTTTTAAATTCTAAATCTCCCTGTTGGTAACAGTGATCATGGCCAACTCTTCTTATAGCAGGTCAAGTATTTGGAAAACCTCATTTGTCTTCCTGTCAGTGGACCTTGGTTTTCTCAATTCGTTGAGCCGTACTTCCTCTTATAAAACTTTATAGAAAATCAGTAGATAACGTATAGAGTAAGCCTGGGGAAAAAATTAAAACCATGAAGACTGTATTGACAATAACTAACAAGAGTTTCAGTCCTGACTCTGTGATTTATTAGCTAGGTGTTCTTGGACACAGTAAGTTCATATCTTTGTTTCAAAAACCTGAGGAGAGTAATACCTGCTATATCTACTTGTGGTATGAAAGTGACAAAATTAGGAACACCTGGGTGGCTCAGTTGGTTAAGCACCTGACTCTTGGTTTGGCTCAGGTTATGATCTCACAATTTGTGGGATCGAGCTCTGCATCGGGCTCTGTATTGACAGAGTGGAGCCTGCTTGGGATTCTCTCTCTCCCTCTCTCTGTGCCCCTGTCCCCACCTCACGTGTGCACTCTCTCTTTCTTTCAAAATAAATAAATAAACTTTAAAAAAAGAAAGTAACAAAATAAAATCATGTGAGTAAGTACTTTGTACATTTTAAAGTGTAATAAAAATATAAAATAATGTGATTATGAACGTTGTATTTTCTAGCCAGTATTAGGGCTGATTTCTAATTATAAAGAAAAAAGACAACCAAACCTCAGAATCATATTTCCCTGGTATTCTTTTGCAAAGAAGGCAAGAGACTGTATTTACAGATAGGGAAGAAGACCTCACTCCTTTGCTGTATCAACTGCTTGTGGTGGTGGCAGTCTTCTTCCAAAAGCGTGTGTTTCTATGTTTTTGCTATAATTCTCCCTTCATTAGACCTCTTACTACAGTGTAAGTTAACTTTATCTAGATGACTGTCTCACTCTACCAGATAAGAAGACCCTGAGGTTAAAGTTCCTTGCCCACAATAAGAGAACAGCAAATGGATGGATGGATGGTTAGATGTATGACTGGTACCACAGTTTTTATGAATGCACATATGAGTTCTTAAGGTCTTGAATGCTGTAAGGTGAAGACCACTCACTAGGAAAAAAGCAATCTTTCACTTAACTGTTTACACAGAAGATTCAGATATAGTTCAGGCATTTCTTTACTTTTTCCATGGAGGCCCTTCTAGTCTATGCTGAGTTCACCAAGAAAATGCACCCAAGAACATCTTCTCTGGTATTTTATTTTCTTCTCCTTACACCATGATAACCTTGTGCTTTTCCTCTCTCTCTCCCAACCCATCCCTCTCTGGGTCCTGGAGAAGTAGCATCTAGTCTTTATTATCATTCCTGGCTGGAGAAGCCTTTCACGAGGTCCTTTGTACGATTTTGAATAAGCGTATACAAGTCAAAAGGGCCAATATATGTTTAGCTCACTAATCCTGGCCTTCTCTTATAGCATCACTTTGATAGGTCATGCTAGCAAAGGTCTATGCTTATTTAATCCATTGAAAAAAATTACTTTCTAGGAATTTATGCTGATAGTAGTGTACAGAGACATGGAGGAAGGGTGAGGGAAAAACAAAAGTCCATCTATATAAACGCCATACAAATTTAATTTGTTTTAATAATGTAACAATGCAGTGGAAATGCATTAATCCAAAAAAGAAAAGCAATGATGAAAGCTTGTGATGTGGTTGGGTAAAGGGTAAATAATTAATAATATTAATAATAATAATAATAATATTAATATTATCGATAGCCACAGTCTTCTTGGAGTTTTGGAAAAGGAGAAGAAGTACACTGACCTATACTTGGGACCTTATTGAATGGGAAGAAGAGGAGGTAAGAAGTTATGAAACCAGGAGATAGAGAAACTGGGATAACACATGATGCAGAAAACTATTTGCTGTCCTTAACATCCAAGCAGGAAGCAATTAAACCACCATTAGATTTTACCTTGATGTTTTTTACTAGCAGGAGTTCTTATTTCATGAAGATAAGAGAGATAATTGATGAAGTTATGTAATTTTTTTCAGAGCACTTCCATGATGTTTCCTAAAATGACGTTACTGGAAAATTGTGCTAATTAGAATATATGTTAGGGATTATTTGGAAAATAATTGGCATTTTATTTTTTAAAAGTTGCTTCTTTTCCAAGACTTGTTATAAAAGTAGGCCAAAATCCAGGAATTTTGTATCAACTATTTGGTGATTTTTTTTTTTTTTAATTTATGACTTTTATATGTAGGTAACTTTAGTCTCTCTTCTAGGAAACACTTCGTCCCCAGTTTGAAGCCAAGTATTACAAAATGGAGAGAGTGAATCCCATCAGTGGAAAACCTGAACCACATCAGCCTTCCTCAGACAAAGTCTCTCGTCTTCTTGTTTCCATCTCAGGAATATTCTTCATGGTAAAGTATAACAGTATCATACTGTTGTTGGATTCCATGTTTAGAAGGAAGTTCTAAGATACCAACTTATTTTGCAACCCTCAGGGTGCAAGAAACCATATCCAGTTCAATACCTTGGTAATATATACATACTATTAAAGAAAATTAAAATCACGGCAAGTCATGAGTGATTACAAAGACAATTTGGGCATATCTTTAAATAAAACACTCTTTGAGAGAGACAAAGATCATCTAAGATAAAATGGATATTATACGTGTTGCCCTGAAATGTATTAAGACTAAGCATTCCACTTGAAAGTGGAAATTTGAGCAAATTAAATTTTATAATATGTGTTTTGACTCTAATGTAACTCAGTCTCTTAAAGGAAAAGAAAATGGTGTATTCTTTCTGGGAAAAGGCAGTTCCTTAATCTCTGTGGGGCAGTATATTAATCTATGGTATTGCTTTTGTTTTGTGAATTATGCAAAATACGCACATCTCCTCTGGTCTCCCATATTGTAGATCTCTTTGGTGATCACCGCAGTGTTTGCTGTTGTCGTGTATCGCCTGGTTGTCATGGAACAGTTTGCATCATTCAAGTGGAATTTCATCAAACAGCACTGGCAGTTTGCAACATCAGCTGCTGCTGTCTGTATCAATTTTGTAATCATTATGGCACTGAATCTTGTAAGTGTTTACAGTTTTCAATAGGCTAAAAGGCATGGGTAAGGGAGAGGTCTGTGTTTCCTTCGTCCTTGGATTGTATTTACAGGAAGCCAAAATGAGACCAGCAATGGCAACTCGGTTTAGCAGAAACAAAATTCATCTATGTAGGTGGACAATGGATTTTTTAAGTTAAAATCAATAGCGGTTGTACTGTCTTCCTTGTTCTGTGAGTTTACAAGTCTTGACAAGGGAATACTTCCATTCTCGAGTGTCGAGTGTGTACTGGAAAAGGTGCTATGCTCTATTCATTCAAATAAGGGATTTTGGGGGAGTTCAAAAACTATTCCAAAAAACTGAACCTCAGTGGGGAATTTTCTGGGAGAATATAGGAAAAGTTATTCGAAATAGAAGGCTTGTTATCTCCAAGGCCTCATTTGATATAGAAAATAGACAGCTTCTCCATTTTTCTTTCTCTGGGTCTAAGCATTTTTCTTCTTCCTTCCTTCCTTCCCTCCTTCCTCCCTTCTTTCCTTCCTCTTCTCTCCTCTTCTTTCTCTTTCTTTCCTTCTTTCTTTCTTTCTTTCATTTCTTTTTTCTTTCTTTCTTTCTTTTTTCTTTCTTTCTTTCTTCTTTCTTTCTTCTTATTTTCAGTTTTTCTGTTGGCATGTCTCCTCCGTTCTATCAAGAAATGTCTGTCTTTACTTAACCATGTCCCATCTTTCTCTCACAGTCGCTGGGGATGCTGTGGTATTACAATGATTTTGTTATCTTCTTTGGCTCTAACTACATGACCATGTTGGTCAGGTTTCCATAGTCTGTTTAACTGAGATTACCTAGTATTTCAATGTACTAATATCTCAGAGAGAGCATCTGATTCATTCAGCATCATGTCCACTGATTGACTTGTGAGCTGTGTGGCTGAGAGGGCATTATTATGCCTACGTCCACATTTTCAGCAAGGTCTATGGGTGGGGTCCTACTTTCTCAGAAGACAAGAAGCACTGATTAGCACACTGAGGATAATAATCTCTGCCCTTTAATTATTCCAACAATGCCACAAGACCAGTATTATCTCCATTATGTAGATAAGGAAACGGATTCGGAGAGTTTAAATAACTTGTCCCAAATCATACATACACAAAGTATTAATGCTGATATATTTACATCATGAGATAATTTATGTAGGTATATGAGAAATACACAAATAATGATGTTGATATTATGTACAGGTAATGTGCATTTGGTTCCAAATACGGATTGACTCAGATGTTTTGCATGTTTAGACTGGAAAGAGCTAGGACCATTTAAAATAATCAGGAAGAAATTTCAATGGAAAGTGAAAAGTCACTGTGATAAATAAGTTTTAATGCAAGGATGATAGTTAATATTTCCTACTGGGGTCACCTTTCTTTAGATTAATTTTTCTTGATAGAAGGAAAATACTGTTTCCAGTCTTTTTAAATAAACCACATAATATATTTAATTTGTGTCCTTGGCTCATAGATTAAAGTAAATAATAAACAATGAAAAAATATAATACGAAGATGGGGAGGCATGGATGGTAGTGTTTGTAAAGTACTATAGGCTGCACACTGCACAGAGCCACTGCACTGAAGAAGAAGCCATTCACAGCATAGATATTGTAGGTTTTTGTATTTATGATTATACTCTTCTGGTAAATAGTGAAAGATCTTGGCTCTAACAAAATCGATTTTACAGTAAACAGAGATTATTGGAATTGGCTTCATTATCTGAGGAAAAGGAGACTAAATAAATGATTTGTTTATTTCTAGGTAAGACAAGCAACCAACCAGTCTGATCTTACATCGACTTTATTTTTTATTTTTAATAGGTTAGTTGACATAAAAATGACGAGCCAGAGTCCTGCTATCTAGGATGGGACATAGAACGCACTGAAGAATGAATGTATCATAGTCGAAGCATAAAAGGCTTTGAGTAAAATGGGAAAGAAACCGCCAATTGCCCCTTATATTGGTGGAGTTGTAATGGTGTAAGAAGACTCCATGCAGAGAGGACAGGGTACTTATTCTGATGAGCCAAGAAAGAGCAGAAAGTGGACTGTCATTTGAGGGCATTCAACTCACAAATGTACAGAACCACAGAAGAGCATATTCTTTGTTCTAAGGAAATAGTAAGGCGTGTCTATAAAACATAAATTTATTGGAGAATGAAGAAAGACAGATTAGAAAAATAGGCCAGTGCCTAGCTGCGGAAATCTGGTAAACGATTTGGACATCACCTTTTTCTTTTTTTTTCTTGTGGGCAGTGGGGAGCCACTGGGTATTTGATAGGTGAATAGCCACTAATTAATTACCTAATCAGATACACTTACAGATACAGAAGACATTAAAATATTAGAATATACTATTATGTAATCACTATGCTGATAAATTTTAATGTTCTTAAGAAAAATGTCAGGTTGTCTGGGAAAAAACACGTTCAAACTTGCTAAAAGTAAAAGTAGATATCCTGAGTACATTATCAAACATGGAAAAATTGGGAAAAAAAATGATTACAAACTAGTAATGCTATGTCATCTAAGACACCGTATTAATAAGATGTTATTTTGAATTTTAAGTAAAAAGATAATTTCCTGTTGTATAAATTAATCCCAAATTTAGACAAAGATGTAATGCTTCTTGAACAAGTATAAAGCTGATTTTAAAAATATATCTGGCAACAATAGTTTCGAAAATCAAACTAATAAGCAATTATAGCTACACATAAAAAATCCCAAGAACACATAAAAACGTTATCAGGAGTTAGCTCTAAAAAGTATTGGTGATTATTTTCTTTACATATTGTCTGATGTTAAACATATTTTGCATTTTCACATTTTTTACAGTAAGCTTATTTTCCATTTAAAACTAGTAAAAGATAAATATTTGATATTAATTTCTGATATTTTAAAGAAATTGTCAGTGATGGCAGTCCAAGATTTATGTAGATGGATAGATTTTATTGTATTATTTAAAGTAGTAAAAATTGGCAACAGATCTCTTAAATGAGCAAAATTAAGAGAATATCAATTCAAATTCTACATAATGGAACATTATATAAGCAAGTAAAATGCTATTTTAGTATTATTGAAGGACATGACATGCAGTTACATAAAAAGCATACACAACTACACTTGATTCCCATTAGAACTCACCTGAATTTTGAAACTATAAAAGAATAATGATACAATGTTGAAACTGTAAGGCATAACAATAAAATATGGTTATCTCTCAATAGCAGTATAATATTTGATTTAGTGTAACCTTTTTGGTTCGTTTAAATATTTATATATAAATTTTCCTTATAATCAGAAAAAAAAAACCTTTACTTTTAAAACATTCTACATGACATAAAATTTGGAACAAATGGAATGGAATGTACTTTATATATGAGTCATCCATTAAACCATAGCCACCTAGGTAGCAACTTTGTGTCACTTTTTAAATCTTGTCTTTCACTACTTAGAAAAAAGGTCTATCAGTGGCCGAGCAGCATGCCAGCACACGTGCGTGTGCACACACACCCACACACCCCCCCACACACACACTCACTCTATTTCCTCTGTTTGCTTGTGTGCTCCCCCCTTCCCCTGCCCTCTGAATACTGCCCAGGCTCTCATCACTTTGTGGTATCTCTCTTCAGTTTGGTGTCCTGATAAAAAGCAGTGGACACTGGACAGAAGCAAAGCAAAGATTCGTACTTGATCTTTGCATTCCTGGCCATACCAGATAACATCTCTGAGTTTTAATTTTTTGATTTTTCAAATGAGGGTGATAAAACTAATGCATAGGAGTATTGAAAGATTAAGTGGTATCTTCTGTTACATGGATGGGTCTCAGTAAATGTTAGCCTTTTTTCTATTGTTTCTCTTCGATATTTAAGAATTTTATTTCTCTTCATAAGTCTATATAAACCCCAATTCTCTTTCTTGAAAAATACCAACATTTTCTTTATAGTTTCCCTTTCTTTTCATCTTTAAATGATAGAGTTTATTTATTAATCTTCAGTCCAGGATATAGGAATGCCAATGGTATTTTCTTTGTTCTTTCTAAATTCTTCAAACCACATCTTCATTTATTTATAATTTGTTCACTTTTTTCTTTAAATATTACCTATTACTCATTCATCAGTTTCTAGGTACTCAGAGTTGTCTGTAGAGGGGGAATCACATCTAAGATGTTGTATTATGTCTTTTGATCAAATATATATCTAAAATATAAGAAAATTTGAAATATTTCATCAGTTCATGCAAAAATCACACCACTGGGCTAATTTTCAGTAGTCTTACTTTTTCTTTTTAGTGAGTTTTTTCCCTTCCGAAGTCTATTATTTTTATCTAAAAATAATAGCTTTTTAAACTAAAAAGTTTTAAATTACAAAATCAATACATTGTTGCTATTATAAAGTACTGAAAGTGTGAAAACATTAAAATATTAAGAAAAGTCGCTATTTTCTATCCCAAATTCCACTATTGTCCCATCCTATCATAAACTCATTGTACCCATTGGAGGTAATCAATGTTAATGGTTTCATGTCTATTTATTCTCCTCACCATCAAGTATTAGTGCCTTCAAAAGAGTACCCTGTGTTCCTATGTTTGACAATTTGTTCCAAAGACCTACTTACTGATCTTCAAAAACATCTTGAGTGAATTAATAAACTGGGCTAATATTTTTCAAGATGGAAAATATTACATAGACAAAGAAAATGAAGAAACCAAGTATGTTTAATTAACTTACCTTGGGAAGGCAAGCATGACACCTCTGAGGACAGAGCCTCCAGGTTCAGGGTTCAGTCCTTAATTCCTACCTATCTTTTCAGTTAAGCCGAAGAACTTGTGAGGATCAGAACCTGTAATTGAATAAAATAGGAGCTTTTACCTTCATAACATTTTCCTTACAAAAGAATTCTATTTTCACTGAAAATTCAAGAAATTGAAATTTTGCTGACATTTCTCTTGGTGTACCAGACTCCTATTTCATATTATTCCAGGTGTTTCTGAATTACCAGTCCTGCGTTTCCAACCCCCAGACCCAGTTACCATCCCTTCCCTAGAATAACAATGAACCCATATACACACCGTCTTCTCTCTCATAAGCTTCAGATGCAACTTGTTCTCACTGAGTTTGTACATTTAATGAGGTTCAACATATACTTTATTCAAAGTACTGCTTTTTACAGATAACAAAGGCTGAACTAGATGGAGTGAATCTCTAATTGTAGGAATAAGATCTCTGGAGGCAGATGAGGATAGCATTATTTTTGTCATAAAAACAATCTTTCAAGATTCTCAAAATCCCACTAGCTCTACTTAATTAAATACAGAAGCCCATGTAACTACCTAGGGCTATAGCTCATCTGTTGTTCCTGAGAAAAGACAAGACTGACTTTCTTTTTTCTAAATGTTTCTTTCTACCTGTTGGGAACTTTGACATAAAGATTTAGAGATTGTTGGAGGTAGACTAAGCTGTAAAACTTCTCCTTTGCCCTTGCAACTAACTTAGGAAAAGTTTTTTAAATGGATTTAGCATAAAGGAATCGAACTACAAAGCCAACTCAATAAATATGAGAAGGTTATATTCCTCTGATTTAATCAGTGTAAAACCATAATGCCCTTCTGAATTTATGTATTTCTCCCTACTCAAAATGTTAAGGCTTCCCATTATTTTTTTTAAATGTTTATTTATTTTTGAGAGACAGAGACATAGCATGAGTGGGAGAGGAGCAGAGAGAGAGAGAGGGAGACACAGAATTGGAAGCAGGCTTCAGGCTCTGAGCTGTCAGCACAGAGCCCGACGTGGGACTTGAACTCACGAACAGCGAGATCATGACCTGAGCCGAAGTCGGCCGCTTAACCAACTGAGCCACCCAGGCGCCCCAAGGCTTCACATTATTTAACAGTCCATCTGATTTACCTGAACCCACAGAATTAGTTTAAGGTCTTAATCAAATAAACAGAAATGAAAACCATTAATCTTAAAATGTCAATGCTTTAAAAAAATTATACTAATGAAAAGAATGACCTGGAATACCGAATGCTGCCATTCATTATTTTCGGACACTAAATATGCAGCGCATAAAATGTTCTTTTTGTTTCTTAATAGCTAGACCATATGATCCTTGTGCTACCATATTCTCCAAATGAGGGTTTGGTGTCAGTCGAAATAGTCTACTAACCTAATATGCTTTTCAGCTATAATACATGTGCATGAAATTATGAAATATAGGCATGGCAAAGCAGTTTCAATCAGGCCAACAATTTTTTAAATCAGAATTTTTAATATTTAATGTACACAGCCAGAAATCTTAAGTCATTCATGCATTTCTTTTGTCTCTTTTCTTCATATCGGTGGCTGTTGTGACTTTTGCTTCTGTAACATCTCTCTTATCCGTTTCCACTCACCATTCTCACTTCTACATCCTTAGTTCAGCTATTTGGTATTTCTAGCTTGGACCATTGCAGTAGCCTTCTAACTGGTTAGTCTTCCTGTCTCTGTTTTTCAACTCTTCTCATCTCCCTTGCGCACTGCTCTTAGAAGGATCTTCCTATGAAGATTTGGTCATTTTATTCTGTACTTGAAACTGCTTAACAGGTTTCCATTGCCTCTGGTGTAAATTCTAAATTTATTAGCAAGGCATGGAGGCCTTCCATGATTTAAAGCCGGTTTTCCTTCTTCCTCTTGTCTAAAGTTGGGCCTCATTTCCTCCCTTTCACGCTCTGCACTCCAGCCTACAAAACCTCTTCTGCTTGTTCCCTGGCATTTTGCTTTTTCACAACCCTATCTCTTCGTCCACAGCACTGTCTCTATTTACCTTTTTTTTTTTAAATTTTTATCTTCTTGGAAGCTATTTCTTTATCTTAGCAAATTCCAGCAAAGGATCATTTCCTCCATAAAGTCTTTTTCTCAATCCTAAACGTAGAATCAAATAATCTCTTCTTTGTGTTTATTTTTCTCACAAGGTGCTTGGACATGCCTACTCTCCTTCCTTATCAGACTCCCCTGAGAGAATGAAACAATCCCTCCTGTAAATGCTCTCCTGCCACAGTGCTTGGGGCATGCCTTTTCTCCCACCATCAGGGTACGAGCTCCTTATGAGCAGGCCTCCCTGCTTTTGTAACTCCAGGTCTTTGCCTGTGTCAAAAAGACATTTATAATATATTCTTCAAATATATTCTGATCTCTAAATTTCCTAGCATCTTAAATATTGTTCACATTGCAAAAATCTTAGCATCTTGGACAATTGTTCAATATTATTTTTGTTTTTGGAATTATATTTTCAGTGTCTTTCAAGTTTGCAGCACTCATTATTTTTATTCAAACGAATAATTAAAAAGAATATGCATCCTCTAAGCTTTCAAAACAACTGGATCATAGCATCCCTAAATAAATATTCCATTCGGGATAAAAATATGAGTGAAAATAATTAAAATTTGATCACAAGGCCATTCTACAGATCACAAAAGTAACAAAGATGGTTTCCTGTTCTTACTATGCGTCAAATCACCTGGAAGGCTTGAAAAACTGGCGATCCGTGAGTCCCATTTAGACTCTCCTCTGTGGAGCTGGGAAATCTGTATATAAAACAAAACATTCAACAATATTCTCCAAGTAATTCTGATTCGGTCAGTCCCTAAAATACCATTCGGAAATCACTGATTTAAGGGATCCGAAGTAATTTTGATACACAGCCAAGATCAGAAACTACATTTTCAAAACTGAATCGCAATAATTTAACAATGATTAAAACTTCAATTTATTATTTTAACATCTCTTTACCAGGTAGACAGCTAAAAATCCACAAAGCCGGAATTTGAAACCAGGAGTTACTCTTCACTAATCCCATTCTTTATATCCTTTATGTTGCTCCCTGAATGCTATACTACTTAAAGGTGCCATAACTAGCATGGTTACTATTATGTCAGGCAATATTTCCAAGAAGATTTTAATGAAAATTAAAAATGTACAGGGACACCTGGGTGGCTCAGTCAGTTGAGCATCCAACCCTTAATTTTGGCTCAGGTCAGGATCTCAGGGATAAGATGAGATAGGATAAGATGATAAGATAAGATAAGATAATTTTTGAAAAATAGAAATAAAAAAATTTTTAAATGTGCAAGTATTACACAATGTATATTCTTGTTGCTTGACAATCAGACCGTAATCCATTAAAGGTTAGATTACAGTAGCATGACAGCTGTCTGGTCTCATGATTAGTGTGTAATTTTAAAGAGAAAACAGAAACATCGCTGAAGAAATACTCTTGTAGCTTGAAATATCTGGGATATTTAATAGTTAAACTATCTCAATATTGTCGACAAAAGAATAAGTTCTTTTCGATATTCCTCTTTTCATTTTAAAATTTAGGTACCACGTGTACGCTATAACCCAAAAAAAGGTAACTCCTAATACATTTAACTAAAGTACTAGTACTCCAGGCTGATTCTGGACTCTTTCACATTAGTGATTTATTTCCATCTCTAGATTCGACAGCATACATTCCTGTTTCTTTCGTGGGCCTGAGCACTGAAGACCTCAAATGTAATGAACTTCTTTAACACATGGTTACCAATTACAATGCAAATAGGTCATTGTGGAATAGGGTGGATCAAAGGGTTGGACCACGCCTCTTAACGTGGAGAAGAGGTTCTGCCCAATGACTCATTTAATAAGAGGACCAGCTTTTTGAAAAAAACATTTGTTTAGTTTGCTCATGTCTATATCCGTGGTTTCTAGAAATTCAGAAAGGTAGATTACTGGGAAAGAGCAATTTGTCTTTGACTCTGCAAAAGTCTGTTTTGAGCTCATATAGGAAAAGTTAAGATTGTGTGGCTCTGACTCAGATATGAAGAGTGTGGGATTCCTTAACATGTCCCTTCACAGCAACCTTGCCCTTCCCCTGAGTTTGCTATTCTAATTTTTCCCCAACAGATTTCTGTGTAACACCCCAAAGCATCCGTGGGAAGCATTCGTGGGAAGACAATGACTTCTCAGCTCAGAATGAACTGTAAAGACCTTACCATGGCCTACCAGGCCCTGAAAATGTTTCCCTCTGAGACCTCTCTAACTCATCTCTTATTACCTTGCTCCTTTACTGCTCCCCCCCTTCTGAGCCTCCAACATCCTTGCCCTTTAACATACCAAGTGCATCCAATCTCAGGGCACTTAACTATTTCTGCATCTCCAGGGTACTTAGCTCAGATCTCTTCTTGGTTCCCTCCCTCACTTTACATATGAGCTCTATGCTCAAATACTACCTTCTCAGAGATGCTTTCCTGACCACACTATAAATAACACTATTCAATACACTATATAATACACCATAAAATAATAAGGGGGTGCCCATCACCCTTCTCTATGTACCCAGCCTCTTGTATTTTCCCTTTGGGTACTGTTCTTTTCCTGACCAATTGTGTATTTGTTTGTCATTTGTCTCTAACCACTGGTACATAAGTTCCATGAAACTAGAAGCTGTGTGTATCTGTTTACTGTGTTCTTTTTTTTTAATGTTTATTTATTTTTGAAGGAGAGAGAGAGAGAGACAGAAAGCGAATGGGGGAGGGGCGGAGGGAGAGGGAGACACGGAATCCAAAGCAGGCTCCAGGCTCCTCCGATGTGTCAGCGCCGAGCCTGATGTGAGGCTTGAACTCACAAGCCATGAGATCTGAAGTCAGATGCCCAGCCAACTGAGCCACCCAGGCACCCCTATTTACTGTCTTCTTGAACACTATCTGGCCCATTAGACATTTCTAATAAATATTTTTAACATACTTAATAGATATGACTAAGAGAATTTCAGCTTCCTGAATGCACTAGTGAGTGATGTTCAGATGTATAGGTTCTCTGGAGCACCTGGGTGGATCAGTGGGTTAAGTGCCTGACTCCTGGTTTTGGCTTAGGTCATGCATGATCTCCGTCTGTGATGTTGAACCATGCATGGGGCTCCATGCTTGACAGTATAGGGCCTGCTTGGAATTCTGTCTCTTTCTCTCTCTCTCTCTCTCTCTCTCTCTCTCTTTTTCTCTGTCTCTCTTTCTATCCCTCTCCCTCTCTCTCACTCTCTAAATAAATAAACTTTTAAAAAGTATAGCTTTTCTAACATGAGATCTATATACTGTATATAATGTACATATGTAGTGTAATGACCACAACAATTGTCCCTGAACCTCCCTCTCTGCCCCCAAATACATATCCATTCCCACCTTACACACACACACACACACACACACACACACACACACACACAGAGCCCATGATTGCTTTCAGACGCCATACAGTTAAATATTTCTAATTATGGTTTCTTCCTGCATTTTTTTGGTTTTGGAGTTAACAAGTCAGTCTGCAGAAATTGACTCTGTAGCTCATCATCGTGGTGGTGCCAGTTAGCTAGCATCTGGGCCTTAGATGATACAGGTTCTCACGTACCCAGAAAGCTTTCCAAGAGCACTATTTCCAGGGGCGATGCAGCATTGTTGTGATTTATAACATTCTTCCAAAGATTATTGTATTCCATGTGGGCATCACCTATGGATATTTCCATTGCAGGGAAACAGACAGGTTCTATGTGCCGGGTGTTAGGACAAAAACCCAAAATGGTTTCTTTGACAAGGCGCGGGATAAATGGTACAAGAGACCCATGATAGCAACTCCTGACTTTGCTACTAGCTTAGTAGTGTTACTTAGGCAAGGTACCTGACGTTCTCAACTTTGGTTTCCAGTTTTGTAAAATGGAAATAATCATACCTATTTGATAAACTTGTTGTACAGACCAAATTAAATAATATTATATAGAGCGCACTGCGTGGCACCAGCCAAATACTCTAAATGGCAGTTATGTAAGCAACATTGTCTTCCAGTCTCCATGAGGGCACTCAGTGTAGTGCTAGAAGTTCGGTACTACTGAAGTACTATTTGTTGATTTGCAAATCTATCCTGTCACACTGCTTTGGAGATCCTTCTCTAATCATCTTATTTGATAAATACGGCTTGGAAAAGAACATGTTACAGGTCAAGACAATTTTGGTGCCCATGAATTCAAGGCAATCTTGTTCTAAAATTTAAAAAAAAAATTACGGTTTGTGTGTATAGCTAAAAATTAAAACAGTGACCACAACAAACTGCACAAGAGGCAGAATGTGACTATTTATACTCAATATAATCTTTCTGGCTCAGGATAACTCTTTAGAGGAAGAGGTAGGTAGGTTTGAATCGTGGCTAACATGAATAATCACAATAGTTCTAGTGAAAGACCTGTTAGGGAAGGTGAACAACTTTTAGAGTTTCCAGATACTTACCTTTTAATTTTGCATGTCAACAGGTAATGTTAACTGGAATTTAAAATCTAAAGAATAATTTGTGGAATTATGGGGTTATATAGTTGTATTGACCTGTGCATACATAGACCCACTAACACATACTACCCTTCCACTTGTAGCATACTTGTTTTCTGAACTATGTTTACTTGGAATTTTGGGAGATAGGTTTCCTTTCCTTAAGTCTGTATATGTGATGCATTGAGTAAGAGGGGCAGGAGGAAGGTGGCAGAAGGTGAAAACTGTGACCATAAAACTCTGTTGTGCACCTAACTTACTTTTGGACTCAACAGATTTGACTTACCAGTCTTACTGTAACGCCAAGCCAATTTTGTTCTTAAGGAATGCCAACTATCACACAGTTTGTCTTAGTTTGGAGAATTCTTCGTCAATAATAAAGAATTCAAACTTCCACCTAGACTTCCAATATAGTTAAAAGTATATATAACCTGGTGATCAAATCCCAGGTCAGCCATTGACTAGTTGAATGACTTTGGTTAAAAAAATATATTTAGTTTTTTAAAGTCTCATTTCCTTGACTTATAAAATGGAAATAAATATAGCTACCAGAAAGGACTTATTATTACAGAAACCAAGTGTGTCTGTATATGTGTGTGTGTGTGTATGCGTATATATATATATATATATATATATACACATATATATATATATATACACACACATATTTGTAACATGTTTCTATTACAAATTATGCAAATTATGTGCATTTAGTGTGTGTGTTTATGTAAAGCACCACGTAGTGAGTTTTAAAGCATGTTTCTGCCTAATTAAAAATGTATCCACTCTGGGGCACCAGGGTAGCTCAGTGGGTTGAACCTCCGACTTCGGCTCAGGTCATGATCTCCCCGATCTGTGAGTTGGAGCCCTGCATCTGACTCTGTGCTGACAGCTCAGAGCCTGTAGCCTGCTTTTGGATTCTGTGTCTCTCTCTTTCTGTCCCTCCCCTGCTCTTTCTGTGTCTCTCTTGCTCTCAAAAATAAATAAACATAAAAATTTTTTAAAAAACGTGTTTGTAGAATACATTTTAGATGTTTTATTGAATAATGTAAATATCAGCCTTTTCTAGAAAAAAAGAATAACATTCACTATTTTTTTCTCTTACTATAGGCGTACGAAAAAATTGCTTACCTTCTCACCAATTTAGGTAAGTCCTTTGTTTTTACTTCGTTCCTTAGTTAAAGAATAGTATATGCACATATTGGTCTGTAGTTGCTTTATGTATTTTAGCATTTTTAATGTTTATTTATTTATTTTGAGAGAGAGAGAGTGAGAGTGTACGCAAGCTAGGGAAGGGCATAGAGAGGGAGAGAGACAATCCCACGCAGACTCCAGGCTGTCAGAGCAGAGCCTAATGCGGGGCTGGATTCCACTTACCCTTAGATCATGACCTGAGCCAAAATCAAGAGTCTGACGCTCAACCAACTAAGCCACACAAGCACTCCTTTTTTAGTATTTTTAATATCAACTTCAGTTTTATAGATTTCAATCAAAATGAAAGACATGCATGGAAGGTTGGAGCATTTTGCATAACTACAGAGAGGCAGTGTATGTAGTTAGCAAACCTACTTCTCCCTACATAGAAGTGCTTTGTTCCCCCTACAGTTTCAGTTCTTTGGATCTGTCTCCCAATATTTACGTTTACCAAAATATTGTACTACACGTACACAATTTAAAAGGCAAAATAGTATTAACAAATTTATGATTAAAATCAATACTCTGCCACATTCCACATTTGATTTTCTACTTTCCTGAGAGATTCCTTTTTGATAATTTTAGCAATTTCTTTTGTTATTTCCTATCCTATTTCGAAATAACATGTTTTGCTGACATTCTCAGAGTCTTCGACTTTGGGAAGCTGTTGCCTTTCCATTCCAATTGACAAGAACTTAGGTCTTAGCATTCCCTCCTTCCAAAGTAGCTATAGTCAACAGATTTGAACTTTACAAAAAAATTTTTTAATGTTTATTTATTTTTGATAAAGAGAGAAAGACAGAGCCTGAGCAGGGGAGGGGCAGAGAGAGAGAGAAGGAGACACAGAATCTGAAGCAGGCTCCAGGCTCTGAGGTGTCAGTGCAGAGCCCTATATGGGAGTCGAACCCGCGAACCACGAGATCATGACCTGAGCCAAAGTAAGATGCTCAGCTGACTGAGGCACCTAGGCACCCCTCAACGTGTTTGAACTTTAAGTCAAATTAATAGTGTGTACATCATTGTTTCTATATAACCATTTTTATATCTAAGGTATGGGGTGTACTATGATTGTATCCTTTCTTATACAACCTTTATACTTTCATGATACTAATAATAGCACTTTTTTCCTTGATTTTTCTATATACTTTCCTTAATTTTTCCCAAACTTTCTGCCTCAACTCTGAATGGTCTCTAAACACATTCAAAAATGTGAAGTACTCATTTTATTTTCTTCTTAGAGTTACCCTCCCTGAACCCAGTGTTACTCCAGTCCCGAGGGCCTGGCCTCCATAGCTCAGAGCCTGAAGCCTATATCAGATTCTGTGTCTCCTTCTCTCTCTCTGCCTCTTCCCCGCTCGTGGTCTCTTTCTCTCTGTTTCTCTCTCTCTCTCTCTCAAAAATAAATAAACATTAAAAATTTTTTAAAAATTAAGCCAACTGATGAAGACAGTTTCAGTTTTGTCAAACAGAAGTCAATTCAAGAAGAAGAGCACACATATTGAGAAAATAGTAACAATAGAGTTGCCGTGTTAATACTAGGCAAACCGGAATTTAATATCTGTTTGAGGGAGAAAGAGAGATGTTTCATACAGATAAACAGTCTACCAGGTCAGTATTATAGTCATGATTTGTATACATCTTTTTATAAACCTTCAAAATATAGAAAGCAAACGATGATAGAAATACCAAAAAAATGGACAAATCCATACTCAAAATATAAGCCAGGTTATAAGGCATTTGAATAGCATAACTAATAAGCTTCTCTTAAAATATATATAAATGGGATGCTCAACAAAAATATATGTATTCTTCTCAAATACTTGATAACATAGACAAAATATATCAAAGTAATTGGAAGACAAGCGAAACTGCAGCTTTTTTGACCCAAAGCAGAAATCACTTGGGGACGGTTGTGAATCATGATGCATTAAAAGTAGAAGTGGGGGCGCCTGGGTGGCTCAGTCGGTTGGGCGGCCGACTGCGGCTCAGGTCATGATCTCGCGGTCTGTGAGTTCGAGCCCCACGTCGGGCTCTGTGCTGATGGCTCGGAGCCTGGAGCCTGCTTCCGATTCTGCGTCTCCCTCTCTCTCTGCTCCTCCCCCACTCATGCTCTGTCTCTCTCTGTCTCAAACATAAATAAACATTAAAAAAAAAAAAAGTAGAAGTGGAGAACCAAAAACAAACTACCCAATGGGGACTTTTTAAATATCCATATTCTCATCTCTAAATAAGTTTTATGCTAAATTTTCAAACTGTGTAGAATGCAACAGCAGTGAAAACATGACCGACAAAACTTTGGGGGAACATGGGCTCTCCAGACTGCTCTCACTAGGGCCCACCACCCAGTCAGCCTGGGGGATGCCCCACAGACCGCTGTCATTCCGGGCACATATTCTCATTGTACTCGGACTCCGCCGGACCGAATCCCCTCTTCTGTGTCGTGGCCCATCTTTTCCTAAAATCAGACCCCATCTATTTTCTATCTTTCTTGAATTCTTTAATTGCATTAAAGTACATATGAGCTGTGCATACAGATCTTCTCACATTATTTGGATACTGGGCGGGAGTAGAGACTGTAATACACACCGCCATCTTTATCCCATCTCTCTCATTATTTTTGTTTTGTTTTAAGAGTCATAGAAACATAGGGTGTGAGAATAGACAAGGTTCTTGAAATCATCTCGTCTAAATTCCTTGTTTCATAAATGTTAAAACTGGTTGCAAAAAAATGTGAAAAGATCTACTTGAGAGCCCCAGAAAATTAGGTGTAAAGTTCAGATAGGAGCTCAGCTCTTATGACTGCAGTAGTCCTCTTTCCTTTTTACCATTCCACTTCCTTCCGTGCAAAACATCCGTTCTTCAAAGAACTCTGGATAATTTACATCCTTAATCGAGCATAGCCAGTTTGGGTGAAGGACCGATCCAATGTATATGGTTACTTCTAAATAACAATAGCAGAGAGAATCCTGAAAATTTTTATATATTAATAGCAGGCATTGTATTTTTGTAGCTCTGGGAAAAGTCTAAAGACGGTAACACTGTATCCTTTTATCAACCCTTTACGGATATTTTCATTCACATTCTGCAGATGCAGACCTATGATTCAGAAATGCTGAGTGTTTTGTAGAACTCGTAAATGTTCAGAACATGAACTTAGGGCGTCTAAATCCATGTCTTGTGTTATTCACCTCATCTATGTACACGTATCCTGTTTTCCTTTTAGAATACCCTCGAACAGAATCTGAGTGGGAAAACAGCTTTGCTTTGAAGATGTTCCTTTTCCAGTTTGTTAATTTAAATAGTTCTATCTTCTATATTGCTTTCTTTTTGGGGAGGTAAGTCAACTTTACCCACATTATCTTTACAGAGTGAAAAAGATTGGTAACTGTTTCATTGCCAGTTTGTTAACAAGGGTGGCAAATTCTTGTCCCCTGCCTTAGAAAACTGCTAGGCAGTCTTCATATACATATGTTTCAATCAAAAGACTTCAAAGTACAGGACAGCTTCCACTACCAATTAAAGTTGGCATAAAAAATAAAACCTGTGTGCCATGCCTGGTCGAATGATGATTATCCAAACATCAGTGATGGTTTTGATAAATACAAAAATAATTTTTGTATAACCCTCGTTTACATTCCTTAGTGTGGAAACTTCTACCTATCGTGATAACCTTTTTTTCCCTATCTTTGCTGCACAATATGAAAAAGAAGCTCAACACTCCAGCCAGTGCCGTGGAAACATACTGAACTTAGAACCATTTTAAACTAAACAATTTGGCATATTACATTAATATCCATTAACTAGGCCCACAAAACATTAAAGATCTACAGGTGAAAGTGGAAAATTTCCTTCGGTTGGTTTGTTTGTACTTTCTCACCCCCTGGCATTGTGTTCACACACCCCCTTTTTTTTTTTTTCCTTTTTAAGTCAGGTACTTTGATGTGTAAGCATGGCCTAAGTCAGCAGTTCGGGGACAAGATGCACCAGTGAGCAGTTATGTCAACCTACACATGCGCTTGTTGTGATGCATTAGATGTTCTGCAGTCAACCCCACATAAATGCTAATGAATTAAAATGGCTTTTTACAGATTTGTAGGCCACCCAGGAAATTACAATAAACTTTTTAACCGGTGGAGACTGGAGGAAGTAAGTAACCTTGTAAGGGTGGGTGTGGGCCTGGGTGTGGATATGGGCCAATGACTGGAAGGGGAGTGTGTGGGAGGAGAGAGACAGAGAAGTCGGGGACACAGGATTTCAGCACGCTGAAGATGCATTATTGGTAGAGAGTTCTGAAGGGTTCACAAATGAAGGAACTACATCTTTCCAAAAAAAAGGGTGTGTACTTAAAAGTTAAAACCTAAAATCCTGACCTCAGCCTTGAATTTTCTACCAAATCCATTTCTTCTTTCACAAAGTCCAGAAATTTAGCTCCAAGGATTTTTCACTTTGGGGGAATTATTATAATCTATTCCATGGGTTTTTGAACTTTTAAATATGTTAAGTTTCTTTTTAAGCAGGGAAGCTTTATCCAAAAGAAATCTTACTTGAAACACCAATCTATAAATATATAGATGCATGTCTTCTAAGTCTCATAGTTCTGTATTGATTTATAGTGTGACATACATTACATATGACATACATATACATATTACAAACAAAAGGTCTAGTATTACTAGATCACAGGGTTAAACACATTGTATATTGTCACTGAGACTGACAAATTGTCCTCCAAAATGCCAGCCCCTCCTTACAGTGTCTGAGCCTGCTTCCTCAGACTTTTGCCAACAGAAACATTTTAATTTTTACCAATATAATATCTAAAAGATATTTCCTTTTGATTTCAGCTCCTTTAATTATGAGTAAGATGGAGAATATCTTTCATACGTTTGATTATTTTTTATTTCTGTATGCATGTGCTATTCTTGCTCATTTCCATTAGACTATTTTTCTCTGTCCTAATGATTTATAAACAATAGGCTCTAATCTTTCAATTTGCTGAAGAGATGTTTCTCATTTTCTTGTATGTCTTAATTTTTTTATACATTTTTTAAAAAACTGTAGAAAATTTTTCAACTAAAATATCATTGCTGTTAATGACTTTGGGCATTTATATCATACCAAATAATGTGTTTTTCATTCTAGAAATTAAAAGAAAAAAAACCTGACACTTGTACTCTTCACTAATGTTGTTTTATAAAATATTAACATCTTTAGTGCATTGGAAGATTATTTTTATGTAAAGAGTAATCAAGATTTCCCCCTACCCCAGTTAGTAGTCACATATTTAATTAATAATACATTTTTTATCACCCAGAAAAATAGATTCCAAGACTTATTATATTCTACATCTTGAAATCTTGTCTATTTCTGGACTCTGCTCAGTCTCATTGGTCAGATTCTTTATTTATTCTCTTAATTATTCTAATACAAATCCAATTTAATATTTGGTAGTATTAATAGGAGTTTGTAATTTAGAGAGAGGCTAAGAAAAGATTCCCTGAGAAAACAGATATTTCCAGTCTCTATCTAAAAATTTCCCCAGAACTCAAGGTAGTCTTCATTGATATTATTTCCCTAGAGCCGTGTAGTTGATTAGAATACATGGAGAAAACTTATAACTTCGTAAAAACAACATGCTTCACATCATAGAGAACTGGCTCAATTGCTAACCTTGCTACTTATTAATTCTTTGCCCTTAATTTAATTCTTCTGAATATCTGTCTCCTCATCTGTAAACTGGCAGTAGTAATACTTGGGTTGCAAAGTTGCTTATAGATAAGAGACAATTTGCATAACACTTAGCACAAGCCCTGGTCTTAGGAAGGCACTCTGACTGTAGCTGATGGTTATCAATGCTCTGTCTCCACAGCCACCTGGGTATTATCCTCTCAGGCAAAAACAGATGAAGGCCTTCCCTAACTCCAGGCCTCTGGGAGTCCCCAAATCAAACTTGCAGTTTTCACTCATAGCCCAGATTATGGCTATATCTGCTAAAAGCCTTTCATCTACCCAGTAAGGGACCCAAGGCTTACTTTTTACCAGTTCTACTGGATTTAGCAAAGGGTAGTGTGGGGAACTGAGTGGTACAGCCAGATGGATCTGCTTATTGATGCCATTTTGGGAACTGCTGTCACCAGTAGTTTTGTTTAATTGGATATTCTTACTCTTAAATGTAAAATTATGGGAAGTCATGGTTCTTCTTTGGGAATCCCAGGGAAATAATTCTAATACTGGGGTCCCAGGGAAATAATTCTAATACTTATATCCCAGGGAAAAAATTCTAATACTGGTGTCGAGAAAAATGTTTCGTAACCATTTAGACATTTTCCACAATACATATGGCATACATAAAGGCCATATTTACCAAAAGTATTATTCATTTTGAAAAAAATCAGTGAAATGAAAAATGTGAGTTTGCAATAGACCCTAGAAATTCTAGAACCGTGCACATAAATACACTTAGTGGAAGATAAAAATTGACCCTCTGAATTCAGTCATACCACAAGCATTTCTTGACACGTGAATGAAGACATCTTTTTCCTTTCTTGATGATGTTAATAGTTTTGAAGAAAAGAATATAACCAGGTTATGTAACAAGTATTTTATCTTTGGAGTCTGACGATCTACATTTTAATCCAGTCCTAACCAAACACATAATTTTAATATCTGTAAGTCTCAGGTTTTTCTTTTGTAAATTGTGATCAGAATAGCTACCTCAGTAGTTTTGGTGGTAGGAGGATAAAACTGGATCATGCATGTAAAATCCTTGGCATGAATAATGGTAGTTATAATAAACAAAGAAGAATACCTCAGTTTTATTTAAAACATTTATGAACTGGCTACACCTAGCTTTCTTCATACTGTGCTGTATAATATCTCATACAAATATGTTATCTACATCTATATAAAATGTCAATAATGGCTAATATTTAATAAGTGCTTACTATATGCCAGCACATTCCAATTATCTCTAACCGTTCTAGATATATTAATGCAGAAATTCTATTATTATGCTCTTTTTATAGATGAGGAAGCAAAAATATAGACAGGTTCTGTAATTTGCCTACAATTATAGAAACATACTTCCAAATCGATGAAGCCATCTATCTGATTCAGCCAATGTAGCATCAGAGTCTGCACTTTGATCACTGTGCTTTCCAGCCACCGTTGGGATAGCATATAGGCACGATCGAAAACATAGAGGAAATTGATTTGAATAAGAGATGGCTGACTGATTGCTGACCCATCCATGTAGATTGGACTTAGAGTAAACACACTTCGTGTGAAAGGAACATGGGTATCCGAGTATGATAGTCTATCTGTCACCTAGCTTCATCCTCTACAAAATGGAGATACCGACACCCATCTTACGAGGTTCTCAGGAGGAGCAAATGACAAAAATATGTGAAGGCTCCCAGCTCTGGGATGTCCACCATCATATGATTTTGGGGGGTGCAAAGGGAATGAAAGCCTCGGTCTTCTTCATGCTCATCCATGCTCTTTTACTCATTCTAAGTATAGGTTAGGCTCTCTTACCAAATGAATTTTAGAGTTGACGGACTAGATTTCTCCAAAGGGAGCCATTATATGAGAGGGGCGGACCCACAGAAACTACTTCTGCCCTATAAACCACAAAGTCATAACGGCTCAATTTTAACAGAATTATAAATGGCCTGTCATCCAGCTTCCCCCACTTTGGCCTATGAGTGTGGAGAGTGAGCCAATCACATGGTTCTATAATGGTCTTTGTTTTCCCTTTCCACATAATAATATGCTCTGGTATTCAAGGCAACAAACACATTTGGTAAATAGAATTCATCTTCAGCATTATGTACAAGAGTGGAGGATTAGGGTGCAATAGACCAAGGCTTTCAGTTCCATTACCAACAGTCAACACTATACGACCTTGTACAAGTTAATTTACATCTTCGAGTCTCTCTATAAAAAATAGTTTCAGCTTTGCAGCTGTGATCTCTGCCTGCCTCCGTAGCTTAGTAATTATTCTGTTTCAGATGTCGTATGGAACCCATTTATCATATATATGTGGCAGAGCTCAGGGGGTCCTAAATTAATCCTAGAAAGAAGGGGCAGGCTTAACTGGGAGAATTGAGACTTCTCCACACAATAAAGCCCTTTCGCTGGCTCAGTTCAGGGAGTTTTAAATTACTGGGCTGGAACCAGAAAACCAGGCTCTTCATGTCCTAATTATCTGTTCCCTTTGAAGTCCCACTGGTACCAATTTGATAGAAATAGAAACTGTGGATCAAAGCTATAGTGACTATTGTTCTTATGAGCAGGACATGAACCCATTTCTAAAGAAACAGACCCACGCTTTTGTACCCAAGTGTCTTCTACAGTGCAAAGTTTTCAAGCAAAACACATCAATTGCAATGTTCATTGTAATCACATTTTTGTGTGTGGGGGTTTCTAATGCTACCCTTTATTGAATATCTGAAAAAGCAGAGAGGCACAGAGAAGGCAAAACTGGGTCATAGTGACAAGCCATTCTGTGGCATGCTTTTATTACTAAAAAATACATTCGATGTACGTATTCCCTCTACAACATATAGAGCAGCTGCCTCCTATCTTGAGAGTGGGCTAGACTTAATGACTCACTTCAGAAAAGAATAGGGAAAGGGCAAAATGAGTGAGTACCTTTACAGTAGAAATACCTGGCAAACACTATGTCAACCAAGCGATGAAGATTAATGTCACTAGTGATGTTGTGTGGATAGTGTGTAACTTCTGATGGGATGTGATGAAAATGGTACTTTATGTCTGTGATCTCCCTCCATCCTCAAAACCCATAAGCCCAAGCTACACATGGGAAAACCTCAGAGAATGTTGGTTTTTCAGCTTTGACAAATATACCTTGGTGATTTAAGGGGAAATGGAGGACCGAAGTGCATATGGGCATCCTCTGTACTTTCTTTGCAAGTTTTCTACATTTAAAATTATTCTGAGATGAAAAGTTTATTCTAACTTACACATTTTTCTATATCCTGATTGTTAGTAGTTATATAGTATTCCAGAGTATTCATTAAATGGGATCATGCCTAATACAGACTGTGGCAGATAGTAAGTGCTCATTAAAAGTTAGATTTCTTGTTATTGCTATTATAACTTTGATCACTATTCCTCTCTAAATACTGAAAACATCCCTATCAGGTGTCCTTATACATGCTCTTGTCTTCCTTGTTTTTGTTTTCTTTAAGCACTGAGATAGTGCTGCCTGGTTTTAGAATTTGCTGTACAATTTGAAGGTGGGGATGTATAACCAACCGGGAAGAGCAAAATCATGGTTGCTGTTCTGTTTCAGTGTCATCCCAGTGGCTGTTTGATAGACCTCTGCCTCCAGATGGGAGTGATCATGTTTTTGAAGCAAATCTGGAACAACTTCATGGAACTAGGATACCCGTGAGCACTTTATTTTTTAAACTTGCCTTGCATATAGTTACAAAGAAGAAAGACAGAGGTGGTGTGAATAGTTCTTAAAAATTGGGGCCTGGTAACCAGATAGAGGAAGGTCACCTGCCCTACTGCTCACCGAATGTGTGACCGCATGCGAGTTAGTTAACTCTTCTGAGCCTTGGTTTTCACGTCTCTAAGAGGGGATGGATGGCTCTATGTGCCTCGGGAACACTGGTAAGGAGTGAAGGAAATAGTACCTGTCAAGCACCCAGGACTCTGTTCAACACATGAAGATGCTTGTTGTTATTTTTAAAACACTGTTAACAGTAGGGTTCTTGAGGATAAAAATAACTTCCTGGTTTCTTCTGGTTACCAAAAGAGCCAGGTGGTTGTTGTTTAACAAAGAGAGCCTCCATTTATGCTCTTCCCTCAAGAAAGACTGAAACAAAGATAAAGATTTGGATAGGGAGGACCTGCCCTCTTTATTACCCCCCAAAAAAAAAAGTCATTAGAACAGGATGGATTGTGAAAATGACAAAACATATATAACATTCTGTTTTGTCCCTTTAGATAGGATTTAACTATCTGTGAGATGCTGACATGTTGAATGCCTTTTTGTACATCATATAAAATAATATTAGTCTTCCAAATACACCGGAATACGGTGTATATAAAACAATGTGATATGGAAGCTCTGAGGCCTAATCAAGGTTAAAATCACAACTATTTGGAGGAATTTCTTGACTATAAAAGAAGGACTGGTTAATTGATGATGTAAATGGCTTAGGTTTAGTCATCAAATTATCTCATCATTCTTTCTCCTTGCTGGCCTACAAATGGTATCAGGACATTTCAAAGCAGAGACCTTAGGACTGGAGAAGTGACATCAACCCTGAAATCTGCCATAAGATATTATGTTACATTTTGGGTAGTTAGAGCATGGACTATGAAATGCCTGAGACCTGGTTCAGATACTTTCTCTGTCTTTTGCTAAAGATGCTTATAATTTGCTTGACCTCTCTGTGACATTTTTTTAATATAAAATAAGGGTTTTGTGGAGATACACAGTGGTTTTTAACCTTAATCAATAAACGACAGAACCTTTTTGTGAAGAGATCCTCAATATTCAAAATGGATGAAAATGAATCTCTTGTAAATGAGAAGAGCATAGGGATGTAGGGATGGAAAGATTGGGCAGCTCACTCCATCGTTCATATCCTTTCCTATCCTTGATTCATCTCTTTGAGATGTAGGGTTTGGGAACAGCATTTGAAAATAGCCGAAGAGATTAGTTAGCAAGTGCCTACCACAGGGTCTTATGTGTTGTGATAGAAATAGCTTCATAAGCACCATCAAGATGGTATAGTAGTCATTATCATGTTAAGAATGGTTATTGTTATCCTTGTCCATGTACTTCTGTACATATCACACACTTTGGATAGCACATTTTCCCATGGCCTCGCCCAAGTGGTCAGCCTGGATTGTGTGTATCAAATCCCAAATGTACAATCGTAAGGGACATCCTGTAGGTGTTCTTTCAAATCTGGCAGGAGTAGACTTGTCACTAAAGCAATAATTTTGAAACTTTTATAACACAGTTCTCTTTTTTAAAGTATATTCTTAAGGAGACTGAAGGAAATAAAACTGAACGAACCAGGCCTGCCTCAATTCCAACACCCAGCCCCTTTTCCGTCTTCATGAGTTCCCAGAGGCAACTTCCATGGGACACACACTGAAGAACTATCTGACTTCTGGGTCTATGGTTGTTCTTTCAACACTGACTGAGTATAGATACATAATTAATTATATGTGAGAGTTGGGGAACTGTTCACTGAATCCTCTGGAATTACTTCATTCTAGAGGTAATTGTCCTCAAACCCTTGAAATAATTAATTGCCTTGATGTCCCCACCATATGCGTATTGAGGTATTTCTGTGTCACATAATTCCAAGACTGCCCCTACACTAGGGAAATACTGTTGGTAATTCCTTTCCAAGTTTTTTAAATGGACTGAGACACAGATCCATCGTCTGTAAATTATTATTCACTATACTAGCAGAATGTAATTGTTAATACTCAAACCCTTCACATTCATAAACTCAGAGGTGAAGAGACTTACTAAGTCACACAGCTAATACATTGCAGCGTAGGGACTAGAACTTCTATCTCTTGAAACCTTATCTAGGGCTCGGTTATTCAATGTAGAACATGACTTTACTTGTGTTTCAAGAGCACAGCTCAGCTGACTTTGGGTTATGAGCAACGAAAGGTTCAGATCCAATCAGAATAGGCAACATAGAAGTTTAAGAATTTATATAGGTTGGAGTGGGGGAAGGAATCATAGAAATGGGTATTTGTCTTATAGTATCAGGGAGCACCTAAGTGTATGGGAGGAATAAATCCCAGATACATATGTAGATATTATAAGGTCTAGGAAGGCTGAGGCCTATTCTCTCATTCTAAACTTGGAAGTTGAGTCCATGCAACTATCTCCAATTCCCAGAAATGCTTAGTGTACTCCCAAAGTAGTGATATTTCTCTTTTTAATAAATTGCTTAACTAAGAGCTCAAAAGCCCATTTTCTGCTCTGTGATGTAGGTTGATCCAGAACTGGTGGTCACGACATAAAATCAAGCGAGGAGTACAAGATGCTTCCATACCTCAGTGGGAAAATGATTGGAATCTGCAGCCCATGAATATTCACGGACTGATGGATGAGTATTTAGAAATGGGTAAGGAAAGAAACTTCTACACAGCTATTTGGCTTTCTTGATACTCTTTTGTTACTTCACACAGGCTTTGGTTCAAGAGAGAAAACCGTCTCTGTCCTTTCCAACCCCAAGCGTTCTAAAATACATCCGTATCTTTATCTCAGCATAACTAGAGAAGAGATTAAAATATTGTCCTTGGAAGACTCACAGATTCTGTTGTCTGTCAGCTATAACATTTGACCAAAATGAAGAGTTTTCTCATAGTGGAACACCTAGCTTTAGTGCAGGTATTTAGAAGGAACGAAGTAAAGCAGAACTCATTCCTGTGTCAAAAACCCACCATCTTGCCCAGATAAAGCAATGATTATTTCACACGATAAACCTTTGCACAGACCTGGTAGGAGTTTGACTTCTTTGAGAAGCCCTCTTATTTATATTAAGAAAATAAGGATTCCCACTTGAGCTGTTAAAATCTTCGTGTATTGTCTTGACATATGCTTTTGCTCTGGAGTTTACTTTTTTCATCTTTTTAAAAAAAATAAAAGATTAGGTCTCTTGGGTGTCTTCTAAAGCTAAGCATTTTTCTTCAAGCCGACCTCTTTGACTTCTTTTTCTTTCTTCACTCATTCTTCATGCTGCATGGTCTAGGGATAGAAAGCACATAACCTTTCAATCCATTGAGGTCAGAGTTTAAGTGCAGGTTTTAATGTTTTTAGCAATTTACCCTTTTGTAAGCTTACTTAACATGTAATTTTCTCAGCTGCAAAATATGATAAGCATGTTTACCATGTAGGGATACTGAAAGGCCATTATGTAAAGACCTAATACGGCACAAAGAAGACACTCAATAAATGATATTGTTTGTATTAACTAGTTTTGTAATGCTCCCCCTTTACAGTTTTGCAGTTTGGTTTTACCACCATCTTTGTTGCGGCTTTTCCTCTGGCCCCTCTGTTGGCCTTGTTAAACAATATCATTGAGATCAGGCTGGACGCCTACAAATTCGTCACCCAGTGGCGGAGGCCTCTGCCGGCTCGAGCAACCGACATAGGTAAGATTTGGGAATTAAATGGTTCTTGCATTGCCGAGGCCAAAGAGGTGTCTTGATCTTAGCACCACGTGGGTTACTATTGTTGGGGCTCCCTTCCAGCTATAACAAAACTGAGCAATTTTGGATAACAAAATAATGAAATGAACGTTAACTTACTTGGGAGTGTGTTTATACTAAACGTGCTATTTCATGAACTTGTTTTTAACTAAAAATGATCTCAATACACTTTTCCATGTTAATAAAAATAGCTCTGCCTCATTCTTTATCATCCCTGCGCCAATTTCTATTACATGTTGTGTGACATTTCTAAAAACTCATTCCCTTAGTGGTGTTTAGATTGCTTCAGTTTTTCCTATTATAAACAATATTGAGGTGAACATAAGTCTTCATATATACTTTGGCCGGTTATTTCCTCAAGATAAAATTAGGAGTGGAACTCCTATGTCAAAGAGCATGTCCATTTATTTTCTTTTTTTACATTTGGCATAATGCCCTCCATCCATTTGCAATTTTAATAATTTCTCAGCATGTTCTCTAGAAATGTGATAATTGATACTCTTCCCAGATATAATGAGCATTCTTTTTTTTTACTGTTGTTCCATCCTCACTAATCAGGAGGAAAAATGTGATCTTGTTATGTTTCCTCACATGTTTAGAACTATGAGATTAAATACATTTGTATTTCTTCCTTACTGTTTATGACCTTTTACTATTATATTTGATTTGGTAATATTTATCTCCATGTTCAGAATATTAACATTTGACATATAGGTTGCCAACATTTTCAAATGCTGGTTTTTAATTTTTCACTCTATCATGAATAAGTTTTTAAAGTGTGTATATTATCATATTAAAATATCTCTTATAGCTGTTATTATTTATGGCATTCTTAGGAAGTCCTTTAGAACTCCCTATTTTTCACCGTGTATTTTATTTTATTTTTTTCACCATGTATTTTAGATATGTGTGTGTTATTTGGTTATCTGTTGGCCCTTTATGGTTTTATTAAAATTGTTGATCTACCTGGAATTCATTGTTAATAAAGGGGTTGAAATTGATACCCAGCTTGTTTTTTTTTCCCTAAAGAGTAGCAAATTTTCCTACAACCATTTATCAAATATTCCATCTTTCCTAACTTGTTTGAATAATCTCTAATGAATTCTATATGAACTTAGGTATATTTCTAGAATCTTCATTTGTCCCTTTGATCGGACTACTTATTTTTGGCATACTGTTTTAATAAACTGAAGTTTTGCAATAGAAATTCTGAGTATATGAAAAAGCAAATTCATACTTTTCCTTTTCTTTTTGAAATTTTCTGGCTAAGGTTGCAATGTTATCTTTTTAGTTAATTATATAAATATATATATACATATAGTTAATTATATATATGTATATATACTCTACAGCCGACAATGTTTATTTAAAATATACTACAAATCTGCAGAAATTTAATGCTATCAAACTTGAGTTCCCATTTTTTAAAACAACTAAAATTATTATTGTTATATAATTTGGATATATTTATTATTTCATTATTAGAATGATGAAAGCATATTAAATAAAATCTGGAAAATAAATCAAAAAGGAAAAATCAAACCCCACTCCAGGTTTACTTAGTGTTTATTGCATTTTCCAATGTAAAATTTATTATTTTTTTTAACTTTCATAGATTGTCTTGCTCAAGCCAGACAACAAAAGGTATAAAAATAGACAATATTCCTTCTTCCTTCTTTGCCTTTCCTTTCTACCCCAGGGAATCAGTGATATCAGTTAAGCATTATAATTTGTCAGTGTTTTTCTTGCTCATACAAATATACAAAAAAATGCACACTTATGGATTCTGCATGTTTCGTCTTCATGAATGTCCTCTACCTCAGAACATGTTGATGTCATTCATTTTAATAATGTAATAATACTAACAATGTAGATGTTTATGATAAATTGTACAGTCATTTCCTTAGTTTTCCCAAGCATGGAATAAACATACATAAATATAACTATGAATAAATATAGGTGTAAATATAAGCACAGACATAGATATTATATATATCGTGTATCACATATCCATAAATGTGTTTGAACACTGTATCTCTGTAGTACCAGAATAAAATGAATTCACATTTTAATCTTAAAAGATATCAGACTAATCACCACAAATACTGTAACATGTCGTACTTCGAACAACTATGTTCAAAAGAATTTCTGTTCCCATAGTCCTTAAATAGCAGTGGATGGTAAGAGACTCAAATCTCCTACAATCTGGTGGATTAAAAAAAAACTTATTTTTTGAAGGGCATTTTTCTTAAATGCTAATTTTCAACCAGTGATTGAAAAAAAATTTAAATATATTTCTTGATTATTTGCATTTCCACAGCAAATTACTCATTTGTATTGTTGGCCCATTTTTCTCTTGGGTAGTTTGCCTTATTAAAATTTTAGGACATTTTTGTATTTTGTATAATAATCCTTTGTTTTCTGTGAAGAAAATACTTTCTCCCTGGTGATTGTTTTCTTTTCACTGAATATTGTTACTTTTGTAAAAATATATGTTAAATTTTGATGTATTCAAATATTTTAATGAATTCTGATTTCTTGTCTCATGACTTTTTATGTCATGTCTTTTTTATTTTTATTTTTTCATTACAACTCAATATAATGAAACATAAAGATTCTGAAAAACAAAGAAAAGGGGTGGAGGGTTAGAGAAAGTTCAAACATCACTTTTGATGATAATCAATAGTATATGGATACTGCATACAATTTCAAAAGCTTTTTTGTGTATCTGTCAGATTGGGAAAGTCCTGGGTCTTGACACCAAATGAGTTTTACTTTTTTATATTTTTACTTTAAAAAGGTACTTGAAACAATTCTTAATGATATTTTAATTTTCAGACTCTCTAGGTGAGGTCTACCTTCCCTCTGTGGAAAAGTATTCAGTAGATGTCCGAACTGTAGTGAGATACAGTACTAAGAAAGCAAACAATGAACAGACCTGTGATCCCAAAATAAGTAAAACATTCTCTCCAGAGAAGATTCATTAGGGGGTTTTAATGCTTTTCATTTTGTCTCCTATCTTTACTCTTTCTTCTGCTAGGTATCTGGTATGGAATTCTTGAAGGAATTGGTATATTGGCTGTGATCACCAATGCATTTGTAATTGCTATTACATCTGACTACATCCCACGTTTTGTCTATGAATACAAATACGGCCCCTGTGCAAGTCGTTTTGAATACGGTGAAAAGTAAGGTTGAAATTTATACATTTTTCTGATGTATTTTGTTTGTGATTGAAATGGGAACTCATTGGGAAGTTTTGTTCTGTGACGGTTAAGGGTAGTGTTTTTGATCATTGCACTTAAAGTGTGAGCGTTGAATGAAATCTAGCAGGATAAAAAAGGCAAAAATTTTAAAGTCTCTCTGTTTTTACTTGTAAATGCATCACTGGTATCCAAATGTTAAAAACATTATAATGTATTTAGAAGTCATATTTAGAACTGGAAGGGACATTAGAAACCATCCAATGCAATTTTCTGACTATATAGATGGAAAAACTGGGCCCACACTGGTTAATCAAATTGCTACAGGGAATAAAGCTAGTTCGCAGGGAGATACAGAGTATGAAGGAAATGTCAGCTACACGATGTAAAAAGGAATTTTACAGTCAGGGATTTTAAGGTGCAGAACATATTGCCCTGGTTCTGTGTCCTTTTTTTTTTTCTTTTTCTTTTTTCTGTAATTAAAATTTGAGTCCACGCTTTAGAGCAAGATTTCTCAACATCTGTAGTATGGACATGTTAGACCAGATAATTCTGCTTCGGGAACGGTGGGGGTGATTCTGTGCATTGTAGAATATTTAGCAGCATCCTTGGCTTCTACCCAGTAGATACAAATAGCAACCTCCCTACTCTCCAAGTTGTGACAACCTAAAATTGTCTTCGCATACTGCAAAATGTCCCTTGGGGAATAAAAGCACCCATTTTATAACCACCGTTTTAGGGGAAATGTGTTTTTCACATCTTTCTTCTTGAAAGCAAGTATTAGGAAAGAGTGTAAGAGAGTACCGGGCATGGGGAACAGAAATCGGAGTGTCAGCTGCAGGTTAGCCTTACTTGTGGAAGTAGCTATGGGAGATAAAGTAGTGATAGGAGAAGCCACTTTAGTCCTGCCTCAGGGGCAGCTTTGGGCGTGCATCTCATTTAGATGCAGGACATATGCCCCAAGATGCTGAACTCTGGTTTATGATGAAATCAACCCTTAGCTCTACTAATGAACCGATGTTTTCTCAGAACACTGAAATGCTTTTCTGAACATAAACATCTCAATTTTTCAAAGAGAAGTAATAAAGACATAAAATCTTATTTTGTATTTTTAAAATCAAACACCCTAGATTGAAATTCACAATCATTAATCTGGACCTTTAATAAAGAGTGTCTAAAGTAACATTTTATAAACTGTAAAAGACTATATAAATAAGCTACTTTTAGTGTTAATAGTGAAAAGCTAAGGAAAAAGTTTTTCTTAATTTAAAATAGCCTAGAAGCAGATTTTAAGGGTTTATAATATGTAGGCATGTTTGGGAGGACCCTCTTCCTTAGAAGCGTTGTTTGCTACTGTCTTTGCTTCCACCTAGTGGCAGGTGAAAATGAAGTTGGTTGGTATCTGCTCTGTATTCATTTCAAGTCCTGCCTTTCATGTAGCTAGCACTGGACACCTCAGAATGACTTTAAGAAGAGATGTGGAGGGCTTATATGAGGTTGAAACTGCACATTTCTCAGGCCATTCTGGTATTTAATTTTTTCCAGGTATGCTTAGCAGCTGAACTGGAGTCGATTCATTCAGATCAGAATTTTTCAGACCAAGATAGCAAAAGGACAAAATGGCAGTGGAGACGAGGGTATTGGCAAGAGAGTGGTTAAAACGACAAATCACGGGGTCTGGAATGGACAGGCAAGGGAGTGATCTGCTGCAATCCTGTACTTCAGAATTCAGGGTTTACGATGAGATAATGTACGTTTGCATCCAGGTTTTAAGGGCCATTTGTCCTGGGCAGTGATTCTCAACATGTGTCTTCTTCAGGGTCCACGAGGGCGATACTGTTTTCATAATAAGACTTAGATATTCTTTGCCTACTTTGCTATAATGACATTGGTACAGATGACACAAAAGCGATAGTGGATGAAATGCTCTGTGGCTTTGCATAACTGAAGACAGTGGTACAAAAAAGTACTAGCAATGAGTGTATTCCTCGCCATTGCAGAACCACCATTTTAGAAAATGTCAGTAAGAAAATTCAGAATGTCCTTGATGAAACAATACACTTGTCAAATCCCGCCCTTGAATAAATGTCTTTTCAGTAGGTGACAAAATGCAAAGTGTGTTAAGGCACTTCTGCTACATGCTAACTGTGTGGCGATGTTCATTTCAGAGTAAACCACTTGCATGATTATTGGATTCGCAACCTACACACAATGCTCTTACCATGAAATAATGATTGCCAGATAAACTAGGATTATTCAGCCTTCCGTATGTAGGAGACACTCTTCTAGAAAATGGACAAAACTAGCTTGTCACTTTAAGAAAAATAACTGACATACTTGTTGCCATTAATAAAGTTCAGGTTTTAAAGTGAAAATCAAAAATTTGCATAATTTTACTTACCACTGAGCTTGAAAGTTTCCAAGTACTTACAGATTTTTCCCTGATAAAAAGCAAAGGTGATATTAACAATTATGCTTTTCGTTGTCTATGGTAAAAATACAACAATACTTGGAAGATCTGCATAATTCAAGAAACAAATATTTCCCAAATGACCCATATTGAATGTTACAAAATTATGCATGGATAAAATATGAATTCAAAATACAAGGTAGACCTGTGGATTTTAATGTAAAATTCATATAAAAAGTGTATTGATACTTTAAGACTCCACGTTGCAATTAACCTTTAAGAAATGACCATAGGTAGAACTTTGGTGTAATATCAATGAAAAACGTCAACAATTATTTGAAATGCTATTAAAATATCCTTTGTTTCAACTACTTAACTGTATGAGGCCAGATTCTATATATACTCTTCAACCAAAACACCATACTGCAATAGATTTAATGCAGAAACAGCTGTGAGAATGTAGCTGTCTTCCAGTAAGACAGACATCAAAAGATTTGCAAACATGTACGACAATGTCTTTCTTCTTACTACATTTTTAAAAGGTGCTATTTATATCAGTTTGTAATGGATTTAATAAATTGTTTTAAGTGAATTAATAGATATATATCATCTAAATTTGTTTTAATTTATAATGTGTAAGTAGCAATACATATACATTCCTACAAAAGGTCCTTATGATCCTAGTAATTTTTTTTTTTAATGTAAAGGTTAGCTGAGCTCAAAAATCATGAGAATTATAGGCTTGGAGAAAGTTAGTCTCTGTAAAACTTAGTTCTTTAACCTATATGATGGAGGTGATAATGTGTATGTTCTAAGGTTACTGTAAAAGTTAACTCTGACCACAATTTAAAACCTCACCATCAAGATAGGGATTTCTACCTTTTTTGTTATTGTCTAATACCCATCATCTAGGAATTTTTCTAATTAATTATAGGTCCTCAATAAATATATATTGAATCCGTTAATAAATCACAAATACACATGTATTGGCTGCTGTTGGCTGCTTAATTATAATTAGCCAGATAGTGTGATTTGCATGTATATTTATAAAACATATATTTATACAGTTTTAACACTAGGAAGTTATTAGCACAATGTTTAGTGCATAGTAAGCACTTAATAAATGTAATTCAACTGAATGGGGAAAAACAGCGGGCAAGAGTCTGTCTCATTAAGGTAAACTTATGTAATAATGGAAGTTAGAGGACTAATAGGACTTACTGAATCCCGTCATGTGTAATGAAGGAATTGGACCAGAAATTTATAAATCTCTGAATCATGCGATACTTTTCTTTTCTCCCAGTTGTTTAAAGGGATATGTCAACAATAGCCTATCCTTCTTTGACCTGAGTGAGCTTGGTATGGGAAAATCTGGTTACTGCAGGTACTTACTTATAAATTATAGTTATCTTTTCTTCTTGCTTTTATCATTCCGTCTCCTCCCTCTACATGCTAATGAGCCCATTTCATCTGTCATTTTGGAGTTTTGGCAAATTAAAAGCATTTGGGGGCCTCCACGCTTTGGTCTCTATTCTTCATGTTGTTTGTCTTGTGGATTTCAGGTACCGGGACTACAGAGGTCCCCCATGGAGTTCCAAACCCTATGAGTTCACCTTACAATACTGGCATATCCTCGCTGCTCGATTGGCCTTCATTATCGTGTTTGAGGTTAGTCACAGGCTGATAAAATTACTATTGGTCAACCCTTTTCCAGCTGATACATTAGATGACTCTTTGAAGTCAGTTCCTCACTGACTTCTAAAAAAGGGCTTGTGTATATCCCAGTAAAAAATTCAGATACAGTAAAACTGCTATCGTGCAAAAAAGCAGAGCTGAATAATGTATGAAGGTAGGTCAGTGGGTATTTATACCAGAAAACTAGGATAAAAGAAATTATTAACGGTTCAACTGAAAACTTAGCTTTGAGCCTCCTAGTAACCATATTTAGAAAGGAAAGGATGGTTTTCATCATGTGATGAAAGAATCTATACTTATTCATTGGGATTAAGAAACATATTTTCTAACCAACTTAATTACAGTTGACCACACGTGTGTTTGTGTAAGGGACATTGCAAAATTCAAAAATGATGCCTGAGAACACTCATAAAATGTGCATAGATTTTGATTATCAGTCATGCAATAATATTAGACTGTAGTCCTATGAAGAAATTTTGGAGAAGCTGCAGTATTGTTGCCTTCCTTAGCATATAAGAAGCTTGATACCATGACGACTTTAGTGCTGGAATATATTGACTATCTATTCTCTTAAGTACCATCAAGTTCTATAGAAAAACTTTAAATGCCTCTGTTATTTTTAGAGAGAAAAAAAAGGAGCCATATCTAAGACTCTTGGAAAAAGTTTTTTTAAAGGCAGATATACATCTCCACTGCTCTCCAAAATATATGTCAAATTTTGTAGTGAAACATCCTTCATCCATAAAACGAAATGCTTACCTATAAGGTTTAATCCAGGATAAAATTCTGTTTACCTAGTGACTCCATGACCATATAAAAATGTTTCCTGATGAAGTGTGACTTTTCACTTTATTACAGGTAGCATAAGAGAGGTTAAGACATAATTCCAACCCAGGGATTCTAAAAAGTCTTCTTGTTATTGTGTGTGTGCTTTTAATGTACACTTTTTTCTTCTTCATCTTCTCTTGGAACTCTAGTGAACAGTCTTAGTCAAAGGCCTCAATTTACAGCAACCTGTCCTCATGGAGACAAATGATTCCCTCTATTTTTTTCTTCTCTATTCCTCATTACTAATTCCATTACCCAGCCACTCCAAAAGCATCCACTCTTTTTTCTTCAGTAGTTTTTCCACATGTTTATTTGAATATGCGCATATGTATAATATTGTTTTAAGTGTTCTTTTTTCAAAATTACTTCAATGATATTATGCAATAACTCATTTTTATCTCTTACCCATTTTACTTTTTCTCTTTTTTAGATCTAGACAGAGATCTTTCTATGAGGTCTATCCATATTTAGATAATTTTTTCTGTCTACTTAGTGTATGATAGTTCATTGGTTTTAAATACCATAATCTTCTGTGGGTGGGTACCTAAGCCTACAGTAACTCTCTCTACCTCTATAAATCTCTTATTATAAATCTTGGACATGTTAGAAGGCAACATATTTAAGGGTTTTTCAGGTATTATACTCAGATTTGGAACTGTTTATAGGCATACTTGATTTCACATAATACTGACAGATTACTCTCCAAAATTCCCTTAGATTTTCACCAGATTTTCATATTATGTGAACTTGTGATATTTTGCAACTGAGTAAGAGTAAGGTAATATTTTGCTTTAATTTTTTTTGTTTTAAATAGTTAACTCACCTTATCGACTTTTAGTACTAGAAAATCATTTTGATTTCTTTTTTGTGAATTTATAACCTCGATCTATTTTTGGCTGAGTTTCTAGTCTATTTGTTGCTAAATTTTAAGATTTTCTTATATGCTCTACATATTAGTCTTTACCGGTTATAAACATACCAGGTATGTTTTTCTTGTCCATAACCTATTAATTTTATCTATAAACTAATAATGTTTAATTTTGATGCCATAAGGCCCTTCATTGTTTTCTCTTTAAGGTTTTTTAAGGTTCTGTTTAAGCCTTTTTTGTGTAGTTTATTTATGGAGGTTGTCTTATCTCCATTTCAAAAATATATTATACTAAATATTTTACTATTAATTTTATAATCTTACCTATCCCATGTCTTAAAGATATCTGGATGTTTTATAGAGACTAAGGGAAAAACTTATTTTTCTTATTATTTATATAGTGATATAATTTTTGTACTGCTTTTTATTAAATAATATAATATTTATCCACTGATTTGTAAATCCACCTCTGCAATATTCCAAGTTCCTATAGTAGGTGAGTCCCCGGCCTCAGTGTTCTGATTTCATTACTCCATTTGTCCTTTTCTGTTCCCTATCACATTATTTAAATGCCATGGCTTTGGATATAGTTTCATATCTGATAAAGCCAGCCACTTCTTACCCCTGCCAAGTTTGCTCTTATTTTTAAAAATTGCCTTAGCACTTTAGAGTTATTAATCAATTATATACATTTCAGAAGCCATTTTTCTGAAAAATATCCTCCAAATATCATGCAAGGATTATGGTTAGAATTACATTTATAGAAAACACATGTTGACTTATTTACAAAATCTGTGATGGTCCTTTAATAAACATGAAATTTATTGAAACCATTCTTACATACTTTAATAGAGTTTTGAAATATTCTCTTGCTTGGTCATTTCTTTTTATTTCCAGAAACTTTGTAGATATTTTTATTGCTGTTATAAACACTGTCTTAGCTGCCATTATGATTCGATTGATTTGTGTTGGAATTCTACTGGTCTTTTCTAATATGTGAAAAGTTCTTTGTTTAAGTCTTTCATTGGTTCTAACCATCTGTTTGTTAAATCTGTTGGATTGTCTTTTCAAGTGGTAATACAAGTTGCAAATAAGGACAGCTTTATCTCTTCATTTGCAAGGTTTATGCCTCATTTCTCCTGCTTGCCTTACCGTGTTGCTGGAAATTTCAGTATGGTATTGAATAGTAACAGTGTGAGCAATTATGTCCTGTTTCCAAATTTAATGGAAATACTTCTGTTTTTTTTTCTTTAAGTATGATATTTACTGTAGGTTTTTTTTATGTTTTTATTTATTTTTGAGAGCAGGAGAGACAAAGCACGAGTTGGGGAAGGTCAGAGAGAGGGGGAGAGACACAGAATCTGAAGCAGGTTCCATCTCTGAGCTGTCATCACAGAGCCTGGCACAGGGCTTGAACTCAAAGACTGCGAGATCATGACCTGGTAGTCGGACACTTAACTGACTGAGCCACCCAGGCGCCCCTGTATGTTTTTTGTTTAAGATACACTGTCAGTTTAAGAAAATTGTCATCTGTAACTGGTTACAAGACTGCTTTGATAAATGTAAACTTTAGCCTTTTAAAAATTAGATTTTTTAAAGTACCAACTCATTCTCTCTATGTGAGTCCATTTATGGCTTCATTTATTACCATCATATAGGACTCGGAGCATAGCCTTCACTGTTTTCAATAATAACTGGTGTTTTTTTATTTTTATATCTTTACTTTTGAGACACATTTCTGGGTATTTATGTGAATATCAAATATTTGATCTGGAAAGAAACTCCCGATCTACTCTTCTATGGCAAATATGACGGGCTTTCACTGTGATCTACTGGGCCGTGCAATTTCCTGAGGCACTGACGTAAACCCAGTGAAAAGTACTGTGAATTCCTCCTTTCGACATAAACAAATTGTTGTCACAAAGTCCTATAGGTAAATGGTTTCTTTTTCCCCACATCATCCTAACTCTATCAGTATCAGATTTTCTTTTCTTTTCTGAGCAACCGAAAGGTCTACTCTTCTCCATGGGAAAAGAAAAAGGATGCATCTATTATCATAGGAGGTGATATTTAAGTGGTGCTTCTATTTTGCCAAGCCCTTCACATATATCTGCTCACTTGATCCTCATAATAACCACTAAAGGATATCATTATTGTCACCATTTTAGAGATTAGACACAGAGAGCATAGGTGATTTGCATAAGGTTACACAGCTAATGAGTGCCAGAGGATGGTTCTGACATAGGCTATTTCACTCACCCTCTGAACTTGTGACCTCAGGCTTATTTCCTTTTGGTTTTTGACCCTCTCTTTTTTATATACAATACTTTTGGCAGTCTATTTTTAAAAATTAATAAAATTTTATCATAAAGGAATTATGAAATAGAGACAAAATATTTTACAGTATTTGAGCTTACTAGAGTAGAAATTCTGTAAAATGCAGGTGCTGGAGATGGAGTCTACAGTCTCATAGAACACAGTCATGGGCAGGCTGTATTCTATGTGCCTTACACACTGTGATTATGATCTATCAGACGTGAGTTCTCCCTGGATGTGATCTTTCTCATCTCTATATAACAATGCATGTTATAATAGGATCGCATAGTATGTAAGGATTTTATAGATGTGAACTTAAGGTTCATTAGTGTTTATAAAGCGATTATCAACATGTGGCACCTAAAAGAGGAAAGAATTCTCTTTTCTCCTAATACTTATGTGATGGAAGGCAACAATGTAGTTGTTCCAATATGATTTCTTTAATTTTTTAAGTTTATTTATTTTGAGAGAGAGAGAGAGAGAGAGAGAGAGTGTGTGTGTGTGTGTGCACGCAGGCAGCATAAGTGGGGGAGGGGCACAGAAAAGGAGAGACAGAATCCCAAGCAGGTTCTGCACTATCAGTGCAGAGCCTGATGCAGGGCTTGAACTCACAAACTGCGAGATCATGACCTGAGATCAAGAGTTGGATGCTTAACCGACTGCGTCACCCAGGCACCCCCCAATATAATTTCTGAAGATAATACTATTCTAGACAGTAGATTCTGAGTTCTGATGCTTGATCGTAAAGCAAATGCAACATTGTTCACCATCTGTTTTATAATCGGCATTCCAGAATCTTTGAAAAGTGTACTTTCTCCTCTTAAATTTGCAGCACCTTGTTTTTGGGATCAAGTCATTCATCGCATACCTGATTCCGGATGTACCAAAGAACCTGTATGACCGAATACGACGGGAGAAGTACTTAGTCCAAGAGATGATGTATGAGGCTGAACTAGAACATTTGCAACAACAACGGAGAAAAAGTGGTCATCCTGTTCACCATGAATGGCCTTAGTTGATACCTGAGGGGCAGTACCAATAGTGGGAACAACAGCAACCTTAAATTCTAGGGGGGATCCAGGAGGAAGGCATACCTGGCAGAGCATATGTATGATCTGTTACTTGGAAATGCATCACAGCCATCTCTGGGATTTGGAATATCCAGGCTTCTAGGGAAGAAAAAGATGACTCATGACATCTAAATGGTTAGACTGACATTGCAGGAAGCCAGGATCTAATTCTCAGAACCAGCCTCAGGGAGTTGTGTGTTCGGAGACCTCCACCTTCCGTCAGCTGCAGTGTAATAGGAAGGGTAATGGTGAGGTTTCTAGCAACCGATTTCCATGTAAACGTGCATAAGCCAGGCATGCTTAAAAGTATCACGTGGTCTTCAGTCACATACTAATCCGACTTTGGAATCTTAGGTTGAGTTGAGATACTTACAAGAAATGACTTACATCAATTATTGCCTTTGCTGCCAGAATTCCATGTCCCTTCAGCTTACAGGTTTTGGTAATTTTTTTTCTTTTTTTGCTGAGTTTATGGATCTGTGCAACAAGGAATTTATGCTGCTTTACACTGACTATGCAGTTGAAAAGTTGCACACAATCTTCAGTAGTCAAACCAAAATCTTAAGATTCTAAAGAGAATACCATTCATTGAAACATGTTCTATTGCATTGGCTACATTCAAATGTGTTGTCTTACTGGCAGAACAAGTTTCACTGCCTTTTTCAAATTAAATTTAAGTAGAGCCATGGGTGTTTTATCATTTAGAATACCACTCATGCATATTTTACTGCGGAGGGCTGTTTTATAGTATTTTTAATTTGTTCCTCCCTAGTTTATTGTAACCATTCCCACAGAATAACAGAATAACTCGAAATGCTGTAAATATGTTGGTTTTCCTTGTACTTCTGCACTTTGGCAATACGTAATGTGACTTACATTTTGTGCAGCTCTGAGATCAGTTACATGGTATGCCATTGTGACTTATTTATTCAGGAAATCAGGAGCCAAATGCTTTGCAACACTTTAAGCTTTTCTAACAATGTGCACTTTTGTTCATGAGCTGATGAAAACAATGCATGAATATAAATTTATATATTTGTAAAGACACACACATTTTTTGTTTTATTTCCTTTTCATCAGTGAAGGGAGTTTTCTGTTATTGTTTCTTCAATAGATTGATTTGGTTGATTTTTGAAACCTCTCTAAAACCAAGATCAAATCAACTGTGAAAGACATGGTTTTGATTTGTTGTGGAGTTGCTAGTTCAGTGTCAACTCTGTGAGTGTTGTCGTTCAGAGAGATGCAGTGGGAATGATGAACCATTCCTGTAAAGAAAATCTGGGGGAGGCATAAGCTATGGGAGCAGGAGGGGAAGAAAGAGGAGAGTCGAAGAAAGGGAATGTGTGGGAGAAATCAAGACACCTTTCCTTGCAAAACAATCAAAACTGATCTCAGTTTTCCTCCCCTGGGAATGGGGTGGCAAGTTACATAGACTCACACATTTATATGCATATATATGGTCATATATGTGATGATTATTTGTCCAGTTAGTTTTTTGTCCAATTAAACAAAGCACGGTTGTTTCTAAAATGTATAAACACCAGATTAAAGACAATGGAAATAAAGCTACTTTGTATATTTGCTAGAGTATCTCCAGTAAGAAAATTATAAAGTTTCTCTTACTGGAAAACTATTTGGTATCATTCTGACCCTGAAAATGTTTTTTTGACTTTTTCTCCTTTTACTCCAGGGAAAAGCTGACATATTATAGTTGTTCGTTGGTTTGTTCTTGTCAAAAATGAACACTTCCCAATTTGTCCTCTGATTCTGAGCAAATGGAAGGACCTCAGACTCTTAAAATTCCCTCCCAAGCCCTTGTCACCCAGGAATCTTACATTCAGAATCCTCAGAGGTCCTGTTTCTGCCACATGCTAGTCATAACAACTAGTTCCACTAATGGCACAAAGAAGTTAACTCCTCCATTTTTGTAATATCTTTAGCCTTTCCTTTTCTTTGTTAGTTGACTGTATGCCGTGCCCAGGGATAAATGTTCTGTAAGCCTTCTGAAGACATAAATTAACCTGACATTTATGTCTTTCCCAAATTAGGGACACAAGACAAAGACCTGTGTCTTACAGTAGAACAAAGAATAGTGATAGCCACACCCTTCAAGATTCTTTCTGTTCTTTCTGAGTTATTTTTATATTACCACCATCAGTCTTTAAAAGCATATTGATTGCCTAAAGAGAAAGAAAATGAAAAGAGAAAGGTATTTTCAATTAAAAACTTATGATACATTGATTTAGGCATTACCTCCACTGGTAATTTTTGAAACCAGTAGAAAAATAGAGAATCAATGAAATCATTATCTGAAATTTTCCTTTTGTGAAACAATGTCATAGAACCTAGCTACGCCTTCGTGATTGTTGACAGCAAAATATTGACAGCCCCTCACAGTATGTGAGTTTTAAATCACTATGCTTTCATTGAGAGAAATGTTTTATATCATGGTTTTCATAGGAATACAAATTATTTCTCAAAGATTTATATAGCACACACTATTCTCAGGAATTCTGTATGACATGAATGCTGCTTATATATTTTCATATTCTAACTTGTTGTCTTTTCAAGCAAATGACTAACATATATGTGCATGCACTCTACGTTGACAAGTTGTTCAGAGCTGAAGCACTTTCCCAGTCCGGTGTGTGAAAAAACTTATCTAGACCGTAGCTGAAATAGTTTGCAATTGTCTGAGTGTGTGCACGCACTTTTCAATACAATGCTGCCGAGCGACTGCATGATGAAATACAACTTCTGAATGCTGCACTTTCTTCTGAAATGACTCTTAGCACAATCTGTTTTAGAACGGAATGGAAAGGAACCTTTTTCACTCAATAAATTATGTGACATGGTATTTTTCCTATAATTTGCATGTTAAATTTAATCCTGCTTGTTTTTTCACTATAAGCTGGAGTGTGTATGGGGAAAGGGATTGCTCATTCTTTAGCTCTAAAGGCAATAGTTTCCTATTCTTGCAAGCCCTTATTACACTCTTAAAAAGTTTTGGCTATTTGTTCCCTGATAAGCTCATTGTCATCATCAAGGCATTTGCACATGAAAAGTACAGATGGAATATCATACTGATTCTAATAATGCTTTGTTCTAGAAACAGATGGGAGAGGAAGGTTGATTCGTTCTTATGAAAGCAGGAAATGTTTCTATCACACAAAAGCATTTTCTTTTTTTTCACACTTGGGCTGATCCCACCAATCACCCTCAAAATATCCTTAGGAAAGGAATTTTAGCGCAGATCAAGTTTATGCCAAGAAAAGAGGACATGTAGGGACGCTATAGCCAACCAGCAATAAGAGGCTACCAAATTGCCCATTTTCTCTCAACTTGATACTCGAACTTGAAATTTTAGGTTGCCTGAAGAGTTGTTTAACTAATATGGCTGAACTGATTGGTTTGTCAGTTGGAGACAGGTAAGCATAGGCCCAGGGTATGGCGTGTGTGTTTGTGTGGGGGGTGGGGAGTGGGGCATGCGTGCATGCGTACTTACTCTCTTTGAGATATGCCCAACTCAGTCCTACTATGGTCATAAGGTACTTCCACAGCATTTTCCCCAAAATCAACATATTATTACAGGTTTAAGGAATAAGTGTATATTTTATCCAGGGAATAAGTTATCATCTTATTCTTTCTGGTATTCTCAGTAACTTAGGAGAGAACATTATAGGAATGGCCTGAAAAACCTGGTTTTTGATAGAAATGTGTGAGTTTCCCTACAGGCATTGCTATTCAAATTGAAATGTGCCAAGAATAGTCTAACTGTAAGATTTATTTGGCTTTAGCTAGAATCATTGGTCAGATTCGCTTCCTGCTACCTAGGATATATGTATTTGTAATGGTGCTAAAATGTCTTCAGTTGAACTTGCATCTGGATTCATCTGAAAACCTACATCCATAACCACATTTGATGATTTTCTTTCTAGAAAACACAAGTATTATAGCCACTATATTCTAGCCACATCCCACATTAAGGCGTCTTTTTCAGGGAAGTAAAATGAAAGCAGGTAGGTTGATAGAAAAGAAACTCATATTTAGGATCAAATCCAATTTCTTGTATAGTCAAAGTCTACTGTCAGGGACAAGAAACGTATCCATCAAATCAGCACTGTTTTATATGATGGTACCAGTTTGTGCCCCAGCAGGATTCTCCCTAGGTAAAACTTGTTCCACATCCAACTGGCTCTAAGTGAGTCTTGAGTACACTAGAGAGTAAACTGTGTGGATGCTGTGTTACATCTTTCTTTAAGAAAGAAGGGGGTAAAATTTTCAGACATATGCCTATATTGACTTCCTCAGAATATTTATTTCCATCTTAATTCTCTCTGTGTGTGGAGAAAGCAGTTTCTCTGCTTTGTTTTTCAGAAGACAAAAACTTCCTAACTTATTAGTTGAAAAATAAAATTTAATGATACCTATTTTGATATTCCCCACAAAATCTAACTGTCATGTGGATGGCTAGCCCCATGTGGTATTCACACTGCCTCAAATGCTTTATAATTATTTTGTCAGTGTCCATGACACTCAACACTACCAGTTAAAATAGTCGGCTAAATTTATTTTTTAGATGATTATTTTTTTTAAGTAATCTCTACGCCCAACATGAGGTTTGAACTCACAACCCTGAGATCAAGAGCCACACTCTCTGAACTGACTGAGCCAGCCAGGTGCCCCCACATTAGGCTAAATTTAACACCTTTCTAACAAATAGTATGAGCAGACTTCTCCACTTTAATTAAGTGAGAAGAGGAGGATTGAGAGGCCAGAAAAATCCAATAGCAAAGATAATTATGGAAGCAATGTTTGGGGTATGGTTGAGGGGACACAGAGAATTTCCTACCTGAGCAAAAGTGCCTGCTTTGCAATCTTATTTCAGCCTTTTCTGTACATACATCCTGCCTTCTTTCTGACTGAAAAAACAATCACAATTTCATCCATCCTGTAACATTCAGAAGAAATGAAGTTTTTTCCCATTATTTTTTTTCTTTAGCTATTTTAAGATTACGAAGCTAAATATGAGAAACTTAGATTTCAGTGACAAGTCTAGCCAAAGAATAAAGGTCTCAGTTTTCAATGCTGAAGATGAAAACGCACATAAAAATATATGCAATTTTATCTTTCTAGGATGTGTGTCTGTTGGCATCTATATTGTATTTTTCTTTTTTTAATTTTTTTAGCGTTTTTATTTTATTTTTGAGAGACATAGAGACAGAGAGTGAGCAAGGGAAGGGCAGAGAGAGAGGGAGATACAGAATCCGAAGCAGGCTCCAGGCTCTGAGCTGTCAGCACAGAGCCCGACGCGGGGCTCAAACTCACAGACCGTGAGATCATGACCTGAGCTGAAGTCGGACGCTTAATCGACTGAGCCACCCAGGCACCCGTACATTGTATTTTTCAACTAAGAAGAAGCTAGTGGAGTCCTTTAATTGAAGAGGAAGTTTGGAGAAGAGACAGAGTGGTTTCTCCAACTATTTTTTTCTCAGCACGAACTATTAATCATTAAAGATTCCTTCCAAATTCTCATAAGAAGTTGTAACGCCAATTTAAGGAAGATTTGCTCCTTTGAAATAGATCGAATCCATTTTTAAGGTCACCATTCTTGAAAATAGTAACAATAAAGGTACATAAACCTTTATTATGTAATTTCCAACAGTCAATGCCATTGGCTCTATGTATTCTGCTGACTTGTCTTAGGCTGTTACAAATAAGTGGTTTGTGGATTGGTCATCTCATTTCTTACATGGCAGTTCCATTAAGACACTGAATCAATATACTACATGAAATTATTTTTAGCTTTTAAAATATGTCAAATCAGATTCTGAAATGAGGAACAGGACGTTCATAACACCTGTGTACACACGATTGCTTTAGCATTTTTAAAAAACAGATGAATGGTTGCTTCTGGAAATTCCTGAGGATATATAGGCCAAGGTCCATAGAAGACATCACCATTATATATTGCTTTTCTTAATTTATAGTAACCAATTATATTAAGTCATAAAATCCTCTTCATGGTTACTTCTGAGAGACTCTGTGTGTGTGTGTGTGTGTGTGTGTGTGTGTGTGTGTGTGTGTGTGTGTTCCCAAGCCTTTGGGCAGTCAAAATATTATAGGCTTTATCCAAAATATGTAAAAGAAGTCATGTTAACATAGTATGTCAAACCTTATTTTGATGTATGATTACTTGGTGACTTGGTAGACCTGCCTTAATCTATTTGGTTATATAGAAGATTTTAGAATGGATAACTATTTGCATCCCGCTCCTAACCCTGAAGAAAATATTCACATTGATCATTTAAATACACTTCAATCTGAACTTACTTTTAAAAACAAATAACTAAAATAGTTGTGTATCTTAATTATATATCTATACTCATTCTACAAACATTTTTCTTAAAATTGAGTAGTCGTATAAATACGACATTAAATTTAGAAGTATTTCATAGTTATATGAAAAAGACACATACGATGTGAAAATAGAAAAAAATCATCTTAAATTTCCCAATAATATATAGAAATATTATCAACTAACATTTCCACGGTAGAGCAGGATTATTTTTCTACTTTGTCATGAGAGTATAATGAGAGAGGCACTGATATCTTCTCACACCCCACATAAGGGCCATGTTCTGATTAAATAGACAAATATTTGTATATTTAGCGCTGTCTTCTGAAGATAGCTGATATTTCAAACACCTGAAGTACAATAATAGAAAAGGGGGCTTATGAGTGCTTGTTACTCACACAGGCATTTGCAAATCTAGATCGATATGGTCAGGAGAATGGAATGGAGGAGGAAATAATAGCGTTAACTCTTTCCAAGAATTATAAATAAAAATAATGCATTAGATGATTATCAATTATGAGTTAAACTTGATTAAAATTTTGTTTCATTTTAATATCATTGGTGATATCAATTAAATTTTAGTTGTTTGGAAATAGATTATACTTCATGGTCATTAATGTTGAATAAAAGAGGTAACTTTACAGTAAACCCAGCTACCTTGCAATACTGAGACTGAGCACATGAATTTCTAAATATACAGTGTATTCATAGAGAGCTAAAATGTCTAGTATTTTAAAAGAACTTATTTCTAAGAGAACAATTTAAAAGGAGACTGCTCTAGTTTTTTTCTATTTACTGATCTGAGTTTTTAATGATGTTTAAGTAAGGTTGTAATACCATAAAGATTTGAAATATTGTTTGCAAGTCCCCTCGTGTGTGGTTTATTATTTTCTCTTTAGAATGAAATGCTAGAACCCTATAAAATCACAAAAGAATGAAATTGATATTCAAGAAATACTTTTGAATTAAACAACGGAAAAGCCGTCGCCCCTTCTGTTGTTGTTGGGAGAATCACAGTTGCTACAAACTGTGCACTGAGTCACACACATGGGTTGAGATACTGTTTACTTATCAAAATTTATGTGTACCAATGTAATACTTAACAAATCATAAATATGAATATTGCATTTTCAGTAATAAACTTATCCATCTTTATAACAGTGGGGTTTTTTTTTCTTTTTTTCAAGAATTTAAGACCTTTAGAAATCATACTTTATTTAAAAATGTCATTCAAAGGCTACTGTTTGGAAATTAATGGCGTGACTTTTAGTTTATAGTTTATGGTTATCTTGTTCTTTCTAATTCTTGAACTGCTTCAGTAATTCATATGCTAAGCCAGTATCTTGAAAATTCTAAAGAGAAACTGAATCAATTTAACTTAAAATTAATATTGTAATGAATACCATTTTCTGCAGACTAACAAGTATTGAATGTTTCGTGGGGACCAGTCACCATGCTAGTTCATTATGATTTACCTCTATAAATCTTCACAACAATCCTATTAAGTAGGGACAATTTTTGCTCCTTTTAATTTGTAAGAAACTAAGCTTGAAGAAGCCTTGCCCAAGATTACTGAGATAATTTATGTCAAAACTTACATCTAAACCTAAGCTGTCTGACTCTAATCTGTCACCTCCATTAATAGCTGTACTTCTTGGGACACCTGCTTGGCTCAGATGGTTAAGCATCCAGTTCCTGATTTCAGCTCAAGTCATGATCTCACAGTTTGTGGGATCGAGCCCCACCTCGGGCTCTGTGATAATAGTGCAGAGCCTTCTTGGGATTCTGTCTCCCTCTCTGCCCTTCCCTTGCTCGCTCTTATCTCTCTCTCTCTCTCTCTCTCAAAATAAATAAATATTTAAAAAGAAATAAGCTGTTCTTCTTGCTCCAAATGGTACCAGAGAGAATATCAGTTATCAAAATGAATTCATCAGAATGAATGGAAGAGACACTAAAGTCATTCCGTTTCATTTTTACTAATATTTGTGGTTGAGTTTAAAAGACAGAGATCGGCATTAAGTTTGGCACATTTTAGGCCATCTTAGAACTCATCATTCATATCTCCATTTATTGAGAATATCCCTGGTCATTCTGTCTCAAAAATGGCCACAAGTTCAGCACTTTTCCATGGCCTGGATTTAACGTGGCACTGGACAAAACTTATACTGCACCAGCAATCTTGACACAGTCTGAGCTGATATTCTTAGGGAGGAAGGAGAGTAGGAGAGGTACAAGAGAATAGTTGAATCTATTGACTGTACTCCACAGTTTCTTTCTGTTTAGCCCTACAACAAATGTGGTTCCTGGACACTATGGCAGATGGTTTTTTTCTGGAACTCCCATCTGTTCTCTACCTGAAGCCTACATTTTCCCATATATATTCAAATAGGAAGAATTAGGAAAGATCCTTATATTGACTTCTACAAGCTCTCAGAATGTTAAGTCATAGTGAAAGAAAGAAAACAGAATCATTTTGATAATAATAATATCTTACATTCGTAAATCATTTTATGCCTTGATAACACTCCAGGTAAGATAATTAGTTACTAAAAAAAAAAAAAGTGTCCTAAAAAACCTTCTGGGAAAAATGCTGACCTAGTGAAATATCTGTGCGATAATTTGTGAGTAAAACTTGTGACTAAAATGAAGAACTATTTGGTACAGTTTGTTTTTGTACAATTCCAAGTGAAAGTTCAAAATCTTGAATTGTATCATTTCATATATATGCCCCAGTAGCCTCTCACCCAGTGCCTTGCGTGTCTGGTGTGTCTGGAGAGGCAGCTCCATGCCTTACTGGTTCTTAGCAGCAGAGACCACGCCTGCGTGCAGGCATCTAACCCGTCCTGGGGAGCGGGGGAGTTGTCAGCTCAAAATGTCTGCTTTGGCCGACTGCAATGTGCTCTCTGATGCCCGAGTGTCCGCTGATCAGTTCAAGACACTCTTTGGGGACTATGCTCTTCCCTGGAAAGAATGCCACTCTGTGTTCTTTCTCCAGCGTTAGACTCTCTGAGTGTGGTGAGAAGGCAGGACGCAGGGATAGTAACTGATTTATCTTTTCCTTAAAGTAAATAATGGGTAATTTATCAGTAAAGCATTCCCCTGGGGGGAGAAAAAGCCATATATCTAATGGCTGCTGTTTCTCAAATTCTCATCCTCAGAGTGGTTGTTTCCTTTCCCAGTCATAAGATATTGACTAAACCAAGGAGGTTTGGCCCAAATTTCAGGGTTCACCCAATATATTATTGAGGCTTTAATTCATAGGAATGTCCTAACTACTAAATGATTTAGAAAATAATTGTGCCTTTCAATTTGCAGATCCTTAGATGAATACCTTCATTAGCTTGCTGGACTTGAAAAAGTGTTTCTAGAAATTCTGCTCCTTCTCATTTTCAGATATTTTTCCAAATGTATTTCTTACTTTTTACTTCCTTCTTTTTTCAAATGTGTTTATTCTCATGTCCCTTATAAACCACAGCCCAGTTCTCTTTTTCTCCCTCTATTCTCCTCTTCTATTGAGTGGAGGGAGAGAAGATAAGCATTGGGATGTGGCTTATAAATTCCAGGGGTTTTTTTTTTATTTCCTTTGCAGATTTTTTACCACTGATTTTTCTCCATAGTCTCTCCCTAATAACAAATACTGGTTACATAATTTCCCCCCTATTTTATGCTTCTTTTAAGGTTTTCTCCTCCTGGGTTACATTTAAACAACATAACCTTTGGAACTTCTTCTCCTTGCCCATTTGGACCATTTATTTTTATTTTGCTGATATATTATTTCTAGACTTTTTGATCTTACCTGGCCACCAAAACAAATATCTGACACCTGTCCTAATGGACCTGACACTGAGACATTGGCTCGTTTCCTACTATATTTCCTCTGGTCTAGCCCCTGTGGCACTGGTTCTTTTTTACTTTTAAGGATTTCATTTTCTCACTTCTTCCAAAAAACTTGCACTGCCTCTCCATGTGTTAACTTTTTTGTTCAATTGTTTCATTTTAGTCTAGAACTTATAAAAATAATTTTCATGAATTTAACTGTATAGATTTTTACTTCTCTCACCTTAGCCTGGTAGAACATGTTGAGTTTGTCTATAAGAGCCGAATAAGTAGAGTATAAATCCTGTGGATGAGATATTTTGCTCCAAAGAAGACCCCATGACTAGTGAAATCTGTGAGCTGGTAAGCTATTTGCAAGGTTCTTTCCCATATGCCATCCTAATAGCCTTCTATATAGGACATGCCTTTTTCCTCTTTACTCAGCCCTGGGTAAAGACTCCAGACTTCTGTTGAGCACAATCATTTTTCCTTTGTAAGGGGATAGAAAGAAAGAAATACTACTTCAAGAGTACAAAGGGAGCAGCATATTTAGTTATGACTGTTGCACTAACTAGATACACCAGTCCCTCTCCTGTGCTCAGCAGAATTATTTTTAAGGCTTGGTTAGGACAACTGTAGTAGCAGAGATGACCAGAAGTGGACTTACAGGTATGGAGGTGTGGGTTGAGGGGGTGGGTGGCATTTAAGTGTTCCAACTGCAACTGCAGTGTGGGGTGATGTGGAATGTGCCTACATACATGTGAGATAAGAGGGGGTTGGGTAGACGGCATCCCTTCCTTTGATCACCCGTGATGGAGAAGTATTTAATATGCATACCCCCTTCCACATTCTGCCTGTAAACTGCAAGATACTTGATGGTTGGAGAACTACCAAAAACCAAACCAAAACAAAAAAACCCTGAAGTTTAATATGACATAAAGCAAAGGGATTGATTCTTTGCACTGTGGTGAAATCCAGTCCTAATTTAATCCAGGAGGAACTTTACCAGTGCACTTAAGGCTTGGTTGTTTCTTCTCACATGAAAGCTAGTGTCTTCCAAAGAATATCCTGGGAATATCCTGGGAACTGTCATTTTATTTGTAGTTATAAATAAGTATAAATAGACATGAGACGTCCCTGTCTTCTAGCAGTGACAACTACACAAGTCTGCTAACCAATAGGCACATAGTATCCGATGTGTGTGCGTGTGCATGTATGTGTGTGTTGTGTTTATTATACTCGTGTGCATGTGTTAGAAATGAGTAATCTTCTCAGACGCCATATTGTTGTAGCTTTTGTCCTTGGCATCATGGCCTGGAATATGGACCAGGTTTTCTTCGCTGAGTCCATTCTGTAAGACAGATTCAGCCCCTTGTTTCCAGGAACTGCCATTCTCAAGGTTTTCCTGAGGAAAACGAAAAACACATATAATGGAGTTAGTCTTAATGTATTCCAAATCACTCTCAGTGAATCTTGCTTAGCACCACACCTCAAATGATATAATAGAATTAGAATCAAATGGTATGCTGTCAAATCAAATGATATGTAAATAAGAAAGCAATACATTCTTAATTCATAACTATGATAATTCAATTCATGTAGGTACTATGTCTAACGATAAAAACAGAAAAAACAATCTAGTGAGCATTTGCAATGTATCTTGTGCTGTGTGAAGAAATGTATATTGTATATCTCTCAGTTAGTATAGCAGCTCTGTAAAGTAGTAGCATTATCTCCTGAGGAGAGACAACCCTATGTCTCAGATGGTGGTGGTGCCCTTCCTCCCTGTGAGCAGCAAGGCCTCTTGATCATAGTAGGGGGACCTGCACGCAGACTCCCCCAGGGGCTGCCCAGTGTCATTCTTTAGGAAAGGAACTCAACAATGACATACTAAGTGCTCCCTCCCACTCTCAGCTCAGCCTTGAGAACAGAAGCTTCCTGTATCAACAGGGCTTATCATTCATTCCAGGAAATTCTCGCCCAGGAAGCTAAGTTGTAAATCAGTAAATAGCTTGATTATTTCCTTCTAGAACTTCCTCAAAATCCATTTACCCAAACAATGCAGTGCTTGATCAGTTGCTTTCTCAGCAAAATAGAGTGCCTTCTCATTCTGAACGCCTGTCAAGATGGCGCTCTCCTTTCTTTAGTAATTATGAAACTTGGCTTTACTTCTTCTCCATGTTAATATGGTGTTTGGGGGAAGGAGAACAATTGACCACTTAGATGATGTGATGTGGGTGAAGAGTCTGTCTTCTAGAGTACCAAAAGTATGAAATGTGTGAGAATGAAAGCTCTAAGAAAAGGAATAAAAAATACACGTTTGCTCTTAATGAGGTAGAGAGGATTGACATAGATAAGACCATTTGCAAACTTAACAGGAAACTACATCTCCCAAGGTCCAACTGTTGCCAAATGCTGTAATAACTCTGAGCGATTATTGCTCTCTTACCAAATGTGCCCCAGACAGCTTTGTTTTCATTCCCAACTTCCCTTAGACTCCTGTCAGGGTTCAGTGGGAACCCGAACCTTACAAAAGACATGCCCGACATCCCTCTTGTTAAGGGTGGCATTGCTCGCTTTCCCTGGAGTGACCCCCACCCACCCCCTGGCTAATTCAAGTCAATAACTTTGATTTGGTCTGAGAACAGGTTGATATGAGTTCAATGATACTTGGATGGTGTCTCTAGTCATAGTCTAAATTCTTAGTGGGATAAGGGGAGCTGTGCAGCCTGCTGCTGCTTCTCTACCTAAGAAGTTCTCCCAGTCAGTCTGACTCTATATTTACACTTCATGGAGCTAGAGATGTTTGTGTCCAGATGCCACTGGTATGGTCTCCTCCTAGTTTTCAGACACAAGCTGAAGTTGAAAGAGGTTAAACAATTTACCCAAGGCAAGTAAGACCTGGAACCAGGATTACATCTAGGGCTGACTTTAAAGCCTATGCTTTTCACCATGATATTAAATTGTGCCCCCTATTTTATTCCTTTACTCCTGTTCATTTTTATATTTTTCTTAGAATTCACCCTCAGAAGGATTAAAAGGAATTTTGGAAATTGATCACTTGCAATTCCAACAATTAACCCCAAGAGTACATTTCCCTATCAACATGTTTATGTGCTCAAAAGCTAATTAGCTGAGGTTAACCGAAGCTAAAACTAGATTCAGATTGTAAGGTTCACTGCCTTCCTTTCTCACACCCACCTTTGCAGATAGTTTAATTGGGCAACAAGGGAATCCCTTTGAGCTCATGCGTGTTTTTCAGAAGCTCAAACATCAGCTCACCTGCTCAGTCGCACTGTCATGCTGAACACCACACCAGCACAGTCTTTTGTATTTCTTAGACCAAAAGCAACATAAATTGCAAACTGGTCTAATTAGCAGTGGTTGAATATCCTTGCCACTTTGGTAACCTGTTAATGAAAGGACAGGTGGATTAGGTGATTACATGTTTCTAGGTCTTCTCTAAGGATTTAAGTACTGTATACTTACTAAGTAGGGCACTTCGTAGTATAAGGGTGAAAATAGGCCTGACTGGTTAATAGACAGAGATTGGTAACTGTCTATTAAAGTGAGTAGGAGGACAGGTTTTAAATATCTACAAACTATCAGGTCAGGCAACTTCACAGCTATAGAGTTAAACACAGACACCATATTTATTCTTAAAGATGGATTATGGAAAACTCTACTCTTACCCTTTCTAGGTCAACAGAGGGAAATCATAATTTCTCCTTTAGGAAAACTCACAGGTTTTTCACCCAAATCAGATATGTTAGAAGCCATCAGAGTCAATATTTGTAAAATTAAAAAGATTGTGTTTGGGGCGCCTGGGTGGCTCAGTTGGTTAAGCGTCTGACTTTGGCTCAGGTCATGATCTCACGGTTCGTGAGTTCGAGCCCCACGTCGGGCTCTGTGCTGACAGCTCAGAGCCTGGAGCCTGCTTCCGATTCTGTGTCTCCCTCCCTCTCTCTGACCCTCCCCCACTCATGCTCTGTCTCTCTTTCTGTCTCCAAAAAAAAAAAAAAAAAACATTAAAAAAAAAAAGAAACGCCTCTTAAAAAAAAAAAAAAAGATTGTGTTTACCATTTCTTCTTCCTTCCACTCCAGTATCCTGAATAAGCAATAACCTGATTTTCCCTTCAGCTAATCTAGACTTTCCTGACACCTTCTTTGCAATCATTAAAATATACCTGTCTAATTTCCCATTCCTTCAAATCCTTCTGTGAAATAAGAGTCACATTAGTATTTAAACCAAGCGTTAAAGACTGACAATATTCCCTGCCTAGGATGTTTGCAAATTTTGGTGCCATGATAATTATCCATAAATATCCAATCTCATTCAATGATAGTCATTAATTCAGTAGCCAGTTTAGTCTAAATGTCCCTAACTGGGGTAGCAGAGTTGTGGGTACAACCTTGATCCCATTCCTCCTCAATACCAGACACTGTGCCAGTTTACAAACTTTTTTCCCAAACTTCTTTCTAGAGATAAAAAATATATATATAGATTCCTAAAGCTTCAAATTGAAATTTAAGTGATATATTTCCTGGTACTATGTCACTCTGTTAAAAGACATTCAACCAAATAAATTGTACTCCTCTTAATGATACTATTTCTTTTATCGTGAATGCCTTCTATTTACTAGGCATATTTTATGTAGATTATAAAAATATATCTAATCTTTATAAAATAGATGTTATTCACCTTTCATAAGTGAGGAGATAATAAATTTTTCTATGGTTTAGTAAATGGTGAAAGAAGAAATTGAATGTATGTGATCTTAAAGCCTGAAACTCCATTTTGCTTAGTGTATGTGTATGAGTGGGCAGTGAAAAAGGGAATCATATAGCCTAAAACTTCTAACCAAGGGCAGCTCTGAATAAGAAAAATTTTATACTGAACCCAACCATTCCCAGGGTATCAAGCAGAGAAGACTTTTATCTCTTAATAGACCACAAAAGTATCGAACACTCCATCAAATAAGATAGATACTTTATCTCTAAGGGCAGGAGCTGAGCCTTGCTAAGAAGAAAGAGTTCTTTACTTCACATGGATTTTTTGTTTGTTTGTTTCAAGCGTTTATTTAAATTCTAGTTAGTTAATATAAAGCGTAACATTGGTTTTACTTCATATGGATTTAAATTTAGTCTTATTCTTGCTGGGGGAGCCTTTGGGAGATAGTAAACAAAAAAATCAAAATTTAGGGCTGCAGTTCTCAAGGATAGGAAGGTTAAAAATGAAAATGGAACGCAAATTTGAAGCTCTGTATTTGCCCTCAATTAAGAGCATGTATAATCTGTTTAATGAGCAAGACCTTAGGAATCAGGCATTGAAAAGCATCATCCCCTTCTGGTTGAAATCATATTTGTCAACAGAAACTACAAGACCATGACAGTATCAGTCATGAGAAAGAAGAAGCTCAAAGGGCATGAGACCATTTCCCACGGATGAGGATTTTCTCCAGAAAATAAAAGGAGTTCGTGCTTGAAATGTCACCACTTGTATCGCAACTTTGTAGTCGAATTTGAGAAAGACTTTCCATCTAGTATGTTAGTTAAGGCTCACTCGTGAGATAGGAAGTGGTTATGAGAAAAATTCCAGTCTCTCACTGAGATGAAGGAGGAAAGAACTATTCTTAATATTTAACCTTTCCTACTGATTGTTTTCTTACAAATGATTTTCTTACTCTGGCTTCTGGGGGCCATGTGTTAAAACATCATTTCTTTTTCCCATAAAGTATGGGAGATGTTTTAAAATGTATTATATATATAGTAGGAGAATGCTTTTGCATATGTGCTTGAAAAGAGTAGACATGTCTTTGGGAATAAGGGCTTCTAGCAGTGGATGCAAAATCACACCAGTAAGACATCCATCTAGCCCACCAATGCATGAGGCTAGCCCATGTCTCCCTTGGCCACAACGAGAGGAATCCACGTAACCAACCTGTTATGAAGCTGATGATTATCCCAGCAGCAATGCATCCTAGGCAGCCCACTGCACTGTAGTAAAGGTAGGAGAGCGAATACCAGGTGTCAGCGATTGCGGGTCTGTGGATGACAATAGCATGTATCAACAGTCCCATGAGTTCTGATGTTATGATCCACAATGACTTAGAGGACTATTGAGGGTTTATTGTAGGGCATTTCTCAAAATTCCAACACTTCAATTTTTTGCCATTTGGTTATTTTTTAAAGAATCCATCATAGACTAGCTGTGCCCTGCATTGCACTCAATCCAACCATCTTCACATTATTATAATGTATGCACTAAATTGTAAGAAGTACAAGGAGGATCGTGCCTTCCATTTCGTTTGTATTATTCACTCTTAATACATTTATTAAGCCAGCATTTAGTGCCAAGAGTCATGGCAGGTATGGGAAGAAAATGAGTAATCTGCAAAGTCTCCATATAGGAGCTAACGGATAATCATAAAGTGGTATGGTAGCACCTTGGATTAGGAACAAAACATTCTGTGAGCATTGGCAAAGGGTATCAAACCCAGGCTTGACACAGGTGACACGATAACTGAGATTGTTTTAAAGACTAGTTAGTAGCTCATCAAGCAAGGAAGGTAGTTAGGGCCAGGATTTAGCACTCCAAGGAAAGAAGAAAGAATAAGCACAGGCAGGAGGGAAGAAATATGGTGGACTTAGGAACTATAATAGGTTGTTATAATGTATTAGTAAGATTTGTGGAAAGGAATGGTTCTAAACTAAATGAAATTCAGAAGCGAATAGAAGCAGGATAATGGAGTGCTCATAGACTATGTAGGCAGGATCACCGACTCAGGAGCACAGCCCTAGGATGTGGCTCTACCTACTTCATCCCAGTACAACCCATAATCGTTTTTTCTACCTGATGTATAGCGTTAAGGAGCTATCCCACATTTCTGAGGTTCGTTTGTACAAACAATGAGAGTGTGAGAAAGTGCATTTGTTGAAGTCAAGCACACCGCTACAGGCTATATTTATCCTTTCTCACTCAATCCTCTCAAAAGCACCAGCAAAGTAAATATTATTACACTCATTTTTCTTTCAAAGACTCTTGAGAATTCATGAAGTGACAAGTTATTAACTTATGCAGAGAAAGAGTGGATAAATGGTAAAACTCACATCCCAACCTAGGCATTTTTTATTTCAAAGGCCATAATGTTCTCCCTACACCATGTTATCTCCTGTATTTTGCTGTCTTGATTTACCTATTCCAGCCATAAATCTAAGAGAAATCCTTTGTTAGGCCCCATTTAGTCATATCTAGAAGCTACAAGTTCACAACAGTTCTCACAAATCAGTGCGTCCACAACCATTCTACTCAGGCCTTTTACTCTTCCAAGGGCACGATCCTTGATCTTAATACACACCCACCTATTTTCACTGCACCTCCACTACTTTTCCTATTTTGAACTCATAATTCCAAATAACTCTTTTGCTGAGTTCACTCTTGCAAACCCTGGGATGCAGAGGAATAGATATCTACATAATAGTCAGCACCCCTACATGGCACTCTTCAATTCTGCGCACAGCCCAGAAGGATTCTCACAGGAAGGCAACATCTGGCTCATCAGACTTATCCCTGGAAAATGCATCTTCCTCAAACTTGGTTACCCACTCCCTGGGATTGAACATCATCTTTAAGGTCCACATACCTGCTGGATAGCTCTGTAGGCAGTGATTCTGTCACATTTGATGGGACACACTGGTCCGTCGATAAAGGCAAGGGCCATGTCTTGGAGGCTGGTGCAGGGTAGATGAAGGCTCCAATGGCCACCCAAAATGACAGGGTGATTCCAGTCAGAAGGCCACCCAGTGCACCCTTGATGAAGGGAGAGAAAAAGTTAATGAGAGATTTGATGAAGCTGTTAAAAGGAAAAGGAGATGAAGAGTCCATGCTTCAGACATTCTTACTGTCTGCCCTAAGTCTTGGCCACGTGTGCTGGAAACAGTACACCCAAACTGCTTTTCTTCCAACTCTTGCAATGCAGTTTTATTTAGGAGTAACTTGTTCCTTAAATGAAAACACAGGAGAATGTCCTAATGGTTACTATTTTTAGATTTCTAGCAGGAACTTTTTTTCCCTTCGTTTAGCTCCTTCTTGCCATTTAATCTGTCAAGAGACACACAACATGATGACTATAGTTAACATCACTGTATGGTATATGTGGAATATGTTAAGATCCTAACATCCTAAAAATGCTCATCACGAGGAAAAAATATTTCTTTCTTTTTTTATCTATATGAGATGATGGTAAACTTAATGTAATTATTTCACAGATATGTAAGTCAATTCACTATTCTGTACTTCTTATATTTATACAATGCCATGAATCAATTATATTTAAAAACTAGAGAAAAAGCCTATTAAGACCTCAGTTCCCAGTAGAAGAATTTCAGAAGCCTGGGAAAACCTCAGAAAATGGAGACAATGTGCTCATTTTTCATTGACAGTCATTATAAGCTATTATATACAAATTCTTTCTCCCATATCTCTTTCCAAGTGATTCTAGCAGAGTCCCTGACTCACAAGCTTGGAGCTTTTTGTTTGGGTAAATACTAGCAAGCACATTTACTAGTCTTGTCATTTAAGGGTTATACTTCTTGACAGATAAACCGTGAAAAGTCAGTGAGTGATAGAGTCATTTCTCCTGTAAAGGAGAAAGAGCAGTCTAGCAGTGACCAGGACCACTGAAAAATAAAATCTGAATTCTCTCAGCCTCCACTAGACAGCTGAGCCTTCTATGTGAGAGAAGATAACTTGGTAGTTTCTCTGTTTGTTCAGGGAAAGACTTTTTCATAACAGGACCAGAATGTTTTGTTCATTATTATTTGGGGAAACTAAAGCAATGTATGTGATTTGAATCCTTATGCCTTGGTCTATACCAGAAGTCTTCAAACTTCTATTCTAAACAGCCGTTAGTAAATATTTTAGGCTTTGTGGGCCACCCAATGTCTGTCACAACTACTCAGTTTCTGCCCTAAAGCACAAAAACAGACGTACACATTATGTAAACAAAGGGGAGTGGCTATAACTAGGTAAATTATTTTTGAGCACTGAAACGTGAATTTTATTTATTTGCGGGTCATGAAATTTTGTTCTTTCAATTTTTTCCAGGCATTTAAAAATGCAAAAAACATTTTAAACTTGCTGGCCATACCAAAAACTGGATGCTGGCTAGATTTGACTTGAGGGATGTAGTTTGCTGACCCCTGGTCTACCAGTAAAGAGTGAGTGGATTTCAACAGGAAGTTCAACCCCCAGTTATTTATAGTAGCTGCCTAGAAAGCCATGCTGAGAAGGATTCTGGGGCTTCATCCACATTTTGTGGAAAAAGCCATGATGATTAGTAGGATCAGCCATGGTCACTGATGGTGGGGAGGTGACCCAAATTTGTAATATTTACCTTCCTCTATCTGGAGCGGATTTCTGGACTAAATGGAAGAACCACAATTCACTAACATAGATAACAAGTTAATGTGTAGAAAGACTAAAATGTTCTGTGGCTCATTATTAGTTTTTTCATGGTCATATTGCCTTTCCTCACACTATCTCTCCAAAACAAAGCTATCCTTGTCAACTTCAATATCAGAAAAGTAAATTAAAACAAATAAGACTGTAAAGAAAGCACTACGAATTCCCAAATGCTCCCTATCTATCCATGCTCTTTGCGCAGGTCCATAAGATTTATCTAGAATAGAAGTCAGCAAGGGTCAGTTAGCTGCAGTCACCTAATTAGATATACCGTGTGACTCAGGCTTCATTGAGCACCCTCGAGTATCTTTAAAAATATGTAGAGTCAGATTTTTGTAGTGTAAATACTCTAAAAACTATATGCATATAAGTGTATGAACGGCAATAAGTGAAAAAATGACAATTTTGCTAGATTGAGAAAATTATGATTTTTAAACTGTTTTAAAGAGTATTATATAATTTTTTCAAATAAATGTTCATTTTTATTTATATTTACTATAAAATCATTCAACCAACATTTACTTAAAGATACGCAATTATGGGTGCCTGGGTGGCTCAGTTGGTTAATTGTCCAACTTCTGCTCAGGTCATGATCTCACGGTTCACGGGTTTGAGTCCTGCATCAGGCTCTGTGCTGACAGCTCAGAGCCTGGAGCCTGCTTCTGATTCTGTGTCTCCCTCTATCTGCTCCTCCCCAGCTCGTGTTCTGTGTCTCTCTCTCTCTTTCCCTCTCTCTCTCTTTCAAAAGTAAATGAATATTAAAAAAAAGATATAAGATTAGCTTGTAAGCCAGCAAAACCGAGAACATCCAGCTACCAGAATATACCAGGTTTGTTTACTCTCCCCTTCTTAAATTACTTAATTAAATTTGTTATAATTTTAAGTAAAATAGAGAAAAAATAAATTTACACATTTTTTTGAGTTTTCAAAGTTGTCTTTAACCTAAATTATTCCAAAATTCAGTATATCTTTTAAATGTCATTTTGCGGGCCCATTTAGGGAGAACAATTTAAACCGTAAAGAGTCAACTTTGATGACATGATATCCAGTACTTCATGTCCTGTTCTGACTTTCCTTGTTTTCTCCTTCTAAAGAGGCTTCACTGAGGTCAGAGATAGGAGAGTTTGGTTTCTGTTTAGGTCTACCATAAGAAAAAGTTATAATTTCTTTTCCTGGCACAGAGAGATGGCCTTTCCAAGGAGAAGTGAGAAAAGAGAGAACATGGCCGGGCTTATGAAGTTTTAGCTGGGAATCATGGAGAGACATCAGGATCCTTACCTTCCAGTTCACAAAGGGGAACAGGATTCCCAGAGAGAACAGGCCCAGCATCGGTCCCCCGCACATGCCATGGATGCTGAGGGCAGCCTGTGGGGCAAGATAGATCCGATAAACGTGCCTACTCCCCTGAATCCACGGCCACCTGGGATCACTCTCTTTCTCTCTCTCTCTCTCTCTCTCTCTCTCTCTCTCTTTCTCTCAGACCAGGATAAAATTTAATCCTAGTCCTGCTTGTGCCACTCATTCCCTGTGTGCTTTCTGGAAGTCATTTCTTGCTTCTGGGCTCAATGATAAACATTGTATAAAATAATAAAAATACATACAAACATACATTTGTGTGTTTGTGTGTGTGTGTGTGTGTGTGTACATACACACACAGGTAGTTTGGATTTGATAGAAGTAGTTTTCCCTAAAGGTGGTCTCATTCATTTGCTTATATTTTCTATTTTGTCCAAAAAAAAAAAAACTTTCTTTTTATAATGTACCAAATAAATATATCTCTAACTTATATTTCAGGTCTTATACAACTGATAACCTATTCTAATCTTGTTAACAATTCTATCATTTTGATAATAATAGATTACCCCACTCGCACCATCCCACCCAGATGGGGAGGCCACTGGCCACTCCATAGCTCCATGTCTCATATCCCATCTTTAAGGGCTCCGTTTTCTTTGGAGATTGAAGGAGTTTCACAAATGTATTTCCATATGTCTTAACCTCTAGGTTATTGAGCCCACTGACTTGACAAGGGGCTTTCGTTAAACTAACCTGTTATTGACCTGTAGCCTTGTGCCATGGCCTTCCAAGAGTCTTGGACATACAGGCACTGATATGCACGTAAGTGAAGAGGCAAGGGTGAATGCCAGCATGCATGCACATGTGCACGTATGCGTGTGCATGTACACGCGGGCACACACACACGCACACACACGCACACACACACACACAGCTCAGCCTCTTTCTTTCTTTCAATGCATCTGTAGGGCTCTTAGATCAACAGTGGAGATTAGGATGCTCTTTAAAGATCCTATGTGTATCTTAATGTTTGTCAGGCACTGCCTGTATGAACTACTTAGGCACTCCAGATAAATGACTTCATTTCTTTCTCACAATTACTCTGTTTAGGAGATATCACTAACTGAATTTTATAGATGAGAAAACTGCACTGACAGAAAACATATTAAAGATATAATTCCATTTAGAAAATGGGAAAGGTAAGATTTAAGAGATTTAAGCCAGCTTTGTTTGGCAATAAAACCCACATTTTCCCTCCTAAAGGCAGTCTACAGAAAAAAAAATGTCAAGAAGACAGACTCTTATAATGGTTCATTTTGTTTAAGGGAAAAATGTAAGATTCCATCAGTAATAGTCAGAATATTTGGATTCTAACTTTGACTCTACCTCTCATAACTCTGATTTGGTGAATGTTGTGTTATTAATTCAGACACATTCTATTTCAGAGTGTCTTCTTTATGAAAAATAGACAGGACCAAGAGGCCATCAAATCCCCTCCAGATGTAATGTGAGTTCTTTTCTTTAGAAAGATGAGCTGCAATGCATTGTTGTTTGTTTTTCCGGTTTAATTTTTTTATGAAGTCAATACCACAGATAGATCTTTGACAAGATAGAGGCAGATAAGATTAAAGTTGATACTCTTCCCCAAAGTCAATACTTAATTTAATATTCCTGACATTTCCTCTGCTGATTGATAGCACAAATACATAGTTGCCCTGGTTGCTGAATTTGGAAGCTAATTTACCAGCTATTACATAAGAGAATCAATAAGTTAGGAAAGGCGTTTATCTCTCCCAGTGGAGGAAAATACATTAACAATTTCATGAAGTCATCAGCCAATATGCTTCTGTATAAAAGGGTCTTCACATGATAGAGAGAAAAAAAATGCAAGAGTTTCTAGCTTTCAAAGATATGTATTTCTATAACTTACACAACTAAACTAATCTTAATTTTTATCTTTGTTTTTGTTGTTGTTCTTAAGAGGGTTCCGTTGGGGGAAGACTTAAATCTCATTCAACAGCTTTCTTTACAGAGGACAAATCTCATGTAAATTGCTCCCACAAACTGGGGGTGATGAATAAGAGCCTGTGCTTTGGGCTGGGGGTTGCCTTGCTGAGCCTTAGCTTTCCCATGTATCAAGTGGGAACCATAATGACTGCTTCCTGGATTTTCCTGTGAGTATTCAGTGTGTAATCTGAGAAACGTCAGAATAGTGACTAAGCACTCCAGAGCACATAATGGGTACCCTGCAAATGTTATTAACTATTATTGTTTTCTTTTTTCTTTTTCTTAAGTTTTAACTTTAGTTCCAGTTAGTTAACATGCAGCGTTATATTAGTCTCAAGCGTTATCCACTATTCTTACCTCCTTTAATTTTTATTACCTACCCTGTCAGTGGGCTCTCTGACTCCTGAGGCATGTCATTGGATTGTTAGACTGTTTGGAGAGCTAAGAAGCACTTTCTTAAGTGGAGATAAGAACATGCTTGGAACTCATTATAGCCCTTAGCAGAACTAGATGATAGTCATTAAGATAGAAGCATAATGGATACAACGGCCTTGCTGAAAATGAGCTCTGCAAATCACTAATTAACGCGTGACCTTTGCTGCTGTTACCTGCCCCCTCCCCCTGTTTCTGCCACCACCCCACCCCCATACCCTCGGCCTCCCTACATACAGTCTATGGTCACATTTTAAAGGAATTTTTTTTATGTTTTTATTTATTTATGAGAGTAGGAGACACAAAGCATGAGTGGGGGAGGGTCAGAGAAAGAGGGAGACACAGAATCTGAAGCAGGCTCCAGGCTCTGAGCCGTCAGCACAGAACCCAACCTGGGGCTCGAACTCACAGACCGTGAGATCATGACCCGAGCCGAAGTCGGACACTTAACCAACTGAGCCACCCAGGCGCCCCCTATGGTCACATTTTAAAGTAACATTGGGGGTGTCTGGCTGGCTTAATTGGAAGAGAGTATGACTTTTGAGCTCAGGGTCATGAGTTTGAGCCCCATGTTGGGTGCAGAATTATGTAAATAAATAAAACTTTAAAAATAAAGATAAAAAATAAAGGGATGCAGGTTTCTTTGTTTTAGGACTTCCTGGGGCCTTCAATGTGCTAATGTGGCTGTGGATTTCTGAGAGGGGCATGCCGTGTGCAGCATTTCCCAAATGTCCTTGACGCTGGAAATCTGCTTTCTTAGAGCATTTCACAGAATGAAGGTCTCCAGAACCCACTTTATAAAGTCCTAAGCTAAAACAGTAAAAGGACCTTTGTTGAAGAAGATACAAGCTGCCCATCCCTAGTGCCATCCACACCATGAGCATGGAGCGGCTTTGCGAACACGATATTAAACCTGGCTGTATCCCTTATGTCCATGAGACTTGGACTTCAATCTTCCCATGTGTAAAACCTGAATATGAATGTTGTTCCATTATGTTCAATATAGCAAAGCTGTTGGGACAATTAAATAGGGGAATTATAGCTGCCTTTCTGCAACTAACCAGATGTAGTTAGAGAAATGAGAGGAGCATCCGATGGACAATATCTCTCCTAGGAAACAAGAGGTCAGGGTTTTCAGTTTCTTGCTATGGGGCATACATTTTAAACAATCAAGAAAGTGGGCCTAGCATATCCATCTAAATAAGGACAAGCAGGTGAAAGCATCATCCACAATCATGCCCTCTTCACTGCAAGCTTTATTTTATACCAGTCTTGCAGGTCCTTGTGTATTCTAGACCCTTCCTGTCTCAATTGGAAATAAGATTAAAATGCAAAACATTTCTGAGAGAGAACAATATAGTGATTGAAATTCTCGCTAAATTCAACATGATGATACTTCCTTAATAATAAATAATGTTTGAGTAAAGGGAGAAAATAGTGGGGCACAAGCTCTCAGAGTTGACTTAAAAATGTGGTCCCCATGAATGCGTGGAAGTAAACTTGATAAGATAAAAGATGTTGCTGGTGTCGCTAACCTGCCAGTGCTGCTATCTGGAGGGGCAAATAGCAAAGTGCTCCAAAAGCTGGGAAGAGGTTATCAAGCATCTGTGATAAAACAGTAAGTACCTAGCTTACTGGAAGGGACACCAGGTTTCCAGTCCCACAGCTTCTTATATGTAGACAACTGAGCTATCATGTCCCTCAATCTCCATGACTTACTCCCTGGAGCTCAAAATGGAAAGAACAGAACCTGTGTAAGTAGTCATTAGAAGGATCAAGTCAGATGCACGGCTCTGTGAAATAAGACGTGTTCTGTGAAAATCAGTGATTGCTACTCACGCAGGCTTATTCATTTCTTTGTTTAAGCAACATTTATTGAAAACCTATGTTGTTCCAAGATAATATAAAGGATGTTGAAATTATGCAAAGATGGGGTGCCCAGGAGGCTTATATGGTTAAGTACCTGACTCTTGACTTTGGCTCAGGTCATGAGCTCCCAGTCATGGGATCAAGCTTTGAGTCAGGCTCTATGCTGGGTGCGGAGCCTGCCTGGGATTCTCCCTCTTTCTCCCGCCCCTCTCTCTCTATGACCCACTCCCGCTCATGCTCTCTTTCTTTCAAAATAAATAAACATTAAAAAAATAAATTATGCAAAGATACAAGGGGGATAGAGAGGACTGAAGTAGCATCTGAAGATGGCCTTATCTACTGTTGGCTCTGAGGTGGCCGATTTGCAGAGGGAAGAGGGGCAGCTCAGGAGGCTTGGGCCATAAGCCTGGCTCAGACACAGACAAGCTGTGAAAGCCTGAGCAGAGCATTTTCACTCTTTTCTGTAATTATCTACAAAATGAAGATGCTGAAACATATTATCCTTGAGGTTCCTTCTAGTACCATCGTTTTATGGAAAGGAGAGTCAGATGTGCGGGAGGCAGTTCACCCTGGATAATAGTTAGAGGTGGACTCATATGCCAGCTCCCCACTCCTTACTTATGTGACTCTGGACAATCACTTCCCTTCCCTGTTTCTCAGTTTCTTCATCTGTAAAGTTAGTATATTAATCATATTATCCTGCAAGAAGTGATTAAGGTTAAATGTGGTAAAACATTTGGCATTGTGTACCTAGAACATAGTAAATGCTCCATTAATAGCAGTTGTTATTAGTCTTTTGTGATTATATTTATAATTATTACTTTTATTTCAGGATCATACATGGTTGGATCTGGATTTTAAAAGGGCAGTGTACCATAATTGACTTCCATTACTAGCTTTTACAAATTTCCCCTTCTGAAAGCAATGTTGAGTTGAGATTTTTCATGCATGTTTAATTTCGACCTGGTAACAAGAGTCTCAGCATATAGTTGAGGAGGAATAGACAAAGCCTTAGCATAGAAAGTGGGCAAAAAGTTGCTATGAAATCAAAGATGTCCTTTCTCTCTTTCATTACCTGCACGACGCCTCCCATGAGAGAAGCAGCCACAGCCATGGAGGTACACATCACACCAAACAAGAGACCTGAAAGAAAGAAAACCCATGACCATCATCCAAGCTGACTTTGAGGGATTTGTTGACTTCCTGCCGGGACTGTCTCTGAGGGAAACCATTTTGGAAAGGAACGCAGTGAGAACTGTCCTTGCCACTCAGCCATCACAAGCCCCAAGAGGGTAAGGAGGTAGACTTTGCTCCCAGTCAGGAAATATGTGCTGGAATCCAGCCTTAAGCGGTTTTTCTCTCCAGGATTCAGAAAAAAAAGTTATCATGTAGATGCAGCATGAAAATGTGAAAAAGACACTGGTCTGGACTAACCCAGACCAAATTGGTGGGGAGTAATTCCAGTTTGACCACTCATCAAAAATCAGCTGAAGAAATTACTAACCTTTCTAGGACTCAGATAGTTCTTCATCTTTAAGACGGCTAAAGTATCTATACATTTTACCTCACAGTGTTTGCAAATCTGGAACGTTTTTCTAATGTTTTCATTTTTAGTGCTTTATTCATGTCATCCTTATGGCCCTTTGTATATTGCATAATGATTTATTTGTTTACGTATCTGTGTGGGAGCCCTACCAAAGCCATCGGAGTACCTAGCCTTGAAGCATCTCACGCAGGGCCTCTAGTACTAGAGGAGCTCACTGAGTGAAGCAACAAATGTGTCTTACTCTTCTTTTTAAGATAATGAGTTCTTTTAAACTACCTTTTAAAAAATAATTGTTTTTATACATCTTTGTTTAAGGATCATTTTAAAATTACATTCAATTCTCATTATAACCCTTAAACTAAATAAGAGAGGGACAAAGAGACAAAGAGTTGGAGATATAGACAGAGACACAGTGACAGAAATGGAAAGAAAATGATTTCGTTTATTCTGTTTGAAATTATCTCTTAGCTAAATATCTAGCTTAGTTCCCAACATGATTATTAATTCAGTTTTATGGAGTACTGACCATATGTCAGGCACTTTACCAGTGTCAGTGCTATAAAGTCAGAATCTGATTCCTGTCCCAAAGATTCTAGGAGTGGGAAGAAGGTACTACACATAAATAATACATCTAATAGTGCCTGGTACATAGAAAGTACCATGCATTTGCCATTATTATTGTTATTATTATTATTATTATTTTATTTCAGGTTTAGTATATGATATACATGATATTTATTTTCAGGAACACACTCTTAAAACGAAATCAGGATAGCGACTTTCAATGCAATGTTTTCCAACTTTTCAGTAAGATAGAAAAATAAGGAAGCTCATGACAAAACTAAAAACCAATTTTGATCAATAAAAACATTTGTAACTCTAAAATTATTCTAAAACAATGTTTTCCCTGATTCGGAATCGCTTCATGAATAAGGAGAACTCTACATACCTGAAAAAAATAACAAAAGACATGTTTGCTGTCTACTACTGATTTTTCTCCTGCTAGGCTAACAGTTAACCGTTCAAGTGAAATTCTAGGCAGCCGTCTCTCAATCAAGGGGTTCTATTTTTTGTGTGCTGACTAGAGAATTGATTCAGTCCCCCTCCCCTCAAACATTTTATTTCCACCACCAGATTACAGTCAATAGCAACCAGTGCGGCACAAAATGTAGGGGAAATTGGTGGAAGTTTATAGAAACCTGGAGTGTATGGCACCACAAACAAAGTAGTAAATGTAGGAGGGAGAGAAAGTTCCACAGTTGCAGCAAATGCTATGAATTTTACAAGTGCTATATCAGCTCAGAGGATCAGAAGATAAACCATAGGCATAGAAGACATTTCTACTATCATAGAATATATTTACAAATATCTCCTAGAAATTGGGAATTGTAATGGGAATAATGGCCGTCCACCTGCTATTAGCTTTAATCTGTGTGCAAGATAATGAATAGATTCAAGGCCATTCACCTACCTAGGTAACAAACATGTGGTCAACATTGATCGCTGCCTCTTTAAGCATAAGTAGAAAAAAAAAAAAAGAAAATAAATATGGAATCCATGGCAGAATATTGCCAAACAAAGGAATGAATATATTCACCTAAAAGCTCAAAAACAGAGTATTCTTTGTAGAAATAATTTACTTTAGAACCCAGAAAGAAAGTATTTAGAAACTGTTTGGCAACTTTAATTTATTTAAATTAATTAATTAATTTATTATTTAATTTATGATGCGAAAACACATAGACTCACTGAGGCAAATAAGTTCAGGTCAAGAGAAAGCAAGTAAGACGAAGAAAGGGAAGATAGGGTGCAACACCAGTAAGTTCAGATGCAGAGGAGTCCAGGTGGGCTAAGGAAGGACTATAAAGAAATTAAAAATGATAATTGATCAAGCACTTCTACTCCTAAGTATTTACCAAATAAAATGAAAATATGTTCACAAAAAGACTTGTACAAGAATATTCATAGCAGCTTTATTCATTATAAGTTCAAACTGAAACAGCCCAGGTCCATCAACAGAAATAGAAGCTTAAAAAACTGTGGTATATCCATACAATGTCATACTACTCAAAAATAAAAAGGGATGAACTACTGATATACAAAACAACACAGATAAATCTCAAAAACAAAAACATGCTGAGTGAAAGGAGTCTTACAAAAAAAGAGTGTGTGCTTTGTGAGTCCATGTATATGAAATTCTAGAACAGGTGAAACTAATCTATAGTGGAAAATATCAGAATAGTGGCTGTTTCTGGAGGTGAGAGGGAGTGGGAGGGTAATGGTAATGATTTATATCTTTAGTGGTTGGGTTGTACATGTTTGTCAAAACTCAGCAAATATATTTACCATTTGTCTATTTCATTGTAGGTAGACTTTTACATAAAAACATTTAGGGGTGCCTGGGCTGCTCAGTTGTTTAAGCGTCCAACTCTTAATTTTGGCCCAAGTCATGTTCCCAGGGTCATGGGATCTATTCCCGCATCGGACTCCACTCTGGGCATGAAGACTGCTTAAGATTCTTTCTCTCCCTCTCCCTCTGCCCCTCACTCACTCACACATGCTTTCCCTCTCTCTCTCTCAGGACAAAAAAATGTAAAACAAGTATTAAATTTTAGTTAATAATGTGTATGCTAAAATAATTAGGGAGAAGTGTACTGATGTATGCAATTTAGTTTTAAATGTATCAAATATATGTTATATTAAGGATGGATAGAGAGATGGATGAATATATGAAATAGCAAGTTTAGGACAATATTAATGGAGAATCTAGGGGCATATATGAGAATTCATGATAAAAATCTTTAAATTTTACTGTGATTGAATTTATACAATAAAATATAAGGAATGAAGCACAGTCATAGAATTAAAATCATTACTGTTAAGAAACTTGCTTTGTGGAGAACTAAAAGCAACATAGTGAGAAAAGTAACACCAGAGGGAAAAAAATTACAAAAATAAGAGGAAAAAAGCAAAGGTTATGGAGAACAAAGAATCCAAATTAGAAGAAACATTTAAGAATAAGGTGATAAAACAATTGGTATTTTCAGACACTTACTAGAAAACCAATTAGAATTTTAAGAACCAACAAAGTTTGGACAAATAGCGAGATGCAAAACAAAATAAATGAAAAGCTGGAGGTGTTCCACATTCATAATAAAGAGTTCAGAAGATACTATGGAAAAAGCATCCCACTCATAATATCGATGAAAGAAGAAAAGGGGAAGGAAAAGGAAAATGAGAAGAAGAGAGAGGAAGAGAAAAGCTGAAGGAGGAAGACATGAGTGTAATTAACATCCAGAATAGAAAATATATACTATTATAGAAAAATACTGTTGCTAGATAGAAAGCTTACAAAGACATTAATTCTTCCCCAAAATATTTTTAGATTTGTGAGACTGAAGCTCTACCTACTGTGCTAATGAGTCATCTCAAAATATTTTTAGATTTAATGCAATCCCATTGGGGAAGTGCGGCTCCATGATGTGCAATAAAGTATTTTAAAGTTAATCTGAAGAATACATAAACATGTACAACCTAAAGTTTGTTTTTGTAGGAAAAATAAAGTTACATCTGAAAAATTTTTTAATTATAAACTAAAAGAAAAGGGACAGGAGTTATTATAGCAGATATTTAAGTAAAACACTATAAAGCTAGAGTATAAAACAAGATGGTATTAGTTCTACAATTGATATAATAATTTAATGAAAATAAGTATAAGATATTCTTAAACAAATCCTTATAGATCAAAGAGTCTTATATTGTAAATTATCATCACTGAAATATTAACCAACAGTGAATAATATTGGATTGATGATGCTGAGAAAATTGACTATGTAAAAAAAAAAAATCCTCATTATAAATCAAATAATTTGAATACATTTAATATGAAATATAAAATTATTTACGGTCTAGAAAAAAATAAGGAAATATTTAAATGGGTTTTGAAGGGGAAAAATTTGTAAGCATAAAGAAATAGACAAAATAGAAAAAGAAATGACACATGTATTTCACCAAATATATACTTACAATATCTGTGCATCAATAAATGTATTTTAAAAAATCTAGAGGACGTTTTTTAACATACACAGGTCACATTTCCTTTGTACATGGAGAGATTTTACAGACAAAATTTCTAATATCTCATCAATAAACAGAAAACATAAATTTTTCACAAAAATACAAATGGTTATTTGTCATCTGACAAATATTCAAATTCACAATAAATCAAAAAATGTAAATTAAAGCAAAAATGTGATGTTATTTGGCCCAAGAAGTTGGCCAATATTTAAAAATGCTAATACTAAGTGCATAGAAAAATATGTCATTACTCACTGCTGCCACACATAAATATTAATTGGACAATGCTGGAAATATTTTTCATAACATATGTCAAGAACTTCAGTGAATTTTTATTATTTGACATGGTAATTTTTTGGAGATCTTTATTAAGGAAAAAAATTATGTATGCCATCATAGATTAATGTACATGGGTATCATTATAATGTTACAAAAAAATGAAAAAAGATTTTTAAAAGTAACAACATAAAAATAAAAAAGTAAGCCATTTTGTGGGATATTAAGCAAACATTAAAAACCCATGTTTTCAAATACTGCATAAATGACAAAAGAAAATGCTCACTATAGTATCCTAGAAAAAAAACCAACCAGGAGCAAAATTAGGTATAATTTTATTTAAAAAGTGCATATATTTTCTCCAATTATCTATATTTTCTGTAATAAGTGAATAAGCATATAATTTGTTTATAGCTAAAAAGAAACAAGCTGTGTAAAACTATAATTTAGTATGATGAGTGCTACAGTAAGCATAAACATAACAGGCAATGTGGGATTAAGCAAGAAGCAGTTATTCCTAGAAGTGAGTTTACCAGGAGTTTGGTAATAAGATTCTTAAGAAAAGAATTTGGCATAATGTACAAACTTGTCAAATCACCATGTTTTACCTGAAACTAAAACTGAAACTAAAGTAATATTGTGCGTCAACTATACTAAAAACATTAAAATAAATAAATAAATAACAATTATAAATAATAAAAAAGGAAGAGGTTGACCCTTTAGACAAATGGCCGGCTACAGTGAGCAGACATCTTCCCATGTAGAGGGACAAATGTGATCGCTACAAGGCATCATCCGATAAATCTAGAGTGTAGGGGAACCACAGAAGAGTGTCAAATATAAGGTTGGTGAAAGGTAAGCTAGCCGGCAATTCTTTCCTGTTACCCTCCTGGTATCTTTGGAAGTGTGAATCCATATGTGAAATTCCTTCTACGTCTCAGTGTGCATTTGTGCTTGTAAAAGAGTACTGAATTGCATGTGCAGGGTTTGGGCATGTCCCACATGTACATTTCACGACAGGGAGTAGAAGATCCACCAGCTGTACCTACATAAGCCTTTACTGATCCACGTGCTCAGCTTGTCGGAGAGATGGGGAAAACAGCTCTTGACAAAATCCTCAAAGGTCACTGTTGCTAAGGCATTGATGCTTGCAGCCACAGTGCTACAGGGAGAGAAAAGCAAGAACACAGTCCAAGCTAAATAAAGCTGACCAGCCTGCCCTGTCATTCAGAGCAAATAGACAAGACAGGCTCTAGAAACAAAAAACAGATGCAGTCATATGCCCTTATTCTGGGACTTCTGGGGAGCAACATGGCCCGCCTACTCACTCTTCAAAGCTGTTTCTGTGCTTAGTGCTGTTTGATTTCTTCTTCTAACTCTAGTGAAGATGCTAGGCTTTCATGCCCTAATGCCTACTAATGCCCCTGAACAAGACATTAAATGAGTTAGCAGGCGGTGATAGATGGGTTGTGCATGGGTCTGTGTGTGTGTGTGTGTGTGTGTGTGTGTGTGTGTGTGTGTGTGTGTGTTTAAGTTGGACTTGAGGCAGGAAACACTGACTATCCTAATCCAGGAATAAGTATAATTTGCCATTCAGTAATCATTCATTTGTACCATTTATGCATCTCTCCATTCTAGGTATTAGGCATATGGTTGTGAACCAGAAAAGCATAGACCTTACGCTCTACTTGGTGACATGGACATTCAACAACTGATTACACAATTGATCACAGGTGGTATGAGGGAAAATACCACGGTGCTATGAAAGTATGCCTTACAGAGTCCTAAAGTGACATGAAGTTAGGGAATTCTTTCCTTAGGAAATGATTAAGATAGGCACTGAAAGGACCCATGCAAATTGGGGAAAAGATGTTCTAGAGCAGAGGGAATATTATGTTTAAATGCCTCTAGACGAAAAACTTGTTGCATTCAACAACCTGAAGCCACCCAATTGGGTAGAATGCAATTATTAAGGGAGAAAGGAGCAAAGGATAAGATGGAAATGGGCAAAGACTAAAACCACATAAGAAATTTGATGCTCTATCTGACTTTCCATTCAGGGTCCACTTTTATGGCCTTGAAACTCATTTTGATGACAGAGGACCTGGAATCGGGGTTTTCTTTACAGAATAGCATGAAAGCTTATTTATTTCCTCATATAGAACAACTTCCTCCTTGGAGTCGTAGCAGGAATAATCTCTCCATAGAATACACTGCCAAGTGTGTCCCTTTCTTAGAATTTTTGGTCTTGAGACCAAAAGAGCCAACCATTCTTTTACGGGGAAATTATCTTTTGACAAATATGTTTTCCAATCTGGAGTGACTCAGCCTTAGAACAAGAGAAAAAGATAAGAAAAGCTCTGTAGAGAGGGACAAAATAAAAGCTAGAGTGTCACCCCTCTTGTGTTTGACTCTCTGGTGCTCATTTTTTCTGTCCTTAGTTTCCCTGAGATCTTAATCTCTACACCACAGAATGGTATCAATTTGCATTCTTGATCCTAAAAAGAATATTAGTAAAAACAATTCAGTAATACACTGAATTAGAATTACACACCAAAGCAAGTTAAATCATTGTATAAATTCAAGGATGTTGCTGTTTTGGAAATCTGTCAGCATATTAATATGCCAAAAGAAAAAAAAAAAGCCATTTCAAAAATGGAAAAAATTTACTATTTATATCTGTGATAAAAGCTTTCCTAAAAGTAGAACAAATACATACATTTTCTTCTTTTTTATAATTTATTAACTTAAAATGAATATTCTTAAATATTAATAATACCTCTCAAATTAAAACTTGTTATCCCATTTAATGATAAATTCCAAGGTCCATTTCCATTAAAGTCATAACAAAAATGAGAATTTCTGCTAATCTCAATTATTACCATTATTTTCAATGCACAAGTATATGAGAGTGACCTGAGAAGTGAAAACTCAAAAGTAATTGCAGATATCATGATTTATGTACAATCAAATCCCAAAGAATTAACTAAAAATAATTAGGGAAAAAATCTAGATATCAAGGGAAATTGTGTAAGAAGGAAAACATTATGAATAACAGGAATTAAATCATATACAAAGCATAATGGTTAAAATTATTAGTGTTTGTATCATTATAGATAAATAGACCAAAGAAATATAAAGAATATCCAGAAAAAGTCCCAAGTATATAGAAGAATATAAGATATAATAAATATAGCATTTAAAATCATGGATGAAAAGATAGCTTATTTACTAAAACGTAACAGGACAACTGGCCACTAACTTAGAAGGAAAATAAGTGTGGGGAGCTCCACTTCATTTTTTATGCCACACGTATAGTCTACATGATTTGATGACTTTATTATTTAATAAGACCACAGATATACTAGAATGGTGTCTGGGTGTTTAGTTATAATAATAGAACGGAGAAGCCTTTCTAAGAATATTAATCCAGAAACCATAATGTAAAAGAATTGGTAAATATAAATTAAAATCTGCATATATTCAGAATACAAACAACAAATGAGAAAAAAATTAAATATATGCCAAGCGGTTACTTTTCTTGTTTATAATGAGGAAAATTTTTAAAAATTAACCAAGAACATGAACAGGCATGTTACAGAAAGAGAAATACAAATGACCAATGGAAGTAGGGAAATGTAGCCAATCCCACTTATGGTTAATGGAATTCATATTCAAATTAGCTACCATTTTTCACCTATGCGTTTGGCAAATTGAAAAGTTTGTTACCACCCAATAGTGGTGGTAGTGTGAAGAAAGAGACATTCTGGTATTTTCTTTTTAGAATATAAACTATTGAGAATTTTTGCAGTTGAATTTAGCAATGTCCATGAGAAGTTTAAATTAATTATTTTGACATAGTAATTCTACTTCTGGGAATGTAGCCTATATATATCCTTGCACAACTTCACAAAGATATACACGGTAATGTGTTATGGATTACATGTTTGTGTTCTGTCACAACTCATATGCTGAAGCCTAACCCCCAATGTGATGGTATTTGGAGCTGGGGCCATTGGAAATGATTAAATTATGTCGGAGGAGCTCTTATAAATGGGCTTAGCGACTTTATAAAGAGATCCCAGAGAGCTCCCTTATGCCTTCCACAATGTAAGGACACAACAAGAAAATGGTCATGAATGTGAGCCCTTACCAGACACCAAATCTGCCAGGGCCTTGATCTTAGACTTTCTAACCTTGAGAACTGTAAGAAATTGTTTTTTATAAACCACCTAGTGTATGGTATTCTGTTATAGCAGTCTGAACAGACTAAGACATAGATTTGTTAGATATTTCTTACATTAAAGGATTGGTCAAATAAATTACAGATTAAAAAAAAAGAGTAGGGTAGATCTATGGATGTCGAGAGATTCCTAAATTATATTAACTTAAATGAAACTGCATATACAATACGATCCTTTTTTCATTCACTAAAAGGTATATATGTTCCCATAAGCAAAGAAATTTTCGAGTTCATTGACAAGAAATTGTTAACATCGGCTAATTATATGGGTTGAAACAATGGATTTGAGGAATAAGATACAAAGCCTTTACTTTCATCTTCTGGTACTGTTTGAATTTTGACTCTGACCATTTTACTATCTTAAAATTGGCCTTTGTCAAACCTTATCAATGATTATCTGCAACTAAGCTCCAGAAGGGAAATGAGGCTTTTCCAACCAGCTGAGTTCATACAGGCAGAGAGTCTGGCATAAAGGAAGGTAATGATACTACATTGTTCTCAACACTGTTGCCTCCACCCTTCTCCAAGTTACCAGCATCTCTCACCTGCATCAGAGCAAATGTCTGCTAACTGGTTCCCCACTTTCACCACTCTTTCTTTTATCGTTGTCACTTGCCCTGATAGAAGCCTGAAGCTTCACTTGTATGGCATCACTCACTCCCTAGCTTCAAACCTTCTGAGAAAACTAGTAATGGGAAACCTCACTAAAATGCAGTCAGGAGGTTTCGACAGGAGGCGATCTCATGCCCTACCACTTATAGTCAATTGCAGACCCCTGAGGAAGGTAGGGACTTGACCTTGCACTTGGATACTACTCTCTATTCCAGCTTGAGGAAGAGCAGATTTCCCCCCCGCCCCGCCAGCAACCAATCAGCCAATGAAAAGCTGCTGCACTTTGAACTCTCAGCTTACTCCAATGGTCTTTTAGTTCATAATAGCCTTCCCAATTTAGTCCTTTTCTCCTAAAAAAAAGCATACCTCTCCTTTGTTCCCCAGACTTGCATAAGGTTTTGCCACAGCTTATTTGTCCTGGATTATAATTCTCTTTTGTTTCCCAATAAGTCCCAATAAATCCATCTTTAGCTGGTAAGATAATTGGCAGTTTTTATTTTTAACACTTCAAATGCCTTCCCATTTATCTTAACATCCAAACTATTTCATAAAGTTTTCTGATAAAGTTTTAGACATTGTGTGAAGTGAAGCATCCGGCAGGCCAGCTGACACACAGTAAGTTCTCAGGTGGATTACTACCACCATCATCCTTGTCATCTCATGCCCTTGCCATCACCACTGTCATTGTCATCAGCATCATCAGACTGGGGTTGTCACTATACTAACCTCAGAGTTCCGCTGAAGGCACAAGCCACAAAGAGTCCAGGCAGTCCTGGCATTGTGAAAAATATCTCCATGACAAAGTATGGCATCAGCTTTGGAGATAAAACAAGGTAGAATTAGTGGTCTTATCAGCAGAGTCTGAAATACGAGAATGTTGATGTTTAGCAAAAGGAGGTGGAAAAAAAGACAAAAAATAAATAAAAATAATAGAGGAGTTTGCATGGACTAAGGTTGTTATATGCTTGCAGTTGAAGTTATGGTCAATCCAATTTCATGGGACCTGAGGTCCAGCTCTAGCTGTAAGGGAGGAGGAAGGGTGGGAAGGGGCAGCCGATAATAGGAAAAAGGGTTGGATGAACTTTACAAAGTTCAGGAACTTGTTTTATTTTTCTTATGTTTGCAATGTATGCCATTCCCTTGCCTGTTTACCCTTAATGTTGGCAGTTAAAGTCTAACAACAAAAGCCTAAAACAGGTCTTCAGGGAATCTAGGTATTATGATTCTACTCCATAGCCAGATTTGTGAGAGGGGGAAACCTCTACCCCCAGGACATAGGGGATAGTGAAATATACAGAGGGGAGAGAGGTAATGGTTTCTCCTTAGCATATCCTCCACAAATGGAGGGTTTTAAAAATGTTTATATATTAATTTAAAGAGAGAGAGAGAGAGAGAGAGACAGAGAATCCCAAGCAGGCTCAAGGCTCAGCACAGAGCCCAATCCCAAGTCCAGTTTGGGGCTTGATATCACCACTGCAAGATCATGACCTGAGCCAAAAACCAGAGTTGGACGCTCAACCACCTGAGTCACCGAGGTGCCCCATGTAAATGGAATTTTTGAAATTGCATTTAATGTAGTACATTGGGTTGATGGTGTTCAAGCTATGATGAGAACACATGAGCAGAAGCATTATAGAAATAAGAGTCATTGTGTTCAATCTGAGCATAAAACATCTTTAATGAACCTTGAGACATATAGCAAACAAGCGAAAGGCCTCATGGACAACCAAGTCATGGGTTCAAGCCTAACCTCTACTCTTCAGCCTTGTCCTGGCCCCTGGCCTTATCTTCAAGGACAAGGTGAGATACCTTTTTATGTGTCACTCACCCCTATTAGAACAGGTGTGTAGTGATATCACCCAAGAGAAGAGGAAAGCTGTCAACTCTGTGGAGCTTAGGAAGTGCCTTGAGATCCAGGTGGAAAAAGAGAAAGAACCCATATCACTCATTGATGGCCAGAAGCAAACTGATTTCAGCCATTCCCTCTGACCCCAAGGGAACACATACCTGGTCTGGTGCTGAGATAATGCCAGAAGTCCAAGGATCACAGTCTTTGAAGTGGGAGTACATGATTAAGCCAGAGAAGACAGCACATACCAGAATGATCCAGAGACCCAACAAGTTAAAATACAAGGCTCTAGAAAAGAACACACAGATCTATTGGTAGCCTCTATGCCATATTACAGAATAATGAAGACATCACCAAAAATTCGAGGTAAAAATTTGGGGGCTTTTTGCTATAAAATAAAATTCCACACCCTTCAAGAACCATTACATTTTACATTTTTGCAAATTTTTTTTTGCTTGGGAATCTTACTGACTGATTACAAAATTTGAATGAGGATCTTTAATGGCTTTTCTATTGAAATCAGGAGTTTTTCTGAACAGTCTCAATGTGTGGTATAAGATCTTGGATGAAATTTCACATACCGATCACTCATATTATATAACCTCCAGTGATTTTCCCCCCACTCAATTCATAAAACTGTCAAAAGGTGAACTTACATTTTAACATCTTTCCTTCCAGGAGGATAATGAGGTAAATGTAGACACATTTTGGAAATATTCACTTTGGAGACTGATCCAGATAAAATTTAAAGTTGATTTTTTTTGAGAGAATAGAAAGTATACAAAAGCTAAGGTCATTTTGTCCATATTCTGGGGAGCATTTATTTTTATTGTACAACACACAGGTATGCTTAAGTCTAGTTTGAGTGCCTTGGCAGTATGCTATGGCTATATTGTAGCCATTACTGATTTTTGAAAGTCAAATATTACAAATTTTCTTCATCTCAAGGAAGACTTGAAAGTGGGCTGGACTTGTATAAACAATCTCATTCTGGAGAGAGTCTCAAAGGGCCAGAGAGCAACAGTGGGAAATTTCTTGGATCCAGTCATTGTTCAAAGGGAATCAGATACATCTGCATTTGAATATAAGGACAGGCATTCATTTCAAAGTCTCCTAACACTTGTAAAGTATAGGTGAACCTAGCTTTCATAACACCCTTAAATCAAACTATTCATTTATGAAACAAATATGGTTAAATAATTATCTCACTTGGATGTTTCTATCTTACACTACTTACATTAGAAAAGGACTTATCCCAGAAGTTACTTCTTTGAGAGTACTCTAACAATGCTTGGTGTTGAGTTACACGTTTGTTAAGTTTTTTTAAATTTTTTTTTAACGTTTATTCAGTTTTGAGAGACAGAGACAGAGCGCGAGTCAGGGAGGAGCAGAGAGAGGGGGAGACACAGAATCCAAAGCAGGCTCCAGGCTCTAAGCCGTCAGCACAGAGCCTGACGCAGGGCCTGAACCCACAAACAGTGAGATCATGACCTGAACCAAAGTCAGACACTTAACCAACTGAGCCAGCCAGGTGCCCCAGGTTTGTTAGTTTTTGTTTAGAGGGGTTGAGTTAAAGACAGTTGTTTGGGAATACAAGCGACACATGAGGTGGCCAATACCTACTAACTGCTCTGCTTGTACTCTCGCTCTCCTTCCTTCCAGACAACTGGATTCAAGCCGTTACTCAGGCCACTTCCGAGAGAGGCCTCCCTGACCTTCTTTATCTCCAACAGTCACTTTCAGCTGTCTTTTCTGTTTCCACTCCTTATACTATTTTACATCTTTACAGCATTTATGATACTTTGAAATTGTATAATATATTCATTTGCTTATTATTGGTTTCCCCCAGTCAAACAAACACAGTGATATAGAATATAGGCATGTAGGATACATGAAATTATTTTATTTGGGGTAATAAATAACTGAATGGATGAATGAATTAATGGTAGAAATTGATTACAATATGATTGTACTCTTTATATCATTTATTTTTTAAAAAGAACATTGGGCCCAGAGTCATAAGACTTTATCCTTAACAGCCATTTGACCTTAGACAAGTTATATAACACCCTGAAGTGGTTAAATCATCTGTAAAAAGAGTGTTAACACACCTGCTTTACTTCTATTATAGAACTAGTATAAGGATTGAATGAGTTACACTTTGTTAAAATAAATGTAGGTTATATAGCCATATAGAGAACATTCATACATTATCCAAAACAATTTTAAAGCTTCACCAGTCAACTGTGGGAAATAAGAAACCAAGGGTGAGACTGTATTAAATACTAAAGTCCTTGTGTTATGAATTTTTTTAATTAGAAATGGACTGTGATTCTTTACAAGCTAATTCTCCTACTTGTAACTTAAGCCACTCCATTGATTCATTCAAAAAATATCCATCAGGCATCTCTACGTACTAAGTTGTTCTAGATACTGGGGTATAGCAGTGAGCAACAGAGAGCCTATCCTCGTGGAGATTAAATTCTGGGATTAGAGTCAGGTGATGATCACTGAAATGTGATAAATGAATATGATGCTTTTAGATGTGATAAGAGATATGAGGAAAACAACTAAGGCAGTGGGAATAGAAGAAAAGTGACTTGTGTGGGTGTGCTCATCTTAGTCAGGAGATGGGCTAGAGATGGCAAGGGACCTGAGAACCTGCATCAGCCCATACTACTCCCATAGCACCATTTATGATCAGTAGTCTTGAAAGATAAACTGGGGTCTAGAAACAAGAGGAGGTGAAGTCAGCTTCCAAGGAGCACATCTAAAATGACATGGTGGGTGATAGTATTTCTAGGTGCGAGGAAAATCGATCAGACTTAAGATCAATCAAATCATCTTTAGTGAGTAACCAGCATTCCTGGCCATGAAATTATATGCATAAATAAACACCTGGTTTTAACTCATGGACACATTCATGAACATTCTGAATCTATTTTCACCTACAAATGTTTCAGGATGTATTTTCCCAACTAGCAGAGCTTTTCCTAAACTCTGATGGAATGTTTTAGATGGAATCTCAGATAATTGAACAGAAGCAGAGTGTTTAATCAACATTCTGCAGAGGTTCCTAGGTGAGAACCGATGGGCAGCTGGCTCCAAGTGGCCTTCGGCTCCCCCTGTGGTGAACCTTAAGGCTTCCGTTGCCTGACAAGTAAGAGACCGTGCCACATCCTCACTGCAGCCTTCCTTCCAGCTGCACGCACTTCAACTATCCTGACCATTTGGACTGACTTTTTATTCCTGAACTGTATGAACTAAGTCAGCTTGGATTCTCTCAGGTAAGTCTTTTCTAAAGAGAATTTTTTTTTTATTTTTTCACCTTTCCTTATTCTCACAAAATTCCTATCATAGCAGTGTGACTGGGTGGCTCAATTGGATAAGCATCTGACTCTTGATCTCAGCTCAGGTCATGATATCAAGGTTCGTGAGATAGAGCCCTGCATCAGGCCCCGCACTGACAACATGGAGCCTATTTGGAATTCTCTCTCTCTTCCTCTCTTTCTGTCCCTCCCTTACTCTCTCTCTCTTTCTCAAAATAAATAAATAAACTTAAAAAAAATTTCCTATCATAGCTCTGGTCCTTCCACAGAAGTGAGGATGGGTGGAACCAGGAGTTGCAATCCTAAATGCTTAAGAAATCAAGTACGGTTTTTCTCCATGAGTATATCTCCTTTTCTGACAGTTTTCATACCCATTAAATACTCATGCAATAAATTCCAGACTTCAGGCAACTATTATGAATGTAACTTCATTGACTTTTGCTTGATTTCAACTCACTAAATGAGACTTAAAGATATTCAAATACAAACACATACTTGGGTGTGTCTACACGCACACACACACTCCTTTGTATACAGACACACATAAATGTGTATATTTCTACTTAAATACATGTTTCCAGGTTGTGTTTATACATACATACATGTCAGCATGGTCTTCTTGAAGCATTACTTTTTAAGTAAGTGATAAATATTTAATAAGCACCAAATATTATTCTTGACCATGTGGAAAAAATGATGAAAAAGGTACATTTCCTTACTTTCAGGAACTATTGTAGTAATAGGGAGAAATTAGGCATGTTCACAAGAAAATATAATGTAACACGACCATAAGACTAAAAAAGTCTAGATGTAACAGAGAATTATTATTTATTTCACCATAAAATCATTCCCTATAGAGATACAGTCACCTCCATTTTATTTATTTTGTTTTATTTTTAAAATTATATATAGAGAGAGTGTACAAGAGAGGGGCAGAGGGAGGGAGAGAATCCCAAGCAGGCTCCCTGCCCAGTGCAGAGCCTGACACATAGCTTGACCCACCACCCTGGGTTTCTGACCTGAACTGAAATCAAGAGGTAGACACTCAACTAACTGAACCACCCAGGCACCCCCAGTCAATGCCATTTTAAAACAGAATTTTAAATGAATTTTAATTTTATTTATTTTTAAAGAAGGTTCTATACCCAACATGAACTCACAACTCCAAGATCAAGGATTGTGTGCTCTACCGAGTAAGCCCGGCAAGTGCCCCTAAATGAATTTTAATTTTAAATGAATTGCGAAATCAAGGTCACACTTGATCTTACATTTTAAGCAATTCAGCTCTTTGATGAAGTGATGATCTTGTGTAGATAGTTTGTTAATATTATTTATTGTAATAGAATATGAATAAGGGATCATAAATTAATGGAATCCTAGATAATGTTTTCAATTCTTCCTTCTGAGAGTGTGTGAAATATATAAGTAATATGTGCTCTTTTGGAATTAAGTTACAAAATGGTGAACCATCTCCCAGCAATGTTATCTTTTATTCAGCCTAAAGAAAAAACTATGCATTGAAAGTATTTTAAAATCAGTTGTGGGAAATATAAACCAGTGGCTGTTTCTCATTCTAAGAAACGTGGAGGGCATCCTGACAAATCTGGGGATGCTGGTATTTGGACAGCAACAATGAGGATAAAATGTCCGTTTTAGATGTAATTCTAGCTTATTGCTTCCAGTTCCGCAGAATAGTACATCACTTCCTTCAATCCCCGTTCTAGAGCGAGATGCCTTGAAGAGCTTGGAAAAGGCTTCACAAGTTGTGTCCCTGTTGGAGTCCTTCATGGTAAGCAGGCCGGGCAAGACCGGTGACTGCTAGCTCGGGGCAAGAATTGAAATGGCGGAAGCCCGGTGTCTTACCTCATTATCTTGTCTTTCCTTCTTTTAAACCTGTCCTTGGAAAAGTTTGAGGGTATTTAAAAGAAAAATAGCTCAAGAGACCACAAGTTGAATCAAATAAGTGATAGGGGCTATCTCATCGCAGAAACTGTGAGTAGAAAATATATGCTATCTACCTCTGCATTGCCACCCATGGCACCCGATTTAACCTAGTAATTTCTCAATAAATGGAGGTAGCAAATGCTGGAGTGCAAACGCAGGAAGATGTAAGCTCAAACCCACTTCCCTGCCAAGATGGGAGTAGTAATAGCTGCCTCAAAAAATTGTTGAAAGGGTTAAATAAATCTTTCCATTTCTTTGTCTCACACACACACACACACACACACACGTGCAAGCATATAATAACTACCCAATATGGGAAAAGAAAACAGAAATTGTTATTTATAACTCACAGTTTTGCATGTTTTTCTGTTTTGCAAGAGATGCATCGCTGTATGGTCGACTGATTAACTCCATAGATTCCGAGCCATGTAAAAGTTCCTCCCACTGAGATTGTCCAAAAAGTGTGCCGCCTGAGAGGGTCCACATCAAAGCTATGGGGCAGAGAGAAGTGAGTGAACAAAGATGTTCCTTTGATGCCAGATATTATTGAAGTTGCTGAGGTCATGCAGCTAAGTCTTTATAAAACATGGAAAAATAGTACCGGACATACTCAAGTATATTCAGTCGAGATCCATTTGTTGATTGCTCTATTACATTGTGTAATCCACCAGCATGAGCTGATCCTTGGATGAGAACCGTTAAGAATCCCACAATCATGACAACCATCTGAAATGCATCTGTCCACACCACTGCTTTTAATCCTCCCTGAAATGGAGAGAATTGATGTGAGTTCTTGAAACGGAAGACTGCAAGTCTTCCAAATCTTTACAGCCTCTCCGCTGATGCAATTTCTTTCTTTCTTTCTTTCTTTCTTTCTTTCTTTCTTTCTTTCTTTCTTTCTTTCTTCCTTCTTTCCTTCCTTCCTTCCTTCCTTTCTTTCTTCCTTCCTTCCTTCCTTTCTTTCTTTCTTTCTTTCTCTCTCTCTCTCTCTCTTTTCCTTCCTTCCTTCCTTCCTTCCTTCCTTCCTTCCTTCTTTCCTTCCTTCCTTCCTTCCTTCCTTTTTCTTTCTTTTCCTTCCTTTCTTTTCCTTCCTTCTTTTCCCTTCCTTTCTTCCTCTCTTCCTTCCTTCCTTCTGCCCTTCCTTCCTTCCTTTCTTTCTCTTCCTTACTTTCTTTCTCTTCCTTCCTTTCTCTTCTTTCTTTCTCTCTTTCTTTCTTTCTTTCTTTCTTTCTTCCTTCTTTCCTTCCTTCCTTCCTTCCTTTCTTTCTTCCTTCCTTCCTTCCTTTCTTTCTTTCTTTCTTTCTCTCTCTCTCTCTCTCTCTTTTCCTTCCTTCCTTCCTTCCTTCCTTCCTTCCTTCCTTCCTTCCTTCTTTCCTTCCTTCCTTCCTTCCTTCCTTTTTCTTTCTTTTCCTTCCTTTCTTTTCCTTCCTTCTTTTCCCTTCCTTTCTTCCTCTCTTCCTTCCTTCCTTCTGCCCTTCCTTCCTTCCTTTCTTTCTCTTCCTTCCTTTCTTTCTCTTCCTTCCTTTCTCTTCTTCCTTTCCTCTTCTTTCTTTCTCTTCTTTCTTTCTTCTTTCTTTCTTTCTTTCTTTCTTTCTGTCTTTATTCAAAAGTCACTGAGGTATTTTATGTGCCAAGTATTATGTTATGCATGGGAATAAAAATGGTAAGTGAAAAAAGGCAAGTTACTTCCTTAACTTCATAGAATTTATAACCTGGTGGGAGAAGCAGATACCAGACAATAATATAACTAATTATTTAAGATTGTGGACAGTGCAGTTAAGAAGGACAGGTAACTATGAAAGCGTAGAGCAGTGAGTCCTGACCTGGTCTTGAAGAAGCTATGTTGGGAAGAATAAGTAGGAATTTACTACACACAGAGGACAAGAAGAGAGAACAGCATGTGTGAAGGATGGAGATGTATGACTACCTGAAGAAATGAGAGAATGCTAGAATATACAGATAGAGACACATACAGAATGCCCAAAGGAAGCGTGCTGAATTTGCTAGAGGCCAGAACACACGGATTTTGACAAGTCTAATGAAATGATTTCTTAAGAGCCATAAGAGAGCATTAAAGAGGGGTGCCTGGGTAGCTCAGTCGATTAGGTGTCCAACTTCATATCAGGTTGTGATCTCATGGTTTTTGCATTCAAGCCCCATGTCGGGCTCTGTGCTGACAGCTCAGGGCCTGGAGCCTGCTTCAGAATCTGTGTCTCCCTCTCTTTCTGCCTCTCCCCCACTCATGCTCTGTCTGTCTCTCTCTCAAAAATAAATAAACATTAAAAAAAAAGTTTACAAAAAGAGAGAGCATTAAAGAGATTTACATGATGAGAGATGTTGTTTGTTTGCTTCATAACGGTGCAAGGGGTTGTTGTGTGGACAACAGATTGCTGGACCATGAAAAGAAAAGAAGGAGCAAGAGATATGCTCAGAGTTGATTTTGGTAGTCTTTGCCTAAGATGACAGAGGTTTGAAGCAGGGTAGAGATGGAAAGAAGTGGATGGATTTGAAAGATATTTGGGAGGTCAAATCAACACAACGTGTGAATAATTGAATACAGCTTTTGAGGAAGTGAGGGAGTTGAGGATAATCACCTGGGCCTGTTTATACAACATCAAAGATATTTTTTTTAATTGAGGGACAGTAAATAATTTGGGGGGAAATGAGACGATATAAGGCTGAGAAAGAAGAAAAGAAAGAACAATAGATTCCGGACATTCCTGGGGAAAGGAGTTTTAAGAGGTAGAGGATGATCAAATAGTGAGGTGAACCAAGCAGATTCTGGAGAGATCAGTCTAGCAGTAGAACTCAGGACAGAGGCATGAGACAATAGGTTAACATGGTGGTTATCAAAACCGATCCTCTTCAGAGTCTCTTAAAGAGTCTGAAAACAAACAAACACCAATGTCCCAGCCCCAACCCCGAAGATTCTGAATAAATTGAGGTGTGGGTTGGGACCCAGTCCTGCATGTTCTCTGAAATCTCCCCTGGGCTTCTAATATACAATTCTAACTGAGATCACAGGGGCCAGAGAAAAGGAGGTGAAAAAGAGGCTGCTAGAGTAATCCAGGTATAGAATCCCTCAGGATCACAGTGAAGGTGGAATGAGCAAATTTGGGAAAGCTTAAATGAAATGATTTTTAAAAAGTGCTTTGGAAATGAATAAGCACTCTGAGAATGGAAGGACGTGGTATTTTTAACACTGAAAAATAGAATTATCATCCCCAGCTACTCCTCCAGAGTGTCAAGAACTTCTGTGAAAAGATGATAGGCGTCATCTTTATCTGGAGAAGAAAGGAGACATTGGGGTTGCCCTATCCTTTCTTTTGTAATTAAAATATAACTTAATAAATAGACATCAGAGTCCCTCCAGAGGTCTTGCATTTGCATATTGTGTTCACACCGTGACTTGAGGAATAATTGGTACTTACTTCCCACCTCCCAAATAGTGGTATTTTGATTTTCTTTAAAGACATTAATGCTCTAAATCCAAATCACAACATCTGATTTTAGTGATTGAAGACCAACTGTTAAAGATCTCAGTTTCCAGAGGCTACTTGATATTGGTTATGCAAAAATATGTGTAAACCTGAACTTCAGTTAGACAGGACACAAGAAAACAAAACACGTTATCAAATCTACAGCAAAAGAAAGATTATAGCCACCATGAAAATTCCTATGACTCTATAACTCTTTCATGCAATGAGACACACACACACACACACACACACACACACACACACACACCACTGATCCATAACCCTGATCATGAGATGACACTGATGTATTTAATCAGTCCGTGATGTTTGAAATCTAATGTTTACTTCACTAGATTGCAAGTCTCTGAGTGGCAGGAATCACTTATTGTTTTAGTCTTCCGCCGGTTATCTTGGATCTGCTATGCATTCACAGGATTATACAGAGTTTGCAATATGAGCAACACGTGTTGGATAAATAAGCCACTATTGTAGTGAGATCCAGAAGCCTGGAACCTGGCTAGAGAGAGAAGAGATGGGACAGAAGTGTGGTAAGGGATTAAATGGGTGGATTGATGCATATCAGGAAAGATTTCCGAGACTAGACTAAGAGGATTATACTTTATCTTGTGAACAATGGGAAGCAAGAAGAGAATCGGGTCACTTAAGTGGAATGAAGAAATGGGTGATTAAGATCAATCTTAAAGGCATGCAGGGTGGAGGGAAGCACTGAAAGCAAGTAAGAGACAGTAAATTTAATATTACTTGTTTCTGACATCTTACCTTTTGGTTTCTCATTGTGCCTTCTCTATTTTTTTTTTTTTCCTTTTTTCTTCTCCTGCTTAAATCACTTGAGGTTTTGTTTTTTATTGTTTCAATTCCCTTTTTCCACTTTGACTGTTTTATTTAAATGGGACTTCTTGAAATTTTGCCATCAATCTTTAAGTTAGAATCTAGGTTTAAAAAATGTCTTAATCCCCAACAATTCAAGGATTTTAAAACCACCAAGTCTGAGTATCCTCTTCCTGATTTACATGCTATTGCTGTCCAAATAAGGGCTATTCTTTTTCTTAATCCCAAGAATTATATGTAACAGTAATTGGTAGTATTAGTATATTTTATAATATTATAACTTATATATTATATAATTAGATATGTAAATTATACCATACTAAAAAAAATTCTTTATCATTAAGTACCAAAAATTGTTTGACTAGACTTACTAAATGTTTATATTTTATTTTCTTATCATCACTTCCTCCATCTAAAACTGGATAATTTTCCTTCTTCCCACAGTACTTCCTCCAGGTTTTTCTCAGAGGAGGATATATTACTGGTAAATTCTCTTAGTTCCTGACAGTTCCTGAAAGTTAGCTTTTTGCTGAATATACAATTATAGGTAGACAATTGTTTTCTGTCAATGCTTTGAAAATATTATTTCACTGTTTCTGCCTTCCATTGTTGTTGCTAAGAAGTCTGCCTTCGGTGTCCCTAGCAATGCATCTAGTCATCCCTGTAGGGGTAGATGCTATGGAGCGACTAATGTGTCATATATGGCCAGGGGCATATATGGTATATGGACCAGGAGCTTATTTTTAACCTAGGTAAGAGGTATGTGTCTAGAATAGAAAGAACCAGGGTAGTGAGAATAGGTTGAAAAAAAAAAGACAAAAATCAGTAGTGCAAAGAAATGGAGGAATTTGAGTGTATGAAAAAGAGAAGTAGGAGCATTTTTAAGTTGTATATTTTCACGATAAATGTTCAAAGAGTATCTGATACGCACACAATACCAAAATCCATGGATGGTCTGCTCTATGAAAGTATAGAATGACTTGATTTTTCTCTATAGAGGAGAAAAGAAAATCCAACTATCTGAAAACCACCATCATATTTTTAACTGGTTCTTTACAGCCTCTGTATGTGGTTGCCAATGACTCAGAACAGTAAATATTCCAATTGCAGGGCATGATAATCGGTACTCAATAAATGTGTTTTTGAACTAAACTGATTTTTTTTAATGTTTATTTATTTTTGAGACAGAGAGAGACAGAGCATGATTGGGGGAGGGGCAGAGAGAGAGGGGGACACAGAATCCGAAGCAGGCTCCAGGTTCCGAGCTGTCAACACAGAGCCCGACGCGGGGCTCGAACCCACAGACCGCGAGATCATGACCTGAGCCGAAGTCGGACGCTCAACCGACTGAGCCACCCAGGTGCCCCTGAACTAAACTGATTTTAACAATTATATAAATTTGTTGCCAATGCCACCCAGCGTCCTTGATTAAAAGCTGAGCATGTGTTAAGCCAAATGTTAATGTAATCCAAGATTATCCATAAATAAAGGCAAAAACCAGCTGTGGAATCCTCAAGTTTACACAATACCAGCATCTTGACCATTCATACATACATTTTGTCTTTCTCAGTCACCAGGCAGTGAAATATATGCAACCTATAGTTCATAATTACTGTTAGCAAGCACATTTTTTTTTCTCAGCAACTGCATATGGTCACTTATCCTCTGATCGAGGAGGTATTTCTTTCACTAAATCTTTTCTTTGCCATGACTTTCTCGAATGACCCCAGACCCCCAATTTTACTAACGGTACTGAAAAGAAATTTAAATAAAACAACAGCACCTTCCTCAGGAAAGTGTGACAGATGAGCCAGCATATTTCTATTTAATTTTGGAATAGCAATTTCTGCTATAAATAGATGCCCTGTTGTTGGAGATTTGCCCTTATCCCATATTGGGAGTTGGTGCTAAATACTTTTTCACAGTTAGATACATACCAGGGTACAGTAGAAAGTGCAAACAATTCCTGTTGCAAACACAGAGCCCCAGAGATCAAACCCAGTCACTAGAAAAGGAGAAAAATATTGAAAGAAGTTTCCCTGAGAAAAGTAGAAGAGCAAGGCATATGAGGAAAATGTCACAATATTTTTGTCAATGTTCTTCGTGGGCAAATGGAAATCAAATTATAATTTTCTCTTATTAAATTCACTTCTGATAAAGATTATGTTATTGCATTGCTATACTTAAACTCCATCTCCAATTTTTAGAAAATGTTAAAGGCCAAACTTTTTCTCCTAAAATTCTGGTGCTTCCAATTTTTGCACCAACTGTTTGCTTTTTCATAACAGATTTTGTCTGAGTGCTTTGAAACCACCTGAACATCAGCCATGTAAATATTTCTCAATATAAGCACATAGAATGATTACAATGAGTATTGAAGACTTCTAATATTATAAGTATCATTAGGAAATTTATTTTAATTTTTTAAATTTTTGTTTCTAGGATTCTATTGTCTCAAAAAGGTCAAGTATAATTCTGAAAATGATTGCTACAACTACCTTTTACACCTATATTCAGATTAACTACTTCACGAAATCACTGAGACAGGATCATACATTATAAACGAATTTAGTGATTATGTGTATGCAGTATCAAAATTGCCACTCTTCAGTGATTAAAAAAATAAGCAAGCAAAGGGCAATCAAACTTGGTGTTTGAAACCATGTGGGCAAAATCAATGTTGGAATTTTGGAGCTTTATGTTGTGACAACCACAGTCACGAGAGCCCCCTAACCACAGGAATGTGTCCCCAAGATGTATGGATATTTCTCAAGGTGTACGTAAGTGTACACACAGTGTAAGTACCCAAGGGAGAATGGGTAACTCACCTTGATTGAGCGCAAGGGCAGGGGCATACACCACCACTCCTGTGTAGAGAATCTGGTGGGGAAACAAGAATCAGGTGAGCAGTGTGTACAGGGACACGGAAGGGAGTGCCGCTCGAAGATTCCTTATTGACCTTAGAGAGGTATTTCCCTCAACATGTTCACCAGACATGTCACTGACAATCACTCTAACTTCGAAATCATCGATCATTGTCATCAGTTTGCAAAGGGTTTACTAAGCGTTAGATGGAGGAAGAGGATTGGACTTTTAAGATGAATGTTAAGATTTTATGGCTAGATATGGTATATTTCTGAAGGATACAAAAATAGGCTTCCAGGTATGTTTTTGATTTAACCTTTCTCCACCCACCCCTGCCTCCATGTATGTATCACAATGACTCAGCCTCGGTGTTGCAGCTCGCTGAAATATGGATTTTAGAATGGAGAGAGTGCAGGGCAGGGAAGACTCTAACAAACAACGTGGGTGAGTTCGTCTTTGGACTCCCAGGATTGTAGCCACTACACTGAAGGAAATGAGTGGAGCCCCCATTTTCTTTTAAATGGGATTTTACCATTTAGAGACTTGTGTGAGGGTTTTAAAAGGCAAAAGTGTATGGGCAGGTCAGGGAGTGCTGCTTTCCTCCTTTTCTCTCTCTTAAATTCTTCAGTCAGTAAGTGGGAGTTTTGATTAAGAAAGAGAAGATTATTTTCTAGCAAAAAGTACTTGGTGAGTCATCGGAAGTGCACCAACAGTGTGCCACAGGCAAACAAGGACCAGCATGAAGGAGCCCAGAGCCTAGGAAGTAGGGGAGGAGTACAAAAGAGGAGGCAGGGAGTATTGTCTTAAAATGAATTTCAGCAAAATGGACATTCCTGCTTCAACACAGTTCGCTAGTGAAAAACCAGTTACTGGATCATTCTGTACCCAAAGCAATGTGTATACGTGAAAGAAAAGTTTTAGATTAAGTTTTAACGCTTTTTTTTTCTTTGTGGTTTATAATATACACTTGCTTGTTATTTATTATTTGGATGGATATATGGGGTCTGTTCAATGTGGGTAAATCTCCATGTAATCGCATGTCTCCAAGTGCTATTCTTGGAAGAAAGTAGTTTACTCTTAGAGTTAAGTCCATCCCTTAGTGTCATGAATTGCCCCCTGAAGTAAACAAACCCATCTCTTGTCACCCCACACTTTCTGCATCTACAGTGGTTCTCTTCCCCTTACCGTCTGCACGATGTAGATGACAGTGGCCGCGTAGCGTACTGGCTTATTGAACCGCAGTTGTAAGTACTAGAAAGAACAGAGAGAAGGACAAGCAAAGACTTGGTAAGACTTGGTGAGTTTTACACAAAAGCTGCCCAAAAAGTCCTTTTTTCTCGTATTCCTCTATGTTTCGTCCTTTGGATTTATAATACGGCATTGTGCTGTATATACTTGAAAGAAAGGAAAAATATGCATTGTTCGAAGTCAAAGAAATATCGAAGCTCTATTAAAGCTCAATTCTTCCTTAAGTTTCTCATGATAGAGAAGATAAATGCTTTTTATTTTAAAATTTTTATTACTTGAATAAAAATCCAGATCCTACTGGATATACTGAAGCCACTGTCTCCTCTTACAACGCATTGCCCCCAATTTAGCTCAGACCTTTATCTCCCCTTTCCCAGGTGACTGCAGCAGCGGCTAGATGATCTCCCTAATTCCAACCCTTGTCCATCCATTCCATCAACCATACATCTGGCACATTGGTTCTGCTATAGCAAGGCTCTAGTCGTGTCACTCTTTGTCCTAAAATCTTCGATGACTCTCTATCATTGACAAAGTTCTCATCCGCACTATGTATTCTCTACCAATATATACACTCTTCTTATCTTAAGTCACACCACTAACCCTACCATTTTATTTATTCTCCACATAAAATCACTGTATGCTGTTCTGTCAACACGCTTTGTACTTCTTACACTTTTTTTGTTTGGGCCGACACTTCAATGTGAGAGAAAATCCCCCACTCCCACCCAGTCACCAATTCTTAGTCATCTTTCAAGATGGCTGGTCCAGCTGCCATTCTTATTCCTACCCATACTTTCTCCTCTGAGCTCTGACAGGGATTATATTAAACTTTTTTCATAGAAGGCAACACTTGATCACCTGCTGTCTTGTATATTGATGTTAGATTCATATATCTCACTGTATCTGTTTTCTAAGGCTACTGTAACAAATTACCACAGATTTGATGTGGCTGAAAGTAACAGAAATTTCTTCTCTCGAGGTTCTGGAGACCAGAAGTACAAAATCAATTTCACTGGGCCCGAATCAAGGTGCTGGCATGTTGGAGGCTTTAGGAAAGAATCTTAAATCACTTAATGTTAAAAAAATTTTTCTTCCCTAGACTCTGGTTCCATTGCTTCCATCACAATGTGGCTCTGTGGTCATATTGCCTCATCTCCTGGCTGTCAAACCATTCCTCTGAGTCTGTCTTAGGAAGGTACCTATGACCATACACAGGGCCTACCTGGATGGATCCAGGATAAGCTCTTATTTTAAGAACCTTAAGTTAATCACACTGGCAAAGATTTTTTTTTTTAATTATGTAATGTAATAGTCATGGGTCCAGGGATTAGAATATTGACTTATATTTTTAGAGGGGAAGGGATGCATTTTTCAGCCTACCACACTTGCCTTCCCTGATACATGTAGACAGTGTTCTATTTTATTCATTTTATCTTCATCTTTCACATATTCATTCATTTATTAAATAATTATTACCCGACTTCTCTACTGCATTCTGACGTACAATAATACCAAATATGATATAATCTGCACCCTAGGGGATTTTACAGATGAGAGGAGGTGACCAATAACGAATTTATACTAATAACAAGTGATATTCCAGGTGATATGTTCTAGAAGAACTACCAGGAACTGTGCATAGAGTAACAGCTGAATCTGGTTTACTGTCGGAGGTCAAGAAAGGTATTCCTGAGTAAATATTGTAGACTACGCTAGTATTTGTCTTCTCCTGCATAATAAACATGTACGGAGTGAGCAAAATAAATGTGAAAAGTAGAAAATCGGGACACCTGTGTGGTTCAGTGGATTAAGCATCTGACTTCAGCTCAGGTCATGACTTCACGGTTTTTGGGTCCGAGCCCCATATCAGGCTATTTGATGTCAGCATGGAGCTCATTTTGGATCCTCTGTTCCCCTCTCTCTGACCCTCCCCTGCTTTCTCTCTCTCTCTTTCAAAAATAAATAAACATTAAAAAATATATGTACATGTATATATTTTTTTAAGTAGCAAATGACTTGAGGATTCAATTTCTTGGTAGTAGTTTCTAATTGGTAGTAATTCTCTTACCTGCACTGAAGAAAAATCATTTTTTTATTAAATCAGGAATTAACTACTGGTTTGTTCTTTCCCTGGAAATGATACATCAGTGTTGTTTCATGGGTCCTTCTTTGAAATCCTAAAGGTAACTCCCTGAGCAGAATTATTGCTCAATTTCATACTAATACACATTTCCCAATTTACCCTTCCTCAACCCTTACTCCAAGAAAATACCATCTCGTTTGCAGACCCTCTTTCTTCAGATGATAGATTCAGTACACTGTGCGTGAGTCAGGAAATAGTCCAGTGGGTGTGTGCCTAAGGGCACCAGCTATAAGGAAAATATTCTTAAAGAGGTAAGGAAGTCAGCGGGGAGTTAAGTCTCAGGTGTCATAGGATAGAAAATGGTGCAAAACTTTTGTGGTGAGGACGATTTAGGTTCAAATCATATGCCCTTGAGAAAATTCACTTACTGCACTAAACAATGGCTTTCTCTTTCTAAAACCGGTACTTACAAGGCTGTGACATAGTATGTGGTAATGCCAAGTACAGGGACAGGAGTATAATGGGATATTAATGACTGTAGCAGTCACTGTGGGTGCAATGCCTGAGTTTATTGACACTCACTATTCCAGTATACGTTGATGGCATCTAAATGCACCTGTGATCATTTGCTTAAGGGCTTCATTCCAGTCCTTGCACAGGGCAAGCTTGAAGTCCTTGGGGGTGTTATTGGTGGAAGGCCAGTGACAAAAGGGAGTTAGACAAACAAATATTCGCATTTCTTTGCCATTGAGGAAGGACAATGCTGAGATATGATCTATATGTCTCCCAGAGATTCCCAGTAAGACTGAACCTCAATTGCTCACAGTGGTGACCTGCTCAAAAACACACCTTCTACTGGCTTCATTTCCTTCCATGTTTTCATTGCCACTTGCCTATCCATTTTCAATGAAATCACCTCCCCCACATGACTTGTATTCAAGTCATTATATCAGGGTTTGCTTCTGGAGGAACATAACTTAAGACACGTATAATCCAAGTAGCAACTTCAAAAATGCTGGTGTGAAAAGGCGTGTCCTGCTGATGGGATTTTTTCCCCATCGCATAAAAGAACTCAAGATAACCTACTGGAGGAAGAGACCAACCTGTGACATAGATAAGCTGTCTTGACTGAATTCCCGTAGACCCACGAACCTCTAGCCAACCCATTAGCTGATGGCAGTCATACACAAGGTCCCAAGTGAGACCAGGAGGAGAAACTTACTATTTTACTGGACTCTACTGAGCCTAGACCAAATCGCTGACCCATAGAATTGTGAGAAAATAAAATTATTTTTAATAAACTTATTTTGGGGTGGTATGTTGCACAGCAATAGATAACTGATATAAAAATTGGTACCAGGAGTGGGAAAATGTTGTAGCAAAGCCCCAAAATATTTGGTATTAACTTTGGGACTGGGTGGAACATGAAGTTTGAGAAAGCAAAGGGGAAATTGCTCCTGAAAAATGAGAAGATCGTGAGGAAATGCTACAGAAATCTGGACAAAGTCAAGGTTTTTAACACCTGTTTAGTTTCACGAAATTCAGCCAATTCAGTCCAACCTGAGAGGCAGTATTGAGGAAAAAAAATATATGTGGGAAAAAAAAAGACATGGATAAGAAGTAAGACTCCTTGAATTCTAGTTTGAGCTTTTCCACTATCTCGTTCTGACCTAACCCTCTGGTTTCTCTTCTATGAAACAAGAGACAATTCCAGCTGCATAATTTGTTATCTGAATGAATGCATTTACCCCATCTTTCAATTAGTCCCTCTCTCCCTCAATGGTCCTCTTTGGTGTGTATCTATCTATTGCTACAGTCAAAAGTAAAAATGGATGAAACTGAAGAGTTGCATCTTCATGCCTGCTTTCAAAAACAGCACAGGTAACACTTACCATCACTATATTCGATTATTTTCAAAACCCCAGACCTGACTGAGCTACATTCTTTTTTATCTCAGTAAATAGTAAGTCAACTTCTCATGTTGGTTCGAACTCACATAATGTGGATCCATTCTTTACTCCTCTCTTTCTCTCACTCCCCACATCCAATTCATACAAGAATCCTGGTGCCTGTTCCCAATTTCAAAATATAGCCACTTGCATCATCTCTTACTACTGCAATACCATCGACACTTGTTATAGGGGTTATAGCAAGAGCCTCCTAACTAGACCTCCTGATTCACCAGTCAAAATCCTAGAATCATTCTCAAAATCCAGATAGAGCAACATTCAAAATACAAATCAGATCACGTCACTCCTCTGCCAAAATGCTGTAATGACCCATCTCACAGAGAGTAAGAGTCAATCCTCACAATGACCTAAAAAGCTGCATAGCATTGGTTAACACCCTACTGAACGCTGAATATCCATTTTAAAGTGAATATTTTAACAGCATTTACTAAGCTGAAATAATATTCAATAATGATATCTTATACCTACACATCTGATATCTGAAAATTTAAATATAGTTACTCGAACACAGTGAGTATAAAAGGAGAACTAAAAGGAAATAAACTTACCCCCCAAACTATGTCATCTATCATGCTTAAAAACCACTATAAAAGAAGATATTTAAAAAGTAGTAGCCTGTGCATTCTTATAATGAAAAAGTTTGGATGAAAGAGAAGTAAGTAATTCAGAAGGCATTTAGTTTTTAAGAAGTCCAAGAAAAATGAGAAAGCAGGCAGACACCAGCATATAAACTAGTGCGAAGGACAAATAATAACAGACTGTATTTATTAGTGTGTGATAAGAAAAAAGAAGGAAATAACTTTAACTGAAGTGGAGACAACATGAGGAGACTAATTATAAACTGTCCAAGTGGAGATAATGAAAATGTATGATATTGCAAATGAGCCGAATCTAATTTATAACGTGAGGGTGAGAACAATTCCTTATGCTTTGACATGGGACAGGATGGTGATAGTTTCACACAGATGGCTCATTTTAGTCTCAAAATCCCACTTTATATCAAAGCATTTACATCAATCAGTTGGTTATTGCTGTATAATACTTACCCTGAAACTCACTGGCTTAAAAACAAAGGACATAATCAACTGTCGTGCAATTAAAAAAAATAAATAAATACTTTTTTAAAGATTTAATATTTTGCATAATTTTTGTGGATTTTCTGGGTTATTTCTCTACTTGTTTCCCCGGGCCTCTCATGGGGCTGCGATCAGCTGGAAGGTCAGCTGGGGGAGGAGGTCCACATGGCCTCGCTCACATGTCTGCTAGGTGTGCTGGATGCTGGATGGGATACCTCTGTTCTTCTCTCTTGTCCACTCATCCTCCAGAAGCCAGCCCAGCTAGCCCAGCTTCCTGACATAGCAGAACCAGGACAGCACTCCAAGAGGGCAAAACCATGAGACCTAGGACCCAAATACACACATCATTTCTCCCATACTCTATTGGTCAAAGCAAGTCACAAGTCCATCACAGATTCAACGGGTGGGAAATAGACTCCACCTCTTCAGTCTTTAGTACTTTAAAGCCCCTGGAAAGAAAATCTATGAATGGGTAGCAGGGAATGGTGGATGAACAAAGAAACATAAATTCAAATTGCTATAAAGAGTTTAAGCAGTATAAATTTGGGGATAGTAACAACAACAATTATACAAAACTCTTATGCAGCATTTACCATTTGCCAGGTTCTGTTAAAAGTACTTGCATGTAACTCCTCATTGGCTCCTCACAGACATCCTTTGAGACAGGTGCTTTTATTATCACTATTTTACATATGTGGAAATCAGGTACAGAGAAGTTAAGCAATTTTCCCAGTCATGCTGCTGGTAGGTGGCAGGACTAGCAATCAAAGCAAATAGACTGAATCAAGAGTCCATGCTTTTAATCTCTGCGCCATACTGCCAATTCTTATAAAGCGAAAGCCAATCCCCAAATAACCTCATGTGCACTTTACACAATCTGAATTTCTTATTATTAGGGTACTAATAATTTAAAAATTGTAGAGGGCAGGGGCACCTGGGTGGCTCAGTCGGTTGAGCATCACAACCTCGCGGTTTGTGAGTTCAAGCCCCACATCGGGCTGGCTGCTGTTTCCTTCTTTCTCTTCCCCTCTCACCTCTGCCCTCTCAAAAATAAATAAGCATTTAAAAATAAGATAAAATATGTAGAGGGCAACAAACTCTATAAATTAAAGTCAATGAAACCCTTACATTTCCTGTATCAATTTACCAATTGAAAGACAGTCTCGAATCCCCTCGGTTGCATCTTTGCAATTGGTTTAATGCGGTAACTGAACCACTTGACTAAAATCAATTACGACCAACTGTGTATTGAGTAGCACATCTGGAATAGATTGCTCGGTAAATTTTTCAGTAATTTCAAGACAATGTTTTTATTCCATTTTAATTTGGGGAAATATACTAATTTATAATGTGTGTGGATAACTTCTTATTTTAAAAAGTTAACATTACTATGTAATAAAGTACTACTAATTTCCATTTGCAGTAGGTTTTGAACATGAGGGCATTAAAAAGTCATTAAGCACGTGGTACAATTATTCATTACATATATGTGTTTTACATAGTGCAAGATACCCAGTTCCCTGCTCATGCTCCCAAATTTTCGGTAGTGCCCCCCAATCATTGTGACAACCAAATTGCTCCATAAATATTTAAAGCTCCCTGTATCTGACACCACACCCACTAAAGCTGCTACTCCTTGTAATGGGGCCCTCTACCTCTTCGATCTCATCTTTCTCCCTTCTCCCCTTGGCTCACTCTCCTCCAAGCACACTGACTTCATTGCTGTCCTTCAAACATGCTAATCACATTCCCCTTTTAGGGCCTTTGCATCATGGTTACTTTAGCTTGGGATATTCTTCCCTCTTATGGAGGAATTCCTTGCTTTCTACAGGTCCCCACTGAAATGCCTTGTTATCACTGAAGTCTTACTTAAGCGCCCTATGTGAATTATCGACATTCTGCACCCAAAGCAGAACTCCTACATTCTACCTTATCCTATTTACCTTTACACTACTGTATTTAGTAGGACAGGATAGCATTGTGATTCAGCATTCAATCTTAAAGTTAGCCTGCTCTGGGGAACCTGGGTGGCTTACTTGTTTAAGCGTTTGACTTCAGCTCAGGTCATGATCTAGCAGTTGGGGGTTCAAGCCCTGCATCCAGCTCCGTGCTGACAGTTCAGAGCCTGGTGCCTGCTTCAGATTCTGTCTCCCATTCTGCTCTTTCCTGGCTCTGCCTTTCTCTCTCTCTTTTTCAAAAATAAATAAACATTAAAAAAATTAAAATTAGAATGCCCAAATTTGAAGAACTGCCATTTGCTAGCTATGTGACATTGAGCAAGTTACCTAACTCTAGGTGCCTCATTTTTCTAGTCCGTGAAATGGGGATGATAATAGAACCTATCTAAAAAGGTCATTTGAAGGCCCAATGATTTAATATGTGTAAAGTACCTAGAGCAGTGCACATCTAAATAACAAATACTTTTCTGTTATGATTGTCTTACATAGTACATTTATTGATCACCTTCTCTGCTATAAAGCGAGCACCACGAGAGCAGGGTTTGGGCCAATGCTTCATCTCTAGGACCTAGAGTGTGCCTGGAACAGGTGCTTACTGAGTATTGAATGGACTATTGAATTTGTTGTAAAAATGATATTCCATGTTTGGCTATTTTTTTTCATAATTTGCAAAGCTCTTTTACATTAAACCTTCATGAAAGAAAGGAGTTATGATTTCCTACATGGAAGTTGGAGGTAACTTCAACACTTAAACACTTACTAAGTTGCACAAAGTCATCCTATTATTAAGTAATGGACTTTGAAATCGAACTCATGCTTTCTGACTCTTCTCTTTCTCTCTCCCTTGGTTTCTCTCTCTCTCCCTCTAGCAGTTACTTAGGTAATCTTTTTTTTTTTTTTTTTTTTTTAATGCTAGCAACGCCTTTGGGAGCCAAACCTTAATAGCTGAATGGAAAAACCAAGGATATATGTATTTTTTTAGCAGTACACTGATGAGCAATGAGGACATGCACAGGTGTTTTGTAGGACTAAGTATAAAATTTAGTCATTTTCCATTGAATGACATCCCAGAGAGTCACCGTTGTATTACCTAATTCTGGTTACCTAGTTTTGGTGGGGAGGGGAGGTGGAGGTTGGATATTTGGGGTATGATTACCTGTGGAATCATAAGTTTTAAAACCTTCTGGAAAGTTTGTGCCTAAGTGTCTTTTGAAGTCTAGATTAACCCTTTATAATCATTTACTTTAGGGAATTAAAAAAAGAAGAAGACTGTTAAGACTCGTCTGCTGTGACTTAGTAGGGATGGTAGTGGATAAGGAAAATAAACACCTTTCTCAAAGAAAAGGACTTAGGATCATGCTTAAATGTTGGACATCCAAATTCAAGTTTTAACATGCTCTTTTTCTAGAGAATTATTATAAAATCAAAACTGCCTCATTTTCTTTTCATTAACATAATCCCCATATTTGTATCATTTAGCAATTCCCCCCATTGAAATATTTTCTATTTTTTTAAACATTGCCATTTCTCCACTGAAAATTGGAAGACAGTAATAACTTATATTGAAGTGTTCAGTTCTACCATATGATGGAAAGGGACAAAGATGAAATGGGCTCTCAGTAGGCTTTATCTACTATACAATTTGACTAAGCTGCTTATCTAAATTTCAGTGTTCTTACCTGGAAAATGACAATATTTACAGTATACGTTCTGAACACTTTTTAGAATAATGATGTCAATAATACAAATAATAACTTTAGCTCTCTCTCATTGAAATTCTTCTACAAGTCAGGCAATGCATAACATGGTTACAGGTAGGTTCTCCCTTAATCATTGAAATAGCCTCCTGGGATTGGCTCCAGATTTTCATTTCACAAATGGAAAAACAGTTGTGTGTCCAAAGGTAACCTTTTCCTAATAAAAACAAAATGTATTTTTATTGTGATGTGTAATTGTCCTTAAAATAAATATGTTTTTCAACTACAATGTGTTATTAAGATAATATATGTTATTAGAAGAAAAAAAAGAATAACAAGGAATGTTCAAGTGGAGAGAAAAGAGCAACTCCTTCCAAAGTAAAGAAGACAATCATGTGTTTCGAAGTGTTGGGGTTCGGAGCCGATGGCCGAGAAAGAATTCTTGAGATGTCTTCAGTGCAAAAAGGTGTTCTTTTATTAAAGCGTGGGAAACGGCCAGGACCCGTGGGCAGAAAGAGCTGCACTGGGGTTGTGAGAAGTGACGGCTTATATCCTTGGGAGCTGGGGAGGCAAACGCAGGGGAATGTTTCCAGAAGGGCCTTCATATGTTAAAGAAGACTCACAGGATCCTCAGGCGCAGCTATGTCAAGTTAATGTTGTGTTACCCTCTAGCAAATCATGGACAGAAAGACAGTTGGGAGTTCCTGGAGACATGTTCTAGTTCGCCTGCCTCAAGTATTTGTCAACGGGCTGCAGGTTATAAAAGGAAATTTAACTTTATCTACATTTCTTTCTGTCTTTGTTTCCCACATCAGGGAATAGTTGTCTTACCTCGTACGTGCTGGTGATACCAGATCTGTAGAATACGGGGAGAAAGAGCTCTGACGTGAGGATGATGACGAATGCGTATGAAATGAAGAAGAGCACAAATGATGCCCCAAAGCGGTAAACCTCGGAGGGGGTCCCCAGGACAGTGACAGCGGACATGAAGCTGGCTGTCAGAGACAAAGCTACAGGGCCGAAGCTCATTTGCCTTCCCCCAACCAGGAACTCCCTTGAAGTTGCCTTTTTCCTCTCCTTGATAGCAAAGAACACCCCAATTCCAGAAGAAATGACAAAGAGGGCTGCAAACACGACATAATCCCAAATGGCGAAGCTCTTCACCTCCATGCTGGCAAGTACGGCACCGGAGAGTTGCTTTCAACCCGATCTCAGGGAGAACTTGTTTCCAAAGCAAAGCTCAGGACGGTAGATGCTTTGCCAAGACAGGAGGCTGTGATTTTCTGAAAAGACTGATGACCAGAGGCACTTGAGTGTATCTGCAGACACCAAGTTGTATTCAGGGAAGACCTCAAGAGTCAGGACTACAAAGAAGAATCTAGTAGTGGTGTTTGTACCAAAAGATGAGAACTTGAAATCTGACCCCAGCCAGGATCTGTCTGCCACAGAGAAGGAATTCAGGTGTGTTCTGAAATTAATAACCACGGGGGTGGAATGGACTTGCCAGATAACATGCTCTTTTATCTTCCGGAATTTTTTTTTTTTTTTTTTTTTTTTTTTTTTGATTTAAGGTTAAACATTACTGGGGGAAAAATGGAAGTGACACAAGCTGACCATCTCAGCATTTTAAATTAGTGAAACGGAATCTGTAATACACAGCATCACCCTTAGTCTTATGCCCTGTGTAAGGGAGGGTGAAGAATGGGTACCTGTGATTGCCTGAGGCAGCGGGTGTGGAGGGAAAAGAGCAAAGGACTGGTACTCAGGAGACCTTTGCTCAAGTTGGCTCTGACTGTAAGCAAGCTGTGTAATTGTTGGCAAATCATTTAACCTTTCTGAGCTTCATCCAAAACATGGGAATGATAAGACCTTACAAGGGTTACTAGGGTCTTTAAGTGTCTCAAACTTGCTGCCCTGTTTTTCCTGATCTGTGAAATGAAAGATAATAATATCTACCTCGTTGGCCATTATCTGTGTTTATAGTGGAGTACTCCTTAACAAATAGTTGATTCTCTCTTGACTCAGAAAAAGGATTTACCATTTTTTAATTACTAATAAATGATCTGTAGTCCTCGGTTCTATCTCCTAGTCACCCCTTCATTTGGACATTTATGACACTTGTACCCAGAGGCTAAATCAGAGTTAGCCCTCAGACAAATGAGGAAAGGAAGGTGAAAATCCAGTTACCGATTCCTGTTTCTGTTCTTGTTAGACTTCCAACTGTTCTGAAGTGTCCCCAGCAAGCCTCTGGGGAGATAATTTCTCCATTTTTCTCATACCTCTCCTCTTTCTCAATAGTCTTCCCTGACCTTAGCTCCACAAAGCCTGGTCATTCCACAGGATCTAGTTCCTGTCTCCTCTTCTCTGTGGAACATTCCCTGACTCACACCTGCTCTCTCTACCTCAGCTCCTGTGGGAAGCCGCCTCTCCCCCTTTGGTACTCACTTTGAATTCTGAAAGAATCCTCGCCTATTTTAAAGAATGTATATGGGGATCTGTGTGAGTCGGCCAGTTGTTGTAGATGACCAGCTTCTGGAAGATAGGGGCACGAGGCCTGGTCCAGAGTGCCCAAGAAACAGTGGCACTATGGAAAATAAGGATATAATTTAAAAAGCCAGAGAAGAAAACATAAATTTACTCAATATGCCCCAACCAGAAACATTTTCTGTCAAGCAGGAAATTCTGATTTTGCTCTTGACATCTGGATAAAAGAATACATCTCTGATTATTTGTTTAGTCTGGATACTGTCTTCACTCCATGGTTTTGAATTAGGCCACAGGAAACTCTGATGGCCGAAATATGCTTTTAGTTACAAATAAATAGTTACAAATAGTTATAAATAAACTCTGGCTACAAACAGAGTCTCTGCCAGGAGCTTTCTGTGTCTTGTTGTTAAAATTCCTTCGCTAATTTTGGAGACTCGATATGATCAGCGATAGTGGGAAACTAGGTCTTTAGTATTTTTATCTTAACCTAGGCTTCTAATTCTTTTTATCATGAAAGATTCTAATTATATAATAGGTTTTTATTTGCCCTGGTCTCAGCAGAAAATCAGAACTCTGGCTTTCAGAGACTTAACTACTTTATACTTTAACATTAACACCCACTAAGTGTTAATATTCAATCGGCAGGGCATGTGAACAACTTGTTCAGGTCAGGTGGATACTTGTTCCCAACATTGTCATTGTGTCTGTGAGGTCCCAGGGTTAACTACCAGAGGCTTGCAGCTGGCAAGGCAAGGAGTACTGCTGTTTTTAATGAACCATCATCAAGAAACAGTATCGTCAGGGCACCTGGGTAGCTCAGTGGGTTAAGCATCCAACTTCGGTGTAGCTCATGATCTTGTGGTTGTGAGTTCGAACCCCTCACTGGGCTCTGCACTGGTGGTGTGGAACCTGCTTGGATTCTCTCTCCCTCTCTCTCTGCCCCTCCCTCACTCCCATGTACTCTCTCTCTCTCAGTATAAATAAATAAAGAAATAAAACGGTATTGTCTACATAACTTCTATTCATATTGATTTTCAAAATAGTGAGGAAGCAGAATGGTTAATTTTTTGACATGTACAGGAAGCTTCATGCCTCTCATGGTAAATAGCCCTTGCTTTCAACATTTTGCCAACTGTAAGTCACAGCATCGACTTGTTAATGTCATCCTCAGTTATTTCCCCTTTTTCAAAAAATCTTTTTCTCCTTTCGGTAGCATTCAGTGTCTTCAAACTCTGTATTTCCCAGTGAAGCTTACTCTGCGCACACTTCATGATGATTATAAAGCATCAAACCAATTTATTAATAACTTTCCAGGGAAAACAAAAGAACCAGCACACTCAAAAACTATATCAATTAGAAGGTGCATCCCTATCTCGAAAATATTAACATAGAAGGGAGTGAAAATGTGCTTCTTTGATCTGAAGAAGCCTCAATGTCTCCAGCTCCCTTTTGCAGGTGCTCCAAATACAAATATTTGTACCTTATTCCTTCGTATGTGCTGCGACCTTTGTTAGAAGGTAAAATGTCAGGGCCTGGCCTCCCAACACATTCTCCCCTAAAGATGTTCTTACCCACCACCTAATAGGTTAGATTTATTGTTGTTATCATTAATAGTCTCCTTAGTATAAAATAGTTCTGCATGCTGCTTGGAGCAAGTTCTCATGGTAAAAAGGAACAGAATTTGAGAAAATTGAATGCTACCAACAGGAGGAAAGGGTAAAGAAACTTCTGGGGGAATGGTGTTGGGGATGTGGGATAGGAGTGAAGACAAAGAAACAGTACAAGAATATGGTTGGTGGCAGAGACATCTCTCAAAACCAGTGAGGATTACTCAAAACCAGTATAAGGAGAACCAAAGGGATTCTAACAATGAGAGTACCTCATGTTAAATCTTAAATTTTTTCTGTCTTATTGAAATATAAGTAACATATAACATTGTGTCAGTTTTAGATGTACAATGGGATGATCTGATACACTTATATATTGTCCGATGATTTCCACAGTAGGGTAAGTTGACTCCATCATCTCCCATTTTGGGGTCAGGGAGTGAGAACATTTAAGATCTGCTCTCTTAACAACTTTTAGGTAAATAATGCCATATGGTGAACTAGAGTCACCATGCTTTGTATTAGGTCCCCAGATAAATGTTACATTTGTGTCATGTTGTGCTGGAGTGTGATTCTCTTTTTTTACCCACAACCTTTATGGAAAAGCGCTTCTCTGATATTATATTGGTGTTTCAACATTACCCTAAAGGAAAAGAGGTTGTGTTCATCTTTGGGTCCAAAACGGGAGATAAGGAAGGAAAGCTGTTGAAGGAGGTATAACATATAGGGGAGACTAAGAACCCAGAAGAAACAAAAACTGGAGAAAGACCTCCTGACAATCTTTATAATCTTGGCGATTAAGGTGGGGAAGACTACTTGGTATCAATCTATCAAAGTCAGAAGATTGAGCTTTCTTGTCTCTCTGTTTTTTGGTCTTGTCTTTGTGTTTTTGTCTTCCTTCCTTCCTTCCTTTCTTTCTTTCTTTCTTTCTTTCTTTCTTTCTTTCTTTCTTTCTTTCTTTCTTTCTATATTAAAAGAAAGGGTGGGGCTCCTGGGTGGTTCACTCTTTTGAGCTTCTGACTCTTGATTTTGGTTCAGGTCAAGATCTGGTTGGTGGGATCAAACCTCAAGTCATTGTGCTTAGGATTCTCTCTCTTCACTCTCTGTCCCTTCCCTGGCTCACGTATGAGCACATGCTGTCTCTCTCTCTCTCTCTCTCAAAATAAATAAATAAACTTTAAAAAGAAAAAAAAAAGGAAGGGTGATCTGAGAAGGTTAGAGGATTTGTAGCACCAAGAGTTGACACTTGAATTTCATTTACATTCTCTCACAAGGAGAAGTGTTCCCAAGCCCTACTGTACTATAAGGGGAGACCAAACTTTTTTCTCTACCCTGTCTCTAAGCTGTCTTGTGATTTTGTGATATTTTATCTGGTTCTTAGTTACCACATTTGTAAAAACTGATGGTATATCATATTAATAATTAGATACTTAGATGAATGTAAGTAACAATAACTTTTTCAAGTCTGCTCAAATGTTACCTTCTCTGATCAACCTAATTAAAATGCAAACAACCACTTCCATATTTCCTTTCTCTGCTCTATTTTTTCTTCAGAAATATATTCTCTACTAATATACTATATAATATTTAAAATATCAACATCTGTCTACTGAAGCAAAAGCTTTCTAAAGGGCCTTGTCAATTTTGTTCTCTGAGGTATTCTCGGTACCTAGAAGTTTCTGTTCTATAGTAGATACTCAGTAAATTAAATTAAATTGTACACATTCTAAGGATCCATTCCATCTTCATAATCTATACTTAATTCCTGTTTTACTGAAAAAAAAAGAGGAAAAACTCAAAGAAAAATTGTCAAGATTCTTTTTAAAGCTGAAATATTGATCTACCTCCACTCACATTTTCCATGTAAAACTGAAATGTATATTCCACTCAATCAAGTTCCCAGTTACTGTAGCTACAAGTGACTGTATTTAAAACGTCATTCACTCATTCTCCATGTACTCAGCAAAGCTGAAGAGGTGGTAACTCACTCAACCCTTGAAGAAGCAAATTTCAAAGTCCAGCAGATAATTTTATTTAATATTAAAACAGACTACTGGCATTGCACAGGTAGAACAGTCTAAAGGAATATCCAGTTGGAAGGGCAACTGAGCATGAGGGTCAAGGTCCTTCACTAACTCCCCTAAGTACCAAGCAAACCCTCCTATAGAACAGCAAAAAGGAAAACCACCTGCATGATCTGTTATGGGCTTGATTTGCTAAATAAGCACAAAGGAAAACCATTTCTTGTTTAGTTCAGGCTTCCAGCCATTAAAATAGAACTTTTTTTTAATGTTTATTTATTTTTGAGACAGAGAGAAACAGAGTGTGAGTGGGGGGAGGGGCAGAGAGAGAGAGAGACACAGAATCTGAAGCAAGCTCCAGGATCTGAGCCATCAGCACAGACAACTCGTGAACCAGGAGATCATGACCTGAGCCGAAGTCAGATGTCCGACTGAGCCACCCAGGTGCCCCTAAAGTAGAGGCTCCTTCCAAAATGAGACAGAATTTGCTATGTGTCTGACACGTTCATATTTGATATCACTTTGGTCCTTATGGCTATGAAATCTGTAATTAAAAAAAAATTAAAATAAATAAAAATCTGTAAAAATTAGTGTCAATAGTCTCATTTTACAAATGGAAAAAAAAAGATATATAAAAGTGCTTTATCCAAGATCAAGAGCAAGGTCATATAGTTGCTGAGTAGTCGTTTTAGACCCAAACATAGCCTGGATAACTCTGAAATCTATGCTTTTTGTGATGAATATTTCTTACAAAGACATTTTTAGCTTACTAACTTTCCAGGTTTAATGGAGAGACTTTTCAAAAGCATTGAAGAAAAATCTAGGTTTTTCTGTCCTGTCAATCTGAACAGTGACAATCAACACATCTCCAACTAAATAGGGCAGTGACAACCAAGGTTCCCTGTGTCCTGTAATGCTGTCATAGTCTCAAGTACCTGATAAATACATACATACATACATACATACATACATAAGTAAAAAAAACTTCAATTCATTTTAAGAAATTTTTTATATTTAGTGACTTTTATTATTGAGTCTCTTTGGAAATGCACTCAAACAATACAGTATAGTTGACAAGTTCTTTTGTTTTTAATTTTAATGTTTATTTATTTTTGAAAGAGAGAGAGAAAGAGAGAGTGTGTAAGCAGGGAAGGAGTAGAGAGAGGGAGACACAGAATTGGAAGCAGGCACCAGGCTCTGAGCTGTCAGCACAGAGCCCAACATGGGGCTTGAACTCACAGACCATGAGATCATGATCTGAGCAGAAGTCGGACACTTAACCAACTGAGCCACTCAGGCACCCTTGGAGCTGGCAAGTTCTGATGTAATTTTACTGTCTACCATGGAAACTCCTTTGTTCCTAATTCCCCATCAATTTCAGGGTTTTTCACGCCTTCCTTGCCACCATCAGATACCACTATGAATGAATGACTTTTGTATATTTCCTGAACATTTGTCTTCACTGGGAATATACAAATGAGTCCCAGCCTCAAAGGTAACATCAAAAGAAAACTGCAAATATGTTGCATAATGGTAACTACAACATACTGTTTTTCCAATAGCAACTCTTTTTATTGAAGCTTTCTCTGGGTGCCTCTGCTTATGGTTTTGGGATATATTAACAAACTTAAATGTGATTGTCAAGTAACAGATACACACTAATGTGTCAATAAGTGGAGAGTGTTATTATTAATAATGAAGACTGGAGGATTTGAGCCAGAGCTAGGCTCACAGTTTTGGTCAGCCATTTATAATTTTATCGCCTTAAATAAGGTGTTTCATTTCTTTGACATTCAACTGCTCATCTTCAAAATAGAAATAAGACCCTTTTTCACTAGACTGCTGTGAATATTAGAGATAAGATAAACACAGAGTTTGCACATCATAAGAACTTCAAAACTGATGTCTGTCACTGTATAAGTGACAGCTGTCACATTTCAACATTTGTACTTGAAACATGTAACACCATTCTGGAGAGAATGAAGACTATAGGCAAACAACATAAGAGGAACCATAAATATCACTCGTAAATATTTATTTCCCAATCCAGGGGAACAAAAGTCAGATTCCCATCTTGGAGTTTTCTTGGTTTTTGCTCTATTCTGTATGTGCAATATCTAAATTACAGAAATCTCTCCGGTTTCATTGCTCTGATGTAATTTATCATGTTATACATTTTATACCACCTTTTCTTTTTAAGTGAGCTTTTTGTATCTTGGGATACAAATGTTTTTACACATGTGGTAAAAATTCTAACTCAGTTGAAACCTGTTGGGCAAGACTACAGCTGTCTTTGTTTTGTGATTCTTTAGATATTTGCAGCCCTCATAGCTTCCAAGTAACTTCTTGTCACTTTTGCACTCTAAAAACAAGTGTATGGCCTATTTTACAAATGTTTTAAGCTTTCGCAGATCAGAATTATTTCAGACTCCCCAAGAAGCCAAAAATGTTTTGGATATCATAACAACTAGGACTAGGCAAGAAAGCACATTTGCAAGCAATCTTGCTGTGCACTGTATTTTAAAATTCTAAAGGATTAGAAAGAAGGGTTTATGAAAAATATTTATAATACCAGTGCCTTGATGGGTCAAACATGGGTTCAATAAAAGCTACTTTCTATTTGTTTTATAATATAACTTTGTATGGAAATGGGTATGTTTACCTACTACATTTCAAATTCAAAATCTCACACCTTGTCCCTGCCAAGTATCTTTCCAAATTAATAGATTTTGCTTGAGGTTTGTGAGGTCTGTCAGGGGTAAGTGAGGTTTTCCTAATAGGAAGGCATGAGTTAGTGACAAAAATTATCAATTAGGAAAGAGTTGGTATGTGACATTTTTAACCGTAAGTGCTTTTGATAACGATTTTAGGAAAACATTACAAGCCAAAGAAATGCACTATGTTTGTTTTCGAGAATTCGTCATCAGTACAAATTAACAGGTTGTGTGTAGTATAACTGAAGAAGGAGGGGGGTGTGAAGCTGGGAGGGCACAATTAATTACAAGATGTTGCACATATCACCAAGTAGCTAGTTCTCCATTTTCAGTATTTATAAAAATATTAGATCAAAGGACTTTGGGATTTGAAGTAAAAGGAACTGAGTCTGAGACCAGCTTTACTGTTAATCTTCAGTGTGACCTTGAGCAAAACAAACAAACAAACAAAACTTTGTAGAGGGGCACGTGGGTGGCTCAGTTGGTCATCGTCCATCTTTGGCTCGGGTCATGATCTCAAGGGTCCTGAGTTTGAGCCTCTTGTGCGGTTCTGTGCTGACAGCTCAAAGCCTGGATCTTGTTTCGAATTCTGTGCTTCCTCTCTCTCTCCCCTTTCCTTGCTCATGTTCTGTCTCTCTCTCTTCTTCAAAAAAATAAATACTAAAAAATTTTTTTAACTTGTAGAATGAAGATGATACTACCCACCTCAAAGAGTCTGTTTTGAGGTTTCCATACTGTTACGTATTGTAAACTGGAAAAGCATGACACAAGGGTACTGGCATAATGCCTTCGGGAGGAGGCAGGGAGAATAATAGAATCCTGAGTTTTGACATGAACTGAGACTGGATTGCATTTTTGCTATATTATTTTCTGACATACAACTTAGTCTGACCACTTAATCTTTCTGAGTTTCCTCTTCAGTAAAATAGGAATACCTGGCAGGGTAGTTAAGAGCTCCAAAGAGATAATATAAATCATTGCCTAAGGCAGTGTCTACTACACAGTAGTTCGTCTTTCTTTTTTCTTCACTATGGGAGTATTAATATGGATTCGATTTAATAAAATAAGCATTTGTTGAGTGCAAACTACATAAAAGGGTCAGAGCGAAGTGCTCAGAAAGTGTACAAGGGTCAATGAAACCTAGTTCTTACTCCTGAGTTATCTATTATCTATTATTATACCCCTATTGTAGGGGTGTGGAGATGGGAAGATAGGACGGCCGTCTCTAAATAAAGATATCATGTAATTTATGATCCATTGTCTTAACTGGGACTACTGACAGTGGAAAAGGCAGTGCTATGATACTGGGGCAGAGATGTAAACTGAGGCTGTCCCAAGCAGACCAAGACAAACGGTTACTCTCTCTACAGAGGATAAACAGCTGGGCACTGGTAAGTGTGAGAAAAAATTCAGTTGAATTCCTCCTACTGCCTCAGGCCAACTTGCCTAGGCCAGTGATTGGTACCTTGTTTCTGATCACAAGAGGTTGCACAATGTTCTGGTTTCCAGCCCCCACTCTCTGGCAGTGTCTCCATTGGGGAAATGCTTGAGATCAAGAAGGGGCCCATCCTCCAGCATCTTGTGAAAAAGCACCCGCCCACACAGCATTCCCACCCAGGTGGGGGAACACCTACACTGCGGCTGATATGCTTTGATGCTCTGCTGAGCCTGACTTCTTGATGTGTTTATTTTTAGTCACCAAAGACTGAAAATGCCCCAATTGCCCGTGGAATTAAGGTCAACCTCACTGTCAAAGGGGGGAAAACAGAAGAGCAAGTAGACCTCATAATACCTAAAAATAGAAACATTTGTGTTTGATTTTGTCTATGTATTAAATTTAGGAGCTTCTAAGTGAGGTATTCATAAAAATCAGCTGACTCTGCTCCTGCTCAACAGGAACAATTCGATTTTTAAGAAGCATAGCTGTTTGTCCCTTTGCTGTATGTCTGGCATTCTCTTTCCCTAAGAGACAGAGGTCTTATACTTGATTCAAGAGTTCTGGTCTTGAGTAACCACTGAACTTGCAAATCTGGCATGAAATCAAGAAAAAGAAAGGGGAGGCGGGGGCTTTTAAAAACCAACTTGTGACCTTGTAAGGCGGAAATAAATGTTTTCTTTTATGAGGACAGGGTACCACGGTAGACAGATCATGGCTTTTGTCAAATCTGGATTCTTTTTCAAGCTTTGTCCACACTACAAGTTTGGGGAGAGTTATGAAAACGGAGACTTGGTTTTCCTAGCTGTAAAATAGGAACAACAATTTGACGGTTAGTTGTGAGGATTAAATAAGACAATGCCTGTAAAGTACTTAAGATAATTAATATTAGGAATAGTACTATGGTCATATGGATAATTAGTACTAGGCGTACAGGTGAGTTTTAATAAAGGATAACTAAATAAATGGTCTTACCACTGAGGTTTAAGGTTATAAACACAGCAACTTACAATAAACTTATAAGATCTTAACTTTATTAAAAATTTTAAAATCTTTACTTAGCAATATGCACACAACCAAGACTATTTTTCATTCAGCTAAAGACTTGTTTTTGGACTTTGGCTTCTGTTAATCATTATTTTATCTACTAATAAGGTGTCATTGCCTACCTACACTAAAGTTCACAGGTCTACAAACATAAATGTAAATACAGCTAAAGTTCTACGACTTCATGAATTGTAAAGTTTTATCACAGGGAACAGTCAATCAGTGATAGAAAGGAAAAAGAATAGTACTACTTCTTAGAATAAAAGCAACACCTTCAATAATCTTTAGGATCTGAATCATCTTGGATGAAACCTTTTTATAAGTCAATTTCACGTGCCATCCTTCCCGGGAATTAAAGGCTCACCAAGAGAGCATTTTATGTAAGCCTGTTCCCAAGTCTAGCCATTGGGAAAGAATGTACAAGATGGATAAGAGAAAAAACGAAATGCACCTTCATGGGCCCACCTGTTTGCTATGTGCCAGTCAGAGGGCTACGTGCTGCACGGCGAACCCAGATACAGCCATACCTCATTTTCGTGCTTTGCTTTATTGTGCTTCATAGACATTGTATTTTTTTTTTTTTTACAAAATGAAGGTTTTTGGCAACCCTGCATAGAGCAAGTCTATAGCATCATTTTTTCAACAGCATTTGCTCACTTCATGTCTCTATGACATATTTAGGTAATTCTCAGAATATTTCAAACTTTTTCATTATTATTATATTTACTATAGTGATCTATATAGATCAACGATCTTTAATGCCACTATAGTAATTCTTTTAGAGCATCATGAATTGCTCATACAAGAAGGCAAACTTAATTGATAAATGTGAATGTTCTGACTGCTCTACTCACCGGTCATTCCTCCATCTCTCTCTGTCTCCTCAGGCCTCCCTATTCCCTGAGATACAATGATATTGAAACGAGGCCAATTAATAACCCAACAATGGACTTTAAGTGTTCAAGTGAAAGAAAATCCTCACTTTTGATCAAAAGGTAGAAATGATTCAGTTTAGGGAGGAAGACATCTCAAAAGCCATCATAGCCTAATTCATCAGTTAGCCAAGATGTGAATGCAAAGGAGAGGTTCTTTAAGGAAATTAAAAGTCCTGCTCCAGTGAACATATGAATGATAAGAAAGTAAAACAACCTCATTGTTGACACGAAGAAGATAGAAGATCAAACCAGCTACGATGTTCCCTTAAGTCAAAGCCTGATCCAGAGCAAGGCCCTAACTCCCTTCAGTTCTATAGAGGCTGAGAGAGGTGAAGAAGCTGCAGAAGAAAAATGTGAAGCAGAAGAAAAACTTGAAGGTTGGTTCATGTGGTTTAAGGAAGAACCCATCTCCATAACATAATAGTGCTAGATGAAACAGCAAGTGCTGATGTAGAAGCTGCAGCTTGTTATCCAGAAGATCTAGCTAAGGTAATTAATGAAGGTGGCTATGCTAAACAACAGACTTTCAGTATAGATGAAACAGCCTCCTATTGGAAGAAGATGCCATCTAGGACTTTCATAGCTAGAGAGAAGTCAATGCCTTGCTTCAAAGCTTCAAAGGACAGTCTGACTTTCTTGTTAGAGACTATGCAGAAGGTGACTTTATGTTGAAGCCAATGCTTATCCACTATTCCAAAATCCTAGGGCTTTTAAGAATTATGCTAAGCCTTCTCTACCTGTACTCTATAAATGGAACAACAAAGCCTGGATGACTGCACAACTGTTTACAACTTGGCTTACTGAAAAAGTCCACTATGGATGTCCTGCTTGGAAAAAAAGATTCTGTTCAAAATAGTACTGTTCACTGACAGTGTGCCTAATCACCCAAGAACTCTGGTGGAGATGGACAACAAGATTAATGGTCTTTCCATCCTGCTGACACAATATCCATTCTGCAGGCCACAGATCAAAGAGTAATTTCAACTTTTGAATCATATTATTTAAGGAATATATTTCATAAGGCTACAGCTGCCATAGACGGTGATTCCTATGATGGATCTGGGTAAAGTAAGTGGAAAGATTTCTGGAAAGGATTCACCGTTCTAGTTACTATTATGAATATCTGTGATTCATAAGAAGAGGTGCAAATATCTACATTCACAGGAGTTTGGAAGCAGTTGGTTCTAACCCTCATGGAAGATTGATGGTTTCAAGACTCCAGTGGAGAAAGTAATTACAGATATCCTGGAAATAGTGAGAGAACTAGAATTAGAAGCAGAGCCTGAAGATGGGACTGAATTGGTGCATCTCATGATCAAATTTGAATGCGTGAAGAGTTACTTCTTACGGATGAGCAGAGAAAGCAGTTTCTTGAGATGGAAACTACTCCTGGTGCAGATGCTGTGAAGACTGTTGAAATGACAACAAAGGGTTTAGGATATTACATAAACTTCATTGATAAAAAGGTTTGAGAAGATTGACTCCAGTTTTGAAAAAAGTTCTAGTGTGGGTAAAAGTGTATCAAATAGCATCTCCTGCAAGAGAGAAATTGTTAATGAATAGAAGAGTCAATCAATGTGGCAATAAAACATTTTATTTTTTTAAATGTCCACAACCACTTCGACGACCTTCAGCGACCACCAGGCTGATCAGTCAGCAACCATCAACATCGAGGCAAGACCCTCCTCCAGCAAAAAAGATTAGGACTTGCTGAAAGCTCAGATGATAGTTAGCATTTTTTAACAATAAAGCATTTTCTTTTCTTTTTTTTAACATTTATTTATTTTTGAGACAGAGAGAGACAGAGCATGAGCAGGGGAGGGGCAGAGAGAGAGGGAGATACAGAATCTGAAGCAGGATCCAGGCTCTGAGCCGTCAACACAGAGCCCGACGCGGGGCTAAACTCACAGACTGTGAGATCATGACCTGAGCCGAAGTCGGCCATTCAACCAACTGAGCCACCCAGGCACCCCAATAAAGCATTTTCTAATGTTTATTTATTTGAGAGAGAGACAGAGACAGAGACAGAGAAGGGGACGAAGGGGCATAGAGAGAGAGATAGAGAATCTGCAGCAGGCTGCAGGCTCTGAGCTGTCAGCACAGAGCCCAAAGTGAAGGGCTCAAATTCATGAACTGTGAGATCGTGACCTGACCTGAAGTTGGATGCTTAACCAACTGAGCCACCCAGGCATCCAAAAATAAAGCATTTTTTAATTAAGGTATGTATACTGATTTTTTGACATAATGCCATTGTACACTTAATCATAAATAGTATAGTTATATCTAACATAAAGTTATGTTTAACACAACAAACATAACATGCCTAGTATAAAGTTTTATATGCACTGAGAAACCAAAAATTTCACTTGACTTGCTTTATTGTAATATTTGTTTTATTGCGGTGGTCTGGAACTGAACTTAGCTCATTGATGGCAATGGGATAATGAGGCTTTAAAACAATAGAAGCTAGAAGACAGACTTAACTGCCAGAAACTAGGATATCATAACTATTAGAACAACCGACAGGGTAGCAGTCGGGGGGTCTTAAGTCAATGAGAGTCAGTGGAGGCGTCCCATGGTAGAACTTTTAAATTCAGGATTGAGCATAAGTAGGACCAAACTTGGTTTAAAGATGAGTCAAGTTGGTGTATGAGTGGAAGATAAAAATGGACAGTGATTACAATATAGCCTCACCCGAGATGGCCTCCAGAATAGCACTGTTACTCAAGTAGATCAATAAACTACTGGGTGGCAGGTTGATTATTGAGGGTCCCTTCCAACTTGGAAATGGATATTTAATCCAAGAGTGGATTTTTCTTTTCTGTCCACCGACAGCACCACCCCAAAGAGGAAAACTGTCTTCTTTCCTTGATTTACATACACATAAACTTGCACTAGTGCCTGAATGTGGAGCAGACTTCACTAAAGCTTTGGGGAAGATAGAGGTGGGAGGGCTGTTTACATCAGCACAATGTAAACAACTTTTGGTTATTCATTTCCTCCTCTCCCTTCACCTCCCTTCCCCCTAACCCCCTCCCTTCCCTTCCCCTCTCCTCTCTCTTTTTCTTCTCAGGAGCCACATCCATCAGCCAACTAATCAAATAAAAGTCCTGCTATTTTCTTCTTTAGAGGAATTCAACTCTTTTTCAGTTCCTACCCCCTGACAGAGTTTTGCCCACCACCCCCCTCCATTGACCAAAAAAAAAAGTAAAGAAAGCTTTGAATTAATGCTGTTAAGAGCCCAGTCCTTGTCTGGTATGGGGGCAGGGGTGTTTGATTTTCCAGATACAGATATAATAAAGTCCATATGGATGATGCTATGACAAAACCTTTGAACTCTCTTTATTAGGAAACAGAAACTAGTATAAAATTTAATTATATCCTACTCTGTTTCCTTTTTTTAAGTGTTTATTATTTATTTATTTATTTTGAGAGAGAGAGAGGGAGGGAAGGAGGGAGAGAGGGAGGGCCAGAAAGGGAAAAAGAGAGAGAATCCGGAGTAGGCACAGAGCCTGAAGCAGGCTGTGAGATCATGACTTGAGCTGAAATCAAGAGTCTTGATGTTTAACCAACTGAGCCACCCCCATGCCCCTATTCTCCTCTGATTCCTGATTTAAGTATATCTGGTACCCATATTTCCTAAAAGGCAAGATTGTAAAATGCAGGCATAAATTTAATTGAGTGAGGTCAAACTTTGCTGTAATTGATATATTTCAAATCATCCAGAGAAGACCATGGCTGGCTTTTTGAAGACCTGGTTCAAGTTCTACAAATCAGCTAGTGCCTTATTTTCACCTTCTACAAATGAAAGCACATGAATAATAATGCCACCTCTTCCTGCCTCATCACAGTGATATGACCTCTAAAAGAGAGAATTATTCTGAAAACTAAAAACAGTTTAGAAGCATTTCAGCTTACTAAATATTTTTTAGATTTTAATAAGACTTCCATCATCAGAGATATTATTATATACATACACACTTATACATATAGATGTTATATGTATATGTCATATCTATATTCTAAATTACTGAGGGTGAAGATTTTTTGGAGCTACTAGTTCTAGATCGAAGATTGGCAAACTATAGCCCTCAGGTCAAATGCAACCCTCTTTTTATTTGCCTGCTTTAAAAATACAGTGTTACTAGAACACAGCCCTGCCCACGCATTCACTCTGGCCTTAGCTATTTTCTGGCTACCATGGCAGAGTTAATTAGAGCAACAAAGATCTTATGGCCCACAAAATCCCAAATATTTACTGTCTGTTCATTTATAGAAAAAGTTCACCAACCTCTGCTCTAGATACTAGAAGGGTAGGGTGTATGCTACCAAGACTATTTACACACTGTGGGCCAGTTTGCACTATGAAGGGGAGTGCTCATGCAAGGTTCCTAATCATTCAAGCTGCAAACAAGTTATTTTATCACACCTTCCATTTCTTCATAGAGAAGAGTTTTGAGACCTGAGTGAAGTAGATACTTGTTCTCCTTTTTACTTCTGCTGGCCATGAAACATGGAACAGGGGAATTTTCAAAATGTTTTACATGTCTCTCTCAGAAATTACAGAACACACAAGGAGTTATTTTTCCCTTTTGTGTTTCCTACTTAACATGAGATATTTTTTTTAATGTTTATTTATTTTTGAGACAGAGAGAGACAGAGCCTGGGTGGGGGAGGGGCAGAGAGAGAGGGAGACACAGAATGTGAAGCAGGCTCCAGGCTCTGAGTCATCAGCACAGAGCCCGATGAGGGGCTTGAACTCATAGACCGCGAGACCATGACCTGAGCCGAAGTCAGGACGCTCAACCGACTGAGCCACCCAGGCACCCCTTAACATGAGATATTTACTGTGAAATCATAGCAAGATAAATGTGTATGTCTACGCTCACCATCATCTTTATTTATCAGACGACTGACTCTTTTTGCAGTGAGTGTGCTTACTAACAAACGCATAGAACAGGCTTGTATTTTTGCCAGAGCTGAGAAATGACCACGCTTTAGAAAGAGGAGTTGGTGACTGCTTGTTTCTTTAGCCTACATGTTATAACTAGAGGAAAGGACTTTAATGGCCATTAACAAAATAAAGGGAATTAACATTTGACAAGTAATTTGGAGTCATGTGATTCATAGAATTTAGACTTCATTAAAAAATCACTTCTGACCAGAAACAGAAGATAGGACCGACACACTTACACCATCATTTGGAATTAAAGTGTAAATGGACAATACATCAAATCTCTGATCTTTCAACTCTGCCAGATTTCAGGCTTTCCCTGAGAGCAATGGTTATAGGTTAGAAAGGATATTACACAAGGAATCTGCAGACCAGTGATCTAGTGGCCCCCTGCTTTTGGCACGTCAACTTCTATAAAATGGTGCTATCTTAAAAACGGTTAATTACAACTTCAACATTTGCCATGAGGCTCAAATAAGACTGGATTTGGTCAAGTGTGACAGAGAGTTGCCAGAACCAGACAGTCATTGTTATAACTTGCGGAATGGCCAGACAGCCTGAGTACGAACTCTGACCTTACTACCTACTAGCTTTGTAACTCTGCAAGTTACTTAGCCTTACTAGGACTTTTTTCCTCATCTGTAAAATATGAATTTTAATAGTATCCCCAAGTATTTATGCAGTTTAAATGAACTAATATATGCAAAATGCTTACCCAATATCTGAGGCATGCTAAGCACTAATATTAGCCATTGGAGTAATTATTATTATCCTAGTCTTCCATCTTAGATACCTATTATGCTTAAGTAGTAGCTTATGCCATGACTGTCCTGTACCAAGTGTCAACTGCCATCCTTCCTACGAGTTTGGCTAGAGGTTGGCAAATTGGTATCCTGTAGCAAATTAAATATTACTGTGCCAAAAAAGTTGTAAAAGTCTCCCTCACACTTCTATATAAGTATATTTTGCATACTATAAATTATTTACATGCATTAATATATTATGCACATTTTAAAGTATATTTAAATATAGACATTTAAGAGAAGATATAAGATATAATTTATAGATTAAGATATGTATTATATTTATATTATGATTATTATATTATTTATATTATATTTATACTATATACTTTATATAATAATGTAAATATAATTTAAATAATATAATATAAATTATATTAGTATATTATACGTATTAGGCTAATAAGAAAGAAGATATGTAGATATTAGATATATAATATATAATATATAGCCATATATATGTGGGTGTGTATAATATATATGATAATTCTTTAATTTTTTTTCCTGTATCTAATTAATTCGCTGGTAAAAAAAAAAAAACTCCTATTTGCAGACTACTGTACTAGTCATTCAGAAGTAGGCTGGTGGGGAGCCTGGCTGGCTCAGTCAGTAGAGCATGTGACTCTTGATCTTGGGGTTGTGAGTTCAAACCCCACATTGGGTGTAGAAGTTTACTTAAAAATAAAATCTTAAAAAAAAAAGAGAGAGAGAGAGAAGTTGACTGGGAAAGAAAGCCATGGGTACACCTGACTGTGAGTATTTAAGGTTTTGACAGTGTGTTTATTAAACTAATACGTCTTCATGAATAATAATAAGGGCCAACAAAATCCAATGTTAAGTGTTTTCAGGCATAGTGCTAAGCAAATTACACATTTTCTCCTGTAATCCATGCAACCACTCTCTGAGGTAGATACTAATTTTATTCCTCAATTCAGGGATAAGGAATATAAGAATAAGAAGGTTAAGAAACTTGTCCAAATTTTGTATCTAAGTAAGCAGTAGAATGATGCTTTGCAACCATATATCCCTCCCATAACTTTGAGAAAGTACCATTATTACCATTAGCCAATGGATGAAGAAACTGAGATACAGTTGCCGAAGGACATGCAATGTTTATAAAATGTTTGCAGAATTCAGACCCAGGCAACTTGATATCCATTCTTGCATGCTTAATCACTATTCATGATCCCCCCTTGGTAAAGTTCCTTCCCCCTTGGTAAAATCATAATAATGATAATTACTGCCTCCATTATTATTAAATGCTATATTCACTGAGCCCATATTAAATGCCAGAACTTTACTAAATATTACTCATAGGTAACAAGATAAAATATTTGTTCAGCAAACTCCTTTGATAAGTAAGCTACACCAGAGAAAGTGAAAATCTAAAGCCATATCTCGATAGAAGACAAAGAAGCAAGAGAGAAATAACTTGCATTGGAGGATGGTCGATAAAGTTGCAAAAGACTAAAGAAATAAGAGGAAGAGGGAAAAGAGAGAAAAAAGCTAGATGGTATACACTGAAAGGTGAAATAATGTGTGAAAAAAGTCCCTTAATATGAGGACTTTAAACAAAATAAATATCTAATGTTTAATTAGATAGTTTTAAAATCGTTACCATATATTACCTCTTTTGTTCTCCCAAATCTTCAGACTCTTACTACACACTTAAGTGCTCTTTACTTCCTTTTCTTTTTCTTTTTCTTTCTTTTTTTTAAGTTTATTTATTTTGAGAGAAAGAAAGACAGAGAAGAATACCAAACAGGATCCACACTATCAGTGCAATGACTGATGCAGGGCTCGGACTCATGAAACACGAGATCGTGACCCAAGCCAAAATCAAGAGTCAGATGCTTAACCAGCTGAGCCACTCAGGCACCCAAGTGCTTTGTTTTTTACTCTCTCTCTCCATTCTCTATCATCCTCTCCTTCTCTTTTCTCCTCCTCTGATATTCAAAGAGATGACTGAGTTTCTGAGAAAATCATTACAGAACTGGTAAGAACCTGAGAGAAAAAAAAAGGCTGTTCATATTCCCAAATAAATTCAGAAAAAGTGAAAAGCTCAGCATCAGAACTGACCATGAGAATACAAAACTCTGTCTCATCTGAGAAGGGGTTAGAAATTCCAGGCAGGGTGCAGGGGAGCTCCATCCAGTTAAATCACTCTGTATCTGTAGGGTTATAAGATGTCACAAGTAATTTTTTACAGCTGCAGTTGGGGGGCCTACTGCTATCCCAACTACATTGTACATCAAGCGCTGGGCACAAAACTGAGTGTAGACCCACCAGGATGTCACATGCTCTTCGTGAGACTGTGACTCAAGATAACCAAAGAGAAACTTGACTGCATTCTCAAGAGATGAGTTCAGGTAATACAAAATGCTCTGGGAAGCGGAACACTCTGAGACAGTCTATTCAATTTATAAGTTTTCCCATTATCACCTTCTACAATAGTAATTAAAACTAACGTGTATACCTCAGTATTGAGCATCAAGGGCAGACCTAAGAATTCTGTATCTATCATGTCTTAATGTTCCTTACAACCCTTTGAGAAAGTACCATTATTACCATTAGCCAATGGATGAAGAAACTGATATACAGTTGCCCAAGGACATACAGTTTTTATAAAATGTTTGCAGAATTCAAATCCAGGCAACCTGATATCCATTCTTGCATGTTTAAACACTATTCATACTGCCTTCTTCTTGCGGTAGCAGATGACAATAACAACTATAAAGATGACACATGGGAGCTTTATAACTTCTGCTTATTGAACAAATATGATGTGTCACATTAGTTAATATACATATATTGTCTTATTCAACACTATAAACACTTCAGGGTAGTAGCGACTTTCTCATTTCTCAAGAGGATGTAGTAATTTTGTCAAGGTCACATGCCTGGAATCAGAAGTCAAATCCCAACTCAGTTCTGTTGGACCTCCCCGAACCTATGAATAAAGCAATGATCTATCTTTAGTTGTAGTGAATAATCCCACCCAGTAGATAATAATTTGGGTTTGTGCTGCCTCTTTAATCTTGGAGAGAATGCTTTGTCTATGAGTATGTAGCTGTAGTGTCTGTGCCTTCTAAGGTCTTGAGGGTGGGGTTGGAGATCATGCATCTCAAAGGCATCACAGAGACCCTTCCCTGCAGTACAGAATGTCAGAGAACCCCCCCCCCACAACAAACACCATACCAATGTTCCTGGGATCGGACTCTTCATATTTCTTCCTTTAAAGGAAAAAAAATAGAATATTTCAAAAGCATGAGAAAATTGTAAAATATCAAGGGAGGTTTTATGGTCATATTAAAGTAAATCCTTATTTCCACTCATTTAAAATAGCTTTGGAAAAGTTTAGTAATGACTTACTCACTTCCTAAGAACTAAATCAAACTGACTTCTCTATGGAATTTAATATAATTAGCCTCAAGTGCACTCATGAAACTCATTCTTTCTTTGGTGTCTGAGACGTTACTCTTCCCTAGTTTTCTTCTTGCTTCAAACCTTCTTTCTCATTCTCTTTTAGTGATACGACTTTTTTAGCCTATCCCTTAAATATGTTGCCTTCCCAGAATTCCATTTTTGATTCTCTTTCTTGGTTACTTTGCTTAGTGAATATTGTTATTTGTCTCTCCAAAAGCTCCCTTCTCTTTCCAAAAGAACTCAACTTTTTCCCGTTCTAAAGTTTGAAGAGGATTGACGCCCGTATCCAGGAAGCAAGAATATGTCTTATAGGCCTTCACCAATAAGCATAGTCTCATCCTCTTTCCTGGCTACGGGGGCTGGTTCACAAGGGTGCACGAGAAGTCAGGTATAAGCGAGTCAGTACATCATACTCCTCCAAAACTAACTGGAGACAGAGTTAGCATATGGTTTAAACTAGTCCATTAGAGCAAATGTGCGGAAGAGAGCAGGAATTGATGGAGGCTGGTTCTTATGCGACATTGTTGAGTTTTAGGCTAAATTTCAACTGGACGTACCCTAGTTTTGGACATTTCAATTATGTGAAGAAATAAATTACAGAGTTTGAGTTTAGTTTCCTATTCCTTGCAGTTATGAGCTTTTCCCTCTAAGTGATGAAATCCACTTTCTTTATGTATAATTATTTAGCTTTTTTTGAGACTCCCCAGATTAAACAGGAAGATATCGACAGAATTGAATAAAACAACAATATTAAAACTTTTAAGCATCTTGACTGGCATGTAAAGTAACTGTGACTAATTATATTTCTGTTTTAATTATTTATAATCATTCACCTTTTATCTTCATTTGACTCTTGAGCATCAGACTAAAATGTAAAACTATTTATTGCATGTCTACCCTTGGATGACTCCTCAGCACATAAAACTTCCCCTTGCTAAAGTACAACTTTCTTTCTATTGTATAACCTGTAATTTTACTTTTTCTGATCGAAGAGACAGAGTCCTTTGGGACTGGTGGCTGGGATGTAACAAAAATGAAAACATCTCAAGACTTTGTAGTGGGTTTGCCTATAAAAGCAAGAATCCACCAGGGCTTGTTGTGAAGTCTTTGATTATCATTATGACAGAAATATAGCACAGGGAGAGTATATACTTAATGAGTCTTTCTCATTTGGGGAACTCACTTGGCATGGGTTTGCACAGAAATGCTTCACTCTTCTAAGACCACAGTACCTAGTTAAGCAGTCCATGCTATTTTACTACAAATAACATTGCATTCTTATTTCTAAATGTTATTTCAACTGGTACTTGATCTCCTTCACATTAGACTTGTGTGAGTTTTTCTAATCTTTCTTTAGGTATGCAACATTATCTGCCTGCCAAATTTAGATAACTTCTTGGAACAGATTCAGTTAAACTTCTTGGTGGAGCCCTGTTATGATCGAGGTCAAATAAATACTGGCTTATGATAAATTTTCAGATCATAGGAAAAATCTAAAAAGAATCCCATTTTCCCTTTCCCTCACTTTTTACCCTACCCACCCTGTCTACTTGTAAATTCTTTATATATATATATATATATATATATATATATATATGTGTGTGTGTGTGTGTGTGTGTGTGTATATGTGTGTATATATATATTACATATATATATACACACACGTATATAATTTAAAAATTTTGTGTTTATTTATTTATTTATATTTTTTTAAATGTTTATTTTTGAGAGAGAGAGAGAGAGCAAGCAGGAGAGGGGCAAAGAGGGAGACAGAATCTGAAGCAGGCTCTGCACTGTCATTCCAGAACCCGATATGGGGCTCGAACTCACAAACTGAGAGATCATGACCTGAGCCAACGTCAGACGCTTAGCCAACTGAGCCACCCAGGCTCTTGATTTTTGAGAGAGTCAGAGCATGAGCAGGAGTGGGGCAGAGAGAGAGGGAGAGACAGAATCCAAAGCAGGCTCCAGGATCCGGGCTCCAAGATGTCAGCGCAGAGCCTGACATGGAGCTTGAACTCACAAACCATGAGATCATGACCTGAGCTGAAGTCAGAGGCTTAACCAAATGAGACACCCAGGCGTCCCGATATATAATTTTTTGTAAGTTTTTTTACCCACCCTGAGAGAGAGAGAGAGAGACAGAGAGACAGAGAGACTGCATAAGCACAGCAGAGGGGCAGAGAGAGAGGGAGATAGAGAGAATCCCAAGCAGGCTCTGCACTGCCAGTGAGAAGCCCAATGTGGGGCTCCAAACCACGAACTGCAAGATCCCAACCAGAGCCGAAATCAAGACTCAGAAACCCAACCGACTGAGCCACCCAGGCTCCCCTACTTGTAAATTCTTAATTTTATCAAGTCCAACATAAGACATTGTGTATTTGTATCTCAGGGAATATTTTCTGATGTGTGAGTGAGTGTGTGTGTGTGTGTGTGTGTGTGTGTGTGTGTGTGTGTGTGAAGAGAAGTGTTGAATTATCCATCAAAGCTCACTAATATGGCCAATGTTAGACTAGCTATTCTTTAATTACTATTAGCTCTAGTACTTTTCTCTGTGTATCTGTGTGTAGAGTGTACGTCGAAGGATGGGAAGGGTGTAGAGAAAAAGAGAGAGAAACGGAGAGAGATAGTCTTGTGGCACAGAAAAATAATTCTCATCTAAAATACATATAATGAGAGGTTATCTCGCTAATTTTAGAACCAAGATTACTTAGAATTCCATCCAGCAATCCATATGGTTTTATCTGATGACACTGGTTTGTTTAATTGCCAACTTTTTCCCTTTTGACATTAGCTGCCAGAAAGTTTAAAGCTAAATTGTTGGCTCAAACCCATATTAAATGTGTGACTCATTACAGTTTGAACGATTAGCCTTATTTATGATTTCATCTTGCATCCAGTCTTTTATGATTTTTTTTGTAATCCAGGCAAATTTATTATCTTTTACTGTGCTCTGCAAGTCATTTCTAAGCCTTCTGAAATAATAAATAGGTAGTCAATATGAAGGTCTATAAATTGTGAATTAACTGAACAATTACCTCCTATACTTATTTACCTTTTTTTTTTGGGGGGGGGACATGCCAAGTTATTGTGTGTACTCCCTGTCAGCTAGGGGCCAGGACTAGACTGGACGTGGAGTTTAGCTGTTAGTAGGTCCCTCTCACCTACTTTGATTCTTTCTCTCGAATCTCCTAAAGTCCTTCTGCCTTCTCTATTCCAAATGATTTTTTTCTGTTTCTGGTTCTCCTTAACATTTGTAAGCCTTTGCATCATGAATTCTAGTTTACCAAGCATTTCCCAATGCCTGTTAAGCAGTATCTCTACCTCATGTCTTTATCCATCCTGCGAACGCATATAATATGATTTTCTTAAAATACTATTCTGATCTTTCTCAAGAACCATGATGTGTCATATGAAGATGAAACTTCTTTGCCTAGACTCCAACGGCTCTCATTAGCAAGCCTCATCTTACTCCGACAAAGTATTGCTCTCTGCTCTCTGACATGAACCTTCCTCTTCAGCCTTTGTTCTCACTTTTCTGCAGCCATGTCACCTTCATTCTTGCTTCCTACATGTTCCTACAGCTTCCATTACTAGAATATCCTCCCGGCTCCTCTCCTCCAATTCAAATCCCATCCAAAATTTAAGACTCAAGCCATAGTTCCTTCATAAATGCCCTAAATCTTGGAGGTTGTTCCCCATCAAATGTGTATTTGTTTATATATATATATATATATATATATATATATATATATATATATATATATAAACTTTCTATAAATGAGTTATGTATTCCTTGATGACAAGCATACTATTGTATCATTCATTTTCTTGGGTCAGGTCACTAAGCACAGCATTGAGAGTTAGTATAAAATGAGTAAAAACTTATTAAGCCATGAACACACCATAATCGAGTACTCAGCTGGGACTATATATTTGAGAATCTGTGAAATTAAAGACCTCAGGGACTCGTTAATGGCCCTATTTGTCGATTGAGCATTTCATGATGATAATATTGAGTCAAATTTGCAATACAATCAGAGTCTCCAACACAATATAGATGAAAATGTCTGTGGCCTGTGTTTGGTTACTACAAACTGATTGGATGTGGTTATGGGGAAATATCTCCATAAAGACCAGTCAAAAAATGAATTTCAGTTTTGTTTTTTTTTATGTACAAGAGACTCATGTTCCTTCTTGGGAGTTTGAAAAGTTAGTATGAGGTTTTCAAGATTCATGGACCCTGGATGCCTTATTTCTCAGAAGTCTGATATAAGGCACATGTGCTATGATTTTCCCTTCCCCACACTCATTGTATGTATAGACCTCATTCATGTCACTACGGCCAAAAGGGATAGCTTGGTAAGGGGTCATGCTAATCCTTTCCTCTTTAAGGACCCTTCTTCTCATCATATAGGCCAAGGTGCAATTAGAGCAAACAGAACAACTGACAGGTCAGCTAGAATCACTTTAGGTGAGGACTTGCATGAAGTGGAAAATTGCATCCTTACAGCCCTGCAATCCCCAATTGTTCTCATGACTTTGGTTAGGAGTTTGTTCTGTAGGCCATGAGTAGCCACTGGAGATTTGTAAATGGAAGATTTATATAATTTTTATAACAAAATTCCAATTCACGAGTATAGAAAGATTAATAAAGTTTTCTACAAATCCTCACCTTGCTGTCATTTTTACTAATTATTGATTCAGGCAGGGATCAGCAACAGACACTAAAAACTTTGGTTGAACATTTGATGGGATAGAGATTAGCATCCATCTATGTCCCACAGGCTACTAATCGCTTATGAAGGGGAAAGTGGCAACTGTGTAGTGGAGAAAACTGGCAAACACCACTAGTCAAGTCATCAAAGTTAACATCACCAATAACAGAACAACCTGCTAGGACGTGCCTGCCTACGTAGTGCACTGAGATGACAGAGTATCGCTTATGTAGTATTGAGCCAAAATGTATCACTGGAGCCTAATCGTAAGGAATTTATTTTTTTTTTAAAAACCAAGATTGAAGTATGCTTTGTAAAATAACTGCCTTGAACTCTTCAAAAATGTCAGCAAAGAGTGATCATGGGTTAGGTTTTTTTTTTTTTTTGCTATGAAGAATATTTTTGGAACAACTAGAAAAATGTGAATCTTAGATAATAATAATGCATTATTGTTAATTCACTGAGCGTTTTACTAATTTCACTGAGGTTATAAGTGAATGTCCTTGTTCTTAAGAGCTATGTCCTGAAATGTAAAGGGTCAAAATGTCACTTAGTTTCAAACATTTCATAAGTAATATATATAGTATGTAAATGTATATATTTATCTACACATATAATATACATGTATATATACACATACAATATGGAGATACGTGGAGAGAAAAGTCATGGTCTGAAGGGAATATGGGAACTCATTGTACTATTCTAGTGAATCTTCTCCAGCTCCATGAGTAGGCAGACTAGTGACTCCCTAAAAATGCCCACACTCTAATCCCCAGAATTTGTAAACACGTTAGGTTACATGGCAAAGAACCATTAATACTGCTGACAGAATTAGTTGTTAATCAGCTGAATTTGAGATGGGGAGATTATTCTGGATTATTACAGGTGGGCCCTTTCTAATCTGAGGATTCCCACAAGCGGATGAGGAAAGCAGAAGAGACAGAAACAGAGAAATAGCAGCATAAGAAAGCTGGAATTGAACTTGCTGGCTTTAAAGATGAAAGAAGGGCCCAGGGACCAAGGAATTCAGATGGCTTCTAGAAGCTGGAAAGACAGATTCTTCCTAAAGTCTCCAGAGGAACATAATCCCTTTGACACATTGATTTTACTTAAGTGAGACACATTTCAGACTTTTGATATCCAGCTGTAAGATAATAAACTTGTATTGTCTAAACCAGTAAGTGTGTGGGATTTACTACAACAACACTAGAAAACTAATACACATTTTTTTTTTCAAAATAAAAGATTAAGAAGACAAAATTATCATGAGAATTGTTCTTAAGAATGCAATCTCTGGAGACGGAGGGTTAAACTGGGAAGGTAAGATATGATCTACAGAATTTGTCACCTTTTGTACACTTGATTTATAAGACAAATGAAGGTGGAGAACCAGAGTGGCTCAGTCAGTTGCGTCCGACTCTTGGTTTTGTCTCAGGTCATGATCTCGCAGTTCATGAGTTTGAGCCCCGTGTCAGGTTTGGCATTGTCAAGCACAGATTCTTTCTTGGGATCTCTGCCTGGGATTATTTTTCTCCCTCTTTTTCTGCTTCTCCCTCTCCCTCTCCTTCTCTCTCTCTCAAAATAAATAAATAAACCTTAAAAAAAAAAAAAAAGAAGCAGAGTAGTGCATCTGGGAATCAACACATTGCGGAAGTAAAATAAAAGCAAGACCAATTTATACACCAAACCAAAACCATTTTATATAAAAATATATGACATATTTTAGATAACATACAGCACATTTACATAACCCTCTCTCTATATATTTATATAAAGTGTCATTGGGGCATATAAAATATCGCAAAGGGAGCTGAATTCTATTCTTGTCTCTGCCAGCTCATTTTCCAAAACTTGGAAATAATGTAGAACCTCTGAGCCTCAGACTCCTCAATTGTACAAGAGAAAAATGATATCTGTCTTGATGAATGCTGTGAGAATTAAATGAAAATGGTGCAAATACCTAAAAGAGGGGTTAGTATAAGAAAGATGGTCAATATAAAAAGCACTCAGTATACTTATAACTATTGTTGGGGTTTCGGGCTGTTGTTCATAATACTATTGTTGATACTTAATGACACTGAACTCTCTTGGTTCTTTCATCTTTTGGCCCCTCCCCATCCATCATTTTCTGCCTCCTCTATCCACCCCTTATATCCAGGCATTTCATAATTATTAGCTCTCAACCCTCTTTTGTTCTCAAACTGTATTTATTCCCTAGATGACTTTTTCCTTTTGATGACTTAAAATATTGCTTCACTCTTCGTGACATCTTAATATCTGTATCCAATTGAGTGCCTGAGTCTGAATCCCGTCATCAAAGTCACAGAAAAGCAGAAATGTAAATTACATCTTTGAAAGATTTGGCAGGGAATGCAGACTAAGAATGATGACTTAAGGGAAATACAGGATTGAGCAAAACTAGTTTTATTGTTTTGTTTCATTGTATTTTGGGGGATGAGGTAGTTCCAGTTAATTCATACACAAAGGGGAAGTTGCTGAAGGAAATATTAAAAATAAAAGAGGGGTGCCTAGATGGCTCAGTTGGTTGAGCATCCGACTCTTGATTCGGCTCAGGTCATGATCTCATGATTTGTGGGTTCAAGCCCTGCATTGGCCTCTTTGCTGAAGGTGTGGAGCCTGCTTGAGATTCTCTCCCTCCCTCTCTTACTGTCCCTTCCACCCCTGTCTCTTGAAATAAATAAATAAACTTAAAAAAAATGGCTATGAAAATGCATGTTTCATTCTGGTGTTTGAAGACAAATTTTTGAAAAAAAATAAAAATAAAAACATAAAAGAAAGAGAAAGATGGTTGAAGGATCAGGGGAGAATTGGAAACATGGTATCAAGAGAGATTTGGAGGGAGAACTAAGTATGACGTGTGAGTTGATGGGTAGGTCCTGACCCAGAATTGAATTAGGAGGGAGAGGATGAGTCAAGAACAGAGCCTTTGAATGGTTAATTCACTTAAAGTTTTTTGTTTCTGGAGCCTCCAAATCTCAGGCATTGGTTAATGGTTGGTATATATGTATAGTGCTGCTTATATTTGAGAAGCCTATACTAGCATACATGTGAAGTCTTTTTAGTAATTTCAATGCTGATTATTGAAACATCTGACGACACGATGCAAGGCAATTTGAAGCCCAACATGCATTTTCCTCAAACTTTAGAAAAGTAGATGAATAGGCGAATTGTGTATTTGTGTGCATGTGTGTTTGACCAGACCCTCCAGATAAAAATTTTTTGCACACTATGAAATTGTAAGACATCTTTATAATATTTTCTCTGTTCAGCTAATGTACAGAGAGCCTTCTGTGTGTGGCGACCCTTTCCTTGGTTGTCCAGGAAAAGTCCTCAGAGTGCAGCAAACACGCACAGTAAGGTACACTGTGAATTTCTGAAGGCCTCCCATAACTGAAGACAGTAGGTCATTCAGAATAACGTTAATGGAAAAACTGCCGGAAATGGGCCACACGCCCTAACTCAAATGACCCTTTCTTTTCAAAAGTCATAAAAAATGACTACATAAGACCCCAATCCTTCTCTAACACATGAATAGAATTTGTTTTCATCATCCACAACCATAGTTTGAAACAAGACTAATGTGAACCAGCTGTGTTGTGTCACAGTACAACTCAGTAGGCAGTGGAAACGCCTTCTAAGGAACCACAAGATGGCAGCCTCATCATGTTGGACTCTTGTATGGTTTCCCTGCATCTGCTGGATTTTGATTTTAGGGACAAGAACCTTAGGGTAGAGGGAACGACTGGACATAGATATTCAACCAAGGGCCACAAATGAATGAAAACCAATTTATTTTCCTTTTAAAATGTATATTATATATGTAATATATTTTTAAATTTATTTTGTTTTGTTTTGTCCTCAGGAAGCTACTGAAAGCACACGTGTAATTTGTAGGGCTTTGCCCCAAAGTCCCATCTGGCCTGACACTGCTGGTTCTGGTGGGCCCGAGGCCAGGTAGGGCTATTCAAGCCCAGGAGGCAATGAGTGAATCTCTTGCTGCTGATGGTTGCCTCTTCAATACTGAGGTCCTGTTTGCCCCTGTGTGGAAGAATTCTTTTACTCTTTCTCTATAGTCTTCTAGGTGGTTGAGAAGTTAATTTATTTTTTACTGACGTTCAATTCTAATTTTGACTTAATTGTCCCCCTTTATGATACAATTTTGACTTCATAATTTATTTTACCAACATTTTAGAAAAGGCAAAATCATTTCATTCAATAAAGGCAGTAAGTATGTTGGAAGTTCCTTGGGAAAAACATTTTGGTATGCCATGTATATCAAACAGGAAAATAATTAAAATACAAAAAAATAATTTAAAATACAAAAAATGAAACAGAATAAGATAAAACTACACAATCTTATTACTGCCCAAAGATAAACACTGTTAACTGTTTTTGTAACATCCCGCACCAATATAAATAAAACTATTTTCCAAAATTGGATTTTATATGCAGAGATACTGTTTTGTAGATTTTTAAAAATTGATGGTGTATTATATGCATTTTAATATGTTAAACATGTATTTCCACGTAATAATTTTTAATGGTTATATATTATTCTGTTGTGTCAATATGCTATAGTATGTTTAATTAAGTCTTTACAACAAACATCTTTTTAAAAATTCTGTAGTTTTATAGAAACAACAGTTTAAGAGGAGAGGAAGAAAGGATAGAAAGAATAATGTGAGCTAAGGAAGAAAAGATGTAGATTAGAAGAGAAGGAAACACAGAGGAAAGAGACAACCAAGAAAGGAAAGACACAAATATGAAGAAATAAAGAATATGTGAAAGATAGAAAGAAAGAAAGGAAGAATAGAGGAGGGAAAAAAAGCAGAAATGATTGGTAGTTAACCATCGACCAGCGGTGGGCTTTTCATTTGGTTTAGAGGTTTCAGATTATCAGCTTTTATCTTTGCCCTTTGAAATACTCAGCTGCTGACAGACAAGTGCTGTATAGTTGTTCTTTATCTTAAAGGCTGTAAATTCTCACTGAAGAACGGTGTAAAGGAATGATAAGACACATATGAATCCTGAAATTGTTCTCAGGTTGTAGCTATCGATCAGTGGACCGTACACCTATGATTTGGAATCAAGCAGAGGGCCAAATCTCCAGGAGGAGAAAAGACACAAAAACATATTTCTGTTTCTATTTCAACAATAAGATTGTGAAGAGAAGATTTATCCCTGACATGATAATTTATATATAATGATGTCCACGAAATGTTATCTTTAATAAAGTAAAAAATATAATGTAGATGAAAAATACACATGCATACTCATTTCAGGACACGCAGACAAAAAGATGTGTAAGAATCTGTACTAAATTGGGACTGGTGGTAAAACTAGAGGTGTAAAGGGATCGTAAAAGAATGATTTGGCTTTTCACTCGAATCTTTCAAAGGTAAGCCATGTATTTTTTTAAAATTTTTAATGTTTTTATTCTATATTTGAGAGAGAGAGATTGGCAGTGTGAGTGGGGGAGGGGCAGAGAGAGAGGGAGACGCAGAATCCAAAGCAGGATCCAGGCTCTGAGCGCTCAGCACAGAGCCTGATGTGGGCTCGAACCCACAGACTGTGAGAACATGACCTAACCCGAAGTCAGACGCTTTACAGACTGAGTCACCCAGGCGCCCTATCACGTATTGATTTTATAAACAAAAATAAACTAACAACAAGAGAAAATGTCAGTAAGTTAAGCACAACTAATTCATGACGAGAAAGGAAAGGGGATGATTTTGCAGAATCTGTAAGTCATGGCTGACAGGAACAGCCCCTCTGGCGTCACTCCGTTGAGTGCTTTCTTCAGAAGCCTCCGAACGTCTTAGTCTTGGCTGATGTCATGTGACTCTCATGTGATGCTGTGCATTCTAAGCTTCCCTTGAAGAAAATTCTTTGTGAGGCTTGGATCTGGACCTCTCTATCTTCAGATAGTTGGAGCTGGTGGCATTAGGTTTCCTGAAGGAATAAGGTGGAATAGAAGACCTGAGCCATCAACACACAAGAGACTTCAAGGGAACAGAGCATTTTAAAATGATGATCTTCTCTTCTGCGAGTAGGGCAATGTGAGAGGAAAGTAAAGCTAAGAAAAATATGAAGTTTCTCTTATTCCAGAAATGAAGGTAAAAGAACTGGGGTTGACCCATTCTAACAATTCCCCCAAATCTCAGATCATGGGCTCCTAGCAATCTACAAAGATTTTAATAGGGCTCTGCTAGCCATTTTCTTTTTTTTTTAATTTTTTTTTTTTTTTTTTTTTAGTGTTTATTTATTTTTGAGAGAGCGAGAGAGAGAGAGAGAGACAGGGCATGAGCAGGGAAGGAGCAGAGAAAGAGGGAGACACCGAATCCAAAGCAGGCTCCAGGCTCTGAGCTGCCAGCACAGAGCCAGATGTGGGGCTCGAACCCACGAACCTTGAGATCATGACCTGAGCTGAAGTCGGATGCTTAACCGTCTGAGCCACCCAGGTGCCCCTGCTAGCCATTTTCAATATTTCTTAAAATCGAATGGCAATCATATATTTTACCACAGAAAAGCCACAAATATCGGGAATTTTCCTTGTTTGGGACCTTTCCAGCTCATTTTGATATGCCATGCCAAGTTCTCACCAAGAAATTCTTAAGTTTTTAATAACAAAGGGAAAAATAATTAACAATTGCTTAAGAAATGCAATCTTTACCCTACTTTTGACTCTGAGTCTCACCTATTTCTTGAACTCAACCCTTTGTTTAATCTTCCAGCTTATTTCCCTTCCTTGTCCCACCTAGGAGTTGACCACTTTGGCTTTGCCTCAGGACATTCATCGTAGATGACACCTCTGAGCAGCTTTGATAAGACCTACCCAGAATTCCAGTCCTCTCTTTCTGCAGAGGTGGAATAAAATGTACTTTTGCTTGATTGAGACCACGCTTTTTCTTGCAATCAGGCAGAGTCTTCGCTCAGGACCCTTGGCAAGTGTCTGGTGTAGAGGTGATTTTCCAACAGCAGCTGCCAGACACCCAGGCCTCCTATCTAGAAACACAAAATGAAAAAACCAAGACTTTCGATTATGCCACTTGGGAAGCTAGTAAAGCAAAGGTGGTTCAGGAAAACCTTTAATAAAGATTGTGGGGACCTACGTTAAACATAAACATCAAAATGTCCAGTCTTATCTTTTAGTTCTGAAGTCCCAGGAAGATATCCCTTCTTACATAGTCATTGTATCTCTCCAGGAGAATTTTTAGAGGGTAGTTTATACTCCGCAGATCGCTGTGGGGACAACTAAATTAGTGTAGAGACTCTGTTAAGGCTTTGAGAAGATTCGAGATGAAAGAACTTAATTCTTGATCTCTAGAAGTTTATAAATGCGATAAACCAGTCTGTTAATACAACATAAGTTTGATTAAAACGTGTGCTAAGTTCTATGGAAGTACAGAGGCAGAATTGCTGGAAAGATCTTATGTTTCTTAGAGAAACATTTGACCTGGGACCCAGAAATTTAATAATTTCTTTTATTAAAATGGATGAAGGTGGTCAATAAAAACAACAAGCACTTTAAAAAATATTTTAATTTTTTATTTATTTTTAAATTATTAATTTTTGAGAAAGAGATAGAAAGAGTGGGCAAGAGCAGGGGATAGGCAGAGAGAGAGAGAGAGAGAGAGAGAGAGAGAGAATCCAAAGCAGGCTCCCCGTGCCAACAGCAGAGAGCCTGACTGTGGGGCTCAAACTCAAGACCCAAACCACGAGATCATGACCTGAGCCGAAGTCGGAGGCTTAACTGACTGAGCCCCCCAGATGTCCCTTAAAATTAGTTTTAAAATGTTTTAAAGAGTGGAAAGAAAGAACATTCTAGCCATAGAGAACAGTATGAGCAAAGACTTGGAGCATGACAAATATATGGTAAAATGGAGGACAATGAGTACACTATTGTTGCTAGAGTTAAAAGTAGAGGAGACTGTAATGCAAAGAAAGTCTAAAAAGAATTTCAAAGCCAGAACATACAGTGCCCCTGAATCCCAGGCTAAGGAGATTTCATTTCTTTTTATATTCAACAAGGAGCCATTGAAAGATTTTGAGCAAGAAGTATTTTCAGAATTATGCCTTAGAAAGATTTATCTGGCAGCCACAGTAAGATAGTAAGATCAGAAGCCAGGAAACCAATTACCAAAATAATACCGATGGCAGATGTCGAAGACCTAAAATAGTACATTTTGAAAAGAGAAGGACTAGGCTTGGCCAGAAAAACATCTGTAGTTTGAGAAGGTGAGTGCTGAGATTTTTTCTGTGCTCGTCAGTTCCATCACTGTCACTGCTCACAAAGAAGATTCAAAATAAACAATTCTATTTAAAAAGAGCTTTATAAAACAAGTATTCAGAAACAATGTCCTGGTGAGCTTGAGGACAGCAACGGTGCCCTCAAAGAGGGAAAGCCTTGACCACATAAAGGCCTGATGTTCACATTTCCAAAGGCTGTTTTGTCCTTTTTAATTGTACCTACAGTGCAGTCAAAGGAAGGGGAATTATAAGATGTAATGCTTTTGTAGAGAAAAATGTCATCCATTTGCCCCTTCATGGGAGCAAATTAGTTTACAAGTTTATCCTGAGAAATTAGCTTTAAATAAACAACTTAAAATATGATCATGACAAATTTAGGCCACAGAAATTAGAAACGTTGAACAAAAGAATGTGAGGTCTTGAGGGACAATTTAGCATTTCTTATGTATTTCATCTTTATTTATTTTTTTCATTTAACAGAGAGCTTCACTCTTTGGTCATGACCCAGGTGACCGTGTTTTAATATCAATGTCTGGTCTACCAGCCAAATCTCAGAAAGTCCTTCAAGTTATCAATAGTCAGATAGAATTTTTCATCACCTTTAAGTAACCAATGTGATCTTCATACATTGACAGATTCCAAACAAAATCAAACTCAACAGTCTCTTCTTTTATGGCCTTATGATTTCTATTAAACTTTCAGAGATATTGAAAACAATAAACTGATTCTTGTCACTACCGTATGTTACTAAATCCTAAAGAATCACAGGAATGTTAGGTGAGGAACAGTAGGTCTAACCTTATTTCAGTAGAAAATGAGGCATGGAAAGGGGAATCCTTCCAAGGACAAATAAGTGTCCTCAACATCCTATAATTTAATCCTAAGTAGCTTCTCAGGCCAAGGGAAGGAGGCCTATCTTAAAATCTGTTTCAGTGGTTCCTTGTGTCCCTACAATGTGAGGCTGATTTACATGCTGTCTGGCTTCTGATTAACAGACAGAAGACCAATGGCTGCCCCTTGAGCCTTGCTCTTGTCTGTAGGGTTTTCCCTGAAAGTGTTTAATTATACGAAAAAAAAACAGCTGTCTTTGATTCCACAATGTGCTTAGCCAATTTCCCCAGGTTGCCTTAACTCTGCCATCTGGACACATTGCTGCTCCCTTTGGATCACTTTTAAGTGACCATGACAAGGAAAATTTAAAAAATAAAAAAGATCAGAAAGACACACACACACACACACACACACACACACACACACACACACACACCACCCCCAAAAAACAAAACAAAAAACCCAGAGACAGAAAACAATGGAAAGAACCAAGACAGGGTCGATTTTCCTGGAGGGAAAACATAGTTGCCTGGTAATTTCATCTTAGCTCTGGGAAAAGAGCCCTGGCTGTGTCACATCCCTCTTCTCTGCTTTCCCTCTGCTTTCTTTCCTTCTCCTTTACTCCACTCCTGCTCTTGCCCTCCATTCTGTGTGAATAGGACCAGAGGCATTTCAGGTACCCAGTTTCTATCGAGAATTCCTGTCAGTGCAAAGGGAGAATATAATCAGATTGTTCGATTTCTCACCGATGAGATTGATTCCAGAGATGCTATGAAGGAATGATCAGGAAAATATTTGCAATGAGTGGGAATTTTGTGCATGGGCAGACAGCACGTGGTCTGAGTAGGTAGAGGGAGGATGTAGAATTTATATCAGCTGTGTTTTCAAATACTCAGTGGTGTGTGCTTGTGAAAGGAAAATTAAAAAAACTTCTGTCCAGTCCCAAATCCTATGATCAAATGTCTTTTATAGCTTCCATGCCAAGTATTTATCCAATGTATTTCTTAGGGGCGTCCATGACTTTTAGAAAGGCTTTCTTATGATAAGCAGAAATTGGCTCCCTGTGGGCTATCCCTTTTCTCCTAATCCTATTCCTTTTAATCATATAGAATAAGTGTAATGCCTTTCTCCTCTGATGGATCTTCCTGAAATTTCAGAGATGTTATCACAGCTCCTCTGAGTTTTCCCTTCTCCAGGAAAAATCGTCCTTGCTTCCTGAAATTGTTTCTCATAAGACTTACCCTTAGATGAATTCCATGTGTTCATCTTCCTATTTTTCTTATCACCCAGAACTAGACACAATCCTTTTTGAAAATAGCACAAGAAATAAATATGCATTGAAAAGGAATTAAAACACAGGTAACCAAAAAGTGTTTTAAAATGATCTGTGAAGAATCTTTCTTTTTTCTTTCTTTCTTTCTTTCTTTCTTTCTTTCTTTCTTTCTTTCTTTCTTTCTTTCTTTCTTTTCTTTTCTTTCTTTCTTTCTTTCTTTTTTTTTTTTTTTGAGACAGAGAGAGCAAGTGTGAGCATGGGAGGGGCTGAGGGAGAGGAAAAGAGAGACTCTTAAATCAGCTCATGTCCAGCTCAGAGCCTGACTCAGGGTTTAATCTCAGGAAAGTAAGATCATAACCTAAGCCAAGATCAAGAGTTGGATATTTAACCCTGATTGAGCCACCCAGGCATCCTACCTTTGAAAAATTTCTATGCAAAAATGGGCTGCTTTTGATATTTTTGTCATATAATCCTCCAAAATTATTCACATGCAGACATACACTATTCGATGTTAGCAGAATAGTTGGGTGAAAGGAAACTTAAATAGTCTATTTCTGAAAATGGCCACAAAAGAATTATGTTGGAGTGGATCTTTTCCCAGGAAGTGTCACCTAACTGATTTCTCGTAGTTATGTAGAGCAGAGGTCAGCAGAGTGTTCCTGTGAAGTGCCAGAGAGTAAATAAAGTCAATGGTTCAGGCTTTGTGGGCTGCTAAGCTTTCATTGCTACTGCTTCTCCTCCTCCTCTTTTTCCCCCCCATTCATTTATAAACATAAAAAAATGTTAAAAACCATTCTTAATTTCTGGGCCATATAAAAATAGGGCACTGACCAGATTTTGTCAGCAGAATGTAGTTTACTCATCCCTGCTCCAAGGGAAGAATTTTATATGACTTCACAATTACTGACAAACCCTGCCCCTTTAATACGCTTTGGTATATAGAATTGATCCCTGGGGAAGATTTGAGTAAATTTGGACCCTCGTAGGAAGGAAGGAATAGAGACCTCAAATACTACCTTTTTGAGATCAAATTTTGTTAGAGTCTCTCTGGTGGGTTTGTTCTCAGTTGAGATATAATACCTGGAATGTATACCAATGGCTCCAAAATTGAACTAGCTCTGAGAGAAAGAGCCATCTGGATTACTGGCCTGGACCCTCAGATGGCTGGAGAAGAGAACTGACAGTAACATGGTCCATGACTAACTAAGCTAGTTTAGCAGAAAGACTATGCTTTGTAATTATTGACTAAGGGTAGGAGTATATTCTTGGAGAATTATAATCCTCAAAGGAACTCAAGTGGCAAGTTCTCTGTTTTCATCAGAGATTATGTTGTAGTAACAATTACCACAAAGTTCTGCAGTTTAACAAGATAAAGGCTTTGGGTTTGACGGACAGCTCCCCCAGACAGCGCTCTTGCACAGTGTTCCTCCTCGTGAACAGTCAGCCATCCAGGCTCCTCGCATTTTGTGATTCTCTCTCTTCAACACCTAACCATGTTTGCCACGGAAGGAGAAATGTCCTGTGGATTCCTTGAAATATTTGGGAAACAATTTGAGGGACTCTGAAAGTCCTGTGTGAGCAGGTCAAACAAAGCAAGAGTCATTAAATTGTATTGTTAGAATCTCATGTGTTCCCACAAGCCAACAAGGTCTGGAAGAGCTTACAGTTAGTCGTGCCGTTTGTCAGTTTAAATGAAGAGATCATCCGTTAGCAGATAACTAGCTGTAGTTCCTGAATTGAAGTCTAACTGGGAAAGCAATAACAGCATCGTTTCCTTTTGAAGTATCACTTTACAGACTGCAAACTACTTGTACGTTCGTTATGTCATCTAATCTGCACAGAAATCTGCGAACAAGGGGTTAGTGATATATTTATTATACACAGGTCGAAATTAAAAATGCTAGATTTGTTCAAGGATGTGTAGCTAGTTAATAGTAGGCTTGTAATTGCAACTCAGAACCTGTGACCCTAAACCCTATATTCTTTCTGTTACATCAGTGGTTTTCAAGCTGTGTTCTGTTGAGCCCTAAAATTCAACAAATCTGTCTAAAGAGAAGTTCTGGAGGAGCAAGAGAGCAAATCAGTTCTCTACCAAGCTTAACCAGAGAGGCTGTAACTTTAAAACCTAAGTATCTGAGGCTTCCCTAACATATTTATTTTGAGTAAAAGCTTTATGCCTAACTTAAAAATTAAAAGCCCCTGCACCAAAACACACTATCTTGTGATGCAGTGGATGGAATTTTAAGTGGGGACAGCCTGTCCAAAAGCACAGGTAGAAGCTCGGTTTCCAGGAGTGGAATTTGAGCTTGACTAGAAGCAAAAGTAATTTGATAAAAGACAAGGGTTATATCTGGCAGATGTGTTTCATTTAAAATACATTTATTGGCCCTACTGTGTTCTAAGTGTTGTGTCTATGCTTATATTCCTGCTAAATACTAGTCCTAAATTTAGCGCTAGGTACAAATACGACTGGAAGTCAAATAGTTCTGAATGTGATAAAAGGAAAGCTGCAGAGCAGGGATGTCCCATAGAATATTCCAGAATGTTGGAAACATGTTATATGCCTGCATTACATGATATGATAGTCACTGGGCTGCACATGGCTGAGGAGCTACATGTGGTTAGTGTAACTAAGGAATCGAATTTTTATTTCCTGTATTTAAAGATTATTTATTGTGTGTGTGAGAGAGAGAGAGAAAGAGAGAGAGAGGGAGAGACAGAGAGGGAGAGAGAATTCTAGTTGGGGAAGAGCAGAGAGAGGGGAAGAGAGAGAATCCCAAGCAGGCTCTACACTGTCCCCACAGAGCCAACACAGGGCTTAATCTCAGGAAACTTAAGTTCATGACCTGAGCCAAAATCAAGAGTCAGATGCTTAACCGACTGAACCACCTAGGTGCCCCCATATTTTATTTCCTTTTAACTTTAAATGGCCCCATGTGGTCACTGGCTATGGTTCTAGACAGAGCAGCTATAGAGGTTTGAGGACAGAAAATCCTGATAGTGCCTAGAGACAGCATCATCACCACCGCCACCACCACCATCAGCATTGGTGTCCTCCTCACCTCTCCCTCATCACCACCATCATTACGATCACTGCCGCACTAGCTCCGACCTGCATCACCCCTCACTGGATCGCTGCTGCAACCTCTTAAATGATCCATCTGCTTTCATTCGTGCTTCCCTCCAATATATTACAACCAAACTGACCTTGATGAAAGCAAATGTGATACATACACCTGTTTTGCTTAAAATTTTGCAATAACTCTGCATTCATTTTGGATAAATGGCAATGGCCTCAATAAGGCTCACGTGTTCCCTTTCCAGTCCCACAACTAGTTACATGTGAGTCTCATCCCTGCCTGTTTCTCCAGCCACATCTCTTCTCGGATTTCCATGTATTCTGCACTGGGGGTATATAAAATTATTATTTCTGTACCTTAAACCTACCATACATTTTTGTTTTGTTTTGTTTTTCTTTTTAATCTGCAGGCCTGTGTAACCTTGTTTTTTTCTTCCTAGGAGATTTTTTTCTCCTCTTGTTTACTGATTAAATTTGAGCCATCCTGGAGGTCTTGGTATAAATGGTACATATTCCACAAAGCTTCCCTGAATCCCTTGGGCTAAGTAGGTGAGGTACTCTAGTTCTATGTTTCTAGAGTTCCCGGACTTAGTTCATTATAAAACTCACTGAGCTGCAATACAACCGCTTGTTTAATATCAGGCACTCCCACCAGACAATGAGTTTCATGAAAGCCCAGAATTTGCCTGTCTTTTTCAACCAGGATTCTGCCAGGCACAAAATGGGTATTTCATGAATTCTGGCTTATTGGTCCAGTGAAGCCTAAATGAGCAAATGTCTTTCCACCGAGGATCAGTCCCAAAATACCTACCACCACAACTACCTTCTGTCGTCTCTGAAGGATCACAGACTCTCATCCTGTCCTCCCTTCCTTTTCTTCCAAATCCCTTCTTTCTAGGTTAACCCAATTAACAAATTCATGCTGTAATTGACTACTAGTAGCCATAAATTACTACCATTAGGGTGAATATCTATCTACATATAAACGGGATCATAATGGAGATTCATTGATTTCATGTCAAAAATTGTCCTAAATGGAAATTTCTTACAATGAGCAGGTAGGTGGTTGGGAAAAAAGACTTAGAGCAACTTCCTAATTTTCACTTTGTAAGTCGTTGTCTGCCTCTAAGCAGTAACCTTCTCTACTTATATTTAAGTTTAGCCTTAGATTTTTGTCTTCTTGAACATATATCGAAAGTAGGAATTTTCTGGAATGCTTCAAAGGCACTTAGAACATCAACTTCTTTGGAAGAGAGTTATGGTTCAGCATAATGAAAAAGTTAGGAATTGTAAATGACAGAAACAGAAAAAATGTGCATCTGGAGAGGAGAGAAGAGAGTCAGGGGAGAGAGCTCCCTGCTCCCAAACATAGACTATAGACAAGGTTCCATTTTTGGACTTTTCCAGTAACTCGTTGAATGATCACAACCACTAATATTTTCCCCAATTTTCAGCTGAGAAAACTGATGCTTACAGAGGTTGAATAATTCGATGGTGATATAGTAAAAAATGAGTCCGTCTTGATCTTGTACGTCCACAATGGCCATACTGATATACCAGGTTTCCTTTCAACGGAATAACAATCAAATTGGAAGAATGGCCATCAGAAAGCAAGCCTAGAGAGGATTCTCTGAGCTGGATGAAAGTGAAAATGAGGAACAGAAGAAAACAAAATGGTTCTTTTGAGGCCATGACACTTAGTAACAAAAATGAAAGAACGAGTTTGGCCAAGGAAAGTTCTGCCTTCTGCAAAGATGGAGCACGTGGCTCTCACTTAATTGGGTTTGAGGGTAAACAAAGCAAAGCTTCTCTTTACATCACTCTCCTCAACTTGTCTGCCTCATTCCTAGGACTTTGCTCCTTTGGCAAGAAAAGTACTATTAAAATACAGGTCTTACATTATATATAATCTATAAGGATAACAGGCCAACATTCATCTGATAACCCCCTTAGTAATCACTTGCTAATTTTTGCCTGCCATTATCTTCTCCCTTCTTTTGGTAATAGCATACCAAATTTCCTGGGGCAAACTATCCCTCTGCCATTTTCAATCTACATAGTTAAAGTAGGACTTCATGAACTACCTTGTGCTGCTCGAGTTATGCATTGGCTCCAGATCTGTCTGTGAGTAATTGATAATTATTAGAGAATGTAGCCCTGTTTGTGAGTGGTGAAGAAATGGGCATATGACCACGCAAGCCGGGTCAAAGAGAGTTCTACCCAGGACCTTACTAGATCAACTGGGAAATAAGTGGTTGGTTCATCATAGTTTCTAAGCTGGTGTGTTGCAAGCTTAAAGCTGTTGGTGATTAATCCTGTCACTACATCTTGAGAGCCAACCTAAGAAATGAAGCAATACCAGAGAGAGCAAAGCTGAAAAGTGGAGAAAGACACATGATTGATGACAAACTGAGTATTTGGATCTACTTGTGCCTGAAACCGTTCATTAGGAAATGTGAAGTGATATTCTATTTGACTGGCTTTCTTTTTTTCCTACACAATTTCAGCTGTGTTTTGATCACTTGTAACCAAGAGTCCTAACTAATTCACCAGCTATTCATATAAATTAATCACAAGTTACCACTGATTATTAAGCATTGAACTTACTTAAACTTTGATTTGTATTGTCCTTCAGAACTGTACTGTATTCCACAATTTTACTTTAGGCACAGATCAAGCATAAGAGAACTCTAACATGTTTGTTCTTACCTCATCATGGACACATCAAATTAGCCAGTCAGAGCCAAGCCTGATGAAAATAAGTCATAGGATAGAGAATTTTGCATGAGTGTTTAGAGACTGGGAAAGGTTAGATGGTACAAAAAGGTGAATGGAAGTCCATAAGGGAAATCTTTCATTATTTGCAAAAGGTAACATTTTTAGAGCACCTGAAACATAGAGAACCTTTCCATATACTGTATATGCTCACAATAAATATGTAAAAATTTTAAAAAATTAGCCTCAATGATAGTTATTTACTTAAGAACCCAGAACTAGTATGCGATGGGCCTTGGTCTAATCTTTCTAATATTGTGACAAATATTTTTGGAGTAACAACTTCATGCCGTACGCTAAGTGCATGGACAACAATGAGGAGCAATAAAGGGAGATAACATTATTGTTGCCTTTACTCTATGCCAGACATTTTTTCCCATATTCACCTACTTAAACTTCATAACAATGCTTGGAAGTAGGTAGTATTATTGGCTGTCCCCAACTTAAAAAATAAAAAGATATTTTTAGAGCAGTAAGTTCATAGAAAAATTAAGAGGCAGTATAGGCATTTCCCATATACCTCCCTGGGCCCAGTGCACAGCCTCCCAGATTACAAGCATCCTCCATAACAGCAGTACAGTTGTTACAATTGATGAACCTACATTGACATATCATAACCAATCGAAGTCTGTCGTTTGCATTAGGGCTCACTCTTGGATTGTGAAAATACTTAATGACATGTATCCCTCGTCAGCATACTCTTTTTAGAGAATGATGAAACTGAGGGAAGAGAATGATGAAACTGAGGGAAGATGAGAATAACCTGCTTATGAATATAATGGGAAGGATTAAAGCTCAGATATGAACCCCAGGGAGTCTAAAGCCATACATCTATCTTCCTAGGCACTGCTCCCATTGTGTCCTAAGTGCCAGACCCCTAGGGTCTTTGAGATACTTCTATGAGATCCATGAGGTTAAGGTAATTTTCAAAAACATGATTTACCTTTTCCACCATGTTGGCATCTGTACTCATGGTGCAAAATAATGGTGGGTAAACAGCTGGTGTCATTGTAGTGGCACCAAACTGTACGTTAGTCATTGTTTTCGCACACTGAAGAAAATAATTTCTAATGTCGAGGACATTAAGAAAGTCTTTGAGGGGCGGCTGGGTGGCTCAGTTGGTTAAGTATCCAACTTCAGTTTGGGTCACGATCTTGTAGTTTGTGGGCTCGAGCACGGCTTTGGGCTCTGTGCTGACAGCTCAGAGCCTGGAGCCTGCTTCAGATTCTGTGTCTCCTTCTCTCTCTGCCCCTTCCCTGCTTGCACTCTGTCTCTCTCAAAAAAAAAAAAAAAAAAAAAAAAAAAAAGAACATTAAAAAATTTAAAAAAAAGAAAGTCTTTGATAAAGCAGTAAAATTATTAATTGTGTTAACCTTCAACCCTTAAGTACACATCTTTTTAATAGTCTGTTTAACAAAAAGAAAAGTGACATAAAATATTAATAATGCTTACAAAGTATGATAGTATTGTTGAGGAAAAGCATTTATGTGATTGAATTGGGAGATGAACTAACCACTTTTTTCATGAAATGCCACTTTATTGCAAAGAAAAGAGTCAAATTAAGGTTATTCACTCCTGAAGTTTTTTAGATAAGTGTTAAAAAACGAATGAAATCAACTATCAAAATTTATGGGATGCATTGAAAGTATGCTTAGGAGGAAATGTATAGATAGCATTGAATGAATGTATCAGAAAGAAGAAAGATCTAAAATTAATAATCTAAGATATCCACCTCAAGAAACTGAAAAAATAAGAGCAAATTAAATACAAAGAAAGCAGAAGAAAAGAAGATTAGAGCAGAAATAACTGAAATTAAAAACAGGAAACTAAAAACAGGAAACCAAAAGCCAGTTGTCTGAAAAGATCAATATAATCAATAAGCCTCTAGGCAAGCTAAATAAGACAAAAAGAAAGAAGACAAATTATTAATATCAGAAATGAAAGAGAGACCTCACTGTATATCCCAAGGACATTAACAAGATAATAAAATTATAAGCAATGCTACGACCATAAGTTTAGTAACCTAGGTGAAATGAACCAATTCCTTCAAAGACACACAATTTGCCAAAACTTATACAAGAAGAAATAGACATAGGACTCCTGGATGGCTCAGTCGGTTAAGCGTCTGACTGTGGCTCTGGTCATGATCTCACGGTTTGTGAGTTCGAGCCCTGCATTGGGTTCTGTGCTGACAGCTCAGAGCCTGGAGCCTGCTTTAGATTCTGTGTCTCCCTCTCTGCTCCTCCCCCCACTTGCGTTTTGTCTCTCTGTCTCTCCTAAAAATGAATAAACATTAAAAAAAAGATTTTAAGAAGAAATAGACAATTTGAATATCTATTAAAGAAATAGAATCATTAACCAATAACCTTCCAAAACAGAAAGCACCAGGTCCAGATGTGTCACTGGCAAATTCTACCAAACATTTAAAGAAGAAATCATATCAGTTCTCTACAATTTCTTTCAGAGAGTGGGAACAGAGGAAATATTTCCTAATTCATTTGATGAGGCCAGCATCACCGAAATACCGAAATCAGACAAAGACAGTACAAGAAAAGTACAGATTGGTATCTATCATGAACATAGATTCAAAAATCCTCAAAAAAATGTTAAATCAGTGGTTGCCAGGGGTTGGTAAGGAAAGGATAAAAAGGCCACACATAGAGGCTCTTTAGGCAATTAAACTATACTATATGATACCGTAATGATGGATAATTGCCATTATACCTTCTCCCAAAATCATAGAATGTACAACATCAAAAGTGAACCACAGTGTAGACTATGAACTTTCTGATGGGGGCGTTGATAATGGGAGGCCGTGTGTATATGAGTGTTTGTGGGGATGGAGGGAGTATACGGGAAATGTTTGTACTTTCCCCTTAATTTTATTCCCCTAAAACTACTGGTCCTAAAACTCCTCAGAAAAGTTAAAATTTCGATTAAAAAAAAAACATAAAAAAAGAAATGAGTATGTCACAGCAAGACAAACAGCTGATGGTATTTGTTGCCATCCACAAAATTTAAGCTTTTAAGTGAAAGCTAGGATATTGAAAAATTTGTCTATGTCACTATGACCTTAATAGCATCCTAATGACTTAAAGATTTTTCTCATGAAATCGGTGATGATACTAGCAAATGAAACTTTTTGATATCCTGTCATGAACCATGTCAGTATTTGAGAACTCAGCATAAAAACAGTTAACCAATATTGATTTAGGTGATCAGTACGTGATATTACAAAATCATTTATAGGTAAAAGATTCTTTCAAAGTACAAGGCACTGAATTATAATGTCACAGATTATGAGAAGTTCATTAATATGGTTTCAGGTTCCATTTTGCAACTAACCTTTAAGGATCTACCCCTTGTCTTTTTTGTATAATATCAAGGAAGATTGTAGGCAATATCCTGATTCTTTTCATGTCCTTTAACCAAAATGATGAATCACAACAAATTGAATGCAGAAACCCATGTGGCAATGTAGCTTTCTTTTGTTTTCTTTCGCTAAGCCAGATATTAAAGAGATTTGCAAAAATACAAAACAATGCCATTCACTGCATTAACTGTATGTTTTTGGAAACACTTATTTTTCTAATAAAAAATATTATTCATGTTAAGATGCAATGGATTTTACTGTTCTTATTTTCAAATGACTCAATAAACATGTAAAAAATTTCTCAGCTTTAGTTTTTAATGTAGTAAATATAGCTGTAACTTTACATAAGTAGTGTAAAAGCTTTTTGAGGTCCTCAATAACTTTTAAGAATTTAAAGGGATCCTGAGACCAAGGAGTATAAGAGCCATGACACTATATCTATCCTGCTTCTCAAAAATAAAACAGATGTGCTTATGTTTCTGCCTTAGGTAACCTGCCTCTTAGAGGGAAGGAAAAGCTAAAAAACAGATAAACATATAAAGGAAATAGTTATCACTGAAAAAAATGTCTCGGAGTAAATAAGCATGGGGTCATGATGAAAACTAGATGGAGACGAGGCAGGGTGTTACTCAGGGGAGACCTCTTTGGGGAAGTGACAAGCTGAGATGTGAAGGATGGGAAGATGTCATCTATGCAACGAGCTAAGCTAAGAGAACAGTGATTTGGGCATGGGGACTAGCAGTGCAAAGACCCTGAGGCAGTAAAAAGTTTGGACTAGGTTCCAGAATTGTATCATTCCCAAACCCATGCTTTGCTTTCCTTCTCCTAGACCAGAACTGATCTCTCTTAGGCCAGCTATGCTCTGGCTCTTGGAAGAATCCATCTGGAAAATGGAGCAGAGATTGTTTTGATTCTTCCTAAGCGATGGCTTCACAGACAGTTCGTTGGCAGGTTAATCCGGAGCTTGCAGACAGCCTTCCAGTGTCTCTAAGGAGTAGAACTCTCAAGTGCAATGCTCGTCAGCAGTGCCAGGAAACTGCTGCTGCAAGAAGTAGGAAAAGGGTGGAATTTAATTTTACAGGGAGAAGACTTAAATGCGACCTATAAATTATGTAGCTATTTTTCTATACCTTGGCCCCAGTCTGGAATTTTTCAAAATAAATTATTTGGGCCAACTTCACTGTGGTTGCAGATATTACATCGTGCGCTGTGGTCTCCGAAGCATGTGTCTTTTGCTGACCTGGCGTTTTTAAAAACTGCTGTGACCTACTGAAGAAAGCGGCAGTTCTCAGGGAAAGTGTTCACTCATTTCCCACTCCCCTGAGACACTTACAGAAGACCCGGAGGTGGAAAGCTAAATGTCATGTGTGTAGTAAATGAGGGAAACTATAAGCATTATTTCACTAAATGATGGGATTTCCTTATATGTGCAAAAGTCAGAAAGTAATAGATTGCCTCTCCTCGTGGAGTAAGCCGTTATAAAGCAGTAACTGGGCAAACATTAGAGGAATACACGAGACAGGACTTCCGGGTGAAAGCACTACGTCAGATACATTGGGAGACCATGAAGGACAAGGTGCACATGGATCAACGTGACACAAATCAGTTGGGTGACTAGGAGAATTGAGGCAACCAGCGATTCGATTTGTACATGACATCTTTGATATAGCCTTGTAGTCGAAAGAGCCCGTGTTGGTGGCTGGATGTTGTGTAGAGAACCACGGGTACTTTCTTGCCTATGAGAGGTAATGAGACGAGTCAGCTCAGGCTTGCCTTCTCTTCCTGTTTACATTAGTTTTCCCTCCACGGAAAGGTATTTATTTTTAAAGTTTCAGTTGTTACTCCTTATGCCAGTGACTCAAATATTAATCTCCAGTCCTGATGGACATTTCACCCCAGAGTTGCATATCCAAAATCAAACCTCATACCCCAACTCAGTGCCACCCCTCGGCCTTCAGCGTTGATGTCATCTTCTGCTTCCCATTTATGCACACGGGTGCTTTTATTTTCAACATATTATGAGTCAAAATCGAGAAGCCACTGATGACTTTCTACTTCACTGTTCTGGTGAAGCTAGCATTTAATCCTGGAGCCAGGAGAGCCTCATGCTTGTAAACTTAAATCCAGTCATCTTAATATGATCCCATGGAACTCATCCGAATCCAGCTGGACTTGAGTCTCTGTTCTAGGACAGTAAAATTGTAAGACAGCAAGTCTGAGATGAGACTCCTCATGGTGAAAATCATCTAAAGGGAAAATAGATGACTTTCAATTTGTTGAGCTCACTGACTCCCTGAAATGGACTTGGAATTTTTATTTTTTCCTGAAGAGTTAGCAATGTCTGTGATTCCTTTAAAATGTCTTTTATCTGCCTTCCTACACCTACTGGCTGTCCCTACCACCAATTTAGAACCTAAATTTGTATCATCTCAGACATAAGTTTTATTCACATATTCCTAGCTGTTCTCTCTGTTTACAAATTTTACCCATTCCCAGCCATCTGTAAACATGACCGTCTGTGGTTATCAATTGCATGGAATCTACAATGCCTCCCTTCTTTGATGCCTCAACTCTAAGGCTCTGCATGAATTGAGTAATTGTTAGTTGAGGCAAGTCTGGTTTTCATGACTCCCAAAATGCATCCTTTGGAGCAAGCAGCCTCAGAATCTTACAGTGTGGACATAAGTATTCATGCTATTACGTCTTTAATCAAGTTTTTTTCATCTTTAGAAAATACCCTCTCCTTTTTTTTTTTTTTTGTATTTTTTATAAAGACTCAAGGATTACTATGAAAAAAAATCAGTCTGGGAAGAAAGAAATAAGGCACACAAACTATTATAAAGATGGATACCCTGTTATGGAGTGGAGGAATTCACTTTAGTGCAATAGTGGTTGAACTACTCATATTATCCATACAGCGTTTTTCTCCAGGAACTATGCCAAAGTCTTGGGCAGAAACAGCAGTTAAAAAGAAAAATGATTCTTCTAAAATTTCAATTGTGACCTTGAATGCAATGCTTTATAGTTTATAGAGGACAAGGAAGAATGAAGAACAAGCATAAGAAAGGATGATTGAAATATCGTGAATGCACAGAATGGGGAGCATGAAGCTGACAGGCTCACATCAGGAGTGGAGGAGAGGCCAAGCAACATCTGGGGTGACAACCAGAGGGACATCATAACTCAGAATGTCTGAGGAAAGTGAAAATGGCTGGCACCATCACGTGGCAGTGGAAATTGCTACATTGTCTACATTTACTGCGCTTGCCGCTTGCCGGAGGAAATGACAAACAATTCCAGTCTTAGCTAAGAACAATGAATTCGCAAACACAGGAGTTACTGTCTGGGGTCTCCAGAAACTAGCTGGGAAAGAGCAAAATTCAAAGAACATTAAAGTTCCCGCGATTCCCGTAATTGTGCTGAGAATAGAATGAAAGATATTCAACTTTGCTACTGTGTTTGTGAACTGATTTAACCCACAGTCTGATGTACCCTGGGAAGCATGACTGTGAGTTTTACCGAGAGTGACTACACATCCCAGATGCCAGAAATAGCCCTAGCGTGTGCACAACTTCTGTAACTGACTGTCCCAGTGTCCTAGTGTGAGGGAAAAACTATAATTTTTCACCTGGTTCTTCCTTCCATACATACCATAATATTCACATTTTGAGATGAACGATGTTCAAGTCTAGCTGCAGACCCCAAACTTACCGAGTCTGGAAGTGAGCTTCAGCTTCAGGACTTTACTCTGACCAAAGCTTGACACCGGAAAGAAACTGACGGAGATTGGTGCTAAATTCTTCTTACTATTACATAACATCTCTCCTCAATTTCTAACTGAAGGCAGAATTCTCCAGTATTGCTGTACTTTCCAAGTTATTTTCTTCCATTCTGACCTTTCATTTTCTTTTTCACTGTCACAGCCAGGAGGTGACGTGGTTCAGGGAGGTAAACAATCACCACAGTTGCTAGTTTCCCTTACACTGTAACAGGTGAAATACGCTAAGCCCCGAGGTACTGTGATACTCTCTCAAGCAAGAACTCTTTATTTGCTACTTTGTAGATGAAGAAATTAGGTTCAGGAGTATCATGAGGTGTCTCAAGTTGTTAGAAAGAAGCAGCATGGGGAGTCTAAGGCAAGTCCTCACAGCTTTAGTCCAGATTTCTTTCGACGATAGAAGGTTCCCTTGAAAGTTTCCCCACAGTTTCCATCATCTCAAGTACTTGGCAAGGGGACTTCTGTAAATCTAGCACAAGTTTCATCTTATATTACGCAACTTGGTACTTATTTTCTCAGACTGCAGGCCTTGTAAGGGCTCGGAGAAGAGCACAGAAATTACTTCTCTATTCTACATTTCAACTGTCTTTTAAATCACTTCGTATATTCATGTTTATATTCAGACTACTATGAATTGTTCTGCATCTGTTCCACACCCTTCAAGGTGCAGGATACACTCTCTCTCTCTCTCTCTCTCTCTCTCTCTCACACACACACACACACACACACACACACACACACATATACACAAGCCATATATATGTATAAAGAACTAGGACACTAGAGGTATGTATTTTTATTGGTATCTACTAGGTAGCCCTATATGGATATCGTGTAGTTTACACCAGCCAGAGTTTTCCAGTCACGTGAATAAATAAGCATCTTAAAAAGTGCAACATTTGGGAAGAAATGATACATCATACAGGAAGATGGGCTCTGTCAGTATGCCTTGCTAGGGCATTTACAATCAGTATCTAGGTCACCAGATATTTATTGAGTTCTCTCAAGTATATCCTCAACTTCTATTAATATTAATGGATGTTCCACATGTTTTAGGAGAAAAAAAGCTTATTCTTTGGCATAAGAGAAATGGAAGTGAATACTTTTAGAGACTGATGGCAATTCTGATGGCAAAGAATAAAAGTGGAGCGCGGGTTTCACAATTGAATTATTCTGGACAAAATGTCCTAGTAGGTTTCTCAGACAATTTTATTTCTTGGGCATCAAATACAGAGAAATGAATAACTCAGGCTTCTCGTTCATTGCACCTGATACTCAGTTATCCCAGAAAGATCCTTTTAAATTTTTATTTAATCATATATTTTATTATTATACTCGCCTTTAACCCATGCCACTGTCATTTCTCTACCTTCCCTCCCACATTCTAAAATGTTCAATGAGGTCATGTGTGTATAACCGTGAAAGAAATATGGCATTCATTTAAGCGTATTTATCTTTTAATCTGTATAACTATTAGCTTCCAGATCTTGTTTCAGTTCTCCTTTCGTTATTGAGACTCATGACTTTTTTTGCCCCTTAAATTTATCCTCATTGTTATCAGTCCAGTTAATTACTTCTAACTGTTGCAGAGTATGCCCTCGTTACAAATGTATCCACTGTATTTGACTTATCCATACGTGCAGCAACAGACATTTAGGTCACCCCAGCGCCCTATTTCCCTAAACAATGCTCTGATGAGCTCGCTCATACCTGTCCTCTTACCGTGTTGTAGGAGAATTTCTCTAACACATACATAGGAGGAGGGGGAATATTTGTTGTGAGCGAAACTGTTACTTATTTTACTAAGCCATGCTAAGTTACTATCCAGAAAGGCTGCAGCTGATGAGCCATTCACTAGCAGTGCACGAAGAACTATTTAAGGACAGAGTTCAATGTCATAGGAAGTGGCAGATACAAACGATATAAAGTAGAAACTAATTTAGCACTTGCAAGAAACAGGAAGGAGGACAAAAGAAAAAGAAAAGAAAAGAACAAAGAAAAAAAGAAACCGCAAGGAGGCTTATGTGACTGGACATGGGTTTGTCAGAAAGCAAGTAAGTGGTGGCTGGAGAAGCACAAGGAAAGGGAGGGGGCCTTGCTAGGGCATTTACAGTTGTGGCGAGAACCTGGGATTTTGTGTGTAGGGATGGGAAGCTACTGGAGGATTTGAGAAGGGTGAAGTGATCTGATTTACATTTCTAAAAGATCACTTTAGCTACTCGGTGAAAAAAGACTCTAGGTCAGACCAGAGTAGAAGTTAAGAAGCTCTACAGGTGGCGATTGCCAATGTACAGAAAAAAAGAAGATGGCACCTTGAACCAAAGAGCTTGTGGTGGAGGCAGGGGAGAACGTTAAGGTTCAAGGTGTAGTCATACTATGAAGGTATAGGAATTACTAATAAATAGGGAGTGGAGAGAGAGAGAGAAAGTGATAATAACAACTCTTGTGGTTCTAACCTGTGTTCTAGATAGTGCCATCTAACGAGAAAGTAAGAATTAAAGGAGGAGAGTGAGGGAGGTAAAAATCAAGAATCGTGTTTTTATTTCTATTATTTTGTCCTTTCCTGATTTTTTTCTAAAATAAATATACTTTTACAGAGAAACCTTATTTTAATGTGCATCTATCTCATGCTAGACATCTTGGTGGACATTTTACCTCCTATGAAATAATTCAATTGTGGCTGTCTTAAGTTTGTGCCGTTTGTTAGCCATCCACGTGGAGATGTTGAGAAGGTTAGTTGCAGCAGTCTGGAGCTCAGAAGAATGTTGGAAGCTAGAGAAATGACTTTGGGAGTTGTCAGGGCACAGACGGTCTTTAAAATCCCGAGACTCGACAAGGTCACCTGAGGAATGAATGTAATAGGAATAGTCTCAACCCTGCAGCATTTAATGGTCAGAATTAGTAGAGGAGTCGGCAAAGGAGGGCAAGAAGGAGAGGTAGACGACAGTGGAAGGAAGTCAAGAGATTGTGATATTCCAGAAACTAAAAGAGAAAAATGTTTCCAGAGAGGGAAAACATTCGACTGCTTCACCGACTGGGCTAAGAAAATCAAGAAGACAAGAATAGAACTTTTGTCACCATGAGAAACTGCATTTGTCACTCTGAAGGTCCTTGATAATGATGACTAGTAGAATTTAAGTAGAACAATGGGGGAGAAAACCTGTTGGGAGAAGTTTAGGAGAAAATGAGTGGGGTAGAATTGGAAACAGTAGGTATGGACGACTCTCTGAAGGACCTGTGCTATAAAGTAGAGAAGATAAATGGGAAAGAAGGTGGATGGGAATATACATGATTTGAGATTTACGAAGATTCTTATTCATTGTTGGCTGGTTTTATTCTTTTTTTTTTTTTTGTGAGATGCCATAGCATGTTCGAGTTTATGAGATTGACCCATTAGAGATGGAAAAATTAATGATGGGGAAGATAAAAGGAAGAGAAAGGAATAATCAGTCATCTCGAGTGCTATCCAGGACACTCGTGGCATGATTGGTGGACTCCGTAAGAGCAAGAATGGTTCATTCAAAGTAACAGAAAGAAGACGGAGCATATGAACATGAATGCAGGTGGGGCAATAAATTAGGTGGTGGGATGATGAGGAAGGGAGAGAAGGGATATTGGAATTTTGAAAAGAGAAACAATGGTATTAAATAGGAGAAAGTCCAAATCCGATGGTGAAGTAGAATACGTTTTTAAATAATCACCTTCATAAATTAAAGTGCAGAGGAATAGCCAGGGAGCTTAATATTCAAATTCCTGTGGTCTAGACCTGGATAATTAATTCCATACAGTTGTGGATCACACCTGGAGAAGTACTGAGTTAATAAGAATATAATAGGGCAAGAGGGGATGTCCTCCTCTAGACTGGGTAGCATAACAGCCATAAATTCTAAGGAGTGTGACTCTTTCCAGGGACTTGGGAAAGATGAAAAGGTAGGTGTATGGATTTCATTTTCAGGCAAGCAAATCCAGGTATCGGCAGATAGACCTAGATATATGTGTGTGTTGGGATAAGTTATGGCCCCAGGACACGGTGTTAAAGGTGTTTGAGGGGCGCCTAGGTGTCTCAGTCAACTGAGCAGCCAATTTAGGCTCAGGTTAGGATTTCACTGTCTGTGAGTTTGTGCCCCTATTTTTGATTCTCTGTCTCCCTTTATCTTTCCCCCTCCCCCACTCATGCTCTATCTCTCAAAAAAATTAAAAAAGGTCTTGAAGAAAGAATGAAATCCTGCCATTTGCAGAAATGTGGATGGAGCTGGAAGGTATTATGCTGAGTGAAATAAGTCAGTCAGGGAAAGACAGATATACATGTTTTCATTCATATGTAGATCTTGAGAAATTTAATAGAAGACCATGGGGAAGGGGAGGGGAAAAATAGTTACAGAGAGGGAGGGAGGCAAACCACAGAGACTGTTAAATACAGAGAACAAACTGAGGGTGGATGGGGGGGTAGGGGAGAGGGGAAAATGAGTGAAGAGGATTGAGAAAGGCACTTGCTGGGATGAGCACTGGGTGTTATATGTAAATGATGAACCACGGGAATCTACCCCAAAGACCAAGAGCACACTTTACACATTGTATGTTAGCCAATTTGACAATAAATTATACTAAAAAAAAAAAAAAAGTCCAATGCAAAACAAGTAAATAGTCCAAACTGGGGTCAGTCCTAAAGTCCAGAGTGATAAAAACCAAAGTCAATGGAACTGCAAGGAGAGAGCAAGACGGAGCACACAGCTTGAGAGAATAGAAGAGAACCCATGCAGATACTTTTCCAACCCATTTGCCTATGTACACCCTGTTCATGCCCCAAGTCTCTCCCTTTGCTGCAAGGGAGCCCCCCAGGGACCCAGAGGACACCATTTCATTGAACATGTATTTGGCTAAGATAATATATTCCACTAATATGCTGGTTGCTCATCTTGGTATGAAGGAAATTATGATAAGTTCTGAGTTTCAGAAATCTCACACATTATTCATATCACACAGAAACGAAAAAAAAATCTTTATCCTGTCTGACCAAGTGTAGTTAGTTCGAGAATAGCTTGCGAGGAATCTCTTAAAAGCAATCCAGCTGGAACATTGCAAATCACAGAAAAAAAGCATCTAGCTGTGTGTAAGGAGCTTACAGGAGTTCTGAGTCTTCGTACGTGTTGATATCTGATCACTGCATATGCTTGATAGGATTCAAATGCATCAGGCACTGCCCTGTCGGAATTCTCCCAACCACGCCAGGGAGCTAAAACAATGAGGGGGTAAGATTTTTATGGGGAAGATTAATATTGTTTTTACTGTCGATTAGAGAGGCAAATGTGATGCGATGAGAAGGCTCTGAATGAAAAGTCAGCCCTGGGTTCAAGTTCTAGCTCTGTCACTGACAGTTCTGTAGGTCTTGGTTTTTTTCAACTATCACACTCCAGCTGTTGCATCTTAGTATCTTGAGATTGGGGTAGTGCGATGCAGGATTAAGGACGCAAGGCCACGGAATCAGACTTGACTGGATTTGAAGTAGTCCTCCCTTGCCAAGAAACTGAATATTACTCATTTTAAAACTCACCGTTGAATTAAAGTACTAGAGTATCCAGGATTGGAAGCCAAACCAATAACCAGGATGAAAGGCACACACCTCCGGGGCTGACCTTCAGCTGGCATGTTACTGCATGGTTGTACCAGAGCTAAAATATTGGAACGCTTCCTGTGGGCTGGAAGAGTCTCTGCCCCAAGCCAGCCCACAGACCTCCCCACAAGCTAGCAACTGACGGCCACAAACCTCGCATAGCAGGGGACCTTCAGGAAGCTGATCTGGGGCTAGCCACAGCATCCATTCCGATGGCTTGTTCTCCATGCTGAATCAATTACTACATATTTTTATTCGTACCCCTGCATCCACGCCGGTGAATAGGGTGTCCTCTGCCTCTTTCACTAACCACCTGAGGCTCAGCCGTAAGAAACAAAGGAATGAATGATGAGTTTGCCTTCTCTAGATCATTGCCATGCAACCCCTCCCATCCTACCCCCAGCTTCTCATCGGGAAAGGAAGAAGGTATAATAAACTTGATCCTGGGTTTCCCACAGCAAAGAATTGTGAAGCAGACAGTTGAGTACGTGCTGGGTTGCTTCTGTTTAAAACAACAAAAAGAAGTGGCGCTAAGGAGATCTGGGTCCAAACCCTATTTCTAACTTTTTACCAGATGTCTGTCTCAGGTAACTTCTTTAGATTTCCTCCACTTCTGTTTTTTCACCTATGTAATTTCTAATAATAACCAAAATAGCTAACACACATTCGTATATTAACACATATAACTTGGGGCTGAATGGTTTATATGAATCATCTGATTTATTTTTCCCAATGACCTTATAATGCAGACACACTTTCATTCCCTTTTTACAGTGAAGGAAGCAAAGATCAGATCAATTTAGTGGCCTGTCCTCCTTCTAGCTCACCCAACTGTTAATAGGAGTTCCAGAAAGTGGACCCAGTTAGTCTGATTCTCAGCTTAGGCTCTTGAACTCTGTGCCCCTCAAAAATGTAAAATATTCTCAAGGATAACTACCACTATTTTAATGATCTCTACGAACAAGAATCTTATTTTCTAACAAACACTAATTATAGTCACAACAGAGCTAACGCTTGGAAAACTACTCTAGAAAACATAGGCTGTATGTTCATCACATCTGTAGGGAATCTTCGGGCAGGATCACGCCACAACACCCCAATGTCAAGCATCGTGTCTTCAGAAGCTTTGTTAGCATCCACTTCTAGGACTCATGGAACTAATTGTGCTGCTTGTGGACAAAGTCTAACCCTTCCAGATTATGGAATTCTGTATGTTTAAGGCTAACAGAGAAGATGTTGATCCTGAGGGAATACAAACAGAAAGTAAACTTGAGAAATGGCAGTGTATAATGAAAAGCAGCTGCCACAAGACAGTCTGTTTTGCCAGACTGTGGAGGCCACAGATGCACTGAGTTTCTTACGTCGTGGTATTCAGCTTTTTAGGAGGCGCGCCTGCTCTATCTCCTGGGTTATTTAATTAAGACCCAAGGCAGTCTTTCTCTGAGTGCAAATATGATTTATTCATGTCCTCTCTAACTGGAAGGAAAACTGAGCATGTGAAAAAGGAACACTTCTCTTAGACCTTCAGGGGCCCCAGAGCCCAAGAGGGATGCTGTCATAAGAAGCAGAGAGGCTCTGAGAACAGGTTATGGCCTCGGCATGCATGAAAGGTGACAGAAATCTGACCCAAATAAAGAGTTTACAGTATCAATTCTATAGAACAAACATGGATATTGCTTTGCTGAAAGTCTCAGAGTGGCTGTTTTGCCAAAGTTCTACTTCTGTGTCATGATCTTCCTCGGATTCACTGACTGCGTAAACCATATTCACCTTTTCTTGCCAGGCCAGTGTTAGATTCAGAATTCAAGTCATCCCTTCTCTAATAAGCATTGATTACCAAGCTCAGGTCCTGTTCCCAAGGGGCATACAGTTTGATAGTCCAGATGAGGTGAATACGCAGATACCTGGGACATAGACTCTAACAGGGTGTGCAGGGGAAGGGCAGATAGAGCTGCAGAATGGACGGGCTTGAATGCAAACCACTCTCCAGGGCATGAATGGGCATTGTTTTTAGCATCAACCTGAAGGGGAGCCTTCGAACTGCCCTTTTTGTGTTAGATAACTCTTTGAGCAAGGCGGAGCGTGGATTAGAGAGTGAAGAGAACTGAAGAAGAGTTTAAGGAACATTTCCAACAAGAACTAAGGGAAAATTCAGCTGAAGCTAGAAGTATGTAGATAGGATGATAGCTAGAGAAGGAGGTGGGAGCAGAGCTAGAAGAGGATTTTTGGGAGATGAAAGCCTGGAGAGAAGAAGCCACAGTAAATGCTGAAGAAAACCAAACCAAGCCAAACCAAAACAATGTTAAAGATCCAGGGAAGGGAACGTTAAATGGTAGATCAAGACATCCGACTAGATGGAAGTTTCTAGAAACCAGATCATAAGAAAAAGATATTTTTTTGGAAACAAAGTAGGGGAATTTCCCCTGAAACCAGAGGGAGGAAAGCAAGAATGGTTACATATGTATCCATTTCAAATGCTTTTATCTTGGCTGTTTAATTTCTTTGCTTTCACTCAGCATATGAACCCCTTCTCTTTTCTCCAACAAGAAACCCCACAGAACACCTTTAGAGTCTCTGTGAGAGCCACAATGTGAGTGCTCTAAGAGAAACCCAGAATCCCTAAAGCTGTTCAAATAGAAGTCCCAAGAAAAGAACTTCTTCCTATAATTTTTTAATATAAAAGATGTAAATATTAAAAATTCTATACCTGCATGAATTGATTTACAAATTATAGAATTAATTTCATAGCCATAGAATATGAAATATATTTATCTCGTATATAATTTCACATGGAGATTATTTAATCAAAATTAGTGGCTTTAAAAACTAGAAAGAAGTGTTTCTGTTTTTTCCAAAGCTTACAAATAGTAGAGTTTTCACATAACGTAGCTTATATAACACTTCAGAGACAGACTTAAAAATTGTGAGGCCATATCATAAGATGAAATGAAGAAGTGCAATTAATAATTCATAAATCAAGTCATAAAAAAGGTATCTCTGTTCCTGTTTAAAAAATTCAAGCTAGTTTTCCTTGACTAAAAAAAAAAAAAAGAAACAAAAACAAAAACAAAATCCACTGTAAATTCAAGCCAATGACTGAGAAAATCACTCTGGTAAAGTTACCTCCCTTTTATCCAACAGGCTATCCACTGCAGTTATGTGAGCCATCATTTGCATGCATGAATAAGTAAAATGCAAATTGACATTCAGGGCCTGTATTAGGTTTCTAATGCTGTGTAACAAACAGCCATAAACTTAGTTAACTTAAAAGAACACATATTTATTATCTCCAGTTCCATGGGTCAGGATTCCAGGCATGGCTTCTTCGGGTATTCTGGTCAGGTTCTCACAAGGCTACAATCAACGCGTCTGCCAGCCTGGGGCCCCACCAGAGGCATCAATGAGGAAAGATCCTTTTCCAACCCTCCTCAGGTTGTTGGCAAAATTCATCTCTTTGTGGCTGTAGGTCTGAGGTTCCCATTTTTTGCAGGCTGTACTCAACTCCTAGAGTTGTAGTTTCTCACCAATGGGCCCTCTCTGTAGGCATTTCACAGGTGGTAGTTACTTCTTCAAACCAAGAAGGGAGAAAAGTCAAAAAGTGAGATAGGCGGACGGATACATGTGGATACACACGCACACACTTATAGTAACAATCACGAATCTCAGGAAAGACATCACCCCAACCCATTTCACCACCTCTGGCACATTTTATTTGTTGGAAGCAAGTCCTAGGTCTCAGCGACACAGGGCGTGAACACGGAAGCCATGCTAAAGTCTGTCCACTACAATTCCCAGCACACAGACAGCACTTCGGCATGTGAAAGGAAGAGGTAATTATTTCAATGTAATTTTAAAACCAAGCACATAGTTCAACATTATATTCTGACAACAATATAGGTCTAGAATGCATGGAATCTGTCTCATTTCTTACAGTTATCTTTTACAGATATAAATTCACTGTTATCTATTAAAGGAAAGGAGTGGAGAAAGAAGGGCAGAGAAGAGAAAAAGAAGACAGCGTAACATAATTTCCGTGTTAAGCAAAAGGAGCAAACTGATCAAGAAGTATTTTCTATTATTACTGAATTATGTGGGGCCATAACCTCAGCAAGGACAAACGCAGACAATGCTAATAAAGCTAACATTGGCAAAGAGTATTAGAAATAACATTGCAAAGAAAAGAACCTCATGTACTTACTTATAACACAAAATTCTGCATAAGTATCTGGGGCTTCTCAGGACTCTGAAACCCCTCCAAAGAGTTCAAATAAAAATCTTTTGCTGAAGCTTGAAACATATATTACGTATATGCAGAAAAGAAAGTTAACAATTCATGTTCAAGTATACAATACATGTTCAATTAAACAAAAACTTGTGTAGGTACATTGAATACTTGTGAGTGTGTGTGTGTGTGTGTGCTTGTGTGTGTCTGTAGTTAACTTCTCCTAAAATACTATGAAGCAGAGGTTACATCAAGCATGTTTGAGAATGGTATGTCAAACAGATTTCAGAAAGGCCCTGAGGAAAGACCTAAGGTATCAAGTACAAATCTTGTAGCAGAAATGAAATGGGTATCATTTTATTTCAAGGTTGGTGTTTTATGCATTAAGTGTATCTGTCACCTTTTGTGTTGTTTCCCTCTACTCCTGGTATGTGTAGGTGTATAAGGATTCATGGCGTATCTTGAAAAACACCTGGAAGAAAATGGGACTGTAAAACCAAAAATATACTGGGTGGTACAAAAAGGCATTTACATTTACATTATATTTTTGCTTAAAATAAATATATTTTCTCCATTCCTGAATGCATTGGCAAAGACAGCACGATCACACCATGCTTAAATCAGGACTGGACAAACTTGAGCTTGATTTCCATCTCCACTAATTATTACCTGGACATTTTTTTATCAGCAAGTATCCTTATCTTTAAAATGGAAAAAAATTATGATAGAGTTGCTGTGTTTCTCCTAAAATAAGTATTTAATAAATATAACAGTTATTTTAATGGTGGTGGTTGTCATTATTATTAGCCACAGTAACAAAATCAACATCATTATCCAAAGTAAAATTCCTAATAAGGAACAGAAAGTTGTCTTTCAGCAAAAAAATAGAGAAGACACATGATGGAAATCTTAAGAGGACGGTTAGTACTTGATGAACAGTGTAAAGAAAGGTAAAGACATTGTCTCAATAGCAGCTAGATCTCTACTATTATTTGTTTATATGATACGTGTTAATGTTAGGTGTCAACTACTGGCAGCTTCGAGAAAATCTATCTTGAATCTGAGCAGCTTACGTTGCTTCTGCATCCTGTTTCTCAAATGAATTAAACACGTTTCCTCTTTCCTCTTAGGCTAATTAGAGAATTTTAAAGAGGAAAAAATCCTGACACCTGTGATAAATAACCTAGCCTCATAAACAACACATCTGGAAAATGTATCTGGCACTCCATGGGAAATAGATCTGGCATTCTAAACCGTAAATCATGGGTGTTTTGAACATCGTGGTCCTAAAACAAAGCAAATTATTTATAAAAAATGAAGATTTTAAAAATGGTCTATTCCCCCTGGCAATTTTTTCATGAACTAATAATTCATGGTGTTTTGTTTTTTTTAGGCTATGGAAAATTAAGAAGAGAAGGAAAAATAGGAAAACATAATCTGGAGTCTAGAATTATTTTTGTGCAAGCCTGGGCAGCTGTGTTTCTAATTACACAGGGGGAGGCCTTTAAAAATGACCGTTTCCAAGTATTAGGTTAATGCCATTGGAAACTGCAGAAGTGTGTGTGTGTGTGTGTGTGTGTGTGTGTAAATCCATTTGGTTATTGGGCAATATTGTCCTCTTTTCATAATAATGACATGTTCCAATTATAAATGCACTGCATGTTTGCTATAGACAACACGGTCTTACATAATGACATAAAGGCAAGAAGATAAAAATCACTTATGAAACCACTGTAGACATAATCTTTATGTACATTTTCACACTTCTATACAAACTCCCTCTACCCAATATATATATAAAATTCTTATTAATAATTGATCATAATAAATGAGATATTTTTATAACACCTTTTATAATTTACAATACTTTGTATTCATCTGCATGTCAAGAAATACAGAACTTAATGGCTTTTAATGGCTGATAACCAAAAAATATATGGGTACTTTAGCATTTCTTTTAAAGTTGCTTATGGATGACAGCATCATAAATAGAATGCTGTGCTGTAGTCCTTGTACATTCATATCTTCACACGAATCTGATTATTTCCTTAGTATAAGTTCTAGAAGTGAAGGTGATGCCTCAAGATGAATGAATTTTGTAAATTTTTCTTAGATAAACTATTCTCAAGTTACTGTCCAAAAAGGTGTATCAATTTACATCCCCATTCACAATTTATGGAAGGCCCATTTGGCCATATCCATGTCAAAGACGAAGTTACTCTTTTTTTAAAAAAACAAGATATTCAATTAAATTTTTTTAATTGACATCTCAATATGGATAAATGTTATATATTTGCTTACTCATTTGATTAAATATCTTTATTAGAGATTAACATTTATTCTTCTAAAACTAATTATGTTATTTATTGATTTTGTATATGAGTTTGTCTTTATTTATTTTAAAGACTGTATTGTAAGTCAAGGTTATTAATGCTCATTTTATTGTATGTTAAAAATATTGTTTTAGCTCACATATTCAATATAGTTTTTTCATCTTTTCTTGCAGTATTTCCACTATATAGAAATTACACCTATTAGCCTATCAATTGCAATTTAAAATACAGTTTCTGCCTTTGTTGTAAACTTAGAAAAATTTTGTTCCCAAGCTCCTAATAATATATTTACTTGCATTTTATTTTTTAATAAAAAAATTATACTCTTCAATTCATAATGAGGTTTATTTTACTTTAAGTTGTGATGTGAGATTCTAATTTTTTTTTCAAAATGGTTATCCAGTTTTCTTAACTCCACTTACTGAAAAAAATAATCATTTCTTTCTTTGCATATTCTTTCTTTTTTGATTCATCTGTCAACTTTGACATCCTTCCAGTTTGATTGCTTACAGTAAATGCCTTAGTAGTTAGTAGGGCAAGGTCCCAGGTAGTTTTTTCTAACTTTTTCTCTGTTTGTTCTTTTTCTTTATTATACTCTAAGTTCCTAGCATGTTCAAAGGATAATCTTCAATATTCAATGCAAAGTAGCATTTTCACCAAAGCTGAGAATGAAAAGTAAACAAATAAAAACAATTCAACGGTTGGTGGTGAGATACGGAATCCAAAAGTAGCATGAAGAATAGAGTGATTCCTTCTGATAAAGAGAGAGACAGGGAGATCAGAAGACTTTGTAGAAAAAGCTGACATCTGAGTGATTTTGAGGGACAACTGTGAGTGGGCAGGCAGAGAATAGGTGAAGGAAGAGCATTCAGGAGGAGAAAAAGCCTTTTTTGACCTTTCTAAGAAGAAAAAATATATATTCCCTCTTTTGGATATCCAAAGCGTTTTGCTAATATTCCCATTACAATCACAGCTAACATTTATTGAAGTCTTACAATGGGCCAGAACATGCTTAAACAATGTCTAAGGATGGCATAATCGTGTAATTCTCCAAACCATCTGTCAGGTAGGTACTACTACTAGCTCCATTTTACAGATGAGGAAACTGAAACACAGAGATCCTAAGTAACTTGGCCAAGCTGGTAAGAGTCAGTCTGCATGTTCACTCAGCAGTTGGACTTCAGAACCTACACTGACAAGTATTATTATGTCATACAGCCTCTTAGCACGTATTAAATTTAAGATTTTTTAAGAGAAAACTCATATTTTACTATGAAAACTAAGTGTGAAATTTACATATTATCTATTTCTTTTTTAATTTCTTTTTACCTGCAGAATATATATATATTTTTTTTGCAAAATTTTTTAAAAATCTTTATTTATTTTTGAGAGAGAGAAAGAGAGTGTGTGTGAGTGGGGAGATGGATAGAGAGAGAGGAAGATACAGAATCCAAAGTAGGCTGCAGGCTCTGAGCTGTCAGCACAGAGCCCGACGCAGGGCTCTCGAACTCTCAGACCGTAAGATCTTGACCTGAGCTGAAGTCGGATCCTTAACCAAGTGAGCCACCCAGGTTCCCCTTTTTTGCAAAATTTTTAAGTTAGGTTTATGTCAATTGTTTATTGCCTGTGCAAACTTTACCAGTCAGACAGCCCTTGGCTCTAATTTGGCCCTGTGAATTGTATGAAAGTGTGCCATGGTGTACTGAGTAGTGTTCATTCACACTCAGTGTCCAGACCTTAGAAGTCTTGGTTAATTCCTGGCTCTACTATTTACTAGTTGTGCGTCCGCAGACATATCACTTATTCTAAATACCTGTGGAAGATAGTTGAAAGAGATGACATAGCAGATGTGAAAGGGCTTTAGTTCTCAATGAAGAATAATAACCCAACCGTTGTTGAGACACCCCTCATTTCTCCTCACTCTACATACACATTACTGAACTATGATTTTCTGGAAGCCATATATAATAATAGCTATGTTGATAGCAATGCCATTTAGTAAATATTTATTATGTTCCAAGGCATGGCATTTGGAACATGATTCTTTTAATCTTACAACATCCTGGTAAGGTATGCAGCCCTGTCAACACAAGAATGAGAACATTAAGGCTTAGAGCAGAAGGAGAAGTACCAATATTTGTACATGTTCTACCTGGCTTCAAAATACATGTTTTTTATCCTACACCTTGCTGGTTAAAAAAGCAAACAAACAAACAAACAAAAAAAATAAACCTTATAACGGAAATGTAGCAAAACAATTAAATAAATGGAAGTCACACACAGTCCATAAAAACTCACAATACATGTCTTATTAGAAAACTATTCCAACACAGGTGAAAAGACACCTAACTACCTTACCCAGGTGCTAAGCACAATAGAAAGAGGAAAAATATTATGTATGTAACTTGAACTCTTGGAGATAAGCCTAAATGGTTCAGTTGCAGAGCCAGAGGCATGCCACTCATTGTTCATTACTCTTTCTTTCTGTGGGAAGGCTGGCTTTCCCAATGTCTAAGTTAGTTTTCTCAACTACCAGATAATTCTAGGATAAATGATCCCAAGCTTCTTGGGGAGTAGAGCCAGTAGTTTCCAGCATCTAATGAAAAAATGCCTCCTCGTGCTCTAAGGGGAAGGCTACATTTAATTCTGAGGTTAGCAACAATCATAAATATTTGAGTTCATACATGATTCCAAAAATGTCCTATAAATGTGGAACCAATTTTAAAGCCAGAAGTAAGGACTAGTTTATAAATCTGCTAGCCCAACATCTGTGATCTATAATAATAATTTTAAAAAAAAGGCAAGACTTGAGCTGGAGAGAAGATACCATAAGTAAGAATGGAAAGACAGTGGAAGATAATAACTGGTAATTTGGAAGGAGTGTTTTGTCTTCTGAATGGTGTTGACTTGTTTGAATATGTCCTTATAAAGATGAGGATGTCTGTTTCATTGTATTGTCTTCCAGACAGAGTCTAATAAAAAGTCAACATGACAGATTCCTCTTTGCTGGGATCTCTAATGGCTTACAAAATAAGCATTTGGATTATTTTATAATTTTTATGATCTCAATTAACTTGATGGCCTATGACTTTACTTACAAAGAATGGAAGACATAGACTAGATTGATGATAGGTTTAAATTTCCGAATGAGATTTATCCTATTGGGCCAAGGTGCCCTTCGAAGTGGAGACCTAGATGAGATCATTCCCTCACACCCGCTCACACACACATACGAATCCAGTTTATGACTGATAAGTGGGACCTTTACCTTAGTAAACTTTATCTTATTATTAACTGATCTTTTGCAAGTTCTTGCAAAAGATCAAGGCAGAGTCAGAAGATAAAATCCGAAATTTGCTTCCAAATATATAAAAATAGCAACACAGCTGGCATAAATATCATGATAGTACAAATAAATACATTTACCCTTCTCTTGGAGACCTATTCAATGTGTTCTGAGGCCCCAACCATGGTTGCTAGACATATTTTTACCTGTGAAATAGATCTAGGGAAGTTTAAAAATGAAATGAAATTTAGAAAACAAAGACTCTCACCTCTTCTTTATGCACACGAGGAAACCACAGCACCCAGAGAGGAAGATAGATCAAAGGGCCTGTTGGCTTCAGAATAAGAACTAGATAGATCAAAGGGCCTTTTGACTTCCAGCTCAGCATGCAGTAAGTTATAAAATCTCGTTCACGTATTCATTCAATTATAAAAAATATCGATTATATATTCTACCAGGAACCATGTCAGTTTATTGTGCAGAGGAGAAAGATTAGATTTGACGACCCCTGCTTTCATGAATGTTATAGTCTACTAAGAATTTATTTTAAATAAACAGATAATTACATTAAGAATTAAATAATTTAAAACTGTGATAAGTACTAGCAAAGAAAAGAAGAGGATGCTTGAAAGCGTATAAAAGAAGGACTTAATTTAAATCAGGAGAGTCAGTCCATTCTGCATAAATGACTCTTAGGCTGCAAACTGAAGAATGACAAGATGTGAATGACAGGATGTCACAGGAAGGGAGCGTGCAGAAAGGCTGTGAGACGTTAAAGAAGCTGACACATAGAGGGACTGTGGGAAGGCCAGTGTGCAGAAGTATAGTGAAGGAAGGAGGAAAGAGCCATGAGATAAGGTTTGGATGCTAACCTTAGCTAATAAGAAAAGGACCTTTAAGTTGTGTCAATAATTTGTCTTCTAGAAGCTGAAAGGAAGCCATGGAAAGATCATAAGCAGAGTATAAGTGACACGTTCTAATTTCCATTTTTAAAAGACCATTCTCTTACATTCTTTTAATTAGATTCAAGGGAGCAAGTTGAAAAGAGCTGCTATTATTGATTTAGACTATATTTGTGGTGAGAATGTTGGGAAATGGACAGCACTGAGACCTGTTTGGGTGATAAATCATCAAGAGGACTCACTTATGAGTGGAAGTAGGAAGTGAAAAAAGTGAAGGTGTCACAGAAAGTGTCCAAGTTTGAGAGTTGAGTATCTGGTTATATGGTGTCCTGGATGAGAAACTGGCTGAGAAACAAGTTTCTGTGAAGAGGTGGAAAGTGGGTAGAAAATAAGAGCTTAGAGATCAATGTTTGACCCATTAAACTTGCACTGCTATGTAGAGATAGAAGAATGGTAGTTACATCTCGACTCAGAAGAACACTGTAGAAATACAATATTCATGAATTGTTGGCATACAGATAGAATTTTAAACTCATGTGAATGGATGAAGTAATTTACACAATGTGAGGGGAAGTGTGAAGACCGTTCAAGTAAGCCTGAGCTCTGAAGAATTCCAATATTTAGTAGTTGAGCACAGGATGATGAAGTAGCCGAGATACAAAGAATATAATGTCAAATTAAAAAGAAGAAAAAATAAGATATTATATTGTTATGGAAACCAAGAGAATATAGCCATTTTAGCCTCATGCTTCTAATATTTTTGTACATATTATAAGCATAAAAGTTCAAAGAAAAGACACATGTTTTTAAGACCTTTATCTGTCATGAACTAGATGTGTGAGCTTGGGTAGCTCATTAAAACTTTCTTATCTTTAAAATGGGAGTAATAGTCTCATATATTAGATGGTGATAAACATCAATTAGGGTAGCATATGCAAAGCAAACTTTGTACACTCTTCATTGTTAGACATATACAAGGTTTTTCCATAAATAAGGTCAGAAGTTTTTATTTGTTAAGGGTTTACTACTGATTTTAAGTTGTTGTTAAGATAAGGCAGGGCACCTCTCTGGCTCAGTCAGAAGAGCAGGTGACTCTTGATCTTGGGGTTGTGAGTTTGAGCCTTATATTGGGTGTACGGATTACTAAAAGATAGATCAGATAAAGATTTAAAGATAAATAAGATAAAGATCTTTTAAAGATACCTAAGGCTATTAAGACAATCTAATTATATAAATATAAATTACATTATCAAGATTTATTTATTAGGGGTGGGGGAATGGGAAAAATGGGCGAAGGGGAGTGGGAGATAGAGGCTTCCAGTTATTGAATAAATAAGTGACAGGAATAAAAGTCACAGCATAAGGAATGTAGTCAATGATATTGTAATAGTGATGTACGGGGACAGATGGTAACTACACTGGTAGTTAGCACAGCATGAAATATAGACTTGTTGAATCACTAATGCTATACACTTGAAACCAATGTAACATTGTGTGTCAACTACACTAAAAATATATTTATTTATTAGAATATCACTCTTTGTGAGTGCATATGGTAGACTTAAGTGACCAGTAAATATAGTATTTAATTCCATCAGAAGAATGTCTCCATGTGGTGTGCCCCAAGGTGAATATAGGGAAGAAGAAGCTAGGTAAGTGGAAAAGTTTGTATTAAAAGGACATGTGATCCACCATGACTATGGAAGTTGTTAGAGGCCTCAAATTAAATAAGCAATAAAGAATTACTACGTTCCTCTCCAAACTTGCTCCTCTCTTCAGTGGTTAAGTAAGTCACATCGCAAATAGTCTTTACTCTGCTGTAGTATTGGTTAGTCATCCTGCTCTAGGCTGAGGTCTTCTTTAACCATTGGAATGTTTTCTTCATCTTATCCCTTGTCCATGATGAAGAGTTTCTCAGGACACTAGTCACCTTGAACAACAGTTAGAGTTTGTTATTGAAGCATTCAGTCTTATCTTCTGGAGGGACAAGAGAAAGTGTGCACTGTTTATCATAGTAGAGGAGAAGTCTACAAACCCTGATCGCTGTTGGGCACTGAGAATGAAGCAATGGGAAAGTAGATAGTTCCATATTCAAGTCAGATATAATCCAATGTAAAAGACTGATTTGCTGACAGACACGGTTTAGGAAAACTCTACTTAGGGAGATCCATGTTAGGCTTATAGGCCAATAAAGATTAATTTTACTAGGTCTTGAAAGCTGTTAAATTTTGTGAGTTCCCTATAAAAAAGAGTTGGACACCTTTGAAGTTTCGAAGCAGTTATTAAAGGTAATCACATTATTAGGTGAGGCAAGGCAGGAAAATGCAGAGAGCCCTGGAATATGGTGTTAAGCAGAAGACATTGAAAGAAGTATTGAGAGACACTTGAGAAACTCAGAAGCCAGTATGATTAGGAGCCTGGGATCCTGAGTTAGAGTTCCAACTTTGCCTGCAGGGCCTGTAAAAATGCTTCAAGGTCTCCTGAGTACAATGAGATATCATTCTTCTCTATAGTACATGTCACGTTATGTCTATATCTCTCAACTGATCCTCTCTGACGTGCAGTCATCATTCACATCTTCCAAATTTTAGGAGGATGCAGGTCAACTTGAAGCTACTAGGAGAGGCAGGGATGAAGAATTTGTGGTTTCAAACCCAATCCTCTCCTAAATTCATTGATGTTATCCTAATGCTACATTGCATAAAGATAGATTGCACTGATGTTGAGAATATACTTGTTTCAGATGGAGAATTAGCAATTGATTATTTATGCCTAGTGTTTTGATTTTTTTTATGCCAGAGCTTTTTAATGATGTAATCTGAAAAGTAACTCTTTTGGGGAGTCATTCTTCCAGGATGGAAAAAAAACAAGTGCAAGAAAGAAAAAGTAATTTAGTGAAGAAATGTAAGCTTGCAAATTCTCACCTTGTGGAAAGTGAATATTGTCAGATGACATTAAAAAGCAGACAAGCTGGGGATAAAATACCCTTTCAAATACTGCTGCATTTGTTGGCATTTAAATTCCCAAAAAAGTAATCCTAAGTGACTTTCTTGCTCTTAATGAAAATAAGCATTTGTCCTTAGTAGCGACTTTAACTCCCTTGGAGCTTCTGATGGCATATTCAATTACTTCATTTACTTTAAAAGTGACCAAACGAAAGACCTCAGCCAAAATAACCTCTTAATAGAGGTTGGCATTTTAAAATGGTTAAAAATCTGCTTGCTTTTGTATCTTCACACTACAACCTTTTCTGTTGGTAGTTGACGTTATCTGAAGGAAGAGTTAATGGGAACTGAGGAAATAGTTGGATTCTCTGGTTTAGTAAGCAACAGGCTGAAAATTGGTTAATGGGCAGCATTTTCTACAATGGCAGTTTGTAAGGTGTAATCCTTGGACCAGTAGCATCAGCGCACCAGGGAACTTGGTAGAAATGGCAACAGTCCAGAATTAACACCCTAGACCTCCTGAATTGGCACCTCTGGGGATGGGGCACGACAATCTCTTTTAACAAGCTCAGGGGGATGGGATGCCAATAAAGTTTGAAAACAATTTAGAGGATAAATTTTCCTCTTAGTTGGAATGAAATTCCTCATTTTTGTTGCCAGGGAATAACATTCTGTCTCTGCTCCTCTTCACGTCCCTGTTCTTTGGCTGTTGAGTTTTAGAGAATTTTTTTTTTTCTTGGATCATCATTTAGTATCTGGCTCAGCCAGTCCTTGTACCCAGGCCATCTGAGTCCACACCCTGTGCTGCCCATTTCATCACTCGCTCTCGTGGGTTTACGTCAGCTCCACATTGCACACTGGTGGGACACTCCCTGGATTCTCACTCTTCACAAGGGAAACCTAGAGTGGGTCAGTGGCTTACCCAAAAAACATAAAGAAGGCAGTGATTTCAGGAACATTATGACAACATGAGGGACCTAAGCAATTGATTGATTTATGAAATTCCACCCCTGGAAGGGTTTGTGAGGAGCCACACAATTCCCACATTGCACTTGGTTTTAATTCTGAAATACTTCTGCTCTTCTCTTCCTAATGTTCATCCTTCAGGTCTCGGTTTAGACAGAACTTTCTTCTGGAATCATACTCCGATTAAAGGTAGGCTAGATCAGATACTGTCTCAGCACCCCACTTGTTTCCCTGCACCCTTAATTATTACTGCTTATTGAGTTTTCTGATGGAAGGACTGGGGCCCAATCTGTCATGTTCAATAGTCTATCCCCAGACCTACTGAGCATAGCAGCTAGCATATCATTTTTTTAGAAAATTAAGATTGCTGAATGAATAGCTATATATTTCGTATAATCATATGTATAAAATATCTTCTCTTGTTCTGAAAAAAGGTGAACATCTAAAGTAACTCCTTTGATGGGGCACCTAGGTGGCTCAGTCAGTTGAGTGTCTGACTTCAGTTCAGGTCGTGATCTCTTGGTTCGTGAGTTCGAGCCCCGGGTCAGGCTCACTGAGGTCAGTGCAGAGCCAGCTTTGGATCCTCTGCCTCCCCTCAAAGGACCCCTCCCTCCACTCATGCTTGTGCTCTCTCTCTCTCATAAATAAAGAAAAAATTTAAAAATTATTTAAAGTAACTCCTTTGAGAGAATGTAAAGAGCTCACAATGTCTCTTAGTTACTCATTCTAGCATCTTGCAGGCCTATCTGCTAGAAAATCCAGCCTTCTGTTGGACACCAATATCGTAAATTAAAGCTTAGTTAATTTCCCTTTTCTGACATCAACAAAGATAGAGAACATCTGAGCACTAGTGTCTGTATCTCCTCTACTGTTACATTTAGGTTATTTGTTAGGTTTCTCTTCTTTACATCATTCATCCAACTCCACTCTGTTCTGGATCTTTCCAGATCTTCTGTTACCTGGATCATTTAGGAATTACTTGCTGTAGACCTTGGACTAGTCATTTAACTTTTGATACTCTGTTTCTTCATTAATAAAGTAAGAATAGTAATGTTTTTGTATATTTGCTGACACTAAATTAGATGATGTATATTAAAATGATTTGCATGGTGACTGACACACTGATTCTTCTAGAATTATTAATCTTAATTTTTTTCTTTTACTTTCATTCCTTGTGATTGTTTATGCAGAGCCATTTAGGTAGAATTATATGAAGTCACTTAGTATCTTACTGTGTCTCCAAGGTAATGTACAAAAATTATTTTCCATATTATGACTGTGTACAGACGAGATTGGGCGTGTTCAGGGTGGTATGACCATAGACTATTATGACTGTGTACAAATAAAATTTGCTAATGCAAAGTCTTTAAATTAACCTAAATTGATCTTTTCTGGGTTTCACAGAGTACTCTTTAGTCCTGTATCTTAGAATTTTTGAAACCAAATATTTGACCTTTCTTATTGAGGATAGAATTTGAGGATAATGAAGAATCCAGAGGTTCTGAAGGGTCAGCCTAGGCAAGCCAGCAAGATCTTTGGTCCCTATTCTGAGACTCAAGTCATAGGTCAATAGTAAAGCCCAAAACAGGAAATGACTCGGGGAAATGTCAAGATTCATGTTGCATGATGAAGGTGAGTATCAGGAACCAGAAGGATAAGACATTGCAGTAGAAAATGGGGATGTGAGAACAGCAGTAAAGTAAATTTGACTAGTTATACCTTCCTTTGTTCACAACATTCACTTGTGTAGTAGTTTATGCCCCACAGTCCAGTATCTGAGCCTATCTTATCAAACCCAGATTATTTTGTAATCTTGACCATTTCCTCTTAGTTTAGGTTGTCCTGAACTAGATGAAATCTAATTATTTTAGCCTGAACTTACAAGCCAGATTTTCCAGACTTTTTATCCAGCAGTGTTATATGATTTATATATATATTTTAAAAAGCTATAAATAAGGAACCACGACATTTGGGTCTTCCTCTCCACACTATCATTTACTTATTAGGTAATTTTGGTTCAACCCATTGATCTCTGGGCCTAATTTTTCTTGTCTTCCAACAATACTCAACATCTATTTTTAGAATAAGACTTTCTTTAGAATTTGTTCATCTCTGAATATCCTAAAGATATCATCAATTAGTCTACATACAATATTCCAGTTGTCCATTCAGCATAGTTTTTTCTGAAGAAAAAATCATATTTTCTCTTTGTCCTCATTCCTTCCCAAGAAAGTTCAGAATTTTATTGCCATTTTGATCACAAAAAGTTGCTAGTCTCATGTCCATGGTAATTTTAAAAGACCTGAATGATAATAGAATGTACATGTAAGTGTGTATATATCACCCAAAGTTGTAGAGAGATCAAATTTAAGTATCACTTCACTATCACCATTCATCTTCAGTGTACACATGAGACAATATTAAGGCAAGTTGGTCTTTTCTTAGACCCACAGCTATGCTTTTACATTAATCTGCTAATATTTTTAAAATTAGTATTTCCAATCTTTGTCTTTTCCTGAACTTCAAATGCAAGTGCCTACCATACAACTTCATCTTCTTGTCCTAATGTACCTTAAACTCAATATATCCAAAATGGAAACTGTTAATCAGCCCTCTCAGATACCAACATACCCTTCTCCTTAGTTTTTACAGTGGTTAGTAATCTCTTCCACTCAATTGCCCAAACAAGTCACCTGATAGTCATCCTAACTTCCTCATTCTCTTACCCCATTTCCACATCTAATTAGTCAAAAGAGCAATTGATTCCACTTATTACATCTCTCTCCAGCTAAAGTCTATCTCTCTGTCCCCACTGTTTCTGCACTAAATCTAGTCTTCATTATTTCTTGCCTGGACTATTACAAAATGTTATGATTACTACCTCTCTGGTCCAAGTTACCATTACTTTTATTATTGGGCTCTTAACTTGCCTCTCTGTTTCCACTATTACCCATTCTTCATGCAGTAACCAAATTGATCTTTTAATAGTTAAAAATCACATTATATCATCTTCCTGTTTGAAATTCTCTAGTAGCTTTCCATTTCACTTGTAATAATCCACATTGCTCACCATGTCTACAAGGAGCTACATGGTTTTGTCATTGGCTCCTTTCTGAGCCTCATGTTACAAACCTACCCTTCAGTATATTCTAGCCATGTGAACTTCTTCCTGTTCCTAGAACATGTCAGATGGAATGCCACCTCAAGCCTTTGTACTATCTGTTCTCTTTGCCTGAAACGGATCTTATCTTAAATCTTCATCTAGTTAGCTCTTTTGTCATTCAGGTGCTGGTCAAATGTCACCTGGAAGACGCCTTCCTCTTGGCCATTCTGTTTAGTGCTGCTTTTCTTCTAGCCTACATATTACTCTTCATATTGCCCTGTTTCCTCTATATCTTTTTCATAATCTGGAATTATATTGTTTATTTATCAATTTGTTTACTGTTCATTTTCTGTTTCCAAGCAGAGATAAATTGCCCTGCTTACCATGGCTTGTTCTAATTTGTAAAACCATGCAAACGTGATACTCAATAATAAATAAACATTTTTTGTAGTGTGATTTCTTGGGGAAATGAACTAAATTCCTGAAAAAGTAGAAATCTTACTCTACTCTTCTACACTATCTGAAATTATTTTTATTATAAAATGCATTGTTTTTATAATAATAATTAAATATAAAAATCTTATAATGCCTGATAACATAGAATTTGTTTTCTATTCTTCATGTCAAAATAAGACTGTGTTCAACTTGACGATTTGGTAAGCATATTCATTGTGAAATGATTCCCATAAATAAGTTAATTAACATGTCTATCGCCTTACATCGTTATCTATTTTTTTAATGGGAATGTTTAAGGTCTACTCTCTCAGCAAATTTCAAGTATATGATGCAGTATTATTGACTATAGTCATCATGCTATACATTAAATCATCAGAAATCATTCATCTTATAACTGAAAGTTTATATTCTTTTACCAACCTCTCCCCCATATCTCTCATCCTACAGACCATTCTATTCTCCATTTCTATGAGCTTAATGATGCCTCAATAATGCTGGGGAAAAAAAAAAACCTCTCTGAACCCAGATAAATCACAGAACTAAATGTGAAAAACAAAACAATAAAGCTCTAAATATTAGAAAAAAATAATATGTGTTAGGTTGGGCCAAGGAAATTAGCATAAGCATTATGGAAAAGAAAAGAAAATTTTTACAATAAAATGGTTTCAGACCTTCTCATTTTGAAATAATTATAAATCCAAATGAGGTTGAAAAGAAATGTATGCAAATTCCCATGCACACATACTTTGTTTAGTGTGAATCGGAAACAAGAAATTGGCATTGCCTCAATCTATAAAGCTTATTTAGATTTCAATAATAATACATGAATTTGTGTGTGTATATATGTGTGTATAGTCTTATGCAATGTTATTACATGTATAGCCTTGTATAACCACATACTCAACGATATCATTGCAACAAGACTCTCTGGTGTTATCCTTTATAGCAATACCCATCACCTCCTCCACTCCTAACTCCTGGCAACCACTAAGCCATCTGTTTTACATCTTTATATATAATTATATTATTTTATACATATAACATAAATAGAATCATACAGTATATCTTCTTGACATTGGTTTTTTCTATCAGTATAATTTCCTTGAGGTACATGTAAGTTATTTCACATATTAATAATTTGTTCCTTTCTATTGCTGAGCTGTATTCTGTGGTATAGATGTACCACAGTTTGTTTAAAAGTACTTTCCAATTTGTATCTATCACAAATAAAGTTATTATAAATACTAATTTATAAATTTCTGTGTGAAAATAAGTCTTTGATACTATGGATAAATACCCAAGAGTGCAACTAATGGGTCATACAGTAAGTTCATTTTTAGTTTTGAAAGGAACTACCAAACTATTTTCTAAGGTAGTTACGCAGTTTTACTTTCCAACCAGCAATATATAAAAGGTCCAGTTTCTCTGCGTCCTCACCAGCATTGTGTGTTACCATAATTTTCCCTTTAGTTATGTCATTTCACAGATTAAAAGTACATTGATATTGCTCATCCACTTCAAATTTTTCAAAGGAGCACCTAGGTGGCTCAGTCGGTTAAGCATCCAACCTTGGCTCAGGTCTTGATCTCATGGTTCACGAGTTTAAGCCCCATGTTGGGTTCTGTGCTGACAGCTCAGAGCCTGGAACCTGCTTTGGATTCTGTGTCTCCCTCTCTCTGCTCCTCCCCTGCTCTCTCTCTCTCTGTCTTTCTCTCTCTCAAAAATAAATAAACATCATTGGGACCTGAATGGCTCAGTCAGTTAAGGCGCTGACTTTGGCTCAGGTCATGATCTTGCTGTTTACAGGTTCCAGCCCCATATCAGGCTCTGGCCTGGAGCTCAGAGCCTGGAGACTGCTTCAGATTCTGTGTCTCCCTCTCTCTCTGCCCCATCCTCTCTTGCTCGTGCTCTACTCTCTCTCTCTCTCAAAAATAAACATTAAAATTTTTTTAAATAAAGTAAAAAAATAAATACACATCATATTACTTTTTGATGGCATACTTTCTAAACAAAATATTTATTAAAATATTCTCTCATAGAGAAGTTAAATATCCTCTGGGAACTTTCAAATTAAAAACAAAAATTTTGAAATTATGACATGTGAAAAGAAAAGAAAAACAAAAACAGTTATGTAAAAACAATTAAAAACTTAAAAAGCTGCAGAGCAAGGAGTCAAGAAATAATTTTACTTATGACTTTTTGGTAAATTCCCCAATGGTTAAAACACTGATTTTCTTTGAAATTGTAATAGAGTTTGCACAAATTCCCAGACTCGTTAAGAATATACATGCATATTTGCTCTTATGATGAAAAAATTAATAGAGAAAATTACTCAAATAGTAGAAATAAATATTGCAACCAGTGAAAATGTTGGAGAAAACTTTCATCTGAAAAAAAAGTCTATAGAAAAATAAGAGCAACTAATTTCCTAGTGACAAGAAATATTAAAAAATAAGAATATAAAGGAGGAGTGAATGTCTTCTTGTGGCTGGACTGAGTCATGAAAGTCATACACAATTGGAAATATGAGTTATAACCTTGTATTTTCTGGGCACCAAGTCAAAGTTAAATAAGATTAGTAAGCTGGTAAATAATCTCTGTGGCTGGTCACATGACTTGGTTGTAATTAATCAGCAATTATTGCCTAGTTCTTAATTCATAGCATGATTCATATTAAAACCCACTAGCACAATGGGAATATTTCATAACAGGCTAAACAGAATCAAAGTGACTAGTGAATGAAAATGGGACATGGACTGGAATCCAACAACCTTCTCTTTTCTGATGGTTTCCTTCAATTTGGTTGAACTCCAGCCACTGAGAGAAAGCTTAACAACAGGATTTATCAGCCTGAGAGACAAGTTTTGGCATTCATGGCTCTCCTATGTTATTGCAGAACACAGAAGGCCAAACACAAACTGGGTAGAACTGGACTCAGAAGTAGACACTCCTACTACACTAGGGCTAGTTCTGGGGCTGCAGCGTTCTACATGGTAGCTGCTAGCCACATGTAGCTACTTAATGTCAATGTAAATTAATTAAAATTAAAAAAAAATAGTTCCTGGAGTGAAGTAGCAACATTTTAAGTGCTTAATAGTCACAATCAGCTAATGTCTAATGTTTGGACAGAAGACAGAACACTTCCGTCATGCATCATGACCAAAAATCCTTTGGACAGCAATATTCTAGAGAAGGGTGTAAAAGGGTAATAATACAAGGAAGAATTTAATCCAGGCACTTTGAAGATAGCATATAAGTTTGCTAGTGGTGCCGTAACAAAGTGCCACAAGCTGAGTAGGTTAAGTGATAGAAATTTATTTTACACTTCTAGAGGCTGGAATCTGAGATCAGGTTGTCAGCAGGGCTGTGTTCCTCCTGAAGGCATTAGGAAAGGGTCTCTCCTGGGCCTATATCCTAGCTTCTGGTAGTTTCTTGGTTTATGATAGCACTGCTCCAATCTTCACATGTCATTCCTTCTGTGTGCATGTCTCTATGCCCAAAATTTCCCTTTTTATAAAAACACTGGTTAAATTGAATTAGGGGCCCACGATACTCCAGTATAGTCATCTTAATTAATTGCATCTGCAACAATCCTATTCCCAAATAAAGTCACAGTCTGAGATAATGGGATTTAGGACTTCAACATATAAATTTGAGGGGTAATACAATTTAACCCATAACATATAGTATTTAGATGCATTGTGACATTACTGAATTGTTAGTTAGCAAGGCAACAAGACCCATCATGACCCAGAAACCCAGAAAGAAAAACAAAGAGCAAAGAATCACAGCAGAAACTTTAAAGTAATATGCAAAGATCTTGGCAATAAATGTCTGTGATAAACAAGCAAGTTTGGTATTTCTGTAATAGTAAGCATGAGGCAGGGAGTAGTAAGAGATGATATTAGACAAGTAGATGATAGACTCTTATGAGCTATATTTAGAAGATAAGATCTTATCCTGCACCCAGAATGTAAAAAACCATCAATGGGTTTTAAGAAAGAGAGTGGCAAGTGGATTTCTGTTCTATAAATACTACCTAATCAAGATTAGAGATCAGAAGAACAATTAGAGACCCCTATAACACTTCAGTTGAAAACTGAGTTTATTGAATATAATGATTGTATACATAAATTAGTAGATACTCTGTTGGTTTTCCAGTTAACCTACTTGAATTTGAATTTATTTTCTATCATTCTATTGAAATTGCAATTTCGAAACTAACCAATAATTCAAATTGCTAAATCTAAAATCCTTTACTCATTCCTCATCTAGATTGTTGAAAATGTAAGTGAAGGTACCAATGTAAACTTAGAATACAACTCTTGACCCAGTCCACTAAAGCGGTACCACTCTGCATTGCCTCCATGACATAGAAGAATAACAAAGGCATATTCCAACTTGGTTATGGTGGAGCATGAAAGGCGTGGAAAACACAGTGAGACCATTTGATTTGACCAATAAAATCAAGAAAAATTTGGAGAGTTTATCACTTTGAGGAGAATAAATAAGTCAGTTAAGTTTCTACTCCCCCCAAAAAAAATCCAACCTATGAAAAAAATAAGAAATATTTAAAAGCATTTGTAGTTCATGTTAGAGTCCTCATCCTACCGATCTTTATAAAAAGGCTAACGGATTTGCAAAGATTGGAGAAAAATCAAGGAATGCTTCAGAGAAGGAGTGGATATAGAGTTGAGCCTTAAAGGAAAGTTTGAAGTCAGATGGGTGGACATGATGGAGGAGAACGTTATAAGTCAGAAAGACATAAATGTTCTGGTGAAATTGTAAAAATGTTGTATTCAAGGCACATATAAGTATATTCATCTGACTGGGATGAAAATTCTCTTTTGGTATAGAGGAAGAGGAAAGTTGACTAGACAGTCCTATATTAAAAATTCCAGGATTGGGGTGCCTGGGTGGCTCAGTTGGTTAAGCGGCCGACTTCAGCTCAGGTCATGATCTCACAGTCTGTGAGTTTGAGCCCCGCGTCGGGCTCTGTGCTGACGGCTCAGAGCCTGGAGCCTGCTTCAGATTCTGTATCTCCCTCTCTCTCTCTGCCCTTCCCTTGCTCATACTCTGTCTCTATGTGTCTCAAAAATAAATAAACATTAAAAAAAATTCCAGGATTGATAGTTTGTTCTTGATCCAATAGACAGAGGTGGCTTAAGTTTTAAGAATATTAAATTAAAAGAACAGATTGAGGGTGGAGGTACACCCGAACTTGGAAATCAATTAAGAGATTAATGGTTAATCTTCTAGGCCAATTTAGAGTGGCAACTGTGGGAGTAAAAGGGGAAGACAGATACTTTAAAAACCTTACTGTCAATAAGAAATGTAATATTTTCAAAGTAAAAGGGAAAAAAACTTCAAATACATTTTGTAAAATATAAAATTTGAGAATTTTTCTGATTTAAAACTTCTAATATATTCTATGTTTGTGCCTAATATATATGGCATAGTGGACTGAATCATTCCTCAGAGGTTTAGACAAATCTCAGAATGTCTGTATTTTTCACATGCGTTTTCTTTGTGTATTAAAGAGAAACACAGTAAAGTGGTCTGCTTCTCACATGGAAGAATATTGTTCTGCCTATTACAGAAAAAATTCATCTTAAAATTTAGGCCATATATGTAATCTGAAATTGGCAAAACTTCTATTATTTATTTATTTATTTATTTATTTATTTATTTATTTATTTCTGCTTGATTTGTTTATAAGTGATTCTTATTCTGTGCTACCTAAAGTCCCACATACTTGTCCAAGGTTACACGACAAGCTAATGTAACAAATGGGATTAGAAGATGAGTCTATTGGATCCCAGTCTGATGTTCTTTCCACTATGTGCTCACATCAGAAAGGATGCCAATTTATCCCTTGGCTGAAATGGGTTTGGGGAAAAAAAATGGGAAGTTCAGTTAAGGGTTCTTTTGGAAAATCTCTCCCTCATTCGATGGCTGAGTTTTCAAATGTAACGGCATGGCAGATAAATACATCAACATTAACCCCATGTGGACTCTCTTGGGACTTAAAATGGTTGTCTCAGCTGCACAATCAATCTCTACTTCAATGTAGGGTATAAATTTGGTCCAAGGGTATTTGAAACTGTAAGAATAGAGAAAGTATACAGTATTAGATAAATGCTGAAATTAATGTCAGAAGAATACCTGCCTTTTTGTCAGTGGTGGAGGCTGAGATGGCTGAGTAGAATTCCACTGCAATAAATGATGTCTCAATAATCCAGAGAATATCAGTAGTCCTGAGTCTCACGTAATATATTAATTCTTCTACTAAAATTTGAAAGAGAAGGATATACTAATGTTAAGACATAAGTATCCATATTTTTGCATGTCTTGCCTTTTGTCTGAGGTTGTTTTTTCAAGGACGTTGGTACAGTGAACAGCCTTAGATAAAGATCATGTTTTCCTCTAGAGCAGAGGACAAGTTTGTTTAATGTCAAATAGAATATCTCCCTCTAAGGCAGTGATCAGGCAGATTTGCTTGGGGTGCATTAGATAGGTTCTCCTAAGCCCAAAAACTCCTCAAACGTGATGCAAACCAACTATGTGTGCAGGATCCATGTGAACCATTCCATCTGGATCCCATGGAAGTCAGAGGGCAAGAAGAACCAGTGCACAAATAAAGTTCACACTATGTGCTATGCCATGAATTCAGTTTTGACCTAAAAGTATCACACCTTCTGCCAGCAATCATGAAACTGTGGCAGGCTAACTTGTTACCTTATGAGTAGGGTAAAACCAGACCTTTCACAATTCTTGACGAGCAATTTCTAGTTAGACCTCAAAATAACCACGTGATAAACTATTTCTTGGTGTTCATGGCAAATAGATTTTTACCCGAAGGGATGTTGGAAAATAAAGAAATTAGAGATTAAATATGTCTCTGGGTTGAATTACCACATCTCAAAATAGACATCTATATTGAGAAGTCAGACTGAAAGTTTCTATTCTGGATTCAATAGACCAGTTTTGACTAACTAGTTACATATGGTTCTAAGCCAGTTTAGTAATGTTATTACTGCAATTGCTTTTACTCCATGGACCAAGAATCAATGTGTGGTTTCTGCCAGCTACATATATGTCCACCCCAAATATATATTCAGAAACCAGAGATACCAGGTGCACCCTTGGATGCAGTAGACCCCTTGTGAGATAGACAAGTATTAGAACTCCATTTATTACCTGACTCTCATATGTTTCTACTCTAACAAGAGAACCACGATGGCACTTTGGTTCTCTGGGTATTCATATCAGCTCAGATCTTATATCCTATAGACCTTAAAAATCTGAGCTTTTTCCCTTTCCTTATTATAAATGGTTAAAAGTTCTGTTTGGGGAAGGATTGGGAGAATTACAGCTAAGGAGATGGGACCTCTCTTTGAGTTGATGAATTCTGAGGAATAGAACCAGCCAGGATTTGAATCTTGGTGAGGAATCATGACTTGTTATTGCGGTGGCTGACCTCGATTGGCTTTCCGTCTATTTTAACTTTAGGAGCACCATGTTTTACAAGTCATACCCATAGATCCTTATAGATCAGGACCTTCCGAAGGTCATTAGGACCTTACTGCCCATTTTAAGAATCATGTTTATCTAGTCTCTGATGGTTAGCTGTTGTCACCTGGTCTCTGCTGTTTTGGAATTCTATCATTCCCTTTGCTACTAGGGAATCTCAGTTCTATAACAGCATCTTTTACCATCAGATAAAGGTTGGAAGACTTACATTCCCTGGCCTCAACTATTACTGTAAAGCATGTGGTACCATCATAAGAATAGACAAATAGATCATGGTATAGAATAAAAAATACAGAAATATGTCATGCTTTTCTAGTCAAGCGGTAAAGTGACAAAGGGTATCCAAATGGGGTAAGGAAGGGTTTTTCAATGAATGGTTCATAATCTCATATGGAAAAATCATTGAAACGTTATTGCCACTTTGATCTTAATTTTATATGAATCATATACCAAACTTAAAAGTTGAAATTAGCCTTTAGGAAAACGTCTTTGCATTTTGGGTGTAAGTAAATATTTCTTTCTCAAGAGCACAGAAAGCAATAAATATAAAAGGAAAAAAATGATAAATATAACTATTAAGTGCCCACTTAAAGACAATTCTTCTCCTTCTGGAGACCCTACTAAAATTGACATATGAGAACTTATAAAGTTATTCAATTCTAAATAATGAAGATGACAGGAAATAACATCAGTGGATGAACAATTCAATAAAACTCAGCCAAAGGCATGGTACTTTGGAGCACAGCACAGGCTAGAGTGTTGGCAAAAAAAAAAAAAAAAAAGAGAGAGAGAGAGAGAGAGGAGGAATATAGATAAAAAGGGAGTAGATTTCCGCAAAGACTAGAGAGTCATGGACTCCAGTAAAGATAGATTTAACAGTGGAGGATAGGAATGAGATGTAGGGCTAAAAATAGGAGAAAGAAATGTACTGCAAAGTGTGATAGACATCATCAGTACCATTCACTCCTGTCTCTTGTTTCTTCCTGGCACCTGGTAGGATTATACTGCCCGGCCTCCATGAAGTCAGAGGGACCATATGACTTGCTTTTTTAAGTTAAATGCCAGCTGAAGTGATATGTGTCACTTCCTTTAACATCTGTGACAATTTACTCTCCTAGTTTCAGCCTATCTCTCCAGCTACACAAACTTACTCTTTTTAGCAGGCATTGCTTTCTCTGCCTATCCCCTAAATTCTTTGCAGTTCTGTGATTGCAGTTCTTCGTAATTCTGTCCTCTTATTTTATTATCACAAATTCTCCAAGGGTGACCCCATCTATGGCTTATTTACCATCTGAACTTCTGACCCTGAAATATACATATTCTGCCAAGATATCTCTGCTGACCTCCAGATCGACCCATTTAACTATTTAGTGGACATTTTCACTTAGATATTCCTTAGACACATAACACTAAACATTCAAAAAACTCAACTAAATTTTTCCAAAACTTTCTCCTTCTCTGACTATTCTATGCATGAGATCACCACTGATGACATCACCATAGTAGGAAAAAAAATCATAAACTGGAAGTTGTTTTTGAGTCTCATTTGTGAACAATCTTCCAATCTCAACAAACACACAGAAAAAAGACACTAGATAGAACTCAAAATATTGTTTGTTGAAATCGTTGACCATTTTGTTCAAGTCTAAAACCAACTTTACTGAGTTATAATTTACATACTGTAAAATTCACACATTTTAGTTAGACATTTGGACAAAGTATAAAAGTGTACACACTCATATACCTAATGCATCATTCACAGAATAGTAAATCTCTATTGTTACAGAGAGGGTTTTTTTTTTCCTCCTTTTCAGCTAATTACCCTCCGTCTCAAACCCCAGGCAACTATTGATTTGGTCTCTAACTCCACAGATTAGTTTTGGTTGTTCTAGAACCTCATTTAAATACTTATACTCTATGCTTATCTTATTATTGAATTGAAAGAGTTCTCTCTACATTTTTAATAAAAACCCTTTGTTAGATAAATGTATTATAAAAACTTCTCTTCAGTTGTAACTTGCATTTTCCTTAGTCATTTTTTAATATTGATGTTTATTATTTATTTTTGAGAGGGAGACAGAGTGCAAGTGGGGGAGGGACAGAGAGAGACACACACACAGAGTTCAAAGCAGGTTCCAGGCTCTGAGCTCTCAGCACAGAACCTGACTTGGGGCTAGAACTCACAAAATGTGAGACCATGACCTGAGCTAAAGTCGGACGTTTAACCGACAGAGTCACCCAGATGCCCCCATTTTCATTAGTTTTATAGTGTCTTTTGAAGAATAAATGTTTTTTACTTTGATGAAATTAGGTTTACACACGTTTTTGAGCATTAGTTGTTTGTGTCCTATTTTAAAAACATTTTGCGATAGTCAAGATTGGGAGGGGGACCAAGATGGCGGAGGAGTAGGGAGGACCAAAGTTTCCCTTGTTTTTTTGAATTGAGAGGGACCGAAACAGAGAGATTCTCAACTCCAAGAACCTGGCAGAAAAGGTGTAGCAGCCTACAAGGAACGCAAGAAACATAGACAACGCCCTAAGACCGGCAACTTCAAGAAGCAACCCAAAACACATCCAGCCAAAATGACGAGATGGAAGAATTCTCCTCAAAAGAATCCACAAGAAGCAGTGACAGCTCAAGAATTAATGAAAACAGATATAAGCAACATAACAGAACATGAATATAGAATGACAATCATAAAACTAATCGCTGGCCTTGAAAAAAGCTTAGAAGAATGCAAGGGGTCCCGCGTGGCAGAGTTCAAGGACCTTAAAAACGGGCAGGAAGAATTAAAGAAGAAATTAGAAGAAATACAGGGGAAACTGGAAGCAGCCACAGCACGGATTGAAGAGGTAGAGGAAAGAGTTAGTGCCTTAGAAGACAAAATCATTGAAAAAGAGGAAGCAGATAAAAAGAGAGAGAAGCTGATCCAGGAACAGGAAAGGAGAATTCGAGAGCTGAGCGATGAACTCAAAAGAAACAATATCCGTATCATAGGAGTCCCAGAGGAAGAAGAGAGAGAGAAAGGAGTCGAAGGGGTTCTTGAGAAAATCATTGCTGAGAACTTCCCCAACATGAGGAAGGAAAAGGGCATGGAAATCCAAGAGGCACAGAGAACACCCCTCAGACGTAACTTGAATAGACCTTCTGCACGGCACATCATAGTGAAGCTGGCAAAATACAAAGATAGGGAGAGAATCCTGAAAGCAGCTAGGGACAAAAGAACCCTAACATACAAAGGGAGACCTATAAGGGTAGTAGCAGACTTATCTACAGAAACTTGGCAAGCCAGAAAGGAATGGCAGGATATCTTCAATGTGATGAGCAAGAAGGACCTGCAACCAAGAATTCTGTATCCGGCTAGCCTGTCATTCAGAATAGAAGGAGAGATCAAGGTTTTTCCCAACAAACAAAAACTGAAAGAATTTATCACAAATAAGCCGGCACTGCAAGAGATCCTGAGGGGCATTCTATGAAGGCAAACCTGCAAAGAACACAAACTGCCAGGGACAGCTTTACAATCATGAAACCTACAGATAATACAGTGACTGTAAGCCCATATTTTTCAATATTAACACTGAATGTAAATGGACTAAATGCGCCAATCAAAAGACACAGGATAACAGAATGGATTAAAAAACAAGACCCATCTATTTGCTGTCTTCAAGAAACTCATCTTAAACCTGAAGACACCTTCAGATTGAAAGTGAGGGGATGGAAAACTATCTACCATGCTACTGGAAGGCAGAAGAAAGCCGGAGTAGCCACACTTATATCAGACAAATTAGACTTTAAAATAAACGATGTAACAAGGGATGAAGAAGGACATTATATAATAGTCTCAGGGACCATCCAGCAGGAAGAGCTAACAATTGTAAATATCTACGCACTGAATTTGGGGGCACCCAAATTTGTAAAACAACTAATTACAAACATTAGCAACCTCATCGATAAAAATGTCCTAATAGTAGGGGATCTCAACACTCCACTCTCAGCATTGGATAGATCCACAAATCAGAAAATCTCCACAGAAACAATAGCCCTGAACGACACATTAGAACAGATGGGCCTCACAGACATCTTTAGGGTCCTTCATCCAGAAGCAAAGGAATTTACGTTCTTCTCATCTGCACACGGTACATTTTCCAAGATAGACCACATTCTGGGGCACAGGGAAGCACTGAATAAATATAAAAGAATTGAGATCATACCGTGTACACTGTCAGACCACAATGCTTTGAAACTTGAAATCAACCACAGGAGAAAGCCTGGAAAATATCCAAGAACATGGCGGCTAAGAAATAACCTACTAAAAGATGACTGGGTCAACCAAGCCATCAGAGAAGAAATTAAAAAATACATGGAAACAAATGAAAATGAAAATACAACAATCCAAACGCTCTGGGACGCAGCAAAAGCAGTCCTGAGAGGGAAATATATTGCAATCCAGGCCCATCTCAAAAAACAAGAAAAATCAATAACACAAATTCTAACAGCGCGCCTAAAGGAACTAGAAGCAGAACAAATAAAACAACCCAAGCCCAGCAGAAAGAGAGAAATAACAAAGATCAGAGCACAAATTAACCATATGGAGACAGAAAAGGTAGTGGAACAGATCAATGAAACCAAAAGCTGGTTCTTTGAAAAAATAAACAAAATAGACAAACCTCTAGCCAGGCTTCTCAAAAAGAAAAGAGAGAGAACTCAAATAGATAAAATCGTGAATGAAAAGGGAGAAATTACAACCAATCCCTCAGAGATACAAACAATCATGAGAGAATACTATGAAAAATTATATGCCACCAAACTTGGCAATCTGGAAGAAATGGACAGCTTCCTAAATAGCCACACGCTACCAAAACTCAAACGGGAAGAAATAGAAAAATTGAACAGACCCATAACTAGTGAAGAAATAGAATCAGTTATCAAAAATCTCCCAGCAAATAAAAGCCCTGGACCAGACGGCTTTCCTGCAGAATTTTACCAGACATTTAAAACAGAGTTAATTCCTATCCTCCTCAAGCTGTTCCAAAAAATTGAAACGGAAGGAAAACTCCCGGACTCATTCTATGAAGCCAGCATCACTTTGATTCCCAAACCAGATAGAGATCCAGCAAAGAAGGAGAATTACAGGCCAATATCCCTGATGAATATGGATGCAAAAATTTTCAATAAGATACTAGCAAATCGAATCCAACAACACATAAAGAGAATTATCCACCATGATCAAGTAGGATTCATCCCTGGGTGGCAGGGCTGGTTCAATATTCGCAAATCAATCAACGTGATACATCACATCAACAAAAGAAAAGATAAGAACCATATGATCCTGTCAATAGATGCAGAAAAAGCATTTGACAAAATACAGCATCCTTTCTTAATAAAAACTCTCGAGAAAGTCGGGATAGAAGGAACATACTTAAACATCATAAAAGCCATATATGAAAAGCCCACAGCTAATATCATCCTCAATGGGGAAAAACTGAAAGCCTTCCCCTGAGATCAGGAACACGACAGGGGTGACCACTCTCGCCACTGCTATTTAACGTAGTGTTGGAAGTCTTAGCATCAGCAATCAGACAACAAAACAATATAAAAGGCATCAAGATTGGCAAGGAGGAAGTCAAACTTTCACTTTTTGCAGATGACATGATACTTTACATGGAAAACCCGACGGAATCTACCAAAAGCCTACTAGAACTGATCCGCGATTTCAGCAAAGTTGCAGGATACAAAATCAATGTACAGAAATCGGTGGCATTTCTATACACCAACAATGAAGCAGCAGAAAGAGAAATAAAGAAGCTAATCCCTTTCACAATTGCACCAAAAACCATAAAATACCTAGGAATAAACCTAACCAAAGATGTGAAAGACCTCTATACTGAAAACTATAAAAAAAACTTATGAAGGAAATTGAGGAAGACACAAGGAAATGGAAAAACCTCCCATGCTCATGGATTGGAAGAATAAATATCGTTAAAATGGCAATACTACCCAAAGCAATCTACACATTCAATGCAATCCCAATCAAAATTGCACCAGCATTCTTCTCAAAGCTAGAGCAAACAATCCTAAAATTTGTATGGAACCACAAAAGACCTCGAATAGCCAAAATAATACTGAAGAATAAAACCAAGGCGGGAGGCATCACAATCCCAGACTTTAACCTCTACTACAAAGCGGCGGTCATCAAGACTGTATGGTATTGGCACAAAAACAGACACATAGACCAATGGAATAGAATAGAAAACTCAGAAATGGACCCGCAAGTATATGGCCAACTAATCTTTGATAAAGCGGGAAAATGTATTCAATGGAAAAAAGACAGCCTCTTTAACAAATGGTGCTGGGAGAATTGGACAGCAACTTGCAAAAGAATGAAACTAGACCACTTTCTTACACCACTCACAAAAATAAATTCTAAATGGATAAAAGATCTGAATGTGAGACAGGAAACTGTCAAAATCCTAGAGGAAAAAGCAGGGAAAAGCCTCTATGACCTAAGACGCACCAATTTCTTACTTGACACGTCTCCAAAGGCAAGGGAATTAAAAGCAAAGATGAACTATTGGGACTTCATCAAGATAAAAAGCTTCTGCACAGCAAAAGAAACAACCAACAAAACGAATAGGCAACCAACGGAATGGGAAAAGATCATCGCAAATGACATATCGGATAAAGGACTAATATCTAAAATCTATAAAGAACTTACCAAACTCCACACCCAAAAAACAAACAACCCAGTGAAGAAATGGGCAGAAGATATGAATAGACACTTCTCCAAAGAGGACATTCAGATGGCAAATAGACACTTGAAACGATGTTCAATGTCACTCATCATCAGGGAAATACAAATCAAAACCACACTGCTATACCACCTCACACCAGTCAGAGTGGCTAAAATAAACAAGTCAGGAAACTATAGATGCTGGCGAGGATGTGGAGAAGTAGGCACCCTCCTACATTGTTGGTGGGAATGCAAACTGGTGCAGCCACTCTGGAAAACGGTGTGGAGGTTCCTCAAAAAAATGAAAATAGAGCTACCCTATGATCCAGCAATAGCCCTGCTAGGAATCTACCCAAGAGACACAGGATTGCTGATGCATAGGAGCACGTGTACCCCAATGTTCATAGCAGCACTTTCGACAATAGCCAAATCATGGAAAGAGACCAAGTGCCCATCAACTGACGAGTGGATAAAGAAGATGTGGTACATATATACAATGGACTACTATGTGGCAATGAGAAAAAATGAAATCTGGCCATGCGTAGCAACATGGATGGAACTGGAGGGTATTATGTTAAGTGAAATAAGTCAGTCAGAAAAAGACAGATACCATGTTTCCACAAATAGGTGGACTTGGTGAGACTAAGCAAAAACCAGGGGGAGGGGAAGAGGGGAAAGAAAAAAAAAGACACAGAGAGGGAGGGAGATAAAACATAAGAGACTCTCAAAGACTAAGAACAAACTGAGGGTGAGGGAGATGGGGGGGGGAGAGGGGGTGATGGGCATTAAAAAAGGGCACATGTTGGGATGAACACTGGGTGTTTTATGTAAACCAATTTGAAAATAAACTATTTTAAATTTAAAAATAAATAAATAAAAAAATAAAAAATAAAAACATTTTGCTTACTCCCAGTCATAAAGATTCTCTCCTAGAAGTTTTATAGTTTTATTTTTAATATTTAGATCTATAATTAATATTTATTATTTTTATAATGTGAGATATGAATCGAAGTACATTTTATCTATGTAGATAAAGTTATTGCTACTTCATTTGAAAAAAAAACAAACTGTCCTTCCCCAACAAATTATTCCGATGTTTTTGTAGAAAATTAAATGGCATACGTATGTGGGTTTATTTCTAAACTCTCTTTTCTGTGTTATTGATGTATATGTCTACCTGTATGCCAATGTCAGTGTCTTAATTATTGTAGCTTTACAGTAAGTTTTGAAATCAGGTACTGTATATCACCTAAATTATCTTGTTTGTTTTTTTTCTTTTTTAAATTGTTTTTACTATTCTAAGTCCTTTTAATTTTTATATAAATTTTAAATTACTTTGTCAACATCTACTAAAAAAGTAATCCATCTGAGATTTTGAAGCCTGAATCTATAGGTCAATTTTGGGATAATGAGCATCTTGGGAAAGATGCTAAAAATTTCAGAGCCTCTGATCTTTTACCCGAAAAAATCAAAAAACAAAAACGACTTAGTTACGTGTTGTAAACATTATGTAAGAGATTGTATGTCAAATTCTTAACCTTGCCTCATACATAATAAATAGCTATCATGATTGTTATTGCTATCATTATTATTAACCAAATAGTTTTATATGTGTCATTTCATGTGATTCTGACCCTAACGATGTAAGATAAAAGGGGCAGCACTTCATATCATCAAGTATTTGTTGAGAACTCTTTACTAGATATTTACTCTAAGGGTAAAGAAAGGAATATTCAGGTAAGGGATTACCTTGCTCAAAACCAAACAGCCGGTAAGTGGTAGAGGAAGGTCTTGAATCAAATAAGCCTTCTAATTCTGATATTAAAAAAAAATTTAATAGATATTCAGAGTTATGGGAAGAGTCGAGGAGGTGGAACTGAGAACAAGGTAGAACCAAGATAGGGACCGACAAAAGAAGAGACTCAGGCTTCTTGGTTCTTTTCTGTTTCTCTCTACGCCTTGAGCTCACCACACTTTCCTTTCCCCTGTCCTCACTGGCCCCCTCAGTAATCCAGAGAATCATTTTTTCAGCCTTCCTACAATGGACCTTAAGTCTTACACACCAGTGAAGGCCTGGGTTCCTCACCATTGAGTCACCAAATAAGCTGAGAGCTCAGTCAGCACTTCATCTGCAATTGTGTCCCAAGCACTTCCCCCACAGGAGCCACATGTGGGCTGGCCTTCAGGCCATTTCCTGACAATGACATGCAGTTGAGACCAGGGACATATGTTTTGGTGCAAGTAACATGCTTGGCTATGCATGCCTAGTTTGACAGTTTCCACTTTTTGGTATGATCTCATGTTTGAAGCTTCTGGATAATTAATAAAGTTCTCTCTCACTCCTCTTTTGACTTTCTGTCCATTTCAGGTGCTGCTTTTTAGCTAAGTTTAGTCATTGAAAGAATAGCCCAACTGAATTAGCTGAGAAAGGCTATGGATTGAGCATTTTCACGTCTGGCAGCCCTATCATTTTGTGGAAACCACTGAGTTAATATTTGAAGGGATATGTAAACATTTACTTTATGGTTTGGTGCCAGGTTCGGTGGAATATTAATTTTTATGGACACACTAATAAACTTGTGCTACTTCAGAGTGAAAAAAGAATGAGTGTAATGGAAACACTGACATATCCCTGAAAGATTTTATTTTACCCAACTCAAAACTATAAACACTTCACTAGCTAAAAGGCCTAGAATGAATCGGGTAAACTATGGGATGTATTTTCTAATAAAAGATTTCAATAGAATGGGTTTTGTTTCTTAAAATCAGTTACTAATGCCAAATGTCATGCTGAAACAGTCCTGTTCCCCCAAATTTTACACATACCAGCACACATATAATCAACAATGACAAGCTCCCAGGTACTAACATTCATATAAAGACAATGACAATTGGAAAATCACAGTCCCTGTTCTTTAAAAACAAAACAAAACAAAAACTCAAGAAGTTTCTTCTGACATTCTGAGAGGTTCCCAAGAGCTTTGGACTTTAGAGTAATGTTCATAACTGCACAGAAGGGACAGTTGGTGTTATAGAAAGGCTCCAGTGAGGAAAATAGATCTCTGAACTTGAGATAAACTAAAGTCTGCTCTTCCGGTACCAGGGAAGTCCCAGGCATGGTTTTTGTGTTTAGTGAACACAGCATCTCAGGGAACACAGGGTTATATAGATAGGGTGGTTCTGTGACGCTTAGGTCAGCCATTTTGATTTAGTTCAGTATTTAGGATTCAAACAAAAGGAATATAGGTTTTATTTTTAAATGTCTTCATTTTGGGGCATGTGGCATCCCAGTTGGTTAAGCATTGAACTCTTGATTTCAGATGAGGTCATGATCTCACTGTTTGTGAGTTCGAGCCCCACATTGGGCTCTGTGCTGACAGTGCAGAACCTGCTTGGGATTCTCTCTCTCTCTCTCTCTCTCTCTCTCTCTCTGTCTCTCTTCCCCCCCACACACACTTCCCCTACTCATGCATGCACACTCTCTCTCTCTCTCTCTCAAAATAAGTAAGTAAACATTTTAAAAAGTTTTCATTTTAAGATAAGCATCGGATATGAGAAGCTATTAGGAATATTTTCCTTTGGGATTGTTTTTTAAAAGCACGTTCTGAGAAGAACATTTAAAAAAAAAAAAAACATTGTTCCGTTTATTTAGGAAACCTAAATGTAATTAGTTCATTTTGCAGCTTATTTACATCACAGACTCGTTTAAAAGTTGTTTAAATGTTTTGAGTTTTTAAATGGACTACTCTCAAGTCATCATTAGCCTATACCATGCTAGCAGAGCAGACCACATTCCCCAAATCCTGAGACATAAGAATTTTGAATTTCCTTTAAAAAAAATGTATCCAGGCATATCTGATATAGTTACATCATCACCATATGTGGCCCAAACATTTGGGAACACTTGTTGGAGCCCAACCCCGTTGGAGTTGTACCCTCTCTTCCAAACCAAAGGGACTGTCTTCCCTTGACTCAAACTGCTTACATGTCATACCTCTGGTCCTATCCCTTTGGCAATGTGTAAAAAGTATTATGAAGTAGACAGAGCTGGTAATACAATTTCATAATTGGAGCTGGTCACCACTGCCAAATCTAATCAATAGATTGTTGCCTTCGTAGGTCCCTGTAAGAGTATTTCCCATTCCTTATGAAGGTTTGGTTAGGTAGGGATTCCTCTGTGGGTAATTTGTATTAGAACATAAGATGCCAGAACTATAGCATAAATGTATCTCCAGTAAACATCTCAACAGTGGGAGGTGACATAGAAGTTAAAAGCACAGACAGACTTGAATTTTTATCTCACCTTCATAATTTCCCAGTTATGTGTTACTGCCTTAAGTGATTTGACCTGTAAGTGAGACTTTCTCAGCTAGCGAATGGATAATGGTGGTCGTTACTAAACAGAGTGATTGTATGTATTAAAGGAGGCATAATATTGCTCAGTAAATGCCAGCTATTATTAAGGAAAGACACTGGTCTCAGTAAATATTATATCTTTCTGAAATAGAGGCTGCCTGTTCTCTGCCCTAAAACTTGAAACTGGTCAGGGACTATTCTTCAGGTACTAACAAAACTACAGGGGTATGATTTTGGTGATCAGAGTGGTGATGATTAGGATTGTTAGGTATGGAATGGGGGAACATCTCTCCCCCCACAAAAGACAGAGTTTCATGATGCTGGGACTGAGCTCCTGAGAATCCTTTATTATTCTACCATGGTCCAAGAACACTGCTTTCCTTCTTTGATGTGTAGGAGTGAAGACAACTTTGAGACGCAGAGATGAAGAACATGGAGCAGACAAAAAAAGACATCCTGACTGTCAGACCAGGCAGCTAATTTGTCTGGTTAAGTCAAAGACCTGCTGGTTGCAAAGTAGATCTGCTATGGTCCCAGTGAAGGCAAGTTCTGTTTTGTAGATGCAGGAGAGGAAAAATAATTTTGCAAAAGACCCGCCTCAAGTCTACCAGGGAGCTGCAGGTGTTGAAAACTGTAAAATTGGACAGGAGTCAAAATTAAAGCTCACTTAATCACATTGAAGGGAGGACTTCACAGTAAAGGGTTGGTTCAGAATTTTCACAAGCTTCTCCTGGCTGTATGTCAGGCTGTGTGTGCATAAGAGAACTTGTCTAAGTCACTCTTTCATTACTGCAAAGGGACCCCATGGTGATTGGAGTAGAAAAGAAGACTGGCGGACATTTTATTACATAAGATCTGTGCTGAATCCAGCTGCAATTATGCAGTGCTATCCCAGGCTCTGTCCATTTCATGATAGTTTTCACATGTTGCTCTACCGAAAAGTCCAAGTTCCTCAATGATGAATGTATGTATGAATGAATGTATGTGTGGATGAATATATGTATTTGCTACCATACTCAGTAAGATCTCAAATGTTGCCCATGTGATCTGTGAGCTTTAGAAGCAAGACAAGTGGATACTTTATGTTTGGTATAATTTATGTGTAAACTCAACTGAACACATTTCTAATTGGCTTCAGGGAATTTTGCAGTCTGGAAGTGAATTTCAACTTTCCTTACCTCCAGCAACACTATTTCTTTTCATTCCTTTTCGTAAAGAAAAATATGGTTCTATCCGTATTATTAGAACAACCCCACAACTACTCTCTTCAGCTAACTTTACACTTTAGTGGCTTATTTTCCCAGATTCTAAACCTGTCATCTTTGAATGTCACACAAGTTCTCTTTTTCCATATATTATATCTATATATTACCATATATTATCCCTATATTTTATCATTTTAATAGGATGCTTTCCGTTGTAAATAACGAAAACCACAATTATCAAACCATTTAATCTGTCAAGACATTGAGAAATACAAAGGAGGCACCTGGGTGGCTCAGTTGATTGAACATCTGACTCTGGTTTCAGCTCAGGTCATGATTCATGGTTTGTGAGATCAAGTCCTACACTGGGCTCTGTGCTAACAGTGTAGAGTCTGCTTGGAATTCTCTCTCTCTCTCTCTCTCTCTCTCTCTGCCCCTCCCCTGCCTGCGCTGTCTCTATCTCTCTTCAAAATAAATAAATAAACATTAAAAAAAATGAAATTCAGAGATGGGTAGTTTCAGGCTTATTTCAGCAGCTCAACGAAGTCTTCAGGCTTGTCACATCAGGGACCCAAGACGGCTACTGCAGCTCCTGGCATCTTGTCTCTTACAAATGTATGGAAAGATAGAAAGTTGTTCCTTTTGGTGCCTCTCTTTTAATAAATAGAGGAACAATAGAGAATAAAACTTTTCCTAGAAGTCACTGAGTAGACTTTCCCTGAGAACTATTGTCTGGGATTGGTGGGTAAGTAGCCATTGTAGTTGTCTAATTAGTGGTTTGTAAAAGATTTATTTCCATGCCCAAACCTCTGGGACCTATGAATCTTAACTTATTTGGAAAAAAAAAATATCTTTGCAGATTTTTAAATTAAGTTAAGCATCTTGAGTTTAAGAGATCGTCCTGCTTGATCCAGGTGAGGAGACCTAAATTCAACGGCAAGCGATCTGAGTCGTGGTGATTACAGAAACATACAGAGGAAGAGAGCAACAGGAGGCAATGTGACCATGAAAGTGATTGAAACAGAACGATGCTGCCACTGGTCAGCCCATAGCTACAGAAGTTGGAAGAAGCAAAGAAAAAACTCTCCCCTAGAGCTACCAGACAGAAGGCAGCTTTGCTGATAATGTTGATTTCAGACTTCTGGTCTCCAGACCTATGACAGAATAAATCTCTTGGGTTGTTTGTTTACTTGTTTGTTTAATAAGACTTTGCTTTTCAGAGAAGTTTTAGGTTCACAGCAAAACGTGCAGAAAGTAAAGAGTTCCCACACATCCCCCACCCCTGTGGGTGCACAGCCACCCTGTTACCAACATCCTACACCAGAGTGGTACATTATTTGTTACAACCAATGAACCTACATGATCACTCAACGTCTCTAGTTTACATTATGGTTCTAGTTCTAGTTCTCATTCTTTATGTTGAACAGTCTTTGGCTGTGACAAATGTTTAATAATAAGTATCTACCCTTGCAGTATCATAAAGAGAAAAAATCCTCTGTGTTCCCCTTTTGGTCCTCCATCTCCTCTAACCCTTGGAAGCCACCAATCCTTTTACTTTCTCCATAGTTTTGCCTTTTCCAGAATTTCATCTAGTTAAAATCCTACCCTACATTGCTTTATTCATCAGAGTTCTCCACACAGAATTAAAGGTGTATGTATAGTTGTGTATGTGTGTGTGTGCATGTGAGTGTGTGGAGAGAGAGAGTGAGAGAGAGAGAGAGAGAGAGAGAGAGAGAGAGAGAGAGAGAGGTTTATTGTAAGGAACTGACTGACATGATTACGGAGCTAGCAAATCCCAACACCTGCAGAGTGACTTAGCAAGCTGCAGACCTAGGGGACCCAACGGTTCAGATCCAGTCCACAGGCTGGCAGACTCACATCAGGAAGGGCTGATGTTTCCAGTTTGAGTCCAAAGACAAGGAAATAGTCAATATCCCAGTTCAAAAGCCATCAGGCAGGAAGAATTCTTAGTCAAGGGAGACACAGCATTTGTGTTCCACTCAGGTCTTTGACTGATTGGATGAGGCCCACCCACACTCTGGAGGGCAATTTCCTTTACTCAATTTACTGATTTAAATGTTAACTTCGTCCAAAAACATCTTTACAGAAATACTCAGAATAATGTTTGTCCAAATATTTGGGTGCTTTGGGGCTCAGTCAAGTCCACACACAAAATTAACCATCACAAGAATATAATCTTTTCAGTTTGGCTTATTTTACGTAGCCTCATGTTTTTAAGTTTCCTCCATGTCTTTTCATAGTTTACTATCCCAGTATTTTTTAGTCCTGAATTATATTCTATTGTCTGGATATACCATAGCTTATTCATTCAACTACTGAGGGACATCTTGGTTATTTCTAATTTTTGGTAATTATGAATAAAGTGGTTATAAACATCTGTGTGAAGGTTTTTGTGTGGACACGTGTTTTCATTTCATTTGGGTAACTACCAAGGAGTAAGATTACTGGATGAAATAGTAAGAGTATGTTTAATTATGTAGGGATGCTTTCTATTGTGTTCAGCCACTAAATTTGTGATAATTTATTGAAGCAGCTTTAAGAAATTGATATAACATCTTTATTTGCAATGAAAGAAAAATAGAAATTTTTATCCACTATTTTTATCTTAATAGGGGAAATAGCATCAGCCTATAATGAAGAAAGTTTTTGAAAATAATCCCTGGCTAGGGAACCAACATGTCTAAAATACCCAATTCTTGAAGATTCTGGCAAAGTGCACCTGCAGGGCTTTTAAGTACTTGAATTTTCCCTGATATTATTGTAGCTTTTACTCTAGCTTTAGAGACCAGAGTTCTTTAATTAAACTAATAATAACCAATATTTGCATAATTGCATAGTATATAGCTTTATAGAAAGTATTCTTTTTCTGCACTAATTCATTAGCTTCTAATAACTGTCCTGAGAGGCAAATATAATCATTGTGCTCATTTGGTGGAGACCAGTAGAGTGCAGTCCATAGACGCATAGACTGTGAACATCAGGTCTAAGACTTGTTATCTGCAAAACCGGAGCCATGCCACTTAACGTCTCTGAGCGTCAGCTTATCATCTATAAAGTAGGTCTAATGCTAATACCTAACCTCATCATTGTAAATATTAAACTAGACTGTAAATTATGTGGGTTGGGACATAGTAAGCACTCAGTAAATGTTAATTCAATTTATATTTATTAATGTAATAATAGCTGAGAAAAATTAAATTACCCTCCCAGGATCAAGTAGTTATAAAGGGCAGTTATTCTGGCTCCAAATCCATTTATCATGCTGTCCCCTGTATAAGGAGAGCAGAATATATGTTTAAATCTTTGCAAAAAATTAACTCTTTGTCTAAAATGGTGTCAAGGTGAAACTCATCACATGACATGCATGAAAAGAATATAGAACAGTACTCGGGACTGAATAAAGTTATGGTGTGAATTTTCACATACAGTTATATATATTCCATGAAAACAATGTCATTTTGATATAGTCTGTCTAAAAAAATAAGAAATTGGCCTGGGACAAGTCAGAGCATGTGTTGTTTTATTTTCTTTCCCCGAAGACATTTAATATTTTGGGCAGCAGACTAGGAAAAGATTGTGCAAATAAATTATAGTCGTGGAAAACATATGAACATGTTTAAATACATATGCCTATCCATATGTACATAATTATAGATTTATTTTACTTTTATTTTCAGAAATGCAAGTACACTATCATTTTGCAAATACCATGGAGATCCACCATGGTGACATTTAGGAAGAGGAAACTAACACATGCTGAGGCATTGCGTTCTGTGCTTTTCATATACTTATTCATTTAACCCTTATAATAGCTGTGCAATATACTTATTGTTATTTATTTTATGAATGGGGCCACTGAGGTTCATAGAACTCTTATGATTTTTTCCCCCAAGAGTAAAGGCAGACTCAGGTCTGTCTTGATTTAAATCTGATAGTATGTTGACAATACCATTTTCCTTGGAAAGAAACATGGAAGTTTTGTCTAACAAAGTTATGCTGTATAATACCTTAGTTACAACGGAATGAAGATGAACACAGATGAAACAAAGGCCAGAAAAAGTTAATTACTCTACAAAGCCACGCTTTCATTCCTGAGCCGAAGTCAACCCTGTAGTTCCACTTAGCAGGGAAAGTTTCAGGTAATGGGCCAGTAGTGAATCTGGGCTTTGTTTCTGGACAGTGGCCACAGGGAGACTTGCTGGAATTCTTCTAGTATTCCCTGCCAACTTAAACAAATTCTGGAGGTTCAGAAGAGTATTCCATAGATCTGAGAAGAGAGGAGGAAAACTCACAATGCTAAAGAAAAGTATTTTAGAGAGGTCAAAATGAAAATATTAAAAACTAAATTTTCTATATTCTCTAGGTTTGGATGTATATTTTGGGTGCTGGCTTCCAAAAGGGAAAAAAGGGGAATCTGTAGGATTAGATTACATCTAGACCAGGGAGGACCTACAAAGAGCTCCTGCTTATGCAAATATTTAATTTATTATTTTGACTACTTGTTTTATGAATTTTTAAATATAATTATCAGATTATCATTAACACAAAAATGAAATCAGGTAATCATTAACATGAAGAAGTAAGAAGTAGACTAGAAAAATTTCATTCATTTGTCCAGATAATTTAATGATTTGTTTCAAACCCCAAATTATCAGAATACAAAAGACAATTGCTAGAGTTTCACTGATTAGTCAGTCCTTTAATATAGTGATTTGCTTGTTCTTTTAGTGTGTTTAATTATCACTGTCTAGAGACTTAGGTTTATCTGAATTAAAATACCTTTAAAAATTGAAATTAATTAAAAAGCAGACACACACATACACACACAGAGAGTTGATGGAGCTAAAACAGCTGATACTCAATTGACATCATGTGCTTCCAAAAGATAAATATAATGAACTAAATATGTCCTGCTGGGACGCATAAAAGGATCTGCCCATAAGCTGATTAAGACTAGTGTTAGAATAAAGAATACGAAAAATATAGACATTTGAAAACATTTTCTAAAATGCCTGAGGAATTTTAGATGTCAGGTGTGCAGATTCTTGACTCTTGCTTCTGGAACAGTTCTCTGAAACATTAATGTGACTATGAACCACCTGCGGATCTTCTTAAAGTACAGCTTCTGACTTAGTAGGTTTGAGATGGGGCCAGGATTCTGCATTAATAACAAGCTCCCAGGTAACACCAATGCTGTTGATGTAGGGTGAACAACCTACCCAGTTTGTCTGAAACTGAGGGACTTTCCTGTGACGTGGGATTTTTTAGCTAAACCTAGGATAGCCCTCTACACACTAGGACATTTAGTTACCTTAGGACATTTTGAATAAAATAGTGTAGATTATACCTGGAATTCAACAAAAGTATTTCTTATTACGATCAGATATTTGTTCATAAATGACAGCAGTAGGGATACCCATAGGCTTACATGACATTGCATTAAAATTATTCTTTCTCTGAAGAAATATACAAATATATTTATATACAACCTATATAAATATAGACACTCTGACTAGGTCTGGTCTAGCTTATGATTCCATCTTTGGTTTAGGTCTAGTTTTATTGCTAAGTGAAAGAAGCCCATCTGGAAAGGCTACATACCATATGATTCCAACTACATGACACTATGGAATATGTAAAACTATGAAGACAATAAAAAGATCAGGCATCAGGGGTCAAGGGAGGGGATGAATAAGCCAGGAAAATACTCTGTAATATTATGATGAAGGATACATGTTATTACACATTTGTCCAAATCCATAAAATATACAACACCAAGAATGAGCTGTCATGTAAATTATGGACTTTTAGGTGATTATGATGTCTCAATGTAGGTTCATCAATTGTAACGAATGTAACACTCTGGTAGGGGATGTTGATTATAGGGAACGTTATGTGGATATGGAGACAGGGGCATACAGGAAATCTCTGTGGCTTCCCCCCCAATTTTGCTGTGAACTTAAACTGCTCTAAAATAGAGGCTTAATCTTAAAAATTATATAAATACATACAAAAAGATCAATAACTATCATCCTATGGCATGATTAAGCCCAGTCAGTTTTGGCCTTAGGCACACACAGAGTGTGGAGTGCTTGGGTCTAATGAGATGGATACCAGAGGCTCAGGAGAGTGCTGCTTTGTGTTTTCATTCTCTGCTTAATGAATGATGCCTGATTATCTGAAAGTCCGTTAGTTATCTATTGCTGTATAATAAATTACCGAGAAATTTAGCAGGTTAAAACAACACACATTTGTTATCTCATAGTTTCTATGGGTCAGGAGTCCAGGCACAGCCTAGCTGGGTAATTAGAATCTAATTCTCTCACAAGGCTATGATCAAGCTATTATTTAGAACCACGGTCATCTCTCAAAACACAATAGAAGGTTATTTGCTTCCATACTTACTCCTGTGGCTCTTGTCAGGCCTCGGGTCCTCATTGGTTCTTGACCCTGGCAGACATGAATTCCCTTCCACATGGGTATCTCCATAAAGTAGTTGGCTTTCCTCATAAGAAGTGATGGGGAAAGAGAGAGGCAGAGCAAGCTAAAAGCCAGAACCTAACCTCAAAAGTGACCACCTATAACTTTTGCTATGTTTTATTCATTAGATCAGCCTGTACTCAAAGGGAGGGGATTACACATGATCATAAATATTGGACGGTAGGAATTATTGGAATCCATCTTACAAACTGCTTACCACAAAAAAGAGGGACCTTTTAAGATAACGGTTAGAAATAAGTCATAAAAGAAGGTTCGTAGCAGAAAGAATGATGGCATTTAATTTTTCTTCAAGGTCCACCGTAATTGTCACCTCATCTATTAAACTTTTCTTGACCTCTCTGCCTCTCACCACAAAAGAAAAAATCAGTCATTCTCTTTATTCTTCATTGCGCTTAATGCCAACTTTATCCTGTCTGCTCCCTATTACACTGGATTGCAATTATTAGTTGGCATGCCTGTCTCTCCCCCAAGTAGGTGAGAGGTTCATGGGGGCACAAGCGGTTACTCGTTCCTTAAGTATTTGTTAGACTAACCAAAACTATGACTTCCTCATCACCCAGTAGTTCTTGGAGGACAGATTGAGGATGGGTGTCTAAAGGTCGAGTGGGACAGGTTATACTTAGAAAGTGTAAAGAAACAGCATACAAGTAACTGAAAGCAATACTTATTCCAATGCTGGATGTCTTCCATTTGCTTCTCAGAACCACTCCCCACACTTCTCCCTCTCTCGTCTGTGTTCCAGGAGCCTAAACTTAAGAGATAATAGCCTATGCTCCCTTAACCTTTGGTTTCCAGCTATGCTCTGCCAACAGGAGGTACCAAAAGGAAGCCAGAAGTAGAGAGATAGGGAGGTGGGGTATTAATTTCCTTGGTTGGTTTCTTGCTGGTTTTCCATGTGTTGCTTGTGTCCTTCTACCAAGACCAAGTTTCCTGCCAGCTCTCTCCCTCCTTATGGGTATGCTCTCTCTGGCTCCTAGTAACTCTTCTTTGCTCTGGTCTCTTCAGCTCAATGGGTAGTCCCAGCTCCCTCACTCTTAGTGTCTCTGAGTGAACATCCAAGACCTGTCATGCTCCCTAACCCCATCCACATTTTTCAAATTAGTGCTTTTATTAATTTCTCCTCAAATTACCCAGTTTGAAGGAGCCATCTGTTTTGTGTGATGGAGCTCTGACTGACATAACTTCCATTTCGTTAAAGGGCCAGTTTTTTCTGGAATTAACCATAACAACAACAACGAACCATGAAAAATGAAGCTGATGTTGTTGGACTATATGTATTCTAAAATAGTGGTCCTGGGGCGCTTGAGTGGCTCAGTCGGTTAAGCGGCCGACTTCAGCTCAGGTCATGATCTCACGGTCTGTGAGTTCGAGCCCCTCGTCAGGCTCTGTGCTGACAGCTCGGAGCCTGAAGCCTGCTTCAGATTCTGTGTCTCCCTCTCTCTCTGCCCTCCTCCTGCTCACGCTCTGTCTCTATGTCTCAAGAATAAATAAACATTAAAAAAATTAAAAAAAAAATAAAAATAAAATAAAAATAAAATAGTGGTCCTTGTCCTCATGGAGCTTATAACCAATTAAGTACCTTTCCAATCATATCCAGAGGTTTGTGTTTGGTTGGTTGGTTGGTGGTTTTAAAGAATTGGTTTTTAAATACCATTAGTAAGACTGAATACAAAAAAATAAATTAAAACATGTCTTCAAACTGTAGACGAATTCTCTCAGACTAATGAAAAAGGAGTAAGAGGTGGTTTGTTGTCATCAATGACTTGTGACAGCAAATGCCACAAGTGGCAATAGTCAATTCACTGCATCATAGAGAGGAAATAGGAAAACAGACTAAAAGCCAGCCTAGAAAATTATGTGTAGGTGTAGAGCAGGTCAGGAAAGTATAGTCGAACATAAGAATAACCAAAATTTATTGAGATCTAAATACCAGGATTTATGTGTTTCATTTTACTTTATCCTCTGCAGTAGGCACAGATTACCCAAGTTTTAAACATGGGGAAATTGAGGCACAGAGAAATTAACAGACCTTCTCAAGTTGCCAGGGTGTGGGGAATCTGTATATAAGCCTATGACCCATTTTCTTAACCATGACTACATCAAGGATAAAGGAAAACACTGAGTGACCAAATTTGGAGCATCAGGTACTAACCTGTTCAAAAATACATGATCATATAGTCCAGAAATAGGTAGGGTGAAAGGTCTTTAGAAAACTTTTGAGCATCAACTGTAAACCAAAGGTGTTTCTACATTGAAGACAAGAGGTAGAAAACAGGACCTACTTCTTTCCCCCCATCACTCCAATTCTGTCCTTAGATTTGTAAAAGTTTATGCCAACTCTTGACATCAAGAGCCCATGCTGCATTTGAGAAGCATGTTTTCTCTTTTTCTTACTCTATCACTAGCAGGATAAAACACGTGGAAAAAGAATTGGCCCCAATTCACTTTCCTCAATTATTTCCCTTAATTCCAGGCCTGACAATCATTTGTCAGCGTGCTGTGTCAGCCTTGCCACACCAAGGCCTCAGGAAACAATTTCTTCTGGTGAAATTCCAAATCGGCTCAGGGACCATTCAACCGCTTTTTCACAGAAGGACTGTGGGGAGCTTCTTGATTTCAGTCCCATTAGGATTTGCACATTTTGTTTTCATTCACATCGCTCATGGCCAGGAGTAAAGCCATCCTATTTACTTCTTCCCACGTGTGTAGACCTCACATTTTGTTTTACCTTATGGTGTAGGGAGAGGGGTAGTTTTGTTAACATGGAGAAAGTCTAGGTTGCCTATTGCCCACCATGGCTATTGCCAAATTCCAGTTTATGAAGAGTTTAGGACATTTTTTTTCTTTCATGGTACCAAGGGATTAATAACAAGAAATTGGCAAGAAATTGTAGTCTACAAGCTGCAACCAATATGATTTGATATAATCCAGATGTGCAAATCTCCTTCCCCCATCCTATGCCCTCCACATATAGGTGTGTGACCTCAGTGAAGCCAGGGCTGGTAATTACATTTATTGGGAGACATATAGACTCTGTTTCCCCAACCCCTCCTTTTCCTACTTTGAGGGAAAGAATGATTTGGAATGTATTTTTACACTTACTAAAAAGGATGTGGAAATAAAACTTTAATTACTGGAAAAGCTATTCAGAAGAAAGTATATTTTATCCTTCCAGAGACATGAGTTTTTCAAGGCAGAACTAGACCTCGTCAGTTGCCACAACCCCAGGAAGCAATGGAAACCTCACAAACTGGGCAGAGTCCCTGCCTGCCCATTACAGTGTGGTCAGTTCGATTAAGGGATGGAATGTTCTAAGACATGGCTCATCTGTCTGACAGTTTGGACCTAACTGGGATACAGACTTTTTTTTCCCCCAATTGCCCTGCTCCTGTTACCACAGCTGCACAACAAATCACCCTAAAACTTATTGGCTTAAAACAGTAATAATCACTAATTATCACTTGCAATTTTGTTAGGAATCTAGGAACAGCCCATATGTACCTTCTGACTTGGGGATCTCTAGTAAGGTTGTAATTAGACAGCGACTGGGGCTGGTATCACACAGAGGGCTTCTCACTCACATGGTTCTATACTTGACCTGAGGATTAGAGGCTAGCACAGCTGGGGCACCTTGGGCATCTCTCTTCACATATTCTGTCCAGAATGGGGACTTGTGAATAGCTGGACTTTCTACATGTTGACTTAATGCTCTGAAGGTGCATGTCCCAAAAGAGACAGAGCCAGGCTGAGAAGATACAGCGTCACTAATAGTATGCACTGTTGCTTGGGGTAGTTATCATGATTCCATCCAGGTGTGAAGTGTGGGGGAAGGGCATAAACCCTACTTCTCCTTGGAGGTCTATCAATGTCACACGATGAGAGGAACCTATGATTTGGTTATGTTTGGAAAATATAATCTGCCATATTCCTCCAGAAGCTTTATCCCTGAAAAAACCAACGGCATCCACTCCTGATGGATGCTTTTTAATATCTGAAAATAGAACCAACTGGTTGACTAAGGACTTCTTAAATCAGTTAGAAATAAAGTTTTAGATATTCAGTTTTTGGAATACAGGGTCCATCTAATGGGAGCCTACAAAAGCAAGCTCACCTCCCTGTGAGGGATCTATGAACTTGCATGCTCAGGTTAAGGATCATGGTTATCATAAAAATAGAAAACAAGTTAATATTTTGAGCATTTGTTAGGTGCTAGTCACTACCATGTACTGGTTACCTACTGATGATAATCATTAATTGAACAAATGTTTATTAAATGGCTCTATTATATCAACACTGACATTGTTATGAGAAAGATAATTAAGATGGACTTTGCTCAATTTCTTAGAAATGATACGAGAACTCTGATTCTCTCTCTGTCTCTCAAAATAAATAAATAAACTTAAAAAGAAATAAAAATTTAAAAATGGCATTCTTGTTTTAATTTATTTGATAGGAACAAGTACCTAAGTCACTAGGAAAGATGGATATAGCCATGTCATTAGAAAACAAAACTAATGAAGGTCATGATATTTTTAAAGTAACAAGCATTGAAGAGTGCTTATCTTTTTGTTTTTCTTATGTCTTAGTTTTCATAGTGATATCTATTTCTTTACATCTATCATTTATTTAGATATAAAATTTAGACATATATAAAAGAATGAAGAGAAGGAGAGAAAGAGTAAGGAGTTGCTTTTTTTTCTGTTTTATCTATATGTGAACATTGGGACCTCATTTCTTATAAGGACAAGAAAAATCTCTGTAAACCATTTTGGACAAAACTGAATAGTCACAGCAACAAAATCAATTGTAATTCATTGAGAGTCTATGTTATGTCAGAGTGTTTGCACAAAATAACTCAACTCTAAACTGTAACTCTATATACTAACTATCATAATTCCCTTTCATAGATAAGAAAACTAAAGTAGGTAAGAAGTTAAACAGCCTACCCAAAGTATCAACCGGGATGTGCCAAAGGCAGTATTTGAAACTGAGTCTATCGGTTCACTTCAAGGCTGTGCATCAATATGGAAGAGTCGATGTTTTGAGTCATTTTCCCAGAAGGGAGGTAGTTTTCACTACTAATTCAGCCAACTACTACCTGCTGGCTAATACCAATCCTTAACAAATGGTCCTGATTTTTCCCTTTACTAGCTATATGGGTTGTCATTTCTTTGTGGCAAAGTTTATCATATTAAAATTAAACAAGATAATTCTTATGAAACAATTGTAAAAGTGGCTGCCCTATACTAAGTGATCAATAAAGATGCTACTATTACTGCTGCTGCTGCTGCTGCTGCTACTACTACTACTCTTACTATAATAACACTGCTCTACTATAATATAATAAATTACCACATATTTACTATATAACTGGTTTGTATTAGAGGTACAGCTTAGTCTAGGAGAAAATGAGAAACTTCATAGGAAAATTAAGTTTGGCATCATTAACAAATTGTTCTAGCTGATGGACTACAGCTTTGTAGGTAGCCTTTAACACTAGCTCTTAAAAAGTAGTATGCTATAGAAAACAACTATCTGTAGAATTTTCAGTTCCTACCTGTAGTCCCATCATATAATGGGCTGACCGTCCTTAGGACCAACTATGATTCTTCATAATGTATCTCTCTTTCCGACCATTTGAGTGACCTTGAAAGAAGGTTGATTCAGCAGAGGATGATTTATTGGTGCAGACTAAGAAAGAGAAAGTTTGACTAGGAAAGGAGAAAATCCGTAAAAATTTTATCTGAAGTAAGGTTACAATTATAACTAAGAGGAAAACTATTTAGACATCTCTTGTCCTTATAATTAGGTTTGCCAGAAAACATACAGGATGTACAGTTAAACTTGAATCTTAGATAAGTAAAAAATTATTTTTAGTATAATGTCCCAAATATTGTATGAGACTTACTTGTACTTTAAAAAGAAAAACAGGTTCTTTTTTATCTGAAATTCAAATTTAACTGGGCATTCTATTTTTTAATTAATTATTTTTTAATCACTTAAATTCAAGATACTTAACATACGGTATACTATTAGTTTCAGCAGTAGAACCCAGTGATTCATCTCTTACATATAACACCCAGTGCTCGTCCGAAGAAGTACCCTCCTTAATACCCATCATCACCCATTTAACCCACCTCCCTCCACAACGCCCCTCCAGAAACCCTCAGTTTGTTCTATGTCTTTAAGAGTCTATTCTGGTTTGCCTCCCTCTGTGTTTTTATCTTATTTTTGCTTTCCTTCCCCTATGTTCATCTGTTGTGTTTCTTAAATTCCACATATGAGTGAAATCATATGATATTTGTCTTTCTCTGACTGACTTATTTTGCTTAGCATAATACTCTCTAGTTCCATCCACATTGTTGCAAATGGCAAGATTTCATTCTTTTTGACCACAAATAATATTCCATTTTAAAAATATATACCACATCTTCTTTATCCATTCATCAGTCAATGGACATTTGGGCCCTTTCCATAATTTGACTATTGTTGATAGTGCTGCTATAAATATTGGGGTGCATGTGCCCTTCAAATCAGCATTTTTGTATCCTTTGAATAAATATCTAGTAATGTACTTGTTGGGTCATAGGCCGTGCTATTGTTTATTTTTTGAGGAACCTCCATATTGTTTTCCAGAGTGGCTGCCCCAGTTTGCATTCCCACCAGCAGTTCAAAAGTTCAAAAGTTTCTCTGCATCCTTTCCAACATCTGTTGTTTACTCATTTTGCCATTCTGACAGGTGTGAGGTGGTATCTCATTGTGGTTTTTATTTGTATTTCCCTGATGATGCATGATATTGAGCATCTTTTCATATGTCTGTTAGCCATCTGGATGTCTTCTTTGAAAAAGTATCTATTCATGTCTTCTGCCCATTTCTTCACTGGATTATTCATTTCTTGGGTGTTGAGTTTAATAAGTTCTTCATAGATTTTGGATACCAACCCTTTATCCAAAATGTTATTTGCAAATATCTTCTCTCATTCCATTGGTTCTCCTTTTAGTTTGTTGACTGTTTCCTTTGCAGTGCAGAAGATATTTATCTTGACGAGGTCCCAATAGCTTGTGTTTGCTTTTGTTTTGCTCCAGACTCATGTCTAGTAAGAAGTTGCTGCAGCATCCTATGTTTTTACTGTTAAATCTGGCAATCCCACTTAAAATGGTGATGATCAGTCATTGCCTAATGGACTCAGGTCTTTTCACACTTTCCAATTGCGTATTGGACTTTGAGGCAGTAAGCGAAGTCAGGTTTTGGAAGTATGGACCCCCAGACTGAATATGATGCCAAGTGAACATTCATAATGAAAGATACATACTGAGTCCAACCTCATACTCTTTTGTCTTGTACTCTCTAGCATGTATCCTGTGTTTCTGTTGAGATCCAAAACTTAATTGATTCCCTAATACTAAACTTTCTTCTCTCACCCATTTTTAAAATTTTTCCTGGAACACCTTGCACTATCATCTTCTACTCATCAAATACCCTCTACAATCTATTAGAATTCCTGATTGCTCATCTATCCCATGGCCTAGAGCTGTGATACCAAGGGCACATTTTTTACAGTGGAATGTTAGCGGAAGTGAAGTATTTTATTTCTGGGCCAAGATGGTCAAGATGCAAGTATGCCTTTTGCCCACTCTGTCCCCTTTTTTCCTTGTAGAGGAGCGTAAAGATTTTGGAAGCCATGTGTTCTAGATGAAGAAACCACATGATGGAATGATCCTGGATTTCTGTATCACGCTTTTGAGTAAAGATACCTGATGATTAGAAACTTTAAGAATTGAAATTTTATTGTTTTGTTTTGTATTTTGTTATTGTATTAGTGTTATCTTAAACAATATAGTTCATAAGGAATTGTTCCCTATTCTATGAAGCTTTTATCCATGAATTAGATAAGATTGTCATCAGAAACTAAATAAAAATATAAGTGTCACAGATTTTGAACTTGAAGAATTCACTTTCTGGTAGGAAAAATAGGGATGCAACAATAATATAGGGTAAGATTTGTGGAACTATAATGTCACACACTATGATAGCCACATTATTGATATTATTTCATCTAATCCTTATAATAAATATGTTAGATATTATTACTGTTATTATTATTATTATTATTATTATTATTATTATTGTTATTGTTATTATTCTCATTATACTGACAAGGAAACTATATAATAATAAGGAAATTTCTTAGCATCTTTGAGCCAACACATTCAAATACCCTCATAAAATACTAATCAAATACCCTCTACAATCTCTACAATTATTTTTCAAAGATATTGAAAAATGTCACTGAAAGTCAGACAATTAAGTGTGGAAATCAGGTTTAAACCCCATGCAATCTAACTATGGAGTCTAAGTGCTAAATCAATACTGACATGCAGTATGATAAATGTTATTGAATAGTAAAGTCTGAACACAATTGACTGGTTAGTTTTATTGGGGCATAGATATCCAGAAAGATTCTTGGAAGAGGTGATACTTCAGCTGATTCTAAAAGAATAGAGAATTACAGGATCATAAAGCCCTATATATCTTGCTAAGAAGCTTGTATCTACCCAAAAGATGGCAAGGAGCCATTGGAGAGCTGAAAAGAAGAGTGATAGGATGAGCCTCACATTCTGCCCAGGCTTCCTCAATTTTTTTTTTCAGAAATACTCAAACCCATAGGATTCAGAAAATCCTGATGCCAAACAATTGGTTTTTAGAGCCCCGAAGGAAGTGAATTCCTTGATGTAGACAATTTTTTGGAAGGAACCCACTTGTTCTGAACTCTTTGTGCTTTTTTTGTTGTTGTTGCTTCCTTTTTGATGTTGGCTCTCTGAGAAAACATTCCAAAATGTCACCATGTTGATAGCCAAATCAGACCTATGATGAGAACAGCATGCTATATTAGTATTAGAAAAACAAGGTTGTAAACTCTGCTTCAAAGACTTCATGTTGCCCTTGGCTCTAGCTGGGGAAAAGGCTTGAAGCAGGCACAGAAACTACACAAGTACGAATGTTGCTGCAAATAGAACAGTGATTGGGTAGCACAGTTAGACCTGAAATAAACATCAAGATCGGTTCCCATGAGAGTATCTGACATATAGTTGGCACTCAACAAATACACATAGAGTGAATTAAGACTAAGAGAGACTTTTCCCTTACACCTGTACTGGTACCAATGAATATGGATGGCTCGGTATATTCTCCTTAACTGTGTGTTTTAGGTTGAGGAGAATTAGGCAGATAGCCAGAAAGCAAGGAAGGACTTTTATCAATAAAAGTCTGCTTATCTGGAATTAGCCTTCCAACTGTCTCATCCACTAAACATGAAATTGAAAGTAAAACCTAACGGGTCTCCATTAGCCCAAGGTTAACAATTTAGCCTTGTAAGAGGAGTTACAACGTTCACGTTTGGCCAAAGTTATAAAGAGTAGGTTGGATGTAGGTTGGATGTAGAACATGGTACTAATAAAACCAGGATTCACAGTTTGTTCACTCTATGGGTTATTTGATTTTTCTGAGCTTTGCACATTGTAGGCATTCAATAAATGCTTATTTACTTATCAAATAATAAAGGAGAAAGACCACCAATTTAATAAACTTGACTATGTAGTTTCTCCATAGCAGACAATTAGGGATAAGAGGAATAAACAAAGCCGTGTGTTGTAGGTAGCATTGATGTTAGGCAGGTACTTGAGTGTGCCACTTACTTGAGTGTGACATTAAGCAAGTTTGCTTGGCCTTTATAAGTCCCTTTTCCTCTGGAAAATTTTGCCTGTATCATAATGTCCTCCGAGGATTAGATTAGCTAAAAGAAGTAGAGACTTGATAAATGCTTGTCAGATAGTGGTTACTTAGTTCGAGGGCACTGATCCTTAAGGACAAGGCTGATACTCTTCAAGTGCTCACTAATTAGACCACATGGGCTATTCTTGGCGAGCTACCGATTCTATTAGTTAGTTCTATTATGTACTATTGTTAAATATTTTGCCTCTTACCTCTACCTAAACAAATCATTGTGATAAATCAACACATTTAATTATGATCTCTGGTCATCAAGAAAGTGTATAGTTACATTCTGAATGCTCTAAGAAGTAGGTAATGGTATTAGAAAAGATCATGGTCTTCTCAGAATAAAATTTCTTCTGCAGATCAAGTGGTTAGTCATGATTTATGTGGAGAATTCACTTGCTAGAATACTGAAATCCCTGATGAGGCTAGATCAACGAAATGTTCTGGTAGTAGCTATGCCTCATTTACTTTTAGAGAAATTTGCTCACAGGAAGGGCATGGGTTCAGATAAAATGAAGCCTTGTAAACAGGAGTGTTTTGCTGAGATGAGTTAAGCATTGACATGCCAAGGCAAAGGCTCGTGAAAACAAGACTGGGATATGGCCTTCAGACGGTAGCTTTGCCTAAAGAGCAATGCCAGCTGGGTCTTATGTAACAGAGGGCCTCTTTAACTCCAGCAGGAAACCCTATGTCCAGACGACACCCTCCTTCTAGACACTGCCAGGTAACAGCCTGACTGCCTCCTTTCTTCTCCCTTCCTTATGAAAGAGAGACCCAGAGCAGATTTTTCCCTCACAGCCTGAATTCATTAGAGGTTTTTTTTTTCTCCCAACCATGCTGAGGAGGTTGAATTGCCCTCATTCATAAGTTGACTCCAGACCAAGAGAAAGAGACAGCAAACTCCAGCTATTGCACCTAATAAAATGTGTCCACTGGAAATCACGAGCGAATATTGGACGAAAGATTCTAAATAACAAGGGTCCTCAGAAACCCACACTGAAATACCAACACTTTTTACAGGTTTTGGGGGGTTTAAAGATGGTTTGAGTTTAGCATTAAAAAAAACAAACCCTCTTCACCCTTGATCATCATTTTATTCATGTTTTCAGATGACTCTCAAGGGGTTTTTCCCCCTAGACAAAAACCGGTGCTCTTTAAGGAAGAAAGCGAATTAGGCTTACAGGTAGATAAGAGACAATGGATTGGGAATCAGATTGGTCTCAGCCAGAGCCCCTGCTCCCTTCTCTGAACATTCTCTTCTCAGGACTTCTCACTAGCACTGCTCATAATTATCTCCTGTCATGATGCTATTGCTTTTGGCAATAAACACTTAGCACATTGCTACTGGTTTTTGCCAAGACAGCATGCCCCACTCAAATTTATGATCTAAAAGATGCAAGACTAGTTTTCACACCATAGTTCATTCCATAAAAGAAAGTTGATTATATAAAAAGTCACTTCTCTCACTATATCCCTCCCTGTTTTTCCTCAGATCCAAGACAAGCTGCAGAATGTACAACTGGAAATGGGAAGGCTTCAGGTGGTGGAAAGAGCAGAAGCTTAATGGGATATGTGAGTTTGAAATCTGATTTGAGGTCCATTTCTCCCCTCAGAGTATAGTTTCATTTGTTCTTTAAAAAATAAATACGATCAAAGGCAAAATCATAACTAAAATAGAAATTTCCCATTAACCCCTGATAGTCCATCTCCTGCTTGTGTCTTATAGTATCTCTATTTATCCCCTTCCGAGTATCCATCTTATTCGAGTCAATAAGGCAGAGACCACAATAGGCTTTATAATCAGATGTACCTGGATTCAACTCCGCTGAAACTCTCTGAGTCTCAATCTCTCTATTTCGATATAAGTTACTATCTGGCATGAGAACATCTTTTCTTGGCTAGTGTGAGAGTTAAATATAAATCTATGCTAAAGTATCTGGTGCAAGATTGGTGCTTATAAAAATTGCTAGATTCCTTTTTCCCTTCCCTTATACCTTTTTATTGCCCATCACATTTTCTCTGTAAGTCTGTATATCCCTTGTTAGGTCATTCTCTTTTGTCCTTACCTATGCAAAAATGCTATGGGCACCATGCCTTCCCACTCCCAATTTACCTGTTTCCTTTCCCAGGCACCCAGAACATTGCTCTGCTTTTTGTTGCTCTGATAACCTAACTACATCCTAATAAAACTGGATGCACTTGCTCAATATGTTACTTCTTTCTGGTGACATCCCCATTTTAATAAAAATGGAGATATACCTTAACTCAAAGTCCTGAGATCCTCAAGTAATTTAACTTGGCAAACATCTATTGAATGCTCACTAATGCAAAACACTAATGTGGATGTAGGGAATAACAGAGAAAAAAGACTCTTACAGAATTTGTAGTCTGGCGTGTAAGACAGTCACCCAGAAATGATTATTAAAATGTTAGATGAGCATTAAAATAGAAGTTGAACCAAGAGTCATAGGAGTATGTGAGAGAAGGAGATGGATTCCAGCTGGAGAAATACAGGAGCTTTTCTTGCAGGAGACATATTTGAGCTGAATCCGTAAAGACGAGTTTGGGGAAAGAAATGAGTAGCTTGAGTAAAGAGCCAGCCGCTGAAGAATTAATAGTGCTTTTGGAGAATAGCAAGTAAAATATGGTGATTGTAATATAACTTTTAGGTTGGGAACATACGGGGTATTTGGAAAATAAGATTATAAACAAAGTTGAATATAAATACTTGAGGGCTATGCTTGGCAGCCTGAGAGATCTGAATTTTTTCCTTGCAGTAGAAATCCATTATAGATTCTAAAGCAAGAAGGGTCATAATTATCTATATATGTTAGAGAGACCACTCTGGCAATAGATTCATATTGGAATCAGAGAGAAGCTGGTAGCAGACTGACTAGTTAGAAAATAGTTACTATAACTCACGCCCGCGGTAATACGGCAATAGCAGTCAGAGGGTAATGAAGTGACAGAAGGAAGGAACAGATGGCAGGGGCATTTAGAAGCAGAAACAACAGGGCTCAGCTTCTTCACAAAGTGCAGAGAGTTCCAGAGAAGGAAAAGTTGAAGATTAATCTCAGCTATTTACCCTGGAAGACTGGAAGCATGGCGATGCCATCAGTGACATGGGTAAATGATGAGTTTGGTTTGGGGTTTCTAACAGGACAAATAAAGTACGGGCAGACCTTTCCTGATCTCAGGTGGCTTACAGCTCACTGGATAACTTACAGCTCACAGTTTCCTCACCTATAAAATAGGCATCATCACTCATGTGATTATCTCACTGGGTTGCTGTGGAAATCAGGCAAGGTCATGAGTGTGGCTGTATTTTTTAAACTGTCAAATCCATTCCCAAGTGAGGGATCAATAAAACTATTCAAATCCCCTATTCTGCCCCCAGAGACAACTCTATGTAAGTCAGCATGGGGCTTGCCACACATAAAGCAACACTTTGACCTGTAAGGAGAGGGGTTGTTTAGTAAAGAATCCCAAGGAAATGTTCTCTTAATATCACACTTTATATCTGACCTAGTAGTCTCTGATTTGTTACTGCCAGTGTTCTGGATTGAATCAACTCCATTTAGAGGTTTGACCAAAAAGCTTTTTTCAAAAAGAAAAAGGAGAACAAAAGAATGAATTGTTATGGAAAACTGAAAGGTCTCCATTCCCTGCAGTTGGCTCACATTTGTGACTTCAGGCTTCATTGGGCAGCTTACAGTACGAATGAGGCCAGGCACCAAAAGGGGTCTGAAATGTGAAAGCGAATGAAATCTAGCAACAAAACTGCTACAAAACCTTCTTTACCAACACCTTCTTTATCAAGCTGTCAGGGAGATTTGATATGTCTACACATCTAAGCATCACCTATGGGCAATGGGCTGTTGCTATTGGAATCTCTGCATGGGTTGCTAGGAACCCTGAGATTGGTAAGAGAATCACAGAGAGATCCTTCTGAAAGGATGTGATTTTGGCATCTGCTTTCTGCTGGAAATGGAAGCAGCTGAGAGAGAATTGGACATCTGGTTAGTGCACAGAGACTATTTACGAAATTATATGCACGACATTTTCTTTGCCCCGTATATATGAATGGATGGATAGATGGATGGATTCAGTTCAATTATTTGTTTATTTATACTCAGGCTTTGTTCTAGAAGAAATTAAGGAAGCTTTAAAAATTAGTATTAAAGGTAAATTTAATAGGTGAAAAAATTGGAACAAAAGGACAATGTTGTGGACTTAATGTTTGTGTCCACCTGAAATTCTTACGTTGAAAGCTAATCCTCAACGTGGTGGTATCTGGAGGTGGCCCCTTAGAGATGATTGGGTCATGAGTCTTCATGAATAGTACTATTGCCCTTATAAGAAGAGCACTAAGCAAGCACTAATCTAGAGTGCTTTCTGCCAGGTTAAAATGCAAGGAGAAATCGGCAATCTGTATCCTGAAAGAGGGTTTTCACCCAAACCCAACTATGCTGACACCCTGATCTCAGACTTCCAGCCTCCAGAACTGTGAGCAAAAAATTAATGTTGTTAATAAGCCATTCAAACTCTTTGTCTTTTTTTTAAATTTTTTGAAGTTTATTTTTATTTATTTAGAGAGAGAGATAGAGAGAGCAAGTGGGGGAAAGGCAGAGAGAGAGGGAGACAAAATCCCAAGCAGTCTCATTGCTGTCAGTACAGAGCCCGATGCAGGGCTGGAGCTCACAAACATTGATCATGACCTGAGCCAAAATCAAGAGTCAGACACTTAACTGAGTGAGCCACCCAGGTGCCCCATCTCTGGTTATTTGTTATAGCAGCCTAAGCTAAGACAATGAGAGAAAACAAGTAATAAATCTGGGCATAGTACAAAAAAATCCAAACCATATATTGTTTTAAGAGTTGCCACCTGGCTTTAGATTTTTTTGATAGCCAAAGTAAAGATGAATGCATGCTCAATGCCCATGGGTATTCAGGAGGCACACAGCTATTTCTGATAAGACTCAACCCAAGTTCCTGCTATAAATCCTCATAAAAACACCTTGAAATAGAGTAAATGTACTGTACATTTACAAAATGTAAACATTTTGTCCTATTTGCTTTGTCATCTGAGGGGACAGGGAACACAAATGATAAAGCAAATAGAACAAAAAGTTTACAACAGGTGAATTTGGTATTCAAAGGCTATTTGGGTGTTCAATGTATTATTCCTGCAACATTTCAACATGTCTGAATTTATTTTCAAACAAAACATATTTTAAAAATGATTAATTTTCACTAGAATTCAAATGCAAATCTCATTTTAAAAGAAGTATGAAGGGCACCCGGGTGGCTGAGTCAGTTAATTATCTGACTTCACCTCAGGTCATGATCTCGGGTGGCTGAGTCAGTTAATTATCTGACTTCACCTCAGGTCATGATCTCGTGGTTTGTGAATTTGAGCCCCATGTCCGGCTCTGTGCTGACAGCTGATAGCCTGGAGCCTGCTTCAGATTCTCTATCTCCCCTTCTCTCTGCTCTTCACATGCTCATGCTCTGTGTCTCTCTGTTTCTCAATAATAAATAAACATTAAAAAAATTTTTTTAAAAGTATGAAACCCAAATTAACTGACACAATAATTTCATGAGATAAGAGTGCATGAAATGATAATAAGCTAATGAAAGCTTCATCAGTAGAAGAAAGGCCTATTCTGAGAAGATTGTTTTCTTATGGTCCACACCTGTAGGATAGCCATCTTGATCAATGAGGGAAAACATTTGGCCAAACTTGTGTAACGCTACAACTTAATTCTCTTAAATCAAAGTCCGAAGGGAAACATCTGTCACATAGTCAAAAGGCCAACGCTATTGATCACTTAGCTTTTCCTGCTGGTGATAGACAATGATGTCAAACGTGTCAAACATGCATGTGAAGAATTTGAAATATTTAATATGAAAGAGAAAGAGACAAGGAGAAACAGTACATCCAATAGTGGATTTTAGAAAGTTATAGAAGTAATAAATACTATTTTGGTTTATAAGTAAAGATTACTTTTTTCTCTCCGTGATTGTATGCTTAATTTAGTCAAGACTATACTATATATAATGAAATATAAAACAGCTGAAAAAAAACTCACAGCCATTGTAATGAACGTACTTAGTTTTTAAATGAAAACTTTAATTATTTTTATTATCAAACCGGTACATTGATGATGTAGACATTTTAGAATGGAGAAAAAAATGAAAACCACTAATAATTTTATTATTCAAATATTTTTGTGTGCATGCATATTTATAAAGGTGGAATTATTTTATAATATGGTTTTGAAATTTGCCTTTTGTAAACTTGATATAAATTACTTCGTATAAAAACTTTAGTTTTTAAACAGCTGGGTGTGTTTCTTAACCGTAACAGTCTATATTACTATTCATTTTCTCTGGTATAAATTATTATTACTGCTTGTATATGTGTAGAAAGAAACTTGCAAGATAATATAACTACTTAATAAATTTTAAAACTTCATATATAGTATGAAGGAAAAAATTATTGCTGAATTACTCTAATCAACCAAGAGGAAAGCCAATAAACTATAATTGACCAATTTAACCTCTGTGCTTCTGTTTAACAAAACAGCTGATGGTGATAGGATTTTACCTTACTGAGATTTTTTTTTTCCCCAATAAAAGTTAAGTAATAGCAAGCCTGGAGCAATTAAAGGCAATTCATTTTTTCATGTGAAACCTTTTCCAGTGAAGAGAAACTCCAGTTTTCAGTTTGCTTTCAGTCTGGCTTTTAGGCGAATTTAAAAATTAGGGGGAGATGATAAATGAACACATAAATGGCGAGGATTAAATCCTAAAAGTTTAATGAATTCCCTGATCTCAGAATGCCTGGTTAATACTATAACATATATAATAGTACGAAGCATGAAGGATTTCAAAGTAATCTACTGTTTCTGTCAGGGTTTTTAAATACTTTATCCACAGAGAATTAGGAAAAGAAAACAGTAAGACCCGTTTTTAGTTGGGGAATAATTGCTACCTTCTCTTACAACCTGTCTGTCCTTCAAAGCCAACCAGGCATTTACTATTTCAGTCATTTAAGGTAAAATGGGCTGTTTATAAGGGAGCCAAGCTGGAAGACAGAAAGTTGTGGGAATGTTTCTACAACACGACTTCATGCAATTTGGAATCGAAATGTATTCAGGAGTCAAAGATTAGCTTGGACTGAAGAAAAAAAAAAAAAAAGGAAAATTATTCTGACCAGAGACGAAATGATGTGACTTTATTTTGGAGACCAATAATTTCCCTGATTAAGTAAAGTACCCTTCTTGTTTTGAAAGTCCTTGAGACAACTTTAGTGCTTATGAAATTCCTAATCCACCTTTCTTAATCTGATCTTCTGACGCTATCCCTCGAAATTACCAGATCCTCTTGTTAACTTTTCTTTTGGACCAGGAAAAGAGCAATAAAATGCAATATTTTGAATGGATTGTATTGTCTTGCCGTTTCCACTTCTCTCCAATCACATTTCCTGTTAACTTTTATATCTCCAACATTGCAAGGTCTGCCATCAGCCTACCAACACCCTGTATCTTGGATCTCTGTTTATCAACAAAACATATTGGGGTCCTCAGGGTCCCAAACTCATACTAAGGGACAAAGAGAAAAGACAGCTTAATCAGAAACCTCATATCCGCTAAAATTTTGATTAGCTAATGAGTCCTTTTAGAAAATAGTATATCTTGATCAGCTGAAGTTCTTAAGGAATTTTTAGTCCCTACGACTATAACGGGAGATATTTTTTTGTCTCAGAGACCTTTCTGTGAACTAAGAATAAGGAGGTAATCACGATTTCTTAGTGAAGAAGATCCAAATAAGGCCTTTATTTTTCGAGTTCTATTAACAATTATTGGTATCCTAAAACCTACATGGTGACAATGGACTATTTCTTTAATTTCACAGTTGAAATTAAACCATGGATTCTGGAAGAATCCAAGTTCTGGAGAGATTTATTACATTGCCCAAGATCAATGAAAAAGTATGTGCCTGACTGGGTTTAGAACTCAGGTCTTCGGCTTCCCTGACAAACATACTTTCCATAATATCCTGCTGCTAAATTGGGAAATTTCTAATAAGATTACAAAATATAGAGAATAGCCATAGAGAATTAGGAGATTTTAACAGAAGATACATTACAGATGTTTGGAATTTAGCCTTCAAAATATTTTTCAATAGTTCTTAGAACAAAAACATTCTAATTGTTCTGGAAAATATGTATCAACCTTAAATATGATTATCTTCCTCAAGACTAACTCATTCATTGGATTTGTTGTATTGTCCAGTTTAATTTGGTATTATGTAGTATTTGAAACAGTTAATTTAGGGTTGTCCTGATCAATTGCTTGTTCAGAATTGTATATAGTTGCCTAATGACTGTTTTTTTTAATCCAGAAATATTGGCACGAAAAATGAAGACAACTATGTGAATAATTTAGGCAAATATATCTTTGCATGTATATCAATATTGAATATTGTAGGTGAAAGATTGGTACTATCTGATAAAGCAAATCGATCATCCATTTCATAAGTGGATTTAATAAAGGTATTTTATGGAAGGATGATACATTATTTTCCCCCTAATTTTTATGAATTTTACAAATAACATTTAATAATCCTAAAGGAAATAGGGGCACCTGGGTGCCTCTGTTGGTTAAGTGCCCAACTCTTGGTTTTGGCTCAGGTCATGATCTCACAGTTCATGGGATGGAGCCCCGAATCAGACTCCACACTGACAGCATGGGAGCCTGCTTTGGGACTCTCTCTTTCTGTCTCTCTGCCTCTCTCCCCACTAAATACATAAATAAACCTAAAAATATTAATAGTAATATGGGAGGGTTGAGGGGAGAAAAGCTGCCTATAATCCATAACTTGAATACTGTAACTGTCTCTTCAATTTTATATTCTCTTCTCTATATGAATAGTTTCAGATTTGTGGACATAAATAAATACCACTTTGATTCCATATCGAACATTAAACATTTTGTCATAGATACAGACATGTTACATTTGTGTGACTACTATGTCTGCTGGCTCTTTATAATTCGTTAAATTGAAGAACATGTTCACTTAAACCCTGTACTATTAAGAATTTTATTGTTTTTGAAATTTTGCTAATATAAATAATGTTGCAATGAATATATTTGAACCAGTGTCATTTGATCTTATATAGGGTATACATTTCTAGGAGATTAAAAAACTGGCTCACAAATATGCAGTTTTGTGACTCCTAATACATGGATCGAATTCCTTTAAAAAGAAATTATACCAGTTAATAATAAGGTATATCATTCTTAAAATTCTTTAAAAGTGACATAGATTGTAATTTTAGGCACTCTCTTGCCAGAGTCCAGCTCCGGCGAGTCCAGGAGTCCCTGAAGGATGAACAATGTCAGCACGATGAATGGCTCGATGAGTGACTCGAGAGAGCTGCATGGTTTCTGGAACCAGGCAGGCGCATTTCTTTCTGCCCTGCTGATCTCACTATTTTTATTTAAAGGCAGTAAGTGACATTACATCAAAGAGTGGCGTTACAGCGGTAAGCACAGTTTGATATCTTTAGTAACAATGTGTTTTGATCAGCAGAGCACAATTTCCTCAGTCTCGCACGCACGTTGTTTTACATCATTCTTTTTTAGACCATGAAGGAAACAATTCTTATCTTAGCTATTTTATGATTCTGCTTCTAAGTTAATTAACATACTCTGTCTTTGAAGTAGGATTAGGTAAATTTGTGGTAAGGGGAGAAAACAGGGTGTTTAGGAAAGAAATAGTTATCGTAAGTCTCAGTAAACAGAGGGTGCATACATTATCATCTTAAAACCTATGTTAATCATCTATAGAAAGGTCCTTCCGTCTAGCTTCCTAAACTACAATGGGGGAGGTGTAACTCTCCTGGTAAAGATGTAATTCCTAAGGCCTGGCTAAGTTCTTTTGCTTATGAATGAATTTACACAATAGGGGCCTAATATTTGCATAAGTTACACTAATATTTAGCCAACTCATAACTGCTATCCATTTGTGTAACCTATCCCCAAGAGGCAACTCCAAGGCCACTTCTGGCCAGGTTACTCTCATTCAGATGTAATCCATCAAAGCATTGCATTCCAGGTCCTTCCTTTTATTTAAATGCCATAAAACAAAAGAGCATTACCTCCCTTGAGGCCAACAAGGGCAATTCAAGAAATCCAGGCCTGAAAAACTATTTGAAGGAGGTAAAATTGGGCACCATTTGATTGGCAGGAGTCTTTGCAGGGTCTGCCTTTTCACACAGGGAAGCAGCTCAACCTGTGAGCCCAAGACGGCTCCCAACACTCTCAATTATAGGGATACCTTATATTTATGACTATGCGACTCACTGATTATTCTTTATTTTCAACAGGTAAGCAATCTATGAAATTAAAGGGGAAAATTAGGTCGTATCTTTCAAATCTTATCATTCCCAAAGTTCTCTTGGCTTTGGATACTGATATGGTGAAATGAATAGAGCACAAACGGAAGGATACCTTTACTACACATTCAGATTGGGATTACATATTTTCCAAAATATGGCCTCAATTGATCTGATGTGTTTATGAGAGTCACACAAGAGCAGTTTGACTGTAACTCTGTCTAAATACAGCAAACTGGAGAATACAGCAAACTAAATCACATGAGACAGAAAAATTACCTGCATGTGTCTGAATATATTAGGTGAGGTCTTATGTTAGTGCATAATATCCAAATAGGTTTCCCTACCCTTGAATATATTGCAACACTGGATATCTATGAAATCATCCTATTTCTAACCTGCATTGTAAAAAAATGTTTTAGTCTCCATTCCACTAACCATAGCCATTATGTAATTAGAGATCCAGGAATTGTGATTATGGGATCATATATCTACAATGTAATTTAACTATGGAAAACTTGAAAATATTATATTGATATTTATGAACTTTCAGATTTTAGTTGTGGGTTTTGTAGAAACTGTGTATGAGAATATCTAAAAACTTCAAATTTCTCATTTTCGGTTGCGGTAAGGAACAAAAGTTTATGAAAGTGGCATTTCAGACGCACTAACAGGTATCTTCAATTTAACAACCATATGAAAATTTAACTTCAGAGTCAGTAATTTTATAAGAAATATACTAAACAAGAAACTAAGTTAAAAGACCTTTCTGATTATGTTAATATTCAATACACCTAGAAGAGTGAATAGTCCACCTCATTTCACTTCCCAAGTTCCATGAATACAAAGTAAAATTTTCTTAAATCCATGAGAAAAGACAACTTGAAAGAAGCATTTTGTACACAAATACAAGAAAACAAAATTGTGAAAAGTTAGTGACACCATTCTAAACCTAAAAAATACAACAAAATGCAATTCTAAACTATCTTTGAAACCATTCAGTTAGCATAATGTATCAAGTGGTTAAGTTAGAGAATCCTCTTTAGATGTGTGTTTTAAAAATACTTTGGGGTAACCAACGAAAGTTCGAGAACTTGTGGGAAACAGCCAGCTACTTCCCATTATATATTAATTTGCATTTTTTAATTCTTCTCCAAAACTGGATCAATTTTCCAAAAACAGACTCTTAATTAGTTGATTCTAACTTAGGCTGCACCTTCTCTTTCCCTAATTCAATGTATCCAAAGGCATTTTACATTCGACTGTCTCACTATGCCTAATTTTTAAAAATAAAAAATGTAATAATTATTATAAGAATAAGTAACAGTATTTGAAGATTTACTGTGACAACAGCATTTTGCTTTGCCCTCTACATGTATTTTATCATTTAAATTTTACAACTGTCCTATGACAGATACTGTTATTTTCATGTATTGATTAGGAAAGTGACGTGAAGAGAAGCCAAGTGTCTTGTCGAGTGTCATAGAAACAGTAACTAGTGAATCTGAAATTTGAGCTCAGACCTGTAGCACTTCAGAATCTCTGGAGATGCATTATTGCATGATACTGCCTTCTGATTGTTACCTGAGAGGTATGATTGTCTTCAGTAAAACAGTAAGATAGCTGAATATGAACCTGTGTGGAAGAATGGAGTCTTTAATGAGTTAAATAGCAAAGATTTGGGGGATTCTTTTAGCATCACAAAATACATATTAGTTTATTTCTAGATGGGTCAATTTAATGGAAAACATTTAAACAGACATTGCTTATAGACAAAAGTTAAGAAAGTGATTTGTATTCCTTTGAGAGAGACAGGACTCTGGCTAGAGCCAGGAGGTAAAAGCTCACAGACAGACAATCTTCAAGACATGTGGCCCAGACTTTGGGTCCATTTCTTAGAATTACACTATAAAGAGACTAGGTATTCAAGACAGAGAGCAGAGCAGATGTGTAATAGGTTCCTTTTGGCTCCCAGTCCAGGGAAAATGAGACACAGTTGACTATTCCAGCTGGAGCTTCTGGGTGGTCTCAAAAGGTAGAACCAAACGGGGAGTTTCCTAATCCAGTCTGGAGGTCCCACATGCATAAGGGAAGAAAGTGTTTAGAGTGTCCATAGTAAACACTGCACTCCTACATTCTTTTACTGTTGATTTGAAGGATTTCACGGGGGGGGGGGGGGGGGGGGGGAGGGGAGGGGCTGGTTTTCATTAAAATGGTGCATATAAAATGAATATTAGAAATAATGAGAAGAGTACCATCATTGGTCAAAGAGCAAGGGTTTCTTTACCCAACACATGTTTCTAAATGATTATATATTGAGTGACTACTATATACCAGACACTATTATTGATTTACCTTTTCATTTAATACTTCTTTCCACCTCTAAGGTAAATAACAGAATCTCCACATTACAAAAGGGAAAACTGGGGTTCAAGCACCACGTACTTGCTTCCAAGAACATATACCTTGAATGTGAGAAAGCCAAGTTTCTTATTTAAGTCATCCTGAATTTTAATGCAGCATTCTGACTTTCTTTCCCAGATTAGCATTGCCTTTTGTAGCACAGAAGCACAAGGCTGAACTGTCTGCTTTCATTACACTCATTCTGGTCACTGAGCATCCCTGACCTTTTCCATTAACTCTCTTTCTCTCTTCCCATTAGCCCTTCCTTTCTCTCACTTGTCTGGGGGACACTGCACCATCTTTGTACTGGTTTGTCTTTTGGGCTATGACAACATTCTAGGAAAACCACAAAGGCAATTAAATTCCCAAGTCAATACACCAATAATGTTTTTGGGAATCTTTCAATCCGTGATCACAATAAAGATAACAACCATTTTCCCTGTGACATACTGAAAGAGAAACTTATGTTTTCCTGAAAGTGTTCATCTCATACACATTTCTACATGTATTTCAAAGGATTGATGCCTGATTATTTTGGTCTTATTCCATGAGTCTGTAAAGAATTTTAAAACTATTACATATTGTCTTCTGATAGAAAAAAACTCAGTTGAATATGCATTGGGAATTAAGTGAAACACATTAACATTGTTTTATGAAGATAATCCAAAAATTACATCATGCTGCTTGTTTCTACATATGAGTACAATTTTGTGTGAAACTATTTGGCAACTCCGGGACATCTGCTTCTGAAGTTTTTCTATCAAATTGCTAAAGCAATAATGCAGAAACCAGAACTCTTTTATGCAGATATTGATAAATTGCAAGCATTATAGTAATTTTTGACAATTTGTAGCTACTCTTTTAATTTTTAATGAAAATCAATGTTTTTAAGATTTTCATAATCATCATAGGAAATGCTTCAGCAGAATCACACGATAAAGTAGTGTCTGCTATGATTCTGTAAATTATATTATTTGCTTTCAGCTGACTTACAAGGGAGTACAAGGGTATACCAATGTAATGTTTCAAAATTATTTTCGTATTTGTTTTCCTAATTCCTCTTCTAGGCAATCGTGAGAGGATGCTGGTGTTGCTTTAATTACCCCATTTAAGAGTTTAAGAAATAGAGGTACAGAAAAGTTAAGCAACTTTCCTAATGTCTTATAGTTGTTGGTGGCAGAGAAATGATGAGTGGCCAGGTGTTCTTGATTTCCAACCCTTGTCATTTTCCAAAATCAGATCTGTGGAGTACTAGCCTCCTGAAAAATGTGGATAGGCACTCTGACAAATATAAGTGTTCTAACGCCAAGTAAGTTTGAGAAACGCTGCAGTATGTATTTTACCATTGTCTTTAGAATTTCACAGCACTCATGAGATATTAAAAATTCAGTGAATCCCTATAATTTAAAAACCTGTTTAACCTAGACTTTTGTCAAATTTGCCCATGAACATCTTGCAAGCCCCCTAGCATTCTGCAGGACATAGTGTTGAAAATGTTACACTAGCCTTACATGTACGTTTTACTTTGTCTCAGAACTGAAGGTAATACAAAGACATCACTATGTCTTATATATTTTGTTTTTCACAAAGTCTAGAAAATGCTAGAGCTAAGAGCTTAATGAACATTGAGTGATAAAATCCATGATATAGGTATTTATAAGTAGAAGCTTAAACATATGGATATCCATTTCTTGAAATCAGAAACTAGTTTTTTGAACTTCCTCCTGGGGGGAAAAAAAAACAGAAAAAGAGGATATATTGAAAATTCTCTGTAAGCTGGAGAAATATACATTTTATACATTGCAATAGGGATATACATTGATAAAGAATGCAATACTATGGAGAAATAAAATAATTAATATGTATTAAGTATATATTGACAAACAAAAATTAATTAATTAAAAAATAAATATATATTGAGTATGTACTCTCTTCTAGGTAGTATAAATATTTCCTCATTTAATCTTCCCTGAACTTTATGAAATAGTGTTGTCATTCAGTACTCGAGTCAGTTAACTGATATTTATTATCTGAAATGTGCTTGTCGACATATCCTTCAAGGTTTAGTTTAAAAGGCAGGTACATGTTGACATTTAACAAATATTTAGTGAATGAATGAGTACATACACAATCACTGTCCTCACTGGCTCATATGTTATCATTATACTAAGTTATAGATCTCAGATTCAAGGCTTTCTGCTTTAGGAAGGTAGAAGACCATCATTCTTGTACTTATTTGCTAACAACTAGCTATGTAAACTTAGTTATGTTATGTGAGTTCTTTGGATACTTTTTTCTTGTTATTAATTGTTGGCATGGTTTTGGATAGAACGGTAGACCAGATAGTTGATATTTAGGCAATAAATTTACTGGTATGGGTTACTACTTTGTGGCTAGCCTGAATGTTTTTTGTCTCTTAGTGGTCAATGTCTCTTAGATATCCTAGTCATTACATATTTCAACTATTACCCTAGGAAAGGGGAAATAGCACTGGAAGAAATTGGACTTGACATTTCTAAGGTCCTGAAATTTTGTAGTTCAAGGATGAAAGACCTATATATCCTTGTTGATTCCCGATGGAATTTATGAAGATGTCACAGTCAGACAGACATAAAGAAAAATTTAGGTCAACTTATAGTTTTAGGAGCCCAGTCATGTAATTTAAAAGTAAAACCACACGTCCTTAGTGACATTCTGCTGCACAAATTCCTCCTCTTCTGAGCCTGAGGCATCTCAAGAAGTCAGCAGCAATGGGCATGATTGCAGAATTAACATGAACTCAGATAATTCAAGCTTTTATATTTAAAAATCAATGTCAGGCTAAATATTATACTCAGCTTGTTTGGAGTTCAAAATGAAGTGATGGTTTTGGCTCTGAGATTTGAAAAAAAATATCCCCCAAATTCAACAATGCCTTGAGATGCCAGAGTCATCTTGTTTCAGTTACCCAATCAATAAATATAACTAGATGTTCTGGGAGGAAAGAATCAAAAACATTTGTTGCTATTCCCAAAATAAAGAGCAGTACTCACAGGTGTGCTATGTCAGAACTCTTTCAACTAAATCAAAGTCCCATGTTCCCATTGGCCATTCATCACTGACCATTCACAGAGGTATCCCATGCAGATTTTGTAGCCGTTGTGAAGTAATACTTACTTTCTGCCAAGATCTCATGAGGACTGAATTACTGTGAGTCATGATTTCCCCAGAACTGGTAGAACTCCTTCTTGTACAACCAGGCTCATATATCTTAATAACAGCTTTCCTGCCAGGGAAAGTACAGGTATATTTTGATACTGAAACGTTCCTTGAAATTTGATTTGGCACAAACTGACTCAGACTCTTCTGCAGCCTCACTGTATGATTGTTAAATAATTTCCCATTGGACGAAAAAAAATGGTCACTTGTGCCTTAAACACACACACAAATAACCTATTACTATTACTCTTGAGAGCTTAGCCAGCAAGATTTATGATTTGCATCAGGACATTCCATTTGTTTTAAGACAGGGGAAAATGATGGCTTGTTTGGGCCCACTTCTACTGGCTTCCTCTAACTTGGGTCAAAATATCTGCTGGGGCAAGGCCTTGCTTCTTTTTATTGCTGAAGTCTGGCTCCATGGAATGTAACAGTGATGGGATTGTGACATGTCTTCCCTCTCACTTTGTGTAATTGGGTTGTTTTAATTGCTTATCTAACTGCTGGCTCTTCCTGCAGGCAGAAGTTTGAGTCATTTCTGTCATGAGGGCTTCCTCAGTGTAGACCAGGCTTCAATAGCTTTTTCTGCCTTTGCTGCAGTTAAAAATTCTACACACGAGGCCATAAAGTGGTACTTCATAATATGCTTTCTTATTTTCCATTGTTTTCTTCATATCCTTTCTTTCCTTCCAAGTCAAAAATGGTGTGTGAGTCATGTGCTCTGTAGTCAGAATTTCTGCAAATCGTAGGTTTCACCTGCTAGCTCTTTCACCTTGGGCAAGTTCCTGATTTTTCTGTGCCTTGTCTACAAAATAGTTCTAACAACAGAATCTACCACATAGGGGTAGTATAATTATTAAATGAGATAACATCATAAGCTCTTCCATAACACAGTGCCTAGAATAGTAAGTGTTCACTTAGTGTTGGTGGCATCATTGTCAGCCTCTGGAAATTAGGAGGCACACCTGTAAACCTCAGATGAAAAGAAAGAAGTAGAATTGAAATTCAAAATCAAGTCTACCTTAAGTCAAAGTCTAAATAAACTATCTATATAGGTAGGTAATAAGGTATGTTCAAAAGACAAAATATATCACATTATAATTAAGCTTCGCATTCTACCTAGTAAACTATGGCTGTTTTATAATTAGAGCTAGTGTCCCCAAATTTATATTATTTTTACATTATTCTATCAAAAGTTATCCCTATTTTTCAGCCTGATAGTCCTGGGTATATTATTTTATATAAATATATTTTAGGGGCGCCTGGGTGGCTCAGTCGGTTGAGCGTCCGACTTCAGCTCAGGTCATGATCTCGCGGTCTGTGAGTTCGAGCCCCGCGTCGGGCTCTGTGCTGACAGCTCAGAGCCTGGAGCTTGCTTCGGATCCTGTGTCTCCCTCTCTCTCTGCCCTTCCCCACTCATGCTCTGTCTCTCTCTGTCTCAAAAATAAATAAGCATTAAAAAAAAAGTCTTTAAATATATTTTATATAAAGTATTTTATTTTAACATAAACACACTCTCTCCTTCTTCTCCTTCTTCTCTGTCTCCTCCTCCTCCTCCTCCTCCTCCTCCTCCTCCTTCTTCTTCTTCTTGTCTGCCTACTGAAAATCTTCCTAAGATACTAAGGTAAAGGAAGACAACTTGCCTTCTAACTTTATGCTTCTTCCAAGACCTGCTTGATTTCTTTCTTCAGAAGGGAAAGCTGAATGATTGTGCAAAGAATCAGATCATAATGATGACGTTGTTAAGTAATCCTTACAACTACCTGTGATCTCTATGTTACCAATATGGAAAACACTTGGAAGCCAATGTAGGTAAGAACTCAGTTAGGATCCCATAATTGTGATCCCAAAGCTGAAGCTCTGAACTATTAAATTATTGTAAAAACCCAAAAAGAGAGGATTTTGAGCACTACCCATAGATATTTCTTTTGGAACTTTGAGGTTTAGTACGTCTATAGGAGTGCATGTGTGTATGTATATGTCTGAATGGCACTGTGTGGGTATAACACTGCTCACCCCTGTTCTTCTCTGAGTACCCATCCATCCTTTCATAATACCTCCCCACAGTTACAGGTGCTAGAGTGCCAGCACACCCCCAATCTCTTTATCCCACCAAAGATAAGATTATTTATTTAGAATTAGATAAGAAATTTTAAAAATTATAAACTATAATAAGATGATAAATATCAAAACCAGCAAAAACACTAGAAATAAGACATACTTTTATTGTAACCTGCCTGATATCCCTTTATAATATTTTTCTTACACTTCTTGGCCTGCACACCGTTTGAATATTTCTTGATATGACAATACCTTTTGTAATATTTTCTGGAGAGAGAAAGAAAGATAAGTGAAAGTTTCTTCTTATCATGATTGATAATTTTTTATTATTGACAGTTTAAAGAAGTTTCTTTCAGCTTCTGAAAAACTATTGATATTTCAATGAAAGTTTTTAAGATGCCTGTCAAATTTAGAAAAAGAAATTCAGCAATATTCTATTAAGTGTTTTTTCATATGTGGATTGTGAGATTTTTGTGGCAGTTCGAATTTTCTTTTTCAGTAAATGACATTAAAAATTTTAAATTAGTGATAACCTTTAACCATTTCTAGATGTTTTCATTACAATGAAATGAAAACACTGCAGTGTTGTAATGTGAATGTTATGTTGTTTTTATTCATGTTACTATTTCATTTCAAATCAGAGAAGTATCCATTTTTCTTTTTTCTTATTAATATGATTCATTAAACTTTGTTAGCCTAATTTTCCATCAGTATAATAGCCTATTCATCATTTATATTCAAAATGTATCTTTTCTTAATAAATTGCTGCTTCGCGAAACAACAGATGTTGGCAAGGATGTGGAGAAAGGGGAACCCTCTTGCACTGCTAGTGGGAATACAAACTGGTGTAGCCTCTCTGGAAAACAGTGTGGAAGTTCCTCAAAAAATTATAAATAGAACTACCCTGTGACCCAGTAAAAGCACTACTAGGAGTTTATCCAGAGGATACAGGAGCGATGATTCACAGGGACACATGTACCACAATGTTTATAGCAGTGCTTCCAGTAGCCAAATCATGGAAAGAGCCTGATGTCCATCACCTGGTGAATGGATAAAGAAGATGAGGTTTATATTTATAATGGAATACTACTTGGCAATGAGAAGGAATGAAATCTTACCATTTGCAACAATGTTGATGGAACAGCAGGGTATTATGGTAAGTGAAATAAGTCAGTCAGAGAAAGCAGATATCAATTCCACTCATATGTGGAATTTGAGAAACTTAAACAGAAGACCATGAGGGAAGGAAAGGGGGATAAAACAGTTTCAAACAGAGAGTGAGGCAAACTATAAGAGATTCTTAAATACAGAGAACAAACAGGGTTGATGAGGGGAACATGGGGGAGAGGGGTAAATGGGTGATGAGCATTGAGGAGGGCATTTGTTGGGATGAGCACAGGGTATTGTACATAAGTGGTGAATCATAAGAATCTACTCCCAAAGCTATAAACACTGTATGTTAGCTAACTTGACAATAAATTATATTTAAAATAAATAAAAAAAACAAATACATAAATAATTTTAAAAGATAATTTAAAAAAGTAAATTGCTGCTTTTGATATAGTAAGAAAAATAATTACAATATACTTCTAACTGTCACAACAATTTCTACAGACTGCATACAGTGAGCTATGAAAAATAATTTCATTATATAATGCAGTAATAATTTTTTATGCTACATTAATGAGAATACTCCTCATAGGAGATAACCTCTATTTGGACTACATGTTGTTAAGAGCTGAATACTCATCATTAAATATTATATCTGATGAATGAAAAAGTATTCCTCAGACTAGATTTTGGTTCCGTTCATTTCAAACCTTATGTCTTCTCCACTACCAGCATACTTCCATTGCCCAGATGGGGGAAATTTCATATCGTGATGTGGCATCTGGCCAAGCACCATTCACTCTCACTACTGAGCGACATGGTCTATTGAGAGTTAGGATTATTCCTGCAAGTCACATTACACTGAGATGACTAAAAATAACATAAGTATACATAGAGATGACTGCAAGCCACATAAACATATCCTGTTAAACATAAATGTATCCTTGAGCCAATTTCCCATTAGTTGGATCCCAAAGATACCCATAGCCACTGCAGCACCACCAGACAAAGAGCGAGAGGGTAAAAGTGAGAATGAAAGAGACAGCGGCTTTAAGCAATGGTGCTGAAAAATATCTTACTATGTTGGCTTTATTCAGTGCGAGTCCCTAAACCTTAGCATCATCAGCATCACAGCCTCTGCTCACACATGTACTCTCTATTCTGCCTCTCATCTGGATGCTTCGTGCCACTCAAAACACTGTTATGCCTCTCTCTGAACACACTTCCCAATACAACCTACCCCTGTCTCCTCACCCAAATTTCCTGAGCCTTCTCCCTTTATATGACTCTTTCCTGTGCCCTGGGATCTTGCTACTCAAAGTGTGGTGAATGAACCAATAGTCACAGGAGATTTCTTAATTTTCAAAATCTCAGGTCTGACACAAATCTACTGAGTCTGAATATATTTTTTTAATAAGTAACAGTATCACTTCATATACTTTTGGGTTTGAGAAGCATGTCCTAAGGGACTCCCCACCTCCCACCATTCCATGGAGTTTGAAGGATCACTTATTTTATTCTAAAGGGAGTTTTTCTCATTGATAACTCAATGCCCAGTCAAACCCAGGTTTTTCCACACCCCTGACAACATGCTTATCACCACCCTTTCACAAAGACCATCTCCACCTCTCAGGCCCCAGGAAGGATGGACTGCCCTTCTTTGTAACATTTGTTCCTTCTTCTAGACATCAAATCAGTTATCATCATTTAGTGACTAAGCAGGCAGTTTGGCTCAGTCTTGGAAGATTCTCAGTACTACTAATTGCTTCCACAGATACGTGTAAACATTTAAGGGTCCAGCATTGATATCACATTCCTTATCCTTCATCTCACGATTGTCCACATTTTGACTGATCTGCAAAACTGTTGACCTCATGTTTCTATTCAATCTAAGCCACGCAAGTATTATTATTTCAAGCAAATGTTGTGGTCTCCTCAGTTATTTTTATGTGTTTTGAAGGCAGGAGCAATGTGGATGATGCATTAGCTTAGTGTAGTACTTGACACATTGTAGCTTTCAAATAAGGCTTCTGGCTTAATAAGGTAATAATTTGGCATTTCCCTGATGACTGAGGAACATTGAAGGCTGCAGAATTAACACTTTGAATTAAATTCTTACTGAATATGATAGAGAGCCAAATGTTTTTAGTATTATTATTATCATCAAACGTGCATTTCTTGTCACCATGTGTCTCACATATTTTTACTGGAAAAACCAGCATTTTCTGTCATTTTTTATATTGCATTTTAATACAGAAAATTCAGCGTGATGAAAACGGCATGAGTCAGAAGTGCTGTTTACCAGTCCCTGAACAATCATCTATTAGCTGTGTAACTCAAATTCAGTTAATAACCCTAATTGATCCTGTTTCCGTATGTGAAAGAGAGCAATAACAATGCCAACCTCATGGAGTTGTTAGGACATTTAATGAGATAGAGTATATGGGAAAAACTTTAAAATCTAATATAAAACCTTAATGTATTTTTCCTCAATTTATTATTGTAAATTATGATCTTTGATATTAAAATTTGCATCATTTTATCTTATAAGTATGGTGACATTTAATACTAGTTTCAAAAGTAAATAACAACTGAGAAAGTTTTAAGTTTGGAATTGGGCCATAGTTGTATAGCTACTTGTACTTTCCACTCTACAAGTGAACCATGGAAATTTCAAAATTAACAAGGGAGTTTTGTGCAATGACTTGGATGATTAAGAAAGATTAAAATTCTCCCAAAAAATTGATGTAGGGTGTGGGCCTTTCTCAGTTTGTTCTTTGAAGAAAGAGGTGTGTTGCTTGAGATTGAGAATGATGATGAGGCAATGCTTACTTTCAGTTAGCCCTAGGCCTCTGGACTTTGCCAAGGAAATTTATCAAAAACTGTTTGCAGGAGTTCTAGAAGTTGGACAGTGGAAACAAGCAGAGAAAGAAAAGAAAGAGCAATGGCCTGAATGTGTGTGTCCTGCCAAAATTCATATGTTGAAATCCTAACCCTCAGTGTGAGGGTATTAGGAGTAGGGCCTTTGAGAGGTGATTAAATCCCCCATGTGATGGGTAGAGACCCCATTAATGGGATTTTTGCTCTTATAAAAGGAACCCCAGAGATCTTCCTCACCCTTTCTGCCATATGAGAACACAGCTAAATAAATGTGAGTGGAAGAGACACCCACCAACGCAGAAGTTCTAAGGTATTGGCAGAATCTTGGGTACATCATGTTTTTCCTCTGCCAGTGAGCCTGGCATGGTTGACAGGTATTGGCTGTTTTGTCAGCCTCCCTACCAAAGAAGGATGACAACAAGATGGAAGCAACACTTCTAGATATCCCTCAGTGATAACTGAGCAGAATGCAGCAATAGACTCTACTGATTTTCAGTTCCTTGGAAATGGGAGTTATTGTATAAATAAGGGTTCTCCAGAGAAACAGCCATAAGATATATATGGGAGATTTGTTTTAAGGGATTGGCTCATGTAATTATGGCATCTGGCAATTCTAAAATCAAAAAGGCAGGCTGGTAGGTTGGAAATGCAGGTAAGAGTTGATATGAGAGTCCTGAGTTGAAATCCATAGGACCAGCCAACAGGCTGGAACCTTTGGCAGTATTTTTATATATATACTTGTGGCAGAATTCCTTCTTCTCCAGAAATCCTCAGTTTTTGTTCTTAAAGTCTTCAATTTATTACATGAGATCTGCCAAACTATGGAGGGTAATTTGCTTTGGAGTCAACTGATTGAAAATGTTAATTATGTCCACAACATACTTTCATAACAGCATCTAGACTAGTTTTTGACTTAATAACTGGGCACTATATTCTAGCCAAGTTGGCACATGAACTTAACCATATTGGTTGTTTCTTACTGTAGCATAATGTAACTCAGCTTGACTGATAAATTCACTTGTGGAGAAAACCTTAGAAGTTAACGAAACAATATTTAAAAATAACAATTACTCCTATTTTACCATAAAGATCTGCTATAAATATTTCATTGTACTTGGTTTCAGTCATTTTTCCTATACATTAAAAAAAAATCCCCACACTTAAAAAAATAGTTAAAAGCGTATTATGTACCTGAGTGGTTTAAATGAATAGAAAGAAATCCAATATTTTATGACCTTTTCTAACATTCAGTGTATTAACTCATCAAAATAAGCATTTCACCGCTTGCACAATCAATAAATTTTATTTAATACATTAGATCTTCCCTATATTTAGCCATTAACTACAAATTCAACCAAACTCTCCTAATCATAAAATTGTAAATTAAACATACTAGATTATTTCAAATGTTTTCATCATCTATATCAGCAGGAAAGAAAATCCTCATTGGTTATTATTATAATCATAAAATCCACCAACACACTTTAATTTATGTTAAAACTACTTTAAAAATGCTAAGTATTGTGAATTTCTATTTATTGCTCTATTGTCTTTTTTTTTTTTTTACTCTGATTCTGATTACTTATTCTTCTAAGAGCTATAATTTTACTTCCCCAACCTAAAGAGAGGGTTGGATTTGGGGCAGAGGATGACGAGTAAAGATTTGTAATGAAGTCCAAGTCTTGTGTATTTCAGGAAGATTCTATCTATGCTCATTATCCAATGCTTATGAGTGTCTCATTCGTGTGTATGTCTGTGCAGTAAAGTTCTATTTTACAAATGTGTTTCCTTGTGTCTGACTTTTTTTTACATATCAGTTATACACTTTTTTTATTTTTTGCAATTGCTTCTTCCAAATGTGCCCTGTTCATTTAAATTTAAAGGTATTTCTTAATTATTTCCCTGAAATCATAATTTTTCTTCCTTATCCACAAGTACAACTTAGAATGTTATCTCTGGAGATGATGATGCTCTATGGTATTTCATTGCTCACAATTTTCAATATCTTTTTATGTAAAATAAAATGCCAACTAAAAATACCTAATAGCATTTTTTAAGATCTAATACCAAAGTTTTGTTGGTGTTTTTTTTTTTTTGTCTATAAGGTATCACGCATATTTATTTGTAGTTGTTGTTGTTATTGGTTTTACTAAATTGGCTGGAAGTTTGAAATTGTTTAGTATTTATTGAGTCTTAATTCAAATTCTATGTGCATAATAGGTAGGGATGTTAATAAATCCTTTAAAATTATCATTAAAATAATAACAGTGAAAAAGAGAAAAAAAAATCCAGAGTTGAACAATTAGAAAAAATTGCACACAGCTGAAAAGATAGGGAATAAATGTAATTTGCTGTATAAAGCTACATATTTTAGAAGCCATAATGAAACAACAATAGGAAATATTTAGAACTTGACAAAATAGTTCTGAAATTGATCTAGAAGAAAAAATGAACTAAATAAGCAGTAGGAGTACATTAGTATTTGTAACCATGTATTAAAATTCTCATTTCATATCATACATCAAGGGTCATCAGGGAAATGGAAATCAAAACTATAATGCGATATCCCCTCAAACCTGCCAGAATGGGTAAAGTCAACAACACAAGAAACAACGGATGTTGGCAAGGATGTGGAGAAAGGGGAACACTCTTGCACTGTCGGTGGGAATGCAAACTGGTGCAGCTATTCTGGAAAACAATGTGAAAGTTCCTCAAAAAGTTAAAAATAAAACCACCGTATGATCCAGCAATTGTACTACTGGGTACTTACCCAAAGAATACAAAAAGTACTAATTCTGGCATGTCTGGGTAGCTCAGTCGGTTAAACATCTGGCTCTTGATTTCAGCTCAGGTCATGATCTCACAGTTCATGGGTTTGAGTTCTGCATCAGGCTCCATGCCAACAGTGCAGAGTGTGCTTTGGATTCTCTCTCTCTCCCCACCTCTCTCTCTGCCCTTCCCCTGTTTGCATGCATGTGCTCTCTGTCTCTAAATAAGTGAATAAACATTAAAAATTATAATAATTATGGGGTGCCTGAGTGGCTCAGTCAGTTAAGCTCCCGACTCTTGGTTTAGGCTCGGGTCATGATCTTACAGTTCATGAGTTCAAGCCCCACATCGGGCTCTGTGCTGACATTGTGGAGTCTGAATAGGAATTTCTGTCCCTGTCTTTCTGCCCCATCCCTGCTCACACACTCTCTCTCAAAATAAATAAATAAACCAAAATAATAATAATAATAATAATAATAATAATAATAATAATTTTAAAAATACAAAAATTTCTAATTCTAAGAGATACATGAACCCTGATGTTTATAGCAGTATTATCTACAATAGCCAAACAATGCAAACAGCCCAAGTGTCCATCAACTGATGAATGGATAAAGAAGAGGTGAATATGTGTGTGTGTGTGTGTGTGTGTGTGTGTGTATAATATTTCATTATATTACTCAGCCATAAAAAAGAATGAAATCTTGCCATTTGCAATGACATGAATGGAGGTACAGAGTATTATGCTAAGCAAAATAAATCAGTCAGAGAAAAACAAATACCATATAACCTCACTTACATGTGGAATTTAAGAAATAAAACAAGTGAAGGGAAAAAAAAAAGAGAGGGAGAGGCAAACCAAGAAACAGACTCGTAACTCTAGAGAACAAACTGATAGTTACCAGAGGGGAACTGGGTCGGGGGGATGGGTTAAATGGGCGATGGGGATTAAGGATGGGATGAGCACCGGATGTTGTGTCAAAGTGTTAACTCTCTATATTGTACCCCCGAAACTAATATTACACTGCACTAACTAGCGTTTTTTTAAAAAACAGCTTAACTAACTAGAATTAAAAAAAAAACTTAAAAAAAAACATAAACAAGTTCTAAATTGTCATAGCTACATTGATTGAAATTGATATATGTTAACATTATGAGATTAAAAAAGCAGTACATTTTTCAAATGGAAAGTAACAGTACAGAGATATGTTGTAAGTATACAAGTTAAAATATTATGGGAATAAAAAATATTATGACACGGTAAAGGAAAAGAAATATAGATCAGTCACAAAGGCACATAAATTGTTATATAAGAGGCAGATTATTCAATCAGTGGTATTGGGATGAAGTCTGGACATCGGGGGACAAGTGAGAAAAATGTATTCCTACCTCATGGTTTACATCAAAATAGGTCCTACTAAGTATAAAATTAAATACATTTTTTAAATAAAAGAATAAAAGCGCTAAGAGATATTATTAAATATTTGTACAACATCTAGGAGGACACCGTTACACCAAGTGTGGAAGGCCAAAGAACAGTATGAATGTATTTCACATAAAATTTTATAAAAGCTTAAGTACACCTAAAAATAATTTTTATAAGTTAAAGGCATAATGTTCAAAAGTGTCAAGATTTTGAAAGCTAAGAATGATGAGAACTGTCACAGATTGGAAGAGACCAAAAAGACATGACAACTAAGCACAGTGTGGGATCCTGGAATAAAAAAAAAGACATTAGTGGAAAATGGATAAAATCCAAATAAATTCTGTACTTTAATCGAATTGCACCAAAGTTAATTTCTTAGTTTTTTTTTAAACCATTGTTCTGTAGTTATGTAAGATAGTAACATAAGGGAAGCTGATTTGGGGTTCTCTGGGTTATTTCTGCAACTTATTTTAAAAGAAGGAGTTGGGAAAAAAAACATTAAAGGCAAATGACAAAGTGGGGAAATTATTTTAAAACATGAACCATGAGAGAATAATATCTTCAATACGTAAAGACATCCTTCAAATCAATACAGAAAAGGAATACCCTAATAGAAAAATGATTCAATGACATCAAGAGACAAATCACAGAAAAATATATAAATGGATAATAGATATATTAAAATATTCAATCTCATCAATCAAATAAGTGTCATTATAAAATACCATTTTCATCCATAAAATTACAGATTTAAAAATATCATAGAGGTGCCTGGGTGGCTCAGTCAGTTGAGCATCTCTGGCTCTTGATTTCAGCTCAGGTCATGATCTCACATTTCGTGAATTCAAGCCCTACATTGGGCTCTGTACTAGCAGCCTGGAGCCTGCTTGGGAATCTCTCTCTCCCTCTCTCTCTCTGCCCCTACCCTGCTCATGTGTGTGCACATGGTTGCTCTCTCTCTCAAAATAAATATTTAAAAAATAAAATAGCAATATTGTAATATCCAGTTTTAGTAAGGATGTGAGTAAATATAAAATCCTACGCTCTGCTAGTAGAAGAAATTAATATCATCTTTTTAAAGTTTTTTTTAATGTCTATTTATTTATTTATTTATTTATTTATTTATTTATTTATTTTGACAGAGAGAGCACATGCACACCCAAGAGCAGTGGCAGTGTGTTGGGGGGAGAGCCTGAAGAAGGGTAAAGGCAGGGTCGGGAGGCAGGGGGAGGGGCAGAGAGAGAGGAAGAGAGAGAATCCCAAGGAGATTCCATGCTCAACATGGAGTCCCAAACGGGGTTCGATCTCATGAGAGCAAGATCACTACCTGGCCAATATCAAGAGTCTGATGCTTAACCCACTGAGCTACCCAGTGCCACTCATCTTTTTTTTTTAATGTTCTTTTTCTTTTTTCATTTTATTTTTATTTATTTATTTAGAGAGAGACAAAGACAGTGCAGGTGGGGGAGGGGCAGAGAAAAAGAGATGGGGAGAATCTCAGGCAGGTTTTACACCATCAGCACAGAGCCCAACATGGGGCTGGAACTCACGAATCCATCAGATCATGACTTGAACTGAAACTGAGTCAGATCTTACCCAACAGAGCCACCCAGGTGCCCCACCGGTCATCTCTTTAAATTCATTTTGGAATTATGTATCCAAGCCTTCATTGTCTTAGTAATTTGTCCTAAGGCAATAATCACTGATGGACACAAACTTTTAACCTCAACAATGAGGCATTGATAATAAGAGCAAATGTTCGATAGAGCTTCTAAATAGCTTCTAATAAAAGACAGAGAAAATAAATCATGACTAAACCATACCCGGGACACTAGATAATAATTAAAAGTGAGATTGAAAACTTTAACTTTGTCTCCAATTTAAAAGTAATAGTTAAAATATTACTGAGAGGAAGACAAGAGAACACAGAAATCCTAGAACAAACCAGGTTAGGAAATGAACAAATAGCAAATTTATTGTGAGTGAGAGTAAGACGTAGTTGGATTACAGTGACTCAGAACCGATTCATGCCTGGAGAGGATCATGAGGCATGGACACTGAATAACTGATGTGTATGGTGAGGAAACACAGTTGAAAAATGTCAGGGTGTATAGCAAGTAACTGGGGACAGTGCTTGGCACAAAATGGCCAATAACAGATAGACCTTTTTAAAATCGTTATTATCATCCCCTTCATCATTGTCATAATTTCCATGATCAAATTGAGACTCAAAAAAGTCAACCGACTTGCTCAAGTCCACCTAACTAGAAGAGGCTCCCGGCTCTGATTCGAATTCTAATCTATTTCTCCAAGTCCTTTTTCTCTGCTGCTGGTTTAGAAGATTTGGGGGGTTGGAATACCGCATCAGAATTCAAAATATGAAGTGTTGAAACTCCACCCAGTTTGGGAATCTGGAATTCCTGTTCCAATGCATTTTTAAGGCAATCTACAGATGTTGTTTAGCACTAAGCATGAAGACCAAGGGAGAGGGCGGCCAATGGCCAATGGAAATAACTTCCACTTACTAATTTTCATTTAGAAATTTTTATTTAAACTGCAGTTACTAGTCTGGACAAGAAGGTGCATCTCATACTTATCATTTCTTTCCTCAACCAATAAATAGTTCAGAAAGTGTACCATGATAAATTAGACCCATGATCCCTTCTTCCACGTAAATCAATCTATTGTTAGTTGATTTGTTTGTTCACCTTTTTCCTCTTGTCATTCTTTTTTATTTCCACTGGTTTGGTCCAATGGTTTTTCATTAAATCTTGTAATTTGGGATTACCACTGTACTCTTACATCCTATTTATAGTTAACTCTCCTTTCTGGACATAATATCTTATGGACACATATTTAATTATTAGTTTCAATAAGGGAGGCTATTTCCTTGACCAAGATGTCTATTTCATCAGTGATTTCTCTCTTTACCCAAAACAGCTGGGCATTTAAGGTGTTTCCTTTCCCAAATTCCCCCACTCTATGAAATCTATCAAAGGCAACTTACTTATTCCCTATACCTACTCATCAAACTCTTGACTCTGCTGTTCTTTTAGTACTTTTGGTTTGAGACAATTATAAAGGTTTCCTTTATAGTCTATCTTTTCTGGTTTAATAATTATTTTATGCTTGAATTCCTCATTCCCAGTCACATTCTGATTATCCACTTAGATTTTGGTTATAACTATTGCAAAACCTATCACACTTCTCTTCAACTCATATTCCACTATCTTGAGCCCTCAATTTTGATTTATTTGCATTTTGCTTAGAGTTCCTACATAAATATTCCTTCAGATGGGATGGATGAGTGGTATGTATTCTTTGATATCTTGAATATCTCGACATACCTTTTTCTTATCCATACAAATAAATGTTATACTTGGTTTGCAACCATTTCTGCTAACTCTTCTGTATGTACCACTCCACCATTTTCTAGCTTCTAGTGTTTCATATGAAAATAAGATGCTGATTTGATTTTTATTACTGAAAAGAAAATTATTTTTTTATCAAACCCTTTATCCATCATCACTATTATGAAGTAGATATTTTTCCATCTTCATAATCAGTCATTAATTTATTTTTGCTGTTGTTGTTTTTCTTCAATTATTCTCTTTCTTCCTTTCGAAATCTCATTATTTTAGCATGCTGGGTATCCTAGATGCATTCCCCAAGACTCTTTTTCATAATGATGTCCATCTATTAGTATTTTTTATTTATTTTGAGATATTTATGCCAAAGCTCTAGCTAAGGTCACAGCCATGACCTCCCTCTTCTTCTATTTGACTAGATGTGGTTGGTTTTTTTTGTTGTTTGGTTATTTGTTTTCTTTTGTTCCTAAGTCATGTTGATTAATATAATAAAGTTGGGCCTTTTTTTTTTTTTGTATTTGACATCTTGTAAAGGTGATCATGTACATTAAAAAAAAATGCCATTGTCTTTCTCCTTTAGCAGTACTATTCTTCTGGGAACCATATGTTCTGTGTTTTCTGATTGTTCTCTCCCCCTCTCTCTCTCTCTCTCTCTCTCTCTCTCTCTTTCTCACACGTGCTTGCTGAGTTTATTTGCCTGCTCACTGGAACTGGGAACCAGCTGTTCCAGTCCCCTAAGTGGCAGCACTTCTTCAGCAATAAGCACAGAGGTCTCTCTCTACCCATGTGTTATGAGCCCCACAACTGGCTTCAGAAGAAACCCTCCTAGCTTCAGTTTCTCCCAGGTCACCAAGGCTGGGAAAACTTGGCAAATTGCAGTTGGCACTTTCCCAGCTTCAGGAGAAGAGGAGATTAAAGTCATTTGTTTGACTTTGCCATAGCTTCTGATACTCAAAACATGGTCCTTGGACCTGCAGTAGTGAATGAAAAAGTGAAAACTTTCAGGAGCTGATTACAAAACTCACTGATGCCCAGCTTGTTTGACAAATACTCCCACCAATCAGACTGGATTCATGATTTGAGTGTTATGTCTCAGTACAGACATGTTCACTTGTTGCATTATATTGTGTTTGTTTGAGCCCAATCTGCCTAAAATGATGATTAGTAAAGCAGCATACATTAGTGTAACATGTAGTATATTCAAGGAACACAGGATTATAAAATTGTAATGTTCCACAGATCATTTGTGATTCAGAATTGTAAGAATACTTTCCAACGTCTGTAAGATCCTATATTTATATCTGATGGATGTTTGTTTGGTAATGAACAGATTCCTGGGAAGCCAACTTTTAAAACTTTTTCATTATTCTTATAACATATTTCAACTCAAGATCTCAACTCATATTTTCATCAATGATTGCTTTTAAATATAAAACGTATAATTTTAGAGGTGCCTGGGTCTGACTTTGGCTCAGGTCATGATCTCACGGTTTGTGAGTTCAAGCCTTGCATTGGGCTCTGCGCTAACAGCTCAGAGCCTGGAGCCTGCTTCAGATTCTGTGTATCCCTCTCTTTCTGCCCCTGCCTCCCTCACTCAACACTCTCATTCTCACTCTCTTTCTCTCTCTCTCAAAATTAATAAACATTATAAAAATTGAAAAAGTATAATTTTACTAAGTACAAAGTGTCTTATGAAATTGAAACTTGAGCTTTGAGGCATACAAATATAGGGTCACAGTTCTAAAATCAATGGACCATCCCAAATTTATTCACCAAGTCTCCTTTTCCTTCAATCTTATAATTAGACATTATGAAGTTCTCCATCGTTCTGTTTTTCCTTATCTATGGAAAGTACCATGTAATGATACATTTTATTTCCTTTTGTTTTACAATGCTTTGAAAAGTCAAATTGGGATCATTTTTAACATGTAGAATTTAAATAATCTAATATCTTTCATCCGGTGAAGAGCATAATAGAGGAACTTATTGGAAAAGGTTTATATGTAAGTAATAAATTTGGTAACACGATGTTAGATCTGCTAGAATCCATCCAGAGCCTTCTGTAATATTCATAAACAAGTCCAATATATCACACGATGACAAGAGGCCACAAGTGGATGATAAAAGCCTAGACAGAGTTGAAAAGAAGACACATTTTTTTACTTTACTATTCACATCTCTTCTGAATATGCTGTAATCATTATTTATTATGAGATTTGGATTGCTTTGGTGATTGGAGAGGGACAACTTATAAGCTATTTGGACATAACAATAACTAAATAAAGCTAAAACTTTAACCAAAATCACTTCAAAATAAATTTGCTACGTTTCTTTGCTTCTTCCATGAAAGTAGTGTGTAAAAAATCTCCTTAAGATTTCTCAAGCCTCTCTGATCCATCATGTCTTTTATACCATAGGACCACAAGAAAGATGTGCTTAACAGTTTTCTCTTGGCAGTACAAATATGATGACTTTGAAGTGTTCATAGGGTCCCTTAAGCCATGGACCAACTGGTAGCAACCCTTTCTATGTCTTTTGCTGCTCTCAAAATCAAGTATGCCACAGAACCCTCACCACATCTCCAGCATCAAACCATATTTAGTCCCTATTTCCCTGGACGTGTCTTATTGCACAGGTACAGAAATCACAGCCCCCATGGTGGGTGGTAAATGGTAAGTAGAAGAGTAGAAGGGCAAGTTTGGGGTTACACTCCCTCACACGTCTCTGATCATGAAGAGTCCCCTTGTTCTTCTGCCGTATGGAACTAGGTGCTACAAGCAAAGCCGATGTGTGCTTACACGACCCACCCCATTCATCTGCTTCTCCACGCCTGATCCTCGGGGTCCAGAAACATTTCCATGCCCCCAGACTTTGCCTTCCTTTTCTTACTCTCTACACTCCCTGCACTGTATTTGTTCAAGGTGAGACCTCAGCCTTTATCTTCTGAAGTACTGAAGCCAGAAAGAGCTATAAAATTTATTTGGGTCCAGATGGCTCTTTTAACCTAGGAGGAATTTACAGTCCAGAGAGAAAAATTCATTAGCTCAAGTTCACAAAACCATACTTTGGTCGGCACCACATCCTGGGTCTTCTTTCAATCAAGTCCTCTTTCGACCACCCTCGTGCCTTGTTGTAAAGGGGGAAAAAGTGAATTAGCATACACCCTATTATATAAAAATAATTTTAAATTATGATCTTATAACTTCGAGAATTGAGATTTGAGGATCTCACTCCCAGTTTCTTACTTCTATCCTCCACAAGGCTAGTGTAGCTGGAATTTGACAGAAAAAGTAACCCTACTGATCTTCAATATTTGTTGCTATTTATAGAAAGATTTGACCCAGAAGGAAGATATCATTTTACCAGGAACATTCACTAGCCATTTAGTTTCTTGAACCCAACAAATGTATTTGAAGAAATAACTCAATGTTAAGTCGTGAGCCTTGGATATATGAACAGTCAACTTCCTGGGAAGCTAATAACTCGAAAACAGATACTTTTCTCTGAGGATTAAACTTCTTTTAACGGATAAGACGTCATCTCACAAATCAGAGTTTGTTTCCTGCTTTTTGTTAATAAGGAAGGCAATGTCAGAATGAAGGCCTGGGGGGTGAAAAAAAATGAGTGGAACAGTTCTTTGGCAAGGCTGCCTGAGGGATTTGGCTTCTTGACAGTGAAAATAGGCCTCAACTATATAAATTATGCAGGTTGGGACAGCCTGCGTCTCAGCCTTTCTTGATGGAGTCATGTGGGAAAGAACGTCTAGACAACAGAAATCAAGTTATTGCTTTTATAACTCCCTATTTTAAAAACTGCTAAAAGCAATACCTGCAGCGGACACTAATGTAGAGCTATGGAGTATCAGTCAAACCTACTTCAGCAGCAACACGAAGCACACATTTCAACCCGCTGGAAACGATCAATTATTTCAAATAGCATTTTCCACCCATTGGAAATGATCGATTATTCCAAATAGCATCACCATGTGGGAAAATACTTCTTGTCGATTGGAAAGCACAGTTACTTACAGCAAAAAAAATGCTTCGTAAAAGGAGAAAGTCAACAGATGACAAAGTTACATCTGCTATGCATGAGTTCTATGGTGACAAGCCTTCTCAGAGCCTTCCAGGGGGGAAGAAAAAGCCTTTCTTTTAAAAGTTTCTGGTGTCTTGGTTTATAGTTAAGAGACATTAAAGGAATACAGTAAACAAAACTATAAGCTAGTATCAATTTAAATAGATTAGCCACAATCGAGAATACTAGATGACTGGCTCAGTCAGAAGAATACACTACTTTTAATCTCTGGGTAGTGAGTTCGAGCCCCACATTGGATGTAGAGATTACTAAAACAATAAATAAATAAATAAATAAATAAATAAATAAATAAATAAATAAATAAACTTAAAAAAAGAATAATAGCAAATATTTTATGTTTTAGAGAGAATTCAAAACTCTAAAACAATAGGTTCAAAAATGTAAAACGTGATAAGAATCAATGTAAAATCATGCATTGTTAAGTCTAAAAGTTAATTGTCCCACTATAGCCTCAAGAGATCAAGTTAACAAGAGGTTTTGGATTTTCAGTTTACTACAAGAGAAATATAACCTAGTAATGTAGTAAACCCTTAAATTGACCAATGAAGTCTTCATTTCTTGGGTAAATGTAAAATTTCTGTGTTAGAAGAAGTGATTTTTTTTATTCATGAACTTGGCTAAGCCATACCACATGCATTAAGTTGATTTTTGATAAGGTGAAAACATTTCACATACATTCTTGAACACAAAATCTATTGGATAAGTATTCTTTTTATCCCCATTTACAGATGAATATATATAGAGAGAGAGTAGATAGATATCTATATATATACACAAAATAAATAATTCTAGAATATATGGAAAAAATGTCCCAATATTGTGTTTTTGTGTTTAGGTTAAATTAAATCCAGGCTGAAGCTCATCAATAAGTTGGCAAAAAAAAAAAAAAAAGTTTTTGTTAAGAATCATCCTCCCTGGGACACCTGGCTGGCTCAGTCGGCTAAGTGTCCCTTGGTTTTGGTTCAGGTCATGATCTCATAATTCGTGAGTTTGAGCCCCACGGAGAGGGGAGGGGAGGGTCTCTGCACTGGCAGCACAGAGCCTGCTTGGGATTCTCTCTCTCCATCTCTCTGTCCCTCCCACACTTGTGCTGTCTCTGTCTCTCAAAACAAACAAACAAATAGAATCATCCTCCCTTATGCCCAATGTGGTATCTAAAAATCCAGCACCTAGTCCCAAAAAAAGAGGAAATAAACTAGTTCTAGGTCTCAGTCCCCAGGAATCACTGCTGTTAATAATTCTTTAGAACTCTCAGTACCCATGTGAAAGTGGGTAGTTCTGCAAGTCTCATGACTTCATAAGGAAAAACACGAGAAACTGCCCAAAGGTTCTCAAGCTTAGTGCCAAGTGCCAGAGGGCCGTGCTTTGCAATCCATCTTGCGTGGGAAATCTACAGTAGAAATTCAACAAAGATAGTGATATTTTTCCAATTATTATAGTTGCTTCCTGTCTACCTCTCCTTCTCTTTTTTCTGTCTTCCCTGATTTCAAAAATAACTTCTAATATCTAAAGAAAAAACACAGATATAGCAAGATCAAACTCCTTTAAACCAGACGAAAACACATAAGACTTGTTATAAAAATCTGAGTATGAATGAAGTATTTGAATACAAATGTAGGGACAAGAGAGGTGATGGCAAGACACATACCAAAGTAAGTACAACATGGCCTCTGTCTCAAGGGATTTACAGCCTACCAGGGGAAATACCAATAATAGTAGTTATAATAATAGTAATCCCTTCAGTCTGTACAGCAGTTAAGCTTATAAATAGCTCTGGCATCCAAGGCCTTTGCTTACACAAAGTGCCATTATGTAAACTCTAAAAAAGGGCCCCTTCCAGGTGGACCAATCAGAAAAGTGTGCCCCATCCTCCCAACCTGTCTCAAATGGAGTTCCTCATCTAAATCATGGAACACCAAAAATAATTCCAACAACCATTTTTTCAGTTCTCCCAAGGATGGTACATGCCTGGTAGCATTCTAGATATATAGCAGGTATGTTAATTAATTGCATGAAATGGATGCCTTAGTGCATAAGAGCTTGATTCTCTGTGTCAAACTCCAAATGGGAAGGATTCCTGGACTCAGATTTAGATGGGATTTAACCCCTCTTCTCTCCTTCATCAGAATAACTGAATACAGTGACCCAGTGTCTTTGTTTTAATAGTGCTCTTACTTGAATTCAGGTCTTTAACTGAAGAACTTATTGCATCTTTTATAGTAAGTGCCAATCGAGGGGATAGAGTGCTACATTTGTCCAGGAAGTCAAAAACTGTTTTTAGTCCACAACCCAAAAGATATTTCATGAAGAAATTAATATTTAACAGTTAAACCCTAACTCAGTGGTATGATTTTAGTTGTTGAAATAGGGAAGGATTGTCCTGGTGATGAGGTTTTTTGGGGTGACAGGGGGGTTTGCAGAGTCCAGGGCTGATGACCAAGAAAGAATTCTTGAAGACATCTTTGGTGCAAAATTATGATTTTTATTAATGCAGAGGGGCAGGACCCATGGGCAGAAAGAGCTGCCCTGGGACCATGAGGAGAGACTGGTTTTATACTATGGACTTTGGGGAGGTAAAATCCAGGAGAAGTTTCCAGTGGGATTTTCACATGCTAAAGACACACAGGTTATTGGAAGCCTTGCTATTGTCAGGCTAAGGTTGTTTTTCCCTCTAGCATACGTTAGCATTAAGACAGTAGGGAGTTCCTGGAGAAACATTTTACTCTGCCAGCCTCAAGTATTTGTCTATGCAGGTTATAAGGAAATTTAGTTCTATCTGCCATTTCCTTCTGCCTTTGTTTCCCACAGCACTATGGAGGGGTGATGGAGACTTAGGTCCTGCAGAACAATGATCTCAATCAGTTAACCTTTTGTTTTTCCTTTGTTCTTAGGCAGCCAGGAGTGCCAGAGGTATATCACATATACCCCTCCTGGGGTGAGAAGGGGGTGTCTGCACCCTGTCAGCTGCCTTGTGCTCCCCCATCACCGGCAAAAGCTGCTGAAGTGTGGATGCCATCTCAGTTCTGCTGGAGCAGAAGGTTTGTGAAGGAAGAAGGTAACTATGACAATAGGGTATAGGACTTCAAATACAACTGAGACATTTGGCAGACAATGAGGACATCACCAGACAGGGATGCTTGAAAGAAGTGCCAGGGATGCTGGCACTGGCCTGTATAAGAGACTCAAGGACAATGACTAAAATGCTCATAACTATCTTCAATCTGTAACAACCACAGATAAATCTGCTTACATTCTAGTACTAATTAATGTAAACTTGGGGGAACAGATGGGAGTTGGAAAGCAGCAAGTATACTGGTTAGGAGCAATACCTATACTCAGGCTGACTTGGGTTTACATTCCCACCTCACTACTTATACTAAAGTGGATTGAGAGATTGAGCTCTATGCCTCAGTTTCCACATTAATGAATTTTCCAATTTAAAAATGACCTGTCTCATGGCTGTGAAAGCCCAACATATTGAAGTTCTCAGCAAGTGCCGATATGATGATGGTTAATGATGAGGGAGAAAAAGGAGACAGAAGGGGCAGGCAGAGACTAGGTTAGCAGTGTGCCTTGCCCTAGGAATGGATGTAAGGGATAAAGAACGAGCCTGCAGAAGAGTCAAAGATAACTTAAAACTTCAAATATTTGTAACTGGGAGAAAGGTGGTACCATTCATAGAATCAGGGCTACCGACCAAGGGTAAGTTTAGATTAGAAAGGGAAAAGAAAGCAGTGTGGAAACTTTTAGAAGACACGGTACATAAGGTCATCTCACTTCCCGAATACACACAGTCATACAGCAAACAGAACTCAGAGGTTCAGTACAAAGGCAGCACCCCGACCTTCTGTGGCCCTGTGGCCTCAGTGCTGTCTAGCTCCTTGCTATTCAAATATGGTCCACAGACCAGCAGCATTTGAGCCACCTAAGACCTTGTTAGAAATGCAGAATCTTGGGCTTCTAGGCAGACCGACCAAATTGGGCTCTGCATTTGAACAAGATTCCAAGGTGATTAGTATGCAAAATATGTTTCTAGAGGCATAGCTCCAGCCAACAGTGGAGGCAGGAAGGGAGAATGTCAGTTAATTAGATGACTGAATCTCAATTGTTTACTCTTAGGCTGTAATCTGATTAAAGGAATTTTATTGTGTATGTTGACTCCACGAATAAATGAAAGAATCCTATAGCCTCACTTTGCCTCAGTTTGTTCCCTTTTATAGGTCTGGAAGAGAGACCCCAAATAAGATATGTTATATTGTTTAAATTAACCCCCTTACAGAATTAACATAGTCACATATTTAAATTCCAGAAAATCGTAAAAATTATCACTAACTGATGACATTTTTCCCTCAAAACACACAACAGCTCGGCTCTTAGCGTTATGTTCAGGTTTTGAAGTTAAAACTCTTATATTCAATTACTCAAACCATATGTTATATTTTCTTTAGCAAACTTGCCATTGGAAACCCATGCAGTTTTCTTTTGTGTGCTTCAGGTATAATCTATACTAGAGTTTTATGTAAAACAGATTAATTTTGACAGTGGTAATTTAGAAGAAGCTTTCATAAAAATGCCACGCCCTGTCATCTGGAATCGCTCAAAGTCACAGTGGAAGTATTTATTTTTATTGTCACAGCAAGTCCTCTCTATTACATATTTTGTGATGCATTCAATATTGATTCGTAAAATTTACTTCAGGAACAGTTTAGTGTTTTCCTTCCTGCATAAGGAGAATTGAGAAATGTTTGATGTGAATACTGATGACCAGAATTAGATTCTTTTTTTTTAATTTTTAATGTTTATTTATTTTTGAGACAGAGAGAGACAGAGCATGAGTGAGGGAGGGGCAGAGAGAGAGGGAGACACAGAATGTGAAGCAAGCTCCAGGCTCTGAGCTGTCAGCACAGAGCCCGACGTGGGACTTGAACTCACAGACCGCGAGATCATGACCTGAGCAGAAGTCGGACGCTCAACCGACTGAGCCACCCAGGTGCCCCAGAATTAGATTCTTAAAGACATACTAGATTAACCAATATTTATCCCTTCACATTTTTGTTTTAAAGGGTCAAAAATTATCACCCATAGTCATCTTATCTATAACTGAACACTTATGAATTCATTCAAGAGATAAATATTGAACACCGACTCTGCATAAGGGTACTAGAGACTGTGCCTTGGACACTAAAGACGCAACGGTGAGCCAAAAAAAAAAAAAAAATAGATGGCAATTACTCTGAGGGAGCTTACGGAAATTACACAAATAATGTAAAATGACAACCATGAGAAATGTACGTGATGCAGTGAAACTATATGTTATGGACATTTGAAATTTTCTGGGGGTGTCATCCCAAGGAGGTAATAGTACTGATAAGAGGTGGAGGGAATACAGCAATCAATTTAGGTGCCAAGAGTAGAACACTGGGTGTTATATGTAAACCAATTTGAAAAAAAAAACTATTATAAAATTAAAAAAAAAAAAGAGTAGCAGAGATAGTAGTCAAGGAAAAGAAAGCAGCCAAAGAAAGTGAATTCCAGGCACAAGGAATAAGAAAAACAAGAAAAATGTGTGGCATAACACATTAAAGAGAATGTGGCCACCGAGAGAAGCATGGGGCACAGGAGGCGGGAGCAGCAGTGAGGCTTCCAGGACATCGTTGGCCATTTTAAGGATTTCCCTATGTTATCCCGAGGATTATAACAAGCTTGACTGTTGTGTTTGCTTTGATGTATTAAAAGAATTAGAAGTAAATAAGGGAGCCTCTTTAGACAGCAAATACACTAGTGTCAAAGAACACCATAGAACCTAACCATGAGAAAATTCAGTTTATGGCATATCTGTCTGGGACTCTTTCCAGGGATCGTGTTTCCAACCTCATCTCCAAACACTCTCTCAACCCCACAACCATACACCCTACATTTCTTAGGATGTAAATGTTACATCCTTCTTTCCTCTGAGACTTTATACACAGTGTTTCTTCTATCCAAAATGTGTCTCTCTTTTGTCTCTGCATCTCTCTTTCTTCAAAACCCAGCTTACTTCTTTAAGAACACCTTCCTAGTCCTCCGCAGAAAGAGTTCCTTGTTTCCACCTCTCGCTGGCATTAACACCTTATACCAACTGAATATACAACTACCACATTGTGCAGTGACTATTTTTGTTTTTCTCCACCAATAGATCAGAGGCTTTGTTTTAAGCTATCCAAAATTATTCAATGAACTCTTGTAGAAGCCCAAAGTATAAAACAGAAGCACAGAGTCCTTCAGGGTAAGCAGGGATAGAAGTTCCATTACCCATCTAGACTTTCCTTGGAGAAAGAATCCAAAATGACCCCAAGTTATCTCTATTTGCGGAGTCCAAAAGGAATCATCAATAAAACACATCTTGGATTTAATATTGGTAGAAGTGAAGTTACTTTACAATACAGCTATTCTATGGTACTAGAGAGCCATAATCCATTACGTGTTACATACACGTATTCTAGGCACCAAACTAGCAGCAGTCTCTGTACCCTCACAAACTCCAGGACATAAATGAAACTCCATGCATATTTTTTAAGGCATTCTCACATAGCTGGAGATGAAAGAGAAGCAGCCCAGCCCATCTGACCCTATTTGGGAGGTATGGGATTAAGTAAGGTAAAGCAGAAAATTGCTCAAGTTCAACAACACTTTCTATAGAAATTGTATCCAAAAATAATGTCATTTCAACCTTCCAACATTTGAGTATTACTGAGGAAGTTGTTGAATTGAGACTCACATAACTGATTCCCAACTATTGCCTTTACAGGTCTGTGTAGGTGATCAACATCTCGCTCAGACATATGAAAGTATTTATAATTTCTTGTATTATTCTCGGACTTTGGGGTATCAGTCAACATGAAAACATAAAGAATCTCCTGATAGCATTCTGTTAAATCTGGATAGCTTATCCTTAGTATAAAGAGGAAATGAGTGTTGTTCGCCATTTTCAGAAGGGTATACTTAATTATTTTATTTTATATACTGCAATTGAATCAATAGCACCTTCTAGGCCCTTTCAAAAAAATGTGCGTTGACCACATGCCATTTGAAGAGATTGGAGCTTACATTGTGTTGTGGGAGAATGACAATAAATAAACAAATAAACGTATGATATGTTATATGATGATAAGTGTTTTAAAGGGGAAAAGTAAAGCACAGAAGGGTTCAGAAAGTGATGTGATGATAAGCGCAGTGGTCAGGCAAACTCAGTACGGAAAATATGATAGTTGAGTAAAAACTTGAATAAAGCAAAAGAGCTATTCATGAAGATAACATAAGAAAGAGCCTTCCTGGAAAAAAAAAAAAAACTGAGACACCAGATTGAAAGCTTAAAACTTTGGATCTTATTCTGAGGAAGATGGATATCCTTGGAATGTTATGAGCAGAAACAAGGACAAGATCTAATGCTTTATTTTTTATTTATCTTTTATTTTTAATTATTTTTTTGTTTATACATTTTTTGAGGGAGGAGTCAGAGAGAGAGAGAGGGAGGCACAGAATCTGAAGCAGGCTCCAGGCTCTGGGCTGTCCTCACAGAGCCCAATGTGGGACTGAACTCACAAATCACGAGATCATGACCTGAGTTGAAGTCAGACGTTTAACCAACTGAGCCACCCAGTTTCCCCTCTAATGTAAGTTTTCAAAGGATTTCCCTGGCTGTTGGATTGACAACTGAAGAGGACAAATCTCATAGCAGGAAGACCAGACAGGAGGCTATTACAAGAATCCAGGTGAGAGATGATGGTCTTGGATAGCGACTATGGAAGTGGAAAGAAAGGGCTAGATCCTGGATATATTTTTAAAACAGAACTATTAGGATACTTAGAAGGAAGGTGAATAGTTGAGCCTACGGTTTAAAAAGAACAGGTTGGGATTGGAGGTAAGTGTTGGATTTATTAGCATATAAATAGTAATTAATGACATGGCACAGAATGAGCTTGCTTGGGGAGCACATGAGATAGGGATGGTCAAACACTGAGCTCTGAGACACTCCAACATACACGATGAGGAGATAGAAGGATCTAACAAAAGAGACTAAGAAGGCACAGTGATTGAATCGTAAGGACCAAGACAGTGATGTCCTAGATTTCAAGTAAGGAAGTATCTCAAGGAAGAACAAGTAACTATTGCACGTGCTGCTGAAAGAATAGAAAGCAAGAAAATTCAGACAATTTACAGAGATATTTGAGGAGTTATGCTATAAATGTAAGCAAAGGAAAGTGGAAGTAGCTGAAGATGAAGAGGTCGTCTTTTTAAGATGTGACTTACCACGGTCAATGATCAGAGCATTAGAGCAGATGAACTGAATCACAAATACAGCATCAGAAAGGACTTCTGGAATCAGAATATTAGCCCTTGAAAACTAACAAAATGAGTTTAATTTTGATGCTGTAAGACATTTTTAAAAATTTTGAGGAGGATGAAATCATAGAATATTTAATAATAAAAATAAGGAGAATAAAATATAATATGTATGTAATGATTTATAGTTTGTGAGGATTTTTATATACACTATCTTCTCTTCTTAAATCTGAGTGTTTTTAGCCACATTTTAAGGAAGAAAAAAGTGTGGTTTCAAGAGTAAAAGTGATTTGGCCAAGATCTACTAAGTAGTAAGCTGAAAATATTAAAAGAAAGGCAGGCTTGAATAATTATAGCCTATGGGTCAGTAGGAGAGAGAATGACAAACAGGAAGGAAAAAGAATAGGATACTGTAACGGTCCAAATGGAAGGTGTTACAGACCTTAACAAGGATAGTGGCCGACGCAGTGAAGACAATGACACACACCGTGGATGTGTGCACGCATGCACACAGGCCTCACGTGTACACATTTTCATAGCCTCAGGTTATGAGAGCTCATTGGACCCATTTTTTTCATCATCAAAATAATACAAAATCGCTCATATCTACATTTCACTTGAAACCCCCTTCACGTTCATTACTTCATTTTAGAGTTACATCTACCCTTCAGGAGATCATTGACTTCTTACAGAAGAGAAAGCTGATGGTCACAGACAGTAAATGACTTGAACAAAATTACAAAGCTGTAACGTAGAAAAGATGTTACCCAAAATTCAAGCCTATGGCTCCAGACTCAAAGTAATTTTTTTAGATGTTTACTCTCACTTTTTTGAGAGTGAGAGAGAGAGAGACAGTGTGTGTGTGTGTGATATGCACAGGGAAGGGACAGAGAGTTAGAGAATCCCAAGAAGGCTTCATGCTGTCAGCCCAGGGTCTGACGTGGGACTTGATCTCACAAATTGTGAGATCACGACCTAAGCCAATATCAAGAGTCAGACACTTAATTGACTGAGCCAGCCAAGCACCCCTCAAACTAATTTTTTGATGTTTATTTATTTATTTTTGAAAGAGAGACAGAGAGCACAAGTAGGGGAGGAAGAGAGAGACACACACAGAATCTAAAGCAGGCTCCAGACTCTGAGCTGTCAGCACTGAGCCCGATATGGGGCTCGAATACACAAACCATGAGATCATGATCTGAGCTGCAGTTAAATGCTTAACTGACTGAGTCAGGTGTCCCTCAAAGTAATTTTTTAAAGAAAAATTTTTAAAGAAAAAATAAAAGGAAGAAGGAACAAAAGAATAAATATAGAACAGCGAGGTCCAGTAAGGTTTCTTGATAACATATGGTGGGATTATACTTCTTAACTCTGTCAAACTCTATTATGGCAGAACTTTTACTTTAGCTGTAGGGTTGGGAGGATGTGTCGCCCCTAAATCTTTGAGTCTAGCCCAGACAGATCCCAAGAGCCACAGATCCCCTGGATAACTCCGTCAAGACGAACCATAGCATCTCAAACTCAACATACCTTAAATTCTCATCATAAACCTGATAAAAGTCACCAATCTACCAGAATCTTGAGACAGAAATCTTATAATTATCCCTAGTTCTTCTCCTTCCTTGACTTCTCATGTCCAATCAATTAATAAAAACCAATCAAATCCATCCCTTTCATCTTTCTCCCCTTCATCCTCACTGTCACTTAATTCATACTGTCAAAATTTCTTGCTCCCTTGCTACTATTGCCTACAATGTATTCTTCTTGTCTCTGCTCTTTTTATTCTCTGATACAATCTCTGTACTTACATCTCTGTGATTCTAAATTGCAAAGAGTATTACATTATTCCCTGACTTAAACCTTTCAATATCTTCCTGTAATCTAGTGATAGAGTTCAAACCATTATACAATATACATAGTCTCATTATCTGACTGCCATCCATCATGTCACCTTTATCTTGTTTTGATCCCATTGTACACTAAACTATTTGCTGTCCTTCAATTGTACCACATTCTTGGTACCCTCTCTTCTCTCTGCTGGAAATACCCTTAATCCTAGTAAGCCTGTAAGACTCAGTTTTTGAACCCCCTTCTTGGTCTTTATCAGCCCCCTTTACCTATCCTACCTGCCAAGGTATTCACACTCTACTCTGTGCTCTCATAGTACATTGAATATAACCACTTTTAAAATATACTATTGTTTTTATAGCTGCCGTTTTCCCGTCGCTACATTATTTAGCTCCCTGAATATAGAAACTCTTTCATACATCTTTGTATCTCCATAGACAACCATAGTGTCTGGTATACATTATGTCCTAAATAACTGATAAAAATGGTGGGGGCTGGGTGTGGGGAGGGCCACCTGCGTGGTTCAGTTGGTTAAGGATCCAACTCTTGATTTTGGCTCAGATTAATGAGATCGAGGCCCATGTCGAGTTCTGCACTGACAGTGCAAAGCCTTCTTGATATTCTCTCTTTCTCTTTCTCTCTGTCCCTCACCCATTCTCTCTCTCTCTCTCTTCTCTCTCTCTCTCTCTCTCAAAATAAATAAAAAAATAAACTTTAAAAAACGGGAGGGGCTGGGTATGATGCTATATGTGGGGTATGAATGTAATGAAATACCTGAGGGACTGAAACTCAGAAGAGTTAGATCAGCCTAACTTACAACATACATTTGGATATGTTATATTCACTTTTAGGGTTTGGTTTTCTCATCTTAAAAATCATGCCTCTTAACTAGATAGTCTCAAAGGCCTCAAGCTATAAAATGTTCCAAACATATCTGTTTGAAATCAAGTTGTTTAACGTAATTCTGCTTTTTCAGTAAAACCCCAAAGCATGAAAAGACATCTAGCCACCTGAGAAAGTCAATTGTCTTCCAAACAGTGAACAATTTATTTCCTAATCACTGGCAGGAACACTTCCCTTTTATAAATAGAAATCTTCCAGTAATATAAACAAAATTGATTGGACCAAGAGATTGAGCCTTTGGAAAATATGAACATCCTCCTTTGGACGATGAATGTGATTTTGAGGTTTCATTTGAAGTCAGCTTGTACATGAAAATCCCACTTTGGATGTAAACGGCATTCACGCTCGGAGTGTTTCTGCTTAATCTCTATAGTCATTTGCTAAGTTCAAAAGTATTTACAAAATAAGTATTTTTGATGAAATCTTTGCTTCCCTAATAGTATTTGGAACTAAGAAAGTCTTATTGCTTATGGAATATTCATTATTGGCAATTTGGGGTGCATTTGCAAGCCACAAAAATCCTCTGCTGATTATAGCCTCTCTCCAATTTGTCATAGTGTGTTCTGGAAGGAGCCGAATTTGGTCAAACTGGAGCCAAGGTATAGCGGCCTTATGCTGGAAACACACATGGCAGTTGAGTATCATGTTATCCTGAAGCATGGGAATATCATGTGAGACACTTGGAATACATGAAGATATTTTTAAACTCCCATTTAGTCATAGTCAATATATAAGAAAAGCTGACATTAAGAGACTGTGAATATGGTAACTCCGTGAATTCTATAACTATAATTACTTATGTTTGTGGGACAGAATCAACTGAGTCTCAGGATAAAGTCACTGATGACTGATGATGAATGGCAGAAATTCAGCTAGCAGTGGGTGTAATTTCAATCTCTTTTCTTCTAAACATCAGCTTTGGTTCCCAGAATGTCTGTAACTGGTGTAAAGAAGTTATTCATGCCATATCTAATACAAAAGCAAAATTGGTATATCCCAAGTTATTTTCAAATACTGGCCTTAAAAAAATAGCTTCAGTGAAAAACATTTTAATGATTTGAATTTATTTGCGCAAAATTTGTCTATTATTTGTTTTAAAAATAATATAGATTGAGAGACAAACTTTCCTGCCTCTCCCTCCCTCTCTCTCTCTCTCTCTGTCTCTCTCTCATACACACACACACACACACACACACACACACACACAGTGGTTCAGGACTTGACCAGTGTGTTTCTGGGATAAACAGTTTCTACCAGCACAAGGAGGTAGTAATTTGGAAGAAAGTTAAAAGAGTTGTCATAGTAGTTCAGTCAGCATTTAAACTATAAAAACACTGTCTGATGAAAGGTGATAAATGACTACGCGGAGTTTCTTGCAGTGGTTAAGAAGTAATGTATGAATTTAGATAAAGCAGTGTTTCATTTTCCTCAATTCATATTTCTAGCAAAATCAATCCTCCAAATATGCCTTTAAATTAAGCAAAAATAAATAAATAAATAAATAAATAAATAAATAAATAAATAAATGCTCCTAACCTCATGAAATAGACATACAAAGCTCAAGTACCAAAACCATATGCTTTGACAGGCTTCTAGAATAGACCTAAGAGTAGGAGAATCGAAGAAAGAGAGAGAAAAAGGAAAAGAGAGATTGAAAAGAGACTGATTTGAAAAATCAGTTTATTGTTTAACATAGAAGAAAAAGAAGAAGGAGAAGGGAAGAAGAAGAAGGACGAGGAGGAGAAGGAGGAGTGGAGGGGAGGAGTAGGAGGAGAGAGAAAACTGGAATGCAACATCCACTTTTATCACCATCAAATTCAGTAATTGAGGTCCATGAGAATGATCCTAGTTAATAGAAAAATTGTTACAAATTCAGTACTCCCTGTTCAAGAAGGTGAAGGAGTAGAGAATATGTATTCTGTATACCAATATTTGTTAACATTTTTCAGCTTTGGACTTGAAACACAATTTCAACTAAGAGAAAAAAATTATTTATACAGAAGAGTAGCAGTTGTAAAGGGGCCTATATTCTAAAGAGAACTGCAGTGCATTTCTAAGGAAACAACGCACCAACACTCTGAAACTGTAAAGTGGTGTGCATTTCATTTCCAGAGACTATTGGGCACATCTGGCCAATGGCAGTTTCTGACTACTCTTCTGCATTATTCCAACGAATACTTCTCTTTTCTCTTCTTCTTTCCATAGTGACTTTACCAAGACCACATGAGCCAATTCCTGGCTACGTTTATGTATATTAGGAAGGAGGCAGCCACTCTAGCTGTACAATTCGTTGAGATTTCCTGATGGCATAGATGATGAAAATGAAAGGAGAAAAGTAAACAAGATACAATTGTTTGGGTTTATACTTGAGAAAAAGGAAAATCAATAATGTGTTTACAGAAAGGCAATCTTCCAAGAAAGCAAAAGGAAAAGACTTCCTTTCATATTTCTAGGAGAAGAAAACCCATCCTATTCTAGTATTTTCTAATAAACATCAATGGTAATAGGAATACCAAAGGAAGACCCTTCCATTTGGAGCACCTAAGCTCAGCTCTGCAGCCTCTTGAGGACTGCAAGAGCTTAAGCCCTCTCTCTCCCTGGACACGACATGACCTTGCCAATATTAAATCGACCAGATAAAAAGTAAGAATGTTCTCCTGAATCTGTGTACTCTCTCCACTACAGGTTCTAAACTCGTCAGTTAAGGCTACTGCTAGATTTCCAAGCTTTATGGAATTGCTTCCTATGTAGCTTAATGCTTTCCGAGGGAGGCAGAAAGGTCCCTGGTATATAAGTTGAAGCTTCCTGAGAGCCACAATCTATTCTGACCTGATGGGAAAATGAGAGATATTGGCTAATAATTCCACCCTGTTCCCTGTTTCCTCCTCCCTGTCAAATGTTCGTGGTTCTTCCTCATCTTTCTTCCCCTCATTCTCCTTGCCTTCTCCACTTTCTCCTTCCTTTCTTTCTCTACTATCATACTCTTTGTTCATCTGCAGCTCTTTCTCCTCTTTTAGTATTTATTGCTCTTCTCTTCCTCTTACAGTTTTACTACTCACCTGTGAGTGTCAGACACTATTCTGTGTGATGCAAAATAATTAAATTAAAATTTAAGACTACAGACTTGTGGGATGCCTGGGCGGCTCAGTTGGTTAAGCATCTGACTCTTGGTTTTGGCTCAGGTCATTTCTGACCTTTCCAAAGGAAGAATCTCTCTTCTCAGATATGATGCCTCTCAAAAATGACTTTCTCTTTTCTCTCTGCCTCCAAAGCACCTTGCATAATTTCTCCAATGGATTTAGCCTCCTATAAAACTGGAAAAGCTAGACTAAGGGTAAGAACAGAAGCAGGGAGATCAAATTAGAAAGATATTGTGGTAGACTTCCAGAGAGATGATTAGGCTAGACTAGGAGTGAGATGGAGTGTTGTGTTCACTTTCCAACTATCTTGTGATGGTAGAATCATCATGGTTCTTTATCCTTCTTTAGCCAATAGAGAAGGAGAAAAGGCCAAAGCCTAGTTTTTTGATCCCTGGACTGTATTGCTGAGAAGGGAAGATAGTACCAGGAACCACTGAGAGAGAGTTAATAGCTTTATTTAACTTTCTAAACTTTACTATCACAGGATGCTTTGCTGATGGTTTACCCACCATTTGGGTCTCAATCTCCAATCTCAGTATATGATAACATGTAAAAAAAAAAAACAAAACAAAAAAACAAACAAACAAATCCCCAGTGTTCTAAAACCTGACTGGTCATTAGGTTAGTCAGCGCACTTTGTTAAAATACAGGTTCCTGGACACTACTCTAGACTCATAAAATCAAAATTTTCTAAGAGGCGGGACCCAAGAATTCACTTTTTAAATCTTCCCAGATAATTCTAATGATGACGGGTTTAAGAACCAGTGGAGCAGAATGTGTGTAATATATCCCCGTGGACTCCCGAAGATAATTGGAATAGACCCTGCAGGTAATAAGGAAAGAGGATTCAAGTGTCAATTAAATGTTTGGCATATTTGCATTCAGAGACTAGTGAGGCCTCAGGATGAAACACAGCATGTGTTGGAATTTCACTTTTTGGATCTGGGAATTCAATAAACCCAGATTCAATTTCAGCTCATCTATCTATTGGCATAATTGTCTCTGGACAAGATATGCAAAATCTCATTGTCTTAAGTTTCCGCACCTATGAAATGAGGGTAAGAATACCTAACTTAGAAGTTAGAAGTTAGAACCATAGTGATGGGGATTGAATTGAATGTCCTTTGCCTGCCTATCACCACCTCTGGCACCTTAATAGGAACTCAATAAACATTCAGAAAAGGACATGAAAAAAGTAAGGATCAGTAACAACTACAAGCTCTCTCTTCTCTGTTGCAAATTTCTACAAGAAGAATATTTGGAAGGCAGTGGACCATTTGGAACAATTTAAATGTTTCTTTTTTCTTTCAGAAGTTTCACTTAGACTGAAATTGGTTTAAAGATAGAAGATAATTCTCTAGGGGCATGAAATTTTCTAATAGCGGGAGTCGTTCCTTAAGTGGGTCATTGGCCCTGCCTTGAACAAAATTGTTATGGACTTGGATGAAAATGTGTAAGAAAGGCTATTGAATCTGCACATGACCAGAATAGGGAGGGAGAGCTACTACATGAGCTATTAAGCCAAGATTCCAAAAGACATTGTCTGCCTTTCCCAATAGGCCAGAGTGGGTAAGATACAGCGTAACTAGTATACGAGAAAATCCCAGCACTGAGAGCCAGGAAATCACTTGTTCAAATAAGGGATGAGAGAGACTTAATAACAGTTCCTGATAAAATCCCCTCTGAGTTTTACTTCACTGGAAAGAGCAGAAGTTGGTCACATCTATTTTGTGTGTCCCTAGAATGTTATTCCTGCTTCTATAATAGCACTTAGAACATTTAGTTATATTGTTTATTTGGGTTTCGTCTCCCAGTTTAGTCTATGTGCAATATATTAAAACAGTGATCACATTTTGTTCATCTTTAAATATCTACCGTCAATGTCAGATCTGGCATAACGCCTATGCTCACTATATATTTGTTACAGGAGTGTAGATAACATATGAATGTAAGATTAGTGGTATGTATCAGTGGGATATGGCTCTTAAAATCAGAATGATTTTGATTTTTGAGTGACATGGGTGCTTAAGGAGGGGTGGAGAGAAAAAATATCTATTTATTAAACAATATTGATGAGGCTAACTTCCAAAGATTAACTTTGTCTGCATAACAATTTTGTAAGTGTAATATGATAGTGTGATCCTCACTTATAAGGTACTCTGAAGAAAATTAATATTGCAGGGAAGAGGATGTTTCCTGTGTTCAAAAACGGTCAGTAATTGCTGGATACTCTGGTACCTGAAGATTCACAATGTACTTAATATGTTAAGGGCTCTGAGGAGTTCTGCTGCAAATAAACCTATTTAGTCTTGTTTATCCTAGTGTTTAACCTGTATTTATAGATTAACTTGACCACAGGATCACTTTTGGGTATGTGAGAGAGTTACCTATTAACCTCCCAAGGGAAGCACTTGGGAACTGTCTAATGACTAGGAGTTTTGAACAGAGCACCAAGAGCTCTGGGTTCTAGCCCTGACTCATCATTAATGACCTCATGACCTTGGGCACAAATTCTTGGTTTCCTTATCTCTAAGAATGAGTTGTTGGCACTGGATTGCCTTTCAACTTGATAACTGTTATGCTTTATCATCCATGGAATGGGGAGCAAGCTCCAGTATTAGTAAGCACGGTAGTACGGTAAACATTATTAATGCTTCTCAGTACCTACCTCCTCTTGCCTTCTGGGTATCTAAGGGAGGCCACACTTCCCAGCACTTCAGGAGGAGGGATAGGACATCTGTCTACTTAAGAATAAAAAAAAAATGAGTGAGAATGGGATGTGGCACTTCCAAGCTGAGTCAGTGAAGAGCTCTGCATGCTTCTCCAATCTGGTTTTCCTCGGTCCCAGCAATCATGGAGAGAGGCTGATCTGAGATGGTGGAGTCCCAGACTGGAGCTGTATGGACTGCTGGATCCCTGCACTGGCAGCTGCGCCAGAGAATTGCCTGGACTTCCAGCAGGCTTTGCATTAGTGGGAAATAACTGGTGTTAAACCGCCAAGATGTCAGGGTTGTTTGTTACCACAGCATAAGCTTAGCCTCTCCTGACTAATAAAGTGAGGCGGCTACTTTAATTAAGAAACCATCTGATCCCATTTTTAATGGTCATTTGATCCAATGTTTTATATGCGTTTAGATTCTTGCAATTAAAAGATCATCATAAATGAAACAGGTTAATTCTTTTAGCATCAAGTACTGTTATTTAAGTCAATATTTTAAACAGCAGATTTCAGGAAGAAAATCACAATGCCATGGCTTGAATCTGTCACTCCTGACTTCCAAGTAGTTCAGATTGGTTTCACACATGTTATTCAGTGTATGTTCCTACAGTCCAGGGAGGTAGGGGGAAAAAAAAGAGATTATTCTGCCTATTTTACTAAGAGCAGGGTGCAGTGCTCAGAGAGGGTAGGTAATTTCCTCAGAGTCCCCAGAAAGAAAAGATTTTATCATCATGTTTCCAGCTCACCCATTCCAGGGTCCTTTTTAAAAAAAACAAACAAAAAAAATTTATTGTCAAATTGGTTTCCATACAACACCCAGTGCTTATCCCAACAAGTGCCCTCCTCAGTGCTCGTCACCCACTCTCCCCTCTCCCATACCCTCCATCAAACCTCAGTTTGTTCTTAGTGTTTAAGAGTCCCTTATGTTTTGTGTCCCTCCCTCTCTGTGCCTTTTTTTTCCCTTTCCCCCCTTCCCCTTCCCCATGGCCTTCCGCTAAGTCTCTCAAAATCAACCTATGTGTGAAAACATATGGTATCTGTCTTTCTCTGACTGACTTATGTCACTTAGAATAATACCTTCCAGTTCCATCCACATCGCTACAAATAGCCAGATTTCATTCTTTCTCATTGCTATGTAGTATTCTATCGTATATATATATACCACATCTTCTTTATTCATTCGTCAGTTGATGGACACTTAGTCTCTTTCCATGATTTGGCTATTGTCGAAAGTGCTGCTATAAACATCGGGGTACACATGCCCCTATGCATCAGCACTCCTCTATCTCTTGGGTAAATTCCTAGCAGTGCTATTGCTGGGTCATAGGGTAGTTCTATTTCCATTTTTTTGAGGAACCTCCACACCATTCTCCAGAGCAGCTGCACCAGTTTGCATTCCCACCAACAGCATAAGAGGGTGCCTGTTTCTCCACATCCTCGCTAGCATTTATAATTTCCCGATTTGTTCATTTTAGCCACTCTGACTGGTGTGAGGTGGTATCTCAGTGTGGTTTTGATTTGTATTTCCTTGATAGGGAAGTGATGTTGAGCATTGTTCCATGTGTCTGTTGGCCATCTGGATGTCATCTTTGGTGAAGTGTCTATTCATATCTTCTGCCCATTTCTTCACTGAATTATTCGTTTTTCAAGTGTGGAGTTTGCTAAGTTCTTTATAAATTTTAGATACTAGTCCTTTATCTGATATGTCATTCACGACTATCTTTTCCCATTCTGCCGTACCTATTCACTCCTTGATTTGGCTCTGCTACATGGCCTTGTGAAATTGCCCCCTTCAAACTCCTGTAGCCATTTCTCTGGCCCTCTCTGCCATCATGTCTTATTTGCTTAGAATTACTATTTTACTTTATGGAGCCCCTGCAACATGGAGGATAACGTCTCTGGCTGAGAGAAGAGTAAGAAACTGAGTAACAGAAGGCATGGAAAAGAAACCCAAATGAAAATTAGTCTCTTGCCCCACCAGGTGGTCACAGTCCAGTAGAGTGAAGAGGAAGCAGAGAATAGACAGTAAAACGAGGGCATGAACGAAGAACTTAACAGGCTGGGTGTAGTAGGCACCAACCTACAGGTCCCCATACAAAATTGTTTTAGATTGTTGGAGAGACTGCTTTTAAATTTAGTCTCCAGAGCCTGATTAATGAGAGGAATTATTCCCAGATCCGAAGCTAATATATGAGACTTTTACTTCCTAATTGTGCCTTACCTAGTGGATGGAATGTAACAGTTACACAACTAATTAACGAAGAAAGAGAGGTGGTGGGAAGCAGACATGGGAAGAAAGAAAGGGCAGAAGAAACAAGGGAGGGGAGGAGGAAATGGTGTCTCTTATATTTTTAAAAGATTTTATTTTTTTAAGTAATCACTACACCCAATATGGGCCTTGAACTTACAACCCCAAGATTAAGAGTCACACACTCTACCTACTGAGACAACAAGTCTCCTTGGTGCCTCCTATTTTTAATGACCCACTCTAAAACCATAAATGTTTTCCTCACACATTTACTCAGTAGGAAATTAGACCATAAATATTCTAGGGATGTTGGAATGAAGTATATAATACTGAAATGCTACAGAGTATAATGCTATTGTGTTCCCTCTTTGTCTAACACCTGTGTGGGTATCTTGAGCATCTGTCCAAAATATTTTTGATTAGTTAGGATGAGTATATACATTGCATCTCTGAGTGGCAAAGGACATCTATGCTGTGTCCAATCCATGTGTCCAACTATGGTTAATATAGATCCCTGCAAGAGGTTGTAAAAGGGATACTTTTTCACAGATTCCCATGAACTGCATCTAAGCAGTTATATAATTAACATAATTTTCACTTGTGGAAACTTGGTCTCCTTCTCATGATATTTCTGGCCTAAGATAGATAGCTTCTTTTCAATGGGAAGAATGGATCATCGCTGTTGAGGAAGCAGCGAGGTATAGTGGGTAGCTGCCAGAGGAAGCATTTCACCAGCTAGCCATTTTTATTCTTCTCTGTCCTGTGAATCCTACTCCATACATGTATTCTGTTTTCCAATAGTCCAAGTAAACAGAGAGAAATGCCATAGACTGAATGTCCCTCATTTAGGGTTAACATGAAAATGATTGCGTTTTAACGGGCCCAGTCATCCAGCAGAACTGTGAGGGTGGGGGCAAGGAGTTAAGGAGTGGACAGAGCCAGTAGGCTACGTGCAGGACAACACGTGCCACCGACACCCACTTTACATGCAGCTCTAATTTGAAAACTTCCAATAAGCAAGTTACATGAGGACTCCTCTCTGCCCTTAAGAAGCTGACAATCTAAAGAGATTGTATTAACAGATATTTAACAGATAATAGATAGACTGATCACACAGGATGGTTTTCCATCTATTCTAAGAGGTCTCTGACCCTGCCATTTATTTTATATCCAATGGCGCTGTTTAGTTCAAATCAAGACTCTCTTTTATCTGAATTACGAAAGGTGTTCTCCTTGTTCTTCCCCTTCTGAAAATTTTCAGAAAAAATAGTCAAAATATTTCAAAGTTGCTAGAGAGTGGAACCAGGATGTAGTGGGAGAAAACCAGAGGCTGTTGTTTTTCATTATAAAGCTTGAAAATATGCTGTTTAAAAAAACAAAACAAACAAAACCTGTGAGCATATGTTTATTTGATGAACATAAAAAATGAATTTGAAAAGAAATAAATTAAGTGCAGATATACTTCAGGTACTATATTAAGTAAGAAGGACATAAAGATGAATAATGGCCATCTCTGATTTCAAATTCTTACACTCTAATAAAACCTAGGACACAATCAGAAGGTTTTCTTTCTTTTTTAAAAAAATATTTATTTATTTCTGAGGGCGAGAAAGGGCAAGGGGGGAAGGGGCAGAAAGAGGGAGACAGAGGATCTGTCAGCATACAGCCTGAAGTGGGGCTCAAACCCAAGAAACACAAAATCGTGACCTCAGCCAAAGTTAAGAGTCGGACGCTTAATGACTGAGTCACCCAGGCACCCCAGAAAGTTTTTCTTTTTCAAACAGCTCACAGTAACTATGTCTTATAAGGGTTTATCTCTTCTACTGCAGTGGAAGGGAGTTCTGATTAATCGAAGCTTCTGATTAGCTGGGTTTTAATTACTCAGAAGATAAAATGTCTCTCCCACTTTGCCTCCTTTCATTTGTCTCTATAACTTTCCCTGGCACATCAGACCTATCTTGTGCGGGAGGGGCAGGAAGAAGAACTGACCCTGCTTTTGAGCAGGAGGAGTGCACACTGAGGACCGCTCTGCACCGGCCTGCTGCTGCTAAGCACACTGGTCTCACTGGCCAGGAGTAGCAGACTGTGCTCCCAGGTCCAAGCCACTGATCGCATCTAAAGTGTTATGCTTGAAATGCAGAGAAAGAGAGGAATGTACTTTTTGGAAAATGTATTTTCACCATAAAACTTCTGAGAAAGTATAAACTGTAAACTAGTTAACATTTTTCCTCTGGACAGCTGGTCAGATATAAAAGTGAGCTGGTGAAAGCTCTTGTAAATGTGATCTCCAGGGCAGAGCAATTACAGAGCACAAACAGCTTCATAAATATTAACGGCTGACCAGTTAAATGAGATAACCTCTGTCTTTTATTTCACTTGGGGGAGCATGCAGTCTGGAGCGGGAAACTGTCTTCTAGAATGACACAGGAGTTGGATTTTGAAGCTCATGTATCCACAGAAAATTTACTTGTCCTGAGATTCAGTGGTTTGAGGAGTCTGGCTTTCAGCAACTACTACAAAGAAGAAAAAAAAGAAACACTAATAATTATACTGCTATCAATTTGTACAATCCTTTGTAGTTCATCAAATGTCATGGAAATGATGACTATAGACCAATGGTTCTCACATTAGAAATAGGAGGCATGAAGAAAATGATGATGGCCAAGCTCCAACCATACCAATGAAAGTAGAAGCACTTGGGGTGGGGCTTTGGCACTGGTATTTTTATAACCATCCCAGGTCACTCTAATGTGGTTAGCAGTGTCTGGGAGAATGTTAAGAATAGTAAGCATGGTTTGGTGGAAAAGCTGGGGAGATGAAACATGCTAGTCCTTCATTTGCTGGCCGTATGACCATGGATCAGAAACTCAGCCTCTTTAAACCTCGGTTTCCTCATATGCAAAATGAGGATAATAATCTTTGATAAGTCCCTTATAGAGAATTTTAAGGCTCAGAAGAGGTCCCCTTAAAACACTTTGCAACTATGACACTCTGATCAAATATCAGCTCTGAGAATATTCGGACCCTACTTCTAACACATGGAAGGCATATCATTATGATCATCAAAACCCAGATGGTTTCCTCTTTAAGGACCCACCAACAGAATGAAATTCCAAGAATGGAAGGAGCAAAAAGTGAGAAAGAGGATTCTGGAAGAAGGAATCCACAAAATCTCCATTGTCCTAAAATCCCAGCCCTAGAAACTTACATATTTTGTTTGAGATCCAATCGGCCATGCTCTTTGAGTACTGGATTCAGGCTATGATGGGGATAAACTGCTTGGTACAGAGTAGACACTTGAATGTCAATCGGAATACTGTCTAAAATCTCACTATTAATAAATCCTCTCATTATAAGGTTGAGTCTATGTATGTAGGCACAATTTGAAGCCTACAGGTATAAAGGTGTGGAGGAAAGAAGGATGTGTTAGCCATGAAAGATATGGAACCAAAGGTCTGGCCACAAAGGCTAGATTATTAAGTCATTATTAATCACCATCCCAGGGACTGTCTAAGACACAGGACAGTATCTGCCTAAAACCCTCTTTACCTAGGACCAAAGGCCTTACCCTCTAAGCATAATCTGCTGGGTTCCTGCCAATCACTACAATCTAACTGGTGTTAAAGAATTATAATCATTGTCGTAGCAAATAGAGATCAAGGGACCCTGGGGGATGCCTTCAGGAGGAGATGGAGTCTGAGTTAAACTTGAAGGCGGACAGGATTGAACAAGATGAACAAAGAGGGTATGTTAATAAAGCAAACAGCAAGATTAAAGGGAAAATCACAGGCCCAAATAAATGAGACAACACTAATTGTAATCTGTTCTCAGATAAGAAGGGCCAGCTGGCAGATTGTGTGGGAGGAAAGCAGTCCCTAGACAGGTCAGCGTGACAGTGGCACTTTTCTCTGTCATGTTCCTGAGAGTAGATGATTTCCAGCCAAATTGATTAGAGAGATTCATATTTTTAGTGGAGAAAACAAGCAGCTTTCCATTGTAAAGTCACAAACTTACTATCCATCATTCAACAACTACTCATTCCACAAGTATTTGGTTTTGGAAGGCTTTGGGTTGGGTTTTTGTAGGGTTTTCTGTATTTGTTTTTAGCATCTTCTGTGAGTAAGGCTCTGTGCTAAGTAATGAGGACTCCGTGCTGGACAATTCATGATTCCTGCCCCCAAGGAGCTTACAACAATCCTGCCATTGAGAAACCACCAGGACGGTCTGTGTGACCCTGGACAAATGACTCACCTTCTTGAAGCTGCAGATTTTAAAAATTTAAAGTGGGGTAATATTTATAAGCACTTCATAGGGTAGTTAAAAGTATTTAATAGGATAATGAATATAAAGCACTCAGCCAAGTGCCAGGCACATAATAAGCACTCTATAAATATTAACTATTGTTATTCCTGACCCACGTCATTGGGCTTGGTCAGGACAAGAAAATGGGAGGGATAGGTTATTCTCTGGTGCTGAGCCCACTGTTAGCACTCAACCAGCAGGCTCTCCCGACCAAATGAACATGGATTTGGCTGCATTCCACAACTTCAACCTTGCAAGTTCAGTTTCTAAGCTTCTCCTGGAGAGTTGCTCTCACAGAGTTGATGAAATGCGACCGGTCATGCTTACATTTTAAGCCAACTACGCCCCTGCCATATGCCTGACATATGTGCTCCCACCATAAACAACCGTGTATGGGGGGAAAAAAAGGAAAGAAAATGACAGTTGTTGCCTTTCCAGTGAAGAGGATGGGGATAACCTACAATGCAGACATTGCGATTTACAAGAAGTAAAAGGAGCCCTTGGAATACTCAGGCTGGAGTGTTTCCACTTGGACGCAGCAGCTGTGGGCCAGATGGTCGCTTGTGGGCAGATCCAGGCTGGGAACCTGAGCATGGCTTGTGATGATGAGGAAGACCAAATGCAAAACAAAACTTGCTTTCCTTTGGAAAATATTGCCTCAGCTTGCCGAGGGACTTTACCTCATCAGTAACCACAGTCAAGTGAGGGTGATTAATAAGAGATGGTAAAGATGAGTCTCTCTCTGCTTATCCTCGAACAAAGGGAGCCTGTGGACTCCTACAGGGCTCTTATTTCTGGCAGTGAGGCAGGTAATAGGTAGGATTTGGTCTTAGATGATTCAAAGGCAAGATGGTTTTAAGACTCAGTACCTTTGGTGCTTAGAGATTTGGCTTCCTTCAAAGGAAAAGTTCTTTGAGAGATTTAGGTTTTTTCAAGGCAACATTTTTGGTCTTATCTTCATGATGCAGCGTTCCTTTATCTGAGAGCTCCTTACAGCCAAGGACCACTTTTAGCAACTGTTGTAGGGGTGACACTGTGTTCAATAAACGCTGTGTGTGTTTACGTTTTCATGTGCATGCTTGCATGTGTGTGTGTGTGTGTGTGTGTGTGTGTGTGTGTGTGTGTGCATTGAGGGGCCATGGAATGAGAGAGAGAAACAAATGAAGGAGGAGGGAAAAGGGAAGAAGGCAAGAAGGATATGGGTAAGAGGAGAAAGGAAACAAAGGGATGACAAAGGCAGCACGTAGACCATGGGCCACAGAAGCCAGATAGGGCACAGATCTCTTGATAGATGTAAATACAGAAGGTCTGACCTAACAATGGTTCTACTTAATGGTTTTTCAATTTCAGGATGGTGTGAAAGCCACATACACCAGTAGAAACCATGCTTGGAATTTTGAATTTGGATCTTTTCCCAGGCCAGCAATATGCAGTTTGATCCTCTCTCATGATTCTGGGCAGTGACAGCCTCAGCTCCCAGTCAGCCACGCAATCACGAGGGTCAGCAATGATAGAATCACAGCCATCCTGTATCCACACAACCATTCTGTTTTTCACTTTCAGTACAGTATTCAATAAATTACCTGAGATATTCCATGGTCTATTATAAAATAGGCTTTGTGTTAGATGATTTTGCCCAACTATAAGCTAACATAAGTGTTCTGAGCACGCCTAAGGTAGGCAAGGCTAAGCTACTAAATGTATTTTCCACTTAGGATATTTTCAACTTAAAATAGGTTTAACAGGATGTAATTCCACCGTAAGTGAAGGAAGATCTGTATGGGGAGATTTCAGTCTCTTCAGCAGATGATTGAAGAACTACCAGACATCTGTTCCTCCCAGAAAATACCAGTGCAGATCGCCATTGTACAGACAGCAGTCCCAGGAACTGGGAGAAATGGACTAGAGAATAAGAGGAAAATCCTGAATGGGTCAGAGCTTTCCATCTGAATTGACCATGATCACGTGGAAGTGACTAGGTCAAGTGATCTGCAGCAATTGGAATAGAGGGTCAAAACAGAAAGAGACCCACTAGGAAAAATAAAGTTTATTTTTGCATAACTGAAAACTTAGGGGTGCCTCATGGCTCAGCTGGTTAAGCATCTGACTCTTGATTTCAGCTCAGGTCATGAACTCATGATTTGTGAAATCAAGCCCCATGTTGGGCTCTCTGCTAATGGTGCAGAGCATTCTCGGGACTCTCTCTCTCCCTCTCTCTGCTCCTCTCCCCCCTAACTCAAAATCAATAAAATACATTTTAAAAAATCTTAAAAAAAGAAAAGAAATTTTCACATCAGCTGTTTGCTGCCAAAATGTTTCAATTTAATTGATGTAGACAAGTATTTGTTGAGAGCCTGCTATGATATCTGAAAATCCATATGTTTCCCATGTGCAAAACTGTTTTGCTTTGAGCTGGGAATTAAATCAATCCTGGACTTTCTCAGTGGTGAATCAGACATTCGCTTTTCTAAAGGCAGAGTCTAGAAATTACAATCTCTCAAATGCTGTCCAGCTAGGGGAATGATGGTTGCAGGGTTTCTGCAGCATAACAACACTATGTATCTCCACAGCACTTTTCAACTACAAAGTATGAAACTGGCATTCTCATCCACTTACTGAAGAAAGGGGGAAATGGAGAGGAGAGACCTTAATAAAGGACTTGCTAAGGACGGTTACTCGATAGCAAAATAAGGACCCCAAGCCTCACCTTATCACTGACTGTCCATTCCATTGCATCTGCTACTCATGGGTCCAGTTAGTAGGCTTAGTTTTGCAGGTTTTGAAATTAGATTTGTTAACAGTTCGCTCAAAGATTATTAGGTTCTGGAAGATGAGTTTGTTGAACCCATTCATAAAACACTAAGTTCAGCTGGGTTGGGGAGAAAAAGTCCCTGGTTCTAGATGGAGGACAATTATCCACTCAGGAGACTCTGGAGTTATCTGGAAAGCACAAAACAGAGGATATGTGTGGCTTGTGTGTGTGCACGCATGTCCGTGCCTGTGTTTCTCTTTCTTTCTCCACTTATTGTTTGAGGTATGCTAACCTAACTAAACACCTTGCTGTATCTTGAAGCAGTGGCCAAGAGGGACCTAGGGTGCCTTAGGTCTTGCTGTAAGAACGCATACTCATTACTCTACTTTGGGTTCCTGGAGGAAGGGCCAACTTTTCCCTTTATCCCATCTTGTGCTGAGAAGGTTATGCCATTCAATGGGAGAGCCACCCAGGTCTAGTTGTGGCAATGTCTACTTTGCCATAGATCAGTATGGCAGATTGCTGTTTTGGACCCTTGGCGTGTGTCTGTGAAATGCTGGGGCAAATAGAGGCTGAAGTTCAATAAGCCTTTGTCTATGGAATGGGGGGAGGAGGCAGGCACCTCTACAGGTCCGAGATCTGTGTGCCCAGGAGGTCACAGGCCTGGGGTACACTGCTCCTTTAGCTATCAGAGGCAATAGGCAGGTGAGGATGACAAAGATTCGTGGTTTGAATGGACAAAGCAAAGCAAAGTCAACCAATGCTATGTACTAGTCTTAGGATCAAAAAATATAAAGTGATGTGGCAGTGTGTGTGAATATGGTCATTGCGTTCAGAAAATGCTGGTTTAAAGTTAAATGGGACTCTTTATCCCAAGATTAGAGTTTTGATATGCTAATATTACTATGAGAGGAATAAAACATTTACAACATTTTCCAAATGTACTTGACCATAAAGCCATTTCAAGAAGTATCTACAAGTTCTCATTTTAAGAAAGAGAGACATAGACCAAGAGGTATTGTAAACTGAATATTTTCAAGCAAGGGTATTATTAAGCTATGGGAGCCTGATAAATTGTCCTCCTCTCAAGGGACAAAAAGACAGTGCCGAGAAACTACTGGGCTCCTCCCTTGAAGAAATTTTTTTTTTGCACCTTGATTCCCTCTATTTTCTATACCATACCAGCTGCTGCTTTTCTCTTAATATAATATCTTTCTGTGGACAATATGACCCAGCGAGTGGGTAACCATTTTGTTTATATCAAGTACAATTCCTTCATACTGGTTTAACAGATAATAACAATATAGATGATTTTAAAAGTGAGATAATATGCATTGAGTGATTTTTATTCATGAAACACTACACTAGGCACTTTACACGCACTACTTACTGTGTTCTTCTAGGGGCTACTATTTTTTCTCATATTATGGAGAAGAAACTAAGGCTCAGACAGGTCAAGTCACTCTCCCAACATCACATAGCTAGGATGGGATAAATTTGGAATTTTAACCAGTTATGTTTAATGTAGGTACCTGGTAGTTAACTAGTATGATATTCACCTTCTCTGTCTCTTGATCACCCTGACTGGGCTTGAGAGATAGCTAAATGTTATCGATGAACATGAGCATACCCATATGTTCTCAAAGTTGGAGGCAGAGAAGCTTATGAAAGTGAGAGTTAAAAGTGTCCATTATTGGGGTGCCTGGGTGGCTCAGTTGGTTAAGCATCTGACTTCAGCTCGGGTCACAATCCCCCAGTCTGCTCAGTCTGTGAATTAGAGCCCTGCATCAGGCTTTGTGCTGATAGTTCAGAGCCTGAAGCCTGCTTCAGATTCTGTGTCTCCCTTTCTCTCTCTCTCCCTCCCCCGCTTGTGGTCTGTCTCTTTCTCTCTCTCAAAAATAAACATTAAAAAAAAATTTTTTAAGGGCACTTTGGTGGCTCAGTCAGTTAAGTGTCTCACCTCGGCAGCTCAGGTCATGATCTTGCAGTTCATGAGTTGGGGCCCTGCTTCGGGCTCTGTGCTAAGCTCTGAGCCTGGAGCCTGCTTTGGATTCTGTCTCCCTCTCCCTCTGCCCCCCCCACCTGCTCGCACTCTGTCTCTCTCTCTCTATTTGAAAAAAAAAAAATTATAAAAAATTTTTAAGTGTCCATTATGCTGCACAGCAACAGTTAGAATTATTTCTTAGACTCATAGAGATATGAGGAAAGAAAGTAGAGACAGTAAAAGTGGCCAAAAACATGTCTCCAGAATTAGCTAAACACCTATCGGCACTTAAGAGACAAGACAAAAGCATATGAGATTGGAAAGCTGGCAAGAAAAGGTCTTTCTTTGATGCGTTTCAACATCTTCATTAATTTATACATTTAGCATAAACCCAAATTGTACAATAACTCTATGTTCTAAACCAGAGGAATTTTATAGACTTTTTCCTTCTTAGTGAATTGAGTTTTTGAAGTCTGTAAGATTATAAATACTGGATCATATTAAGCAGTCTCTTTTATGTATGTACATAAGCATGTATTTATGTATTTTCCGTACCACTTTTATACAAAAATTTAAACCACCCATTTGTTTTTAAAATGTGTGTTAAAAAGAATAAAATTATAGGAAATTTGAATCATCATATTTTTATACTATCTGCAGTCAATTATACAATAGTTAGCATTATAATGTTCTCGTTACCCAAAACATATACGTTTGAATAACTATTTCTGTTTTTAAAAATAGTTTGTTGCTAATAATTAAGCGAAAGATAAAAAAAAATGCATGGATTTTGGATTTGGGTTTGTATATTTTTTAAGTATACCTATTTTGGAGCTTATAATATGTGATATGCAGCATATAATATATGACACTGGGATTGTTTCAGCTACAGAGAGCTACCTTGCCCAAAGTCATTCCTTTCCGGGAACATTTTAGATACAAGGATTAGTCAACATGGGGGATAAGGTGGTTTCAGTGGGGACAATTCCAATAGGCCATTTTAAATGCTCCAAATCTCCCCAAAGCGTAGCCAAGACTGTCAGTGCATCTGCATCACGGCTCAAATTTACCTCCGTCTAATCCTGTTATTTTTTTCTTTTCCTTCTACAGATTTTGACAGCAAGTTCAACACATAATAAAGGTCTTGGCCTCTAAGCTCCGTATCAGAGAACCCAGCTTGTGACTTACAAGTTGAATATAAGATTCTTGAAAGCAGGGATCTTTGTCAATCTTGCTCACAGATCCCAATATGTTTCTAGTGCCTAGAACAGTATCTGGCAAATAATCAATTCTAAATAAATACTTGATGTTTACTTAAGGCTTCGTCTGCACGGTGCCTAATGCCAAAGAATAAAATAAGATACTCGTAAAAATGGGATTGAACTTCCAAACCCACAGTCCCCGATAGCTTTTACTACAAATCAGTCAACCTAGAGAAGCAGAGCTACACAGAGAGAATAAATACCAACTTCACTCATTCTTTCAACATTCATTGAGGGCCTACCATGTGTCAAGCACTAAGTGGAAAAAAAGATAAAAGAAACAATGCCTCTTCTCAAGTAGCTCACCATCTATTAGTAAAATCAATGTAATCACTGATTGCACTGCAGAGGCAAGCACAATGACAGTGAATGCAAGAGGTTGTCAGAACACATGGGAAAAACAAAACAAAATAGTAAACCCTACCTAGAGAGAAGTCTTCTCAGAGAAAGTGGCATCTGTGGGTGATTTGGTGGGAGAACTGCCTGCCATTAAGAGCACAGACTGAAGTCCATGCATCTGGGTTCAAATCCCAGCATCACACATCAGAGGCAGTAGTCAGATAACTTAACCTCTGCCTCACTCATCTTTAAAATGGGAAAAATTAGAGTATCATAAGGGCTGAACGAGTCAATGTCTGTGAAGCATTGAGAACATCTGTTCAGTAGTAAACTCTCACTGTTAATTAAATAGCTATAATTAAAATAGATAATAGGATTATCCCAGTGGGGACTCTTCCCAAATAGAGGGATTAGCAAGTGTAAAGGCCAGAGATGTGAGTCTGGAGCCTTCAGGGACTTGCAGAGCACTTAGTATGTTTAGGAAAATGAGGACAATGGTGTGAACTGAGATGGAACGAGAGAGAAAAGCAGTTGGGTAGAAGGGAAGCCGTCAATGGAAGCCATCTCCTGGAAGCAGATGCACACCCACCAGGTCAAGATCATAAATTTCTATAAAGGGAAGGCCTGTTGAAGGGTCCTGGTGTTTAATGTCTGAAAATTCCTCTGAAAACTTTGGACCAAGTCTGAAACACTCAACGAATATCACAATCATCTGAATATTGGAGCTTCTGTGAATGTGCAAATTGAATCTTAGAGTCTAAAGAGAACATGAAACTTCCCTTTTCATAGAATTTTCTTTGCTTCTCTGAAAGCGATCATTCAGTGTGAGGCCACTAGTATCTCTGAGGAAAAACATAGTATCCGGAGTATTTCATTTTATACGTTTGTATATTACTGTGGAATCAGTAGGTCGATGTCAAAATGTTCTGGGAATATTTACTTAACCTCAGATATTTAAGAGGATGAAATGTTGGTTTCAGAAATAAGGAGAAACTACTAACTACCATTAAAGGAACTGCCTTCTTACTTGGTCATGTCTTGATTGCACATGCATCCCATTTCCTCTTGCAAAAAGTAAAGAATATTGTATGAGTCTGCCCAAGCTGCCATATCAAAATACCACAGGCTGGGGAGCCTAAACAACAGAAATTTATTTCTCACAGTCCTGGAAGTTGGGAAGTCAAGATCAAGGTGCCAGAGAACTCAGTTTCTAGAGAGGTCTCTCTTTCTGACTTGCAGATGGACCGCCTTCTTGCTACATCCTCAAGAGATTTCCTCAGTGTGTGGAGGGGAGAGGGATGGGTGGGGGTAACAAAATGGTGCTCTGGTGTCCCTTCTGAGAAGGACGCTAATTCTATAGGATCAAGGCCCCACTCTTTTGACCTCACTTAACTATAAATATTACTTTAGGGTCCTCATTTTGAAATATAACCACACTGTGAGTTAGGGCTTGAAGACATGGAATATGGAATTTAAGAAATTTAAGGGGCATCTGGGTGGCTCAGTCAGTTAAGCATCTGACTTTGGCTCAGGTCATGATCTCGTGGTTCATGGGTTTGAACCCCGTGTCGGGTTGTGTGCTGACAGCTCAGAGCCTGAAACTTGCTTTGGATTCTGTCTCCCTCACTCTCTGCCCATCTCCTGCTCATGCTCTGTGTCTTTTTCTCTCTCAAAAATAAATAAACATTAAAAAAACAATTTTTAAGAAGTAAAACAGGTGAACGTAGGGGAAGGGAAAAAAGCAGAGAGAGAGAAGGAGGCAAACCATAAGAGACTCTTAACTGTAGAGAACAAACTGTTGGTTGCTGGAAAGGAGGAGGGTGGGAGGATGGGCTAAAATGGATGATGGGTTCTAAGAAGGGCACTTGTTGGGATGAGCACTGAGTGTTAGATATAAGTAGTGAATCACTAAATTTACTCCTGAAACCAATATTACACTATATGTTAACTAACTAGAACATAAATAAAAACTTGAAACAAACAAGCAAAAGATATGAATCTGGGTGGGGTAGACCCAAACTTTCAGTCGATAAAAAAAATATACTCCCGGGGCACCTGGGTGGCTCAGTCAGTTAAGCGGCCGACTTCAACTCAGGTCATGATCTCACGGTCTGTGAGTTCGAGCCCGCGTGGGGCTCTATGCTGACAGCTCAGAGCCTGGAACCTGCTTCAGATTCTGTGTCTCCCTCTGTCTGCCCCTTCCCTGCTCATGCTCTGTCTCTCTCTCTCTCTCAAAAATAAATGAAGATTAAAAAATATTAAAAAATATATATGTACTCCCATAACTCCCTCTTGAGTGCTCTGAAATGCTGGAAATTTCTAGTTGAAATGGACTGAGTGTAATTATGATTAAATAAACATTTTGTGTGGTTGGCTTTAACTTCATCCCACAAACAAACTCTGACAAATATGGATGACCCAATCAGTGTCTCCCGTACACTGGTGAAAGATACGGTAGAAATGCCAATACTGTAAAGAATTTTCTCTGTGAGCTACTTGTACGTTTCACCATTTCGTCTCAATATAAAACAGATAGCAAGTCGTTGTCTTGAAAAATATACCAGTTGGACCTAAATGGCTATGTTCATATTTCCCAATAAATAGATTATACAGTCCATTTACAAGGAAGATCCGAAAGGATTATATGATTCATGAATTATCTTGAGAATTGGACTTTAACATTTTGATAGAAAATCCAGCATCCTTTCTCTTTCCTGAGTCCCCAAGACAGGCCAAGACCATCTTTATGCTGCCTTGCCAAGTCTTCTAGGGTTCACTTAATGAGGACCACTTTCACTGAGATAGAATTGTTGTCATGATGTGTGAGATCACACTGGAGCAGAACCAGGAAAGACATGAAACAAGCTGGCCCCCCTGCAGCAATGTAAAACTCAAATTCCACTCCCTTGGCCCGCGTGCTTTTGTGCATTGAGCATTTCCATGTCTGACTAACCTAAGGCAAAAATACTTCGCTCCTCTTCTTGTGGAAATAGAACAAGAATTTCAGGTTTGCTTTCAAATACATACTGGGATGCAGAAGGACCCCATGCATTAGGCAGTTTTTTCGGCAGAAAAACATTTGGAGCAATGGCAGAGTGGAGGCTGTTTCCATTTCAAACTGCATTGCAGGGCTCATGGTTAAAGCACAGATTCCAAAAGCATTGCTTCGAAATGCACAGGCCTGCCTGAAATAGTTTGAGCTCAGTGTCTCTCTTTTCTGCCTTTCAAATTTTTCTACATTCCTATTCTTTCACTCTTTATCATTCTCTTCTCTCTTCTCTCTTCTGTTTCTTTCTTTGCTTTCTTTTTCTCCCTTTTTCTTTCTCTTTTCTTCCTTCAAGTACTCTTCCTTCTTGACCATTCCTTTCATACTTCCCTGTCACCAGAATGTCATCAATTTCTTCCCTTACTTTATTTCTCTTTTCTTTACTTCTTCCATCTTTCCACCCGTCATATTTGGCAAAGTTTATTTGTAAAATGAAGTTAATGCCAGCCCAGACAATGTTTTATTTGACTGCAATTATACTAGATTCTTATTAACTAGAAAATTCTAGAGTTTCAGGATAATCCAAAGAGAACTATGAGTCTCTATTCTCTACTTTTGTCAAGGAGGGAAAGTAATGGATCTGCCATTGAGACATGAGTGAGACAGAGAGAGGTGGTGCGTATTCCTTTCACATGGCTGTTTCCCTGCCTTCCTTTCTTCCTTCTTCTTTATTTTTTCCCACCTCTATTTCACAATCTTCTCACTCTAATCATTCTTCAGGGTGAGTACAGAGGGTATTCTACCCCATGTTATTGATCAGAAAACTAAAACCCTGAGGGATTATTTAGCTCAAGTGTGGCATAGTTAGTGAGCCTACTCATTCTCATGATGTGAAAACTGATTCATGAGCTGTTCCCTCATCTCAACCCTGGTCACAGGTACAGAAATTATTCCAACACCTCAATCAATCAGTAGCCTATAACTTGAACAAAATAACAGAAGAATAATGCTAAAATAACCCCATCAAGAAGCACGGGTATGGATTCATAAGTCACTTCATAAGTTTACTCTTTGCTTATGTGTGTGCTAGGCATTTAGATACAACCATGGATAAAACTAATCCACGTTTTATTCAGTCGATTATAGTCTAAAAGTAGTTTTTTTTTCTTATTTGAGAGACATGATGTCATTGAGATTTATAGTCAGGCAGATCTGGATTCCAGTCGTCACATAACTTCTTAATGGCTATGTGACTTCAGACAATTACTTAATATCACTAAGTCTTTGGTTCCTCACTCATAAACTAGAAATAATTACTACCTTCAGAATGGCTGCAATTACAAAAGTAATATGCAGATTATGGTGCCTGGCACTAGAGATAGCAAGTTACAATAAATAAAGAAGAATTTGATTGGGAGGAGGTTGCACAACTCTGTAAATTTACTAAAAATCATTGAATTGCATATTTTAAAAGGGTGAATTTTATGATATGTAAATTATACTTCAATAAAGCTATATATGTAGCTATTTATATGTGCAAGCAGACATGAAGTCACCAGGTAGACAGAAACAGTTTAATCAAAAGAGGAATCAAAGTTTTGGTGGGTGAGTGTTGGGTCACCTGGGTGACTCAGTGGGTTAAGTGTCAGGCTCTTGATTTTGGCTCAGGCCATGATCTCACGGTTTGTGAGATCAAGCCCCACATTGGACTCTGCACTGTGCAGAGCCTGTGTGGGATTCTCTCTCTCCCTCCCTCTTTCTCTCCTCTCTCTTCTCTCTCTCTCTGCCCCTCCTCTGCTTGTGCTCTCTTTATCTCTCTCAAAATAAATAAATAAACATTTCCAAAAAAAGGTTTTGGCTGGTGAGTTTTGAATTCATGTTAGGAATTTTGGATGTAATCTATGAGATAGTAAAGAAAATTAAGTGCTTATGAGCCAAAGGTAAAAAAAAAAAAAATGAAGTGTGCCTTGCTGATGTAGACAAGAAGAGAAGATGGAAATCCACTGCCAAACCACATTAGATGTGATAAGGACCTGATTACCAGCAAGGAGCGCAGCGGTAAGACATCTTAGAGGGGACGGGGCACTGGGGAGGACCGGGGAGAATGTGGTTGGATGGTGGTTAGTAGAGGATCATGTTGACTGACTACCAAGAAGAGTGCAGAAGAAGAAATGAAAATGACTCAGAACTTGAACTTGGATGTTAAATTTTAGGTAGATTGCATCTAAATTGCTGATGACACGTATGGATGGATGTTCAGTAGAGATTACTAAAATATGGGTCTGAAACTCTGGAACCAGAGACAAGAATTCATGTGGAAAATAGTGCTCATTGAATGCTGAGCTGCAAATCAGACCTCAATTTTGCACAGAATTCCTAACCCCCTAACCTCCTTGCCTGAGGCTCTTGTTTGATCTCAACATTACCAAAATTACTCGCGTGGGAATGAGTCTTTTTCAGAGGAGGATGTCTGAAGCTGTCATCGAATTCTCAAAGAAGTCTGTGACCCCAAAAATGTTAAGAACCACTGGTCTAAGCAATGTCAGTTAATGAGAGAAACCAGAGGGTTGTTTGAACCTGCTCATTCTCTTCTTCTTTCCAAAGTCTGGCTCAGGTGAGTGCATAAAAACACACGCCGCGGCCCTGTTGTTGGTGCATGGTGACAGTCTTCGCTTCCATATTTACATTTCGGCTTCCGTCTCATGCTCCAGGTTCCAGAGAATTTATTTGTGGTTGTTCTGGTTACTATCCAAAGAGAGAGACGTTTTTAAAATGCTCTGCTAGTTCATATTTAGTTATGAAGAAGTATACTGAAAAGCATTTCTAAGCTGGAATATCTCTGTTAATTGCATGGACACATCTAAGATCAGCTTCCTGAGAGTGAAGTATGGATGAGAAATCCAGGATGTCATATGACGTGAGTTTAAAGAAATGGAAAATTAAAAAAAATTATATCCAGTCATTATTCTATGCCATTAGTGTGGGATTAAAAGGCAAGTTAGTGAAGAACATTTAGGAATTCATTGTTTCACCAACTAGTAAACCTAAATCAGAAAAGTTGAAAAATAGCTCAGATGCTTTTTGTTGAAACAGCTCGTCTTCCTTTATAACTCAGTTTCGCCTTTTCCTTGAAAAAATATTAAATCTAAAATGTTGTAAAGGTGCTTTAATTAGGCTATGTGATACAAAGCATGGTTCAGCGAGGGAAACACAGATGTCAAGGGACAGAAGCACACCTAATTGTATTGCTTTGTTAGCAACAGCTCTTTTCTGTACTCGGAAGCCATAGAATTAGGGCCAGCTGGAGGAACTCAGCCTTCCAAGCGGTTGGGTAAAAGGACAGAGTATCTGGCTTCCTCCATCGGTGCATGTCTCCACCACCTCGAGAACCAGTTGACTTTGCATTCGAAAAAGGATCCAGAGAATTGAGAACTCTCTAGGTTGCTGCCGTATCTGTTCATGGGTGTTAAAGGTAACTTGCAGAAGGGAGAAGAGAGACCAGGGGAAAGAGATCTCAGGATGGAAGGTCCAGGCTGTGCCCATCTTAGGTGCTCAGAGGCAGCAGAGCTCGGTTAAAAAGAAGCAAAGTGATGGTCAGAGTCACAGGACAAAACATTAAGTCTCAGGGGTAAGATAGGGATAGATTTTGGAGAATTAACAATAAAGTTCATTGCTGTCAGGAGAGAAGTCAGATGGGAGTAGGCACAAGGAATGGTTTAAGAAAAATGGATGAGAATGAAGATAGAAAAAGGCAAGAGTGTGCGCTGTGGCTTCCTTACGGCTGTGTTTGGGGCCCAGAAGAGGTTGAGTGACATAGATAACCTCAACCTCAACCATAGAGGTTGAGTGAAACCCTGGAATGCCTCTACATTTAACTCTTCTGCTGTCTGTAGTTTCAGAAACACTCAGAAGACTATTTATTTAGTCCATGCTTAAAGTCTTCAAGAAAGCTTACCATAGCAGTATATTTCATCTTCTGGCAACTCCAGCTTCTAGAAAGACATCCCTTTTATGAAGCTGAAATCTAACTCCCAATAGAAGATTGTAACAAGATCAGCCTCATGTCTACTGGCAAATCAGGGAGGCTCAGGTTCTTTCCATAACTTTAAGAGCCACCATCCCTGCCTCTGTTATAAATAAATGATGACAATGATAGAAATCAGTCCAATGGTTTTCAAACTTTGCATATATTTGATGTTCTAGTTACTAAACTACTTCTGAGGCTTCCCAAAGTGGTACCATGGATCTACGGGGTTTGAGCACTCTAGTCCTAAAGTCTAGATTTTATATAATTACTTAGGCTTGTTTACTGTGTAACATGCTTCCTGTCCCAAGCTCATTTTCTGGTTGAAGATTTCTGAGCAGAGCATAGGCTCTAAATATTTGTCTCCATGTAACGAGTAATACATCACCTTATATCTCATCCAAAAAGCAGTCCTGTGTGATCAATGTACAACTTTGAACCTGGTAAACATATTGCAGTTTGGGTAATTTGTGATTTTAGACGTATACCCATAAGAGACAAGTGGGAGCTATGCCATGGAGCACATGGAAGAGGGCACCCTTCTCCACACTTGCCTATATTTTCTACCCACCAGTCTGTTTTACCTCCCTGAAGACCTATACTGTAAACCTAATCCTGCTGCTTTATAGCAGCCGTTCAGATATTTTTAGGTAGCTTCATGCCAGCTCTACTCTTTTCTTCCCTGCATAAATGCCTCCAGGGCACTGAACCAGTCTTTGTACAACATGCTTTCCAGGCAATCACCAGCCTTGTCTCTTCTGTGCTCCATGTTGTCCATTTCTCAGAATATGGTGGCTAGAATTAAACAGAGCCAATCCAGGGACTGCCCCACCTTGAGGCTATAATTATGTTTACACAGCTTAGACCTATACTACCCCAAAATCATAATTAACCTCCATCTCTTACCCTGGTACTTTCATTTTGGAAACTACCTTACCGTGGTTATTAAGTAGCTACTGAATGTGACTATTGCAATTGGCCTTGTAACAGATCAAAGAGAAATAAGGTACAGTCCTGCCAAAAGGACTTAGAGGCTACTCAGAGACACAGATGTGTGTTCAAATGTATATAATTACACCCCATGGTCAACTGTTTCCAAAGTCAGGGAGCTAAGGCAGCTCACAGAAGAGAGGTGCTATATATGCTAAAGTGAGAAGATAATCATTCCAGAGAGAAAATGGTGCTTGGCAAATGAATTGCTGGCTAGAGAGAAGCCTAGAAATTCATTTATTTCACAAATATTTATTTTTACACTTATTATGTACAGAAACATAAAAGGGAAACTTAATTTAATTAGGACTCCGAGAATGTTCTGATATAAACTACTTTCCAACAATATCAAGGATTCCCCAAGTGTTCAAATTCTTTTCTAAACAGGCTTTCTGGAAAGGAGATGAGGATGCCAAAATCAATTAACACTTTCTTTGCAGTAGTACACTAAGGCCCAGTGATATGAAGGAGCATGAGATGTCTCAGCAATCACAGTGTGTTTGGAAACTAAGCAGAGGTGGGAAAGGATACAAGAAAGGAGCTTCAGCATCATACCAATGGGTTTGTACTTGACCTAGTAGGCAGTGGGGAGTTACTGGTGTGCCAGAAGAAGGGAAGTGGCAAGATCAACTCCTTACTTTGCAAAGGTCATGTCAATATTGCGAAAAGGAGAATCAGAAGTTAAGGGACCAGCTTGGATACATTGCAAAGGCCTATATAAGAGAAAATGACAGTCTGGGTTAAGCTGATAACACCGTAGGATCATATAAGAAACTGACTTGGGAACCACTACAGAGGTAGAATCAATGGTTTGGTTTTATATTGGATATAGGGATTGAAGGAGAAGAAAAACCAAGACATAAAAATAATGCATTTTGGTTACCCTTTATGGTAGTAAAAATGAACTAAGATCATGGCTAACAAAGTACTTGAAAAAGATGTAAAACTCTTTAATATGTAAGATATTTTTATTATCAGAAGATCTTATTACTAAATATTATTTTAGTTTAGTCTTTAGCAACAAGAAACAGGCCAAATGCATTGTGGATAAAGTAGAACCATGACAAAGAGAAAAATGCAACATACAGTTTTGAGTTTATTCACTTGCACCTGCGACCATGTTAACAACAGTATGGATTAGGCACTGCAGAGCAGGAGAGACCCAGAAATGAATCGACCACACTCTCTGAAAGCATCAAGAGGTTCTTGTTTGAGTTTTGTTAAACTCACCTATCTCGGTTAAGAAGCACCCTCTCAGAGCTACTCTAACCAAATTGTATAACAGTCCTTAAACAGAACTTTAGGTAAGAGGCAGAAAAAGTCTAAGTGTGTGAATCTGTTTAACTACCCCACCAATAAGCTTCCAAAGTGAGCTATTTGGTAATTAACAAAACATCTGTAATAGGATGAGTGTCTCAGGAGCAGCTGCTGCTTTCTTGGCCAGGGAAGGAGGTAGGGACATTGAGGGGGCAGGAGGTGGGGAATTTGTACATGAACTTAACTTGAGCCCAGCTGTTTCCCATTTGAAGAAAGGATAAAGGGTAGACACTGAGTCAGTGGGAAAGCATCAAGACAAAAGTGAAAAAGGACATGATATCAAATCACACTGGCCCTAAGTTGACTCAAGTGCATACCATTGGCATGTGGTGAGCAAAGCTTCCCTTCTCTCTGCAGTCCTGGGCGCTAGCCTTGGTTGCCAAAAAATGTCCCAGTAAAAATATTTATATGAAAACAACGCAAAGGCAGTGTTAAGAACACCGCTGACCTCTTACAGTTTGACCTCATCTCTCCACAGCAACAAGAACTTGGAATATCTCCCTCTCTCTGTGGATGATGCAAGACTCTTGGTTACTCTAGGTGGTTAGAGCACTTCCTCCTGGCTTTGAGCCTTTGCAGACTGGGAGGAGCATGTGGGAAGCACCAGTGGATTATAGGTCTCTCTCTATGGACGAAATGGTTCCTGCTGAAGGAAGCTGGGACAAGATTCAGGCTCTAGCTATCTAACTGGGAAAGGAAACTAGCTGATTTCAATCATTCATTCAATCAAGCAACTGGCAAATATTTATTGAGTACATACAATGGGCAAGGTGATAAGCTAAATGCAGGGGATGGTACATTGAAAAGGACAGACAAGGTCCCTGCCATCATAGACCTCATGATGTAAGGAGAGTAAATGACATGAAAATAATAAGTCTCGGACTGCCCATTCTTTTATGAGACTTTCTTAGTCTCTATCTTTAGTCCTACGTATGACTATTTTCTGCATTCTTTTCCTTTAGTATCTACTCAATCTCTGCCCCACTAGCTCACACCCTGTGCCCTTTTGTTCCTATTGATCAGAATTCTCTTTCTCTGTCCTCAGTACTCAATGAGAAACCCATCCAAGAGATTAGACAAGGGTCACTTCACTTAAGTAATGGCCAGGGCCAGGCCAGAGCTAGACTCAGAGGGGGTACTTTAAGCATAGGCCTGAGAAAAACCTTGGCCAACTTAAAAAGAAGGCAAGGCATGTCTTTGATGCCCTGCACCTCCCTAGTAGGAACTATTTCTTCCTGTTCTAGACTAAGAAATGGAATTGGTTTATTTGTCTCTGTATTTTATGCAGCAGAACCGCAGACATTTGCAGGAACTTACTTAGAATACAGGCCTTCAGGGTACAAACAGCCCATTTTTGAAGACTAATTGGATTGCAAAGAATAATGCATGTTGTATCAGATGGAAATCCCCCAGCCTAGACTCTGGTCCATTCATTAAGAGTGTGTTCACTGTCCTTCTCTTGACATGTTTTTACTGAATTAAAATGAACTGAAATTAAAGAAATTGAAGTTGAGAGATATTATAGAGCTGATATTTTCCCCAAATTCTGCTTTACTTGTTTTCTTACAATTTTATCGTTTAGAGCAAGGGTCTGCAACTACAGCCCGCGGGTTCAATCTGCCCCCAAATCTATTTTCATAAAGAAAGTTAATTGGAACACAGCCATACCCTTTATTTGCATATTTGCTATGGCATCTTTGTCATTAGACCTGTAGAGTCGAACTGTGGCAATAGAGACTATATGGCCATAACCAGCAAAGCCTAAAATACTGACCCTCTCTCTGACGCTTTAGGAGAAGTTTGTCAACTCCTCGTTTCCAGGGAAGGCTCTCTTCAGAAAACCGTTGTGCAAATTTCACATACTATTTCCAATAAGCGACACATCAAGCCACTTGTCCTTTTACCATAGTATCTTAGATCAAATCACCACATGAGGTTTGGAAGCAGGGGCGAGAATTAAAGAAAGAACTCTCTGGCAGGGACAAAGAGGGAGGATAATCTGGGCCAAAGGCGTTGGCTCATAAAGCAAAGAAATAAGCTCTGCTTTGTGAGAAGGAGAGCAGAGAGCTGATAATCAAATTAAATCTGAACAGGAGGAGGGGTACCCATCATACTAATGTTACCTCTTTGCCAAGGTTCCCCAAAATACAAAAACCGAGACAAAAGTTTACACACTGACTCTCCAAAAAGTAATGGGGTCACGAACTCTGAAAACGGGAGTGAAAGAAAAAGAGGAGTAGGGCAGGCAAGGAGGGAGAACAATTTTTATAGCGTGTTCCTAACAAGCCCTTCTGAATGCTCCGTCTCATGGGGCCTCTTCAGAGAGCTGCCTGAAATTACTGTCTCCAAAACTGGCTGTCAGGGAGTGAAGAGGAGGGAAAAGCTTCCAGCTCCTTTTAGTCAAAGGGTGTCCCATGGGACACTGACTCCACCACTCCCTCGGGATTGTGCTCCCTGGATGAAGAAGCTAGACACCAAGACAGCAGTAGAGTCATTGACAGAGCAAGCCAGGGCTTGAGGAGACAACCTGTTGGTGGCTGTCAGCCTCACCTGCAGCCTGAAACCAGCTGTCTCACTGGCCCGGTCAAGTGGACCAACGCACGGGTATAAGCACCAACTGAGTCTCAAGGTCCGCTGAGCTCCAGGGAAGCAGAAAGGCCCAGAACAGAGGTCGAATGTGATACCAGGTGCTGTCAGATCATGACCTCCAGGGACAGAAGGGACCAAGTAAATTCCTCACCGTGGGCCTGGCTGACACATGAGAGAGTACCAAGAAGACAGGGCTCAAATCATGGAGGGCTTCCTGGGGCTCAGTGAAGACTGAAACCTCCCCCTTTGTGTCCTGCAGAAGGGCAACTGATGGCAGGCAACCTTCCCCAAGAGTCATGAGTCACATACACCAGAAACTCATAGAATCTGGGGAAGTACTTAAAGTGGCTTTGGCATCCTACCGCGTATCAAATACCTAACTATATTCTGAGCTCTTTTCAAACCTATATGTGTTTAATCCTCAGGAAATCCCCATTTTATGTATCAGTAAACTGAGACCCAGAGCAGTTATGTAACTTGCCTGCTATCTTCATTATTTGGGGACCTGTCATATGGAAAAAGGACTAGACAGTCCCAGGTAGCCCTAGCGTGGCCAAACAGCAAACATTGAGTAGAAATGATTAGAAAACAGTGCTTAGAATGGGGACTTTCTAAGAGTCTGAACTAGTTTTCCAACAATGCAATGAGCTATCATACAAAAGAGCGAGTTGTTCATCTGTAGCGGTAACGAGCACATTGCAATGCTTTTGGGAGAAAGAGGCAGGGTCTCTGGGTCTGGTAAGAGGAGGGCCTAGATGAAGTCTGGAGTCTTCTAGCGTCCTTTTCATGAAGAAAGAGTCAATACCAGCACAGATACTTTTACAGTTGCTATTTTAACATCAATTTGGGAGAAGAAAATATACTTATAAAATAATAATATATTATTAATAATAGTAATATCTACTGGTATTCAGCTTTTACGATTACCAACCACTTTGCAAATAGCTTTCTACACCACGTCTCGTCTTCACACAGCTATTGGGTACTGATTACCATTATCCCCAATTTACGGACGAGAAAACTGACAGTGCACGGCACAGAAATTTGCTTGCTGAGGTCTCCCTGCTTGAAACTGTCAGCAGGGGACAGCTGGCTGCTGAAGCCCAAGCCCCTGCCTCCCCTGCTCTGCTGCCTGGGTTATTCTACACTGGCCTACCGTTGTCAGCTCAAATCCATTAGAGCCCGGGCTCCTGGGAAAGAGGGGTCACGTGTAAGGCCACTTTGGCAGACGAAGCTGCATTTTAAACAGCTTGAATCCTTTTTCTGTGCAAATTTCCTGAAAATCATGAATCCCTTGTTTTTTTCCATTGCACTTTAACACCTCCCAGACCGTTCCCTGCCATTTAAAATGTTTTGAAAAGAAATTGTGCAGGTTTGTTCCAGTGAAAAATCAACAAAGTCATCAAAAGACGGACCTCTTCCCCGCCTCAGGATGAAGATGATTTTGGAAAAGAATGAGAATTGAAATAAGGAAAAACGGCCCGCTGAACAAGATCCTAGCCCAACAAAGGGCACACTGCAGGTAATAAGCCCGCGGTTCAGAGATAGTTGAAACTGTAGGGAAATAAAGATGGACACGGACAGGGACTTCTGCCTTCTGAAGGCTTTGGCGCCAAAAAGCTGGGGACAAGATAGTCCAAAACCGCATCCGTGGAAAATCACAGCTGCGGGAAGCCGCAGGGTGATGGCTAAAAGTTACCACCACGTTGCTTCCAATCTCCCCCTGAGACAGCACACATTCGTCAGTTGCCTGCAATGCCTCACAGCAAAAAATTGTTAAATACTTATCCATTTTTTAATTTTCAAAAGACACATCTTGCTACAATTTACTTCTTTGATTTTTCCACCACAGCTGAAATGTTTCGTCTTGACTTATAATCTAACACTTTTCTCGGTTCCCAGCTTAGCCTCTGGAATCAGACTGCTCCAGTGTTTACTGTTGGCGCCGTCACTTACAAAGAGGCATGAATCTGGGGTAAGTTACCTAACCTCTCTAAACCTCAGTTTTTTCATCTATTAAATGGAAGTGGTTATAGCTTATTTCTCATATAAGTTAATGAAGTTACTTGAGTTAACGAAATAATGCATGTTCAATGCTTGAAATAGTTCTTGGCACAGAGGAAACCCTCCTAAAAGAACATCGGTTACAGTTATTGTGTATCCGCAGGTAATAAAAAAGTAGTTATTTTCCAAAGGAAGTAAAAACCCGAGAGTGGACCACTTTTAAAACTATCGAGGCCCCAGTTTGGCAATAAACTTTTAGAAAAATATAATCACCTACCCAGCCTTCCTGCATCCATCATCTCTTTCAATTAGTCCTCTTCTGACACTTCACACCTTTATGTTGCCTCGGATTCTAATCCAACAAATATGTCTTCTGGGTGGGACCCTTCCTGAGATGCTTTCTCCAGAATTCACTCAGTTTTTACCCATGGCATCTGCCTTCTATAAGGCCTTACCTTGGTCTGCAACCTCTTTCCTCTCTTTTCTCCAGAAGATTCTCATTCTCAAGATTAAGACTTAGTTTATAGGATTATTAGAAGATTAAATGAGATGATACAGGTAAAGTTATCAGAATATTTCCTAATACATAATAAAATGAAGTGTGATATATTAGTGTTTAAATATGAATATTCTTCCTTACCTCTTAGCAAAAAAACAAAAAACAAAAAATAAAACAAAACAAAAAAAACCTCCTACCCGTGAGACCTCATGGCATTTCTGCTCTTTGTTGTGCTATCAGTAGTTCACCCTGAGGTCCTAGTCAGGTTGGACTGCTCTAACAAAATACCATAGAGTTGATGGCTTACATACAGGCCTTTATTCCTCACAATTCTGGAGGCAGGCAAGTTTAAGACCAGGTTGCCAAAAGATTCTGTGCCTGGTGAGGGCACTCTTCCTGGTTCATATGTTGGCATCTTCTCACTGTACCTCATGTGAGAAGGCAAATGAGAAAAGGCAAAAAGCTCTGCGGGGTCTCTTTTATGAGACACAACTCCCACTCACAGGTGGTAAAGGCCTCACCTCCAAACACTATCCCACTGTGAGGTAGGATTTCAACATATGAATTGGGGCAGGGGCTGGGGGGATACGTTCAGTCTTTAACACCCGCCACACACTATGTTTTATTTTAAACATCTCCAATTCCTGGGCCAAGCAAGAATGCATTACCCGTGGCAAGCACCTCAGATCTACTGGCCACTCTCCTAAAAGTGCCTGTGACCGTTTCCCTGGTCTGTTCCCTGGTTTGTACATCTCCCAACAGAATGCTGCTTGCATCAAATTGCTTTTACAAGTTACATTCTCTCTCTCCCACTATATTGTGTGCTCCTAGAGAGCAAAACACTCATGGTATTTATGTTTTTTCCAGAACCTCCTGCAGAGCCTCGCATACAGTAGATGATACTCAGTTGTTTGTTAGATAATATACTTATTTACATTTGTAGATAGAGGAACCCTTGGAAACTAGTTCAAGCATAGTATAAATACAGCTAAGTCCTGAGTCTATACGAGGGCAAAGCTGTCCTTCCATGTGGCAAATTTTAGTGTTTTCTCTATGTGTGCCGAATTTAAGCGATTGGGTCTACTTCACGTTGAAAGCTCTGAACCCCAAGGGGGCCTGGGTGGCTCAGTCTGTTAAGCATCTGACTTCTGTTCAGGTTCGTGGGTTCTGGCTCCACGTCAGGCTCTGTGATGATAGTGTCGAGCCTGGAGCCTGCTTTGGATTCTGTATCTCTCTCTGACTCTGTCTCTGTCTCTGTCTCTCTCTCCCCCTCCCTGAATGCTTTCTCTCTCTCTCAAAAATAATTAAACATTTAAAAAAAACTAAAACTCAGAATTTAAAAGATGCACAACACCCTATGAAGAAATGACTTTGACTCTGAGTAGTTACCACAGTTCTAGCTAACTGAGAGGACGATTTAACAGAAAATTCAAAAGACCATAATGGAAAAACCCTGTGGTTGCCTGTGATGTTTGCCGATGGTATTTGGAATAGGCCATCCTTGCCTAGGCCTCTCATACCGTTGTCCCCACGGCAGCCCTCAAGACTGGTTGTTTAGTATATTAAGCAATATACCAATGTTTGCATAGGACATTGTCTATACTTTTGTTTCTGGCATTAAATCTTTTGCTTTTTCAATTTTTAACAGAAACTAGACATTGCGTCATTGATGTGTCATCAAAAGCAGTGTCAGACTTCCTGTTCTTCCTGGGAAGGATTTAATGGCTAAGAAGAATCTATGGAGGAGATCACCCCGGAGACTCAACTCAAATAGACACAGACCAGAGAGGCACCAGATCTAGGGATCCAAGATGTAAAATCAACTTTGCGCAGTGAGGATAGGCAGCTTCCGAACTAAACTGTGCAAAAGGCTCCGATTTCTGGCATTGATTCATTCTCTAGACAGATAAGGATTTGCCATTCTATGCCAGTGACTCAGTGCTGGAATCACTGAGATGAAATGTATATTTATGGTACATTTAAGAAACAGGGGCACCTGGGTGGCTCAGTCGGTTAAGCGGCCGACTTCAGCTCAGGTCATGATCTCACGGTCTGTGAGTTCAAGCCCCGCGTCCGGCTCTGTGCTGGCAGCTCAGAGCCTGGAGCCTGCTTCAGATTCTGTGTCTCCCTCTCTCTCTGCCCTTCCCTTGTTCATGCTCTGTCTCTATGTCTCTCAAAAATAAAATAAAAATGCTAAAAAAAAAAAAAGAAACAAATACAAGAGTGATTTAATCATCCAAAATAGAGTAAAATTATATACTAGAGGTAACAGATGAATTATGACATACTGGTTTGTAGATAAATGGTAGAAAACTGTAGGTATATTAGAGTCACAGGAAAAAATAACTCCAGGTGCTTCTGGCACAAACTATGTGTGTGATGATTTTGCGTGTGTGTGATATCATAAAACACTAATGCCATCGGCCATGAATTTTAAGCAAGTTGTGCCAAAATGAGCTACATATTTTCATGTATGATGTCTGCATATTTGCACTGAGAAAAATACTTAGTGTTTACAAACTGCCTAACTCCTTGCTGGTTTTGTTTGTTTACCATTCCAAATACATTTCAGAAAGACTCATTTCTTTGTCAAGACACAGTTGCTTATAAAATGTCCATTGTGAGCTAGTGTTAAGTGCCACAAATCCCGCCCCCCTCCAAAGGGTTGTGAAGAAGCAAGTGCTAGAGAAAAGGCCAGAAACCTGCAGAATTTCCAGTACAAAGTCCAGAAATTCCTGTGTTCATTCGCCCCAAGCACATACTTAAACTGGGACAAAGGGCACTCGGAGAGAGCAAAGTGCTCCCACCTTCCAGAAGTTAAAGCAGTAAGGGCAGTATCTAATAATGCTTGGTTGTCATAGTTCGTGGGGAAATAAAGAGTATGTGAAACCCTTTGGCTAATTTTGATAACCTGAAATTTAATTCCCATTGTAAATAAAAACAGTAAAACGGAAGAAGGGAGAAGAGAGGGAAAAAGAAGGGAGGAAAAGAAGGGAAAGAAAGAGAGCAGTTGAGGAATAAACAGAACAGCATTCAAACTATAGGATTCTGTCCAGTAAAGGCATAAATGGAGTCCCAGAAGAAAAGAGGGTGTGAGAAATATATAAAGAGATATTTTCCAAAAATTTCCAAAAATTAATGATCCACAGATCCAAGAAGCTTAGAGAACCGTAAGCAAGATAATCACATACACACACACACACACACACACACACGCACACATCCCTCTAGATACATTGGACTTAAACTGTTGAAAAACACAGATAAAGAGAAAATATTGATGGCAGTTAGGAAAAAAGAAGTATTACAGAGAGGCAAAGAAAAGTTATAGCAGACATGCATGCAAAAATAAAATGAATAACATCTTTCAAGTACTCACAAAAACTTTGTCAAGCCAGAATTTTATATCAAGCAAAAATATTTTTTAGACAAACAAGAGCTGGGACCATTTATAGTCAGCATGCCTAGACTACAAGAAATGTTAAAGAAAATTCTTAAGCAGAAGAATTAAAATATCAGCTGGATATTTGAATTTACCCAAAAAACGAAGAGTGGCAGAAGGGTCTAAAGGAGAGTAAATATTTTTAAAAGAGAGAGAGAGAGTAAATATTAACACACACTTTTTTTTTCTTTCTCAATTCTAATTGCTTTAAAAGATAATAAATGGCCAAGTGAAAAATATTGGGAATGCATTTTGGGGTAGATCACATATGTCAAAGTAAAATGTATGACAATAATAATGCAAATGATAAAAAGAAAGAATTGGGAATCTATTTGTTAAAGTTCTTATTCTGAATTTTCAGTGGTATAATATTACTTGAAGGTGGGTGATTATAAGTTAAATATACATATTGAAAACCCTAGGGCAATTACTTAAAACAATGAGAGACATAATGAAAAGTTAAGGAAATCAAATTTTAAAAAAACTCTATGTTTTGAAAAGAAAAAGGAAAAGAAACAAAGAGTCAATGGGATAAAAATAATAACAAAATGGTAGGTTTATGTCCAACTACATCAATAATTTCATAAAATGGAAATGGTCTCAATAATCTCAACTGAAAGGCAATGATTGTCAGATTCAAAAAAAAAATGATATTTTTGAAAATGTGTTTTTTAAGTTTTTATTTTTTTTTTAATTTTTTAAAATATTTATTTACTTTTGACAGAGAGACAGAGTGTGAGCAGGGGAGGGGCAGAAAAAGAGGGAGACACAGAATCTGAAGCAGGCTCCAGGCCCTGAGCTGCCAGTACAGAGCCTGACACGGGGCTCGAATCCACAAACTGTGAGATCATAACCTGAGCCAAAGTTGGTGTTTAACCAACTGAGCCACCCAGGTGCCCCAGTTTTTATTTATTTTTGAGAGAGAGAGAGTGCTAGCAGGGGAGAGACAGAGAGAGAGAAGGAGAGGGAGATACAGAATCTGAAGGAGGGTCCAGTCTCTCAGCTGTCAGCACGGATCCTGACATGGGGCTTGAACTCATGAGTCATGAGATCATGACCTGAGCTGAAGTCGGACACTTAACCAACTGAGCCACCCAGGTGCCCCTTGAGAAATGTATTTTAATATAAAATATAAACAGAAAAAAGGTAAATGATAAAATATAGTCAACACTTTTACATTAAAAAAGGGAGAAATTTAGGATTGAAAGCTTTACCTCAAGCAACTTGGGTAGTGATGCTCTTCATAGAGGTGGAGAGGATCGGAAAATAACTGGCTTGGGAAGTACAAACAGAATTCAGTTACGGACACTGTATTAGTCAAGATCAGAAATTAAACTATAGACTTTAGGCCAAATCCACTGACCTCCTGTTTTGTACGGCCTGTAAGCTAAGAATGGTGTTTACATTTATAAATGGCTGAAAATCAATAGGAAAATATTTGTGAAATGTGAAAATTATGCAAAATCCAAATTTCAGGGTTAATAAGAAAGCTTATTGGAACACAGCTGCACTCATTCATTTACACATGGTCTTTTGCACTACAGTGACAAGGTTAAGCATTTTGTGACAGAAACCACATGTGGCACTATTCTCTTCACGCTTCTCCTTAGTGCACTATAAATCACCATGGCATAGTCACTACTCAACAGTAGTATATGTCACACATATTATCATGATGTGATCGTTTATGTAATTTTCATTACCAGTGAATACCCACCAAGTCAAAAAAAGGAAAGAGAAAAGGGGATTTCAGATGTTATGCTTTTAAGACACAGCAGAGTGTGGATTATTTTGTTATCGAATTAGATAGCAAAGTACTGAGTTATTTAATGACATTATGGTTATAGAATATATCATGTGATGATATTATCGTATCAAGCATTCACCACAATATTCTCAATTCACAGGAAAGCAACAGTCCAAAAAGATTAAAAAGTTTAAAACTTAATATCTCATCACAGCAGAATTTCTTCACACAGCTAGAAATAAGAGGAAGGCTATAACCAAAGTAAATTTCCAACTGGCTCATTTATTAGCTGGCCAAACAGGGAAAGTTATTGACATTGAGCTAGTTAAATCATGTTTGATTGCAGTGGCCCAATAAATGTGTGCAGAGAAAACTTGCTTAAGACTATGAATTATCCTTTCAGCTAAAACCAGTGCTCAAGTAGTTGAGACATGGGGAGCAACATCGATAGTCAACTAGAAACAAAACCAATGCTTTTACGTGCTTTTCATGGCCCTTAATGAGTCAATAGGTGTTACCAATACTGCTCAGTTGTTTATTCAAAGAGTTAATACTGAGTTTAGAAGTGACTGAAAAATTGGCCTGAGTGATCTGAGAGGAATAATTATAGACAGGAATAGTTTCAAAGCTGAGAAAACATAACTCAGAATAAAATGAAGTGGAATCTGCTAAGATGTATTACAACTAATCCTGGTAAAAAATATGAATGAAGTATAAAAAGACACAATTGAATAAATCTACAAAGCTCATGAAAAGTAGTTTCTGTAGCCTGTGGTTATTCATCATATTCTTCATAAGAATATTTTTAGTTATGTGATATTATACCAGTAGAGGCAATGGTGAGCTTCATTTGCTCATGCCTTTGTCACTTTGGAGTTCTTAATTTTTAAATCTGTGTGAGAAAGAGAAGGAATATGGAGCATTCACAATGATTTCATCTACCATGGGGTAGAAGTAACAAATTTCTTCTGCTTGGTTTGAGAGTCATCAGAGTATGGATGATATTTAAAGACATGAGAAGAAATGTGATTATCTACAAGAAGATGGAGTGAGAAGGGGCAAGAAACATGCTTCAAAGCACCTCAATGCATATGGCCCCAGTCAACAAGAGGAAAACATAAGAAGGCCATTGGAAATGACAGCTTGGAAGAGAAGGAAAACTAAATGTCACTAAAAATGATGTCACTAATGCCAAGCAAAGTCTCAAAATGAAAAGTTAGAGCATCACGTATGACCTGTGGCATCAGTTACCATCTGTGACTAGGGTGAGTCATAACTTTGCTGACCTGCATTTCCCACACCTGTACATTCATATATTGATAGTACCTACCTCAAAAGATCCCTTACAAAGATGAAATACAATAGCGGATATGAAAGTACTGTGAGCTCTCCACAAACTGGGACAGTAATTGTCATCATTACAGTCACCTGCAGAGACTCCTCCACTTTGTGCCAAATCATTGTGAAGACATAGAGTTCTCCCATAACCTACCTCAACCACTGCCTCCAACTTACCACATCAGGTTTTACCAAACGGGTTTGGGTGTGGATAACCACAATCTAATTGAAATTCAGTGATTCCTAATCTAAAACATTTCAGAAGCAAGACCTACTGAAGGATATGAATCTCTCTTTCAGTAAAATGGGAGTGGTGTGTTAAATCCTTGCGATCTTTCTGGAACAAATATCCAGCTCAAGTTGGCAGCTCCTGAGCCACCACAAGGCCATAGGCAGAGACAGTAAGCTATAGTCTGAAATTCTGGTAAGCAGTGCCCCAACCTTCGGGGAAATCATAAAGCAGATGAATGAAAGCTGTGTCTAACGTGCTCTGGCTGTTAGGCATGATCAACAGTAAAGGTAAAAATAAACAAATATAAATGTGTCTCTACTTAACTCTGGACCTTTCACTTCATAGATTTTTATTAAAACACATTTGCGAGAGTACAAAGGTTAGTTTGTGTTTTCTTTTTCTTTCTTTTTTTTTCCCACAATGATATATTGGAATTGTTCGATTGAAACCATATGTTGGCTCAATAATTCTCATTTGCAAAATTGTGTACCATTTTAAGACCCAATAAAAACGGAGGGGAGGGGACTAATGTAGCAGGATAAATATTCTTGGACAGATGGAAATACCGTGTTTCCAATCTGTTGGAAGGGAGGAAAGTCTCCTCTTTGATCAATTACCTACAGAAAAGAAATGTAAGGCAACTGATGTAATGTCACACTGGTGTACTGGAAAACAAAACAAAACAAAACAACAAAACATATCGTTTGCAAAGAAAACAAATCTAGATTCAAATCCACTGGAAAAGCTGGCTAAGGGCTTTTAATCTGCCTAAGGGCTCTGTGTCCTTTTAAAGCATTTGTAATATCACTGAGACTCAGTTTCATTTCTAATAATATGAAGATAATAAAGTCTACCTTGAATAATTGTTACATAGACTTAATAGACTTAAGATAAAGCATATATATGCAGAGTGCGTGGTTGCACTTGACGCCAAACGAAATGGATGACAACTTAAAGTTCATTTGGGACTCTGCTCTTCTTTATTTTCATTTGTTTGTTTGTTTGCTCATTTCTGGATTAATTCTAGAAAATTGAAAAGCTGAATGGGATAGCAAATTTGATATGCCAAAACTGGAAGCATGAACAGGAATGAAAATTAATCTGATTGGTCCTGAGCAGCTTCTATGCACCCTTCCACCCAGTTAAAGCTTCTTCAAAGCTAAGGTGCACCCCGATTACCCAGGGACCTTGATAAAATACATATTCTGATCTAGTGAGCCTAGGGAGGGTCTGAAGTTCTATATTTGTAACAATTCCCAGGTGGTAACAAAGCTCAATCACTGGTAAGCCAAAAAAAAATTTTTTTGCACAAGGAATAACTTAAGGAAAATATAAATGCTCATAAATCACTTTTTTTCCTTCAAAATTCTAGTAGCTTTATTGGAGAAAAATGCTTGTTATTTGAATTTGGGGTATAACTATAGCCAAGATTATCGAGAGCTTACCATGTGCAAATCACAATGCTAAATGCTTTACAAATATTTTCTTATTTCACCCTCTCAAGAGTTCTTATATACCTATTACTGTGTTAAGCATCTCCACAATAAAACAAAACAAAACAAAACAAAACAAAACAGAGACCCAAAAAGTTAAATAACTGGGCCATGTAAATATTGGAACCACATTTTTTTAAGCAAATCTGTTAGATTTCTGAGCCTGTGGAACTTTCTGCCTATGGTTTACTACAAAGTAAAATATCAATGATAAATTAGGCACCCTACTTTACAAAACTATTACTAAAAGAGAATATTTGAAATTGAGGAATATGGAAATTTCTTTCTAATCTCTTTGAATAGAGCTTTAGAGTTCACAAGGGCATTTAAATGCATTGTCAATTCATCTTAGAAACTCACATTCAGTTTTACAATTTCCAGATTATATCCAATGCCTACAGCAGGACCTGATATATAACAAGTGGTAAATAAATACTTGCTGAGGTGCAAAAATTACAAATATCTTTGAATAACAACAACAAAAAATACTTGCTGAGGTAATGAACATACAGATAAATCAATAAATTTATATTAAATTTATTATATATTATAATTAATTATGTTATAATACATAATATAATAATATATAATAATAATATATTATATAATATAACATATATAATACTAATGTGTATATATTATATACAGTATATAATATAACATATATACATTAGTATTATACATGTTATAATACTAATACATAATACATTAGTATTATATATGTTATATTATATAATTATATTATATATAAATTCCCTATAGCCCTGCTGAGAAAGGCATAAGACTAAGATAGAAACTGTGTTGTAATAGATTTATGATGTATGCCATGGCTGTGGCACAGCCCATGTCATATAACTTTCATCTTTGGAGTAAGATATTGGTCCTGGAGGGCAAGATTAATTTAGCTTTAAATCCCCTGGCTTTGTAGTACAGACAAAAAAAATGGGAGAAAATGAGGTTGAAAAAATGGGGAAATTGGTGTAAATAGATTGGCCTCTAAGGGTCCAATTCCAAAATAAAAAACAATCTGAGACTAGAGATTAAAATGTGCAAGGATTGGCTGATTTACTCCTGGTCACAACCTGAATGTGTCAAACCCGAAAGAGGTAGAAGACTGAGGGTTTGTTAACAAAGGATATGGAAAAAAAGGAGAGTCAGAGTGGCAGTTCTTAACAGTGCCAACGAAAGACAGTTTAGTGCAGTGGTTAAAGGTGTGGATCGTTTAATCCTCTTGTAGCAGGAAAATCCCTGCGTGAATATGGATACCTTGGTTCAATTTCACCCGGTAACACTCAATATTCAAAATATTTACAGCTAACTCATCTTGCATCTGGGGTGTGCTAACTAGTATGTAGTCCTCCTGGAATAGATACCCTAATCATTTGACATTCTCATACACAGCACTGAACAAAGATGAAGATTGAGGCAAAAATTAACCTCTCTCAGATCTTTCAGGTCGACTAGGTTATGGTGTGGTAAGAACAATTGCAAAATTGCAGCAGCGAGCAGACCAAAAGTTGATTTCTCACTCATGCTAAGTATCCAGTTGACCCGGCAATGGCTTCTGCTTACTGCGGTCACTCAAAGAAGCAGGCACATAGAGGCTCCATCTTAATACATGCTACCACAGTCACTTCAGCAGGCTGGCCTTCAATGTGAATTTTCAAGACCAAAGAGTTTTTTAAGAATTCTCTCCCAAAGACCAATATATTACTTCTTAAGGTCACATTCTGTGGGGTTCATCACTTGGCCACTATTAGGCAAGACCTGGTGATGACACTATTGACAATTTGACTCCAGTATTCGCTATGGCAAACAGACCAGATGAAGAATGTCACTTATATTCTGCTTTATTTGGTGTCCATTAAACCAAGAAATTTATTCTGTTTACCAAATAAGTTCTTTCATCACATATCACACTTTGCTAATCCTCTTGAAATAGACTTATACTAAAAGATGTAATTAAAGTAATAGAATGACAGGCTTCTTTTCTTTCTACTAACCAATTCTACCTCTTGTTCATGATGATTCAAGAGACAGTTGTGTTTTCCATTTTGGGCTTTGTTTTCTCTGTAGTAGACCCACTGACATTAACACTCTAAATCCTGAGGGATCCACTGTGAAGTGCTCTATGATCAGCCATCGTCTGGGAGTCTCTTGGTTCAAAATCTCAAGGGGAGATAATTCCTGGGTCTTGTGTTTGCTCTTAACTCAATCACCTGTTGCCCAATGGGCAGGGGGAGTTAAACAAAAAGGAAAATTAGCTGACATGTCCAATATGAATATGTCTAAGCAAGGAGAAGACATGATGTAATAGCAGGAATACCAAGAGGTAGATGATGCCATAATATAAAACCCAGCACAGCATAAACACTTCCTGATAATGGAGTAAACTGCTTTTTTTCTCCACTACAGGAGAAGTTCCAACAGACATCAATGGCCACTTACTAGTGATGTGACTGAGAATATTCCTCTATTGCACTGGAGTTAGATTAAATGATATCTAGCCATAAGATTCCATGATTCATTGACTTTACAGAATAACATAAGAAAAGTCACATTGATTAGTATTACATCGCATATAAAACACAAATAATTTACCATGTCTTTCATAGTAAAGAAAATCTCTCCACACTTTAACCTAATCTGTATTGTGCAAACCCCAGCATAGATCCTATTTACCTGATGTCTAAGGAATAGCTGAGAAATGATAAAAGGGGCCTTGGTATCACTGTAAGATGTTACTTGTTTGCAGTTACTTCCTAGGTTCTATCAGTTGGTTGGGACGTGGCTGGGAGAGAACAAAGGAGTATTATACGTGATTCTCAATACAAAGATTTGTGTTAGAAAGCAGTGACACCTTTTTTCTTTAGTACTGACTCAAAGGAGGAAAAGAGGAGGCATCACTCTTAGGTCTCTAATGAATAGCAGTTTCTTGCACCGCATCTGGACCTGGCCTTCCAGAAAAGGATGTGTTCTGTCAGGTGATTGTGGCTCTCCCTTTCACTCTGCTCTTCTCCTTTGCCTAACTCGCTCTGTTTGGAGCATGAAGCTCTATGCTCATTACCTTTGGTATAACAGCCGAGCAGAAAAAAATATATATACTCAAAATAAGGATGATCACAAAACAGTCTGCTATTTGTTGACTGTCAAGTAATAGCTTCTAAGTGGTATTTAACACATTTTAATATAGCAGTAATGAGTAACACTGTGGGACACTGGAGTTATCCAGACTATCTGGAGTTTATGCATGCATCTTTATGAAAGTAAGTTCCCATTACAAGTCTCTTCTCAAAAGCTGTATTTTCCTATAACATAACTTGGGCATATTATGGATGTTCAATACTCAGAAAAGATTATGACAGCTTTTATTCATTCTACAAATGTATAGTGAATACTTAACCAAGTCATACAATGAAGTTTGCTTTGAGAACAAGCAGATAATTTAGAATAAAAATCATGTCCAAGTGATTTTGGAGAGCCACGCGAACTTTAAGAGAGCCTTGGACTCCCTCATTCCAGTCCCCAAAAGAAAGGTTAGCACAGTTGTTAGGAGCTTGGGGGCTTACGTCGGGCAGATTTGTGTGAGAACCTCAGTTCCTCAATGTACCAGTTTCATGACGGTGGGCAAGCTATATACCTCCATGAGCCTCACTTCCCTCATCCACAAAATAGGGATGAAAAACCTGGTAATCCTGCTTTCTCATGTCTGTTGCAATGATTAAATTAGGTAAAGCACTTAGCCAGATCTGTGCTCGGTGTTGCTCTTCATCAGTTGCAAAATGCGTTTTCTGCACAGCTTTAACACCTCTGAAATTAGGGAGTATCTTCAATGGATGTGTAGTGGAAATGCCTGACAATTTGCTTTACACACACACACACACACACACACACACACACACACACGCATTGTATTGTATTGTAAGTGCTTGACGTTAAGCTTTTGGTTGTCCAGGCATCTATTTCAAAGACATGCATCTCAAATAAACACTTTGGCAGCTACGCGACCAGATAAAGAGCCAGGCCTCCCCACCCATGAATTTCCCCTTTTAGAAAGCCCTGGCTGCCCTAGATAACTCACTGAGTAACCCCGCTTTCCCTCCCCATGGCTGACTTCCCATTCTTCTGTTTTAAATTCACCAATGAGAGTGAACCTGGAAAACACTAGGTCTGTCTCTCTCTCTTTGCCTCTCTCTCTCTCTCTCTGTTTTTCTCTTTCTCATTCTCTCTGTTTCTCTCTTCTCTCTCTCACTGCTACCTCACTGTGTGGCCCTGAGTGTGCTGTGTATCCTCTAGGACTTGTGAGTAATAACCTTTGTTGTTTCAAAGTTCCCTGATAGTTGTTGCTAAGGTGGGCCCTGCACTCAAAAGGAAGAACCACAAGGGCCAGTCCAGGAAGAGTAATGGCTCCAATCAGGAAATGTTTGTGAGGGCTCACAAGTAGTATGGGCCCAGGTGAGAGCCCCCAGGCATTTATTTCTACCTTACAGCACCATTACCAATAGGCCCAAAGCAACCCAAAACAAGATAACATATTGTAGTCCCTGTTGACCGGGCAGAATTTCGAGGTAAATGTCATTCTTTGCGCTGACATGATTTCAACCGTGGATGTCCACGTTATTGTCATTTCAATTGATGTATGTGCATAGTTGTTTGCATATGTGCCAAGTGCCATTGGCTTTTTCATTGGCTTTTAAAAAGATAGCACTATGTTTCCAACTGGAACAAAAGTTAAAATATATGCTTGGGGTCACAGAAAAGGAATATTGTGACATTTGATAGTAAGGACACAAATATCATTGATGAAAAATCACAAAATTCCATATTTTCTTGCAAAGCAACAACCAAGACCTGGGGAGGAAAGATACCCAGAAGTAAATTAAGCCATTAACATGTTGTTACCGAGGTATCTACAAAAAGGTCATCTATCACACACGAAGCAGTAGAAATGAAGACAGAGGGGTGTCTGGGTGGCTCAGTTGGTTGAGCAGCCGACTTCGGCTCAGGTCATGATCTCGCAGTCTGTGAGTTCGAGCCCTGCGTCAGGCTCTGTCTGTGCTGACAGCTCAGAGCCTGGAGTCTGCTTTGGATTCTGTCTCCCTCTCTCTCTGCCCTTCTGCTCACGCTTTGTCTCTATGTATCAAAAATAAATAAATGTTAAAAAATTAAAAAAAAAAAAAGAAATGAAGACAGAATAAACTGGTATCTGGAAGAGGTACAAAAGGAATCTTAAAGAAATGACAAGCTGATATGACCAATTCATATTTTGCATACGGCAAATAATCAGCGATTAAACAAGAGTTTGTAAAAAAAAATTTTCTTCTAACTTTGAACTTAAGTTCCAGAACTATAGAATCTATAGAACTATAGAAGTATAGAATCATGAAGACTGAATAAGAGAAAAAGAAAGAAGGAAGGAAGAAAGGAAGAAAAGAAGAAAAAAATTTAATTTCTCTTATACTTTCCTTTTAATGTATGTCCAAAAGGAATAAATTATAAAAGCCTATGTTTAAATAAGTCTAAAATGGTTTTTTTTCAATAAATTAAAAAAGAAAAACTCTAAAATAGCATTCTCCTATAGTTTTACTGACAATCTTTTTTTTTCTTTTGTATACAAAATAATGCTACATCTTAAAGCTGAGAACATCTTAAAATGGATGAAATATGGCAAGAGTTAGCTAATGTTATAGCTATATCTCTATAACATTAGCAAAATTTCTCTCAAAAAATATTTATTGATGGAAAACACAGCCACTTTTCACTTTTAAATTTGCTCCATAGCTATCAGGGTCCATTTTACAATGTGTACAACAATGACCAAGCAACTAGACAAAAATTCAAAACTCGGCCATTTACCTATTTCTTACATGTCAAGTAAGGTTTCGTAACCTCCTGTGACTTTTCTCCCAGGAAACTTTTGGTTAAACTTCTAGGCTCAGACACATGACTGATTTGCCAGTTAAATCCAAGAAATGATTCAATAGATTTTTCCCCAGTGAACTCCCTGCCAGGGCTATGAGATCCCAATATGAATAATAGTCTGTAGACCAAAGAAGGCACTAGAGAGGGCTCTCAAGATCATAACCAGGCACAGCCCTCAAGAAATGTTGCCCATAATCTAAATTTGTCTTGCATGTTACCTTCCTTCCCCTTCAATAATTCATTGTAGGTATGCACTCTTGACTATGTACATACAGAGTATTTTTCTGACTCTCAGCTAGCTACGAAATGACAGAGTAAAGAAAGTTAAACATAAGCAATGTGCCAGAAGAAAATATTGGAATTCTAATGAAATGATAACCTGAGTACGTGTAGTATTTTTTTCTCTCCTACAATGCATTTGTGAAGGGATATAATGAAAGAAATGCAAATAAAAATAAACTAACTCAGCTTGAAGCTTTTAAGGTTTCAGTAGTTCAGATTCTGGCATAAACAATAGATTTGCAGGAAGCTAACCAGAGTTTCCTTCTACTCAGAGCATACATAGAAATTCAATAGGCTGGAGGAGATAGGGAGAAAATTTTCAGAGAAAGTAAAAGTTAGATAGCATTTGGTAAGCCTATATATGTTTCTGACTCCAAGAATAGACCCCTGGGGTGTGAGTAAGGGAAAACAATAAATAGACCCCCTAATATTATATCAAATCCCAAAGTGGAAAACTCCTGAGAATTTATTCTTGGCCACAGCCCAAAAGGATGAAGAGCACCTTAAAGAAATATCCCACACTTGCCAGTGGAGCAGTAGTAGAGGCAATGGTGAGACCCATTGCATCTGGAAGTGTTGAAGGACAGCAAGACTCTCACAATATTTCTTGCTACTAAGGCATGTAAAAGGGGAGCCTTATGCTGACCTTCTAGTGTCCATACCATGTCTGGTCTCTCCTTCATTCTACCAACACCCTACTGCTGGAATTCTCATTCATTCTACTAAACATCCTATGTTGGTGAGTCCGGTGACTTGTAAGTCACGGCAAGAGCGTACAAGTGTGACCCTACTTCCAGGCCACATCTTCCTTGGCTTCATTTTTTTGAAAGATACTTGTGCCAGATACAGAATTCTTGGTTGATGGTTTTTGTTTCTGTGTTTTTGGTTTTTTGGGTCTTTCAGGAACTTGAAGATTCTCTGCTGTCCTCTGGCTGGCACTGTTTCCCATGAGAGAAGTCTGTTGCCATCCTCTTCTTTGTTCCTCTGTCCACGGTTTGCCCTTTCCCTTCAGCTGCGTTTTAGGTTTTCTCTTTGTCGCCAGTTTTATGTAGCTTGATCCATGACTATTTTATTGAGGCTATTAACTATTTTTTTAAGTTTTTTTGATCTGTGGGTTTATAGCTTTAATCAAATTTGGAAAAATACTGGCCATTATATCTTCGAATATTTTTCCTTTTTACCCTTCCTTTCCTTCTTCAAGAACTGCAATTACATATACATAAATGTGCTTGAGGTTGTTGCATAGCTCACTGATGCTGTCTTCATACCTTTTTGATCTTCTGTGTTTCTGTGTTTCACTGTGGATATTTTTCATGCCTTCACATTCTCTAATCTCTGTTTCTGCCATGAATTGTCTACCTTTAATCTGATCAGGTTTATTTTATATCTCAGACATTCTAGCTTTCATCTCTACAGTTGAATTTGATCCTTTTTTATACTATGTCTCTACTTGATATCATCAATTTTCCTCTAGCTTCTTGAATAAATGAAAAGCAATTATAATCACTGTTTTAATGTCCTTGCCTAATAATTCAATCACCTGTATCATTTCTATGTCAGTTGTGATTAACTTATTTTTTTCTCCTCATCATGGATTCTGATTATCCAAATGAGGAACGCCTGACAAATGTGCATACCTGGTAATTTTTAATTAAATAGTAGACATCATTAATTTTACCTTGTTGAGTGTTAGGTATTTTTGTATTCCTATACATATTCCTCAGTTTTATTCTGGAATGAGGGTGCATTGCCTGGAAATACTTTGATCTTTATAGGTTTTGCTCGTAAACTTTTTAAATCTGGGTCACGGCAGATTTAGAATATGGCTAACACTTCCTCACTATGGAGGCAAAATTCTTTCATGTGATCTACCCAACATTCAGTGAATAATGAAGTTTTCCACTCCGCCTGGTTGGAACTGGACCTCTTTTCAGCCCTAGAGATTGTGCCTTCTAACCCTTTAGTGGATCTTTCTCCACTTCTGTGTAGTTTTCTTACATGCACGTACTGATCAATACTCAGTTAAAGACTTGATGGAGACCCTTTGCAGATTTCTGGAGGTCCTTCTCTGTGCAGTTCTATCCTTTTCACTACCCTGCTCTGTGAACTTTAGCCAACCTGGCCTCCCTGGACCTCCAGCCTATTTCTCCACCCAGGATACTGTTCCTTACATCATCTCTGGTTTTCCAGTCTTCTGAGGTCACTGTCCTCCTTGCCTAATGCCCAATGTTCTAAAAACTTATTTAATGTATGTGTCAGGTGTTTTAGTCATTTCAGATTGAAAGATATATTCATCCTCTGTTATCTCATCTTGGTCTTAAGCACAAAGAGTGTGATTTTTTTTCTAGTCGCTTATATTTACTGGTAATATTCGAATTCATATATTCTGATGATATTCTGTTTGGGGTTATTTGGGATGGCAGTTTCAATCAACAGCCTTTCTTCCTCAAATTAAAACATCCATAAACATCTCGATACTTCGGATTCTAAGCCCAAGATCCCAATAAATTAAAGTATCTACAGTAGGAACAAAAGACAGAAACATTTTGCCTACATACTGCCAAGTATCTAAAATGTAGATGTTGCCCACTAGCCTGATGTTTGGTTTCATATAGACCTAAAATCTGAATGCTTCCTTTTTTCTCTTTCCTGTCAGCTGTTGGGGCTCAGTATCCATGAGTCCAAACTAGGACAGTTCACCATTCCAAAGCTAATCCCTTACTTCTCTTCAAGCAGCTTTGGAATGTAGCCATACCTGAGCCAAGGAGGGCCCAGGAGGTTTAAAAATAAGAACTTTTTTTCTCTAATTGGAGACTATAAAATCACTCTACAAGTGGAAAGTAAATTTTTAATGACATCACTTTTAGTTATTTTAAACTTGTTTGTATTATTCCTAGCAGGGATATTTTTCTTCTCTGTGGGATCATTTTGTCCTTTTCCATTTGGCTTCTACTTTTGAGATAAAGCCATTATCAATAAACCATTCAGGAGGAGAAAAAAGGAAGATGGCTTATCCTAGGCAGAAAATCTCATGCTCATGGATCCAGTGACATACCCCACAGTGTAGTGGCTTAGTCTACCTAGTACTAACTAAAATCTCTAAGACTGAGGACATTTTTATTTTGTGTTCTCTCTGTATTAAACATCTACAATCCTATTATATTACTGTGTTGTCACAACACTGTTATTATAAGTCACAAGTCTTTCCGCTATTCATAAATTATAGTTTGCTGTCAGTTTGTATCAGGAACTGGCCTACTTTGAGGGGAAAAAAAGGATTCTCTATTTTTTTAAATGGTTAAGAGTCTTTCTAAACATCATCAGTTACTTGGTTACTTGACAGACCTCCCTGGTAGTACATGCTCTATTTTTAAACTTTCTTAACATCCAAACTTCATTTTTATTTTTTTATAGCTTTGCAAAAAATACTTCAAAGGATATTTTCAGTGAATCGTGTTAGGACCAAGGCAAATTTTCTTGTTAAATTTTATTAAAACCTGCACTCTTTATTTTTCATCTTTGAGAGTGAGAAATTATATTTTTTCTCCCATTTTCTTTATAACATTTCCATGTAGACAACCACACATCTTCAAACTTGGTTTAACTATCCCTGAAAGAAATCTTCACTTACATTAAAAGAAATTGAAAGAGAAAAAATATAGCAAGTACGTAATGATGTAGATTTTTTTTATTTTTTATTTTCTTGTGTACATGACAGGATACAATTTAGGCTCTGAAGCTATCTAACAGAAATTCCTTCCATTCAGGTGGTGGTATAAGGCAAAATCTGGGAAGCATCAGTCTTAATAAATATACAAGGGACCTGGACACGAGAAAGGAAAAAAAGTTAAAATCCAGTTGTCTTGAATTATTTAGCATGACTGTAATTTCTGGATTTCAGGATTTCTGGTTAGAAATCCTACCTTAGTGTTGAGAGGCTGTGTCACAAAATAACACTACAACACACAGGGATTGCGTCTCCCCTCAACTTGCCTTCCACCCCAACCATTAATACTGGCACTGAAAATTCCCATCCAAAAAATCTGGGAATTCACCCTCCATATCCACAGTAATAGAACATGGCTTTTATTCTGACAGTGGAATGTGTCTACCAGAGGTTCCAAATCCAAAGGGTTTGGGTATCTGGCTCCAGCGCCCAGTGGTTTAGGAATGCAGATGAATGTCTGCAGTCTGCAGACCCAGGATCAGGATGTCAGAGAAGCAGTCTGCCTGAAGAATGTAAAGTCGGGAGCTCCGTGAGGCGAGTGCTTTCAGAAAGCCGCCTAAGTTTTTCTACCTCTCTGTCCTATTTTCCTTTCTCTGTTTCTGTTTTCCTTCCTAAAATTCATACTACACCCTACTCTGGAAAATGTGAGAAAGGAGACCAAATTAAAGAAGAACGTAGCTGTTACCTCCATAGAAGTAAGCATGCTACCTTTTGTCATATTACCACCTTGGCTTTGTATGGGTTTTGTTGTCTTCTTTATTAATCAGTTTTTCACATAGTATTGTATCACGATACTTGCTCATTTTATTAAAAACATCTTAAATTTAACTTTCAAAAGATGCAAAATCTTTCCAACATATAGACACACTATATATTTAGTGTTTTGTTTTGTTTTGTTTTGTTTTTCTATTTGGGACATTTTGCTTGTTTCTTCCTTTCTATTCTTAAAAACAATGCAGCAACAAACATCTTTTTTATAAATTTTTCCAGGCATTTCTGTATATATTTATGTTTCTAGCATATATTCTAGAAGCAAAATGACTAGGTCCAAATTTCTCAATACAAATAACCATATTGCTTTGCAGAAAGCTTAAATCTAGGTGTCTAGGTGCCTAGGTGGCTAGTTGGTTAAGTGTCTGACTTTGGCTCAGGTTGTGATCTCACAGCTTGTAAATTCAAGCCCCACCTCGGGCTCTGTTGTTAGCACAGAGCCCACTTTGGATCCTCTGCCCCCTCTCTCCACCCCTTCCTCTCTCTCTCTCTCTCAAAAATAAACATTAAAAATATTTTTTAAAAAAAGATCAAACCCATTAATATCCTCATCTTCAATATATGAGAATACTTGTTTTTCTATGTCATTATAGCATTAAGAAGTATAACTAGTTTATACTAATATTAGGACAAACGCTACCTCGTTGTTATTTTCATTTCCGGTTTTTCATTACTTACAAGGCTACATGCTTTATATGTGAAATAGGAATGTAATTTTCTCTCCTGGAAACTGCGTACTCATGTCACTTGCTCGTTTACCTTCTGAGGGTCTAGTGTTTTTCTTATTGAGTTTTATGAACACAATATACACTAAGAATATTAAACATTTCTTATTGAAATGTGTTGCAGATTTTCCAATTTATAATCGCAACTATAATAACTTCCACATATGCTTTTGTTATGTCACAAAATCTCTCATACTTTCCTTTCATAGATCTTTACATTGTTTTCTTTGCTGTTTGTTCTTTGCCGAATTGCAATCACATGCTAGCTAAAGATAAGGCAGGCTGTGACTCAGACTCATTCCTGACAAATCAAGGGTTGTTTATTACGAATGAAAACTTTGCAGGACAAGTTCTTCAGTAAATGAGTATGTTTCTCCAGTCTAAATAATCTTTAGTTACACAATATATAAACCCTGTTGAAGAGTCTTAACCACACTAATGAATTGTGTCTCAAGTCTGTAGCACTGAGTCTGCTCGTATCCATGGTTCAAAACGTATGGTCAGGATTAAATTGGTAATGGCACCTATCTTGTAATCGTTGGCTTCATACCTCTATCAACAAATATTTGCTGAGCACCTACTCTGAACTAGGTCAGACTGAAGAGCATCCCAGTTTTAAACAAGAGCATGCCCTAACAAAGATTCAATACCTAAAGAGCATAGTTAAGTGAATTGTTACATCGCAAATGTTTCTCTGAGCTTAGTCTTCTGCCTCCATTTGTTTGACAGTCATCGGCAGTAAGGGCCAAATGAGGAGTAGGTAGCAGGAGTGAGGAGTTAGATGCAGGTGTTCATTAGGCAGCATAAACAAAGATGCAAAATAAGAAGTGGAGTAAACTGAGTTGAGCCTGGAACCAGGATCTGGAAATAAGCTTTCTGAAGTGCATTCCGACTTTTCCTCCCAAAGGCAATACCGACAAGCCCATTTTGACTCATCTTCAAAATAGCCCCTATCATCCTCTTCCAGCTGCATTTCTTTAAAATTAAAAACTGGATTTGGATTCAAAACATAATCAAGGACTTTTTCACTGTGAGACAATTTTAAAATCTCCAAGATCTTGAAGAAAAGCAGCCAAGAACCAAGAAACGCAGGCGTGGAAGAAGTTCCTGTTTCCTGACAAAGAAAGTGAAATGCTGTTACTAACTCTGCCACATCCTTCCACTCCGCACCAGAAATGATTTCTGAGGGGCATCTGGTTGGCCATTTTCTGGCCTCCTTTCTAAGTTTTATTAAGACCAGAACTAGCAGAGTTCCTTAAATATGGGGCCTGACTCAGCCCCATTGTTCCTCAGTAACCTCAGTCAGTGGCTCTTGGCCTGGCTCTTGGCCTAAAAATTTCATGACATTGTCCTGTTCCTAAGCTCTGATGTCAGCTTTCATTCTGTCAGATCATCACGGTTTCTGCAGGTCTCTCTCGTCTGATCTTCATTGTATACTTCCACCTGCAGGCCTTTGCACCCCATGTCCCCCCCCCCCAACCTCAACAAACCGTACAGTTGCTTCTACTCCTCCTTGTTTTCCCGTGTGGTTGCTGAGCAAAGTGCTTGCAGAATCAAAGTGATACTGGTAGATCCTCTCTCTTGTTCTGTCTTTCTGCCTTTTCTCATCTCCCCTAGTTCTACTGGACTCGATAACTGAAATGATGAAGAAAACTAAAACACTACTTGAAGAGGGGAAACAAACAAGATTTGATTCTTCTTTGACCTAGCTGGATCCCAACCCAGGATGTGCACTTCCAATGGCAAGAAAGCAAAAATCTTCACCAGGCAAATAGTAAATTGCCCTGCAGGGTGGTCTGACGCTTCTGTAGTTTACAGACCAGAACACTCTAGGACCGTATGTACAGACTTCTGCTTAGTTTACTTAGGATGGGTCAAAAGTCACCCTTCTGAGTGATACTCCCTTCTAAATGTTCTGAATATTGGAATTCGCAGGACTTTTCCCCTTCTCTCCTGCCAGATTAAGTGTGAGACATCACTGGCTGACTGTTGGCCAGACAAAATATATACTCAAATAGATAGATTATCTGACCACTGTTAAATAATAGAATTCCCTAAATTCTACAGTTTAGCTATCACAACAACAAATATTTGGCCCTTGCTATATGTTTACTTCTGTGCTAATCACAGAGAATATGATGGTGAATAAAATATATCCCTACCCCTAAGGAATTCACAGTCAAATGGGGAAGACAGATTTGTTCATAGATAATCCAATATAATGCAACACTCTTAACAGAAGAATAAAGAAAAAAGTATCATTGAAACACTAACTACAAAAACATCTTGCTGAAATACTAAATAAGGAAGTGACCAACTTCACCTAGGGTGTTGACATATATTCATTAAGCCTTTCCTATGATCCAGCCACTGTATTAGGCCCTGCGGAGATAGAAGGGAATACAGCTCCTGTCTTTATGTAGTGTAAATCAAGCTGGAGAGACAAACCTAGCAAACAAACACATTAATTAAAATACAATTATAAACAGTGGAAACTGCCATGACAGAAAAAAAAAATAGTAATATAAAAGGCACTGAAAGGGAAAAGTAATTAAAATCCAAAAATCAAGGAAGGACTTTTAGAGTAAATGCCATTACAACTGAGGCATAGAGGAGCGTTACTGAGTCATCGTGACTTGCAGTAGACTTGAATTTGGTGTCAGCATGGTGGGATCTTTGTTGCCACAGCATATCATAGCCTACTCTGACTAATGGAGACAGACTGGAAGAACTGATCAAACTCTTCCTACATTATACTTATTTCCTTGTAAGCATTCTCATTATGTTTTCACGAGTGTATTTCATTGCCTGTATTTCATGGGAATTTGGTGATTGTACTTGTTAGTGAAAAATGCTTTGCCTCTTGTGCTTACAACAAATAATAATGACCACTTCATTAAGTTAATGAAAATTTATTCTACTCTCTCCCTTCTTTTCTTCCTTCTACCTTTTCTTCCTTCTTTACTTGCTATCTTTCTTCTTTTCCTAGTTCATCAAAATTTATTCTACTCTCTTTCTTCTTTTCTTCCTTCTATCTTTTCTTCTTTCTTTACTTGCTATCTTTCTTCTTTCCCTAGTTATTTTTTTTTCTTTTTCATCCATTTCTCTTCCTTTCTCCTTCCCACCCTCTGTAAACAATGAATGCTCTATAAATGCTAGTGATCACCTATTAAGTGATAAAACAATAACCAAAGTGCTAATATTGGGGTCTTCTCACCTTCCTCGCTTTGTCTTTCTTTTCTCTCTTCTCCTACCCCAAAACCTCTACTCTGATACAAGCTAACTCCCTTTGTCCTTCTTCCTTCTCTGACATGACCTAGGGATTCAGCCTAATAGTTTGGGGGGAGGGAGCTATTGGGAGTGAGAGCTTCAACTTCCCAGACTCTTTTTGGGTTTCTAGACCGCATAGTGGAAACTTATCTCATACCAACCTCTTTTCTATAGAAATTCCATTATTATCACAATTATATGATAATCAGAAACAGTCAGGGGAATCACAAAAATCTTTGGCAGAGGGAAATCATACAGCTTAAGAAATCTTATAGGTCTTTAGGCTCATGGTGCCAGCCTGATTTCCTGCTTCCCTCTCTAATGTAGTAACTTGATCAAAGGAATAAGATTTTAAAGTGCACTGAAAAGAAGAAAGGACACACAAGCTTTAAGCTAGCCAACCCTACTGACACTGCGTGGCTAGGACTGCAAAAAAGCAGTTGGTACTGGGTGACAGTTATTTATCTACTCAAATGCTTCTGGGGTCCTCCTTATTCTTAAATTTCCCCAGTGCCTGTCTTTCAACTTTGTCTCTAGTTTTCCTCTGTATACTCATCTCTTGTCCTTATCAGCAGATGGTACTGCTTAAAGTTACTCTTCCAAGTCCTCTGTCTTATATGTCTGGATTTCGACATTTCTTCTAGCTCCAATTATTTCAGGCCAATCCTTAGAAGCCCTCCTTAACTCTGACTCTAATAGACCAGCCCAACATGGGATTGGACACATATGAAGACTCTATAAATAAATAACTTTTAAACATGAACGAGATGAAGTGTTTAGTCAAAAGACAACGGCATGCTGGAGCTGACTAGCACTGGCTCTTGAGAGCCATTTGTTATGTTTTGGGGAATTCTGCAAGCCAACTATTAAACATAATCATTATTAAAAATTAAGTTATTTAAACTTGTAGTTAAATAAACTGTATTAAAATAAAAGGAATGCATATGTAAAACTCAGCGCTTCTTAATTATTTTACTACATTTTATCATTTTCTATGCTCTTGGGGTTATCTGGATCTAATGTGTCTGTATGATGGAAATGCTATCTGGTGGCGTGCCACGGCACACATCCTTCTAACTCTGCATTCAGTGACTGAGGCGTGGTGAGCATCTTCACACTGTGGACGTCAGCAAATGCTACAAATAGCTTTTTTTCTCCCATAGCACAAGCTGTTAAATACTTGACAGTACACAATCACAAAAGAGTGCCAGTGACTTTCAGGTGTGGCTAATAAAGATAATGCATGAGGTAGAAGGAATATTTGTAACTACAACCTCAGAATCCACTCTCATACTGTTCCCTTCCCAAATAAGACCTTCAATTTTTCAGCCACGTCATTTGCATGGTCCCTTGCCTTCAGCTGCAGAACGGGGCTCTTATGATTTTAAGCCCACCGACTGATCCCAAACCTCTGACCAGTCACTCTGGCTCGAGGATGAATTAATGATCCAAATCAAGCCAACGAGGGTCACTGAGGCTGATTTGAAGGACCCGCCTGTCATAACCTGTCATTCCTACTCTACATAAACAAGGAAGTTTATAGCCCCAGAAGACACTGGTAGCCATCTTGGAACCACAAATGAAAAAGACTACCCAAGAATGAATATAAGCTGAGGAAGTAGAACCAAAAAATGCTGATAGAGAAACTAGATTCTGAACCAGGTGTAGACTGAAAATCTAAGTATAGACTTTCTGTAAGTCAGTGAATTCCTTTTTGACTTTAGTCTGATTGGATTAGACTTTCAGTTACTTGCGCCAAAATGATGCCTTCCTGATAACATGACCCAGGGATTTAGATCTTTAGATGACATAATTGTAGGAAAAAGTAAACACTGGTAGCCATTCTTATCATGATCATTTATGTATATTTGGCCTACTCTTTAACCAGAGAGAGCAAACTCTTTGTAGGTTGAAACTTCTTACAGCACATCTTCGAATCTGTAGCTAACTTAACACTGTGCCCTGCACAGAGTAGTAATAAGTGCTTAATTTGGGTTTGCTTAATTGCATTGGTTAGTAAGTCAGGGAGGGATTGTGCAAGAAGTGGAGTATTGAATCCAAGTAAATTCCTCTTCCCATCTTTGGCCAAGCGGCCCATTTGAATCCATCTGTTGTCATTTGTGAATGTCCCAGCAAAAAAAAAAAAAAGAAAGAATGAAATAATATGGCTCTCAAGTCCAAAAGTCCAGTCTCTCAAATGGAGAAGGCAGTAGTTTTCTCCTGGAATGCAGTGAAAATAAGTCATAGACATTTTAGTTAGCATAATTGCTAAGAAAACTTCTCAGTCTGTGCTTTCATGAGGCCAAATATCTGGATAAGAAGTAAAATGTGCCCTCAACATGTCTCAAAAAAATCTATGCCTGTGGCACCACATTGACAAAATGTCTAGTTACTTAACCAGACTTCTCACTGTCTATCCAAGAGTCTGGACTGTTTATGTCAGAAAGTGATGGCAACAAGTATGACAGTCTCGGAACTGTGTGGCACTGTAGCTCTGAATGACACCAGCCCCTTATGACTTGGAGAGGAAGATAAGGACTAACATAGGCAAGACCTCAGGAGTACTTCAGCTATGTTTCGAGGCAGAAAGGAAATAACTACCAAAACAGGAGTGCTGCCTCCACTTTCCCATCCTTTCCCTTTCTTGTCTCCAACCCTATACCTGTCAACATACAATAGATCTTATTTATTTATATTATTTAATTTTCTCTCAATTTCTTAGAATGTAAGTTCCGGGAGTGCAAGTATTTGTTTCCCTTTTTTTCACAGCTCTGTTAGCACTATCTAAAATAGACTCTAAGGATGCCTGGGGGCTCATTCAGTTGAAAGGCTACCTCTTGATTGTTGGACCCTTGATTTTGACTCAGGTCGTGATCTCATGTTTCCTGGGCCCTGTGTTGAGCTCTGCACTGTCAGTGCGGAACCTGCTTCGGATTTTCTCCCTCCCACTCTCTCTCTGCTCCTCTCCCACTCATGCTCTCTCACTCTCTCTAAAATAAATAAACATTAAATAGACAGATAAAAACTAAAAATAAGTAAAACAGACTCTAGCGTACAGTATATGCTCAATAAATTTTTCTTGAACAAATGAGTTAACCTGATGGATGGCAATTTACTAATTAACTCAGAGATCAGAAACTAAAATGGCCTGGTGAAAAAAAATACTTTGTTTTTCTAAATTAAATGAAAAGACTCTGTGATTTAATGGGTGCTGGCTCTGCTACAATCTAACTTTGTGAGTCTAAACAATTTGTTTCCCACTGTGCCCCTTGGTTTCTCCATCCGGAAAATGGAGATAAGGGTGACACCCTACATTCTTCAAAGACTTGTTAAGTGTCTCAAAAGATACATTGTTGGTGTTAGGCTTTTAAAGATGCAATGCAGAAGCTTAGCATGGATGGTTTTCAATAAGATTAAACCATCATCTCAGAGGGTTCACTTACTTATTAAACCAGCAAAATTCCGTTCTCAGCTTTTGTTCCTGATGACTGCAGTGATCAGTTTCCTATATTGCTATTGCTTCTCAAGTACTGTTACTAAAAATTTTAATTAGCTAACCATTTCCAAAAAAGCTGCCATGTCCTACAATGCAAATTTGCCTTCAAAGTCACAAACTTTGTAATGATAAAAATAGGCATACTTAACAAATCCAATCTAACTGCTACTTATTTAAATTGTGAAGTAGTATTCTTGCAGGGTAATCACCTTTCCCCCCAATATGTTAATAGCAAACAGATCTTTCTGTTGTGGGAATTCTATTTACCCTGCTCCCGTTTTCTCCTTCAAGCTAAATTCTATTTTGCAAGGTCTCCTTTCCTGTCTTTAAAGAAAAAAAAAAAAAAAGATCCTGTACCTTTAATAACAAGAGACCTGGTAAGAGATTTCTTTCCAAACTTGTTCCCTGGCTTCCAAGTGACGAAATCAGCTGTAATTTGAGAGCAGAGAGATCCTCAGGATATCATTAGCCAAGGAAAAGCTCCGCATTCCCACCCAGTGCCGAAGTTGAAACAGTATCAGAAGGCCAGAGTCTTTCTCTCCAGCTACAGGCTCCATCTCTCAGGAGCAAGGGCGAACTCCGAGAGAGAGTGGGGCAGCTGAGCCCGCGGCCTGCCAGAGCCCTGGAGGAGGGCTTCCCTCTCCTCCCCACGACCCCGCTGGAGAGACCCCGCTGCGTTCCAGCCCCGAGCGCAGGAGCGCAGAGCCGGGGCGCCTCCCGCGCTGCTGTGGCCGCGCTACCCGGGCGCTGGTGACACAGCCACATGAAGCCTGCTGGGGAGGCGGGGCCAGGGTGCAGCCAGCCGGCGGGGACCGAAGCTGTCGCCGTCTTGGGGAGGCCCTGACTGCCAAGGGGACCCCCTGTTCCTTCGTGCCTGGGCGAACAGTCTTCTCCAGGGGTCCCCGGTCATCCTGCCTATCCATGATGGTGTTCCTGAAGTTCCTCTGGATGGGTTTCTTCTGCCACCTGTGTCAGGGCTACTTCGACGGCCCTCTCTACCCGGAGATGTCCAATGGGACCCTGCACCACTATTTCGTGCCCGACGGAGACTATGAAGAAAATGATGACCCCGAGAAGTGCCAGCTGCTCTTCAGGGTGAGTGACCACCGGCGCTGCTCCCAGGGGGAGGGCAGCCAGGCCAGCAGGCTGCTGAGCCTCAGCCTTCGGGAGGAGTTCACCGTGCTGGGCCGCCAGGTGGAGGATGCGGGGCGTGTCCTGGAGGGCATCAGTAAGAGCATCTCCTACGACCTGGACGGGGAAGAGAGCTACGGCAAGTACCTGCGGCGGGAGTCGCACCAGATCGGGGATGCCTACTCCAACTCGGACAAGTCCCTCACTGAGCTGGAAAGCAAGTTTAAGCAGGGCCAGGAACAGGACAGCCGGCAAGAGAGCAGGCTCAACGAGGACTTCTTGGGGATGCTGGTCCACACCAGGTCCCTGCTGAAGGAAACACTCGACATCTCTGTGGGGCTCAGGGACAAATACGAGCTGCTGGCCCTCACCATCAGGAGCCACGGGACCCGGCTGGGTCGGCTGAAAAATGATTACCTTAAAGTGTAGGTGGAAGGGCGTCAAATCCAGCCCCATTGTGGAGGGTGGGGACAGAAGTCGGGGCTAACGTTTCCCTTATACTTATTATTATTTTTTATGTCTGGATTTGCACTTGGAGAATCATCTGAAGTGATCTTTAAAAAGAAATAAGTGAAGGTCGAGTCGTTTCGTTTTTGTACTTTATTTATGGGATTGCTATTGTTACTTGGAAAGAACAATTTAAGGCCGTGCCTCCTGCCTTTCCTGGAGGACTTTCTAACTCTGCAGAGACACCTGTTTCAGCCACATCTAGAAGGACCCGGTTTATGCAGGAGGGAGTGATTACACGTCCCCATCTAGAGAAAATACCCCGAGAGCAGAGTACAGAGTTCCTTTGGGCCTTCAGGCTTCCCTCTTGGGCTTTGAAAGCTGTCCGTTGTCTGAGGTGCTGTGCGGCCTGCCTGTTTCTTCTCTTTTTCTCTCTTATTTATTAACCATGGTCTTCAAGGTTTTGTTTTTAGTTTTGGGGTTTTGTGGGGGAGTTTGTAAAAGTATTGGTCAGAAGCTGTGTGCAAACAGTCCTTGGCAGGGAGATGTTCGAGGTGCCTCTGTGTGTGTGTGTAAGCTGAAGTGGCCACATTGAAGACGTGCAAGCTTTGTGGCGGGCACACACTCATGTTGCCAAGCTGATTTGCTGTGTGTCTCATTGTATGCCTGTGTCCTCAGAGCTACAGTCCCTTACAAAAGCGTCGATTGTTTGAACACACCCCCAAATGCTATGTTGTAGGTTACCAATGTATTTGTTCTGGTCTGGGGGTTTTTCTTCTGTTTGCTTACTGGAAACTTGTACTTCAAGTGGCGGGGGGGGTTCTATTTCTAATAATTCCTGAACTAAGTTTTATTATTCAGCCAATAAATATGTTCTCGTATAATACTGGCTTATTTTCTAATTGATATCCATAACTTTTGTATGGCAAAGAAGAGTCAGTGCAAGAGGGAACAGAAGGGTGGGATTTAAGCCAGTTTACTCAGAGTTTGTGATAAAGGGATGGCTATGTATTTGGCAATGCTCTCTACCCTAGCCACCCTTACCATGCTCAAAAGAAAAAATCTCTAGGTCTTGCCAGAAGTTGATCTCTGCTGGTCTGCCTAAAAACCCCAATGTTTCCAGTTTTTCCCACAGCATCTACTGGAAACATTTATGACAAGGCTCATGAGTTTTATGCCTTCATAATGCTGAGGGAGGGTTCCATTCTAAGTTACAGGAACTGTCATGATGTTTAATAATTATGAAGCCAAGTCTTTGTCATTGCTCAGTAGTTTTAAAAGGTGGAAATGAACTTTATTTCATGTCTTTCTCCAACCCCTCACTCATCTTACATGTGCTTTCCTTTCACACACACACACACACACACACACACACACACAGAAAAATAAATAAATGCTCATAATCTACTTTTCAACAGTGAACGATTTTTTTTCTCCCTCATGCATGAAGAATCTGGTTTTCTATTGAACTGATGTGTCTAATATATCCTCCTATTACTCTAGGGGAAACTGAGGCTCAGAGAGTGACCGATCATCAGCTTGTTGTAGCCGCTCCAGGTTTCTTAGATTTAAGTACAGAATTTTCCCACGTTGTTCTTTTCAAGGGCGCTGAGCGATACGAGGGAGTGGTCTGAGGCCTGAACCTTTGCATCGCTACCTCCTCGTTTAAAAGTAAAAAGTAAAACACCTGGAGTAATGCTTCAAATCATCATTTGTAACTTCTTTTCATCACTCCAGAGTCTGCTTTTAACAGCCTCTATACTGGTGTGTGGGGAGAAGGTAAATGATTGTTTTATCTTTTTTCTGTGAAAGATGAGGGAAAAAAACAAGAGATGATTTGGCACTTAAATAATTGTAGTCTGTCGTCACAACACTAAATATTTCAAAACATTCCTATCACTCACCTCAAGTATCCAGGTCTAATCCATAGACACATTAAATGTCATCTCTTCGATTCTCCCATCTGGACTAGGAGAACAGTAAGCAGGTTATATGGATGGAAAACTGGTCTCTGTGCATACTGACTTCAGTCAGTCGGTAAGGGCTCCGCACGGTACTGTGCTAAGAAAGATTTAAAAGGCACAGATGTAAAGAGTGCTGTCCCCAGCTAGAGATGCCTTCCAAGGGCACAGAGAGCGGTGGCACATCTGCTACAAATTTGAAAACCCTGAAACAGATTATGTATGAGCTTCTTTCCAGTGTGGACATTCTGTGATTCCTGCAAAACCAGAGCGAAATTATCTGACATTGAATCATCCATTCAAGGCTAGATGTACAGCCAGTTATCCCACAGAGTCTTCTGCACATGGCCCTAGCGGGCAAATGAGAATTTCCAGGTGGGGGGAGTGATGCGTCTTGGTCACCATCCCGGAGGCTAGCATCACAAGGCTTTTCCAAATCCTCTTATGGTGGGGGGCCAGCCCCACTTACATCTTTCCTCTCCACTTCCTTGTAATGCTTGTTAGGATCTCCTTAATCCCAAGGTGACAAAATCTTTTAAATAGTGCTGTTTGTTTCTTAGACCATGAAATAATACTTTGAAAAGCCGAAGAAAACTACATACTTTCTTCTGTGAGAAATCTTACAAAACATCCATACAACCCAAGATACTCATTATTTTTATAAATGTCAGTCATTTAGTATGTGTCAGGTACTGAGTGAGGTTGTAGGTAATTCTGGAATATTACAAAAGCTTGGACTTAATGTAACCAAAGCTTTTTGAAAGCCTCGTGGAGTTTTATTTGGAGCAGGAGGTATTTCTTGTTCTTATAATTTGTAGTTACTTATAACAAAAACAACAACACAAAAGCAACTAATTCTTTTGGGGAACTCAGTATTATCAGTCAGGCCTGAGTTCTTTCTCTTAATTCTAGCAACAAACTCTGTAAGGAAAGTGTTATAGAAAAAGAATTAATCTATGCCAAGTGCCTCAAACAGTACTGGACACAGAGTGTCCTTAATAAATGTTACTTACTATTATTACTGCTATTATTACTATCTTTAGTTTTCTCACGGAGGCCCGGAAAGCCTAGCTTATGTTCCCCAGGTGAAAACTGGGTGATGTCTTATATTCTTCACTTATATTCTCACTTTTTAAACTGACGATTGTCTAGTGGAACATGTATCAAATAAGAATGTGAAGGGTAGGGGTTCACTGGGGCCACCAGGTATCTACTGCAAATGTTGTCCTTATAGGCCAGTCAACCTACATCCTACAGATGTCTGACGGCTGTCAGTCAGAAGCTGAGTGGCTCCCATCTTTACAGAATTTCTCACTGATACTGTCTCTGTGCGATGCATTGTGAAATACCACGCCTCCCCGCTCTCCCAATCAGACCATGTGAAAATTTCCGTATACCTACTTTGAAACATTCCAGAGGTATCTATCTGGAGTCTGTTGATAAAGGACACCAGGCCATAAGAGCCTCTGCAGCAACCCAAACCACACTCCCAGAAGCTGGCAGAAGCCGGCTGGTGGAGGTGTGCTGTGCAAGGCAGCACGGGGAAGCTGTCCCATACTTTACATACTTTCCGTTGCCTTTTAAACTCTTGTTTATAACTCTGCTAGAGAAATACGCTCAATGCCTTCTGAGAGCAGCCTTGAAACTTAGACTGTAAACTATTTTAGCAAGTAATAAAAATGTCCGTGAAAACCACTAACAATATGAAATCATCCTAAAGGGTAATACGCTCAAATTTCCTTGGGACAGTTTTTAGAGGACGATTATTAAAATCTTCTTGATAAAGGGCAAGAATCAATTCTTGTGAGATATAAATGCTAGTGGTGGTTAATCAGTGTTTTCATATAAAAGGGAAAACAACTGGAGGCATAAGTCTTGGTTGAAATAGAATATGCAAATGCATAACAATAACTTGTAATATAGAGAATGAGATTCTGCGAATCATCTTCATGGTTTTGGCGTTGGGGTTGTCCTTAGGAATACCATCTCCAGAGTTAGGATCCTAATGGATATGTCATTCATTCGACATTTTGAAAGGGCTACTATATGAGGTACTCAGGATAGAAAATGGCATTTGGCGTATGAGGAAAAGGACACCTAAATAAAGAATCAGAACACGGCAGCATATAAGATTGGGACATGTACCAGCTTCTACAGGAGCTTAACAAGAATCCAAAGTAAAATTGTCTGGGAAATGGAAAGCAGTGTAAATAAAATAAGGATTTGGTATGATCGCACATTCAAGAGATACAGGGGTTTCATTGTTGCTGTTATTATTGTTATCCTGCTTTTAAGTAACATTTTTCCAACTATACAAGTCATAGCTATTATATTCGAATAACATGCAAACAGCAAAACAAAAAGAAGACCAAATGGTATCCCCAAACTGCCCCCAGCATACACCCACTATTTACATTTTGGCGTAATTATTCATTCAGTATTTTTAAAAATGTATCTATGTAACTAGATTTTTCTTTAAGAAAAAGTGATATTCTAGTAATACATTGTTTTGTAGCAAATGTCTATTTTAGTTATTCAATATGCTCAGTAGCATAGATCTTTTAAAAATGCTTAAATCTCCCCATGGCTGCAGGAAGCAGAGATTCTGGATTCTAGATCTTTCCCTAGCATGTATTAGCTGTGCAACTTTGAACAAATCCCTTAAATGTTCTGAAATTCCATTCTGTTGTTTGAAAAATGAAGATAATAGCCAATATTTATTCCACAGGCAGGGCTCAAAGTATTTTAAGTATATTATCTTATACAATTCTCTCAGTGCTATATTTCAGCCAGATGTTCTATTTTCTCAACTTTTTGGATAAGGAGACTGAGGCACAAAGAGGTTAGTGACTTACACAAGATCTCACAGCCAGACAAGAATGGGGTCAAGATTCCAATACAGATGGTCTGTCTTCTCTATGGTCATAATAACCACTAGTGTTGCTTCTCCTTTTTGAAGGCAGGACACGAGACCCGTGATTTCTTAACTCCTTCCTATTCTAAAGGGCCTATGAAATGAACATTTTCCTTATATGATTTCCTTAGTTAAAAACATACAAACCCAATTTCTCTCAAAGAACTAACTTCTCTGCTTAATTTTAAGTTGGGTGAAGTATCTTATGCATGTGTGTGTTGCTCTGTGATTCTTCGCCTATGAACAACTGGCTTCTTGCTAAATATTCTATTTCCCAATCACTTTCACATGTACTATAATATTTGATAATGCACATTTATAGGTGCTGAGCTGGCCAGGACAGTTCATGGCATTCACCATTTGGTGGTGGGAGCCCAATGTTCACAGCTAGGAAAGTTATTAAGTCAGGACTGAAGCCAGATGTAAGGATTCCTTGTCCAGGCACCACTTAGCTTACAGGTATGCCTTTCACTCATCTACTCGTTCGTTCAAAATACATTCCTGAGTGCTTGCTTCAGCAGCATGCATGCCAAAATTGGAACAAAATACATTCACTGAATGCCTACTGAGGATCGGGCATTATTCGGGATACAGCAATCAGACAAAATTCGTGCTCTCCTAGGTCTGATATTGAATTATGCAAGTTGAATGAATCATTAAGACTCCTTTAGAGGAGTAAGTTATAAGGAATAAACTAAAATATATATAATAGAATGCTAGGCAGCAATATGTACCATCTTAGTTAAGATGGTTAAGGAAGAGCTCTCTGAGGAAGTAAGAGATATTAGAACTGAGCCTTAAATCTTGAGTAGAAGGCCAACAATGTACGTATTACAGGAAAGAGTGTTCTTGGTAAAAGAACAGCAAATACAAAGTTCTTCAGGCAGAGACAATTTTATATGTTTGAGAAGGGGAGCGGGACCATCGGACTATAGCAGAGTAAATCAAAGAAAGAAAGAATTTGAAATTAGAGAGGAGAACTGGGCTAGGTAATATAGGAACTGGATGGCCATCATAAGAAGTTTGGATATCATAATTTTAATGCATTGGAGACCTAAGGAGAGGATATATTTGGATACTAATTAATATGTTTTGTATAGTATATGTAACTAATATATTCAAGTGTTAATGAATAATATTTGGATTTTATCCAAATTTCAATGATCTAATTTCCATTTTTATTTCCATTCACTGAAGGTAAAGAGAGTAGTGATATGATCTGATTTACCCAAAAAAGACACTCTGGGAAAGATTATCTGTAGGGAAGCAAGAGTGGAAGCAGGAGGGCCTCTGGGTTAGGTGGCTACTAGGTCATGCTGAGGAGAGATGATGGAGATTCGATCTAACGTGGTAGTGGTGAAGGTGGCAGGAACTGGTGTCAATCTTCTCTACATTCCATTGTTGCTTTTGTCCATGTATGTCATTCTTCTCAATCTTCTTATGTATTGCTCCAATTCCCTAACTCCTGGCACCATTTCTTCTCTTCCTCCAAGTTTGCATTTGACAGCACTGACTTCCTCAGATTCTTGATCACCTTCCCCTGCCCCCAACAAGGTGTTGGTGTACGAATGGAATTCAGCCATTCCCCTGACCACATCAGGAAATATATGGACCTCAGATGACCCTTGTGACTCAAAACCCCATCTCTGGCCCACCAGCCCAATCCCTGTCTAACTTATTTGATGGCTGGAATGACCCACCAGTGAAGGTGGAGATTTGCACTCAACCACAGGAATGCCTCACGGAATTGACTAGTACATAAAAAACAACTGTGATTGTACTAAAGCTTAGATATCTAGCTTCTCTTTACTACTGATCTCAAGCTTCATCATTGCGTCTCTGAATTTTTCTTCATGGGAGATTTAAGTAGGAACGCTGTATCTAAATATAAAACTTTTCTCTTGAGGCTTTCTGATAACTTCAAAATTTTGCATTGCCATGTATTCGGTAAAGGCACAGAGCATCTTGTTTTGACTCAAAGAAGCATTTTCTCAGAAGGCTTATACATTGCACCATTTCCCTTTTTTTTTACTATTCTACACACACACAAAAAAAACACAGAAGATATTTTGTGTGTCAACAGCTTGCTGTTTACAGAGAGGAACCTGACAGTTATGATTAATGAAGTAAAGTCGCCATGCTCCAAGGTTGGCAGTAATGGCTAGCATTTTCCAGTTGTGAAAAGTTTCCTCCTGCAGGCAGTTAAAGAAATGTGTTTCCTGAACGTCTTCTCTTGCTTTGATCTTTGCCCAGTGCTCATTCCAAGACCTAGCAAATGTGGGCACTCCACTCAGCTTTCAAAATGTATGCTTTGCTGGCAGTCCCACTGAGTCAACCACTAACATTTTCCACATGATTCTACTACGAATCAAATTATAAAGAGCAGAAAACCTAGTGGGTTCGCTTTGCTCTGAATTATATTTTTGCCTACCCTTCAAGTGTCAGTTTCTCCTGCCTAGGTTTCCCCCTCCCCCTTGCCTTAGCCAAACTCTTTCCTGTTTCCTCCTTTGCTCTCTCACCCCTTCTTCTTGCTGTTCAGAGTGTGGGAAATAGAGGCAGAAAACTGTTTCCTGTAATGCCTCTGCATTTCATTAACTGCAGGATCTAAGCAAATTGTGTAACTTCTCAGAGCCTCAGTTCTCCCTGCTGTACAGTGGGGATTATGACACACAGTCTGCATGGATTTTGTGAAGATTTGATTAAGTCCATGTATGGAAAGGAGTTACTATAATCTTGAGCAAAAGGAAGTGTCACTAATCTCACACTGTCTGACCACGCATAGTTCATTGAAGACTATCTCTTCAGAAGGGGCAACCTTTTAAAAGGTTGAAATAAAAAAAAATGTATTTCAAATAAGCTTTGGACATTCTATGTATGTCCTACAAACCAGTATTGATCTTCCTTCCGATTCTAGGCAGGCACCTCCAAAGCCAAAAGGCCTTTGCTCCCATTCATGTAACAGACTCTACTGTACATGTGTTTACACCAGCAAACATTCCTCGCTATTTGGGCCAAGAGAATGAATTCTGCAGCAGGAAATAACTGAGCAATCTTACTTACCCTTTCTTTCCAAATGTTAACAATGCCTTTGCTTTTTGTCTCCAGCATGGGGGTGAGGTACAGAAAATAGGAATTTCAAGATATAGGTAGCTATAGTGAGAGAACTCTCACAACTTGGCAGCAGGTGAGAAAAAGTAGGGATATTAATTCTTAATATTTATTTAGCACCAAGTGCATATTTAGTTCTGGGTATCTTGCAAAACTTCAGTTGTTGGGTCTACAATACTGGAGACTAGACCCCATTTGCAGTGATCTTAATACGGAAAGCAGTAGGGTGAAAACATGAGTCTTTTTATGTAACCCCAGACTCTGTGTGATTTGCCGTCCCCAAATGCCTGTAGGCCTCTAGAGTCTCCAGGTCATGGGCTTGCCGGTGCTGATAGATTGGAATGATCCAAGCCCTTATTTTCGCTCACACATAAGTGGGCTTCACTGGGAGTAGGTGGGGAACATTTGTAGACTTTCTAAACTAAGAAGACAGCTCAGTAATTCTCTAACTCGTCTGCTCTTTCCCTTGCAACCTCTACCTTAGGCTGCAAGGGAAGAGGCCTTGGCTCAGCTGAACAAGGAGTCAGGATAGGGCACTGTGACCCCTGCAACTCACGCCCAACAAAGACTTGAATCTACATCCTCTTCAACATGAAAGCAGACATGTTGGCCCAGTGAACATTAACGTGCATATAATGAACAATAAATATAGGGAATGAATAAGCAGTATTGCTTTCCTAATTAGAGGCATTTTGGTCACTTGGAAAACTTCAGAAGTAGAATGATTTTTAACTATTTGGCTCGAACAAAAACCCATTCAGGCTTAGAAATTGGCAAAGGCCAGACTAATGATAAATACTTATCCCACAATCACATTTTCCATAGACCCTATAATTTCCGAGAGTTTCACCATAAAAAGAATCGCGGCGAAAACACTGGACTGACAGTTCACAATAACGACATAATATTAACAGGACGTCAGAGTTTACAGGGCTTTCCCATTTCCTCTGTAAAAACCTTACCATTACCAAACATGCAGTCACCACTTTGCTTTTCAACCATGGTTAAAAAACTATTTTTCCAAGGGGCCATTCATTCTTTTTCTATTCATTCTACAAATATTTATTGAGTACCTATTATGTGCAATCACTGGACTAGAGTCATAGGATGATAATTGTAATAATAATGGTACTAACAATGAAACAATAAACAATATTTTTACACTCCTTACCATGTGCCCAGCCCACTATTCTGAAAGTGCCACATATATTTAACCCAGGTAATCCTTGCAACAATCTTTCACAAGTATCGCTTGTAAACTGCTCAGCTACCTCTCTAGAATGTCACCTGATGCCTAAGCCAACTCTTTTTGTTGTCTTTTCCCAGATATCCAGCCTTGCCAAAGTCCCTTCGCTGACTACCAGTCTCTTCTGAGCTGTTCTATCCCGTTCTCTAATGCAACCCTAATTCTGGAAGTACCAGGAAGTCTTTAAGTCAGGAGTTCAGGAACATTTGGAGAAAGTTCTTCCTCAGTGACCTAGGGAGCTAAATAAAACTAACTTTGGAATTAACTTAGAAAGAAATGAGAGAAAATTAGCGAAAGGGAACCTTGACCCCAGGCTCAAGCTTCCAGGAGTGAGTCAGCCAACCTGGGAGCGAAACCCAAGATTTCAATATTACATTAACCTCTGTCAGGTTAAAATAGTAATACACTGTACTTGTAACTATATTCTTACATATAGGTTTGGCCCTGAGAGCTGACAACTTTAGAGCTAGAAATAACCTTCACCAATGGAGAATCTGAAGTCTAAACAGATGAAGAAACCTATTCTGGGTCATACAAATTCATGGTATTAAGGCCAAGATGTCATAGAATCACAACCCAGAGAGCCATGCTCAGTACTCACCAGGTCATCAGCTCCCTGACTCTTGCCTATAATATTATAGCCTTGCCAAGTGATTATAGAGCCCACACTTGCACTCCTCAAATTATGGGGCACTCCCTTGTCTCTGGAGGAGTGCATTCAACTGTTCGAGAGTTTCAACTCTTGGGAAGTCCTTCTGTATTTTGACTTGAAATCTCTCCCCATGTGTTTACCATCATTCAGGAACTCACAGCCCCCATTTACCCTTTTCCATGTCAAGTTAATCAAAGACCTGGCTCCTTTGGATAGTATCAATATCCCAAGTTCCTCCAACCTTTCTTTTTGTAATTTAAATACTAACCAACATCTCCTAGCTTTACAAGAAGTCGTGATTTACACAGCCTAAAAGCATGTGCTTTGCCAACGGAGAAACCTCTGGGTTGAGCCTCTTCTGTACTTGCAACATTAATGTCCAGGGGCAGTTTACTTATTCTGCCCACACCCTGGGTTTCCTTTACGGAAATTGGTGATGATGATTCCAACCTCGAAGTGTTGTTGGGGTGAATAAATGAAATAATATACATAAAACTCCAAGCACCATGTCTAGCACTTCATAGGAATTCAAAATACATTTAAATGGACGAATGAATGAACCTCTGGCTGGATGTTAATAAGGGAGTTTTACAGAATGAATAGCAAACTTGGAGAAGATCCTGTGGAGGAGAGAGCCAAAGGAAAAATGAAGGAGAAAGACCCAAAGGAGTACCCAAAGAAGCCACTGCTGACCACTCCGTGCAGGCCAGTCTCCCACAAGTTCATCAACATCTGATGAGCAGTGTGCTTCCTGCTCATGGCCCTGCTCAGTAAGGGGAGAGAAGGGGAATCTTAAATTCAAGTCTTTTTAAACTAATTCTGGACTATCTCATAAAGGTCTGACCACATGCTAATTTGAAAGCCCAAACACTAAGTTATTTTGGGAATGGGAGAAAAGGTACTTTATATCTTTTTTTCCCTCTTCTACAAAAACAGCTGAACAGACTTTCCTAACCCTTTCCCAAAAGTTTCATGTTTGGGTTGAGCTCAGCCCTGGAAGGTCTCACTCTCAAGAGAAAGGCCTGAGAAAGTCATTAAAAGCAAATGAAAGTCCTGGAATGGAAATACACAGGGAAGATGGGAATTCAATTGGCTTTTTCCTCTCAGGTGATCCATCTTTCAATAACAGGAAGATGAAACCAAATCAAACTATCTCAAGGATAGTATTTCCTAAACGATTATAAACTTTAACATAGCATTAAGGAGACACTCATGGCACAGCCTGACTTGCATTGATCATGGCTCCTCCTTTTGTTATCAGGGCTATCTGTGGTAAATCATTGAAACTCCCTATGATTTTGAAGACCAAACGAGAGAATCCAGCTTGGTATATGGTCTGGCATGGGTGTTACACCATTTTATGAGGTATAAAGTGACATATAGCCATCAGTCTTTGTAGAGGCCAAGAAGCCTGATAACCATCTTACAGTGCATAGGACAATCCCTATGACAAAGGATTATCTGGACCACAATGTCAATAGTATTAAGGTTGAGAAACCCTTGGTTTTATAACATATAATACATAATGCTGTATTGGGACCAGGGACTGGTAGTAGTTAGACTGAAGATCTTGAATATCAGACTAAAATCTTTCCCAGAGGTAATGGATGCATTGTAAGATTCACAGTATGAAGAAAATAGAATTTTAGCAAGACATGTATTATAAAGGCTTGTCTAATACATTAGCACATAGAGGTATTAGAGAGTTCTAGACATCCTGATGTAAATTCATGTATTTCATATAGTATCATGGTTATAAAGCCCCAACATCTGGCTGAAAAGTGAAAGCATATATCAACAGGCTACTTTTACTTCCTTGGCTTCCACAGGCAAAAAGACTGGATTTCTGGTCTTTCCATTGATTAGGGGTTCCTCTACACGTTGGCAAGACAATTAAAGGGGATGAGAGGTGTTGAGTTAGTCTAATTAATAGTTAGGCATTATGTAGACAAAACATCTGGTTGATTGGAGCTTTCATTCTTCACCAGGTGGTTTTGACATGGAAGAAACATAATCATTGTTAGATACTTGCTAGTCATCATTGTAAACCCAGCTGATAGCAGGGTAGAATCAACTGATCCCAAAATAAAGAACTGTAGGTATGAATCTTCGACCTGAAAGACCATTGCTTATAAGAAAGAGGAGCTCCGGAGTTGAAAATGAAGAACTCAAGCATAACCTTCATTAGTACGTCCCTGAGACCGCTCCTACCCAAATACCCTCTCACAATTGCCTTATACCATGGGAAGTTTGTGCAACCCATGAAAGCCTTAAGTGAAGCCATAGTCCCTAGACCAGGAGTACATCTGCCTGAAGAAAGGGGCTCCTTTTTCTTCACGCATAACTTCCTGTCTGCTCACAAACCCAAGGGGATATATCCAGTCAGAAGGAAGAGATTGTCTTTTTGTTATTCAGTTTTTGTTTCCTTTTTATTCATCTGCCAAGAAAGGACACTTTGTTCTAATCCATCTAAAGGAACATATAGGCCAGCGGAGGCCTTGATCTCTTTTTTCTGCCTTTTCAAATCTTATATGTCTTTCCAACCCGAGTAATTCTACCTCCCTGAGGCCATCTCTGAGGCTCCTGTCAATACCGATATGATGCATAATAACTTCGATTGCTTAAAAACTACTGGGATCACTGTGTGAAGCAGGATATCAAGGTCTTATTAAAGTTCAAGGAAAAAAATTCTATGATTTGTAATGTAACACCTTTCATGATTACAAGACGGGGAGGAGGTAACATGAACCAAATGTTTGCTTTTCTCATCTTTCCCTAGTATTTACTGACATTGCCATTATTTTTGGTAGCAGTGCTAGACATCTATGTAGCAACAGTGAGCAACGATTGGTATCATCTCTGTGTTCTTAGATCTGAAAGTCTAGTAAAACAAGTTAGTAATCAAATAATCATTTACATTTTGATGAATTACAAATAGTCCCACTTCTTTACTGTTTAACTCATTTGAAAGTGGCATTTACTTCTCTCCCCTTGAATCTGGACGTCCTTGCAGCTTGCTTGAAGCAATAGACTATGTTGAAAGTGACACTGTGGCAGGTCTGGGCTCAAACCGTTTTAAAAAAGGTCTGTTGGTTCGGCTTGCCCCCTTGCTCCTTAGAAGTTATCCACCGGAGTGTGAGGAACATTGGGATAGACTTCTAAATGAAGGAGCTCAGAGAGAGACCCAGGAAGGTGAGAGGCCACATCGATCATGGCAGGAAAAACAGATCTCCCAGCTGAATGTGACCACATGAGCAACCACATCTCACAACATGCGACAGGATTTCTACCCAGTTGAATCCAGTCAACCCACAGAACAGTGAAAATTTTAAATTGACGTTTGTTTAAACCACAAAGTATGAAGATCATTTGTTACAAACCGATGGCTAAAATACATCATATCTAAATAGATGTCTACCACATTCTCCTTCCATCGCATTATTCTGTTTTATTTTCTTTAAAACTCTATTCACTCCCTAAAATTATTTTCTTTGCTTTTCTGTTGGTTCCCCCAACAGGCGAGAAACTGCGAGAATAGGGACTTCACTGTGCTGTTTCCTGCTGTAAACTTTGTGCCTAGAATAATGCCTGATGCAGAGCAGAACACTCAATAAAGACTTGTAGATTGAGTAGACGGATAGTTGCAACTATGACAGATGAGCTGAGAAGTAGATGTTGCTGTAACAGTAATTTTTTTTAGTTTATTTATTTTTGAGAGAAAGAAAGAGCGATGGGGGAGGGATAGACAGAGAGAGAGAGAGAGAGAGAGAGAGAGAGAGAGAAAATCCCAAGAAGGCTCCACACTGTCAGCACAGAACCCGATATGAGGCTCGAATCACAAACTGTGAGATCATGACCTGAACCAAAACCAAAAGTCAGACATTTAACTGACTGAGCCACCCTGGAGTCCCATGTGTTGCTGTAACAGTTTTTAATGAGGGAATTAGAACTGGGAGGAAAGTCAGAGAAGATAAGACTTGTTTTGAAAAAGTCCTCACGTGTTACGTCCAGCAGGAGAGTGGGAGATTATTTTCTTTTTTTGTTACTATTCAATTAACTATTCTGTTATAAGTAGCATTATCACTAAACTTTCTGTGGTGACAGATTTTTTTAATATATTTCAGCTATTTTTACAGCAACCTTCTAAGGATCCAGCTACTAACTAATTAAGTAAGGAATCCCCTGAATTATCAGAAATTCATTTTACAAAAACTTCTCAGGAAAAAAAGATATGGAATCTGCCCTATACCTCTGTTAGAAATAGGCATTAAAGGGAAAATTCTTTCTCAATTTGAAGAAATACTTCTTTTTAAATGTAAGCACAAGTTTTAAGAGAGCATTTTGTGTTTCCTAAGCAGAGAGTGCATTTGGGAATTTCTTTACATAGAAAAAGAAAGAATTCTTAAAAGAGGAAGTCAGCAAGAGAGAAACATGGAAATACCCTCTTCCCTCTTCTTCCTAGAAAATATTTCCCTGCTAGGAAAGACAAAAGCAGTAGAAGTCCAAAGTTGAAAGACCCAAAAGCCAGAATGCTATAGACATATTGTCTCAGGGCTGTGAGTGAGCTGGTGGGTAAGCCCCCAAAACCCTTCCTTTAAAGTCAAACAATGAAGATAAGAAAATGAACATCAAAAGGAGAAAAGAACAAATCTAAAAACAGAAAATAATGGGGCCGATGTCAATGCGTGTGTAAAATATATATGGGAGAGCTGGCAAAATTAACTAATTCAATTTTCTTCCTTATACTTTTATGTATTTTTTAAATGTTGGTTTTAGACACATACACACTTACACACAATACATATATAAATATATATGCATGTATATATAAATATACATATCTATGCATACATATTTATATATACATATAAATAATATACATGTAAGCATATACATACAATATCTATGAAAATATATATGCATCTTGGGTTTCTATTTGTTTTTAAATTTTTCTTTAAATCATTGCTTTGATCTTTGTTCAAAGTTTAGTTTTGTCTCTTTTAGCAGAAGAATAGATAAATTGTTAGCATAAATGGAATGGAAATTCATGGTTACAGAACTCTGAGTTGAGTTTGAACAGAAAGATGCTATCACTCAATATACAGAGAGACAAGATTCAGTTCAACAAGTAAACACAGACTCTGGATTCATCTGGATTTTTGTTGGAATCTTGGTTTACCACTTGCAATCTCTAGGAATTGGGAACTTGAACTATTTATCTCTAAAAGACAAGTTCTTTCCATTCAATTCAAAAAATGTTATGAAACACCTTCCATGCTACGTTCTGCAGCTAGCCGTTGTCCTCATGGAGTTTATGGTTTGTCCAGGGAAAGAGACATCTGCAAAGAAAACGATAAGTGAGCTGAGAGCCTCCTCAAAATATTTCATTTAGCAAAGTTCCCTTATATAGTGGTTAAAAGAATTTTGTGAAATAATTCATGCAATGTCCCTGGGACTGTGCATAGTCAAACACATTCAATAACGTGGAGTTCCAAGCCCCTCAGGTTCGAAGCAAACAGAAAGTAGACACCCAATACCTTCGACATTTGAAAGGCTGATGAGGGCAAATGTCATATGTGCCTATTCTCCATCATAGTTCTGGTACATATATTGGATTAGTAAATACCTGAATTGTTCCCTCTTAAATCGTAAACACAAAATAAAATATGTAAGCTGTAGCTTGGTACCACTGTCTGCTCTTTGAGGGCCCGAAGAGTGTCTCACCCACCCTTTAAAATCCCACAGTGATGACCACAACACTTAAGAAATTACAGGAAGTGTAGACCAAAGGGAAAACGCTAAGTGGTAGAAGATATAATTCTCTCTCTGCACTTCTCATGTGAAAATCGTATAATCTCTAAATGCCAACATCCCTACTCTCAAGTGGGTTTTGAAATTCTTGCTTCCCTCACAAAATAGTGAACTGAGGTAACATAAGAGAAAGTGTTCTGCAAACTTTAAGACACTACAAAAGTGTACATGAGTGTTATTATTAAGACACTTTCATGCATTAAGCCCTTGAAGTCTTGGCTTTAGTCAACCATCTCTTCACTGAAACTCATTTCTCAAAAGTTACTCATAAACTTGGTCTTATCAATTTCTCAGAGTTGATTATGTTTGGGATGATAACTCCTGCTAATGTAAATGTATAACCCAGGATATGTGTTTAAAAACATAAATAGAATAATTTCTTTACGTTGCATGTTCTTTCCCAGTAGAAAAGCCACATGGAAGCCAATTTATCAGAAGGTACCTTGGTAGGCAAAGAACTGGATGTCTCGTAGTCACCTCTGGTGATTGGAATGTTTAATGACTCTAGTGTGTCTGCTTCCAGGATAAGGAGGCATCTGCCTGTGAAAAGTGGATGTTTATATCATCTTATCAGGGCACTAGCTTCTCTGGCTTGTGTCTCTCTGCTTCTCCTTTGTTACCCAACATCCCTTCCGAATGACACATTCTTTGCTTTGACAAGGTAATGCCTTCAGTCAGGTTTCAATCCTGTCTTACTGGCCTGGACTGCAATCTGTCTCTCTTAATGTAACTCTGCCTGTCTCTTATCCATCAACCTAAAGTGTCTGTTTTATAGTTTAACTCTCTGTGGCCATCCTATTTCACTTTCTGTATGCTCTTAGAGAGTCCTTCATTGTTACTTCATCTTTCACCAAGAATAATGGTCTTCTAATTCATCTCTGAATTCAACGGCCCCTTATTGGTCCTCATCTTCCTTCTTCTCTGTACAACATTGACAATGTCCTCCTTGCCTGCAGCTCCTAACATAATCAGTCTTCTCAATGGTCACCCAATTTCTTTGGAGGAAATTACCTTCTCCCCATTGTATTTAAAGTTGATGGAAAGGTAATTCCTGGCTTGCAAATGCCTATCTCCTAATGTGGATCAGACTCTGGTTCAGCCAATAGAGGACTATGACCAAATCTCAGTCAATCAGAAGCTTTTTGGATTTTGAGGGGTAGCCATTCCTATGACAGGGGAAAACAGAGTGACAGTCATTAAAATATCACCAGCATACAGAATGTTCCAGATATTTGCCAAATGGTCCAAGCTTACTGCATTTTGGGCCTGTGGATCGATATATGTAGATTTATATATACATATACATATATACACACACACATACAATAAAAGCATGCAAAGTATATATAATATGTTATATATTATATTTTACAATATATACTATATTATGCATTATATCTATTACAATGTATATTACATTAGATTATATCATATTATACTATTTGGTTATACATTGGTTTCTATCATTCTTAAGCCTTATCTTTCTACTACCTTTTTAAAAAATGCTCTAATACTGTTATTGCATTTGAGGACATTTTCAATAACTATCTTGAATTTGAAGCCTTGGCTAGGTAATCCTTTTGCACTAGAAATCAGATTTCTCTAATTCCATTCCATTTCCAGCTATGGAATTTATCAAAACTGTGCATTCCAGTTTATCGACTATTTCAACCCTTTATGCAATTATTCCTATCTTGTGATCTCACTAGCTCTAAGACAAACCAAATATAAATGCTTAATGTATGGTACAAATCAAGAGATTTTTCACAGAATAAAACAATAAAATATTGATTTTCTACAACATGTCCCATGCTCATTAGAGCTTCAGTAATATTACTCAAGGTATTATGAGGGTAATAACATTTATATACCATTAGCTATGTTTTGTCAAAATTTTTATCTGGGCTCCAAAATGTATAAATAAGGATGCATATAGTCAAAATTGTTTTTACAAACATTTTTATGTTTATTTATTTATTTTGAGAGCAAGAGAGAGAAAAAAAGTGTGTGTACATGGGAGAGGGGCAGAGAGAGGAAAGGAGAGAGAATCCGAAGCAGGATATGTGCTGTCAGCATGAATCCCAACGTGGCGCTCCATCTCACGAACCATGAGATCATGATCTAGGTTAAGTGAAGAGTTGGATGCTTAACCAACTGAGCCACCCAGGAGCCTCTAATAAACCATTGGTGTTTATTTTGTCATACATCTTACAAAAATTAATATATGGAGATAAGGACAAATGCACAATGTCAAGTGTACATTTAAGTCATTCGCGGCTATATGAATTTTTTTACATGGAAATTTGTTCATATGGGTGTTATAAATGACAGAGAAAATAATTCTGATATTATGATCTCCTGAAATTCTACTAAATCCATTTGCTTAGGGGCGCCTGGGTGGCTCAGTCGGTTAAGCGGCCGACTTCAGCTCAGGTCATGATCTCACAGTCTGTGAGTTCGAGCCCCGCGTCGGGCTCTGTGCTGATGGCTCAGAGCCTGGAGCCTGCTTCAGATTCTGTGTCTCCCTCTCTCTCTGCCCCTCCCCTGCTCACACTTGGTCTCTATGTCTCTCAAAAATAAATAAACGTTAAAAAAAAAAAAAAACTTTAAATCCATTTGCTTAAAGAAGCCAAAGGGATTTTTTATTGCTTGCTATGAAGAAGTTTTTAGTCTCCTTATGAAAACAGCAAAGTGGCTTCTCATCACCTCCCTGGCACAGTGCCATCTACATAATAGGTGCTCGATAAAGTCAGTACAATCAACCTAGTGTATTTTAGGCATTCAGCACTATAGTTGAATTGAATTGAACTGAAGTGAATTGAACAGGCTTTTCTCAAACCCATAGCAGCTAGGAAACTAGAATATTTCACCACCATTCAGAAAATTGTGCTCACAAGATCACATTCTGGAATCTTGACAAATGAGATTTCAGCAACTCTTTATTTAAACACTTCTTGGACAAATTATGTGTTGCTTTTTTACTAGGAGTTCTGGCAAGGATCTACAAGTAATGTTGTTCCAAAGCAACTGCCTATGTTTGTCGGCAGTGTGTCATTGGGAAGTGACTGTAAGGGACTGCACTGTTAGTTGGGCCTCTGGTTTAACCACAGACTCTGACTCAACAGCAACATTGGTTTGCAGAATCAGATGAAGGAATGTATGCTGAATAGGAATTGCAAATAATAGTGTGGATTGGTTTTTCCCTTCTGAAGCACAGAAAATATAATGTTTTCTTTCTATGTTACTGGGTTTCTATAGTACCTCCCTTATCCAGCATTATATCAATTCTACTTGGCAGTTATGCAAAAGTCTGTTAAATAAAAATGAGGGATCTCAGTTGTGCTCCTGGGAAACTCTTCTTCTTAAGCAACTTACTCAGTAAGACACAGTTTTAAAATAATAAGATCAACTTTGATGAAAAAAAAAAAAATAAAGCCAGTATTTATGTGGCTCAAAAGTTTACCAAAACAAGACAATATGCTAACTTTGTCAAGTAGTATTTTTACTGCTTCTTGAGAATGAACCTCTCTCCCTGAAGAGAACTGTCATTGAAAACCACGAGTTCTTGCTAACCACAGAGATCTGGATTTCATCAATAAGGCCACAGAACCCAGTAAACACTGTCCCTTCTATCGGGTACATGTATGCCATGCTCACAAAACCATCTCAGCAGTCTTTCACTCAAAACCCAGTGTGTTCTTTCCCAACCATGTGGAACACTAAAGCCTATACTTTCTTCAAAGTGACCCTTGAATGTCACTGATGAAACCTCCACTGAAGGAGACGTGACATTTAAGGCACAAACTTCATCTTTAGTCTCAGGTTATGAGCAGGGAGGGAGGTTTGGGAGACAATAATATATGGCCAGGTCCAGGAAAATCACCCTGAAAGAACTTCGTTAAGAGAAATGGCTTAGAACAAAGCAAATCAAATAATTTTGCCACCAAAAAAATGTAAGAAAGAAAGTTAAATCAGGTTTGCTAACGAAAAAAAAAAAGAACTGGTGAGGAGAGAACCTTCCCTGTCTCAGTTAGGGTAACGATGGGGACTTTGTCTGTCTCAGGGAAGAAAGAATGTAGTGGTCCGTTCTGTCCCATGCATGAGTTTAACCCATAAAATGTCAAACTCAAATTCCAGAGCTTACCCATGATGTAATTGAAAAGTCACCACAAATTGTTTATCCAAATAGGAAAAAATAAAATTATATTTCACCCAGCCCCACAAATCAATTCCAGATGGATTAAAGAATTAAATGTCAAAAGTGAACATTTTAGTGGGAAATATAGGTGAATTTCTTTCTGACCTTAAAGTATAGAAAGATTTCTTAAAACACAAAATATGCCAATGTAGGTGGGAAAAAAAATGAATGAATTTAGCTACATTAAAATCAAGACCACTTACTAATGAAAAGACATATTAAAGAAAATGAAAATTTGTGTAATAAACTTGAAGAAGATATTTTTAACATGTATAACCAATAAAAGATTAATAAAAATATATAAGGAACATTTGGAAATTATAAGGAAAGCACAAATAACACAATAACAAATGGCCAAATGCATAAGCAAGCACTTGGAGGTAAAGGAAACATTACCAATCAATATATGTACAAACAAAGATTTAGTTTTTGTCAGATGTTTGGAAAATATAAATTACAACATAAAATACTATTTTAGACCTTTTTGATTGGCAAAATAATAAAAATTAAAATGTTAATGTTGGACAATTACCAAATATTGGGAAAAATTTAGATGAATAGGGTTGAGAGGTAAAGATTGACTTTCAAAGACCAATCCACTATGAACTGATCTCCTAGAAAGGGAGATGGCCTCCTGCGAAGCACCATGGAAACCAGGATTGGTCAAATACTTACGGTCACACCAATTCTGGTAAACCTCTAGGGTTAGACCCCAGCACACTGACTATGCCCTATGACGGACTGGTGATTCTGCAGACATGAACACTCATGCCATGTGGCAAATTCTGCCATTCACTCACATCATTATACAGCTGTAAGTGAAAGATTGGGAATCTGAACTGATCACTGCAAGAGAGAGGTTGATGCTACCATCTATTAAGAAGACTCAACCGGCAAGACATGGCTGGGCTAAAAGTTCTGTTATATCACTTTGCTATTTTACTTTGGACTCTAATCACATTGGGAGAGGAGCTGGAGTAGAGTTAACTGCAAATTAAACCCTACAACCCAAGCACAGTCTTCTATAGTCTGATACTTGGCTATGCTAGATAACTGTGACCTACCCCATAATGGAGGAGCCGGAGGTTACTTTCAAGCAAAATTTTAGTTTTTATATTGAGTGGTGAATGCTTAAATGATTGTATTTTTTAAAACAAATAACTAATTATAAACAAATAAACAAACAACTAAACAACCATTCATAGGCCAGTGATGAGAGTACTTTGTGGCTAAAGACCATGATCAATCCAACCTTTGATCCTAGGTGCAAAACAAAAGGAAAAATTGCTTTATAGAGCTTTAACTTAGGTGGTTAGTACACCTTATCTAAAATTCTAATAATAATTTGTGGTGTAGATACTTTTGTATACACATTTTACATAAAATAACAGGCTCAGAGAGGATAAGTGAATAGTCCAACACTAAGTATCTAATAAAAGTTAAATATCAGATTTGGATGTAACTGCTGATTATGTGTTAGTTTGATTAAACTGCAGTGACACTGACCTCCAAACTTTTGGTGGCTTAACATAGTAGTTATTTACTTCTCATTCACATAAGGGTCCCAGGCACATCATTTGAGTGTCATCACTGAGTCATCATTTGGCCAAAATTCCTTCCTCCTGTGGCTCCATAACTGTCTAGATCCTTATCATTGTACGTACGAAAGAACATGAAAGAATGCTCTAGAGAGTTATATAGGCCAGGTTTAGAATGATATTCATTATTCCTACTCAAGTTGCATTGGAGAAAATGTCACATGAGCACATTTAACTGTGGGGAACTATGGTAAATGTAGGAAGAGTGAATTTGAGTGCACAGCTTGTAACTTCCACGACAGGCAGAACCTCACGGTCTGCCCAATGTAATATAGGTTGTTTCCTGTGAAGATAATGCCAAAGATCAAAAATGACTTTGAATTATCACATGATGATGGCAGGCCTTGAGCAACAAGTTCTGTGACGCTAGGGCGCATGTGCTTCCTGGGCTAAAGTACTGAGTTTACTAGAGTATAAAAAACATATCCCAAGCAAAACTGTGTAAGGTGCTTCCTCACTATGCTTGAATCCATGGATGCTCACTAAACAAATACACTATACAAAAAGCTCGTCATTCCTGACTTAGCCACTCAGGGAATAAACTACATTGACTGAGGCAGTGCATGTGCATGCATTGGAATGAACACGGGGCAATAATGAAAAATGGAAGTCATCATAACACTGAAAGTCAGTATATGTTGATTGTCACCTTTCCTGGGAATTGCTTCACAAAACATAGAATTTTCCATTTATGTATGTATGTATGTATTTATGGCTAGATAGTCAAGTAGAGTCTAATGCATTCAAGAATAATCAGTATTTTAAAATAGAATAATCAATGCCAAGTATAGATTCTTCGAAATTAAGACTTGTAAAAACAGAGGGTTTTTCAAACAAATTTAAACATATCTACAGTCTGTTACTAGGGGATAGTAGCAGATATTCTCCAGCCAAGTATATACATGTCCTACTAACTCAATCAGGTATCCGCTTTCATACTTTTCTGAATAATAATAGTAATCATTTGTTAATCACATACTGCGTGCTAAGGGCTTTATAGCCACTGCACCATTTAACCCCAATGATGTCATCTGGTAGTTATTAGGATCTGTAATTTTTTGATGCAGATACTGAATTTAGAAAGTTTAACTGCCTAAAGTCACAGAGCAAGGAAGTAGTATATCAGGGTTATAGTGTGGATTTCTCTCATTCCAGCCCCCCTATTCCTCTCCATCATGATAGGTAGCCAGAAATCTGGCTTAGATCAATAATGTTAGTCACAATGTGTTGGGGAAAACATCGACTTTCTTTTTTTGATGTGAGTTTTTCTACTGGAAAGGCTACAGCTGGTACTATATATGGTGAATACAAGTGATAACTTTGCACTTGGCATGTCAAGCTGGTTCCAATTATCCACCCAGTTCTGGCCCACCAAGACACAAGCTGCCTGACAGCTGAACTGGTAATTGAAAAGATTGAGATATTCTCAACACTTATCCCTAGGCTCCCATTAGTTTAGAATTTTAAGAGTGTGTATTTTTAACCAATACAAGATCTTTCCATGGCACTCAAGTTATATCTTGCAGGATTAACAATTTCCCTAGTAGCATGGCTGCTCTTGACTGGAAATCCATTTCACATATACTACATAATATGGAGTTGAATGGAATTTTTCCCATTTCCTTAGAATTGACTCTTAAGACCCAATGCTGAAAAAAAAAAAAAAGTGACAGTTGAATGAAGAACAAAGTTTAGCCAGACTTTAAGACTTATTTAGAAACAACAAACCTGGTCTTCCAAATCCAACTGTAACTCAGCTACATGAATTCATCTTTCTCTTTCCTTCCTCACAACCTCCAGCCTAAATAAAGAGAAAGTTAGAGCCAGAGGTGTATGAGAGTAAGAAGTCATTGAGCTGGGGGATGGTGCCCCCTAACTTGATGCCAAACCAAGCAAAGAGGGCACTCAGAGAACCACGTTAGAGCTTGTGGGTGTCTGCAGCAGCATGAAATTGTCATCTTATTCCTCAGTTTGGACATTTGCTTAAGCAATACACATGCTAATATGCCTACTTCAGCAGGGGAGAGGGACTAAGGAAAGATGGCGCCGTGTAGATAAGGACATCAGTGGTAAGACTTCCAAAGGTGTGTGAAATTTCCAAGGTTCAGTGGCTGTTGTAAAGGATAGTTGAACAGAAAACCGGTAACACACCCAAGACAGCTGAGCATCCCGGAAGATATCAAGAGCATCAAAAAGCTATGGGATAAGCTGCCAGGAACACAAACTGAATGGTTTCAAGAAAGTGAAGCCAGAAAGAATCTCATGTTAGGAAACTAAGCAATAAGGAAACCTGAAAGGGCCCACTTGCATCCCACAATAGAGCCAGCATTGCATCTTTGCCCTACACAGGCATCAGCACCCAGCTGGTTTTACCCAGAGACTCAGAGACTACCAGACACATGTAGAATCGAAGTGACCAGCTAAGTTAGAGACACTTGTGCTGTTCCATCTTCTTCCATTCTAGAAAGACCAAGAAAAGGAAGAGAGAGAAGAGATCTTTGCCCTGGGTCAGTCTGAAGTTGGATGTAAAAGAGTATGACTAGGGGCGCCTGGGTGGCTCAGTCAGTTGGGCGGCCGACTTCAGCTCAGGTCATGATCTCGCGGTCTGTGGGTTCGAGCCCCGCGTCGGGCTCTGTGCTGGCAGCTCAGAGCCTGGAGCCTGCTTCCGATTCTGTGTCTCCCTCTCTCTCTGCCCTTCCCCTGTTCACGCTGTGCCTCTATGTCTCTCAAAAATAAACAAACATTAAAAAAAATTAAAAAAGAGTAGGACAAAGCAAAAAGCTGAGTTTGGCATTGAGGATTTAAATTCAACTAGGCTGGATGGAACTTCTTTGTGTCTAAAATTTACTGGAAACTTATTGGATCTGTCTGAAATAGTTTAGATTATTAACATCATAAATATCATTAGATTCTTTGCAAATGGTCACTTCCCCCCCACCCTTGACCTCCTCCATAGGCTGGAAGAGAAGAGCATGAATCCTGCCCATTCATGTAGGGCTTGGCTCTGGTACTTGCTTCGGCATATGGGATGTTGGCAGACCTGGCATCAGCAAGAACTCAAGCAGTATTTGGATTGGCCGGCCCTTTCTCACTCCTGCCTCTCACCATGAGACGAACATGTCTCAGTTGGTCACTGGTCCAAAAGGGAGGGTAGACACATGTGGAGGACATGAACCCAACTTGTGAACGACAGCCAAGCTCAGTCTAGAACAGCTAGAGCCCAGCCAACCAGCACTATGTGAGAAATATACAGTTAGATAGGACTTCATTTAGCCATTAGCCATTCTATTATATTGATAAGCATTAGCTTTTATATCTTTCAATTTTTTTTTTCAGTTTAGAGTTCACTGCCATGAACATCTTTCCATATATCGTTGTGCATATGAGAGATTATTTCTACACACTAGAAAACTAGAAAAGGAATTTCTGGCCCAAAGGTATTGCACATTAAAGACTTTTTATACACTGCCAAAATTACCTGGAAAGCTGTTGTAACTATTCATGTCATCACCATTTACCTTCCCTCCCTCTGGGTATAAGAGGGCCTGTTTTCTATGTTCTCTTAAGGACAGGCCTGAAAAATCCTTCCCGATTTTACCAAACTGAGGGATGGGGAGGGAAATCTCATTGTTTCAATATCAGTGGCTGAAAATAGAAATTATTACTATGGGTGCACACATGAAAGATTTTCACAACATAAGAGAAAAATCAAGTTGCAGAACTAACGTGATATGATCTCATTTCTTATGTACACAGCATGAACTTATACATGCCTCATGTATAAATGTGTGCATATGTATATGTGTGTGCAAGTGTGTGTATAGACATACCTTTACATTAGCCTAAATAAACATTTAAAATCTGGGAAAATATTCTGCAAGGTGTTACCATGATTCCCTCTTATAAACTAGTTTGAGGAGAAGGGAATAAAGAGAGAATGTTAATTGTGTATTAAAATTTTATGATCGCATAAGATTTTATAATAAAAGAAAGTGGCACAGATAAAATGTTTCTTTAAATATAAAACAAAGATCTTTATTCTCCAGAACTATGTGGCCATAATCTCTATTTACTGCTTATCTTTTGTTTCCAAACTCAGTAAGAAATAAGTTAGTATACTCATGAGATACATCGCAATTCTTGTCTGCTTGACATTTGCATTACTGTTGCTTAACTTAGTAATATATTAAATATAGTAAGTTATAAATAAAAACATTTTAAAATTGTGTATTGATAAGGCACTTGATAATAACTATTAATTAACAGTGGGACGAAATTTTAAAAAATCTTCCCCTAGATACATCTGTGACCAGGCACATGAAAGTAACCAAGTGAAGCTAATTGTACTCTTAAAGAAATGAGTTCCAGATTTCCACTTGTGTTTCAGAAGGCTTTCAGCCTCAGAGCTCTGTGTTTATAATTTCTTTTAAAAAAGCCGTTAATGGACCAACCTAATCTTTTCAAGTAATTTACTAGAAGAGTGAAACAACTTCTCCACTGACATATTTTTAGATCTCCAGTTTAACCTATCTAAATGCATCCCCAAATTAAAATTTACTCCTATATTTGCAAATCAAGTACACGTGTCTGTCTGAAGCATTTTTTTAGTGGCTTTTGATACTCAAGATGACATAGTCTCTAAAGTAAGAAAATATCAAATATTTTGAGGAATTGATATATGACTAGACAAATAATTAACAGATAAATCACTTCTCAAATGCTTTATCTAAACAGTATGTCCTCTTCTCCCACTGCTCAAATCGTGCATTGAGTAAAGAGTACACTCTTTTATGCCAAAAAATGCAATCAGAGCCTTGGGAGCTAATTGGAAAAATGATCATGAACGAAAAACAAAGAATCCTACAGAGCTAAGAACAAATAAAAAGCATTGTAAATACATTTGGGTAAGTATATAAGATTTAGGATCTAGTTTCAAGTGAGCAAAAGACATTAATATGCTTTCCCAAGTGCAAGTTTGCCCATGGATTACACACATTTGGACCGTGTTCTTGAAGAGATTTCAATGTAGCATTTTTTTTCCAGTCACATTCTAAATTCATCTTCCACAGCATATTCTCAAATCCTAAATCCATTTTCCCAGGCATATGTTTAAGTGTTTTGTTGAGGTATTCAAACAGTCTGGAGAGTATTTCATTTGTTAAACAACAGTTCAGCAAACAGAATTATCTGTTACTTTGTTGAAGTAATTTGATTGCTGGTTTCCAGAAAAGGTTCACGCAGGAAATATGCTTACCAGAAAACAGCATGAAAAGTTCACCCAGGCCCTACTAGGTCTCCTAAAACTTAGCTAAAGAATAAAAGACATGGTCCAGTGAGATCACTCGAACCTTTGCATTGAGAATCGAAAGAAATCCATTATTTTCAAGATGGGCCTGTAGGATTCAGAGCAATGTTAACAATTGATAATATTAGTTTGAGAACAGTTCGATAATCTCAGAAAGGCAACAGTTTATCAGTTTACTAAGGTACTCAGAGGTAACATTCATTTACTCCTATTTCCAGCTTTCTGAGTTAACCTCAGCAGCCATTGGTTTGTTACACATCCTTCTGAATGTAAAAATTCCAAGCACTAACTTTCGGAGAGGGTGGAGATGGCCTAGGCCCAGCTGTTTGCCAGAATGTTTGCTGGACCTAACTGCAGTCAGTGCTGTAGATAGTCTCTCCCCATCTTGTGTTCAACTGGCGTTGAAGGAATACAAAGGTTTGCATATCTAAAACCAAATCTGTAGTATACGTCTCTATGACTTAGGAGATAAATTACTGGGAGCAGGGCTCCCTAGAAAGAAGTACGGTAGTACTGGTAAAACCTTGGATTGTGAGTAACTTGTTCTGCGAGTGTTCTGCAAGACAAACAAACATTTCTCATAAATTTTAACTTGGTAAACAAGTGATGTCTTATAATACTAGTAGTACGTGATGCCAAACATCACATGATCACAACTGAGCTGAATGTTCTCTCTCTCTCTCTCTCTCTCTCTCTCTCTCTCTCTCTCTCTTGCTGCTGGTTTGTGGGTGACCATCTCCCATGCTCGGAAGTTCGGTCTCAGGCAGAAATCAGTGATTTTTCAGAACATTGGAAAGTGCACGCCCACAACTGGCACTAGTGAATTTTTTGTCACTTCAAAGTACCTATGGACAGTCTGTTGCTTTTCCATACAAGAGCAAGCTTAGGGATGCTTTGCTTCATTCTAGGTCAGGCTGCCTGCAGATCGAAGGAAGGAAGGAGGGAAGGAAGGAAGGAAGGAAGGAAGGAAGGGAAGGAGGGAGGGAGGGAGGAGAGAGAACAAAAGAAAGAGAGCTTTTGTTGACCAGCACACTAATATCCTTTCACTCAAATTCTCTCCATCCTATTACTGTTTAGTATTTTCATAGCACTTACCACTAATTGAAATTATCCCATTAATTTATTTGCTTATTGCCTAAGCTCCTCAATGGAATAATAGCTCCAATAATAGACCAAATAGACCCCCTTAAAAAAAAAAAGCACAGTGCGGAACTCATCAGGCTGCAGGTTACCCACGCTAGGGTCAGGTCACTCCTATGGCTCTAGGTTGGACTTTCGGTTTGCTAAATAAAACCTTAGCTGCTTCAACTCTCTATTGAGTCTCTCCTCTGAATTCTTTCCTTGGAGAAGACAAGGACCGAGGAATTGTGCAGTGCACCACCCAGTAACACCAGTACCGGACTTCCTTTGGGCAGAAAGGAGGTCATATTAAGAAGACAAGTTAACTAGTACCATTCACATCACACTTGGAGGGTAATGTCTTTGGGAGGGTGAGAAATGTCTGAGGCAGGAGGCCAGAGGTTGCCTGGTTACCTGACTGGTGAGGCAAAGGTCTTATCCAATAGTGTTTCCTAAGTGAATCTCCCACAATCAATTATTAGCCATGTAGATCCAGAAACATCAGTCCCCCAGAGGTGAAAAGAATTAGGCTGCCTCAACTAAAGCATAGAAACTAGAGATCAACTTGCATTAGAATAAGAATCCTTAACTTCCAATGTCAAATATTCATATTTGCCTGAGAAGTCCATTCTGTCCCTCTAAGAAAAAAAAATGCATGAAAGTTAAATTTTGATGTAAAAATGGCTTATTGAGCAAGGACTATGTGTGGGTCTCAAATGTCATTGAGAATGTGCTACCTAACGCATCCGTCTGTACTGCCAAATCCTTCAGTGGTGCTGGAAAGAGGGTTTCAGCTTTCCCCTCCGAACTTCTGTTTTTTAATGTTCCCTCACCCTCCAACTGATCCTTTTCTGAGATATCTTAACGTCATTTTCCTGCAACTGCTTGGGTCTTACTAATTTAGCCGCGTGAGAGATGGAAGAAACAGTTCAGCCAGTTAGCCATTAAGTTTCATTATAATTTTCTAGAATTAATTTTTGGTAACTGCATTCTCTAAACATCTGTTTTAAAGTCTTACCATGCCTTAGTATATTCCATGTTTACTATCTATGTCTGAGTTCACACATTTGAAAATTGTCCTGACTGTAGGCGTAGTAAGAATTTGCAGACCTTGGATCTGTTCACAAATATTCCAGATTCCTCCTTCCAATAACAAAGCCGGGTTAGAGCTCCCCACGTCCTTGAAGGGATACATGACTGATGATTTGCTTAACTGATGACATGGGTGGAACCGATAGGTGACATTCCCAGGTGGGAGTCTTTAAATTCCAGGCATGATTAGCCATTCTTCCTGTCCCTCTGCCACAGCATCTGGTGATGTTTCAGAACCTCATCGATCTTGATCCTTGAGGTCACGGAGCACATCTCCCTGCACACCCACGACGGGCATGTCATGTGTGTACGAAATACTCCTTCCTCATTCTCTTAAGCTACCGAGCTTTTGCTGTAATTTATGGACAATAATCCAACCTATGCTCACTAATATAGAAGTGAAAATCTCTAGAGTGTCCCTTGACAATATCTGGGTTGTTACTGTTTTTCGCTTAGAAACATTTCAGATTCACTATCTAGAAAATGAGATTGTTAGGTCAAAAAATGTCTAAGATTCTTCGAAATGACTAATTATACTCTACATATACTGATGATTTTCCTGAGCGCTGCCTTTAAGTTGACGTTTATATCAATGAATCTGTGTTTTCATTAACAGCCTATCAGATGTGTTTTCTGCTCTGTCGTTATCTGATTATAGAATACTCCTTTTTGGAGATATTTTGGAGAAAGAACTGGTTTTTAGCAGTATAAAGGAAGATTCCCAGACAAGATCTTTTCTACATTTACAAGAGATTTCTTTCCAAAGTTTTGAAATTATAGAAACAGAGTTCAGCTAAGCAACTTTTTTATAAGAATTTGTAGATAAAAGAAAAACTATTTGTGGCACTGTGAAGAGGAAAAAAATGTCTAACTGCTAAAAAATGTTGAGACGGGGGAGAGATGTCTCATTGAGCACATGGTAACACTGAAATATTTTAGGAGAAAGAAAACATCCTCATGAGAAATAAGATACTTGATCTTTAAGGACTACCGAAAAGAAACAATGCTTATAGTAAGTGTATCAATTATCAACCAATGGAATATGTTTGTGGGTGACAGCTTTCTCAAGTAGAAATTATCACTCATCATTAGTCTTCATTCAATTAACCAAGCAGGTGAGACGGAGAATACCACTGCTGAATCATTTATACTTTCTATTTCTCTCAAGTTCATCTTGAAAACTTAATATATCCCTCACTGAGGATAACATATGGAATGACTAAATCTCAAGTGTTAATTCAAAGCGATTTTTTCTCTCCACTATCCCAGGATACAAAATACAGCTGAGAACAAAGTTAGAGCATAAGAAAACACAGTCTTTCCCCGTAGGCTCAGATAACAGACTTGTAGCCAAATGGAATTTTACCAAACTTGCTAAAATGAGTAACATTGTGTGAGCACTGTTCCCTTGGGAGCTGTATAAAATGAGATGTCTATCTCAAAGGGTTCTTCTAGAAAAACCCTAAACGAAATGGGGCGTTTGTCTTGACCAAGAGACAACAGCAGAAAATTACAAACACCTAAGAATGGCTTAAACTGAAAAAATTTGAATTTTTCCCAAATATGATAATAAAAAAGATATTAAAATTTATTGAATGCCAATTATTCATTCTTTCAACAACATTTATTGATTGTATAGAAGCTGCCAAGAACTATACCAGATGCTTTTATAGGAACTGTGTAATTTGGTCAAGAAGTCTATAAAGTACAGATTACTTTATAGATTAATGGCTTCCCTAAAGTCACACAACTAATAGGGCTTTTTATTCAGAGGCTGACTACATGCCAGCACTTTTCTGTGTACTAGGTTGTGTAATTAACGTTTGGAGGGCCAAAGATGAGTATACATTGGAACCCCTATGCTATATGTCTAAGTATTGGAGCCCCTATACTATATGTCCAGCTGCTATCGCTCGCTCAGGAGAGCCAACTAACTGTGTGCATCTCTTCCCAAATTCACATGCGGTCATAGTGCATCTGTGACATGTTGCACCTTGAAATTGGCCTTGACAGGAGGATATATACGCCACAACAAATGGCAAATACTACAAATTGGGTGGTGGTGGTGGTTTTCAGAGGGCATCTTGTTGAACACTTATCAGCACACCATTGCTTTGAACAACCTAACCATTGAATAAAATATGTTCCATCCTCCAACCTCGAAAAATATATCTTCATAATAACATAGAAGTCCCAGCTTGAATTTAGAATTCCCTGTTGCCATCTTACACCATATGTTAACTAACTAGAATTTAAATAAAAATTTGAAACAACAACAAAAAAAATAGAATTCCCAGATGCCTTGTTCCGTACCAGAATTTGGGAAGGGAGGGAGGGCCAGTCCTTAGACTCCAGAGCCACTGACTCCTCTGCTTCTCATCCTACCCCAAGTTTCATCCTGCCAAAGAGGGAGACTGTGTGGAGGCTCCCGAATAGACTCTAGGTTCCATCTCTCTATATACGTATGCAGCTGCTCCTGGTTCATCCCACAGGTCTCCGTGTGTACACACCAGGGCCACGGTGCAACCTCAGTGGCCTGGAGAAAGAGAAGAGAATATTCACGGACGCTAGAAGTGGGCACAAGTCTTTGCAGGTGTGAAGTTTCAGGACCTCAGCTTGCAGAGCATTATCTAGAATGGAGGGACAGTGCAAGTTCTGGGTGTGCCCCTTGGTCTCACAGATGGATCGCGTGTGGGGAGTGGTGCTGATGAAGGAGGGCCACAGTAGAGCCCCCTAAAACACAGGGCACTACTGCCTGTTCTAAGAGAGGTACCGAATACAGAAGCTCAAAGCCCTCATGGAGTTCATGTTCCACTAAGAGGAAATATAATCATTTAATTATTTAAAACGAATTATCCCCAAGATCAAATTGGCTACATTACCACTCTTTCCTTCAAGTAAAAAAACATATTAATATTTGCCATGTACTGACAGCTTATTATTTACTCAGAAACTACCAAGTTCTTAGAAACTGAATGACTAAAACTTCAGAGCCCAGCTATTTATTTTAGTTGCCAAAACGATTTCTAGTTTTTATTTATCATCTCAGTATTTGTTATCAGACAGACTGAGGACGGCTTCCCACTCAATGCAAATATTCCTTCTACCTACCTGGCTGAATCCTTTTGCAGCTTCTAGACTGGGCTTGCTCCTTGCACATAGGACCTGTCACCAGGGGTGATAAAAACACCTTCGTTATTTACCTGAGGACTAGGACCATGTGGGCACCGACAACTGGTTGTTCGGTATTCATCAGCACACCACTGGGTTACACATTTGTATAGTAAATATTATGGTATAGCCACCCCCCCAATAAATTTAAATAGGAATTACATTTGAGAAAAGGAATTCAAAAGAAGGAGAAGAAAGACTTACTTTTCATTTAATCTTTCTATATTTTTCTTAATCATGTGAGAGCAAATGGGATTATGCGCCATTTTGGCTTCCTTCTTCATATAAAATTAAATATAAATTACAGTCTTTTTAATATCATTAACACACTTCTTGTACTATTTAAATCCCTAGAAAATTACTCAATTTAAACAAAAAGAATGCTGCTGTATGCCAACTATTTATATGCTATTTTTTTAAATCTTACTGTTTTTCCTTCTTCAAAACAGTAAATTTGTAAGCAGCAGAATTTTCCCGTGGGTACTAGATTTCACTGAAGATAACTAGCCCTGCCATCTACAAGATTTTCTTAAGCCCACCCAGAACAACTCCCTGAGCATCCCGGCGTGTTAAATAGGATACAATGTAAGTAGGCTGCCCCTGGAGTCCCCAGGCTTCCTTCTCTGGAAACACCACCCCCCTTTAAACCTCTGAGTCAAATCTTGCCCAGTCTCCTCTGATCGTTCTGTTGGGGCAATCCCAAGGAAGGTTTTCAAGAAATCCAGAGCAACTTTTGTTCGTGCGTGCTCATCTTCTGTTTCAGTGCATTTCTAACGTATAACACATTGGCTATATGTTAAGTTCAATTAGCTGTACTTAGCATGGAGTTAATTTTAAAAATAAACTTTTCTTAAATCTGAAAAAAAAAAAAAAAACACATGGGCAAAGTGTCCACATTTCTGGCTCCGGTACCAGTGCTGTCTCTTGCACATTTGGTCACCTTCTATAGCTCGTGAACCTCCATGGTCTCATTTTCTCCGTCTGAAGTCCAGAATATTGATACGGCTTGCTACTTTCAGGATAGTACAGTGAGCAGCCATGTGTGAAAGCAAGATAAGGACTATAAAGGGTTGACACAGATAGGAGAGAGTCCTCTGAGAAAGGCTCGTACTTTTTTAATCTTAAGGAGGTTTCTCATAGTCAAGGGTAGGATTTGTTTGTTGTTTGTCTTTTCAACGTGGGAATTAATTCCTTATGTGCAGGACTTAAAATTTGAACTATTAGGGCACCTGGGTGACTCAGTTTGTTGGGCATCCAATTCTCCGACTCTTGATTTCAGCTCAGGTCATGATCTCACGGTTTTGAGTTCGAGACCCCCATCAGGCTTTGCGCTAGCAGCACAGGGCCTGGTTGGAATTCTGTCTGTCTGTCTCTCTCCGCCCTTCCCCTGCTCATGCTGTCTCTGTCTTTCTCAAAATAAATAAAATTAACTTAAAAAACAAAACAAAACTTGAACTATGGATAGGGTTGTTTTTGTTGTTGTTGCTTGTTTGTTTTACTCTTCTGTAAGAAGTCATATACATGCAAGACATTTTTTTAACAACTTTCTTAAACCTGGAACAGAATTTACCTAATTTACTCCAGCGATGGTTATGAAAGCACAAAGTATGAAATAAAAATTAGTTGAATGTGTTTCTATGATGTCATCTGAATGTTTGCAGTATAATGAACTGACTGCTTGTGGCATACATTTAACCTCAGTTACTATGGGTTTAAAATGCTGGCAACATTTAGGAGGGTACGCCATGTGTACATACCCTGTTCCCACACTTGGGGAAAAAAACCTGCTGTTATTTTCCCTGGACGCTGGGTGTCAGCAATTTGACCTGGGAACTTGGGGGAAAGGAAGAAGGAAGATGGAGGAGGGAATGACAGATGAAGAGACACTAGAGACACTGTTTAAATTTTACTGTGAAAGTCGCTGTCACTGCCGTTCTGGAAGGGGCAGTTGTCCTGGGCAAGAAACCAGAGGCCATGGAGAGTTGGGCTTCATTTTCTCTCTCCATGGTTAGCTGTTTTGTTCATGCCTGTCTGTCTCACAGTTGTAAGAGTCCTTCAGGCAAGAAGTAACAAGTCGCAGGCTGAAGCTGCTTCAGTGTCTTTCAGGAAGGGTGTTTTGTGGGAGGAAGGCGGAGGGCTCGAGTGTCTCTCCCTTGGATTTCAGTTGTCATCTGTAGACTTTCTTCTAATGGACTCTCTTCCCCCTTAGGAACTAGGACTTGAGACTCCTTCACCAGCCCTCCCCCTGCACTGGGCACTTTCCATCTGAATGCCTAGCAGCCAGGCTTTGGGTCCCTGGCATGCTGCTCACCCCGGACTTTCCCTTTTGTTGCCCTCAGGCCTGTGTAATTGTGAGTCAAGTCACTGGGCAACCAGGTGCCTTCAGAAAAGCCCCATAGTCTCTGGCAGTTACTGCTCATTTCAGCCAAAGCTGCAGGGGAAGGAGGGCACCATGCTTAAGGGGACCCATCCCAACCTTCCTCCCAGCCCCTGAAATAGTCAAGCTCCCTCCAAAGAGGCTCAAATGGAATATTCTATGGGCAAGTAGATACCACCTCACCTTTGCTGAGGTGGGAGCTGGTAGCTCCTCCCTGTTAAATGTATATCTCAATGTCTTTTCTCCAGGTGACTTTTACAGTAAAAGAGCTGTCACTGTGAACAGATAAGACAGGAGTCTCCTTCACTTGCTTCGGTTGCTGCTGCTGGGTCAGGGTCAGGAGACCAGACAGGTGAGACTGCTCTTTCTTCTATCAGGAAAGACTCTGAACTAAGGCAATTACTTTGCACTGAGTCTGGGGGTTTTGTGGTATCAGGCACTAATAGGTGTCCAAATATTTTCTCTTTCTAACTGCTTCTCCTCTAGGCCACAAAAGCTCTTTCCTTTCCTTCCTTTTGCTTCCCTTTCTCTTTCCCCCTCCCTTCCCTTCTCTCCTTCCTTCCTTCCCTCCCTGCCTTCTGTGTGCGTGTGTTTCTCTCTCTGTCTCTCCTTCTCTCTTTCTGCTTCCACGCTCCCTTCAAGAGTTGCTACACCTTCAGGTTGGGACATCCTTCCTCATTTGCAAACCTCAGCTGTGTCTGGGGGCAGGGCTTCCGTGGAGCCGCCAGGAGCAAAAAGAAAGGCTCCCAAGTACTAGCACTACATCAGATGTCAGACGCAGGGAAACTGCAGACAGGCCAATCTGGGATGTGCTGGTTACCAGGAGGCTCCCTCCCCCAAAGGACGTTGAGGATCAAAGCTGACCTTTTCTTTCCTTGGTAAATTTTTCAAGAATTGGCGCCTAAAGCACATCTGAGAACAGGTATGACGAGCTCAACTTTGCTTTATTTGAAGAACTTTGTGGGGGAGGAGCGGGGGGGGCATCCAATTGGAAATCCAGGCACACGTGTCTCGCGGCCGTGTGGGCTGCGATGGGGATGGTCCATCAGGCATTTGGAATAGGCTTGATTTTGGAATGCAGTGGATCTGATTGCTTCTTGGCAGCTTTCCTTTCCCAATTATGTTTGGCTTAGTCTAGTAGTCAAGTTACTTTACAGTCCCTAAGCTGATCCAGAAAGCATACAGAGGGGACAGAGAGCATACTGTCTAAAAACAGACTAGGTGGTGGGAAAGGGAGGGTTCTGGCTGGATTTGGAAATATTCACTGAATAATCCGCAATCCGGCCCAAAGAAAGGGACTGCATATTATATACTTTCACCCTTTGCGAAGTCCAAAAAGCTGAATGTAACATGCTTTTCTAGAATACTGATCAATTAAGACTGAACTTGGTGTGCACTTTCAATGTTTTGCTTTTGAATGTAGCTCAAGAAGAGATATGACAGGTATCTTGAATTGATTTTATTATACAACATAGGACTTCTCATAATGAATATATGTTCTGGTTCAAAGATTTAGCGGTCATAAAATCTAGACCCAGTAAAATACATTACATCAGCAAACAAACACTTTGATATAGGAGTTTCGATCTGAATGTGGTAATGTTACCAGAGAGAAGCTTTTTATAAAAAAAATTTTCCTTTTTATAACTTAGGAAGGAAGTGTTTGCACAAAATTTGATACTTTAAACAAGATAGCAGGCAGAATGGTAGACCTATTTCAGAGAATGGGGCCTGTTTTTCCTAATGAGTTTATAGAATTCATTACTCACAAGAGTCTATTCATGAATTATTAAATAGCTCGGCCACTTACTAAATCAAGTTAAAAACAAATAAGAAACAACAGCCTCTAAGTTGAAGGCCCTTAGGTAGCAAGTGTAATGAGTAGAGTGGGCGTGTATTCAAATGATACTAAAGTTCAGACACTCAAACACTCACAAGTGAATTTTATGATTTAAAGGTTGATATATAAAAGAATAGTAATGTTTTCTAAGCCTTTATGGTGTAATGTCTGGAAAACTTTCTGTCCTCTTGCGATGATGAAATGTCGGATGGTGAGGTCAACTAACAACCAACAGAGTTGAGATTTGGCTACTATTTTAAATAGTACATTTTTGGTAACTTGAAATTATTGCCTGGAAAATTATTCAGCCACAGATTCTCCATGATGTAGTACTGAGTAGTGGTCAAGTTACTACTTTCTCTGCTTTCAAGTCAGTTACTTCACCTATCCAGGCTTCAAGGTCACCTGTAAAGAAGTAATAGCACTGAATTCATACTTGCATGAATTAAATAAGGATTAAATAAAGTTAATGTAATTGAAAGCATCAGCAGAGGGGACATACCATAATAAGTGCTAAATAAATAGTTTTATGCATACAACACGCACACATACACACCCTACGCAAACTCTTTCTTTCTATCTGTCATACAATTTGCATGTGTCTTGCATTTTGATTATTTTCTGATCTTACCACTTAGAAGCAGGAGGTCAAACACAAGCGAGAATCCTGCTATCTGGTAGCAGGTCTGATGACTTACCTAAAGAAGAGAAGATGGAAATTAACAGATACTAACATTTGATAACATGAGTCCACTCTATTCTTTCCTTCTATTATGGAAAAAAATTATAGTGTTTTGCTTTAGGGGTGAGTAATCTAATAGATAAATCAGCCTTCTAAGACATATTAATTTCCATCAATTTAAATTTTATGTAAAGTGACTATGAAGGTTCTACATCAACTTCCTGAGAATCCTATCCAAAACCCATGATTCGAATTAACTGTAATTAGTGTTTGAGGAATTTTCGCACTCTTTTATTAGAACTAGAAAATGTTGATATGCGCACAGTGAACTGGCAAACCTAAGTTTGCAGCAACCTCTCCCACTAGCCAGCACTGCGGGCTTGGACAAATCACACCTAGTAACTCTGAGCTTCCATTGTCCTTGCGTATGAGATGAGGGCACTGAGCCCAGTGATATCACAAGTTGCTTCTTTCAGGCTCTGAGAGTTCTAGTTCTAGGTTCTTTTATTTCCAAGATCAATGCATAAATAACTTTCAGAGCTACTTTCTCAAGTTTCCAAACAGTGCTGGAGAAAACAAGCTGACAAAACTTGAATTTATAAAAATTTTTAAAAGACAAAAACCACACCCATTGCTGAAGTAGGATAATCTCTAAAACAGACCGTTTAGTTGTGCCAAACAAGAGTCCCAAATAAACTTCTTTAACTCTGAAGGGGAAACGTATGGTGTGTCCATTAGAAAGGAACACACATACACACACACACACACAAATATACCCACACCCCGAGTGATTGGATTAAATTAAAAGAAATCTATTCTTTCAGATTGGAATCCCCCTGATTCAAGATCTGCTTGCTTTCAAGACAAGCAAATCTACTCCTTCCCACCAAAACCAATCTGATATTTCATAAAACAAATTATAATTGTGAGTAAGGAGAAGCCCAATAATAATTAAGTCCTAAAACAAACAAACATTTTTGTTTTGTAGGTGCTCTTTAATTTAGCAAAAAGTATACCCATGAATTTAGCATATATTCATGAATTTAGCAAAGAGTGTATCTATATCTACACATATATGGCTAAGAATATTTACTTTTCCTTTTTTTCTTCAGAGAAACACAATTGTTTATCAAATAACTACTTGTCCATGATGTTTCAAAAGGGCTCAATTTTTTTTAATGTTTATTTATTTTTGAGACAGAGAGAGACAGAGCATGAGTGGGGGAGGGGCAGAGAGAGAGGGAGACACAGAACGTGAAGCAGGCTCCAGGCCCTGAGCTGTCAGCACAGAGCCCGATGCGGGGCTTGAACTCACAGACCGTGAGATCATGACCTGAGCCGAAGTTGGACGCCCAACCGACTGAGCCACCCAGGCGCCCCCAAAAGGGCTTAATTTTAACAGGTCAAATGATCCAAATGGAAAAACAGATTTCAACAAATAACACTCATGCACAAACCTATAAGCTTTCAGAAAGACTTTGCCTTTAAATACTGATGATCCTTGATTTTTCTTTCTTTTTGAATGTTCATCGCATTTGCCTCAATAGAGCTTGAAACAAACCAAGATAAGTTAAAGAGGGAAACTCTCTTTTTCCCATTTCTCCCCGCTTTCGTTTAGATTACCACTCACATGTCTCACAAACTGAGAAAGGGATAGTGAAGAATAGAAATGACCCGACAAGTTCCTTCACAGATACCCAAACAATTTAACTTCAGCAACACCCAAGTTTTTCCAGTTCTTCCACACCTCCCATGTGCCTCGGGCAACTCCCATCAGCACCTGATCCTGATGACGCCTCCTCTCTTGAAATAGCCCTCCTTAGGATATCCATTTGGCCAAGCAGGCTGGGGGAAAGAGTCAGGTCCCCGTATATCTGGAAGTGTGCTTTTTCCTCTCCAGTTCAAATGTGTTAGGTAGAAGAAGGAAAGAAAAAAGAGAGAGGTGGAAAGCTTCAAATGGCAGGTTGGAACATAATTAGTGTTTGTTGGTACAGATGTCTGTAGGTGTGACCCCTTCAACAGGAAGTGGGATATGGGCACGGTGCCATCTTTAAGCACAGGGACAGTGTTTATTATGGTGGAGAATGTGCCCTTCAAACGATGTGTTCATTAAGAATCAATGTATCAAGTTCTAGTTTTATAAAAAACCTTTGAACCACATTTTCAAACTCATTAATGAACACATTTTGGAAAATGAGCTGGGTTTAGAGTATACACCAACATACATGGAATTTTGATGATAAAGGTAAATAATAAAAAGGATTTATTTTTTTCTTAATTGTCTCACTCCTTGGAGAACTTAAGATGGGTTCTAACATCATCAGTACGCTGATATCCCCTAGCCTCTTTCTTCTGCGACTTATTCAGGTATTTGCAGTACATTTTTCATTGGGTTGTAATGAAGATTCAGTGAGTCATTTTATGTGAAGCATTTCTTTTTTTTTTTTAATTTTTTTATGTTTATTCAGTTCCTGAGAGAGAGAGACAGAGAGAGAACAAGCAAGGGAGGGGCAGAGAGAGAGGGAAACACAGAATCCGAAGCAGGCTCCAGGTTCCGAGCTGTCAGTACAGAGCCTGACTTGAGGCTCGAACTCATGAACCGTGAGATCATGACCTGAGCTTAACTAACTGAGCAACTCAGGCGCCCCTATATGAAGCATTTCAAATATGAGTGGCATGAAGACGGCATTTGGTAAATGTAAACTATTACCAATATTGTAATCTTACCATCAATATAATTAAAACCAATATTCTTATTGTACAACCAAACTAGTTATTCTTTTGTAAGATCCCATAAACAATTACCGCTATTCTTCCAAACTCTCAATGCAGAAAAAAAAAGAAAAATAAACAAACTTCTCTCTTCATCAAGGTACTAATTTTTCTTTTTTTATATATACTAGAAATATTGCACCTTTTCTATATTGTATAATTTGAAGTCTCACATTTTGAAAGACATTTATAAACTAGAAAGTGACCATTCATGAAAAGTACGGAATCTGGAGGTCACATTTTATAAAGAATAGGCTGAAAAGTTGAGTAGTTTTAGAGAATAGAAGGGATGAAGGAGACACCTGATTATGGCCCATTGTAACTGAAGAACTATTAGGGTGGAATAAACACATCCTACACTGTTTTGAAAAATCAGGCCAGGACCAATATGAAAAATGTATTTTAAAAGGTATCTATGCTCTCAGGAGAAAGAGCATGACTTTGAAAGCTACGTATGTTTATTTTGTGTGTGTTGATATTTTGAGGTATCTTTTGCCTTTGACTTTTGGCAAGTTATTCTAGCAAATGAATAATCCATCAGTTTATAAATAGATCAAGTTAAGTACCAAAATGAATAAATAACAAGGTAAACAAATTAGGATACATGTATGTATTTTTTCTTGCTTCTGTTTTGCCTGTGGACATTCCACCATCCGTGTTGATATTTATTCGCTATGAGACCAGAACCTTCTCTAACTCTCATCTGCTTGCCACCCACTGAAAAAACATAGTCTTGTAATGAGAAGAAGACCTGGTATAACCACATGTCTGGTAAACATAACCATATCTCCATATGAGTGTCTCCAGGAACAAGGAATTAGTATGCATTCAGAAACTTCATCACATCCTGTCAGACTTCCTCAAATAGACATCTCTAAGGTGATGTCCAGAACCTCTCAGACAACTCTTAGTGCCATTTGGACCTAGCCTTATTTTCTTGCTTACTTTCATGATCATCTCACTTTTTCTTGAACTCTAGAACTTCATGGTGATCTTTAAACTTTTGGTACAGCATATCAGACACAAAGAAGATGCTTCTGGAGCATCTGGGTGGCTCAGTCAGTTAGGCATCCAACTCTTGGTTTCAGCTCAAGTTATGATCTCACTGTTGTAAGGTCAGACCTGTGTTGGGTTCATGTTGAGCATGGAGCCTACTTAAGATTCTCTCTCTCTTTCTCTCTCTCTTTCTCTCTCTTCCTGCCTTCTCCCCCAATCATTGTCTCTCTCACACACACACAAGAAATAAATAAATAAATAAATAATAAATAAATAAATAAATAATAAAGAATAAGAAAAGTTTTTAAAAAGAGGATGCTTAGTATTATTTGAATGATAAATTTAACTTCATATATAAGAATGAATAAAGAGAACTATTTTCTGTATTCAATATATATTCCACTTGTCACTGAACCCTCAAGTGCCTATTGCAGTGCCTGGTACTTAGAAGGGAATTGTTACACAGTCACTCTGTGTGTGTGTGTGTGTGTGTGTGTGTGTGTGTGTGTGTGTGCCTCCCCTTCATCCCAAGGCAATGATGTCTTCTTTCTATCATCACATGTCACCTTCTGTTAATGATGGGCTAATCATTATATGGAACAAGTTAAGAAAGTCTACTTCTTTCATATGAATTCTACCTTGTCCATGTAAATTCTGTTTCTTCCATGTAAGTTTAGAGTCCTGGAAAATAACGTATGAAGAAAGTGAGATTCAGAACACTGACACAATTTCGGAAACCAAATATGTAGTCATTAATGGAATCATAATCGACGCTGATGCCCTCAGTCCATAGTACCTTGTGTCTCTTCTTTCGCTTCATTTCCTTTCCTATACATACTTCGTGTCCTCAAATTTGGGGTGTTTCTTACTAAAAAAAAGTCACGTATTCCTAAGTAAAGTGAAGGTTTATAAAAATACTCAGCAAAGGTTTAGATTAAATGAACCAAAATATCGAGGCACGCTGTATTAAAACAAAATCCCAGAGAACAAGTGAAACAAGATGAGAGTGGGGAGTCCACAGAGCCTAGGAACTTTGATACTGCACTTAGAAAACGAATTGTATAAGTAAAAAAGTAAACGACAGGATAGAAATGGCACAATGTACCGGAGTACAGTATCTGTTAAAATCAGTAAATTGCATTAAAATTTCCCTCTGTAGACCAAGTTTACTAATGTAGTGTCATAAAAATATTTTTTCCCCAAAAGGCTGCTCTTGGATGTCAGTTAAAATAGCACAGGTATGATCAGTTACACTTCCAATTTGTGGAGCATTCTTCTCCCTTAAAAAATTTTCAGAGCTTTTATGCAAACATAATTATCAAAGTACCTATGTCATTGGTTCTGAACTTATTATCTACGATTCCTGGAAGAAACAAGGAATTCTTTTCATCTGGATCCTGATTCAGCATGTTTAGCTTATTTACTTTTAGTCACTGTGTTTCTGTTTACAGCATACGAAATACTCTCAGCAGAACAAAGGTCCCAGCGTTGATCAGTCAAACCGCAGACTCTGGCAGCTGACTGAATTAGCAGGAGCCAGAGTCCACTCGAATTGTTCACGCTCTTAGAAGTCAAGTTCAGACTTGATCCGCTTGAGATTCCTTTTAACACAGATTTGTCCTAGCAGGTCGCTGACAAGATTTACCTGCGAGGACCAGAAACATGCATTGTGCCATCCAAAAGGCAGAAGTGGTGGATGGGGCTCACTTGATGCAGATCTCCTGGCATGACGGTGCAGAGTCTCTCTACCCCGCTGTGTGGCTGAGAGACAATTGCCAGTGCCCCGATTGCTACCTGGATTCCGCAAAAGCGCGGAAACTTCTCATCGAAGCTCTTGATGTGAACATTGCTATCAAAGACTTGACGTTTGACAGAAAAAAGGTAATTATCTCTTAACTTATCTCTCCTTTATCTCCCAAGTTCTATGAAGGGGCTAGTGTCCAATAACTTAAATAATGAATTATTTTTTATTTGATCATATCTATAAGTACACAGAGAGCCATGTTTGTGTAGTGCTTCGTGCAAAGTAAGCACGCTCAGTAAATGGAAGCTTCTGTTATTGTTGTTAGTATTTTATTATTACTGCTATTTCTATTAAAACTTACAGTATTGCCCATTATTCCTTCAGTGAGTGACAGCCCTGAAGACACAATCAAACTATTTCTGTAACAACAAGAATGCTTCTGGGACTCTGTTTACTCTCTGTAAAATAGGGGTACTAATAGAACTTGTTTATAGAGATGATGTGAGGATTCAGTGAGGTCATATGGGTAAAAATGTTTAACATAGTGTCCTGCATGCAACGAGCACTGAAAAACTTGTGTTAACCACTGTATTTTTAGTCAAATGAGCGAGTCGATATGGAAGGCTTGTTCTAGAACTCCAGAAGACAAAGCTCTCAAAACCACCAAGTAAATGTGGCCACCAGCCTGTGTGTCTCTCTTCCAAATTGACCAGGATAGTTCTCAGAAAAGCAAGCGAGGTCATGCCTTTTCCCCCTCTTGTCTTCATCCGAACCTGAAGGACTTTACTCCCAGGGTTCACCGCTTGCTAGCTGTGTGACCTCAGAAATATTCACTCTGACATTCCTCCCTTGGAAAATGTGAATAAGAGTAGTGCCTTCTTTCTAGAGTTGTATGAGGACTAGAGGAGCTACGCCTGTAGTGTTTGTTATACGGGGTACACTCAGAGTGCTGTTGCCACTTATTATTACGATCTAGTTCTGATACTCTTGGAAGGAATGCTAAATTCAGCGATAGCTGACTTTAAGTCATCACAGAAAGTTTGGAAACAACAGGTTTAAGAGATACAGAATAAGAACTCCAGATCGAGGCAGATTTTACTTCTTCTGTGATATTTAAGGGGCCTCAGACCTCAGATGGATCCCCACGGCTTTCAGTTCTCTTGTCTTCCAAAAGCGTATTCTATGCGTGCGAGTCCATAAGTGAAAATAAAAATAAAATAAAAAATAAAAAAGTAAGGGATCCTGTGCTTATCTTAGATTAACATTCAAAAACAAAGCAATAATGAACCAAAGTACACAGAAGCATCATATACATATAGATGATATCTGTTTTCTGTGTTATAAGGTTTATATCACATGGCCAGATGAGCACTACAGTCAATTTGAAGCTGACTGGCTGAAGAAAAGATGCTTTTCCCAGCAGGCCAGAGAAAAACTCCAAGGAGAATTATTTTTGCCAGGTAACCTTGCCATGGTCTTCAATGTCTTTTAAAACTCTTATGGTAAGCAATTTGCTCAGAAGCAAATATAAACCCTTGTGCCTTGGTTAAAACATTATTGTAATTTATGCAGGATGTTTAATGATTTACCAGCACAGATCCGTTGGGTAGAGATGAAAGGAAATATAAAGGAGTTCTAGACATTCAAAAGAGTTAGGAAAAGGCAAAGTGTAGCAAACTGTTATCCTTGTCATCTACTGTGAAACCTGGCACACCAGACGCACCCCGAGTGTCCACAGCAAAGGAGTGGGACGAACCAGAGGCCATCTCGTCCTTCTTAATTTTGTCTGAAGCCAGAACAACACAAAACCAACACGGCAGGAATCCCTAATCTGGTATCCACGGATAAAATATGTGAGCCCCGAGCCCCATGAAACTATATCCACAGCCTTGAGTGTGCATAGTAGTGTGTGTGTGAATGTGTGTACGCGTGCATGTGTGCAGCAGATCTGTGTGGGGAGAGTTTAGTGGGTCTCAGGAGAATCTGGGACCACAAAAATGTTCAGAAAATCTGCACTAGGTGAATTTGGTGGAAAAAAGCTTTATTCTTGAGCTGAGAGACAGAATTAAAAAAACGTGTAATATAGGTAGAAAGTTAATAATTTGCTCTCTGTACATTTCGAAGATTTGTATCATAAGATTATGTGAGTCAAAGGCAGATTCTAGAAATATTATGATTCTTATGTATTTACTAGAACTTGACTTCTACCAATACACTAACAAGGCAAGTCTCCCTGAACTTTCTTTTCTACTGTTAACTAGGTATATTGGACCAGCCCTGTTGAAATCCGTAACACCAAGAGAGAGATTTCACCTTACTCTTTTCAGATCCGAAATTCTTGTATAATAAGTGTTTTTTTTTTTATTTTTGTAATGTTTTTCCTTCTTCTTTAGAGATAGAGAGAGACAGAGCATGAGCATGGGAAGGGCAGAGAGAGGGGGAGACACAGAATCCGAAGCAGGCTCCAGGCTCTGAGCTGTCAGTAGAGAGTCCGACAAGGAGCTCAAACTCACAAACTGGGAGATCATGACCTGAGCTGAAGTCGGACGCTTAACCGACTGAGCCACCCAGACGCCCGATAAGTGGTTTTAAATGCAAGATTTACAATAGTTTACTGGGTGTGGAGATGTTACTAATTAATTAGTTTGAACCACACAGCTTCACTTTGTCCTATGGGTCTCAATAAGACAGATTCTAAAATATCCGGGGACACCTGGATGGCTCAGTCAGTTAAGCGTCCAACTCTTGGTTTCTGGTCAGGTCATGATCTCATGGTTTTGTGAGTTCAAGCCCTGTGTCAAGCTCTGCACTGGCAGCATGAAGTTGCTTAGGATTCTCTCTCTCTCTCTCTCTCTTTCTTTCTCTCTCTCTGCCCCTCCCAAAATCTCACTGTCTCTGCCTCTCTCAAATAAATAAATAAACTTAAAAAAATATAGAGAGCATGATATGTCCCCTTCCTGTTCAGGCCTAGACCGGTGTTGTCAAGAACTAGGTTCCTCCATGTCCTTAGTTTCATCATTCGGACAACTGACAAGGTTTTACTCTGGTGCTTTCTGTCGAAACCACCAGGAATCCACTTTCTTCTTTATCTAGCCCAGCTAGCTGGTGGAATCCAGATGGGTATCCAGAAAAAGATGTTTATCCTGCCGATCCCCAGCAGAGTGTATTGTATGAAGACTTCAAGGAGTCTCTAGTTACATAACTGAGTAGCCATTGTCTGGGTCAAGCAGCAGTTTCACGAATGTATTATTATTTTTTATTTATTTTAGATTTCTTCTGGTATTCAAAATATTTTTCCTTAACTCTGCCCTAATTTTGTAATCCTGTTGGATTTCGTTTTCATTTCCTTCAAGTTCTTCTTTTGATTATTTCAGGAAAAAAGCCAACTTTTTATTATTACGGCTTAAGCTTTTAAGCATTGCAAAAAGATACAGCCACCCTCCTCCATTAATATTTCTTGACGAAGGCAGTTTTATAGCTTACATTTCTCAGTACTATCAGGCAGTAGCATAGTGGAAATGATACTACACTCAGTTAAGTCGCGGAAAAACCCAGTCACACTGACAACAGCGGTCATGAATAATATAAGAACTGGCTGCTATTTAGACACTGGAAAACACTTTAATGGTTTAAAAGAAGATCATATTTTTAAAATATCCCTGAGCTGTGCAGTCAGTGGGGTAAAGGAGAAAGCAATGGGCCGTTTTCGGAGTATTGCTTCTATGGCTCATTGCCTGTAGAATTTGCCACTTTCCTGAACTGCCATTACTTATTTTCAAACATTTGCACTCCAGAACATGTAAACAAACTCAGTTACACTTGTGGGAGGATTTCGATTTTCGTCCTCAGTGGCAATGTTACCTCTTCTGCCCTTTCCTTAGAGTGAGAAAAGACTTTTAAAATCTGGCATCGAGATGCAAACCACTCCTCCTTGATCTTCCCTTGGCATTAGCTGTCAAACTCAAAAATGAAAAGACATGATGATCAGCCAGAAAAAACTCTTGTCAATGGACAGCCACAGCTGGAAGGAAGATGTGGAGAATTGTTGTTCCCTCATAAATTTCTATCTAGTTGCACGTATACTGGGCTCTATTTTGTGCCGGAAACTCTGTAAGGAAATACCAAGTTAAAAAAAAGACACTGATTCTGTCCTAGAGGATTTATCATGTCTAGGAAGGGGACCCTAGCCATGAAAACAAAGAAGTATAATACATTACTTTAAGTGCAAGAAAGCATGCAAAGAAGGTTAATCATAACACAGAGGAGACAAAAACATAATCCTCAGAAGCCAGGAATATGTGAGCTGGATTTCGAAGAATCAGTTTGTCAGGCAAAGACAGTAAGGAAATTCTTGACAGAGAAAAGGGCACGTAGAAAATCATGGAAGTGTCAAACGGCAGGGTTGACTTCGGAATCACCAGTCGGTGTAATATGGGTGAAGTTAACATCATTAAAGCCACAGAGAAGATGGAAGGGGCCTAACTATAAGGTGGCTTCAGTGCCCTAAAGGAGCTCAGTCCAAAATCTTTCTGCAAGGATATTTTCACGACATAGAAATCAGGTGTATTCCCTTCCATTCATTTCCCAGGCTGATTTTCATCCTATACGGCCAGGGAAATGAGTCTAATACCTTTGTAAGTGTAAGAAGGTTATTTTATTTTTTTCAGATCCATTTTACATCTTCAGAGTTTATCATTCTGATTTTGACCAAGCGTATATAATTTCTCAAATGCTTACAAGGCTTGTGGATATCTTCTTATCTTCCTCTTTCTGTGATTTCATTCTCCCTTTCCCCCAGTAGCCCGTTTGGTTCTTGGTTTGTATTTATCTTACAAAAGAGAGTGGAGTGATCAGAGCTTTATCAGAAATTCTTGGTCATGGTCATCTGTATTGGGTAGACTGGTGTGGGTAGTGACAGGGAGCAGGGTTACCATAGCATGATCTAGAAATAGTCCTACAAAAACACTGAGGAACTTTTCCTAGGGAAGTAGCAGAGATGATGGGGAAGAATTTGTATTCAAGAGAAACATATATTGATTTGTAGGACAAGAAGTTCCTGGCCTTGTTTTCAATTCTCCACCAATTTAAAAGCTGATTTTTTTCTGTTTTGTTTTGTTTTTGTTTTTTTTAAACAACTTTTTTTTTAATATTTATTTATTCTTGAGAGAGAGAGAGAGAGACAGAGTGCAAGGAGGGGAGGGGCAGAGAGAGAGGGAGACACAGAATCTGAAGCAGGCTCCAGGCTCTGAGCTGTCAGCACAGAGCCCCTCAGAGCCTGATCCAGGGCTCGAACTCACAGACTGTGAGATCATGACCTGAGCCGAAGTCAGATGCTCAACCGACTGAGCCACCCAGGCACCCCCTAAAAGCTGATTGTTAAAGCCTAGTATGTAAATGTTTCCAAGCAAATGAATGAAAATTGAAAACTTTACTAAAACATTGGAAATATGAAGGTTTTTATTAAGGTAATTGTATTTTAAGGGCTCCTGGGTGGCTCCGTTGGTTAAGCATCCTACTCTTGATTTTGGTTCAGGTCATGATCTCACAATTCATGAGATCAAGCCCTGCAGCAGGCTCTGCACTGACAGTGTTAAGCCTGCTTGAGATTCTCTCTCTCTGTCTCTCTCTCTCTCTCTTTCTCTCTCTCCCCAGCTCACACACAAGAGCATGCACTCTCTCTCTCTCAAAATAAACAAATAAACCAAAAAAAGAGTAATTGTATTTTAGCTTCCATGTCAAATTTAAATGATTATACACTGGGGTGCCTGGATGGCTCAGTCGGTAAGCATTCAACTTCGGCTCAGGTCATGATATCATGGTTGGTGAGTTAGAGCCTTGCATCAGGCTCTGTTCTGACAGCTCGGAGCCTGGAGCCTGCTTTGGATTCTGTGTCTCCCTCTCTCTCTACCCTCCCTAGCTCGCACTCTGTCTCTCTTTCAAAAATAAGTAAACATAAAAAGAAGAAATGTTTATACACTAATTTTTGTGTTTAACTTTGAGATGCAAAATTCCCAGAATATAATTGACAAGACTAAAATGGGAAAAAATCGACATATAGTATGATCTTACATATATGAACCTAAATATTCGTTCTTTTTATTAACATTCAGTGTCAGAATGAGTGCTCGTCTTCCTATCTCTTTGAATTGGTACTGGAATATTTGTACACTATTCTCTGATTTTAATGATATTCATTATTTCAAATTGAGGTTTAAAAAGATTGTAATTTGAAGAAAATCTTTTTCCCATGGAAGCAGCCTGCTCACTTTTCTCAGCAGCCCAGGGACTGAGTACATTGCACGATCATAAAAGAACGTTTCCCCTCAATCCAATACAGCAGAGCAAGTCAGTACCAGTATGCTTATTCAGTCCATAGTTACCCATCATCAGTACATAGCCATCAGCCCTTCTTTTGTTTCAAAAGGAACATGCCACAAACGGGAGTCAAAACTCTCATATCACGTTCAGGGTCCTCTATAACCTCTGTGCCTTTCACATGGCAGGAGAAAAAAAAAAGCAGAGCTCCCCTTTTTTTGCAGAAGGCCATGTGTTTCCTTGAAGATGAAGATTTTTATTATGATGCAAAGAACAAAGTCTGGTTCAGAGCCTATTTTTACAGAGATTTGTCAAAAAAGCAAAGATAACTATTTTTTTAATTAGCAAGTAGTGAACACAATTAGGCTAACTCCCAACTGACAATTCACCCCGTCCCTAAACTTTGCCCCGTACTTTGGCCATTCCTAAACCTCCAGAGGTAGGAGTCGGCACTGCAAGTCAGGGATGGAGTGAGGGTCTTTGCTTCATATATTACTTGGCAATTATAAAAAGGACTAGATGGTTGTTTTTTTCGGGCTGCCTTACAATGCCTGCACTATATCAGGCCTCCAGGTCATTATGGCTTCAGAACAGCTCTGTTAAAACAGCTGCATCGAATGGTCAGGCCACCACATCAGGTACCCAAATGTCTTTCCTTCCCAAAGAAAGACCTAGTCAACATTCCCTTCCTGCTCTCACCCAGGCTCATACTCTGACGCACAGGTGGGAGACTTGCTCGAAGTCTTTGTATGTTTAAGAAGAGTCTCTATTCTGTTTTGCCTATCCTATGTGACGTGGACCTACTGACTTTCAGAGAAATGTCTTTGGGATTTTGATGAAATGAATACGGGTGTCTTGAATGTGTATTTTGCTTCACTTTTCGTCCGTGCCATGTTGATGTCTTCCAATGTGTCCTTTTTTTTTTTCTTCTGAATTGCATATCATTTATTATCCCACTAAATTTCTGCATTGTACCTGATAAACTTGGGCATCATGTCTTAAGGGTCTAAAGTCCCTATGCGGGGTGGAGCTGCCCTTACCCTGTCAGTGAGCCCAAGACAGGAGTCCCGGCTTGAGAAGAGCCTTGTGGTGCCCTAAACGCAGCAGGTGCCACTGGTCTGGCCATTGTTCCCACAGCCATCTGCCTAGTGTTGGCTTTCACTTCTGAACCTTAAGTAAGGTCCTCTTCCTTTTTCCTTTTTTTTATCTCCTTCCATACTTCCAGCAAGAAAACACATAATCACACACTCAGGCATAAATATTCAAGATAAGTCTATTTTACAACTAGATATGTTACAGAATATTCTTTTATGACTTTTAAAAATTCTTGGATAAAAAACACTATTATATTCTTTTTTTAAAAAAATCATGTTTTAGTTAGTTAACAACTTCGTAAAATGAAGCCTCCTTGCATCAGTTAATGTTAATGCTAAACAGGACTTTGAAAAGCTGGTGTCTTTCAAAGCCTTGAAAAAGTCTGAGGATATTTTTGAGAGCCTAAAGCAAACGCATCTTAAGGAAGAGTGATTACAGTCTATTTCCTTTTCATAGTTTCTCAGTCTACTCACCACACCCAAAATTAAAGAAAATACACTAACTTTTTTTACTCTTGGAAAAGGAATTTTCTGTTATTACACTAAAGTAAGTTTATTTCTTTTTATTTCTTTCTTTCTTTTTTTTTTTTAAAAAGAGAGTGGGCTTTCTTCAATGTGTGAAAAACTTCAGTTTCTCACAAACTAGGCTTGGTTTTTCTTATAGCCCAGGAATAAATTTTATAACATATGGCAGTTGGACTGCAAATTTTGAGTTTGTAAATTTAGAAAATTCCAAATGATGGCAATTTCGAGAAATGAAATTGGATCGCTTTATATGCCAGGTTCATTTTTACCAAACCTACACATAAGTTATATGTTTAACTTGTCCTCTCTGCTAGTGCCTACATCGGGAGATTCACCAGTCAAAAAAGAGTGGGCAACTGATTAAAAAACTATAACTTCTTACTTCTGGTTCCACTTTGCTTCTTCAAGGTGGCAGAACACAGAAACACACAACATTAGTTTTGGGATAATAGATATCTTCAGTATACTTAAACTTCTTCCTGGAAATATAATTAAATTGAAAATCTATTAAATTGTATTTAATTTCTCTATTAAAAATTAATATGAAAGCAAGCACCTAGCATTCATAATTAAATAAATATTTTGAGAAATTAAATAACCACATGCAAAAATTTCTTCCTTGAAATTCCGATCCCAAACTTTTAAATATGTCAATGGAACAAATTTGATTAATTTTTTTCAATTTTTCTATCCCTATAGGAAAAAAGATTTTAAAAACTGATATTGCTATTTATACACTCTGTTGATTTGCCTCATTTCTAACTAAGTAAATTTAAAAAAATAATTTTTAAGCTCTACTCCATTCACTGGATTCTCTAACTTTATTATTTTTCTCAAAATTTTGTATTTTTCTCAATCTGCAACTTTGTTCTTAATCAAAACAGCAACATAGCACTAAATATGAGTGCTCGTGACCCTAGGCCTTGTTAGGTCTGTGATTTTGAGCCACTTCCTTCTCCATACCCCCAACTCTTCATCTGAAGGTAGAACTAGTACCTACTTACCTTCTTAAATAGCACCAGGTTAGGTGAAAAGCAATGTCAAACTCTACATATAAACTCACTTCATCTTCACATTGTTCTCTCCAAAGCAGCTCTAAATAACTAGAGAACATCCCTGAGAGGGGCTTGACCCTCTTGAACAGTGTATCAGTTTACAAAAAGAAAGAAAAAGAAAAAGAACAAATGCAGAATTCTATTATTGAAATTCTCCTTTTCTCCCACTGGCTGTCAGGTTGCTATGCACATGCCTGTTGGCCCAGAGAAAACTGATATTCAACAGGTTATGGGGGAAGGGATTATATAGGTTATCCGCCTTGCCAACAGCTTAGTTGGAGCTTTTTATCATCTCATGGCCTGGTTCCTGAAGCAGCATGGCCTCAGCATGGCCTACCCACCTTGCACAGCCTGCAAGGTGACCTTCCTGATGCCCACCTTCATCTCCCTCCCCGCTTGCTCCCATGTCTCACTGCAGCATGATAAACTATTAAGCCTTCACTGAAGCTTTCCAGTCATCCCACAATCTGGTGCCACCTCCACATCCATGTAGAGCCCTACTTTTGTCCAAGCCCTGTTTCCTGGATCACTTATTCCATTGTTCCTGTCTGGACAGACTTCACCCATTCATTCTGCAAGACCTACCTGACATCCCAGTGAAACCCGTTGCCACCGATTCTACCCTATGTTTATATTATCCCTACAGATAAGAAAGAAAGTCCAGGGGGCGCCTGGGTGGCTCAGTTGGTTAAGCGTCCAACTTTGGCTCAGGTCATGATCTCACAGCTTGTGAGTCTGAGCTTTGTGCTGATGGCTCAGAGCCTGGAGCTGCTTTGGATTCTGTTTCTCCCTCTCCCTCTTCCCCTCCCCCACTTGCACTCGCTCTCTCTCAAAAATAAATAATAAAATATTTAAAAATTTAGAAAAAAAGAAAGAAATTCCAGAAGACAGACCTAATCTCACCAGTAATACTAAAATGCAAGGCTGCAACATAACAATGGAAGCATACATGTTTTTCAAAAACAGTTCTGTTAGAATTTGTTAGGAAAGAGAATGAAGCATGGTATGGCGAGAAAGCTCTTCACCTGTGAAAGAACACTGTGTTACATAATGAGAACTGGCTTTGGAGTTAGAGCTGGCTTTGGCTCTCTGCTGTGTGAACTTGACTTAGTTTCACAAGTGACCTGACCTTCCTTTTTTCCATATGTAAAAAAAAAAGAAAAAAAAAGGCAATGGTTCTCAGTTTTGGAATGTGAAGAATAAATGATAAAATGTAAGTACTTGTTCCCTTTTTTCTCCAATTTAGTCAGCCTCGAACATAGGAGCAGAGGTGTAGCAAAGGGTAGTTGGGTAAAGACAGAAGGGGAAATGAACAACAGTGGCATGATAAAGTCTTATGCTTGAGTTGCCCTTACGTGGAGAATAATCATGTCATATTCCTGACTAAACACATTAGGGTGGCTTGGAAGTGAAATGCCATGAAACGGATTTTAATCGCTCAGACACTGGTTTGAAGTCTGGGTCAGAATTCCATCTACCTGGCAGATAGTTTGATTTAAATAAATTTAAGGAAGACAGTGAAAAACCTGGGCAACTATCAACTTAATTCCAATCAGGGATGTAGAAATGTTTACTGAAGCTGGGTGATCAGCAAAATTGGGAGAAAGTGGCTGTGTTACCTATTAGGTAAGGATTGCTACAGATGAAAATGCCAGCCATCAGCAAATATGTTATATTCCATATACGAGCTAGATCCTTTGTTCAAAAAAATCCCCAATCCAAACTAGCTACAATTCATGACCATCTAAAAGTAGATAATCTTGGGGCACCTGGGTGTATCAGTCGGTTAAGCATCCAACTTCAGCTCAGGTCATAATCTTGTGATTTGTGAGTTCAAGCCCCGCGTCAGGCTCCGTGCTGACAGCTCAGAGCCTGGAGCCTGCTTTGAATTCTGTGTCTTCCTCTCTCTCTGCCCCTTTCCCACTCGTGCTCTGTCTCTGTCTCTGTCTCGCTCTTTCTCTCTCTCTCAAAAATAAACATTAAAATTTTTTAAAAATAGCAATAGTTAATCTCAGTAATGAAGACAAAGACAAGGTATCTAAAGAGAACAATCTGTTGGTACAAGAAAGAAGCACAGAATCTCTAAGCTCTAACTTCAGTAGGGCATAAAAGGAGCTTCAAGTCAAATAAACGCTGGAAAACCAAACGGGAATTTATAAAGTGATTTGCTTGGAACAATAAGAAAAAAATGAAGAAATCAGAGGAAAGACAGCCACTCCTCCCCCCCATGGGAGCAGGTGTTCTTGGAGATTTCTGCTCCACTCTTTCCCATTTTAGTTGAGGTAATTCCATTTCTCTGGAAGTATCCATGACTTTTATGTCTCTTTTACTATACATCCAATCTATCAAGAAAACCTATTCACCTCATTATCAAAACAATCTAGAATCCATCCACATCTCATTGCCTCCACCACCAGCCCTCCGTCTAAAGTACCAACATCATACACCCTCTTCTTCCTCTACCTCTTCTCCTATCCTTCGCCATTGTTCCTTCTTTACATGTTTAAAAGCATTGCTTTATGTCAGGCACTGAGCTCAGCACCTAATATTTATTTCTCTGTTTAGTCCTTGCAACAACCTCACAAAGGCTGCATTATTGTAACTATTTTACATAAGAGGAAAACGCAAGAGAAATTAAGTAGCTAGTCCAAAGTCAAAGAGACAATACATAGCAGAGTCAAGATTTGACTAAAGAGTATCTGTTCTATGAACCATTCTATCCCTCTCACCTCTTGTGTGTGGTGCCTGCGATTTATGTGGGCTCCTATCTCTGTGTCACTGCAATTATTGCACTGAATGGTCTGTGTATCTGACTCTCTTCCCCACTCACTGGCTGGGGAATAACTAATCTTGGGAAATAACAAATATTAATAGGGTGTCATTTATTGAGCGCCCTCCATGCACTATGAATTCATTCAGCAAATATTTAAGTGTCTTCTATATTCTAGAACAGGTACTGTTCTAGGTGTTGGGGGTGCAGTGGTGAACAAAATAGAGAAAGACTCTGTCTTTAGGGAGTTTAGAGTCTGGTAGAGAAAAGCTTGATAAATTTACAAATATATATGTAATATATATTCATATATTTACAAATATATCTACAACACATCAAGTGCCATAAGAACACGGACACAGGCAGGTTGGTGCATGTGGTGGTGGAAATGTTTGAACGTTCTCTTCTGAGTCCTTTTTTTCCACTGAAATAAGAAGCAAAGCTGTTGGCTGAGCCTAAGTGGGAGGAGGAAGTGGAAGGTTTGAGGACAGAGGATGTGAGAAATGATCAGTTAGTGAGAGTGAAGCAGACATTAGCGGACATGCAGTAAGATCAGTCATGGTGGTGTGTTTTCCTTCAGCCACGTTCACGTTCAGCTGCTCTCGTTCATGTGCAGATTTAATCAGGTGCACCGTGTTAAATTGTTTATAGGTAGCATATCATTTAAATTTCATAACAACCCTCCAGGTCATTTTCATCCTGTGTTTTCCAAATGAATTGAGCTGAAAGGATGTATCACTTTCTTTTTTTTTTTTAAGTTCATTTACTTATTTGAGAGAGAGAGGGAGAGAGAGAGGGTGCAATCGGGGGAGGGGTAGAGAGGGAGAGAGGGGATTCCAAGAGGCTCTGTACCATCAGCACAGAGTCCGATGTAGGGCTGGAACCCACGAGACATGAGACCATGACCTGAGCTGAAGTCTGACACTTAACCGAGCCAGCCACCTAAGCACCCTGAGAACGTATCACTTTCTGAAGTTCTTGCAGATGGGAAGTATCAGAAGTCAGAATTGACTCCAGATCTGTCACCTTCAAACCTCGAGTTATTAACTCTGATACAAGGTCCCTATCAAATTAGGCCTGCGTCTTCATCTCTACACGTGCGTCACACGCTCTCAGTGAGTTAGCTTCAGAAAATGAAGACTTGACTGACAGACAATTTTTACACATTTTCATTGACTGAAAAGTTGATTGGGGTCCACAGAGTTGAGACAGCCAAAAAAGATTCGTCAGATTTGGGTCACATGAATGAAAATGTGGTAGCGAGCCCGCCAGGCAGGTATGGGCCAGACCACATCTATGGCACCAGGTCTGATTTAAGACAGCAGTGCAGATGGAGAGCATCAGCAAACCAGATGCATCCTACAATGGAGAGCAGAGAGCAGACGGCAGGGCTGGGAAGCCATAAAACACGAAAAACATGGGGAATTAAAAAGCTATTTAGACTTAGAAAAACTTAGCTCGGTAGCTGTCTTTATACACATCTCCAGGACCATCATATCCTGTGTGATTATGGAGTGCAGCATTAGCACCTAAAAGCAAGGCGACAAAGGTAGACTGCCTCAGCATAAGGAAGAGGCTTGTGACAGCTGGAGCCATCTGGAACCAGTATGGGTCACTCCATAGGAAGACACATGCCGTGTACATAATTGAAAAGGATCAAGAGGGTTTTCCATAACCTTTTCAGGCATGTCATAGGGGACAGTCACAGCAAGAACAGAGGGTAAAATTGGATTTTTGAATATCTGTAATCAAGTTATTTTTGTGGTCTCCCAGCTCTGACATGTGTGAGCTGTGAGATATTGCACAAATTATCAAAAATCCTTAGACCTGTCTCCTCATCTATAAAATGGGAATAATACTAGAACCTCTTTTATAGGTTTGTTGTAAGGATTATATTAATTAATCCATATAGAGAGCTTTTGAGAGAGTGCCTGGAATCATATATGTTAGCTCTATTTTCAAGTACTCATCACATCCTGCCTTTTAGTGTCTCTGCCTTGTTTTATGTGTTCTTGGTTTGTGCAGCTAGAAGGTCACCGTTGTCATAGGTCTCAGCATATAGAATATACCAGGTAGGGGCGCCTGGATGGCTCAGTCGGTTGGGCAGCCGACTTCAGCTCAGGTTATGATCTTAGTTTGTGAGTTCGAGCCCCGCATCCAGCTCTGTGCTGATAGCTCAGAGCCAGGATCCCGCTTCGGATTCTGTGTCTTTCTGTCTCTTTCTCCATACCCTGCTCACACTCTGTCTTTCTCTGTCTCTCAAAAATAAATAAACTTAAAAAAAAAAAAAAAGAATATACCAGGTACCAAATGGTCCAAAACAAAAATGTATTTCTCTCCTTTCAAGCAATGTACACTTGTGTAGAAGCATGTTTCACACATCTTTGGGGGGACTTTTCGAGTTCGGTGGGATTATCACCTAGGGAAAAGGTTTTATGGATTTCTCCATCTTTTAACATTCTAAAGAGCACTCAGACACAATCAGCTTTCAGGGATTGCTACCAGTCTCGAGTCCTCATTAGAAAATAAGCAATAAGGGGGAAGAGAACAAAGATTTCTTGAGGAAACAGAACATATTAGTTTTCTGAAAATCTACTGGGTACGAGCCTTGGGCTATATGCTGGCGTTGGGGGGAGGGGAGAAAAGGGGGCAGCAGTGGTGAGCAAATAAACAGGTAGACATGCTGTCTGTCCCTTTCAAGGAACTTGCAGTCTAGTGGAAGAGAGAGAGAGAAAGAGAGAGAGAGAGAGAGATGAAGTCCTTCTTGACGACCCCTTCCTTACTTTTCCACTTAATCTGCTACCCTCCCCTTTGCTTGGGTTTTAGCCCTAGTGACTCCCTGTTACCCCAACAAAAAGAGAGATTCCCCCCTCTTCCTACTGTCCCTCCCACCAGGATGCCCTTTGCATAACCTCCGTCTCTCACCGCCTGGGCTATGACTTAAGTAACATCTCTTCACCTCCACCTTCCTTAACTGCTATGTCTAAAAAGCCTCCCCATCCCGCTGCCAATAACTGTTTGCCCATTCACCCCATTTGTTACCTCCATAGCATTTGCAACAAGGTTTACTTTTATGTGTTTGTTTGCTTTCTTGCTACCTTCTTCCCTCCCGTGGGCAGCAGTCACATCTATTTTTCTTCACTAAATGTAATCTCCTTTGCATAGCCAGGCTTTCAACAAATAATGTGTTGAATAAGTGCAAGATTATTTCAGCATAATGTGGTAAGCGCTGTGCTGAGGTATGTTTCAGTGCCTGGCGACCACAGAAAGACAGGCTTGGGGCCCATTCTTACAGACCCCAAAGGAGGGCATTGCAGAGTGCCCCACCACAGCCCTCGGTGCTCTTCGTATGCACGCCAGCCACCTTCACGTGCACAACTGCCACCCTGCCATTCCGCTGGAGGCCTTTCTCTGCCTGCAGAACGTGCTTGGCTAACACACAGGGAAGGACAGAATGACCCAGAAGTGAATGCTTGGAGAAGCAGCCAATGAGGGGTGGTGGTGGGTGGCCTATGCACCCCAGCTTCCTTGTCCCCAGGTAGGACAACTGTGCGGTATCGTCTACAGTACTGCCATGGGGGCCAGGAGTTCCCTTAAACAGTCATTAAAATGGCTCTCTGGGGCACCTGTGTGGCTCATTCAGTTGAGCATTTGACTTTGGCTCAGGTCATGATCTCCCGGTTCCAGAGTTCGAGTCCTCCCTCGGGGTCTGTGCTGGTGATGTGGAGCCTGCTTGGGATATTCTTTCTTCCTCTCTGCCTCTCCCCTGCACGTTCTCTCTCTCTCTCTCTCTCTCTCTCTCTCTCTCTCTCTCTCTCTCTCAAAATTAATAAATAAATTTAAAAAAATTTAAATGGTCCCAGAGGCTTCCTTCCCTATCTTGCTTCCCCCCTATTAGTTCTTCCACAAAATACCTCCTTAATACATTGCCTACATTCAAATCCTCATCTCAGGTCAGCTTCTGGACCTAAGAGAAGACAAGTGATCATATTCCTGAGACATGTCGAGTTCACCAGACAAGGAGTAAATTAATATCTAAAGACGCAGAATCCCCTTACCAGAGTAAAGAGACTCAAAGCCCTATTTCCACCGAGGTACTTTCCTCGCTAGGGTCGGAGTTTGGTTTTGGCTGGGCCCCTGCAAAGTAGTTACAGGAAAAGATAGGAAGAGATTGGCTGATCCTCAGCACATGAGACGAGCTATTTCTGAGCCAAAAGCGCAGTTCAGTGCAGGTGGACAGAAGGTTCTAAACTCCAAATAACACATTGCAACCCAGCTCGCTGCACTCATGAATCTTTAACTAAAGAGCTTCTTTGTGTCTTTTCCTTTTTTTGAAATACAACTCAGGGTCCAGGAATGTGATGCCTAGCCGTGAAAAGGAAACCTTGTACAAACGGTTCCTTGAAAGCCAGCATGTAGCTTGTTCATAAATTTTATGATGTGTGAAGCACATGTTCAAGGAAGTATTTATTAGTAAGGCCGTAAGTTAAATTAGAAAGGGCGGTTCATGCCTTAAATATTCCGTCATTTTCCATACCGTTTATGTATCCAGACCCAAGTGTGAAATTTAAATTTGCTTTTAATGTATTCACCTGGCAAATGATTTACTCTAGTCAAACGTATTTTCTCCGGAGTCCCCAGTAGTTATGTTTTGTAGTTGGTTTTCAATGTTAAAGTTTCGGTGCAGATATCATGAAATGATTTTACTGGCGGATTTATTGAAATGTGGTTCTCCCTGCAAAGGGGAGTATTTTATATTGTAGATGCTATGGTGAGTTTAGACACTGGGGAGCCGCAGTGTTACCTCTGAAAATCACACTTAGCAAACTGACTGTATGAGGGGCTCACGTTAGAACACAGTTTCTATAATGAGTTGTGGCCCCTGGTTGCTGATTTTTTTAAATCACTTTCCAAGGCATGCCAGGATGAGAGCTATAGCTGGACAATTGTGAACTCTGCAGAACTTAAAAGGCATTGTAACCACCCTCTGCCAGTCAAATCCTGTAAATCTGAAATTATGTACAGTGGAGAGTATGCTGTCTGTAGTACTGACAGCCTTGATTTACGCCGCCAGAGTCTCAGTGTGAATATGGTTAATTTCATACATGTAAAGAGTAACATATTTATTGAAAGAACTTCACTCATTCTGTGTTTTTAAAACAAAGAATAGTGTGTGTGTGTGTGTGTGTGTGTGTGTGAGAGAGAGAGAGAGAGAGAGAGAGAGAGAGAGAGAGAGAGATTCTATAATGGGAAAATGACTCCCATAGAAACAAAAACTCATTAAAACATACTATAAATGTATCGCGATGTATATAGTGTGTGCCCTAAGGAGATGCTCCTTGAATCCACAAAGCAGTTAAAATACAAACTCAAAATTTTTAAAACGTTTACATCTTGTGAAAATGTTTTTTCCATCTCGATGTTATTATATTTCCCTGATACACCATCACTGACACTCTCTGGAAAGTGAGAACGGCCTTAGGTAAAAGCAAACCATCGTGGTGGACCCCTGAAATGCACCGGCATACATTAAAGAAGAGAAGCTAGCTGGTTTTTAAGCCTCGGTTCATTTCACAAAAGGTGGACACAGCAATGTTGTAGTGTTGTGCCATGAAACCTACTCATCATGCTTTTTGGTGCATTTAAAATCAGGACTAGGAGTTAAAGTTTATCTTTATTTTTTTTAATTTCCAGCATAATTAACGCACAGTGTTACATTCAAGGTCTACCTTTAAACTTCCGTGCTTGCACAAATTCAGACAAAGTGGTCCTAATTGTAACATGCTTTCCTTTCTTTTTTATCTGGTAGATTTCCTTTATAAGAAACAGAATAAGCAATGGATACTCACACATACACTCTCTCATGTGCGACAACTGCATTTTAAGGCATCACTTGTTTATTTTATGCACAGTTGTTAAAATTACAGGCTTTGGAATTGGTTGCCTGGATTTGACTGACCAGCTCTGCAAATCATTAGCTCTGCATGACTTGGATCTTTGTTCCCTTTTCTATAGTTTGGGAATGCTGAAAGCATCCCTTGCACATTTATATCGTGACCATTAAAAGAAACAATATATGGGAAGCACCCAGCACTGTGCCTGACAGCTAGAAAGTATCCAGAAATTACCCAGCAAATATTGGCTGTTATCCTTGGTGGTAGTAGCAGCGGCGGTCTACTGCGTGCCGGGCACTGTACCAGGTCCCTTGCATTATCTCACTGCACGGTCGACCAATGACCTGCAAGGTAAATTTAATCGTGGGCATTTTGTAAATTAAGAGATGGCGGCTCAGAAAAGACACTGAGAAACTAGCTGGTAAGACGCAAGACAATGATTCAAAGCCGGTCCCCTCTGCCTCTGTGTTCTCTACCCTATTCATATCCTCTTTCATACAGTACCAGCTGCATGTGGCTGCTTAGCTGGTGACTGACTAGTGCTGGAAGAACAGGAAGTGACCTCCTGAACCTGCAGGGACCTTTTCACTTGTAAAGCTAGTATCTGATTCCTAAGAAATCCCTGTTTCTGCAGAAACGACCATGTTGACATCAAAGAGGGAATGATTCCCCATCTACAACTGCTACACGGGAACACTGACCCCATTCCTCATTCTTAGACTGGGGGCTGTGGGGTTGTTTTCTGTAACGTGACATATATTCTCCAAGTAGAAAAGTGAGGCATTGCTCAGGATGATACTGAGATTGTAAGATCTCATTCTGTCGCTTGTTAGGAAGCTTTGCCTTCCTAAGGCAAATTCTTTCGTCCAAAGATGAAGAAATCAAACGGATTAGCTAGAGCTAGGTATTTCCTGAATGCAGTTGTTCAGATCTGAGTTATTTCCCTTGGCAAAATAACATCTTTGTGTTCTGCCTCCTTTAGGAGAGCCTGGTTCGCAAAGCAAATTATTTTTTTTCCATTTGTATTCCTGTCTGTTTCTTCAAGTAAACATTTTTTACGAGCATTTTATTATGAGGGATTTGACTTTATCTGCCGTGGCATTATCATCAGAGTCTATGCAAAATGCATCTTTTATGCATCCCCCCCCATCACACCTTTCACCTTTTTGTCCCTAAGGACTGTTTATGTTCACTCCAAAGAATGGTTTGACCTCAGAGAAAGCTTCTTATCAGGTGAAGAGGAAGAAGGAATTGTACCTACCAAGGCAAACACTCCTCCCACCTCCAGAAATACGCATATGCTGTCCTAAGTCCATCATTCAGATTTTATCATCTATTTGGAGTTGAGCAATGTTACTTGGCGGTTAAAACACACAAGATTCCAGCATTATTTCCAAGCGGAGTCCAGGCAGGGAAGCTCTAAAGACATACAGATCAAGACCTATCCATAAGCTAAACATTCTCTCGACACATGAGGTATAGTGAATACCCGTCATGGGTCAGGCAGTGGTAGGCAGGAGGTATGCGGTAGATTGCCATGGCTCCAGGGAAGAAAAGCTGGTAGCTTGGACATTCCTAATGTGACTGATATTCTGTAGATTCCATGATAAATCAAAGCTCAGCTTCAATGAATCCTTCTCTGAGGTTCTCATTTTATATAAACACAATGTAACCCCATCTGGTTCCTTCCTTCTCTTGTTCACAGAATGTCAGTACTGGGGCTCAGAGCTCCAGCTACCTACACTGGATTTTGAAGATGTTTTAACAGATGATGAACATGCATATAAGTGGCTCTCCAGCCTCAAGAAAGTAGGCATCGTACGACTCACAGGAGCATCTGACAAACGAGGAGAAGTTTTAAAACTTGGGAAAAGGATTGGCTTCCTTTATCTTACGTTTTATGGGTGAGTCACCGAAGAGTCTGTATTCTGCCATTATATGTCAAGTTTGATATATTTCCCAGAAGGGGGACACTTTTGACTGGAGATACAAAATTTCCATATTGCCTTGAGCAGGAAGTCAGGTGGGAAGACAAATCTAAAAGTGGGATTTCTCTGAGAATAACTGGAATCTTAAAGGATCCTAAAAGCCCAAAGACATCAGACATCAAAGACAGGCCAGTGATGGATGGTGTTAGTTTGCTAGGGCTGCCATAACAGAATACCATAGACTGGGTCGCTTAAACAACAGAATTTTATTTCTTCCCAGTTCTGAAAGCCAGAAGTCCAAGATCAAGGTGCTGGCAGGTTTGGTTTCTGGCGAGAGCTCTCTTCCTGGCTTGGAGATGGCCACTCTCTCACTGTGCTCCCATACGGCCTCTCCTCTCTGTACCTGCATTGCTGGCCTCTCTTCCTCTTATAAGGATACCAGCCCTGGTGGAGGAGAGCACCAGCCTTACTACTTCACTTAACCTTATTCACCTCCTTAAAGGCTCTGTCTCCAAATGCACACATATTGGTGGTTATCGTCATAGGATTTGGGGGAGGGCACAATTCAGTTCATAACAGGTAGGATGGAAGAACGTGTTTCTCCAAGATTATTATAAATGCTAAAAGTTCATTAAAGTTTTACCACTCAAGACTTGGTGCAAAATAAAGTAGGGCCCTAGGGAATTGAAAGCAGCCCACCAGATGTGTTAAAAAAAAAAAAAAAAAGATAAAACTAACCTGCAGAAATTAGGTCTGTGCACTTCAGCAAGTAACAGGAAATGTAACTGATTTTAACTTTGAAACAAGAAGCTGTTTGCATAAGAATTGCCTGGGAGGTAACATTAATTATGGATAAGGAAACACAACAGGAAACACTTTATGTGCAAGTGGGGATGTGACTGTATTTCTAATCTGTAGGGTGAACCCTTCCTGTGATGTATACAATTATTCTTGGGCTTTGCTTAAGCAGAGCACATTGGGAATGAAAAGAACCTTCAAAATCCAAAGGTTGCAAAACTGGTAGCACACAGGCTGTATTCAGATGTGTTTTATTTGGCCCACAGGATGTTGAAAGAAAATAGAATTAGTTGTCAACACTTAAAAACTGGGAGATTTTAAATTAAATATGGATCTGACTTTTCCTGAAAAATCAAATCTGGCAACAACTGAGACTAAATCCCTACATGCCAACCACCTGCTTGAAGTGAGCATGTTCTCACTCGCCAGTTGCACAAATTCCTCTCCCACCCCTGCCTTAAACCTGCAAAGTTCCTGCTTGCCCTTGAGTTTGCCATCCCTAATCTAGAGGGAGACCCTTCGGAAGACCCGACAGAGGTAGATAAACAGAGGATTCAGAAATATCCCACCACTTGACCCACTGATTTGATCAAGTTGATTCATAGCAGGGGCACCTGGGGAGCTCAGTTGGTCAAGTGTCTGTCTCTGGCTTTCAGCTCCCGTCATGATCTCACTGGTTCATGAGTTTGAGGCCTGCGTTGGGCTCTGTGCTGACAGTATGGAGCCTGCTTGGGTTTCTCTCTCTCCCTCTCTCTCTCTGCCCCTTCCCTGCTTGCACACATGCTCTCTCTCTCAAAATAAATAAATAAACCTTAAAAAAAGTTGCTTCATGGCAGAAGACTCTATCATGTTTTGGCTTCGGCGACCCAGCCTCCGTCACCGCCTCAAGAATTTACTTCCACCGTTAGCAAACTTGTGTCAAGACTTTTCTCTTCCCTACATCTGCAAGAATGTAAGCTGTTCTAGAGATTATATCAGTAACAAGAGACATAGGAAAGAGGTGGAAAAGTCTTGAAATTATTAAGAACCTCAACCCAATTTTTTGTTCTTTGTTTATTAATGTTGATACTTTTCTAACACAGATATTATCTGCATGTTCACTGATAAGGAATCTGAAGCTCAGAGAATTCAACGATAACCCCAGTTTTTACAGGTAGTAAAACATAACAGAAAAGAACAAAACAAAACAAAAAATAACAGAGTTACAATTGGGGTCTGTTTTATCCACGGGATTCCTAATCCACCTCACTATTGATGATATAAAGGAAGAACATGGAAAGATGATTTTAGGCACCAGACATAAACAGAATACTTCAAAATAAATCTCTCCTATATTCTTTTACTTAGTTTTTATTTGCTGACAAGACACTTTGTATCTGTGTAACACATTTTGTAATCGCACAACTTGAGCCAAATCTAGGGGGCTCTTTGTTGTAGTTTTCTAATGCTCATCCCCATCCCTCACATTGAGAGTCAGATTCTTAGTGATTCATGACTTGCATTTTGTTTTGTTTTGTTGTTACAAATCCTAAAAAGGCTTAATGATTTGGCCCCTGATCTGATATCCTGAAATTTATTGAAATTTGTTATTTGGTTGTCAAAAACAAATCAGACCTTCTGCTACTGTTGCATTTCCTTTGCCCAAGACCTTTGCATCTGATCAGACAGGATTAGCCTACTCAATCTCCTCTTCCCCTGCAGAGGATCACATTTCTCTCCCGAAGCTCTCAAACAATAACACAAGCTAAGAAATGTCTTTCTGACAACCTCACTGCTATGTCCATAAGTGACTACCAAGATCTCTTTTTTTCTTTTTTGTAATTTTTAGTTCTTTACCTCATGAACTTACAGAAGAGGGCAGTTTTGCTGTTGTTGCTTTTTTTTTTATTTGTTTGTTTATTTGGTTTTTATTAAGAGGGTGAGAAAAGTAAGTGTTTTCCTCAAGTTCTTTTCTTTTTCTGCTCCTTCCCACAGTAATGTGGGAAGTGATATTAAAGTTTCTGTAACATGGAATTTAAAAGATTATTTAATTATTATTAATTAATTATTAATTAATTATATTATTAATTATTATTTAATTATTTTTTAAATTATTATTTAATTATTATTATTTAATTATTTAGAGCAGTAATTCTCAACTGAGGTTTCATATTGGAATAGCCAGTTTAAAAAATGCCAACATCTGGGTCCATTGTCCAGAAATTTTTCAAAATAGGATTTGGTCGTGACCTGAGTACCAGGACTTTTTAAAACTCTGCAGGCGATTCTCATGTGTAGCAAAGGTGAAAATCTTTGTTTGAGAGGAGTACTTTAAGAGATGGCAGGTCTCTGTTGTTGCAGAGCTTGGGTACTTTCTATCCTCCCAAATCTCACAATTATGTACATGAAGTGGCATTTTTTCATGTTCTTTTTTGTACTGTGGTAATGCCTGGACATGACTTCTCTTTATAACACCATCAGTAGTTGCCTTAAACATGGTCCTCTTTTTCATAGTTTTCTTTCTCTTCTGGCAAAGTGACTTAGTCTTGTTTGGAAAAATAATTGGCAGGTGAGTGAGTGAATAGAATGAATAAATGAAGGCAATAAATAATGGAGAGGGGCCAGAAATAGGAGAGGGATAGAGAAAGGAAAGCAGGGAGAGGAAGGTTAAAGGGCAACTTTGTATTCCGTGTAGATTTCTCAAAGAGCCTGGTTTCTACTCTTGCTTAGATGCCAAAAATAATAATAGCGTGGTGGTATGTTACACATGCCCCCCCTTGGGAAACAAATACCCACCTACCACTTTGCCATTCAAATAGGATTCCATCCAAATGGTTTAGAGAACTTGAGTTACATGAGTCTAACATAAGAATTATAATATCTATTTTTCATTCTTAGCTGTTCTCTCAATTATTAGAGGGTTGGTTGGATAAATAAAAACTGTAGATTCCAGCATTTTGCACAGTTTCATCATATAGGAGGTAAGGAATAAATGTTTAATAATCGATGAACATCTGGATGTTTTAAAAAATATATATAAAACAGCAGATAAATGCAATAATTATTCGATTATAATAATTACTCAAATACTCAATAATATTCAAATACTAACAAAATGGTAATAGGTTTGAGGACAAAAGTATATATCATTTCCACATCTATATTTTCTCAGATGCTTGTCATTATTTTGTTAGGTCAAATACAAACCCTGTTTTTGAACCTTTAATTTGGATCAATATAGTTTTTATAGAGTGGGGCCAAAAGCCTCATCTCATGTACCTGAACTTTCCCCTCAAATCAATAAAAATACCTTTCTGAACAATTTTTTTCTAAATTTTGATTCAATCACTTTAAGATTTATGTATAATTAAAATACAGTGTTATGTTCATTCAGGTGTACAATATAAGCAATTCTATACATCACTCCGTGCTCATCACAATAAGTGTACTCTTAATCCCACTTATCTATTTCCTGCTCTCCTACCCACCTCCCCTCTGGCAACCACCAGTTTGTTCTCTATATTTGAGTCTGTTTTTGGTTTGTCTCTTTTTCCTTTGTTCATTTGCTTTGCTAAATTCCACATGTGATAAGGTATTTGCCTTTCTCTGACTTACTTTATTGAGCATTTTACCTTCTGGATCCATCTATGTTGTCGCAAATGACAAGATCTTGTTCTTTTTTTATGTCTGAGTAATATTCCATATATACCTCTATACACCACATCTTCTTTATCCATTCACCTGTCAATGGACACTTGGACTGCTTCAATATCTTGGCTATTAAAATAATTCTGTAATAAACATAGGGGTGCATATATCTTTTCAAATTAGTGTTTCTGTTTTCTTTGGGTCAATAATCAGTTAGCGGGTCATAGGTTAGTTCTACTTGTAATTTTGGGGGGAACCTCCATGCTGTTTTACACAGGGGCTGCCTCAGTTTGCATTCCCACCAACAGTGCACGACGGTTCCTTTTTCTCCACATCCTTGCCAACACTTGTTGTTTCTTGTCCTTTTGATTTTAGCCGTTCTGACAGGTGTGAAGTGATGTCTTATTGTGGTTTTGACAATAATTTATTTTGAAGAGATTATCTGGATTTATGACATAATTTAGCCCAATGGGAAATAGTCATTGTTAGCTATTTATTTCTATACACTATTTCTATACACTGCCATCATCAATGATTATACCAAGTTAGAATGTTCTCAAGAATGCAACCAGCAGAATAAACCTGAAAAGAAGTACAGTCACGGTCAATCACACAGAACGTCTTGATCGGGGGTTTTATTGTTTTACTTATCTGTGCAATTGTACTACACTGTGCAAGGCACTGTGCGAGGCATTTTGTTCTAACCTACATTTGAGTTTCTACTTTATAGAAAGGTATCCTTTGTGACTATTGTATATGGGAAAATATAAACACTTGAGTTGACTTCATCTAAATAATTTGAACCAATAAAAATGCCATAAAATCAAGGTACAGACGGAAAAGTAAGCCTGGGCTTCAGGCACCACAAATGAAGGAACATGGCAGCCTATCCCACCAGTAGTTAGTAGGTAGCGAAGGGTGATGTTCCCCCAACATGGTGAAAGCATGATGAGAATGGGCAAACATGGCCACTTGAGAAAATGTAGCCGAACTCCTCAAAATTTACCCAGGTTGCCATTGTGTAAGTAGGTGTGGCATGAATAAATAAATATTTAATTAGTCTACATAATGCCACACAACCCCTCCCCCTATCCCCGAGTTAATTCAATTCGGATGAAAGTCATTTTTACTTTATTTCATTCTTCCCCATTCCTGGCCATCCCACCAGAGAAGCTGGGAAGAGACAACTAAGGAACCATCTCTGTCTCACTAGTTTGTCCAAGATTGCTTCCCTTCCTTCTTACTTCACCCCTTTCCTGCGTGTATCTCCCTTCCTTTTCCCTCTGCCTATGATAGTATATCCTGTCCCGAGTCCTTCTGTTTTTGCTATTTTTGTCCTTCCTCAGCCTTTCTTGCTTTTCTCACTTGTCATACTAATGTTTTTCCTCCTCGTGCCCAACCACCAGCCCTGCTACATCCTCCCTTGATCTGGCAGCCTCTCTGCAGCTCTAGGAAAGACAACTGTCTCTCAGCTTCTTCTCTGGGAGAACACCACCAGCACCTAATGCCCAAGCCCAGGCAATTAAGTAAAACAACATATGCATTTTAGTCCTCACCCAGATGAGCCAGTTTTTTCATTTCAAATGGCCTATCCAGAAAGAGAAGTGGAAATTCTTCTACTTCCTACATATTCCTAACATCCAGTGAGGCAATTTCTATTTTTTTTAATATTCTACTTTCAGCAGTGATGCATACAGTGTGAAAGAAAAGCAACCACTCTGTTGTAAGATATCACTACTGTTAGTTTGCAGGGTTGTAGTAACGTTTGCTGCTCCTGGTCTTTTGAAACTATAATTCTGATAAGAAAACATTGAGAAGCTCAGATGTTCTTCCCTGAAAGGGCAAAATCATACTCTGAAAATATGAAAATATTCCTTTTCCAATTGGTGGGACAACTAAATAAATTGGCTAGGTCAGGGTTTTATTATTTACATCATATTTACATATAATGGTGGGTGTGTGCGTGTGTGTGCGTGTGTGTGTCTGTGTGTGTGTGAAGAAAGAAGAAAGGAGATTCGGTGTCAATTTTCTTAAGTATCATGACCAGTATTGGGCATTAACTACATATTCTATTTGTAAGTAGCAGCCAGGATAATCTTTGAAAATAAGGCTTGCATATCTCATTGTCACTGTCGCTGTCATATTGAGCTCTTTGCAGGCTGAAATGGTGGGTTAATCAAGGTGATATTTTCAGTACTAGCTCAGTGCCTGACACACAGTGATCACCCAGGAAATTTTAATAAAAAAGGAATGTATGCTAAAATAATGAGCAATTCATTTGGTCAAATGTCAAAAGTTCTTCCTTAGCATTGTCGGTATTTAGTTAGAAAATTAACCTTGTGAGCAGCTCTGAGTGACCCTTCTTCATCAGGAAGTCAACCAGAAGAGAATACAAACTTCAACCTTAGCTAGCAAGACTGCCTTCTTTCCAGAATACAGTCCAGAAGTTTCAGCTTTTCTTTCTAAGAATGTTTTATTTGCCGGAATAAGCAGATTGCATTAGCACAGGGAGCAGGGATTAGACTAGTAAGAATAACGAGGTGAAAATGGAAAATATGCTCTTCGGAAGCACCAACATCAGGAATAACATAGGCAGAGACAATGAGGAAAAGGGGTCAACGAAACTGAAGGATCTTGGTAGTAGTCAAATTTTGTCTTGTGGAGACAAGGATGGAAGCTGCGAAATTATTGAATAAAACTTATACGGTCACATGTTGTAGTGGAAAAATTTAAATAAATACTTTGGAACACTTCATTCCAGAAAATTAAGGGGAGAACAGAGGACTCCACTCTCCACAGTATCTGTCTTACATTACTGCCCAGAGAGCTGCCCAGAGGACCAGCAGAGAACCAGGACTGAGTCGTGGTCCCACCACTGGCTGTTGGTAGGGGAGAAGGTGATCTCAGCTTTTCACGTAATTTCCTGGAGCTCGAAGACTCTCCTCTCCGGAGGACTTGCTTCCCTCTTTCTACAGGACTGTTTTAATACCTGGCATGCCCTTTGAAACCCTTAGATGAAAGTTTGCTGGAGAAACGTGAAAGGCTACGGCCGCTGCCCAGTTCTTGCATACAGGCTTCATCCGATGAATAAGGCAATGTCAACCCTAAAATGTTTCTAGTGGAATGTTTGTCAAATACCCCAGCCAGGCCAGTTCAGAATTAACGCTATTGAAATGGGCTCTGGGGAGTACAAGAATATGTCCTTTCCAGCATTCGCTGGATTGCTGCTAGCGTTTCTGTACGCCAGCCCAGCAGCCTTTCACACGTTCAGTTGTATTAGAGATCGAGGGTGTATGAGTGAAAAATATGATTATTCCTTGGCAGCTGGCCCCTTAGAAATTGCTCCTGCCATTAGCGCTGCCTCCAAACTTGACTTTGAAACAGCTACTTACTTGATACACATGTTACCAGAAGACATTCCTGAAGTGTGGGGACTCAAGGGGAAAAGAAAAACAAACACACAAACAAACAAGTTTACCCATTTTGGTGAAGTTTCTAGCCAAGACATTGCTCGAGAAAACCACATAGCCCTTCTTGAATAAAAATGGCTTCTAAGTTATGAAAAATCAACCTAAAAGTAATTTAGACTTGGGAAGAAAACAAAGAAAACCTGTCTGAGTTATGAAACTAGTTGTAACGCCATCCTCCTTGGTAAAAATTTCATACTGGGATTTCTTAGAGAGTTGTTTTAGATTTAGTACTGACCATAGTGTTCAAGTAGAGGGGCGAGAACCTTTAAAATGTGTATTCTTGTGAGCATTAGGGTTTCCCAAGCAGGGTAACAAGCTCTGTTCTCTCGGCCATTGTGAACCCCAGCTTATGTTATCAGCCAAGAGACAGTCCCTGGGGTTTCCTTTGTAATATTCGATTTCGCAGTAATTAAAGTTGCTGCCAACAAAACCACTTGAGTATGAGGTCATCTCATGAATGAAAGGAAAAATAATTTCTGCGTCTCATGCTCCCCTCGAAATCACTTCAGGAAATTTTGAGACCCTAACAAGCCACTTGCTTCTCCACAAGCCCTGATCTCCCCCCTGCCATATCCCTTACCTCCTTGGTTATCCTCTGAGCATCCAAGGCAGGCAGCTGGTAAAGGAAGGGGGAAAATAATTGTCTGTTAAGCACCTTTTACGTACTAAGTATTGAACTCAATACTTTATAGTCATTATCTTGAATCTTTATAATTCCAATAAGAACCATTACCCCCATTTTAGAGATAAGGAGACTGAGGCAGAAGAATCAAGCTTCAAACCCAGGTTTAGTTGATTCAATATTCTGGAGTCTTTCCTTTGCACCTGTACTTCTACGACAGTTTACCCAGCATCCCCCCATAGTTCCTAAGGCTGTAATAATTATTAACTGCCAAATGTGGCTTCTACTCATTTATAGCTCAGATGCAAGGAAACAGTTTAGCAGAAATATATAGAAACTTTTGAAGCTAAGTCATGACGACAGCACCAGAATATTCATTCCCATCCCCTCTATTAAGTCCAAATTGAGGCAACTGTTTATGCAAAGGAAAGTGACAGTTAACAAGGAATCAGAGAACCTGTGGCAAGAGGGGATAAAGTTTGTATTTTAATCTATCACATCAAATATCTAAATTAGCATCTAGGTCTTGTTCTGATGAAATAAATTAAGCACAATTTGACCTACCACCCCCCAAAAAACTACTAAATATGCTTGATGTGGAATTCTCATAAACTTTTTTTTTTTTTTGCAATGCACTGAATTCTTAGCCTTTCATGATGAAAGCCTTCAAGAACTTGGAGGAAATTCCTATAACATTTTTCTCTATGTTTTTAGAGGTACTCGTCACCTTTCTATCACTACCTGTCTCCGTTTTTATTTTGGGGAGTATTATTAACCTTTCAAAATAAATTAAAAATAGATTACTTCTCATGGTGAAATACAATATAGACACGGAAAAATCACATAAAACAAATGTATAGCTTAATAAATATTTATAAGCCAAGCACTCTTGAAATACTATCCAGGTCAAGAAATAGAACGTTGCCGTCACTCCAGAACCCACCCACATACCCCAAGTGATCACAAACCTCGCTTTTCTCCTCAAATATAACAGAACTCCTGGATTCTCTGGTATTCACTATCTCGTTTTCCTAAGTTAGAGTATTATCACCAAAATGTGTGTCCCTTCACAGTAGTTTCCCAATTTTTTAAGATTTTTTGTAACGTTTTTAAATCCCCTATTAATTCTATTAGTAAATAAAATTTACTACTTAGCCCCAGGGCCATGTGAACGTGTCTCTTCTCATTTGGGTTGTCTGAATCCCACTCTCTTGTAAATTCCTCAGGAAGGACCCATGAGAACAATATTCTCTAAATTCTTGCATGTTGACAGCAATTTAAAGTCTTTATACTTGAAAATCAGTTGGCTAAATATAAAATTCTTGGCTCACGACATATTTAATATGTCACTATGGTTTTATTGGTAATCTAATTTTCCTTTCCTTATAAATAATTTGATATTTTTACTTGGATGCCCAAAGGATTTTTCCCTTTAAAGACCAGTAATTTTACAGACTCTTTTGGTGTTGATTGTTCTGGGACAACTATTCCAGGCAATGTCTGCTTTGGTCTTTCAATGAGCAGTTTTTTTTTTTTATTTCAAGATTTTTTTTTTATCATAGTTCTTAATATTTGTTCTCTACTTGGAGTTTCTTCTTTCGAGGACTCTATTATGTGTGTGTTAAAATCTGTGCCTGTTCCTTTTAATTTATTACTTTCTCTCAAATCTTTCTTCTCTTTTTCTTTTTTGATATTTAAGTTTTTCTCCTTTTTATATTCTAATTATCCAGAAGTGTTATCTGTTGTGCTTATTCAGTATTGCATTCCGTCTCGTTTAGTTTTCATTTTTAATGATTTTTAAGACTTTTCCTTTCTGAATATATCATACCATATTTGAGTTCCTATATCTGATATAAGTTATTCTTTCATACATCATGTCATTTCATCAATGTGTTCTGGACTCAACAGAAGTAGCTATAAATAGAAAATAGAAATTAGAAATAGAAAAACTAGAATATATTTTATCTTTTGGGGGCATATCCTTTTGGCATTGTATTATCTGTAGATATGCTATTTTGCTACTCATTCTTTTTCTTTTTCTTTAAAAACTTTTTTAATGTTTATTTATTTTTGAAAGAGAGAGAGAGAGAGAGACAGAGTGCAAACAGGGGAGGGGCAGAGAAAGAGTAAGACACAGAATCCGAAGCAGGTTCCAAGCTCCAAGCTGTCAACACAGAGCCCAAAGTGGGGCTTGAACTCAGGAGCAGGGAGATCATGACCTGAGCTGAAGTTGGACGCTTAACCGACTGACCCACCCAGGCCCTCCTATTTATTCTTTTTCTTAAAATAACTTTATGACACTAAACCTTAATCATTCGATGTTGCTAATTTTTATGTGAGTTTTTCTTAATTATCAAAAAGAGATATGTTTCAGAAACTTTTGTTATGGTTTTAAGCTGTGTTTCCAAACTGTGGCTGATAACATTCTAAGATTTCCTGGTTTCTCTCCTTTACTTTTATCTGGAACTTCATTTCCCTTTGTCCTTACTGTTCCTATACTCTCCAACTTGGAGTCTTTTTCTCAGAAGAAAGCTTTATCATGGATGAGAGTTTTGTCTGTTGTTTTCGGAGTTCCTGGAGGCCCAGACTAATCCAGTCTCCTCGCAGTGAACTTCTGATACTCAGCCATGTTGGAATGTGAAAATACCCTCCAAGGCTGGCTGCTTTTCTCAAGCTGCCCCACTGTAGTCTCCAGTAACTATCCAGTAGTGATTTGAGAATTTTCCACATCGAACAAGTACCTAGTTGCTTCCCTCTGCTTCTTCCCCCGCAGTTTCTGATACTACATATTGTGGCTTTGGAAGGTCTACTCTACACCCATTCATATTCATGAATCTACCTTGTCACCTAATTTTGGTTTAGACGTTGTCTGGGTTGGCACACTAGATATCCTATGGAGAAAATTCAGAGAGATTAAAAAGTGTGTCACCACGATGACTCCAGAATCCTTCTTGTTTACTTTGTATCTTGATGTTTGGTGGAGATTTCCATATTAGTTTAATGGATTGGGTAAGAACAACGCTAGATATCAGACAGGCTCCTTTTGTTCTTCTAGTTGATGTTGGGGATATTAATTCTCAGCAAAAATGATATGGAATTCTTCATCTTCAGGAGTGAATACGATGTAAATGAGTGTCCATAATATAAGTAGAACTGAGAAGATAATCGCTTTTTAAATGATTATTTATTACTGCTATGTATGATTGCAATGATGCTATGTATGATGATTTATTATTGCTAAGTATGATAATACTTAGCAATTTTGCCAAGTATTATTTACATACAACTGTATACTTCCCCTAGAAATAAGGCAACAAAAATGATTGGTGGCCAAATTATTCATAATTTTAATATACCTAAAACATATGACTTAGGTCAGGATTAAAGTTAATAGCCAGACAATCAGGAAAGTAATACAATTTACTGTTTTACTGTCCATTCCTTCATTTGACAAATATTTTTGGCAGTAGGTTAAATGCTGTGAGATAAAGAATATGTTTCAACTCTCTTCCCTAATGTTATGAGACTTTTTTGTAAGACTTTACAGACAACAAGGGAAGCAGAAACTTGAACCAAAGCCAAGAATAGCCATAGAGCAAACTCTACCCACCCCCATCCCCCATTCTAGCCCATATTGAACTTCTCTCACTTCCTCTGATAGGCCATGTTCTCTCCCTCCTCTGGGCCTTCTCACATGCTGTTTCTCCTCCCACGATGACCTTTGTCCTTCTGGGTAAATCCTACTCAATCTTCAGGTCTTCGCTTAATCTTCTCTTCTTTATTTTCATAAGAACTTGTACTTTAGCTTTGGAAGATAAATCACCATAATTTTTCTTCCCCATAGACTGCACATTCCATTAGGTGCAAGTACCATGTCTGTCTGTTCACTCCTGCATCCTCAGTTCCTGGGCCATTGTGTGTATCTAACAAGTGATCACGGAAAAATAAATATCTGAAGCTCTGCAGAGTGACTGCACCTGGGAAGTCATCCACGCATGCGTCACAACTACAGTCAGAAATAATACACAGTATAATCTTCCTTTGGAGGATTATAAGGTTTTCATTTATTTTAGCCAGGAGATAATTTTCTAAATTTCTAAATTTTTTTTTAAAGTTTTAACATAGAAGCCACCTGGGTGACTCAGTCAGTTAAGGTCTCTAACTTCAGGCTCAGGTCATGATCTCATAGTTTGTGGGTTCGAGCCCTGCGTCGGGCTCTGTGCTGACAGCTCAGAGCCTGAAGCCTGCTTCAGATTCTGTGTCTCCCTCTCTCTCTGCCCCTCCCCTGTTCATGCACTGTCTCTCTCTCTCAAAAATAAATAAATATTAACAAAGTATTTTTAAAAATTAACGTATATGAACATTATGTTTTAGATCCAACAGGACAAGTAATAATAATTTTATAAAAGGCATTCTTCTATTGCCTGATGAGACCAGCTGCAGTGGGTTGAGACTGGAGATTGTAGCTGTTTATGATAAGAAACCTAGGTTGCACTTGTAGAGCGTCTTTTTGTATAAGTAGTACTTCAAAAAAATATAAGGATTACTAATAAACCCAGCATGATTTTCCAAGTGTGAGCCACTAACCAAAAGATTATAAAATGTGTCACCAAGGCTATAAAGAGCAAATCTAGTAAAAACAATGTTTAAGCATTCCATAAACACTAAAAGATTCAAATTTGTGACAAAACATTTAATATTATGAAATATCGTGAATATCTCTGACTGGCCATCTAACTTGGGTGGCTCTAGTGAATGAGTATTCAAACCAAACCCACAAAATAATCTCTAAAAGTCATGATTTTAATGTTCGGGAGCTTTTGACAAAATCCTTAAATGGAAAATATAAAAGAAATTTCTTTTTTTTTATTTTAATTCCAGTATAGTTAGCATGCAGTGCTATATGAATTTCAGGTATACAATATAGTGATTCAACAATTCTATACATCACTCAGTGCTTATTCTGATAAGTGTACTCTTAATCCCCTTCACGTATTTCACCCTCCCCCCTGGTAACCACCAGTTTGTTCTCTGTAGTTAAGGTTTGTCCAATTTTGAGAATGACACAAGTAGTTCAGTGGAAACACGTAGATTTGTGTAAAATAGCGTCTCTGGCGAAAGCAGGATTATATGCACGGTTTCAACGACCTGCCGCTGTACAACACCAGGCAAGTCTATACCAATGGATTGAGATGCTATGCTGAGCCTACCTCTATAGGTTCAGAAAACCCTGGCCCTGTGCCTCTGCCTCCGTCTTGACGGTTCCTGATAATCTGCTCGAGTTGTTTTACTTGGAAGAACATTAGAATCTGTTTCTAATGAAAGATGTGCACAAATACATCCTCCTCTCACTAAGGCCCCACAAGTGGGCTTTTAGAACAGTTTCTCCACAGGCCAACGGGCACATTTGCGTTATTTCTCCCTGTGTTTTCTTTTGGATTTGAGAAGGATACGTGAAAACTCGGGGTTATAAACAGTCAGCAGCAGCCTTCTTGGCTGATTCATTTCTATAAGGAGGCAGAAAGGTAGACCAAATGAGATTTCTAGGATTTTTCCAGACTTATGCTATAACTATTACGAGAATGTTTTATGATTGGAATTGGCGAGCTGCTTTCCTGGGATTTATCCTTATGTGCGCACATAGACTTTTAGGCTACACATCCCATACCGTGCCTAAGACACTTTAGGATTGAAAAATGTTTATCATCCCCTGCCAGTTAGCACAGAAGGCTGGAGAACTGCTTTGATGATGCCAAGTCACAGGCCCCATCCTTGTAGAAGCCAGTTAATGTCAAGCAAAGAAAAGATCTGTTCCCTGGCAAACGCATGCACCTTGAATCTCAGCCAGCTCTTGGGTGCATGAATTTCAGTTAGTTTACCCCTGATCATAGGAGAAAACAGGAAAGGGAACGTAGGTGAATCAATGCAAAACCATCAACGCTCTTGAAAAGGAAATCTAAATATAGTCATTTCCTGCTCACAACGTCAAAAGCATCATCTTCTTAGAAGATATTATATATTCTACAATTTGATAAAATTACTTCTTTTTGCATCCTTAAGTCTTTCCTACCTGTTGATTATTCTTGGAGTGCTGATGGTGACAAGAGCCGGAATCTCTATTAGGTATGGGTCACGGAGTGACACGAATTCATAGAGAACATGTATTTCCTGGCTGTAGTCACTACAGTATAATGGATTGTCTGACTCATATTTGAAATGAATTGCAGCAGGCTATATATCCTCCTCTTCTTTCACTGGTTGTCTTTCCAGCTTATGGCCACATATAGATGATTCTTTAAACTTCGCTGAAAGATTTACCAGGTTTTCCATTTTAAATTTAAATGGGAAAAAAAAAAAGCAAAAAAACACACGGAGCCAAATAGCTACTTTCATCCTCAATCCCAGAGAGTGAGGAAGAAATCCTACCTTTCACTTCAGATTTCTCTTTCTAAAATACATCTCCCAGAAGTTCACATTTCTCCGTTTCTTCTAGGTCTCCTGGAGCACTTCCCAAAGCATTCTCTCTGCCATGATATTCTCCTGGCCCCCCATATCCTTACCTCCTTACCTTGCTCTATTTTCTTCATAACACTTATCTCTGTTATTACATTTGGCAATTACTTGTTTATTTGTGTCTCTTGCTCCACGCTATATCTCTAATGCTAAAACAATGCCTGGAATAGAGTAGGTATTCTACATACATTTATTGAAAATGATTTGATAAATGTGAGCATAAATTAATAAATAGACATTTTAACAGCAATAAAATGACATGCATGTATAATGACACATTTTCCAGACCAGCTCTGGCTTATTTTAAAATAGGGCTTCCTTCTAATTACACATGGGTTCAATCTTCCCCAAGGAAAAGCATTATAAACTCTCAATATTGGTTTATTTTCTTGCCACAGAGTTACAAGTAATCCTTAGCTCTTTTACTAACTTTTTTAAAGCCAAGCTATTTTCTTTTACTTTTAAGCCAAGAAATTTTTTTTTGGTACTGGAGGTAAAATCAACATAACATAAAATTAACAATTTTAAAGTGTACAGTTCGTGCCATTTAGTACGTTGACAATGTTGTGAAACCATGACCTCTATCTAGTTTTAGTACATTTTCATCAATAATATTATTTTCAAAAAAATCTATTCATCATGGAGTGATAGAAAACGAATCCATCACATTATAAAATGGTAAATAAAGAGAAAAAATCAAGTATTTATCTCATTATTGCTAAGTAAGCTATTACATGGAATAACCGAAGAGTAGATGAAGGAAAGTAGGTCTTTTTAAGAGTGTTCCAACTGATAAATAAAAAAGAAATTATTAATTTGCTTTACACTATTTGGGCCCACCAATGACTTTAGTGGATCTAGTCACTGAGCATAAGTGTGCACAAACATCACAAAAAGAAAGACATCTCAAAATTCTGTCTTGCAATAAAAAAGCATCATGCTGTCTGCAGTTTTGCCAAGGAGAGAAAATGGAGTTTGTCTAAGCCTCTGCACTTAGCTGCCAATTTTCTAGAAACACAGAGGACAGGGAAACATGTTGAACTACACCGTGATATGAAAAAACTGTGAGGAACTCTGTAGGTCAAATTCCCAAGTTCTTCAAACAATAAATTGTAAGAACAAGCTGGAAAGGAAATCTGTAGATCAAGATACTTGAAAGACTTAACAATTGCTGTTAATGGGCAATATTAAACATAGTATCTGAGCGTGCACATGCAAGGGTAAAAATACAAAGAAATGCAAAAAGATGATAAATTCAGAAATTGTGGACATGGTTACTTTAGAGAAGAGAGAGAGATGAGATTCTGGTTGGGACAGGACATATAAGCTTAAAGTTATATTTCCTGATCTGAGTAATCGTTACCAGAGTGTAATTAAAAATTATTATTTATTTATTTAATGTATTAAGTCCAAATAAAATAAAAACTCATTAAGTACCCTGTTGATCAGTAACGAGAGAAGAGTGCTGGGTTTCACCACTGCTATTCAATATTGTACTGGAAGTTTTGGCCAGGGCATTTAGGTAAGAAATAGAAATAAACGCATACAAATGAGAAAGGAAGAAATAAATTTATCTCTTTTCACAGATAGCATAATCCTATATATAGAAAACCCCATAGAATGCACACACACCACACACACACACACACACACAAAGCTATTAGAACTAATTAATGAATTCAGCAAAGTTGCAGGATATAAAATCAAAACACAGAAATCAGTTGTGTTTGTATACACTAGCAGTGAACAGTCTGAACATGAAATTTAAAAAATATTCCATTTACAATAGCATCCAGAAGAATAAAATACCTAGGGATAAATTTAACCAAGAAGGTGAAAGACTTGTAAAATGAAAGCTACAAAACACTGAAGGAAATTTAAAAAGACCTAATAAATTGAAGGACATCTCACATTCATGGATTGGAAGACAAAATATTGTTAACATGTGATTATTACCAAAGTAATCTAAAGAGTCAATGCAATGCTTACCAAAATTCCAATGGCCTTTTGGTAGAAATGGAAAAGCAATGTTCAAATTCATATGAAATTGCAAGGGGCTCTGAATAGCGGAAACAATCCTTAAAAAAAACAAGAACAAAGCTGGAGGACTCATACTTCCTGATTTCAAAACTCACTACCAATCAAAACAAAACAAAACAAAAACCTTACTACAAATCTACAGTAATCATATAGACTAATGGAATAGAACTGAGAGTCCAGAAGTAAGCCCATACATTTGTGGCTAATTGATTTTTAATAAGGGTGCTGAAAACTTTCGATGAGGAAAGAACAGTCCTTCTAGGGGTGGGGAGGACAGCAGTATATGTACATGCAGAAGAATGAAGTTGATCCCTTTCCTCAAACATCATACAAAATTTAACTCAAAAAAATCAAGGACCTAAATATAAAACCATGAATTTCATTGAAGAAAACATAGGGTAAATCTTGATGACCTTGGATTGGGAAATGGATTTTTAGATACAACACCAAAAACACTAACAACAACAAAAATAGATGAATTGGATTTCATCAAAATTTAAAACTTTTGGGCATCAAAAATCATTACTAAGAAAATAAAAAGGCAATCCATAGAAGGGGTAAAAATAGTTGTAAATCATGTCTGTTAAGGGTCTAGTATCCAGATTATATAAAGTACTCGTACAAATTAAAAAAAAAAAAAGACAAACCACTCAATTTAAAAAAATGGGCAAAGGACTTGGACAAGCATTTCTCCAAAGTAAATTATACAAATAGCCAACAAGCACCTGAAAAGATGCTCAATATCATTAACCATTAGGAAAATACACATCAAAACTATGAAGTACCACCTTATACCCACTGAGATGGTTAAAAATAACACCACCAGTAGCAAGAACAACAACAAAACCCAGAAAATAACAAGTGTTGTTGAGGATGTGAAGAAACTGGAACCCTCACGTACTGCTAATGGGAAAGTAAAGTCGTCCAACCACTATGGAAAACAGTTTGGCAGCTCCTCAAAAACTTAAAGATAGAATTATTATATAATTCCATACTCCTGCTCCTGGTATTACCCAAAAGAATTGAAAACAGGTGCTCAAATAAGAGCTGGTGCACACATGCTTCTGCCAGCACTATTCACAGCAACCAAGGAGTGGAAATAGTAAAAACGTCCATCGGTTAATAAATCAGTAAACAAATTGTGGCATATCCGTACAATTGAATATTATTTAATGATAAAAAGGAATAAAGTAATGATTCTGAATGAATCTCAGAAATATTTTGTTAGGTAGAACAAGCCAGACACAAGAGGTTTCACGTTGTGTGATTCCATTTATATTAAATATGCCAAATAGCTAAGCCCACAGAGACGGAAAGCATGTCGATGTTGACCAGTGACTGGGAGGAGGGCAGAATGGAAAGAAAATGCATAATGGGTAAGAAGTTTCAGTGTGGAGTGATGGAAATGTTTTGCAACTAGATAAACAGAGGTAATAGTTACCAACATTGTGAATGTCCTAAGGGCCACTGAATTATTCACTTTAAAATGGTACATTTTGAGGCAGCTGCATGACTCAGTTGAGTATCTAACTTGATTTCAGCTCAGGTCATGATCTCACAGTTTATGGTATTGAGCCCTACTTCAGGCTCTGTGGTATAGCACAGAGCCTCTTGGAATTCTCTCTCTCCCTCTCTCTCTGCCCCTCCCCTGCTCTCTCTCTCTCTCTCTCTTTCTCTCAAAATAAATAAACTAACTTAAAAAAAAAACATAAAATAGTTCATTTTGTGTTGTGTGTATTTCACTTCGATAAATGGATTTTAAATATACTTAGCTATTAAAAACCATAACCTACAATAAACTCTGTGGGATAGACTAACGTGTAAATGTATTTTTCTCTGGAGAAGAGAAAAAAAGGGAGGAGACGCATATTCTGAAATGGTTACTTTGGAAAAGGAAAGGTCGAGCTCTCTTCCTGGCTCACATCATTATGGTAATTATTTCATAAAATGAAAAGTTTCCATTTCCCCTATGTATCCAGTTCATTCTAACACATTTCCTCTGGCTTGGTGACAGCCTGTTTAAACATATGTTTCTTGTATTTTACAGACATACTTGGCAAGTGCAAGATAAAATTGACGCAAACAATGTAGCTTACACAACCGGGAAGCTAAGCTTTCACACTGATTATCCAGCCCTCCATCATCCACCTGGGGTAAGGTGAGCCTCAACACATTTTCCACAAGGCAGGCCAAGGACCAATATCCTCCTATATTTTGAGTCTAGAAAACTATATGTTTCATTAACAAATTTTCTTATGTAGATCTTTCTTCAAGCATAATCCAAACACAAAATGTCTATACGTAAATCTTGAATAGCCTAACATTCAGAAAAGAGAGAAGACTTTCATGTATTTCTTTAAAAAAATATTTTTTCAGATACCATATGTTTTCACACATAGGTGGATTTTGAGAGACTTAGCAGAAGACCATAGGGGAGGGGAAAAGCGGGGGAAGCCACAGAGAGGAGGGAGACAAAACATAAGTCTCTTAAACACTAAGAACAAACTGAGGGTTGATGGAGAGTATGGGAAAGGGGAGAGTGGGTGACAGGCACTGAGAAGGGCACTTGTTGGGAAGAGCACTGAGTGCTGCATGGAAATCAATTTGACAATAAATTATAAAAAAAATAATAAAAAATAATAAAAATAAAAAACATTTCATTATTTCTATCTGGAAATAACTATTGACACGTTTTACTTTGCCTAGACAAATTTTACAATAGCAGCGCATAGGTCTTGTGGCATATTTGCTGTTCCTAAGAGAGGTCAAAGAGAAAATAAAACTAGGGAATAAAATGTAGGGTTTTCCCATAAGGTCACAGGGCCATCATTTGTATCAGCTAGCGATTGCTGTATTAAAACCACTTCATAATTTAATAGCTTAAAAGAATAGCCATTTGCGGCACCTGGGTGGCTCAGTCAGTTAAGCACCGACTTTGGCTCAGGTCATGATCTCACGATTTGTGAGTTCGAGCCCCACGTTGGGCTCTGTGCTGACAGCTCAGAGCCTGGAGCCTGCTTCAGATTCTGTGTCCCCCTCTTTCTCTGCCCCTCCCCTGCTCATACTCTGTCTCTCTGTCAAAAAGTAAATAAACATTAAAAAAAAAAAAAGAATAGCCATTTATTTAGCACATGTTTTTACAATTCAGGCTATGTTCAGAAGGGCAGTTCTGCTGTTGGGCTGGCTAAGAACTGGTTGACCTGGATGGACAACCCAAGGTGTCTTGTTTCTGTTCCACTTGTGTTATCCACCAGCAGGCTAGCCCAGGCTTATGTAAATTTTCAAAGAGTAAGCCAAAACATGAAGGCCTCATGAGATCTACATTAGTCATTGGTGCAGTGTCACCTCTGCCCTGTTTTATTAACCTAAAGAAGTCATAAGCTAAGCCTTGCTTCAAGAGGTGAGGAAGTAAACTCCACCTTTTATGAGTTGCAAAGACTCACTACAAAGGGGTGGGAACGCAAGAAGCAGAATAATCATGGCTATACAGTAAAACCTTGGATCGCGAGTAACTTGTTCTGTGAGTGTTCAGCAGAATGAGCAAACATTTCTAATAAATTTTAACTTGATAAATAAGCATGTCTTGCAATATGCGTAGTATGTGATGCTGAATGTCACATGACCACAACTGAGCCCATGGTTCTTGAAATTCGCTTTGATATACAAGTGCTTTGGATTACAGGCATGTTTCTGGAACTAATTCTGCTCACGAACCAAGGTTTTACTGTATTTGGAAACCATCTACTTTCCCATGTATCAGATTCCTCTTCAAGCGTGGAGTCACAAACCCTCCAGGACAATTTCTGGGCTGAAGCTCTGCCACTGCTTCAGCCCAGAACAAAATGGCCATTCTATTAAACCAGCAACATATTTACAAAAGCATCATTTTGTTGAACCAAGAAATAAATGGTCAGGACACTACCTTTGTAAAGGTATCTCATTCCTATTTTTACAGCTAAATGAGATTAAGTGAAATAACCACACAGAAATTTGTATCTTCAAAGGTAAGTAGAAGTGGACATTTTTAGCAATTCTCTGGCTAGTGAAGGCAAAATGGGCCAAAATCAAAATTAATCTGTTTTTCTTCATCATGTTGACTGAACAAGTTTTCTCCGTGCCCTAGTTGTTAACCCATTTTCCCTGCCAGGGTTAACTAAGCTAGTTGTAGTATTTAACTTCATATGTTTTAAAATATTTTGTTGACTCTAAAACACCACATGATTTTTTTGGACAAAATGATGACAGTGACATGATTCTATAGTCATCTTTTGGGTGGAGATGAGGGGTGGTGGGGACACACACCGCGATTTGTTCTAAATGCGCCTCAGAGATTCTCTAAAGCTAATCAGCTCAATTCATCAACCAAAGGGAGGTTGGAAAAGTTGGATAAAATAAAGTTTAAAAGATTAGACTAGAAAACTAAAGATTCTATTTTAATTTTTAAATTATCTGCTAGTTTTTATAAGTTTGGGTTTTATTGCTGGGTTAAAATCAAAAGCCTAAGGAGTGATTACATAATCACTTTTATAAGTGATTTATAAATATTCTTGAAATATAATATAATGCTTCACATCTTCATAGCATTTTATACTTTTTCAAAGTATTTTTACTTATATTACTTTGATCCCTCCTAACATCTGTAAGGGAGACAATTGATTATGTCTTTTTATGTTAGAATGATGAAATGTGGGCAAAATGACACACAGCAAGGCTAAATGCTTTCTCAAGGTGACACCTGACTAATAGCACACTTGAAACTTGATCCAAGCCTCTGTAGAGTTTTTCGCCACACCATGCTGGTCTTGAGTTGGACTTTCTAACACCATACATAATTTGTATAATGTGATGAGCATAGGCTATGTCATACATTAAAAACTCTTCGAATACAAGAACTGAATCTTACACTTTTCTATATCTCGAGAGTAACCCAGCACGTTCATGTAACAGAGACTTCATAGATATGCTATACAGAGGCAGAGAAACACCACAGAGTTGTGCCTGTCTCCATCAGCGAATGAAACATCCAAGGATAAAAGACCTGACAGATTTTTAAACGACACATGATTCCTAAAACGTCTAGATTGTAGTACGGGAATAATTAGAATGCAGGCACCTGTTTGTGCTATTGTTCATGTTTCCATTTGGAATCATTCAGGGGTCTTTGTACTAAAGTTTGAGTTTTTTTTATCACATTTAGAATAAGTCACTTTTCTTTTCAGTGCAGATGAAATGATCAGAATAGTGAATTACCTGTTGAGAGCGGAGTTGCATCAATTTGGATCATGTGGGGCAGGGAGAAGGAGACAAATCTTTGATGAAACGGTTGTTCCTTGGCTCACTGTCTTTGGGCCAAAAGTCACATGCTGCCATAAAGTAACATTTAGAAAGAAAATGCTTTTGGTTCCAAGTGACTTACATAAAATAAAATTGGATTTTTTATACATCAGGTGTGTATTTACCTTTTGAATTAGCAACAAAAGTGATGTCTGGTACGGTCAGTCATCTTTTTTTCTTTCGTAAGATTGCATATATGTAAAACACATCGGTTGACCTTTTTAAGGATTTATATTTGAAATATTCTGCAACTTCATTATGGCAAAATCTAAGATGATTGAAAGAACACTTATTCTCTCAAAGAGAGAGGCCTGCCATTGTTTTTGCCTTCTTGGAGTTTGGTAGACTTGAGGTTGATGTTTTTCATTTTTACTTCTTGTTAATCATGCTGCTTCACCCTTCATCGCCCTGGTGATGAAATGGTTTTCTAGGATGACATGGCCAGCATACACATATATTTGTTCGAGCTTAAAAACTGACATCAATTTAGGGGCGGAACCATTATTAATTTAGGCTAGTTACCAAAAGGAGTCATATAAACTCCTTTAAAATTATATTATATAATTTTTAAAAATTATATTTTTAAGATAATAAAAATAAATAAATTGTATTTTTAAATTTTACTATTTTTTGCTTTTCAAAATAAATAATGTCAAACCTTTCCTCCTAAATATTAGTGAAAATAACTATCATTTTGGTTTCTTATTCCCAATGTTTCTTGAGTTTATTCATCCTCATTCCCAATCTCCCGTTCCCTTCTTATCCTTATACCTGAACTATCTCATTAAATTCTTAAATAGTTACTTTCTCACTAACTGCCCCCTTAAAAAAATGTATCCTATGTAACACCACCAGATTAATATTCTTCAACTCAGTCTTGGCTACATTACGTAGCCTTCATATTCAAAAGCCTTCAACGATTCCCAAGAGAAAGAGAAGTCCAAATTTCTTCATTTGACATTCAAGTTTCCATGATGAGGGCTTCAATCACCTTTTCAACTGGATCTATTCTTATCAGTCATGATATTCTTTTCAGTTACGACCCCCTATTGCAGCCAAACATTTTGATATCCTGTGCAGCGTGCGTTTTTGCATGTCCATGACAACTGCACTCAGTTTGCCTTCTCCATTCTGCTCTAGCTATCCAGAATCTTATCCAGCCTCCTTTGCCCAGTTTAAATCCCACCACCTTTATAAAGCCAATATGAAGTATATAAATACTCCAACATGAAGTGTTCACTCCCTGTAGCCATTATGATCTGTGCCTTTTGTTTACAAATGAATATTATCATGCCTGTGTTCATATCTCAAGATAAAACAATGTTTGAACTAAAAGGTATTGATTAAAAGCAACTTTTTCTCTCCAACCCCTTTCCCTGCTAACACAAAAGATATTTAAGAGTTTTGCTGAAGTTAGTGCATTCATATCATTCTGAACCTTTAACAGTATCAAAATGCATGTTTATCTTTCTAAAACACATTTCTCTATTTCTTTTTTTACAGGTTCAGCTTCTGCACTGCATAAAACAAACAGTCACTGGGGGCGACTCAGAAATTGTGGATGGGTTTAATGTGTGCCAAAAGCTCAAGGAAAAAAATCCTCGAGCATTCCAGATTTTGTCCTCCACTTTCGTGGACTTTACAGACATTGGAGTGGATTACTGTGATTTCTCTGTACAATCCAAACACAAGATTATAGAGTAAGTGCTATTTATACATTTCTCATAGCAATTAAACAGCTGACTGCAAATCTTCATAACCTAAATGTAAAGCTCAAACAGAAGAGCTTTGATTAACTCCAGGGCTTTGCTTTTTATTTGCTGTTTAACCCAATTTTAGAGGGAAAAAGAAAAAAAAGAATATTTTCATCATAAAAAATATTTATCAAATTCCATGAAATCGCTCTTCCTAATTAATATGAGAAATAACTAAGGCTGTATACACTTGATTTTTTAAAAATACCAGTTCTACGGAATTACAATCAGTAGGATGTTACTAGTCAAAGTTCTTCCAGACAGAAGTGAAAGAATCTAACTCAAATTTGGTCGATCCAACATCATCTGATGTTAAACAACATCATCTGATACTCATCTCTTTTTTTCCATCTCGTAGCTTGGCCTTCATGTTCAAAGATGTCAATAGGAGCTCTGTGTTTTCATTGTTTTTAGAGCTGGTAATCACACACACAGAAAGCCCTCATTTCCCAGTAGCTGTAACAAAACTAGATGACCCACTGCCCGATTTGAATTTAAGTCCATCCACAAAGCAAGGCCATGGCCAGGAAATCGGAGAATTCCAGGTGGCCATTCCTGGATTACATGTTCATCTCTGGAGCACAGTCGGTCTCATCTGAACCACATGGGCTGATAAAAAGCAGGAACGTCTGCTTAAATCAATGTCAACCAACATTGTATTTCACTATAAAGAACATTCTGTTGTTTTTTCATTTAACATTATCTCCTCATAATTTTCCAAGTATCTACAAAGGCCACAAATTTACCCTTTTATTTGAGAATTCTCTTACCTTGTGTTTCTAGGCTATGATTTATTTCATCAGACCTCGGTTCATGAATTTGGGAGTGTTTCCAATTTTAGAGTTGAGTCTGTGTTCTTCTTTGAGGAAAAGCACCAAGTAATATGAAAATTAAGTTATATAATAATTAAATCCCCAATATACTAACTCATCTTTCTTATATAAATATGTGGCCTTCATTTATTCATCCAACAAGTACTTATTAAAGGCATCCACTCTTCTTGGTCACTGGGATACATCCATGGGCAAAACAAAGATTCCTGACCTCATGTAGCTTCAAGTCTGATGGAGGAAGAGAAAATTAGAGATTTGAAAACAAGTGAGTGAATTATAAGGTTTGTTAAAACATTTTCTAAGTACTTAAGAAAACAGGTGTAGTAGGGTAGAATAAGGGAGATCTACAGAACCAAAGATGTAGGGATGATGGAACTTGCATCATTAATATGTGGTGAAGAAAAGCTTTACTGAGTAGGTGGTAGTTGAGCAAAATCTTAGAGGAGTGAAGGAGTTCAGAAGAGGAGCGGCTTCCAAAAACAGCTAGAGCGAATGTCCTAAGAAGGCCTTAAGAACACATCTGATGTGTTCAAAGGACAGCAAGGAGGGCCATGTGGAGCAGTGTTAAGAGAGGAGTTCAGGGGTGCCTGGGTGGCTCAGTCGGTTGTGCGGCCAACTTTGGCTCAGGTCATGATCTCGCGGTCTGTGAGTTCGAGCCCCGCGTCGGGCTCTGTGCTGACAGCTCAGAGCCTGGAGCCTGCTTCGGATTCTGTGTCTCCCTCTCTCTCTGCCCTTCCCCTGTTCACGCTGTGCCTCTATGTGTCTCAAAAATAAATAAACATTAAAAAATTTTTTTAAAAAAAGAGGAGTTCAGATGGGAGTTAAACTCATGTTATCCATTGTTTAAGAATATATTCCCTTTCGCTCTTAGTGAAATAGGAAGCTGTTGCAAGATTTTGACTGAAGAGAGACATTTATACTTATAAAAATTTACTTACATTTTATATGGATCACCCTGGCTGCTGTGCTGTCTATAATGGAGAAGAGCAAAGGCAGGGACAGGAGGACCAGTCAGGAAGCCACTGCAGGACAGCAGGCTGGAGGTGAGGGTAACTCGAACATGGGTGAGCAGATGGTGGTAGTGGCAGTGCAGAGAAGAGTCTGTTTATGGATGTATTTTGCAGGTTGAAACAGCATATTTTCCTGGCAGATGGGTGACGGGTGTGAGAGAAAGACAGCTGTCAAAAATGAATCGTAGTTCAGAATAACATTCGCTGAGTGGTCAGGTCATCAAGGTGGGAAAGAGAAATTACTGTTGGAGGCCTAGTTGTAACAGGTCGGTTTTAACTATTCAAAAATTGCCTTAAAAACCATGATAGATTGCGGTTTTGTTGTGAATGTAATTGCAGGGTAGAGAATGGAGGTGAAACAAACAAATAACCCTATGTTAGTAAGTGAGATTAATTGAATGTCTGTTATCTGACTCATAATTTGGCTTTTGTAGTAAAATTCCAGAATTTGGCCATTTTCAAGGTCTTGGGGAATCCCTCGAGAATATCAAGTGATTAACATTAATCCACTAAAAAATGTATTTTTAACAACAGGAGGTGAAATAAATAGGGTTTTTAGTTAATTGAGGACTTGGTCTCAGGAGTGTTTGGATTAATTTAATTTTCCTCATGGTTAAATTTTTAATTCTTTCGAGATGTTTACATTCTATCAAGTATGAAAAGATCTTGGAGGCTGCTGGCAGAGTTGGGTGCAACGCGTGCAACGCAGTATGATAAATAAACAAATAAAGAAACTAGGGAAAAAATCATAAGGATGAGATTAAGCTACAGCAGTGCATCCTAGTGATTACAAGTTCAGTCGCATGAATACCATTCCCACTCCTTGGCTTGTTAGCATTGCCATTGTGATCTTAGGCTTGCTAAGCTAAGTCTCTTTGCCAGTTAAAAGGGAGTTATATTAATGCCTACCACATACAACCGAAGTGGGAATTATAGAGACAATGGATAGACTGCCCAGCACAGTGCCTGGCTCCAAAAAGGCAGCATAAACTATAGCTAGCAAAAATTCTATAAAAGCCAACACACCTATTCAAGATAGATTTCAGTTTCAGCTGTGAGTGTCTATATACCAAAGCAAGGAGGGAACATAAACAATTTGCAAGATTCAAGATACTTTTAAAGTGTGAAATCAATTTTTCCTGCACATCTTAATAAAATGTGACGTGGTGGCCAATACCACAGTGACTTACCCACAACAAATCAAGAAATCCCATCAAATCTCACCTCTCTCAATGAGACTGACTATTGTAACTGATGAGGAGTATTCGCGGCCCCAACTCTGACTGCAGGAGATGATTCTTATGAGTCCTTTCACTGGGCTTTTATTGGCATTACGGATAACATTTTGCTTTTGCTGGTTTGCAGTCACTGTCATGCTGATTTACGTTTAAATGTTTGCCCTTTACATGTTGCTAGTTTATAGGTAGTTACTCCTCATCTTCGAGGGCTCTTTGCACCTCCTCAGCAGGTAACCCTGAATTGGGACCTTCCTTTCATTTTGTGGTGGCACACAGAATTTTCTGCTTACCTGAGACATTTTGCATTTTAGGTTCGAAGATCATCTTCAAGATGTCAACCAGTGTCTCTTCTAACATTGTTCAATCCTTAGAATAATGTGTTCTCTAGACCTCATAACTAAGTTTGCTTTCTGTTTCACCTCATGCCATTGCTAAAAATGCTAACTAATGAATTTGTGTCTTCCTTCTTCAGATAGAAAGCAAACACCAGGTGAACAAAAAGAGACAGAGAAAAAGAGACAATATTATTATTATCTGTATATGTGAATTCAAGAAATGAAAGTGTAATACAATGGTCATGGGACATACAGTACTGATATTTCTTAAATTAATGAGTCACGAAAGTCCTTTCACTGATATGTGAGGATACACACATGGACTCTACAGGAGAGAACTCATTACTAGCATAACCACTTCCATCAAGGAATTACAATGTTAGTGAAAAAAGAAGCAGATCACCAGACTGGCTTGGGTGGTAGACCTCCAAGAAGTTTCAAAGTCATGACATCCTTGTCAATGACACCAAGGATGGCACAAAGGGTGTTATCATTATATGTACAGAAAATAAAAGGGGAGAGAGGAGGGAAAGTGGATCAGGATCATTAGGGATGGAATCTCAAAGATAACATTAAAAGACAAAATGATCTCAGACTTTGAAAGGGTGTGAAACTCTCAATGTAAACTCTAACAAGGCAATTGAAGGGTCAAGAACTGCCCTTTGTGTCACTCAAACCTGAAGGTCTAGAGTCTTCTGCTGATTGGCCTTTTCCTTGATTCTCTGTTCATAAAGCTGCAACCTGCAAGCCACAGAATATCCTTTCCCTATGTGGAGAGGATAGGGGAAGGAAGAAAGGCTCTCCTTGCCTATTCAGTCATATTTGTTTTTTAATCAGTGTATGTAAATTCTCATTTTAAGAGTCCAAGAGCATTATCGAAAACCAATTCTTTTCTTTCACTTTCTTTCCCCAGTGTGGGTCCAATAGGTAGTTTTTCTATCACTATCAAAAAGCAAAGAGTTGCAGCTAATGACCAGTTTTTAGAGTTTACCATTACAATTGCCTTTGGCTACAAGGATTAAATATTAATCTGAGTCACAAAGCACAGGGACCCAGAAAGCTACAGTTTGGATACTAGGCAGTCACATTTTCCTCCTGTACCCTGATTTGTTGTTAACAGTTCACTCTGTGTGACACTCGGTGTCAGCTAAGTGTGATCTAAATCCCAAATTACTGTCACTAAGCCCTTGGCATACATGCCATTCTGCTTGGTTTGGCCCTCAGGCCTGGGTCCCAGTCACACATAGGCTCATAGTACCACCTCCCGGGCTGGCCCAGGAACAGCCCTACGTACTTGGGCCATCTTCCTTGTCCACCTTCAGATTTTCATCCATCCTTCCTGTTGCTATATAAGCAAATGAGAGAGTTGGTAGATGCTTTAGGACTAGCTGAAAGTTTGCCTTCTCAATAAGATTTTTTTTAAAAAATCTCTTCCTTTTGCTTCTGTGTCTAGAGAATGTTCATATTATCAATTATAACCAGCATAGCTTAAATGCAGAATTACTGAAGGAGCCCCAAGCGGAGACAGGAGAATGGCAGATGGCCTGATCAGTTCCAGGCACGAGTTGGTCTGGCAGCAAACTGTCATGCATAAAACAACTCTGAGCAGGAACTGGCTTGGCAGCAAACTGCCAGGCCGGAGAAGGCTTAAAGCTTGCTTTTTGTCTCTGGTAAAATTTCCTAACCTTTTAGAACATACTGAAATTCTTGAGTCATATTGTGCTCTGAGTGCTCTGATTGTTTGACTACACTAATTACGCATGTATAGCTGTTTACTATTTTAGAATCACGTAAGCCTAATGAATCAGTAGTTCAGTACTGAACACAGTATTATCACACTCTGTACATGAGTAATCTGTTTTTCTGCATTAAGCTGTTCCTCTGCTACAATAAAAGACGTGGTCTTGCTATGACATGCACTCATGAGAAACTGATATCTGAGTCTTCTGTCTTCTTAATCCTACTCCTTCCAACCTTCACCCTGTGAGGGATAAAGTTCGGACCCTTGGGACCCTGGGACGGGACAGATAATGGTATCTATTTTCACATCAGAAGGAATATTATCTTACATTGTCATAATCATGATCCATAAGGAAGGATAGAGAGATCAGAATATACTATCTCCAAAATACTAAAAAGACCTCGTACTGTCCTAAGGTACTGAAAAAGAAGAAGTGGTATATGTGTGTATAAAAAAGAATGAAGTCTTCCCGTTTACAACATAGATGGAGCTAGAAAGAGCATAATGCTAAGCAAAAGAATTTAGAGAAAGACAAATACTATATGATTTCACTTACATGTAGAATTTAAGAAAAAAAACAAAGGGAGGAAAAAAGAGAGACAAACCAAGAAATAGACTCTTTGCTACAGAGAACAAACTGATATTACTAGAGGAGAGGTGAAATAGGTGAGTGGTTTAAGAGCACACATATTTTGGGGCGCCCAGGTGGCTCAGTTGGTTAAGTGTCTAACTTCAGATCAGGTCATGATCTCACGATTTATAAGTTCAAGCCCCACATAAGGCATTGTGCTGATGTGCAGAGCATACTTAGGATTCTCTCTCCCTCTCTCTCTGTCCCTCCCCCACTTGTGCACCCTCTCCCTCTCTCTTTCTCTCTCAGAGTGAGTAAATAAACTTAAAAAAAATAGTACACATATCTTGATGAGAACTAAGAAATGTATGGAAGTGTTGAATCACTATATTGTACACCTAAGATTAATAGAACCTTGTATGTTAACTATACTGGATTTAAAATTAAAAGAAAAAGAACTGTTAAATGAATTAATACATAACAAATGACTACACCGTACTACAGATAATCTTAATACCTTCTGTACACATTTTTGGATTCCTTAATACTGTATTTCAGACACATCTTCCATGAAAAATTCGCCCTCAGAAATATAAATAAATACTTCATGGCTTATATATTTTAACTTTTTCCTCTTTAAAAAACAGATTAGATGACAAAGGCCAAGTGACCCGCATCAACTTCAATAATGCCACCAGAGACACCGTATTTGACGTGCCTGTTGAAAGAGTTCAGCCTTTTTATGCTGCTCTGAAGGAGTTTGTGGACCTCATGAACTGTAAGGAATCCAAGTTTACTTTCAAGATGAATCCAGGTCAGTGAACACATTTTCTCAAACCGAAAGCAGGGATCTTCTTTAGCCCTAATGATTTAGAGAAGTGTCTAGAGCACTTTCTCTCATGAATGGCATTGCTTTAAAAGAAGACTCCTGGCCCCCACCCCTGCTCTATTGCCTCTCCAGACTTAAAAATATTCTTTTTTTTTCCCAAAATAGTTATTTATTTTTGGGAGAGTGCAAGTAGGGGACGGGCATAGAGAGGGGGACAGAGGATCCCAAGCGGGCTCTGCACCAACAGGCTGACAGCAGCAAGCTGGATGTGGGGCTCAAACTCATGAACTGCGAAACCATGACCTGAGCCAAAGTCAGACATTCAACTGCCTGAGCCACCCAGGTGCCCCTAAAAATATTCATTTTTGACAAACTCATAGGTAATCTTTAATCGCACCAAAACTTAATAACTTCCAACCTAAAGAATAAATATGTGAGAGATACTCTATAAACCAAATGAAATCTCACATCTAATGTCAAGACTAATGACTTACATATCTATCCTGATAGCCAGTCAATGAAAACTGAGGCTTCTACTTAATTCTTTTATTCTGGAAAACAAATAAAATTATCCTTATGATTCTCGCTCTAAAGCAGATGATTAACGTTTACTCATTTAGCTTATTTGATTTGGTAGAGAGAGTCCTACCTGAAATGAATTGGTATTTGAAGTAGTCCATCTAGAGGGGCATCTGGGTAGCTCGGTCAGTTAAGCATCTGACTTCAGATCAGATCAGGATCTCATGGTTCCTGGGTTCAAGCCTCATGTTGGGCTCTGTGCTGACAGCTCAGAGCCTGGAGCCTACTTGGGATTCTGTGTCTCCCTCTGTCTCTGCCCCTCCCTTGCTCATGATCTGTCTCTCTCTGTCTCTCAAAAATAAATAAATGTTAAAAAAAATTTTTTGACGTAGTCTAGCTACTTGAAATAAAGGAATAGAGAGCATGGTGTTTGTTCTGGGCCACCCCTACTCAGTGAAGTGATCTCAAACTTGAGGCTTCTGGTATCTATAGTAAAACAATTTCTCTCTGCTGTTGACTTGGCCAAAGGGAAGATTCTTTTGGGTTATGATTAGTTTTTAATTGATTTTTAGCATAATAAAGTAATACTGGAAACCTCTATAAATCCAGCGATAGGCAGTCACAACAGGTTGATTTTAAGAGCAGTAACATATGACATGGAAATATCATGAGAGAAAAATACCACATAAATAGAAGTTGGAATCGAAGCTCCACTATTTAATGGCTGTATAGTTTTAGACAAATCCCTGAACTTCTTGGAGCCTCAGTTTTCTCAAATGAAAAGATGAGCTAACAGTTTTTCCATATTTTTATGAGGCTTAGAAATAATGGACACAAAATACTAGGAACATAGAAGACAGACCAAGTCATTATCCTTACAATTATTTGAAGCTGTTAAACTGGAAATAAATATTTCTAAGTAAGAGCTAAATAACAACCAGGAAGAACAATTCAAAGTTTTACACAAAGATCATATTTGAGGGGCACCTGTGTGGCTCAGTCAGTTGAGCGTCTGACTCTTGATTTTGACTCAGGTCATGATCCCGGGGTCGTGGCTGGGATTTGGCTCTATGCTGGCTGGCTCTGTGCTGACAGCGCAGACCCTGCTTGGGATCCTCTGTCTCTGCCCCTCCCCCACTAGTGTGTACCTGTGTGTGCACTCTCTCTCTCAAAATAAATATTTTTAAAACATAATATTTTAAGTAAAAATTATAAAAGTGTCTACAGAAGCCTGTCCCATAAATATCAAAAAGTCTAAAGCAGTTTGCATTCAATGGCCTGATTGAAAAAGTGAATGTACAATTTTCAGTCAGAGAAAGACAAATACCATATGATTTCACTTGTATTGGAATTGAAGAAACAAAATAGAAGGACATAGGGGGAAAGAGAGAGGCAGACTCTTAACTACAGAGAACAAATTGAGGGTTGCTGGAGGGGAGGTTTGGAGGGGGGACAGGTTAAATAGGTGATGGGAATTAAGGAGGGCCCTTGTGATGAGCACCAGGTGTTATATGGAAGTGGTGAATTACTAAATTCTACTCCCGAAACCAGTATTACGCTATATGTTAACTTTTTCATTTTTATTTAAATAAAAACTTGAAACAAACAAATAAACACACAGAAAACAAAAAAAAAAAAAAACAGGAAAAAAGAAACATGCAGTTTCTCGAATTAAACAAAGTAGCAATGTTATTTTGCTTTTTACATTTTCTAGCTCTGCAAATCATTGAAATACATGATTATTCATACTGAAAAAAATATTTTGTCTAGGTGATGTGATTACTTTTGATAACTGGCGCTTACTTCACGGCCGACGTAGCTATGAAGCAGGAACTGAGATATCCCGCCATCTGGAAGGAGCTTATGCCGACTGGGATGTAGTCATGTCAAGGCTTCGTATCTTAAGGCAGAGTCTCCAGAACAGAAACTGAATCTCCTGTCCATAATTTCAGTAAGACTCCAATGAGTATATTTTGTAAGATATGGCAAGGTTGTCTTCACAGACTACTATCTATGTCATTTACATATTAATTTCTCATTCACGAACACATCCTCTTTCTCAGAAGGGTTTTCCTTTCCTCATAATCATCTACAAAGCCAGCATTTTAGATGTTTTAGCAGTGTTCTTTCCTTTCCAAATAAAGCATTTCCTCTGCTCTATTGCGTGTATGATCTAATTTCTTTTGCCTGTCAATGAGAGACTCCAGAATGCCTACAAAGAGTTTTGTATCAAATAAAACTTCTTTAAATAAAGCCCTTTTCAAATAAAGCTTGTGTTTCAAATAAAGCTTGTGTTTCAAATAAAATTTGTCTCAAATAAAACATGTTTCTTCTCTGTTGCCTGTAGAGTCTCAATTTTCATGACTGCATGTGACTGTCCTTAGCATGATTGGGGGAAGGCTTCATATTTTCGAAGATTTGTTTTACTCACTTTTATTATAGATTTCTATTACCCAAGTTTTCAGACCTCAACAACATGTGATCCAAACATTTTCTTTAACAACTAAATTATGACACCAAACCCAAACATGTCAAGTGAAGGGGAAAACTATTCTACCTATGTTTCCCTTGCCCTAAGTCAACACTCCTAAGGATTGCAAGTATAGCTTACACCTGTCTGTGAATCAGTTCTCATTCCTTGCCTTCAACTAATAACTAGGAAAGGTATAACTAAAGTGCATGCGACACTCATACACAGATACAGTGTCTGCTAATCTCAGGACAGCTTCCCCTGCTTGTCTTGCCCGTATGGTCATTCCTTGTCCCCAGTGGTAGAACACAGACATCATTGCTAGCTATGAAAATGCCACTTATGTTGAGACCAGTCCTTTCCCTACCTACCCCTGCTAACAGGGGTGCCTCAACATTACCATTTGCTGAAATCCTGGTAATATATAGAATTTTAGTCTATATTGTTGGGGACCTAGTCAGGCCTCCTATTTGGAAAGTGTTAATGACTGCCAACACCGTGGAGCTCTACCAATTGCCTTAAGACCAAACGGAAGAGGACGCCTGGGTGGCTCAGTTTGTTGAGCGTTGGACTTTGGATCAGGTCTTGATCTCATGATTCGTGAGTTTGAGCCCAGCATCAGGCACATTGCTGTCAGTGAGAACCTGCTTCAGATCCTCTGTCTCCCTCTCTCTACCTCTCTGTCCCTCCTCCACTCACATGCTCATACACGCTCTCTCTCTCGCTCTCTCTCTCAAAAATGAATAAACATTAGGAAAAAAAGGCCAAGTGAAAGTACTACTTCCATCCATGTGTTCCTTCTACTTCACACTCACAGTGTGTCCATGGCAGTGGGAGGCTAGATCGCAGGTTCTGTGAGCCCCTGTCAGCACACCCCACTGATTCTCCAAACTCTGGTTTTGAGTCCACATCACCAGCCTAGACTCTGCTTTCCCTGACAACAGGGGCCTTCATTGTCCTTTCCTATCATCTGGTCTTGATCAGGGCTACAGTAATATATCACATATGATTAACGTCTTTAACTTCAAAAGGAGTGGGTTGGGTTCTCAATCCCATCTCTCCTAAAACATTCTTAGAATGAAAACAGGTGAGTTCAATAGAGCCATGGTCTGATTCTAAGAATAATTTTAAGTTATTCTAAATATAATATTCTAGAGTGACCCTGGCTTCATTCATTTATAGCATCTAAACCCCAGGTACTGCCAGGCTAACATGACTTTTTTAAGGTTTATTTGTTTGTTTGTTTGTTTGTTTGTTTATTTTGAGAGAGAAAGAGAGAAGGGAGAGAGAGAATCCCAAACAGACTCCATGCTCTCAGTGCAGTGCCCAACACAGGGCTCTATTTCACGAACTGCGAGATCATGACCTGAGCCAAAATCAAGAGTCAGACATTTAAGCTACTGAGCCACCCAGGAGCCCCTAACATGACTTATTGTACTTTCATTCAGTCAGCAGATATTTATCACATACCTGCTACACGTCATGCACTCTTGCTAGAGTGGGGACACAGAAGGACTTGAGATGTGACTGCTTATAGTCTTGTGAGGGAACAGATAAGGATATAGATGATGAAGTGTTATATTAACAGAATGGTTCATAGGAAGGCAACAGAGCCAGACTGGGGAGATTAATCAAAGCTTCAGTCTGAGTTGAATGGGTGTTAATCATAGTTTCTCAGGCAAAGAAGGGAGCATAACTCTCCAAGTCCAAGGGCAGAAGAGGCACAAAGAACTGAGAGCGAACAAAGCGTGTGTATTAACTAAAAGAAAAATCGTGGAATAACAGTGGTGTAAATTCCAGGATTGGATGCCTAAATTCAAACTATAATGATAACAATCAGTTAACTATGTGCATGTGAACAAATAATATCTTCCCGTAAGCCCCAGTTTTTCCATCTACAAATGACACTAGTAATGGTTATTTCATTAACTTTTTATGAGGATTAAATGAAAGTTCATGTATTTTCCCAAACTTCTCAAATGAGGAGTCAGCATGGTGTGTGTGTGTGTGTGTGTCCCACATCTTTTTTGGCTTTTTAAGTTTTTACTGTAATTTCAGTTAACATATTAGTTGTATTAGTTTCAGGTGTACAATACAGTGATTCAGCATTTCCATACATTACTCAGCGCTCATCACAACAAGTACCCTCTTTAATGCCCATCACTTATTCAACTCATCCCCCTGTCCACTTCCCCTCTAGTATAGTTTGTTCTCTATAGTTAAAAGTCTGTTTCTTGATTTGTCTCTCTCTCTCTTTTTTATTCCTTTGGTCTTTTGTTTTGTTTCTTAAATTCCACATATGAATGAAATGATATGGTATTTGTCTTTCTCTGACTGATGTATTTTGCTTAGCATTATGCTCTCTAGCTCTATCCATGCCATTGCAACTGGCAAGATTTCATTCTTTTTTATAGATGAATATATATGAACATATACACACACACACACACACACACACATCTTTCATACCTTGGCTATTGTAAATAATGCTGCTATAAACATCACGGTGCACATATCCCTCTGAATTAGTACTCTTGTATTATTTAGGTAAATACCCAATAGTGACATTGGTGGATCATAGAGTGGTTCTATTTTTAACTTTTTGAGGAACCTCCATGCTCTTTTCCATGGTGGCTGCATTAGTTTACATTCCCACAAACAATGCACTAAGGTTCTTTTTCCTTCACATTCTTGTTGATTTTAGCCATCCTGATGTATGTGAGGTGATATCTCATTGAGGTTTTGATTTGCATTTTCCTGATGGTAAGTGATGTTGAGCATCTTTTCATGTGTCTGTTAGCCATCTGTATGTCTACTTTGGAGAAATGTCTGTTCATGTCTTTTGCCTATTTTTTAATTGAGTTATTTGGTTTAGGGTGTTGAACTTTGGGAGTTCTTCATGTATTTTGAATACTAGCCCTTTATCGGATATGTCACTTATAAATATCTTCTCCCGTTCAGTAGGTTGCCTTTTAGTTTTGTTGTTTCCTTATCTGTGCAAAAGCTTTTTATGTTGGTATAGTCCCAATAGTTTATTTTTGCTTTTGTTCCTTTTGCCTCAGGGAACATATCTAGAAAGAAGTTGCTATGGCTCATATCAAGGAAGTTACTGTCTATGTCCTCTGCTAGGATTTTTATGGTTTCAGGTCTCACATTTAGCTCTTTAATTTATTTTGAATTTATCTTTGTGTATGGTATAAAAATGATCTAGTTTATTTCTTTTGCATGTTGCTGTCCAGTTTTTCCAACACCATTTGTTGAAGATACTGTCTTTTTCCCATTGTGTATTCTTTCCTGCTTTGTCGAAGATTATTTGACCATATAGTTGTGGGATTCTTTCTGGGTCTTCTATTCTGTTCCATTGATCTATGTGTCTATTTTTGTGCCAGTACCACACTGTCTTGATCACTACAGCTTTGTAATATGACTTGCAGTCTGGAATTGTGATGCTTCAGCTTTGCTTTTCTTTTTCAAGGTTGCTTTGGCTCTTTGGCCTTTTGTGATTCCATACAAATATTAGAGTTGTTTGTTCTAGTTCTGTGAATGTGTCTCTGTGTGTTTTAATATAGATTCCTAGACTCATTCCCTAAATATCATAATTCAGAGAGTCTGGGATAAGGCCCAGGAACTGTTATTTTTATCAAGGATCTTGGTGACATGCCTTATCAGAGAAGTTTGAGAGATACTGATGTAAAGTGTTTAGCATAACTTCTAGCTGAAAGTAAGTATTCAACAGATGGTAACTATTATTAGTTAAAATAACTGAGGTTGTAGAGGAAGACCGTAGGTTAGGGTAAGAATAGATATATGAAGCTGGGGACAGAGACAGGGCCAAGTCATGAAATGTTGAAATGCCTGTTGCAGTAAAGATCTGATATTTTATCTTGAAACCAGTATGGAGCCATTTAAAAGTTTTTAAGCAATAAAGTGCCTTTATCAGATATTGATTATTTAAAGATCCATTTGGCTACATTGCAGAGGGAATTGTAAATGAGCAAGACAAGAGGCCATAAATCCACTTATGAGGTTGTAAATCTACTTATTGCAAGAAACCGGATGAGAAATTAGGAAGCATTGAATGAGAAGTCTTGGAAGAAGGACAAGGAGAGGAGAGACGCTAAGAAGGCAAATCTAGAAGATTGAGGACATTTGTGTGCCGCAGGGCACATAAAGAAGGAGGGAGCTGTCTAGGATGTCTCCTGGGTTGCTACTTGGGAAAGATGCATTAACGGTGATTCCAAGTACAAGGAGACAAACCACAACAGCAGGAGCAAGCTTGTGGCCAAGAAAACAAATCGAGTTTTGAACGGACTGAATTTGAATTGCCCCTGAGTTAGTCCACTCGGCAGCTGGCTGTATATACAGATACACAGCTCAGGACAGACCCGGGATTGGAGAGCTCCGCTTGGAAAGTGTATAGAAAGTGGATGAAATCATCACTTGTTTTCCTGGAGACATGTAGTGATTGTGACCAAGGTCACAAGCCTCATGGTAGGATGATAAGCTAATGATATTGGCCTAGTTTGTGGAATAGGTTACACTCCAAACATAAAGAATCGGCAGTGGCTTATATTCAAACTCAGCTACACCTCTTACATATCATATTTTGTTGCTAGAAGACAGCATTTCAAGCCAGCACCCCATGGCCTGGATGTTTTCTCCTCTGTCAAAAATTATTTCTGCCCTGGAAAGCAAGGACAGAAGGATTGGATGCAGTTGCAACAATTTCTAAAGTGTTATATAGGACATGACATATTATGGGCTACGGCAGAGGGTGCCGACTAAAGATGATTGGGTTTCCTGGATATAATAGTCTAAAGATTTGACTTTCTCCCAAACTCATAATAGATCTGAGGTAACTTGGATTGGAATTTACCCATATCTGGCAGTAGGGATTCTTACTTTCTGTTCCATTGCTCTGATTTGACTTGGAGAATATTAGCTGCTTGGCTGGTTAATCGGAATAACTCCACAGATCACCAGAATGACAGGTCACAAAGTATCTTCACTGGTCTCTTATTTCTCCCTCTAGCCAACCACTAAAAGGTGAGCAAGTGAATATTAGTGCAGGGAATTTATGCAAAAGAAGGAGTTCTGTGGAGAAACTGAGTGACGCTGAGGATAATTGCACTGTTCAAGAATTTAAACTAAGAAACAGGAGATATTTTATAAACTAAAATACTCCTTTATGATAAATATTATTTTGAGGACACATTTGAACTCAAATTTCTTGCAATGAAAATGTGATTTGGTTGCACTGAATGGCTGGAGCCATTCAGGAATACTCTTTCACGATGCCTTTTAAGCCTAGAAAATTCCTCCTCCTCCTTCAAAATTCAGGTTAAATTTCACCTCCCCTGTGAAATCTTCCCTGATTTCCTGCTTAAGCACCCTTTTACTCTGGCTCCCAAGGAGCCTTACATACAGGTTTGTACACTTACCCATTCATTCTACCAATACTCATGGGCATGTACTGTGTACTGGACACTAGTCAGTGCACCGGTAACACAGAGATGAGCAAGACAGACATAAGGGTTCTCTTAGAGCTAATGGTCTAGTGGGAATATCAAGCATTGATCAAATAATCACAGAAATAAATAATTATGAATTATGGCAAATGCTAGATGGGGGAAGTCCAAGAAGCTACAGGAGCATAAAATAAGTGGACAGGACTTAAATGAAGAGAGTGAGACTAAGTAAAAGCTTCCCTGAGGAAGCAGCTTTTGAGCTGTTTGATGAAACATGACATGCGATGATGGACTTTGGCCTCAATTAACAGAAACTCTAAATCTAGCAATAAGGAAATTTTTATCTCACAAAACATGAAGTCCAGAAGCCCTCTCACATAATATACCTCTAGTCCCGCCTCTGTATAGTTATCTTGGCTCTGTCTTCCTTTGTGTGTGTGTTTCGTCCTCTGGGAAAGCTGGTGGAATGGCTACAGAAGTTCTAGGCCTCATGTTCAGACATGACTGCATAAAGAGAAAAAAGAAACAGACTTTTCTTATGTCTCTTTCTTGGAAGAATAGAAATCTTTCCTAGAACTCCTTTGACAAGCTTCTCTTCATGCCTTCTCAGCCAGAATTAGGTCAAATACATTCTCCTAAACTAACTATTGGCAGAAGGAAATGGTACTTCCATGACAAACTTAAATGTGCCAGGAACTTCCTTTGGGCTGGAGAAGTGGTTTCTATCCTGGTGCACAAGGTTGTGTAGCGAAGGAGTGAATAACCAAAACCTTGGAATGGAGATTAAGGTTAAATTGTGTGTGGGCAACCACCAGGGTCTACAGTAAAGAGGAGAGACTTGTCTAGGTGAAGGGGGAAGGGGACAAGGAGAGTATGCCAGTCAGAGCAAAGAGTAAGAACTTTCACATGGTGCCCTTGAAGAAATAAATAAATAAAGGAAGGCCATGAATCTAGAAGCTAGGTAGCCAACAAATAGTGTCCAATATATTGTGAACTCTTTAAGCAGAGACATTTTCATTTGTGTCTTCCCAGTGCCTAAATGTTTGTGGAATAAATGAGGGTAACTCTGGTGGTTGCTTCTTTGAGTTCTCTACATCCTCAATGAAATTGGGTCACACCCTCAGGATCTCAGTCACCCAAAAAAAGTCTCAATTTTTTGTGTCAAGCAGGACCTCATTTCTTTTCCCTCCTCTACTGTGTAACACATTTTATCTAGGCACATATCAAATTTTAGCCTCAAAAGCTTTCCTGGTCTCTACCAGAATCAGTCTATTCACCAACTTAAAACACTCTGACAAGGAACTTCCAGTTTCCAGTCCAACATGGACTAGAAACTTCGAAGTCCTTGCTCCATCTTCACAGAAAGCAAAAAAACTGAACACACTGAAAAATCAACACCTCTTTTTAGATCCATCAGACAAGTGAGGTCATAGAGGAAACTGATTCCCTGAAAATTGTACACATAGAAGGCAAATACAGAGAATCACAACTTTCCAGAGTAGAAACTTCCACAGGAACCAGTGCCAAGACAAGAACACCTGAACGATAACTAGCAAACTGCTGAAGGCTCAAGATAGACAAGCCTAAGAGATGAAATCACCAGGGACACCCAGTCATAGGAAAGACCTTTTACTTTTTTGAGTTTTACCTCCAGGAGTCCTGCCTGGTTCTCATAATAAACATAGAAAAAAAGAAATAAATAAATTCCTGTCCTCCCAGCAGGGTAAAGGAAAATGAACCATATTGAAATGTGCTAGAGTATTCTGTTCTTCCTAAAAAGGACCCCCTTATGAATAAATTATTTTACCAGAACTTAATCTGCTGGGACTATATGAGAGTATAACCTCACTTGGAAGGTATAAAACACACAACTCTAGATCCCCTCAGTCATTCTGAGCCACCTAAAGAGGAGAACAAATTGGGAAGCAGTGAAGTTCATAGTCCATGGGCACTAGTTCATCAAACGACTGAGACCTAATCATGGGATTACAGAGCACTTCCTCTCTCCACTTAAACCTTATCACTACCTTATTAAAGTCCTATTTACCACAGTTCCTTTTACCTCATACATTATGTCCATCTTTCAACAAAAAATTACAAGGCATACTAAAAGATAAAATAAAACAACACAAGTTTGAAGAGACTGGACAAGTCTCAGAACTAGAGTCAGAGATGGCAGGCATGTTGGAATTATTAGACCAGGAATTCTAAAGAACTATGGTTAACATGTTAAGATCTTTAATAGAAAAGTAGACAACATCCAACAACAAATGGGTAATATAAGCAGGAATGGGGAAATTCTAAGCAAATTCTAAGAAATGCTAGAGATCAAAAACACCCATAACAGAAATGAAGAATGTCATTGATGGGCTCATAAGTAGAGGGGATACACCTGAGGAAAGACTATCTGAGCTTGAGAATATGAAAATAGAAATTTCCAAAACCGAAAAGCAAAGAGAAAAAAGACTGAAAAAAAAAATAGAACAGGATATCTAATGACTGTGAGACAGCTAGAACTCTACTATAATACAGGTAGATAGCACTGAGTGTTTTCATGTTGATCATGTCGATCTCAAGCTACAGTATTAGCCTGCTGATATCATATCCCACTCATTATAAATTCAAGGGATCTTGCTCTCTCTTTCATGGGCTCCCAGGTCCAGGAGTTTGACTTTAGGGATTTCATAAACACCTGAAATTATATGTAAAAGTATATGTGTATTTGTGTGTGTGTGGTACATGTGTGCACATTTTCCTGAGTCGAAGGGTCAGAATCCCAACAGACTTTCATAAGTAATATAGATCCCCTATAAAAAAAAAAAACGACTATTTTTTTAAGTAAGAATATAAATTGGTACAGCCACTATAGAAAACAGTGTAGAAGTTCCTCAAAAAAATTAAAAATAGAACTACCATAAGATTCAATAATCCCACTTCTGGGTATCCATGCAAAGAAAATTAAAAAAGGATATGAAAGACATCTGCACTCCCATGGTCATTTCAGCATTATTTACAACAGTCGAAGTATGGAAACAACATAAGTTTCCAGGAATGGATGAACAGATAAAGATGATCTATATTTCATATGTATATGAACATATATAATATATAATAATGTATAAAAACTAGCATACAGGGGTGCCTGAGTGTCTCAGCCAGTTGAGTGTCTGACTCTTGATTTTGGCTCAGGTCATGATCTCACAGTTTCGTGGGTTTGAGTCCCATGTAGGGCTCTGCTCTGACAGCACAGAGATTCTCCCTCTCTGTCTGTCTCTCCCCTACTGGCACTCTGCCTTTCTCTCTCAAAATAAATAAATTAAAAAAAAATTTTTTTTAAACCTATAATGTATATGGGGCACCTGGGTGGTTCAGTCGGTTAAGCATCCAACTTCCGGCTCAGGTCATAATCTCACCATCTGTGTGAGTCCAAGCCCAGCATCACGCTCTGTGCTGACAGCTCAGAACCTGGAGCCTGCTTCGTATTGTGTCTCCCTTTTTCTCTGCCCCTTCTCCACTCACATCCTGTATCTTGCTCAAAAATAAACATTAAAAATTGTTTTTAAGACCTATAATATATAATATTCCATTGCATTTATATAATATGTATTATATGTATAAACATATGTGTGTGTTATACCCCTAATACAATATTATTTAGCCATGAGGAAGAAGGAAATCCTGCCACTTGTGATAGCATGAATAGACCTTCAGGGCCATGACTTTAAATAAGTAGAAAAGAAAGATGAATACTGTATGATCTCATCTATATATGGAATCTAAAAAGACCAAACTCATAGAAATAGAGAGCTGGGAGTTACCAGGGGCCAGGGGATGAGGGATGTGGGGAGATATTGGTTGAAGGGCACAAACTTCCAGTTAGAAGATGAGTAAGTTCTGGGGACCTAATGCACAGCACTGAGACTATACATAACAGTACTGTGCTATATACTTGAAATTTGCTAGGAGATTCTATCTTAAATATCCTCACCACACACACACACACACACACACACACACACACACACACACACACAAATGGTAATTATGTGAAATAATAGAAGTGTTAGTTAATACTATGGTAGTATTATTGCAATATATAAACGCATCAAATCAAAACACTATATTTCAAATGTATACAACATTATATATCAATTATATCTCAGTAAAGCTGAGAAAAAATGATGTACAATAAGTACACTGTGAACAGATTTGGAATTTCATTTCTGCTACAACTGTCATATGTTTTCTACCCCATTCTAGTTTTAATTATTTGAAAAAAGAAACAGATGGAGTTAGCAGATGTTATTAAGGAAGATATTTCTTGCTTAAATTCTATGTGCTTGTTGTAAGCATTTAATTAAATATTTGAGTAACAGTAAATATTATTTATTTTGAGGAAAAAGGATGATTTTTTTCCTAGTTCTTATTATAGAATTCTTGCCTGATAAAATGGTTGATTTTTCAGAAATTTCTTTATAAGTTTGGACTTTTTTCTCCCAGAAATAATGAAATAACCATTTGCATGATACTACAATAAACACTTAGATTTATAAGACAGAACAGTCTTTTATTTATTTATTTTGAGAGAGAGAAAGAAAGAGAGAGAGAGCTTGTGAGAAAGGGAGAGGAGCAGAGGGAGACAGAGAGAGAGAATCTTAAGCAGACTCCATGCTCAGCACAGAGCCTGACACAGGGCTTGAACCTATGAAAGTATGAGATCATGACCTGAGCCAAAATCAAGAGTCAGACGCTGGGATTATGACCAGAGCCAAAATCGAGAGTTGGACACTTAACCCACTGAGCCACTCAGCACCCAGAGAAAATAGTCTTAAATAATAGTTAATTGACTGTTTCCCAAAGTATCATGACAATATCAGCAATAGGAGATGCAATTATTATAGAGCTTCAGGGATGGACTTTAAAATTTTTTTAACTGTTATGTAGTTTATAGTTATGACTTTCTAATTATAGTGATGATTGGTTTTCCATTTATGGTAATAGTAAAAAGTTTTTTAAAATTTAACCTTAACCCAAGAGGAAAATATTTCTAATAGTATAGGTGGTACTGTTTTGAAGGTGGTACTCCACTGACCAAAGTTTGAAAATGCTGGTCATTTTATGAACAAGTGACGAGAATGGAGAGGAGAAATAACCTTCTATGACCATATATAGTGAGTGACAGGGTCAGAACTCAAACACAAGTTTGGGTTCTAGCTCAGTTATCTTTCCTCTATTCTATGCTGTGAGTATTTCAATTTCATGTGGAATTAGATTGGCTACTTGCTCTTTTGAAACGTTTGATCAATGGCTTTACTTTAAATTTCCAATGAAGTAATCCTAGAATTGATTCAGAAACAAAGGTGAAAGGATACAAAGATCATTTTAGGATTTAATAAACATGAGAACCTAAATCAGTGTAAAAGTTCTCTAATTATGGAGTGTGAGAGGGGAAAAAAAATCCAGAAGGTTGTTTAATTAAAATGCTGATTCCCGACATACTTCCATTTGGTTCCAGTAGGCTAGGTCTATGAATTGTGACACTTAACAGATGTCCCAGGGATATGGCTGCAGGCCGTTCCCTTTGAGGAACAATGTTCTGATCACCAAACGAAGTGTTCCAGTCATGACCAAAAAGGCCTCAGGGACCTTTTACAGCCATGAACTGCTTCATTCTCCTTTCTCAAGACTTCCTTTCTTTGTCTTTGGTACATCAGTAGCAAAAAGAAGCATCCTAGAGAGGGTCTCCCTACTCTATTGTATATTATTAGGAGTCAGCAACTAGAGAGAGCCATCGCCCCTAGGAAGTCATACTCCTTCTTCAGCTTCTTGCACACCACACACTCTCCTTAAAAACCGAACGTTTCCCTGGAAGCATTCACCATCACTGTAATCAAAGGATTTCTGCATAATTAATTATCTGGGATCTTTTTTTTCCACGCTGAACATTGTTACATTCACAATATGCAGCACACTTGGGACCCAGGAGATACTCAATGAACAGTTTTTGATTCAACAAGCAATCACCTTTGGGTATAGATTTTTTTCTTTTGAAAATAATTCAAATTCCACATTTGGTAGGTAGAAGAGAAGTTTTCTCCTTCCTTTTATATTTGGAGAAAGTGGCTTTTCCAATGGTCATCCTATGATGTGCCCAGGAAGAAGCGATTATAAATGTTCTCAAATTGCTGAAATGAACATAATGAGAAAACATTTACAATGAGTACAAAAAAGGGTGCTTTGGGCTTCTTTATGTATGATGTAAGCAGTGGCCCTGCCTAAGTGTTACATTCTCAGGAAGCCATGTGGAAACAATCACTGTCAATGATGCTTGATGAACCCAAATACTGCTCTGATTTCTCTCCAAGAAATATCAGAACGCTGACCCAGCTGCATAGTGTCCATTATATGTTTAAACACATAAATCACAAGGTTTCCCCTTTAATACATTTATGCAAAATTGCAGATCTTACCACCAGGGTTGTTCTGGGTTCAATCATACACAGAGAGACCTAATTCTTCAGCTGGTGGTGGGGAAGCAGGGTAGAGGAGATGCAATGCTTATAGATACGTGGTTTCATTGTAAGACATAGATCACAGCATTTTCTTTTTAATACACTGGGGCAAAATTGCAGTTTCAAGTTAAGTCATGCATAGAGAGACCTATTTATGGGATCAGGTGGGGCAGGGCCAGATGGGAAAAAAAGATGCAATGGGTGTACATGTGCACATAAAGAGAAAACTTATTTAGTGGTTTGTGTTTTTCCCCTATACAATTTGCTTTCGAATTTTAGGCAGTGTCTTTGAAATATTGGATTCAACAAGAATTCAAATGAAATACTGATGAAAGCTAACATTTAGCAATCCATGAAAAGTCCTGTATTTTTTCTTGGATACAACTGAAAGTATCGGTGGTGGTGAATAATGTACGTTCGTTCCCGCAAACCAAAGGAAGGCCTGATCTCAAGTCTGATGACCACATCTGAAACCATCACCAAGCTGTTGAACAAAGATCCAACTGGAAAACCTCTTTTTCATTGAATGTTTATTTATTTTTGAGAAAGGGGGGGCAGTGTAGGGACAGAGAGAAAGGGACACACAGGATCCGAAGTGGGCTCTGCGCTGACAGCAGAAAGCCCAATGCAGGGCTCAAACTCACAAACTGTGAGATCACGACCTCAACTGAAGTCAGACGCTTAACTGACTAAGCCACCCAGACGCCCTAACTGAAAACTCTTCAGAAAGACTATCTAAGATGCCTTTTGCTTTCCTTTAGCAGCAACCACCAATTCACGTAGCGTTTTAAGATGGCCTTTAAAACAGTATGATATTTAAAAAGAAAAATAGAAAAGAGTATGGTTTACTTGTCTAATAAGCCAACCAAATCAGACAACCCTTACACAGAATGCTGATTTTTGGCAAATTTTACCTTTATATTTTGGCATACACAAAAAGTGATTCAACAAGTATTTCCAATTAAGATAGGCAGCCACAGCCGGCAATGGTGACTCTGGATAGGTGTCTCATCCTCGGTGACAGAATGAGTCCTGAGACTAGTGATTCAAGAGCTTAACAACAAAGCCTCGTTAATCCATTCATTATGGTATTGGTGCTGAAATAGACAAACAGATCAGTGAAATTAAATACAGAATCCAGAAATAAAACCTACCAGGTAAAAGAATTTGTTGTATGAAAAATATAGTAGGTCAATTTCTAAGTAAAAGGACTGATTATTTATTAAGTGATGATGACATAGTGGGCTATCCTTCTGGAAAAATAAAAATAGAAATTTCCCCATCCTTATTTTACACCATCCACAAAAATAAATTATAGACGGATGAATGGCTTCAATTTTTTAAAGAATAAAATAAACTAGGAGACTGCATGTACAGTCTGCACCAAAAACCCACAAGTTATAAAATAGAAATTATAGCCATTTGACTACACAGAACAATTTTTGCAACTTTTTTGTCTGAGTACAAATAAGCAGGGGCTGCTGCTGGCTCCCTGCCAAATGTCAAACCTAATAAAACCACAGACATTAAAGGCGAAATATGGATTCCCAGAATCATCAAGAAAACGTGAGAAACCCTGGAGAGAACAATGGCTGCCTTGACCAGGTCATGTAGGAAATGGGTAAATGCAGCATGGACCGGAAATGATCTGGAAAGCAGCGAGGAGATAAACTGAAGAAAATCTTTTTAATTCTTTCCTTGTCGTAGGCTGGTTAACCTTGGGGAAGGCACGGCCTGTTCTTTTCAGCACCCAAATCAACAACGATTGCCAGAGCCACAGGAGTCAGCTAGGTCCTGACTCTTAGGTACTTATCAAGGCAGTTCGAAAGGCTTAACAAGGTGAAGAATTGTTGAAAATGGATACCACTGCCCAGATCCTACTCTTCTATTTCCCGAATCCCCAGGATCAGCAATATTACAAGCTATGGCAGTCACCTCCTCAACGTGCTATTTTTTCCTAAGAGTTAAGAGAGAAGTTACCTGGCAGAGTGGCAGTAAACGAAAATGATCAGCAACGAAGCTGTGGTTTCTCCCTTCCTTAAATTCACTGAGGTGGACAGAGATGAGGACCTGGACTTGGTTCTTAACTAATACTCATTTCCAGAGTAATTGTTACCTTTAGGGCAATGCGATCTCACAACACAAAATAACAAGTCTCCTAAGGATATGACCACTGTCAAAGAGAGGCAGCAGCTAAAGAACCAGCAAGAACAGAGGGGCCGATGATTTGAAATAAACATGAAAATGTATCATTAAGGAGATGAGGAAAGAAAATAGTAAGAATAGGCAATAATAAAAATTCATTAAAAAAAGGAAAATAACAGATATGAAAAACGCAGTTGTTGAAATAGAGTATAATATACGAGACAAACAGCCAGATGAATTCAGCTAAAAATGGATTAGGAAATTCATCATTAGGGAGATTAGATTAAACAAAAAGACAATATAGTAAATTAAAAAAAAATAGGATGGCAAAAATCAGCCCCAATATAACCAAAATTCTATAAATAAATGAGAGCCAGATTGAAGAGATCCCAGTGAGCAAATATGGGGCATTTTGAGCATCAAATAAAAGACTATAGCTACAGATTGCATAAGGAATAATTCCAGAGTCCATACTAATATAAATAAGTAGATGGAGGTGAATGGAAAGCTGCACCTTTCAGTAGAATGCCCAATAATGATGTAGAAGAGATAACAGAGTTAAACTGCCATGATAGTGATAACTGATTTAGAAAAAAATCATCAACGAATATTGAAACTAGGAGGTGAAATTTGTTGAGGAACAGGACATTTACATAGTCTCAAAGTAGCTGCCCACAAAATACTTATTAATTACTTATTAATATAATTATGTATTCGTGAATAAGTACAAAATATTATAAGTAAAAAAATTATAGTTTAAATCTATGGAGGGGGAAAAATGAAAAGGTAAATATAATAAATACATATTTAAATATACAATGTTAACTTTTAGAGAATCTAAGATTATACAAAATCCTTATTTTTATTTTTTTGTGAACTTTAATGTAGAGAAATATTGCAGACACCATTTTAACCAACTCATGAAAGTTAACATCAAAAGTGGTGGTTCACTTTCGACAATAGCCAAATCATGGAAAGAAACCAAGTGCCCATCAACTGACGAGTGGATAAAGAAGATGTGGTACATATATACAATGGACTACTATGTGGCAATGAGAAAGAATGAAATCTGGCCATGCGTAGCAACGTGGATGGAACTGGAGGGTATTATGTTAAGTGAAATAAGTCAGTCAGAAAAAGACAGATACCATGTTTCCACGAATAGGTGGACTTGGTGAGACTAAGCAAAAACCAGGGGGAGGGGAAGAGGGGAAAGAAAAAAAAAGACACAGAGAGGGAGGGAGATAAAACATAAGAGACTCTCAAAGACTAAGAACTAACTGAGGGTGAGGGGGATGGTGGGGGGAGAGGGGGTGATGGGCATTAAAAAAGGGCACATGTTGGGATGAACACTGGGTGTTTTATGTAAACCAATTTGAAAATAAACTATTATAAATGAAAAAAAAAAGTGGTGGTTCAAATAGACACCATCTGCTTCCTTATAGGAAGAAGAACAACACAGCATAATTGCCAATTCTTGCCAAAGGAAAAAAGTGTGTAATATTAATCCAAACATGGGAAAACATCAGATAACTGAAACTGAGGAACATTCTACACAGTACTTGCCAGGACTGCTCAAAAATGTCAAGGTCATGAATGACAAAGAAAAAAAAGGGGAAACTCTTCCTGGTTGAAGGAAACTAAAAAGATATGACAACTAAATACAACAGGTGATCCTAGATCCTAGAGGAAAAAAAAGGATATGTTTACAAAGACATTATTGAGACAGTGAGCCAAACTTTAAGTGGGATCTGGATTTGAATATTAGTATTATATTGATATTATTCGATTCTACCAATTGTCCAATGGTTTTGTAGGAGAGCTTTCTTCAAGTATTAAAGAGCAGTAAGTCATTACACCTTCAATTTATTCTTTCTGTAAAGTTTGAGAAATAACAATACAATAATAAAAATTATAGTTTAAATCTATGGAGGGGGAAAAATGAAAAGGTGAATATAATTAATACATATTAAAATATACAATGTTAACCTTTAGAGAATCTAAGATTATACAAAATCCTTTTTACTATTCTTGCAACTTTTCAGTAAGTCTGAAAGGAGAAAGGAAAGAATTTTAAGATGGAGGGAATAACATCTACCTTGTGGATTCAGATACGTGTATAAAGTGCTTAGTGCTGTAACTCAAGCATAAAAGGTGCCCAATAAATGAGAAATATTCTACAACCTGGAAATTTCAAAATATACATATGCAGTGGTCCTAATGGGCTTTTGAAAAAGTTTTCTGACAAGTTTCATTTTTCTTTAACTTTCTTTTTTTATTTTTTTTTTATTTTTTTTTATTTTTTAATGTAATTTATTATCAAGTTGACTAACGTTCAGCATATATAGTGTGCTCTTGGTTTGGGGGATAGATTCCTGTGATTCATCACTTATTTTTTTTTTTACTTTTCAAGGATATTGTAGCATGCAGGGATATTTCAATGACAGGAATGTTCCAGAGCTTCTTTATAAAAGGTGTTGACTTTCACCTTTTATCCAAAGATTTACTAAAAGTAAGAATTCTACTGATAATCCACATCAATATGGAACATATTCCCACATTCCATCTCACTGGACACTTACAATGACTATGAATGAAGTTAAAAGTAATATTCCCATTTTACAGATGAGAACTGAGAACAACAAAAATGTTAAATGGTTTACATATAATAAATAGTGAGGGACAATCCCAGTTGTGATTTTAAATCAAGTACTTTCTTCTACTTACAATGAATGCTACCATATTATTCAGCATAACAGAATCTTACATGATTCAAACAAATCAGTTTCTCTGAGATCAGTAAAATCTTGCCAAAACAAGATTGGCAATACCAATTAGAGGAAGCAATTTAAAAGAAAACTTAGAATATATAAGAATAAATAAATCTAGCAACAAATGTGAACAGTTTAGATAAAAAAAACAGTGTTAATTTTACTAATGCAGTTTAAAAGACCTAAACAATGTAAAGATAACACGGTCCTGTAGAAAAGTACAGTGTTATAAATATGTCAGTTCTGTTCCAGTTAATTAATTCATAATAAAATGAAATTATAAGCATAATTCCAACTAGATCATCTAAGACTGTGACAAGCTATTCTAAAATTCATGTAAAAGATAAAATGTGTAATAATGGCAAAGAACGTTAAAAACAGAGTAAAGAAAGAACAAAGGCCGTATACCCTACCAGATGTAGCAAACTATGCTGTACTAACAGAAACCCCTGGTATTGGCATAAGAATAGATCACTCTTTCATGGTTTAAGGTAGAGTCCAGAAACATATCTATGATTTTATTTCTTATAAAAGCGACTTTTCATGTCAATAGGGAAAGATATTCTTTCCAATATTGGAAAACTATTGGACATCCACTTTGAAAGCATTAAATTCAGACCATCCCCATCACAAGACCTCACTCTCTATACAAAAATAAACTTCAGATAGACTTTGGAGTTAAGAGAAATGCACAAAACATGAATATAAAATAAGAACTATCAGAAAGTATTTTATAATTAGGGAGTAGGGAAGACTTCATTGACAAGATACAAAACCTAGAAGATAAAGGGAAGATTGGATCACACAAAAGTGTAAAACTTCTATACAACAAACACCAACATAAATGAAGACAAAAATCAGATGATGGACTGAAAGAAAATAGTCACACAATATTTAACAAGTGATAATATAGAGTAAACATAAAAAACTACAAATTATTTTTTAAATACAACTCAGCTTCAGAAATCTCTTCCATTTCTTTTCATACTATGGGAGATGCACCTTCATTGCTCCTGTAGCCGTCTGTCATAAGTTATTTCACTTGGCTTTATATTTATCTGATCCTTGTAATCTCCTTTAGATGATGGTGTTACCCAAAGTGAGAGAAACTAGCATAAACTGAGTACCTCCAATGTGAAAGGCATTGCTTAGCATTCAACATCATGTTGTTCAATTATTTCTTGACGGATAAAGAAACAGATGGTACATATCTTGCCCACAGTCGTTGAGTGACTAGGGTGGAGAGTCACTGTACTAAACCAGTCTTTCTACTCCAAAGTCTGTATTTCTCCAAGCTCTAAGCCTCATGACTCTTGGTGCTCCCAAAACCTGCTTTCTTCAAGTATTAAAGAGCAATAAGTCATTACACCTTCAATTTATTCTTTCTGTAAAGTTTGAGAAATAACAATACAATAATAAAAATTATAGTTTAAATCTATGGAGGGGTAAAAATGAAAAGATAAATATTGCTACAGGAGCTAGTCAACCCTTGAAACAGAAATGAAAACATAACATTGTCAAACTGGAGGGAAGAGACATTTCTCTATGGTAGAGTAAGCCCCATAAAAAGATGGTTCTCTAACAGATGACCATAAACATGGGAAAACACAGGAGGAAAAAAGAGAAGCTACCTGAGGTCTCTGGAGAGTGAACAAGACAGGCAAATTTTGAAAGGATATCTGTTCATGGGAGAAGAGACCAGAATAGGATGAGTTTTTTCTATTTTTGCTTCTTTGGCCAGTGGACAAGTTGCAGTCACAACGTGATGCACGGTGACTAACCCTCTGTTAGAAATCCCTCCATCCTGCTCACCTGATGATCTGAGTGGTGGAGCCTAGAGAAACTACAGGCACCAGAAAGTGAAGAGGCAATCTCAGATGGGAGAAGTCTAAAGAAGGAGGAGGCCCAAATTATGCATAAGAACTCTGAATTACATGTGCTGGACACATTCAAACAACTTATCTAGAACTGAAAGAATTAAGCTGAGATTTAAACTTCCATGACAGTTAACACAGACTTTCCAGTTTGAGTTTCATCAAGTCGGTTGCCTGCTAGAGCAAAAATATCAACACTCTTTGGAGGGTTAAAAGAATATGCAGAGTCCTGACACAAAAATTAACTATCCAAAATTATTCAAATGTGAAGAACCAGGAAATGTATAGCATATGGGTCCCTTCAGTCCAAAAGGAGAACAGAGAGAATGGAAGGAAAAAATCTATTTGAAGAAAGAATACTGAAAAATTCTTAAGTAGTGAAGGATATGTATACTGATCCAGAGAGTACAGCAAACACTAAACAGAAAAAGTATGAATAAAAATCACATCTGGGCATATCATAGTCAAACAGTTGAAACCAAAGATGAAGAGAAAACTTTGAAAGCAAACAGAGATAACCATATTACATATAGGGACATGAGTTATTCAAATAATAAACTTCTTATCAAAAATTGTGAGGACCAAAAAACAGTAGAACTCCATCTTTGAGTTGCTAAAAGAAAATTGCCAACCTAGAACTCTATATCCAATGAACATATCCTTTAGGAATGAAAGTGAAGGGGCGCCTGGGTGGCTCAGTCGGTTGAGTGTCTGACTTCAGCTCAGGTCATGATCTCGCGGTTTGTGAGTTCGAGCCCCATGTCGGGCTCTGTGCTGACAGCTCGGAGCCTGGAGCCTGCTTCAGATTCTGTGTCTCCCTCTCTCTCTCTGCTCCTCCCCTGCTCATGCTCTGTCTCTCTCAGAAATAAATAAACATTAAAAAAATTTTTAAAAAAATGAAAGTGAAAAGATGCACTTTCATATAAAATAGACTAAGAGAATGAATTGTCAGCAAATCCACACAAGAAACACTAAAAGAAGTTCTTCAGACTGAATGGATTTGATAACATAGATGAACTCAGGTGTTTAAGAATGAGCAAAAAATATCCAAAATTGTAAAAAGAGTAAGTTAAAAAAAAATGTTTCCTTTCTTAATGTCTTTAAAACACCCAAACATGTTTGAAGCAAATATTGTATGATCTTTAATTTTATGTGTCAGCTTGACTGAGCTCAGGGTGTCCAGACAACTAGTAAAATATTATTTCTGGGTGAGTCTGCGAAGGTATTTCTGGGAGAGGATTTTCAAGGCAGCAAAAGTTTTCTGTGTGATGCTCCAGGGGCGGACACATGTCATTATCCATTTGTCAAAGCCCACAGAATGTACACCAGGAGTGAGCCCTGATGTAAACTATGGACTTTGAATGATGGTAAGTCCAAATCAGTTCATGGATTATAAGAAATGTACCACTTATAGTATAGGAACTTGTTCATGTCTAAGTACAGGGAATGGACAGTAATTCTCTGTACCCTCAGCTCCATTTTCCTGTTGAGCCTAAAACTTCTCTAAAAACACTTAGTTTGTTAATTAGAAAAAATAAAAATCAACTGTCTGTAAGAGCACATTTACATGTTCAGCACATCTATTCTCTGGCTACAGATCTAACGGAAAGACAAAGACAGTGGGTTCTAGTATTGCTCAATTACCAAAAGGATTTACTTTTTAATATTTTTTTTCCTCCGAAGAGATGCTGAGTTGGATCCAACCAAAAGCCCTGAATTTGGACTGAATCAAAAACCAAATTGTACTTGGACAAGTTTTGAACAGTTTCCATCATAAATGCAACCCTTAACCTCTCCTTATTTTCTATTTTGGGAATTTGAAGCAGAGAAGGGTATTTAGGCTACTGTATAGTCATCAGTGCTTACTCACATGAGAATAAGGAAGAGGAGGAGGAGAAGAAAGTGGAGGAGGAGGAAGAGGAGGAGGAGGAGGAAGAGGAGGAGGAGGAGGAGAAAGATAGGATGAGGAAGAAGGAGAACTGAGGGAGGAAAAAATACTTTTACATATTCTCTTTTTATAACTTTACCCTCTGCTTCTATGGCAGATTATATTTTGATAGCCTAAAAATGACCATTTTACTGCTCTCAGATCGTGTCCTTATGGGAGAGGGATTATTCATGGTATTTGAGGTTAGAATGAAATAGAGGCCAAATGTCAATTTTGCCACGTGCCTTATCTACATTGCCCTGTCAGGAAATCTCTCTGTGTAGAATCACAGTAAATGAAACCAGTATGTGTTGTATTTATTAGGGTTTGTAAAACTTATTTTGAAGTGAGAAAGAAAGAGAGAGAGAGAGAGAGAGAGAGAGAAAACATAACTCTTAACAGAATCAGAATGTAAAAGGGTTGTGCGTGTGTGTGTGCGCGCGCATGTGTGTGTGTGTGATTTTGTGTGATCTTAAATCCCACAGAGAACTATCTGGATCTAAAGTAGAAGAGAAAGAGATCAGACTAGAGGACTCCATATTTAATAAAATAAAATCTACATACAGAAATGCCGGCGGTATGGCCAAAAATAATGACTTAGTACACACTTACATCCCCCTTCCAAGCCCCCTGGGCTGGGCTTGCATAAAACAAAATGGTTCCCTTGATGCAAAGATGTCTGCCAGTCCTGCAAAAAGGGTCTTCTCTTTCCTGGGATGCCTAACTCATTTAGTAGGCAATTAAAAGAAGGTTCCAGGGATAAGCCAGAGGGATGATCCCCAGACACATTAGTTTCACATCTTTTCCTCCCTCTACACTTGCTTCTCTACCTTGTCCCCTAACTTAGTGAAGAGTTCCATCAGCCACTCCCTCACCCAAGCCCTATGAGAAATCCATGCCTTTCCCTCTCCCTCCATCTCAGCATCTATCACTGACCTAATTCCTTTGCTTCCGCATCTAAAATCAAGTTAGATTATGTGCCCCTCCATTCCCATTGCAACTCTCCAAGTAGAGGCCTCCTCATCTCTTTCCTACACTAGTGTAATCTCTCCTCCCTAGCCTTCCTCTAATCTTAGAGGGATGTGTTCCATCTACTCTGCCCTTGACAGCAAGATCAACTTCCAATACACAAATCCAGCTGATTCCCAGCTGCTAAGTACCCATATTGCCGGGACAGTTGTTGGAGTGGTTATTTCATACACCAGTTGTTACATATTGAGTAGCATCCCCATTGCTAATCCTGTCACTTTACTCCTTAAAACAATTCTCTTTTGATTATCTTTAAAATTTATGCCTTCAAGATATAGTCCAACTGCTTAGCAATGCAAGTAAGGCAGGATAATTTCCTAAAATATCAATATTTGTTTGTTATCACCACCTCCACCTAATACCTTTTCGAGACCAGTAACCAAACTTTGTGATTTCCTTAGGGATTCTGATTAGAAAAAAATTAGAAGCGTGTTTTGTAAATATCCAAACCTTTTGAAGACAATAGATTATGTTAGTCTCTCTGGAAGGTAATGGAAAGAGAGAAGTTATGAGGTCGTAGGAAACAATTGTAAGACATGGCGGGGAAAGGAGAAGTTTGTTAGCAGTAGATACACAAGCCCTGTGCTCTCAACAGTAGAGCAGGAAGATGGAGAGACCTTGGATGGGAAGGCAGATTGGCCAATCAGGGAGTCTAGGTCCTAGACAAAGTTCCTATCTCAACAAAAGTTCCCCTGGGTGACCCAATAGCAGACCTGCAGAGACCATGAAGACAATGTGTTCTTCATGAAAACCACTGTGGACAGATGACTGATCCTGTAAAGGGCCTCTCTAAAAACATGACCTTGGGAAAATGAAACTTTCCAAGAATAACCAAAGGATCCTATATTATATTTCCTATCATCTTATTATGGTCAAAGCAGTTATCATTTTTTATCTGTCAGCACAGGAGATGACAAACTTTATCTGTAGAGGACCAGATAGTAAATATTTTAGCCCCAAACTGCAACCTATGCAGTCTGTTGTAGCCACTTGGCTCCACCATTGTAGCACAAACCAGCCAAAGACAATATCTGAGTAAATGGGTATGACAGTATTTCACTAAAAATTTATTTATAGGGGTGCCTGGTTGCCTCAGTCAGCTGAGCATCCGACTTCAGCTCAGGTCATGATCTCACAGTTTGTGAGTTCGAGCCCTGCATCAGGCTCACTGACTGTCAGCATAGAACCTCCTTCAGATCCTCTGCCCCCTTCTCTCTCTCTCTGCCCCTTTCCTGTTGACGCTTTCTCTCAAAAATGAATAAGCATTTTTTTAAAAATTAAAAAAAATAAAATTTATTTACCAACAGAAGTAGTGGATGAGACTCGGCCTAAGGGCCGGAATTTGCCAGCCTCTTGTCCATCATATTGAACTATTCACTGAGGTCAAAACCACGTCTTTCCTTAACTCAGCTAAAATTTGTTAAGAATTTACCATTCTCACCTCGGAAAAGTTGGCATCAGCATTTAGTAGTAAATAATGCGAAATCTGTGCTCTAAAGTAGCTTAGATTCTAGCATGTGGGGAGACAATAAATAAAATCATCAATAAAATCTGAGAGTAATCAGTCTTATTCACCAACAGGGTTCTACTCTCTAGCCTAGCGTTCAGTACTCAGTAAGTACTGAGTATACAGTCACACAATGAACATGTCTGGTACTAAAAAGTTTTACAGCCAACCTTCAGCTCTGTTCTTCTCAAGTAACCAGAGGCCTAAGCTGCAGAGAACTGCAAGAGAAAGTGGAGTCCCAGGCTAGCCCTAAAGCAGGTGGCTCAATCACTCATCCGTTAGTGAAGTCTTGAGGCAGTTCCTGGCTTCAGCTCCCACCAGGAGAGGTGAGGACCAGGAGCTGAAGAGCAGGCATCTCCAATGTGGGTGCTTCTGCAATGACACTGTGCCATCTCCTGACGTGACAGGGGACAGAAGCAATGACATCCCCCCAAAGATGTCCACAACTTTTTAAAAAAATTTTTTTAATGTTTATTATTCATTTTTAAGAGAGAGTGGAGGAAGGGCAGAGAGAGAGGGAAACACAGAACTCAAAGCAGGTTTCAGGCTCGGAGCTGTCAGCACAGAGCCTGATAAGGGGCTCAAACCCATGAACCACGAGATCATGACCTGAACCGAAGTCAGACTCTTACCCGACCGAGCCACCCTGGTGTCTCAAGATGTCTGTATCTTAATCCCCTGAATCTGTGAATGCATTAGCTTGTGTGACAAAGGGGATTTTGCAGCTCTGATTAATTTAATGATTTTGAGATGAGATTATCCTGGATTGTCCAAGTGGGCCCCATGTAATCACAAAAGCTCTTAGAAGAGCAAAGCAGGAGGGTTAGAGGAGAAAGTACTCTTGGAAATAGAAAAGGAAAAGGGGGAAAATTGGAGACACTACCTTGCTGGAAGATGGAGAAAGGAACCAGAAACCAAGAAATACGGGGGGATCCCAGAATTTAGAAAAGGCAAGAAATGTACTCTCGCCTAGAAGCTCCAAAACGAATTCACCCTGCCAATACCTTGATTTTAGCCCCATAAGATTCATTTCAGGCTTCTGACCTCCAGAACTGTGGATCATAAATCTGTGTTGTTTTAAGCCACTCAGTTTGCGGAGATTTGTTGCAGCAGCAACAGGAAATGAATACAATCCCTCACTCCAGAACTGGCAGGAGTGAGGAGACCTGCAGGCCCCTGGGTCTGACCACAGATGCCCTGACCCACATCCAGCTCTGTGCTTGGGGCCCATTTTCCAGGGACAGCTTTTCCTGGCACCACCTGAGCGGCCGAGAGCATGGTCTCCTCTGGAACGTTCTTCCCCCTTTCGGAGATTTCTCCATATGCTCCATCAAACCCAGCCAAGGATTCTGCAGGACTCTCCTCCACTCCCTTCCTCTGCATCAGGCCTTGACTCACCCCAGGCCAGCAGGGCTTCCTGTGTCCTTGACAAGAAACCACTGCTCTTGGACATATCTCAGCTGTGCAGCTCAGCTCGCTACAACCGATCTAGTCGGCCCAGGGACTGGATCCCAAGGGAGCTAACTGACTGCCAGGCACGTCAGGCAAATGTGTGTCAATTCCCAAATTTCAGGTGCAAGCAAAAGGATTGTTTAAGAAGGTGCTGTGGGTAGGATCTTTAATAGGAGAGTCTTCCTAATCAGACGGTATTGCCAGAAAAGGCCCCAAAGCATCCATCTAATCCACCCCCATCACTGAAATTATACTGTTTTCTTCAGCGTAGGCTCTACTTCGCAAAACTCCTCAAAGGAGAATGGACTAGATTGTTCTTCTAAGGAACCAACTACTGTACCACGATCTGTGATCTAAATAGGCCTCAAAAAAGGGCTCTTTTCATAGATTGAAGTTACATTCTGGCATTAGCCCCGTAGGACTGAAGGCCCTCTGCCCTAGAGTTCTTTCCGGAGTCCTGCGAGCCTCTAGAATTTACAGGTCTGGCTTAGCCAGTAAGGCCAAGATTATTTTCACATGACAGGGTGAGACAAAGAATTCTTAATGCTGCCAAACCCTCATCCAATCTTCAACTGATTTAATTTTTATAAATCAAATCTGTACTTACTTTCATCTCCTTTTTGTTTGATTTATTCTTTAAATCTTTTATTCCTTTCATTTTTACTCTTTTACTGTATTTTCATTGCTCTTGGTCTACTCTGTATTGTTATTATTTATACTGCTTTCTAGCTTTCTTTCTCTTTAGGGCTTTTTCACGATTTAATTTTATTTGATTGTTTTATCTTGTTTTTACGATTTTCCTTGTTTTAATATTCTTTTTTGTTTTCTACTCACGTTATTTTTTTGTTGTTTTATCTGTTCTGGTTATCTAACTTACATCATTGGAAAGCGTGAGGATATTATCTGCAGGAGTACCACATAGTCCAAGCAAGAAAGTGTACAATGTTTTCTGCTCCAGGGACCTACCAATTTGTTCTCCAGGTAATTTCTGAAATGTTAGTAAGAGTTACCAGCAAGCTGCTCTCAGGGTGGAGAATTAACATAGAGTACAATATAGAGTCTCACTGACAACTAGGGGCTTAAGTCCTACTGGGGAGGCAAAGTGACCACTAGGACGTACTAAGGTGAGAGGTTCTGTCTTCCCTTCAGGGGCCCTGCTGGGGAGCTGAGTCTGCAAAGAACACTCTGAGCCTGACTGCTTCAGGGACTTTCTTGGGAAAAGCACATCTGATTATTTGTTTTTAGCACTTATCATAGGGCAGCAGGGTGGCTCAGTCAGTTAAGCATCCGACTCTTGATTTCGTCTCAGGTCATGGTCTCACGGTTCATGGGACTGAGCCCCTCATCAAGCTCTGTGCTGACAATATGGAGCCTGCTTGGGATTCTCTCTCTTTCTCTGCCCCTCCCCAGCTTGTGCTCTCTCTGTCTTAAAATAAATAAATAAACAAAAAAAATACTTATCTGTTCAACAAACAAATTTTATTGTATTACTGGATCTATAAAACAGATTCATTTTACAACTGTTTTTAATTCATTTTAAAAAGTTAAAATGACATATGTCTGTGTACATTGAACAACTTTTAAATCTTCTTTAAGTGAACATTAAGAAAATGAGCAGTGGGCATCTGGGTGGCTCAGTCCTATCTGACTCTTGATTTCGCTCAGGTCATGATCTCTCGAGTGCCCCCTCAAGCTCTGCCCCTTCCCTGCTCGCTCTCTATCTTTCTCTCAAAATAAATAAGCAAAACATTAAAGAAAGAAAGAAAGAAAGAAAGAAAGAAAGAAAGAAAGAAAGAAAGAAAGAAAGAAAGAAAATAAGAAGAGTATTTTTGGAACATATACCTGTGTCTAGTCCTGTGTCACTGGTATGCTACTGAATGCTTTGTTTTATGTAATATTATCTTTAATTTTTTTCATAAAATTGTCTGAAAACTTAAAAATTACATTTTATGGTTAATAATCTGATACCTTTGATTGACTCTTCTCAGTAGACTATTATATATTTAATTAAAAATTACCTTCTTTACAGGTGCTGAGTTTCTTAGAAAACTGCAGGCAAGATCTGCTAAATAGAAGCTATTATCTTTTTTTCTATATTTTTTTGATTAAATGTATAAAAATTCAGCCCAAATGTGCCCAAAGATATTCCTTTTGCTTTTATTTAAAATATCTTTTTAGTAAGTATTTTATTATCAGGCAGCAGTTATCAAAAAATTATATAATTATTTTAAATATGTCACAAAATTTAGATGCTATCAAAATTTTAGGTCTTCTTGTTTTCATCCCGTTTTGGAACAGAATATAAACATATCCAATGAAAATCAGAAGTCGCATCAAAAGGCCCTTCCCTATGAAAGAGATACTCCAAGGATTATTCACTTCCTCCCGTACTTTGTCTTTTATTTGAAGCGTTGAGTCCTTGGCAGGCCCTGATTTCCTCTTTTTACCTCCTGGCACCTCAAGACCATCAACAACTCTGCTTCTCTCTCATCCTCTTAGATACACCTTCCTATTGACTTCTCCCTCATTCGGCCCCTCTCCCCCTCTCTATTCTCTCCATACTGGTTTTCTCCCTTTTAGCAAAAATATAAACAGAGCAGAAAACCATAGCTCTAGCTCCATAGGACCTCCCAGCTACAATACTCAAAAGCAACTGACAGTAGTTTCCATAGCCCATCCTGATTCCTGGAAGAAAACACTAGATTGGTCTTACTTGGTAGGATTGTTCACCTGTTGTACTTTTCCTGGACATATTTGCCCTGCCTCTGCTTTGCTCCATACCCAGAGGCCTGGCCTCAATAGGAAGTATTTCCCAAGATCCCTGTTAGCTGACTTCTGGTGAATTCTGCCAATGGAAGGCCTTATTGAAAGACTGGAGAGAGCCAATGAAGGGGAAAGCGGGGGCATTTCCCTCTGCTGCTCTGCCAGAGTGGCATCTCAGGGAGGGAATGCATTGTCCCTGTGGCTCCAGTTCCTACTGGCAGGGTTTTTATGGTTCCAGGCTCTGACTGGAGATCGTGGCCCCTAGGTTCGGGTCACACCACCTTCTCCCTTGTCCCTTCAAGCCCAAAGGTAGTAGTTAGTCCTGGGTTGCCTTCCTGCCTCTTGGGCTCTGCAGCTCTTCTATCACTTGTATAATCAATTACCTGCATTATTTCCTGTGTTTTGAATACTCACAAATACATTAGGCTATCCTGGCAGATCCTGCTGGAATCACCTGTTCTAGTCATCTGGGATGGTAGGACAATGTTGCCCTCTTCACTGTCTCGACCAAGGAGTAGAAGCAAGCAGGCAAAGTGATAACCATGGACCCTGCTATGGACTGTAAGAAATGTAGAGCTAAAGGGGGAGCTAACAGAGCATCAAAGACACTAGAAAGAAACAAAGGTCTTCAGCCCCTAATTTTCTTTCAGCCACTTGACCTCAGCCAACTTAGCCAAGAGGGATTCAGAGGCTACTTGGTATCAAGATTTCCCAAGGCTAACATTGGTGTAACCTAATTCTCCATCTGGCTTAGCTAGAAAACAAATCATTCTTTGTCAAGTGCAAAGTTGTTGCTTCTTTACACACAAAGGGAAACAGGCAAACCCTGTGAATTGTCAGTTCACTCATAAATCTCAAGCGTGAAGCTTTTTGTTGGCAAAAATGTCAAATATTTGTGAGTTCATAGCTCATTAAATCGATCTATCATATGTTTAAATTAATAGAGTTTTATTTGCAGAATAAATGCACACTTGCTTCTTGTAATCCTTGTAATAAAAATAAAATCTGTCCCATTTGCTATGGGGTAATTGGTATCAGTCAGAAAAACTCAACCCCCAGAAAGAGAAGTTAGCTAGCTCCAAATGTGTCAGAGTTTATTTACTGCCCTATTTGCACTCGAGACCCATACTGGGAGAATTACCTGTGTTTGCAAGGTTTCCTTTCAAGGAACAAAAAGCTCTTCACAGGACAGGCAGTACTTAAAGCTCATGAAGTGGGGGGGAAAAAAAGACAACAATGCCGGCTGTTCAGGCATTCAAAGGGAAAGAATCATTGGAAAAGTAAACACTCCTGTAGTGGTCAAGGCGTAATAAACCATGTGGCTCCAAATGACCCGTATTTGGGGCAATTCCTGAGTAAGAAAATGAAGAAAGCAGTTTGAGAGAAAGTGTGTTCCACAAGAAGACAAGATTGCAGAGCCTTTTAGATAGATTGGGGTTTCACCTGGTGCCCTCCAATACACATTTTCATCAAGAGGAGAAAATTGGAGCGCAGATTGGAGTGCCCGATCCCAGTGTGTTCTTTAGGCAGGAACTCCATCTAGTGGTTTGCACTAGAAATTACCCCACGGTCTTTACACACACACACACACACACACACACACACACACACACACACACACACTTTCCTTTCACAGGCTTGATGAAGATAGAGAAACAGTTTCCTCTTGTTGCCTGGCAAGGTTTGCTCTGAGCCCACTGAACCTCGTCCCTCTGTCACCAAGAACTGTAGATTTCTTAGCCTCCAGATTTTGCTGTGTCCTCAGCATTCATGGAGGCTTTATATACAATTTATCTTGTTGCACATAGAAGAAAAATGATTCCTGATGACCAAGAGAAACAAAGGTGTGTGTGTGTGTGTGTGTGTGTGTGTGTGTGTGTGTGTGCCGGGTTTCAGGTATACTTAGAAAGAGCTCAGTTATGGAATAGAGTGGACAATGGGATTTGCCAAAGGTGGGGATATAGGATACACCTGAGTAAGAACAACAGGAGAATGAATGAATGGACAATGAGATCAAAGCAGATGCACAGACTGGCAAGCATGGTGCCTCACAGGACTAGGAGGCAGAGTGTGACCAAAATGAGACAAATATTAATCAGGATATTTAGTTCCTGGCCCTCACCAAGTGACCGCAGGTGGCCAGAGCTCCCTGCTCCTATCGGCACGTGACTTTGATTAAGTCCTTCCCCGTATGAGCTTCTGACATTCATCATCAGTGTATTTTAAAGCTTCTTTGACCACATACACCTTGGCAGTTCTGATAAGTGCTATGGACCCTCTTCCCCCATTTTATATGTAATTTTGCACACAATTTTGATGATTTAAGGATGTCTCCAAAACCCATCCCCAAACTCTAGGTTAACTATCCCATAAATACCAGGCTTGTGACAATTCTTAGCCCTGGCACAGTCTTCCCCATTCTTTAAAATTTCCTTACATCCACTCTTCAACGTTTTCTGGTCCATTCTTTGCATGCTCCCGCACATCACACAATGCCACAGACCCTGCTTCCCCACGACTGTGGTTCCCATTTGTGTTTTCCATTATTCATTTGTGTCATTTCTCTCTACGTGCTTCTTTTATCTGACATGTTTCCTTTCAGCCACGCTGAGAGCAAACAGTGTTTTTAAAGGAAATCTTTATGCCCCTCAAGGGAGAATCAGAAAACATGACCTGGGAAAGCAGACGAATGATAGCAAGTGGGAAAGGAGTTCTAAAACCCCATGAGCATGTGAAAATTAATGGAGAGAGAGATCCAGAAAAACACCAGTTAAAGGCCTGTTAGTTTTTAAGAAAGCAGATTCCAGCTTTTGTTCCAATGTTTTGTACAGCTATTTTCAAATGCTAGAAATCTTAGCAGCATAGCTGTGGTGATTGTGTGTGGCAGGATTTTTTTTTTCCCCAAAGATGACCGAGACAATAGCTCTCATGCCAGAGACTCTGCCCATTGAAAGGTGCGTCTATGTCCCCTCTCCTTCAATCTGAATGGTCTAGGACTCACTTAGCACCAATAGAATGGAGTGGAAGTAATTTCCAAAGCTAGGTCAGAAAGGGTGAGGCTCCGTCTACCTTGTTCACTGAGGTACCTGCCCTGGGGCCCTCAGTCACCTTGTTAGCAGTCTACCGGTTCTGAGGTCGCCATGCTATGAGGAAGCCGAACTAGGTCACATGGAGAAGCCTTGAAGCTCTACAAAAGGAGACACAAGAGAGACATCTGGCTGGGTCCCGGATGCTACAGATACCTACTGCTCTAGCTACAGCCACCAATTGACTAAAATTGAATGAAAGAATCCAGAACCCTCCATCAGAACGTTTCCCCAAGTCACGAACCCACAGAAACCAAGAGAGATAATAAAATAATTGTCCTTTTGATCCACTAAATTTTGGAGGAATTGCTCACACAGCAGCAGAGAGTATAACAGAATGGAAGACTTAAAGCAATACTAATGAGCCAGGAGTCATCACACGAGAGGGCTACTGCAGCATCACCCTGCATCACGCTGTGCATAAACACGTGCTCAGTTTCTTCTGCTGATTCTGCTGAGCAGGGTTCCCTCTGGAGGATTCGCGGGCTCTGGTAAACACTCTGTCTTCTTTGACCCTGGTGTGATATAAGGATCCTATGACCTGCCCTACAGGGCCTCCCTAACCAACTCAATTCTGCTTCATTTAACAGACATTAACATAACAGAAGCACTTGGATCAAAATCTAATGGCTCACGCATCACCCCCATCTTGGTTTCTTCTTTTTTCACATACCTCCCTTCTCAAATTTCCTATTAAAGTTAATGTAGCCATGTGGCTTATACAAGTTGTAACAAAACAGAAGACTAATTATCTTAATTTACTTTTTTTTACATTTCTGACATTTTATTGTTTATTATTTTACTTATTTTGATATTTATTATTTATTATGACAATTTTTGACATATTTTTATGAGTATAGTTGACAATATTACATAAGTTGCAGGTTTACAACTTAGTGATTTGACAAGTTTATACATTACGGTATGTTCACTACGAAGTTAGCTACCCTCTATCTCATTACGTTGCTATTACAATATTGTTGACTGTATTCCTTATGCTCTGCTTTTTATTCCTGTGACTCACTTATTCCATAACTGAAAGCCTGTATCTCTCTCTCCCCTTCATCCATTTTGCCCAACACCCCACTCCCCTCTCCTCTGGCAACTATCAGTTTGTTCTCTGTATTTATAGTTTGGATTCTGCTTTTTGTTTACTCATTTTTAAGATTCCATTTATGAGTGGAATCATCTACTATTTGTCTTTTTCAGTCTGATTTATTTCAATTTCACTTAGCATAATACCCTCTAGGTCCATCCATGTCCCAAAGACACTATCTCATCCATTTTTATGGCTGTATAATTTTATACACACACACACACACACACACGCACACTTTTTTTTTTAATCTACTCCTCTATTGACGGAAATTTAGATTGCTTCCATGTCTTTGGATATTGTAAGCAATGCTGCAATAAACATGGAGGTGCACGTATCTTTTCGAGTTAGTGTTTCATTTTCCTTGGGTAAATACCTAATAATGGAATTATTGGGTCATACGATATTTCTATTTTTAATATTTTTAGGGACCTCCATACTGTTGTCCATAATGGCTACACCAATTTACGTTCCCACCAAAAGTGTACAACAGTCCTTTCCTCCACATCTTCACCAACATTTGGGTTTCTTGTCTTCTTGATTTTAGCCATTCTGACGGGTGTGAGGTGATACCTCATTGTGGTTTTGATTTGCATTTGTCTGCTAATGAGTGATGTTGAGTATGTGTCTGTTGACCATCTGTAGGTCTTCTCTAGAGGAATGTTTATTGATTTCTAGCACCATTCGTCAATAAAAGAAACTAGGGCTCCTTGGTGAAATGGACAATTCTAGAGCTAGTGCAGGGAAAATACAAGTGAGTCTGGAGAATCTTGCAATGCCAAAAAGTAGAGGTGCTCAAAAAACAAAACAATGGAGGCACACCCTAGGTAAGCAGGAGTCAACTTGAAAAAGCTCCAGGGGAGCCGGAATAGTTCCAGTAACAAAGTAACATACTACAGGCTTACCTCATTTTACTGCCCTTCACTTTTGTGTTTCACAGCTTGTTGCCTTTTTTACAAACTGAAGGTGTGTGGCACCCCTGAGGTAAGCAAGTCTATCAGCACCATTTTTCCAACAGCATGTTCACTTTGTGTCTCTGTGTCACATTTTGGTAATTCTTGCAATATTTCAAACTTTTTCATTATTATATTTGTTATGGTCATCTGTGCTCAGTGATTATAACTCACCGAAAGCTCAGGTCATGGTTATCATTTTTAGCAATAATTTTTTAAATCAAGGTATATACATAGTTTTTAAAAGACATAATGGAGTGCATATTTAATAAACTACACTATATAATAAACATGACTTTTACATACACTGAGAAACCAAAAAGTTCATTTGACTTGATTTATTGCCATATTTGCTTTATTGTGGTAGTCTGGAATTGAACCTCCAATATCTTTGAGATATGTCTGTATCCAATTATTATCTAAAGTACAAAATAAATATTTATGCATCCTCTTTTATATATGATAGCTACATCGTCTATAATACATGTAATAATTGCTTGCATATATTACTTACTATGTCATAGGTCCTGTTCTAAACATTTTGCAGATGTTAACTATTTTAACCTTATAGCACTCTATCGGGTAGATTCTACTATTATAATCATTTTACAGACAAAAAACTCAAAGTTTATCATGTCAAGGCACAAATAGAAAATTATACCATTTATACAGTACATGGTAGGCATTGACAACCATAAGAAATTATCTATGGGGGACCAGCCACCATAGGCCCTGTCCAGCCACCAAAGAAGTAGAGACATTAGTGTACCCTTCCAAGGCACACCAAGAGACTCCGCTGTCATTTTCTCTGCGTCCCACAACCTAAGACTTAAACCTACATCTAATACTCTACAATCTCTGTTCTCTGCCTTACAACCCAAATAGTAAATGCCAGCGCTGCAATAATAATTGTACTGAGGTTATACTAAGATTGTACAATTATACCAAGATTCACCGTAAAGTCTCAGAAGTTGGGCAAAGTCTCTAAGGGCCCTAAGGAAATGTAGTTGTTAACCTATTAAGTAAAAAGTAAGTAAAGTATTTGCCCAAACAAGAGATCTGGAACAACCTGCTCAATGGAGAGGCACAACAAAACCTCTCAAGCAGAACCCAGTTAACCCGAACTCTCTGTTCCCAGAATTTTAGCTGAGTTCTGCTTCTAGGGAAAGAAACACACTGGGGGAAAGCTGAATATTTTTTCTTTTGAACTGAAAGAAAAAACACAACATCTAGAGGTTTCCTGGGGTCATAACAAATTCAAGGTTCATCCTCCTCTTCCCACACACACACACGTTATTAAAACAAAGAAAAATGGCACTGTGGGACAGAGTGCAGACAACACAGTGCAGAGGGGTAGCATATCAGCCACAAAGCGCCTGCTGTGTCCTAAGAACTGTCCTGGGTGCCATCTCTTTATTGTTTTTCATAGCAACCTTTTGGAGAAAATTATTATTAATGCCATTCACATACATAAGTGATGAATCACTAAATTCTACTCCTGAAACCAATATTACACTATATGTCAACTAAAATTTAAATAAAAACTTTTTTTAAAATACCATTTTGCATGTGACCACGAGGTTCGGAGACATGAAATAATTTGCCTAAGGTCACACAGCTAATAAGGGATGAATATAGTATTTGGACCCAACTGTGATTGGTTCCAAAGCCCTTGTCTCTCTTTGTAAAACCACAGGCAAGGAAGGGTAGTTAAAGGTATAGGCAGACCCCTGAGCTCTAGAGAAGTCTAGTCCCTAAAATCAGAGATTTAGAAAGGACCTCATGGCTCTGTGACAGAATATAGTTCCCAAACTCCATGTTTGGAAGTGGTATCAATCCCAAATTGGAAGTGGCTGGCCATCCCACTAAGTAGTGATGGGTAACTTATCAGGAAATAGCTAAGTAGAGAGATGTCAGGGAATCCATCGTAGATTACTAGATTATAGACGCAGGCTTCCTTTCTCAGGGAAAGTATAGAATGAGTTTCATTGATATTCCCCACACTCTCCTCTGACTATAACCTAACACTACTGTGGGCTGGACACTTCCCTGCTTTTTCCCATTTAATTCTCAAACCATCCTTTTGAGGGAGATAACCACTATTATCTCCAATTCATAATGAGAAACTGGAACTAAATTGCTTAACTAACTAACTTAATGTCAGAAACTCAGGGTAGAACCAGACACTCAGATTCTAGAACCTAAGTTCTTAATCACTAAGAGAAAAAGAACAAAATTCAAATATTGAGGTTCAACTCATATTATTCTGGCTATTTAGAATATTAAGTTTTATTGCCATTATAATACTGAATTTTATTTTACTCTGATGATGAATTTCATTAGCATTGAGTTTCATTGCCATAGTTTTGAAGTTTAGTATAACTACAATACTAGATTGCTCATTAATACTATATTGCATGTGGAGCGCCTGGATGGCTCAGTTGGTTAAGTGTCTGACTCCGGCTCAGGTCATGATCTCGCAGTTCATGTGTTTGAGCCCCACCCTGAGCTCTGTGCTGACAGCTCAGAACCTGGAACCTGTTTCAGATTCTGTGTCTCCTCTCTCTCTGCCCCTTCCCTGCTCATGCTCTGTCTTTCTCTGTCTCTCAGAAAATGAATAAACATTTAAAAAGTTAATACTATATTATACATATTTTAATAATGGATTTTATGTAATTATTATTATCATTATTACAGTTCTAGGTTTTATCATTGCTGCCATGTTTCGGGTTTCCGTAATAGTTTAATGACCTGGGTAGAGATGGAAAAAAAATGACAATCATGATTTTAAAACAATCTCATGTTCACATATGCTAAATGAAGAGTGAGTACATGTAGCACCCTGTGGCTAATGCTGCAAATTGGTTTACCCAGCACCTGTTCAAAAGCTCTTTTTGTGTGCCTTCCTGTACTAGAACTGATAGAAAATGGGGAAAACTACATTTCCCAGAATCCTTTGCAGCTGGGATATTCATGACTTCTAGTCCAAAGAAACACATCCTCTCAATCCCTGGATAGCAGACATGACACAAGGTGACAAGATGACATAAGACACAACATGATATAGTGGTCACACTCCACAAGTCAGGATCTTCTGGGGCACTCAACTCTTCTGGGTAGCTATGAGTAAGTTTCTGTCATCACAGGAGATAAGAGCTGGACATCTCTGGCAATAGGATTTCTTCTAGTTGACTTTATATAGTAGTTGGGGGCTTCCACTTGCTATATTCTTCTAGCTGCATAGCATCAAAACAAGTTCCCGGGTCCTCACTTAGGTTTAATAAACTTATTAATGTCCTACAACAAATCCCTTTCCTAGAGTGGATTTTGTTATTTATAATTAAGAATGTTGACTACTACACACCCTTCCACTACCTGGCAGATTTGTGAAGTGGGAGGGAATATTTAGAGGTTATTGAGTTTGGATTATCTCCTAATACGAGAGAAATTTTTACAGTAATTTTGACATTCAGCCTCCTTTTTATTTTTGCCACTTAAAATCCTTTGCAGTTCATGATGCCTTCATCTGGCATTCCCTAAACAGTCTTTCGCAGGAAAATTTTTGCATGCACACGTTTAGGATTCTGTGATTGAATAAATTTGAGGAATAAATGCTAGGCTAAATGAAGTTACATAGATTTCTTTACTGGAGAATTTCTCAAAGCTTTTCATTTACTAAGGTTCATAGGTAATCTTCGAGAAGTAGATAAACTGTGCAACTGTTCCCCACACATTTAACCAAATGTTCTTCTTTCATGGTTGATTTCCAAGAATTGCTGTTGCACAAGATATCTTTTATGGTAGCTGCCTTAAATTAATGAATTACCAGAAGAATTTCAGCTTCAAGATAGACAAGTGGAGAGGTTGTATGGAAGCCAAAGGTCATTCGGCCCCTTCAGATAACATCACAGAAAAAGACACCAGCTCCTCAGTCTTGAGATCAGTCCTTTTTTTCCAACAGCCTCAATTTGAGAAGAACTCTGTAGGGATTATCCGAGCTGCCACCTCTGTTCTGATGTTCCAGGTATCTATTGATGCCTTACGCATCACGCTGAAAATTTGTGTAACAAAAATAGTATGGAGAGTTCCTACATACCCATTATCTGGGTCCACTAACATTAACTTCCTGCACATGCTTAATATATCAGTGAGACTAACATGGTGGGATATTATCACCAGGTGATCTACTAATGATCTTTTTCTATCCTGAGATCCTTGCCAGGATCCCACATTGTGTTTAGTTGTTTCCCCTTATTCTCTTCTAGTCTATAACAGTTCATCAGCCTTGTCTTTCATGGTCTTGACACTTTTGAGAGGGAGAAGGCAACATGGCGGGAGAAGTACTCGTTAGTTATTTGGTAGAACACTTCTCAATTTGGTTCTAAATGGTGTTTTCTCCAATTCTGCAATTGGAATGAGGTTATGGTCAAACTACTTACATGGTAGAAAGAAGGAAGAAAAGAAGCTGCTTATCCTCTGAAAGCCTGCAGAGCAACATTTTGGATTCTATTGGTCAAGGCAAGGCAGAGAGCCAGCAAGATTCAAGGGGAAGGGCAAGAGATTCCACCTCTGGTTATGAGAGGAAGATTGACCTACAAGAATAGAAGTAATAGATGGTGGCCATCTTTGAAGACCATCTACCACAACTGGGTTTTCAAAAATACTTTAGAAACTTCCTTAACAAGACAACCATGAATCCTCAGAATATGTCATTATCACACTTGAACATTTTTAATTATCTGAAACTTCTTTAAAATAGAAGTTAAAATACTGTTTTGTCTAATTTGTCTACTTCACAGGTTGTGGGAGCCATGGACGATTGCTGCGAAGATCTCCCTTACTAAAGAGGAAAACTGCCAGGAGGAGGGTAGTTAGCCAGCAGCATCCAGATGCCGCATTTTGACCACCTATGATAGCATTCGTGCTGGGACCACACCTCTCCAGGCTGTTCCTAGCCAGTGACTGAGTATGGCGGTGGAACAAGAACCACACATTTTCTGCGTTGCCATGTGATTTTTCTAGCAAACGCTCTGTTCAGGAGCTCCCCATCAGCCCAGTAGAGACAGACCCAGGGCTACACTGCAGTCTGAACCTCTTCCCGCCCGTCTCCTTCCTCCTCTAATTCTTCCAGGGCTGTCAGACCTGTACTGTACTTGAAGGCACTCCCTGCCTACCCCTGTTCTTTCCCCTTCATCTTTATATGCATTTCCCTCAGTAAATTTCTCACATTTCTAATTTCATCCTGCCATCTGCTCCCAGGAGAACCTGACCTGACATACAGAATGCTGTGAGAATCAACGAGATCATGGATGCAGTCTTCAAAAACCATAGCAAGAAGTATTAGGTGTTATCATTGGGAAAGCATACAGGGGCAAATTGTTTTATACAACTTAATAGCCTTTTAGAACTCATTGCATTGCTACTCCATTTATTAATTAATATGAATATTCTTTTTGTTGTTGTTCAAAGAATACTGATATCCTTAGTGATAGCGCTCAGTTGAAAAGAGTAGATTATACTTTTAGGTCCCAGAGTAAAGGCGTCTAAATTTATATTGAACTGAAAGAGCCTCTCATCTAAAAGAGAATTCAGTTCTTAAAGGGATCAGTTTCAGATAGCGGGGATATTCATTCAAGGTCAAAAGCTAAGAGTCTTTCTGTGTTTGATCCTCTCCCTGAGACACAAACTTTTCCTGGGGAATTGAGGAGGAGCTGGCCATCCTGGATTAGCCATCTCTGTGGCTGAAGTGCCCACCGAAAGTTCCCAAGTTCTCCTATGTAGCAGGAGTCAGAGTGCTCTCCAGCCTCTTCCTTGGAGCTGCTCCTGTCCAATCTATTTTACACTTGGCAGCAAAGGTTATCATTCTTCTGCTTGATATCCTTATTAGCTTAACTAAGACTTTGAGGATAAAGTCAAAATGCTTTCAAATGTTTGGTCTGGCCACAGGCTACCACTCGCACACCTCACACTGCTCTCTGCAACACACACCACGCTCTCTCGCTCTCTCTTTCTCTGCGCCAGCCATATTTCATCATCCTTGGACATGCACATTTTTTTTCACATCATAGCACCCCCAAGATTGGAACATATCTGAAAATCATTGTACAACAGGCAACAGTGGTTAACTAATGGTTCTGACCTTATGTGCACAAACATGAAAAGCACCAGCTTCAAAACCATTCGAATTGGTGTTAGGTTGGAAGCAAATCCCAGAAACAACAGTGGACCACCCTAGGTACCAAGTGTTATGAGGAGGTTGTGGGGGAGGTAGTGAATCTGAGGCGTGTAGCAACATTACCCAAGGAGGAATCAAAAAGTGGGCTACTTCCAGGTATGTGATCCCAGCCTAAGACCCCACCCCCAGTGGCTCTCGGCTCTTCCATGAATTCTTTCAAGAAATGCTGCATCACCAAGTCTTGACCATATTGTGTGGAAATGCTTGACATCAGTGCATCTAAATTAAAAATACTTTTGAGGGGTACCTGGGTGGCTCAGTCGGTTAAGCATCTGACTTCAGCTTAGTTCAGAGTCTCGCAGTTCGTGGGTTCTAGCCCCATGTTCAGCTCTGTGCTGACAGCTCAGAGCCTGGAGCCCGTTTCAGATTCTGTGTCTCCCTATCTCTTTACCCCTCCCCATTCACATCTGTATCTCTCTCAAAAATAAATAAACATTTAAAAAATATACCTTTCAAAAGAATCTGACTCTAAAAGTGAAGTTTTAGGAAGACTGAAAGCAAATTATTCTACATATATATTATTTTGCTCTATTTGATAGAGAGCTATTTGATAAAATATATGTCCAATTAAGAATAAAAAAATGCAGAGCCTAGGAAAATGGCAGAGTAGAAGGGTCCTAAGAATTTTTTAATGCTCTTTCAAATAGTATTTAAACCCTAAATTATAAGAAACCCTTATGCCATATTTAACTGGCAGTGTCTTACTCTTTCTTGGGGGTATATAAAATAAAATAAGGGCTCATCTTAAAATCAATGGTATCTCCAAGTAGGTGAGATATAGTAGAGCCATTTTATTCTCTTGCTGTCTCTGATCTCTGGGCATTCTTGTGTTCTGCTCTCACTCTCTAGAACACTTTCTCTCTTTGCCTGGTTAACTCCTACTCCTCCTCTGGGTTTTAGCTTATTATCATTTCTAAGAAGCCTTCCTTAACCTCTCCACCCCCACCCTCAAACTACTGAGTTACCTAGGCTGTGTACATACCCAGCAGCCCATACTGCAACTCTCCCAAAAATTGTCATCCTTACTGTGACTGCTTGTATAATTTTCTGTGTCCCCCACAGGCTGAAAACTCCTTGAAAACAGGGAACTCTTCTGTATTGCTCACTTTGCCAGTCACAGTTGGCCCTGAAAGAATATTCATCAGTGAATAGGAAATGAATAAGGGTCTATCTTGCTTAGCATATAAGTAAATTCGTTCAACTTTGAATGGTGAAGCAACAAGAATTTTATCTCGCAGATGGGTAAACTGAGGCATAAGTAAGAGGAAGAGACTGGTTAGTGACCTAACCAAAGCTAAATTTCCTAAGGCCCCATGAAATAGTGACACCTGACATTTATTGGGCATTTACTGTGTGTCCGGCTGTATGTGTATAGTCCCACCTGACTCTTTCAATAACCATGTTAGGTGGGTATTATTAGTATCCTCATTTTATGGAGGGGAAAACTGAGATGCAGAGTAGTCAATACAATTTCCTAAGATAAGACAGCTAGTATGTGGCACAGCACAGATACCAACCCAAGCCAACTCCAGGGGACTTTCCAAAGCATTAGAAGTGGTGGTAAAATGAATGAGAATATTTAGCAATAGTAAACACTATTAGTTACTAGCAGATCTATTTTTAAGAATGTGCTTTCAAGCTGACCCAAGACAAATAGCTTTATTTCAATGGATATTGATACTAACAAAAACGATTAGCTGCAAGGCACTCTAACCCAAAATAGGAGCCCCTCAGTTTGACACAGCCAACTCTTCACGTGGCTAGAAAGTCCTGGGTTAAGAAATTAATCCATTTCTTCACTAGTTAAAAAAGGGCGATGCAATGTAAATGAATGCTTAAAATCCTCTGATAGGGCCTGTCGCTTTATCTCAGAGCAATTAACCGGTACACCAAGTGGGAGAAATCACCAACGATTATTATCTTAGGCCAAATATTGAATTCGAGGATGTCACTTAAACTCTAGTGTTTGTTCTACAAAATTCAAATAATGTCTGGCAAGGTGAAGGGCTCTTGATCCTCCTAAAAGCATAGAGTTTTAAATCCAGCCATGGGCTTTTTTCCCTTCCTGCTCTTGTCAGTGTTTGCCTTCGTGGGGAGAGGGAAGCCCAGACTTGTGTTGACCGAGTTTGACGGGTGGGGAAAAGTACATACCCGGAGGGGGGAATAGTGCTTAACAAGAAACAGGGCATCAGACTGACTCATTCTAAACAAGGCCTCCCTCACTGGTGCTTTGTTTCGACACTAGATCAGAGGCGCGTGCAGAGACTTGCTGAAGCTAAGCACTATCAGGAAAGCTCCAGCCTGGCTGTGCTCAGGAGGAGAACAAGATCCTCACCAGAAGGGTGTGAGCGCCATGGCTACTGAGACGAGATGATACCGGGGCTCCAGGGAGTAACCAGCCCTCACTCTTGAGGGTCACAGCGCTGCTGAAACTATTCATACTCATCCACACTTGGGAAATGCTTTTTAATTTTTTTTTTAACGTTTATTTATTTTTGAGAGACAGAGAGACAGAGTGTGAGCAGGGGAAGGGCAGAGAGAGAGGGAGACACAGAATCCGAAGCAGGCTCCAGGCTCTGAGCCATCAGCACAGAACCCGATGCGGGGCTCGAACTCACAGACTGTGAGATCATGACCTGAGCTGAAGTTGGCCGCTTAACCGACTGAGCCACCCAGGCGCCCCGGGAAATGCTTTTTAAATAGGCAGTGGTGCCCGTTTTCTTTTTCTTCTTTTTTTGTAGGGAGTGAAAGTCATTTTCAAGCAATGGCTCCAAAGCTGTATCTCTATTCCAAGGGATCCAATATTTTCAGGCTTCATGACTGCACTTGGAGCTGGATAAATTTGGGTGAATCTCTCAACCTCTTGAAGGTTGAGCTTCCTCACCTATAAAATGAAAATAATAACGTCCACATGCAAGGATTAAACGAGATAACAAGTACGCTCAGCATACAGTATGCTCAGTGAGACAGACAGAGCTCTTCTGTGACTCCTTTCATGAAGAGTACCCTCAGGTCATTCATTTTCTGATCCTCTGAAACCAATCAAACTTGGGGAGGAAGCTCTTCTACTAAAAGATTTTCTAAAAGATTGTTTTCCTGTGGCTTAGGAAATACCTCTTGTTCACACAGTTAGGATCCTCCCCCAATTTTTTTAATAGGTGGATAGAGATACAGAGTAATTTCATTCCCAATTAAGATGTATTCGTTCAATAAATATTTAAAGGCACCAGACTTTGAATAGCAGTCATACTTCCTCTTAAAGCACTTTTGGGGCACCTGGGTGGCTCAATCAGGTAAGCGTCTGACTTCAGCTCAGGTCATGATCTCGCAGTCCGTGAGTTTGAGCCCCGTGTCAGGCTCTGTGCTGACAGCTGGGAGCCTGGCGCCTGCTTCAGATTCTGTGTCTCCTTCTCTCTCTCCACTCCTCCCCAGCTCACACCCTGTCTCTTTTTCTCAAAAATAAACATTAAAAACATTTTTTAATGAATAAAATAAATCACTTTTAGTTTACATTGTTTGTTTGTTTGTTTGTTTTTTTTACCAAGATTCATCCATTTGATCCTTGGCCATACTCTGTGGGAATAGACAGGGATCCTTGTTTACCTGTTATAGGTGGCAGTGAAAGTCACAGAGAGGGGCAGCGTGAGTCCTATAAGATTAGAATCCTCAATATCAGACAGACCTGGGTGTGTGGCCTGAGTCTGGTACAAGCTACATATCTCTTTGAGAAAGTTACCATTTTGCATCTCACTTTCCTCATCTGTGAAATTGGAATAATACCCCTATGTCATAGAATTGTTGTGTGGATTCAGTGAAGTAGAGCATGTAAGGTAGTTATACATACAGTCCCTAACACATAGCTTCGCTCACTATCAGTTAGTGATCATCTGGTCATTATTATAGTCTTTATTATCATTCAAAGCCATCTAGACGAAATAGAAGAATTGGGACTAAAACCCTTGTTTGGTGAATTCCAGTCCAATATTTGTTGCCATGCCAATAGTTTCCAAACATTGCAAAGCATGGAAATCCGTCTTTGGGCAAAACAGCATTTTATGCATCGCACAAGTATGTGACACAGCAGAACAGGTCTTGTGAGAGCTGGAGGACAGGGCTGAAGTCTCTACTTCCCACTGCTGTAGACAAGATCTCTCCAAACCACCACTCCATTACTACCAAGTTGACTGCTTGCAGTCATCATTGCTTGAGTTCACCGGGGACTTGATCTCAGAGACCTAAGCGAGCATTTGGGCAGCACGGTTTCCATTTGCCTTGTTGTTAATATCATTTGTGCCTTCTCCCACTTGTCTTGCCCTGCTCCTCATTTCCTATCAATCCCTTGGTCCTCTAACTATCATCTTTTTTCTGGCTCACGAACTCCATCAATTGTTACCAGTTCCTGACTGCTTGCCAGGAAGGGAGACCTCCCATTTTGTTCTGCCAACTGGAATCTGTGTCCTCCTGGTTCATGGTGCTTCATTCACTTCCCTGTCGGTAGAAAGGGATTGTTTCTGCCCTGCTCCTCATCCCATGCAGACCTCATCACCCCTTTCTAGCTCCTTCCCTCACCTTTCAAGAGAGGAAGAGTTACTAATCTGACTGATCAAAATTCTAGATCATTTTTCATGTCACATTTTCTTTGGGATCAGATTACCACATGTTAAAGGTACAAACCCATTACCTTCTCCACGTGGCTGGGAGACTGTATCTCCATACGCATGCCTAAGCATGCTGGCCCTTGCCGCTGTATATTATTGAGCTGGTCAGAGGATTCCGACTCATCTCTTTGAGACTTAAAGCCCAACTTAGACTTCAAGCTAAAGTCAGCCCTTTCTCCAGAACTCCACATGGAGGATTATTGGATACTTTCAGGGCTAATTAGATTCCCATTTAGCTGTAATTCCTCCTCGACTCCATTTCCACTGGAAAACCAATTGGGAGGAAGAGTGACTGGTAGGGCAGATCTAAATTTTTCCAGGACCCTGGACTTAAAGTCATTAAAAATCACACCTCAGGGTACCTGGGCGGCTCAGTCAGTTAAGCATCTGGCTCTTGGTTTCAGCTTGGGTCACAATCTCACGGTTCATGAGTTTGAGCCCCACATTGGGCTCTGCGCTGACAGTGCAGGGCCTGCTTAGGATTCTCTCTCTCCTCCTCTCTCTGCCCTCCCCAACTGGCTTTCTCTGTCTTTCTCTGAAAAATGAAAAAATAAAAAATAAAAATAAAAACTTAAAAAAAAATTTAAAATCCCCCCTCAATTCCTAACACCTCTGTGATCTCCCTTTTTGATGCCTGGTCCCTCTCCTCTGCTCTTAGCCATTCACAGGTCCCTCACCTTACAGTCATCCTCTGGTGAAACGGACCATTGTGGACATCCCCGCCTCTGCTCCTCTGGGCGCTGAGCCCAGAATGCCTTTCCTGCCTTTCTTCTGTCTCAATCCTACTGTCCTTCAAGGCCGACCACAAATGCCTCCTCTATCTGAAGTCCTCCATCATCCTGTTGGAAAAAGTTCTCCCTCCTCTGGCTCCCATAGCACTTCCGGTTTCATTCAGTTATAGCCCTTACTTCTTTCTGCCTCTTATTCCAGAAAGTTGTTTGCAACAGTTCAGTCCTTCCCACAAGACAGGAAGTGACTCAAAACAAAGGAGCCTGGTTTAGTCATTTCTGATACCCTTTAGCCTCTACCTCTGTGCTTTGCAAAACGAGGCCTGCACATATTGCAATTTGGGAGTCCAATAACGTCCCAATAGACCTGATCAGAAGAACCATTTATGTTACTATATATATAATTAGTATAATAATACATATTAGAATAGTGCATCTGTTGTTTGCAAAGGACAATTGCATGTGTGTGTGTGTGTGTGTGTGTGTGTGTGTCGCTCGACCAGTACATGGACTGCTGGTCAGGTTGAATTGTTAAAGAACCCACTATTAGAAATTCTAGGGGCATCGGACATCTTGTGGGCCTCTGAAGCATAAACGGAAAACACTTTGCCAGGAGCAGGAAGGGACTCATCTTTGGCCTGCTTGTGAGTTCACTTATTTTCCTGTTTTCTTCTCCTTTTTAGTGACAAACAAGCTACCTTGTGTGTTTCCCTTCTCTGCTACCAGAATGCATGGTCCATGAGCTCTAAGTGTTGGTCCGAACACTGACACTTAGGAAGTACTGGCCATCAAGTCTGGGGCTGGGTTCCTGAGTCATGCTAAGGGATTCCAACCCCTCGGGCCAACAGTCAGACCTTATTATGAGTTCCTGCTTCTTTCAGAAGATCTGGTGGGGCTTCTAGGAGGCAGTGGAAAGAGCACAGAGTGTGGAGACTGATGATTCCATTCCAGTTTTAGCCCGGTCACTGGCTTCTTATACAACCTTGTGCAAGTTGCTTAACTTCTCCAAACCTCAGTTTCTTCATCAGTAAACTACGACTGGTGAGGCTTAAATGGGTTCTTCTGAAAAGGCAGGTATGGAAGTAGACTCTGGCTCTCTGGAGAATAAGGCACTGTGGTTCTCATATGTCAAACGACTTTGTCTGCTAAAGGGATGAGTGTGTCTCCCCACAGACAAAGCCCACTTTGGGGTGAAAGGTAACTAATCACTACTAACAGACAGCTGGAAAGAAGAGATCAGTATCTAAGTCTCCTCTCAGGAGACTCACCAAAAACAAAAGCTTAATAACTGGAAAATATGCCCTTTTGTAAATAAGCCGTTGCTTTTTTTCCCCCTCTTCTCCAAGACTCTGTCTCATCATTAGATTGTCTCTAAGGATAGAAACTCCAAGCAAAAAGAGCCCTGCCTCTGGGTACCTTTGGAGAGACTGGCATGTTGCTGTTGGCTTCCCTGCCAAGGATTTTTTTGTCAAGTTCAGTTAAGGAGGCCCAAGACAATGAAGCCATGTTACTACCTAACATTTCCTCACTTGCTGTATGCAGACAGTCTGCGGAGCCAGCAGCCCACAGCTGCGTTTTCAACCTCACATCGCCCTCATTAATTAGGGAATTATGAGCCTATTGCTCAGCCTGGATAGGCTTCTGCAGCCTGAGATGGCGACAGGTTGTCCTGCAGGAGCGGCACCCAGCATCTGGGCACTGCTAATTGGAGGAAGAAGAGAGAGTGTTGTGGGGATGGGTAAAAAGGTGGCTGAGAGAATAGAAAGCGAGCTTTATGCACGAGGACTAACCTTTGGCTTCTATTCGCTAATCAAGTTCAAAGTGGCCCTCAAGTTTGGTTTGTGTACTCAGAAAAAAACTGGCTCCCAAATTACCAGTATACAGCACATTTCAGATCGAACGCCACGTGAAGTGTCCCTGGATATGTGAGCTAAAATTATAGCCACTTCCACTGAAATAGCATTTATTTCCTGATTGTAAGGTGGCCCAATAATCCTGATCAGAAAGGTGTAAAGAAACAGCTACCAAAGCCCATGGCAGTTCTAAGGGAGAAAAGAAGGCTATCTCATGTTCTAAGTTTTGCTTCATAAGACTCCGTCCTTGGAAAGCTCTAATGGGAAGCAGGAGAATTGAACTAGAAAATGACCTCAGTCTTTCTAGTTTTACTCTCTGGAAATAGAAGTGTCTGTTTACATGATTGTAATGGCAAGCAAATCACATCCTCAAACCAGGTGGCTCTGTATGACTAGAATCTAACAAAACATGATGGAGTAGAATCAGTATCAAAATATTCATGAAGTTTTAGAAGATTACCATAAACAGGAAAAACTTTTATTGCCATAAGAGAAGAGATCGTTCTTGTTTTTGGCACATAATAGATCTAAAATGTCTTTGTGAGTACCTAATAGAACAAAAGCCTGCAATACCAGACACCTGATGAGCACAGAAGAACCCGAAGTTCTGGATTCCGATTCTGGCTCCAGCTGGTTACTAGCCAGCTGTGAAACTTTGGACTACTCCCCTGCCCGTCCAGTCTTCTTCCCCTTCTTCATCTGCAAACAGATAGTAATGACATCTGGCCTGACTTCTTCCGGGGCTGGTGATTTCTAACAGAGGATGGATGGGAAACTTATTTGCCAACGCAAAGCAGGAGTATGATGGCAAAGATTCTATTCTAGGGAAGAGCTTCAAACGTTGCACCGTTGTGGTCATTGTTGTAGTTCTCCTTAGAAGGAGAAGTCTTTAGAGCTCTTTGTTTCAAAATGTGTTTTTTAAAACAAATTGTTTGATTTTGTTCCTTTTTGTAATGTCTGGTGGGATGGGGCAGATTTATACTTAAGAGTTCCATCCCAAACATGATTTACAAAGACAATTAAGGAATACCATTCTTTAAAAATATTATTTTAAAAATAAAAATAAACGAAATGTTAGCCTCATAAAGTAAGATGAATAAGCATGATATGAAGTAGTGCACATACCAAGTGACAATTTAACTCAAGACATCAGATCGAGTGTCTAGAAAGTAAGCTCAGCGCACGGTGTCACACTTGAAAGAGCATAGACATGAATATATTTATCTATTCCTAGAATAATTGAGAATCTTAACATTTACATGAGAAATCACCTTTCTATGGAGTCACAGAATTTAATATTGTCTTTACAACTAGAAAACAAAAAAAGAAAAAAAGCTACTAAAACCCAATTATGAAAGGCATGCCGAGTGAAAGAAACCAGTCTTAAAAGTTACACAGAGTCTGCTTCCATTTATGTGACATTCTCAAAAAGACAAACTACAGATCTTCCTTGATTTAGGATGGGGTTACTTCCCGAAAAAACCCATTGCAAGTTGAAGATATCGTAGGTCAAAAATGCACTTTAATCCACCTACCTACCAAACATCATAGCTTTGACTAGCCTAATTTTAACACACTCAGAACAGTTACGTTAGCCTACAGTTCGACACAGTCATCTAGTACAAAGCTTATTTTATAAGAAAGTGTGGAATATCTCGGGTAATTTATTGAATACTACACAGAAAATGAAAAACAGAGAAGTTGTATGGGTACAGGATGGTTGTAACTAAATTCATGGCTTACCCTCATGATCACGTGGCTGACTAGTTGTTGAGGCTCACTGTCCTGCCCAGCGTCACCAGAGAGGATCGTACTGCGTATCACTAGCCTAGGAAAATATCCAAATTCAAAATTCAAAGTACAGTTTCTACTGAACGTCTTGCTTTCCCACCATTATAAAGTCAAAAATTCATAAGTCAAAGCATCAAAAGTTGGGGACCATCTATAAGGTGACAGACAATAGATCAGTGATCACCAGGGATTCAGGATTGGGGGCAGCATGTGCCTATAGAGAAACAGCACGAGAAAGCTTTTTATGATGACTGAATGGTATTGCATCCTCACTGTGATGGTAAGTCATAAATCTGTACGTGTGTTAAAATTCATAGGACTGTACAGCAAAAATAAGTCCATTTTACTGTATATCATTTGAAAATACAATTTTTTCAAGGGGAGAAAAGAAACAGGTCACATCACGGAATTAATGCAGCAGAGTGCAGGCGCTGTCGTCCGAAATATCATATTTACAAAGGTTTATGTAAACAAGCTTTATAGCAGCACACAAGTCACTTCAGGCTTTGATTACGATGACGATTCTCATCCCACAAGTCTGGAACAGGGCCTGAGTTCCTGCATTTCTGTAAAGCTCCCAAGTGATGCCCTTGCTTCTGTGTCTGCAGACACCACTGTAGAATGTGCAAGCTTTCTAGAATTTAGCTCATTTGGAGCAATTACAGAAATTATGTGACATCACACCAACTGTCCCATCCCTTGCCCATGGCAGAGGTCACTAGTTGTGATCTACACACATATTCCTCCTGAGCCGAGATACAACCACTGGACAGAGCTCGAGGCAGGGCAGATGCTACTCCCCAGGAAGAATTATGTGAGATGACACCTATTGGTCACCCTCGAGCGTAAGTGCTAAGGTGAGTCCCATCACATCACAAAGAAATCCCACCTCCTGTCTCAGGCCTTAGCCGTCCTCGCTCTGAAACTCTGTGTCCTAGACAAATTAGCAGTTAATTATAGATGTATCTTTCCTTCCAGCAGAGATAAGCAAGCTTGTCTTTCCACCCAGGCTGTAAACGGCTTGAGGGCAGAGACGTATCATTTACTTCTCTCAGTAACACCTTAATATCCTTTGAGCCTCAGTTTCTTCATCTACACAATAAGGATAATTATATGATCTCATAAGGTTGTTGTGAGAATTAATAAGAAATAAATGTGAAACACTTAAAATAATGCCCTGCAAAGAGGAAGACTCAGTAATTGGACACTGTTATCATTACCCCCAATAACGCCCAACACACTCTCACGCCCACGGCAAATGTTCAAAAGCTACTGGCATAGGGAACACAAGAGGCAGAGTTGTACGAGCGCTGAATTGGGAGCCAGACAATAGAGGCCACGATACAGACCTGTCCCTTGGTCTGAAAACTTGGATAAATTATTTTTATGATTCATTTCAGTCCTGATATTTTGGATATTGATAACATGACAATAACACTCCTTCACAGCATTATGGTATTTTTTTTAAAAAAAGATCTGTGTAGGATCCTAAGAATCCAGTTGAGACCAAAAGAAAAGCCTTATGTAATACTTCCAAAATCCATTTTAAGCAAAAATTCAGGTCTCCGTTTTCACGGAGTTATTGGTTTTCTACCACTGGAGGGCGTGCAGTGTTTGGTTGTAAAATATCCTCCCGGGTTTTCGGCTCTCTTGCTCGCCACTTCAATTTCAATCAAATTAGAATCAGAGAATCAAAGAAACCATCTCCTTCATTTGATAGAGTTAACAGATGAAGTGCGGCGCCAAGAGATTATGTGAATTGGCAAAATCAACAGAGAAAATTTCACTTCTTCAGCCTGGTGCCATTTCTATTACCTTTCCCCTCCTTTAATCTTGACCCCATGCAGACCTTCACACCTCAACCTCTCAACTCAGTTTTGAGCCTATCTCTTCTCCTTACACCTGCACATGGCTTCTCCAACTCCCTTTGTCTTTTTCTCAAATCTCCAGCAGAAAGTACATTTTGGTCCTTTCGAATATGTTCTAGTATGCTGAGTGGATTTAGTTCATAGACAGACAGAAGCCATTTACTGTGGCCTAAATGATCTGTTTCTTTCTTAATCTGGGATATGAATGGTGCAAAAGATGGAAGAATGATATTTTCCAGCCAGCCAGTTTTTACTGAATCTCTATTGTCCACTAAACACAAGGTATGGGGGAGTACCAGGAAAATGAGACATAGTCCCATCCTTTAAAAAGCTCCCAAACTAATTAGGGTGATAATATGGAATGGGAGGGAAGGAATGCAGAGAATGACGAATGTTGAAGGAACTTTCAAAATAAAATATTAGAAATAGAGATTTCTTCTCTATTGCTAGATGTGACCAATTGACGACAGTTATATTGAAAGCAATTGGGAGGTCTCTTCCTAACTTAAAATGAGTGTTGTGATCAATTATTCATGTTTGCCATGGGCACAGAATGGAATAGGATACGCAAGTACTCACCAACTCTGATTTGCAATCCAGTCCTCACTTTTATTCTTTTTTTTTTTTTTTTCATTTGGGGAAACTAAAGCTGGGAGAAGGAAAAGGACCTGGTCAAGGTCATTCAGCTCAGTGACAAGGAGTAAGTTTTCAGACCATGAAAACCTTGAGACAGATCAATACAGGAGTGGAGAGTAGATGGAAGACAAGCATCCGCATGCTTTGTGTTCTGAAAGCTCTGGCTAGTTCCCCAAACTGGCTGGTTCTCCTAGCTGGTTCAGCAAGCTATTCTGGCACAGTAGGTCTCTTCTTCTAAAGATAACCCATGATTTATTCTTTTTTCAGTTTTTTTCATGGGCAGTCATTGCTACCTATAAAAGAATATATGCAATACACACAATTAATAAAGCTTAAAGTAGGATAAACACCCATAATCTGCCCCTTAATTTAAGAAATAGAAGGTATTTCTGTGTTCATCACTCATGATGCCTCTCTCTCTTCCTACCAAGAGAAATCTACTATCTTCGATTTTCCTTTTTTTCCTCATTCCCTTAGTTTCTCTTCAGAGCATTACTGTATACGTACACATCCTAAGATATTGCCTATTTTGTTGTTTCACTTGTTTTTAAGTGCCATGCAAATGGAATCATGCAGTTTGTATTCTTCTGCAGTTTGATTTTTCACTTACATGATATTTTAAAGATTTCCAGAATTGTAGACCACTCGTCTTCACCACTGTATAGTATTCTATTGTGTGGATGTACTACAATTTATTTATCCATTCTATTGTTGATTAATACTTGAATAATCTCCAGATATTCATTTCATTGAATAATTTCATTGTTGTTGAGAATAATTCTACCATGAACATTTTTTGCATGTTCCCTGCTACAAGCATTGAACAATTTCTCTAGAGCAGTAATTCTCAATCAGGGTCAGTTTGCCTCTTAGGTGACATTTGGCGATCTCTGGATACCTTTTTTGTTGTTGTCACACCAGGCAAATGGGTAGAAGAAGTGGAGGCAGAAAGCTCACACTGGCTAGTGGATGAGAGTTAAGAATGACAATAAGCAGCCTAAAATGCACAGTACAGCTCTGAACAAAAAAAGAATCATCCAGCCCAAAATTAATACCAAGGTTGAAAAAAAAAAAAAACCTATTCTAAGGGGATATACTTAGAGTGAAGTTGCTGAATTATAAATGTGCTTATCTTTAAATTTCAAGATAGCATCAGATGGTTCACTAAAGCAATTGCACCAATTTCTCCACCAATCAGCAGTTTCTATGCCTCATTGACCACTGAGTGTGGAGCTTGATCCCATAACACTGGGATCATGATCTGAGCTGAAATCAAGAGTCAGATGCTCAACTCACTGAGCCACCCAGGCAACCCTCATACTCAACACCTAATGCAACACTTGGTAGTCACATTTTTTTAATATTGGACAATCTAGCTGGAATACAATAGATAGCATGTAGTATTGACTATTAATGAGATTGAGTATGACTGTTGGTCGTTTGTTCATTTTCTGTGAATTGCTTGTTCATGTAATTTGCCCATTTTTCGTTTAACTGTTTGCATTAATGATATAGCTTTGCAGAGGTTATTTTCTATATGAATCCTTTGATAGTTTACTATGTCACAAATATCTTTTCCCAATTAGAAGTCTGTCTTTTTTAAATGGGTCCTTTTATGAACCTAAGTTAATTTTAATGTGGTTGAATGTATCTCTTTTCTTTTACTTTAAGTACTTTTTGAGTCTTATTTATTTAAGAAATCCTTTTCTCCCCTGTGTCATATGGATGTTCCTATGTTTTCTTCTAACATTTGAAGGTTTTACTTTTTTACATTTAATGTCATCTGGAATTTATTTGGCCTCTGGTATAGGTGTTATGGAATTTTTTAGAACTATCCTATAATCTCCTTTTTCCAAGTCAATCAAAAATGCTTTCCCTTAGAACAGCCAAAGTCTTAACCATAGACTTTACCTGAGGACTTTAGGATAAGAAGAATTTGAGTAGCCTCCTCCCCTACTCAGTTGGAGGCCTCATTAAATCAGCGCACTATAAGGAATGAGAACACTGACTCCAGCTCACCTCTGGAACTTTCCCATGACCTTTTTAGTTCTTTGGTTCCTCTCTAAACCCTTCAAGTTCACCGTCTCTCTCTCCATTATGGCAAATGTGCTCATGTCAAAGTGCTAGAGACTTACCTCTCCAAACCAAAATATCCTGCTTTCTTAGAGGGCTCTAGGAAGAGAAAGAAAAAATTATTTATAAATGTCAGAACCCTAGGCATGGATGGAGACACTGAGTAGATGTCAGGAGGGTTAACTCAGACCCACTCCAGAAAAAGTAGAGGCAGCTGCCTACTTGTAAGGAGGGAAGCCCATCTCTCCACATGCCTTATGACTGCAAAAGAGGCTGTGACAACCGAGCCTACAGCCCCAGCTGTCCAGTTCTCAGTGGTTTGCAGTAGTAGCCAGAAGCGATGGAACTGAGGAAAGTGCTGAGTGTATGCTGGAATCAGTAGAACAGGCTCCAAAGAGCCAACTTTGCACAATCTTTCCCCACTTGCTTTCAGTGACATTCCCTCGGCAGCTTGAAATTAACCATTGTGGGAGAATTTGCAGCACACAATCGGTAAATGCTAAACTCCAGGCTTCTCCCTCCCACCCAGAGCCAAGTTATTAATCGTTTACCAGCACACCGCTGAATGCACACCGCTAAAGCAACCCTACTCAGTTGTGACCCTGGGTTGCCAGATCCCCAGTGATTATCTCTGCCCCTGGGACAACCCCAAGTCCAAGTCAGTGTGTGGGTCTCTAGTCAGCCTTAGTCCCTTCAGGGAACAAAAGAGAGCCATATTTTTCCCCGGAGCAAGTAGCACCCAGCTTTCAAGCCCTGTGTTTTCTGTGTGTCTACTTACAAGGCGGGGATAACTATGGAATCCTGCCCTGGACCTTTCTTCCTTTAGCTCTGTGGTACCATGATGAATTATGCCTGGAGCTTGGATTATTACCTCAGAAGAGGAGGTGGTTATACTGGGCTGTACTCAACAGTGGTGTGTTTGTTTGTTTATTTGTTTTGAAGGGAGCTTGTTCAAACAACTGTATGTTGTCAGGGAGAGTATCTAGGACAGAAGAGATTCTCTGGCTTAGCCACTAACTCTGTGTACAATCTTGGGGAATCCAATTTTCCAATATCCGATTTTCTCAGCTGTCAGGTGTGATTAGACTGTTAGATTAATGATTTCCCAATTATTTTTGGCATTGAAACCCTTTTATGATATGCAACCTTGGGTCTAATTCCAATATATATGAGAGATGAGTGGGAGGGGGTCCCATGGCTAACGGTAAAATTGAATTCAAGGCTTTCCACTTGAGGACAGGAGAGGAAAGAAATCTAAAAGGATGATTGTAAACACTGGAAATGTAACAAGATGCAAAAATTGTTTTCCGGAATTCTTTCTGGCAATACAACATGTTATTGGAAAAAAAACTATATGGAAACCACAGGAGATGGGAGTGAGACCTCCCTCACCACAAGGTATACTTCTCTTAAATTAAGGATTTACACACAAAAATAAATTCAAAATGGATGAAGATCTAAATGTGAGACAGGAAAATATCAAAATCCTAGAGGTTGCTGCCTCTTTGACCTTGGCTGGAGCAATTTCTTACTAGACACATCACCAAAGGTAAGGGAAACAATAGCAAAAATGAACTATTGGGACTTCATCAAGATAAAAGGCTTCTACACAGCAAAGGAAACAATCAACAAAACTGAAAGGTAGCCTATGGAATGAGAGAAGATACTTGCAAGTGACATATCTGATAGAGGATTAGTATCCAAAATCTATAAAGAACTTATCAGACTCTACACCCAAAAAACAAATAATCCAGTTAAGAAATGGGCAGAAGACATGAATAGACACTTTCCCAGAGAAGACATTCAGGTGGCTAACAGGTACATAAAAAGATGCTCCATATCACTCCTCATCAGGGAAATACTAATCAAAACCACATTGAGATAGCACCTCACGCCTGTTAGAATGGCTAAAATTAACAACACAAGAAACAACAGGTGTTGGTGAGGATGCAGAGAAAGGGAAACCCTCTTGCACTGTTGGTGGGAATGCAATCTGGCACAGCCTCTGGAAAACAGTGTGGAGGTTCCTCAAAAAGTTAAAAATAGAATTACCCTATGATCTATTTATTGCACTTCTAGGTTTTTACCCAAAGGATACAAAAATACATATTCAAAGGGGTACATGCATCCCGATGTTATAGCAGCATTATCAACAATAGCTAAACTATGGAGAGAACCCAAATGTTTATCAACAGATGAATGGATAAAGAAGATGTGGTAAATATAAACAATGGAATATTACTCAGCCATCAAAAAGAATGAAACCTTGCCATTTGCAATGACATGAATGGAGCTAGAGTGTATCATGTAAAGCAAAATCTGTCAGTCAGAGAAAGAAAAATACCATATGATTTCATTCATATGTGGAATTTAAGAAGCAAAACAGAAGAACATATGAGAAGGGAAAAGCAGAGAGAGCGGGGGAAACAAACCATAGGAGACTTTTGATGATAGAGAACAAACTGAGTGTTGATGGAGGGAGGTAGGTGGGGGGTGGCTAAATGGGTGGTGGGCATTAAGGAGGACACTTGCATTGAGCACTGGGTATTATATGTAAGTGATGAATCACTAAATTCTACTCCTGAAAACAATATTACACTATATGTTAGCTAACTAGAATTTAAATAAAAATTTGGAAAATAAAAATTAAAAAATTGATTAGTTTATAAAACTAATTAATTAAGGGTTTTAAATTGCAAAACTACTTCCTAAACTGTATAGGGCCTGTGACATTGGGTCTACTTTGGCTGAGCCACTTTGTAAATTTGGCGCCAGAGCTGAATTGCTTGTAATAACAGAGAAGAGGCTAAATATCATAACCTCCTATGTTGTCCAAAAGGCAAGGCTCTCTTTCATCTCTAAATGGTGAACAAAAATGTAAAGATATTTTCTTTAAATTTTTTTTAATGTTTATTTATTTTTGAGAGACATAGAGACAGAGTATGAGCAGGGGAAGGGCAGAGAGAGAGGGAGACACAGAATCCGAAGCAGGCTCCAGGCTCTGAGCTGTCAGCACAGAGCCCGACACGGGGCTCGAACTCACAGACCGTGAGATCATGACCTGAGCCGAAGTCGGCCGCTCAACCAACTGAGCCACCCAGGCGCCCCAAGATATTCTCTTTAAAGGACTGCAACATTATCGGTCTGTCCAGGATGCCCCAGACCTTGATCAAGCCCTGGTTGAAAGGAAGGCCAGAGACCTATGGACCTCCACCTGTCCAGTCCTCTGCTGGCCCTGACCAGCCCTGCTCTCCTTCATCTGAACTCTGTGGCTTTATAGATTCTATGTTGAAAAGACTGGACACTAAGTCTTCCCCAGATCAGATGCTCTATTTCAGCTCCTCCCTAGCTCAAGCTACCATACCTTTTTTCTTGCCTGGATTTCCACGGCAATAGCTTCCTAATAGATTTCCATGTCCATGCTCTCTGTACCTCAATCCATTCTCCTCATTCTCCTCCTTATGTTCTTTTAATTCAAACCATAGCATTCCTTTGCTCAAATCCCTCAAGGGCCTCCCGTTGCACTTAGAACAAAAATCCAAGACCCTTATCATTGGCCTTCAAGCCCCTGATCAATCTATTCCCTGCTTATTTCTCCAAACATGTTGTCTACGATTCTCCTCCCCCTCACTAAGTTCCAGCCACATGGACTTTCTTTTCCTTCCTCAAACTTGCTGAGGTCTTTGTAGTTGCAGCTTTGTGAGCCCGGTATGTTCCCTCCCCAGATCTGTATGGCCGCCTCCTTCTTATCTCACTACAAACATCATCTTCTCAGAGAGATCTTCCTTGATCACACAGTAAAATTCCATCCATTTCAAATACAGGCATTCTTCCCCGACAAGGCATTCTCTATTACAACATTCTGCTATGTTTTTCTTCCCACTCCTTATCACTAACTGAAATTGTATAATTTTCTGTTTGCTTGTTCATTTTCTGTGCTTTCTTCTAGGATGTTAACACCATGAGGTCAGGGACTCTGTCTGCTTCACTCTAACCTGTGTCTCTAGCACCCAGCATAATGCCTGGCATATGGTAGACACTCAATAAATATTTGTTGAACAAATGAATTAATTTAATTTGCTGTTGAATGTCTTGATGTAAATGGTGGCACCAGACTCCAACATTCAGGCCTGTCTTGGATGCTCATAAAAGCTACATTTTCTTATTTTTCTGTGTTCCAATGGAAGGGTTCTGCTTGGTATTTGTACTCTTATCTCCAGAGGGAAATGTTAACTTCACCCTGAACTGACCATAAGTTCAAAGGAACTCAAATTCTCTGCACAATAAATAAAACCGCCCATGGCCTTAACTCTTTTCCTTCCCACATGGGTAATTTTCCTGACTTGAAAGATGCTGGGAAAAAGTCTGGGACCTAATCAGACAAACCATGTTGTCGTCCACAAATAAAGCTATGCTACAGGGAGAGTTCCAGCATGTGGTCTCATTCACTCACTCCAGTGCTGGCTCTCTCTCTGTGAGCTGTGCCTTATTCTCTCTGTCTCTCCAACTCCAACGTGTATTCCTCTGATTCGCTGCAGCGATTGCCAAACATCTCTTAATCTCTTTGGATATAATCTCCTGTTCTGTTTTAGTCTTCAGGGTTTTTTTTTTTTTTTTTTCAAACTCAAAGGAAGCCTAAATTGGGCAGAGCAGATTTGCTGAGCCTATTTTCAAATTCACCTGAAGGGAAATCTTGGTATCAATCACATAAGAAGATGATACTCTCCTTCCTTCATTCTTAAAGAATCTCAGTTCCGGGTCTGAATCCCAAAAACACAATCTGGCCTTCAAAACCCCCTGTTGGATCTGTTCTCAAAAGAGTCTGTTACGTGACAATGAAAAAAGTGCCTAATAATTCTGTCGTGACCATAAAGACAATCTACTCTCCCCCGTCTACACAGCTCTAGGTTCTGCAAAGAATGTTCCCTGAATTAACTCCCTTCCTTAATTACGATGCATGCTGCCCCTAAGAAATTTGTGTTCTGTGTGGGTTATCAACTAGATTTCTTTTCTTTTTAACGTTTTTTTTTTTTTTTTTATTTTTGAGAGACATAGAGATAGAGCATGAGCAAGGGAAGGGCAGAGAGAGAGGGAGACAGAATCTGAAGCAGGCTCCAGGCCCTGAGCCGTCACCATAGAGCCGGATGCGGGGCTCAAACTCACAGACCGCGAGATCATGACCTGAGCTGAAGTCAGCCGCCTAACCGACTGAGCCACCCAGGCGCCCGACTAGATTTCAATTGGATAAGGAGTTCTGACTTTTCCTCAAGTCCTGCCCCCACCATATTAATAACCTAGCCATTTTATTTGTTTTTTAATGTTTATTTATTTTTGAGAATGAGAAAGACAGAGCACGAGTGCGGGAGGAGCAGAGAGAGGGGGAGACACAGAATCCAAAGCAGGCTCTAGGCTCTGAGCTATGAGCACAGACTCCAACGTGGGGCTTGAATGTACAAACCGTGAGATCATGACCTGAGCTGGAGTCAGAAGTTTAACTGACTGAGCCACCCAGGTGCTCCCCTAGCCATTTTAAAAAGTAATTTAAAACAGCTTTTGTGCTCTACAAGCTAAGAGAAAACTCTAAATATTTCCCCAGTATATGTCCTGAGACCTTTCCAAATCTCTCATTTTGAGACTACTCATGGCATATGATTTTCCCTGGTAAATGTATATTTCACCTTTTAATACAATCCTTATCTTACTTGATCCCAACTGATATAACTGACCACTCCCTCCTTTTTGATATATTCTTCCTTTAGTGTCCATTCTGGTAGCTTCCTCTCAGTTTCCTTTGTTGGTTCTACCTTCTCTATTAGACTGGTAGTATTGAAAACCTCAAAACACAGTGCTGAGTCTTTTTCTTCCCATTCGACATTTTAATCACAAGGGTTTTTATTCATTCCCAATGCTTCAAAGACCATCCATATGTCAGTGAGTCTCATATTTATATCTCTATTTCAGATAGCTTCTTTGACCCCCTAATCCATTCCTCTAGCTGCTTATTACATGCCACTGCTTGGATATCTGCTTAATGTATCCATATTGAACAACTGATTATCTCCTTCAAGCTTTTACTCGGGCAGTCTTCTCTATTTCAACAAATGTCACCATTATCTCTCCAGTTGCTCAAGCCAGGAAACCTGAGTCATCCTTGACTCTTATTTCTCCCTCAACTCCCACAACTGATCCATCACCAAATCCCATAATTCCAAAGTATTTCTAAAATCCATTCACTTTTCTCCATCGCCGTTGCCACCACCCAAGTCTAAGATGCCATGGCCTCTTCAGGTGCCTTCCAATGCATTAACTATATAAATAGTAATTACAAAAAGCAGCCATGATTATTCTTTAAAATTATACATCAGCTTCTGTCACTCTCTGGCTCGAATCTCTTTGGACTATAAGAAAACCCCAGATCTTTTGCAGGGCTCACAAAGCACATAATGCTCTGGTCGTGACACCTCTCCTGCCTCATCTGCCACTCTCTGTCACTCACTTTGACCAGCCACACTGTCGTTTCTGTTCCTTGAAAGGTATCAAAATAATACAGAGAAATCTTAATGAACTGGAATGTCCTGGGTAAACTTAGGAATAAGCAAAACAAGTTTTTCCTTTGTTTTTGGTTGAAAGTCTTTCTAAAAGCATGCATCTACCATGGGGCTCTGCAAGTCAACGTTAGCAAAACTGACAGTAATGTTCTTTGTAAACTGAAAATCTGACGGATCATTGGCATTGTTTTTCACCAGTAACAACTCCACCAGTTACTGTTCAGGGTAGTGGGAGAAGATGAAAAATATACAGAAATGAATCTTCAGTGTTTTCACAAAATTCACCAGGATAGGCTGTTTGCTATTACTGGTACTGTATTTTTGAGGGAAATTATGCTATTTACCTAGCAGTCTACTAACTGGCCTCTTGCTCTTCACAGTATAGAGAGAGATTCTCGGTTAACACGTGTCATTCATCAATCCCACTCAGTCAAGATCTCCTTCATCTGTACATGTATGAGAACTTGTGCAAGCAGCTCTGCGTCATAGGAAAGTTATTTGAATTTTCTAGGCATCAGTTTCCTTATCTGTGAAAAGGGATGATAAAATCAAGGTTGTTGTTAAGTCTATATGAAAGCATTTCAAACAGTAAGTCCTTAAGTTGATATTCATTATTAGCAAGCAGGGAGGGGATATTCACAAGGAAATCTCTCTCTTTATATTTTACCTCCTTTTCTCCCAAACCAAGACTATCTCACTTTGCTAGTACCAATTGTTAATATTTTAGGTTCATAAGTACTATATAAATTCCTTTCCTAGAAGTATCGTTATACTTTCCAAAACAGACAGTCCAGGGTTAGGCAGTGGTTAGAAAGGCCCTGTTCATGTCACAATGGCCATGCTTTGGCGCCTTGCAAATTCCTCTTTCTGGACATAGATGCTTTTGAAACAGTACGTTGTTATCTCAAGGCCTTGCCCCTGTGTTTTAGATAGATAAGCTGGGACTTTTCATTAATCTTCTTTCCCACTCATGGTAAACACCATCTCTCTCAGAGTATGCCTTGTCTCGCTTGTAGGGCTCCAAACAAGTCAGATGTCCAAACAGAAGGCTCCTGACACTGCCATGAAGAACGATGGCTCTGGGAGTGGTTTTCTATGTTACACCAGATTTGAAGGCCAAAGGGTCAGCTTGGGCGACTCAAGTCCTCCATCAATAATTCCAGCCAGCACAGAATCATCAATTTCCTTCATCTCAACCAAGACCTATGATCACTCCATTGGAGGCTGAGCCAATGGCCCTGGATAATCTAACATTCTTTCCCTTACTAGATTAGCCTCAAATAGAACATAGTGGGCCTATCCAAAGCCAGCAGGATTTAAAGAAATTTGGAGAGTTTTTAGCTGTACATAGAAGACAACACCTTCTTGGTATGGGAGATAAAAATGCAAGGGAACGGTAGATCTCTTTGGGAAATTTTATTGAATATTTTTAAGGAGATATAGGGATATAGGGATTCAAATGTCTAATGCAGGAACAGAAAATCATATGGATATTCCTTTAAGTTCCATAATTAAGTTATACCTCAAATCTTTATAAACAATTTAGTTATAAAACAATCTAATGTAAAACATGGCCATTCCATTTCTATAAACAAGAGATTTCTGCTAGCAAATTATAGGTTGCTGACCAAACACAATGCTCACTGCATCGGAAATTCTTGTGTAATAATGCTTATGTCACTTTTGTTTTTATTAATATTCATTTTTAAACAAAAAAAATCAATAAAACTCCTGGTCAGTGTGTAAGATACTGTAAGACCAATTAATAAAAATTATATGTACCAAAAGAGTCATGGATATACCTACCTGGTTTCAGTTACTAAGGGGCAAATGTACACATGTGAAACAAACAAACAAAAATAATCTATAGCTCCAGAATAACTGCAATGAGAGATACTTAAAGAAAGCTACGGGTGCGTGGGTGACTGCGTCAGTTCAGCACTGGACTCTTGACCTCAGCTCAAGTCATGATCCTGCGGTTGGTGAGTTCGAGCCCCATATCAGGCTCTGTGCTGACAGCACGGAGCCTGCTTGGGATTCTCTGTCTCCTGTCTCTCTGCCCTTACCCTACTAGTGCTTTCTCTCTCCCTCTCAAAAATAAATAAACTTAAAAAATAATAAAAATAAAAATAAAGGAAACCAGTTGTCAACTGCTCACCAACACTGGTACAATACAAACTACCTCGGCATTCATTCTGAATTGGTTACAATGTGAAAGAGATGTGATATGTCACCAGGAGAGTTCTATCCTGACAACAGATTACTGGGTCACTGAATCTTGCGTGTGTGCCTCATTTTGCTATAGTAAAGTAATCTAAAAGGGAACCTTTTTTTAAAGGTTAGAAGGAATCTTCTTTTTACCTTTCAAAAAACTTCCATATCTGTTATTTTATGTTGCCTTCCCTCCAGGATCCAGGCAGAGACCTGCCTGTGAACTGAAAGATAAGAATGAGGCTCCAGGTTTTATTCGGAGGGACCTACTCTAGTCACATGTTGTGTTGGAGGTCGGAGTTTTGTGGCTCTTGAACTGCCTTCTACATGATCCCAAAGAATGCAAGATAAACACTCAGACACCAGAACGTAATATAATTCTGGGATTGCTCATATCATAATGTGAGCAACGTAATCATGTTGTTTCTAACAGTTCAAGCAGAGAGGCAAAAAGAAAAAAAAAATACTCAAAGGAGCCTTTGCCTCAGAAAAGGACTTGAAAACCTGTGCTTGATCTTCCAATTTCCCTTCTTTCTCCCATCACCTTTTTCTCTCCTTTCCTTCCTTTGATTTGCCCTTTCTCCATGAATATCCATATCTTTAAACTTGTTACATTTTCAAATATAACAAGCTTTGAAGAACTGAATTGGTGTGTTGATTTATCCTTAATCAGAATTCAATGTATAATATTTAATTTCCTGAGACAAAGTCTGACTATTATTATTATTCATTTAATATTTTAAACTGATGAATTTGAAATATAGAAAAATATGAGTGTTTTTATTTTTTAAAAATCTAAATCAATAAGTTTTTCCCAAAATCAGTCTCCATTTTTTTCTAGGTCCCAGAGCAGGAAAAAAAAAAAGAATAAGCAATTAATTTTGCATTATGAGGTCAACAGCATTCTGTTTTATCCTTAAGCTCCTCCTTGTTTCTATATGAATATCAACACAAGAAGAAAATCTCTCTCTCCCTGCAATTTTTAATTTAAAGAAGTAAAAATAATGCATGCAGACACCGACAACCATGGACCTTCTCAACTCTCCCTTCTTGCTTCCCAAAGGAAGCAGAGGCAGAAGGTTGACAAAGTGGGGGGGGGGGGGGGAGCGGGTAGGAGGAGAGAGTGTCAGAATGATTTTCAAAAAAGATCAAATCTAGGGGTGCCTGGGTGGTTCAGTCAGTTAAGCATCAGACTCTTGATTTCAGCTCAGGTCATGATTTCATGGTTTGTGGGTTCGAGCCTCTGGGTTGGACTCTGCACTGTCAGTGCAGAGCCTGCTTGGGATTCTCTCTCGCTCTCCCTCTCTCTGGTCCTCCGTCACTTGTTCTCTCTCTCTCTCTCTCTCTCTCTCAGAATAAAGAAGTAAACTTAAAAAATTTTTTTAATTAAAAAAAAAAAGCCTGCCTGTCTATCCAACACCCAACAGAAGAGAAATTTAGGAGCCCCACACTTACCCCTGATGCTTATCTTAACCCACCCCAGCCTGTCAACCTCTTTCCACACACACTCTGCTCTTTCAAGTCAGTCCCCCCACCAAACAGTGGGGTTCCCACACACAACGGCTAGACATAGCATCTGTATTCTTGCCAACTTGTAGAATGTCTCACTCATAATATTGTCCATGAGAGTTTTTTAAATTGAGTTCTCCAACTTTGTCAGTTTTTCTTTCTACACTACTTGTTAGTAGGTTGAGAAGTCACTCTGTATAGGCTAAAGCCTTGGGGAAATGCATCGTCATGGATAAAATGTAAGTTAGTATAACTTTTCAGAAGAAGAATTGGAACATATATTTTCAGAAGGGGAGACATCACTCGTGGCCTGGCAATTTCTGAAAATGTATTCTAAAGGAATAATCCTATATCTCTGCAAACAAGTTTATCACGGGAATGTTTATAGGAGCAAAATGTTACAAAAAAATCAGAATGCCCAACAATGAGAGATTCATGAACTAAATTGTGGCTCATTCATACTAAGAAATGGAATGGAATCTAACCTATAACCCAGCACCAGGAAGAGCGTATACTCAATAAAGGTTGGGCAGTGAAAGGTAAATGAAAAGGAAGCACTGGCAGCTTTGAATGGATGGCAATGTTGGAGTAATAAATTTAAAAGTGTAGTCTGCTTGTTGCAAACAAATATTTTTAAACAAAGAAATAGATTTTATTCATTGAAAATGCCTAAAATATCATATGATTATTTTTAATTAGTTGGGTAGCAATGAGCATATTAAATGAAAAAATAAGATACCGTGAAGTGTGGTAAACACTGCACCTTAATAGGAACTTGTCAGAGTGCCCTCTGCAAACTTTCATCTGAATGAAGCAATCAGAAGAAGTCCATTAGCATAGTGTTTTACAGCTCGCAAGCCACTGCTAAGTCCTAGCCATGTCAGTAGGACAACCCAGGTGTATGCTAGAAGACTCCCCACCAGGGAAAGCTGTAACAAACACCGCATTATAGAAGCAATAATAGTCCCTCTATATGCTAATGTATTTTTAAAAGAATAAAGAAGTTTATTGCCCCTTTCCCCCCAAACTCTTCCTTTTATTACTGCACCCATTTCACCACCCCCATGTCAGTCCAATCATTTCACCCAAGCAAGAATTAAACTGTTTTCCTAATCCTACTTCCAATCCCATCTTAATGGGGTTAGCTTGAAACCCATTCATCAACCAAAAAAATCTCAGCAAGAACATCTTACAAACACACAGGGAAAGATAAACAGAAAACTGAATTACCCTTCCTTGGACATTTCAACTCCCAGTGGGTTTTCAAATTCCATTTTAGGTCATTATTGGGTAGCTACATTGATTCACTACAAACCAGGCACCCTGATGGCTTCAGACAGAGCTCTCAGTCTGCAAGAATGAAGATGTTATCAACAAGAAAGTGAAGGGCTTAGGAGACAGCTGGTTGCTTTTACAGAAACTGACGTATCTGGAAGGAGACTCAGCCTGGCTTCTGAATATAAACAGGAATTAGTCAGGTAGAAGCAGAACAAATAAGCAGAGTGATTGAGAGATCTTTTCCAAAGAGCAGGCCCCTGTGAAGGAGGGAGAAGGACCAGCACGCAAACCTTTCCTGAGGTTTCTGCCAAACTCAGAGTTAGGGGCAGAAGGACAGGCTTTGGGAACAGTTTAGAATACTGGTTCATCCACCTAACAAGAGTGATGTGCTGGGCAAGTTACAGAACTCTCAGTTTTCCTGCCCGGAAAATGGGTGCAACAACATCCACCTCACAGAGTCATTGGGAATAATTAGAATATAGGAACTCATAATGCCTAGTGCATTGTGGATATTAAATAAATGGTTGGCATTTTTATTTGAGAAGGAGAAGAGAGTCCAGGAGAGATACAGGAAACATTTTTGGGGAAGAGAAGATTTCCAGGGCACCTGGGTGGCTCAGTTGGTTGAGCGGCCGACTTCGGCTCAGGTCATGATCTCACGGTCTGTGAGTTCGAGCCCCGCGTCGGGCTCTGTGCTGATGGCTCAGAGCCTGGAGCCTGCTTCGGATTCTGTGTCTCCCTCTCTCTCTGCCCTTCCCCTGTTCAGGCACTGTCTCTCTGTTTGTCAAAAGTAAATAAATGTTAAAAAAATTAAAAAAAAAAAAGATTTCCAAATATTCTCTTTTAATTTCAGATCAGTCCATATCCAACCAGAGTAGTGACACCAGCTGAACTCACTCTCTCCATCCAGCTAGAGGTCAGTGTTACTCCAGTCTCCCTGAGGAAGAAAGCAAGGATACTACAGCTTATTTTTAGAGAATCTGTCTGCCTTCCCAGCCTCATGCACCTGGGCATCTTTTCCTACAATTTCAGGATGGGTTCACCGTCATCGGTAAGTATCTCCATGTCATCAGAAAACTTAATCAAACCCCCACTCATGGATGTGCTTTGAGGGATTTTGAGGCACAGCTTAAAAAAATAAAGGGGGGAAGGGATTAAAGAGAACAAGAACTACCAGTTGAAACTGGCATTCTTCACGGATGGTGCATTTGAGTTATTGGAGTTTAATCATAAACCCATCATTTGGAAATGCAAAACTCATTGATGTTCAGGGGCCTGACATTTTGCAGTGTGCCTGCTCCCTGCCAAATGAGATCTCACTTGCTTGAATGAGGTAAGAAGGGAGACCAAGGTCATTTCCAGCGGCCTCCCTGGGTCATTCCCCATCACTTCGCATGCCCACACAATCTCTTTCTCTCTCTCTCTGTCTGTATCTCTGTTTCTCTCTCCCTCTGCCTGTCTTTCCTTCTTTCTGTCACTCTGTCTATCACTCTGTCTTTGTCTCTCTCTCTCATACACACACACACACACACACGCACACACACACATACACACACACATACACACACACAGTTCTCAATGAGAATGATAAAAGCAATGGCTAAAGCAAAGTGACAAATAGCCTTCCTGGAGCAAAAGACTCACTGGCCTGGAAGCAATCTCAGACATCATGTCCCCTATCTGTCTGATAAGATTTCATCTAAAATCCTTCCTGGTTGAATGAAGATCAGGCCAGTGTAAAAGATCACCATAAACTCACTCATTCATCCCAACAACAGACATTTATTAAATGTTAATAATAACAATCATAAAAGTTTACATTTTAATCCTCTACGATGCACCAAGGATAATGGTGAGCAAAACAGGAAGACCTAAAGGACTTTCACAAGAGGACGATAGTAAATAAATAACTTATAATTATTAGCTGAAATTTAAAATTACAACTTCTCACAAGAGCTATGAAGGAAATGTTCAGATAGTTATAACATGTCCACGGTAGAAAACTGACTTTATGTGGAGAATACCTTGGTTTACTCAGGGAACTGATCACGTACTCAGAGCAGGTGGAGCAAGAGTCTGGAGAGGTGGGCAGGGGCTGACCTACCGGCCTCATTAAGCATGGAAAGGATTGGTCTCTATCCTGAGCAGGGGGAAAACATTGAAGACTATCCATGGAATTAAATCTTAAAATAATGCAGACAGCATAGGGCTAATTATAACCACTTCATGAGAGCTTCGACCTCTCCAGGGCTATAGAGTTAGACCCCCCTTAAAGCTAAACAGTGTCAGGGCGCCTGGGTGGCTCAGTCAGTTAAATGTCTGACTCTTGATTTTGGCTCAGGTCATGACCTCACGGTTCATGCGATCAAGCCCGGAGTTGCAGAGCCTGCTTAGAATTCTCTCTCTCTCCTCTCTCTCTGCCTCTCCCCCTACCCTGCACTCTCTCTCTCAAAATAAATAAATAAACATTTGAAAAATAGAAGCTAAACAGTTTCACAGAGAGATAGCATTCTGTATGAATGCCTCAAGCCAGTCACCATTTCTCAGAGGCCACTTGCGACCTACAATCATTTGAATCTGACACTCTTATTGAATTTCCCCTGACCTCCACCCCACGCCTGACCCTGTGCTGGCAGCTGGAAAGAGGCAAGTAGCCAAAATAAGACACAGATAAATAACCCAAATCCTAGGAAAAATAGTACAGGTGTTATAAAAGAGGTACTAAAATGTAGCAACGAGGGAAGAAGAGTTTGACCAAAAGATGTAGGATCTAGACCCAGGGTCCAAGTGGTGAGTCTGCCACTTATTAGCCCGGGGACCCTGGACAGGTCACCTCTATGAATCTAAGTTATTTTGATGCCCAGAGAGTGAGTTCCATGCCTTTAATAGAAATGCTGAGAAATGTATCTTGGATTTGTAAGTTAATTTATTAAAGTTATACATATATTTTCTTCTTAGGTTTATATTCCACTTACAAATCTTGTTTTTCTACTTATAAGTGGAGCAAATTTCATCCATCACTTTTTTTATTAATTTTTTTAAGGTGGTCTTTTTAAAGGACAGGGAGAGCATCTGTGGGCAGAAAGAGCTGGCTTTTTTTAGTCCCTTTTGAAGAGCCTTGAACCAATGCTTGATTAAGATTGCAAGTGGAGGTCATTGAATCTCTTTAAATAGTTTAAATTGCATGTATAAATTCAGTTTTCATTTGAAGCACATCAATTGTCTGATCAACAAATGTTTCCAAACATTGAATCCAATAGTCTGTTTCTAAGTGTGATTGACGTGAATTTCCACTTCAAGTTGTAAATGTCCATAATCTGTCGGTTATACATTTCAAATTAGAATTATAAGAATATCATTTTAATAGGCCAAGCTTTCGTAAAATTGCAAGCATATAGAAATATGAAATATGGCCTGATTCTTTCTTAATATAAAAATATTTATACTGTGGTTTTGATTATTTTAGACATGCATATATGTAACTTAAACCTTCCAGGAAATGTAAGATGCTTACCCAGGAAGAAAGACAATCATCCCTGCGAACTGAAATGACCTCATACGGAGCTATTTGGGCTGGAAATGCAATTTGGAAATTCAGGCTTCCTGGGTGGTGCTCTTTACAAAAACGAAGAAAACTATTAAATCATCTCAAGAAGTAGGGGGAGTCACCATCTCAGCATTCTTGGGATTACTAGTGATCAGAGATTTTGCTAACCTTGATGTGACATCCTGAACTCTATTTGTTAAGGTTATGTCAATGATTCCGTGACTTCAAATGGTGGCCTAGTCACATCCTGGGACTCCCGTTCTATGCCCATTATGATTCTGCCTCACGAATGTCTACTCAGAAATGTCTGCAACTCCCACTCAGCCTGACCTCTTGATTAGATTGGATGTGTGCTTTGGCTCTTAAGATCTCTGCATGTCTCTTCCACTGAATGTTACAGCGTTTTGAATGTAATAGAATCCAAAGCTATGTGAATGTCTTTTCTAACTCTTAATAGAATGCTTCATTCTTCGGCTACTGACTTTCAGAGATCTCACATGATTTTCTCTGACTTATAGTCACAATTTACGAACCATTCTCTGACCTCTGTGTCTCCGTTCTTGGTGTCATAGAGTGGCAAAAAAGTAAATAAGAAAAAGCATATGAGAGTCACTTTGTGAACCATAGAGCACTGAACAACTATTAGTGCCTAGCAGAGATCAAAGCATGGGAGAGATGATAATAAATGGATAGATAGATGATAGATAGATAGATAGATGAGAGATGAGAGAGAAAAAGAAAGAGAGAATGAATAAGTGTACCATGAGAACATGGACAAAGGAGTGATACCCCCAACTAGATATTCAAGGAGAGGTTCACAGCTCTCAGTGGAGCATTAAGATGGACCCTGATGAATGGATGCAATTTTATCTGTCTGGTAGTAACGATGAGGAAGGCTGAAAAAGCCCATGTGGAAATCTTTACAAAAGGCCTTCAGCATCAAGCCAGCACTGAGTTTCAGGAAAGAGTCAAGGCTTCTCTTGGTATGCAATATTCTTCCCTCCACCACCTCTCTGATCCGCTTAGATTTCTCATTTTCTACATTTCGTTCTAGATTTAATTCCAGGTCTTTATTACCTAAAACTTCTCTTACCACATAAAAAATGCTCCGAAAGAGTGCTGAGGGAAGCCCAGTGCTCTCTCCAGAGTAGGCTGATAATGTCCAAATCACTAGCACTGTCCAACATGAGGGTTTCCTGTGACCTCAGATATGAGGACTTTTTCTGAGTGGATAAACTAGTAAAATTCATATGCAAGTAGAACTAGTCATAAGTGAAAACCATCCAAGCAACTGTAGCAAATGTGTAATGATGCTTTGGGGACCACTCGGACTCCAGTCCAGATGATTCAGGCATCCAAGCCCTTTTCATTTCTTGAGGGTCATAGCAAGTTTTTAAAAGAAATGCCAGAACAATTTTTTTTAATTATGACATGCATAAAATGTTTATATTTAACAAAGTTAGACTTTGAATGCTCAGTTAGTGGAGCGTGCGATTCTCGCTTTTGGGGTCTTGAGTTCAAGGCCACATGTGGCCTATAGTTTACTTTAAAAAATAAATATAAAATAAAATAATAAAATAGAATAAAATGTGATATCATTATGCTCTTCCAAGGTTAATTATTGGATTCACAGATTCATTTAGAGTGTACAGGTATTATGGATCAGTAACAGGATATAAGTTTAAAGATGTATATTGAATATCTTCCTCTTTCAATCCTATATGTACTTTTCTAGATAATGTAAGAAACCCAACTTTGAAAGTTTTCAGGCTCTGTGACACCCAGAGCTAAATGACCCCCCTAGCTCCCAAGGACCCCATCCCCCGACTCTGACAAACTGTAAGCAAAATTTTCACAGCCCAGGAATTTAATAAGTAAAAATATTATTCATCTGCATATGTTGCAAGCATTGTTCATATGCTTTGTGAAGCCTAATTACTTTCATATTTACAAAGAAAGCACTCAATAACTGCCTAAGAGCTCCATGCACCCCGGTGAGTTTGGGACCAACCAGCAGGCTTCCCTTTGCGGTGAATAGGCAGGGAGTTACCCTCACACTGAGGGATCCCCTTAATGCCTCCATAAGAAAGTCATTTCTCTAGGGCCTTCCCAAGTCTTCAGAGAACAACATAGGTACGGACACTAGCTGCCAAGAGTCCTGGTACAAGAATGGAGAACCACCTATCTTGAATACAGACAGACTTGCCATTAAATGCCTTGTTTTCAACACCACCCCTTACTCCTACTCTTGAAACTTTTTTGTTTTACTTCCTCATCTTTGTCCAGATCCCAGAAGAAATATGAGCCCCTCTTCAGCTGAGGTGTCTGAACTATAGTTTCCTCTCTCTTGTATCTTCAGTCTGTCTTCCACCTTCTAGAGATGTGTTCTGCCTCACCAGGAATGCACATTCCCAGATATCTCATGACTAGTGCATTCTCAGCACTCAGGTCTTAGCTTAAATATCACCTCCTTGGAAAGGAAAGCCCCCCATTTAGCTCTCCATCCCCAGACCCCTCCCTTGTCACCCTGCTTTCTGGTCTTGAGATGGCATTTATCACTCTCTGTAATTATCCTGCTCATTTATTTACTGCTGTCTTTATCCCTCATCAGAATTCAAGTTCCAGGAGAACTCAGATCTTGTCTGTCAAGTTTTGAATTGTGTCATCAGACTTTAGGCGCCTGGCAAATAATTGGCATTCAGTAAATATTAGTGAAATGAATAAAATCACTCATTTCTTTACACACCAAATGTTCACTAAAAACACGTCAGGTGCCCAGAGCCGTGCCCATAAAGGAGAATTTCATCCACTTGTGCAGAATGCGTCCCTGCTTCTCTACCACTTTCTGCCACACGCTCCCCTCAACCCCCACAAATAGACACACACAGGCTGGCTTGTGCCCTATGGCCCAAAGAAAAGGAACCCAAAGATAGAGTGACCCTGTCCTCATGGCCAGCTGCAATCAGAGCGGGCCCTGGCAGCCGGCCATACAATGGAGGCCGAATGTTTCCTGGGCCAGCCCCGCCTGGTAAACATTCAGCCGCAATAAAATCACGGTCCAGTGAGCAATTAGAGAAAGAGGCCAGGTGTCCCTGGAGGAGCTGGTTCCTATTTACAAGAACATACAGAGGCTGGCGAGGACACAGCCCCCCCTCCTCAGCCTTGACTTTATCACAGCAAACAGGCCCAACCAAGAGCCTTCCTCGGGACCGTTGCGGCCAGCTGGAAAATGAGTATGATCGTAAACACATGTTGCTTTGCCTGTGCCCTAACAAATCAGATTACCTGCCTCAGACTCACACAGGGGCTTCGCTGTGAGGCAACCTGGAAATTAAGCTCTGTGAACGTATACTAGGTCATCGCTGGGGTTTGTTGGGGGTCCGAAGTTACTAGAATGTCGTGCGGTCACGTGGAATAAAATATCTTTTACTTATTTTATCGTCCCCTCTCTCAGAGGAGCTCACATCAGCCTTGTTCTTGTCAAGGAGCCCAAACATTCTCATTCAAAGGCTGTATTTACAAACGAAGCGGGATGGCCATAAAACTGATGACCTTGCTACTTCTGGAATCTCATAAAAAGTTTCCAAGCTGCTCCTCCCCGGAGCAAATAAGGGTGTCGCAGTTGCTAGTCCCCTGGCAGGGTTCCAGCTGGGGGTATTACATTCCTCCCTCATCAGTTTTCCTCTAAGCTCCAAATGCAGACCTGTCCGCTTGGCAGGGGCTAAACTCTGGAGGTGCTGCTGCACTCGGAATATTCAAACCCAAAGGTGGGGGCAACACAGAAAAATAAAAAAGAGAGAAGGGAGAAAAGAGGCAATATTGATCAAGAAGCAGTTATGTGCTGGGCACTAGGCAAAGGATTTGCATTCACTTCCTCATTCAAGCTTTATAACTTATTCATAGGCTAGCCATCACTGGAAGCTTTGACCCGTGTATTGAAAACATGGTAGACAGGGCTCATTTTGTGGGGGTCACTTGGATACTGTTTAATAAAAGATTTTTTTCCAACGTCCTGTCCTGTAGAAGTGGTCAGGTAATTCAGATGAGGTCAGTAAGAGGCAATGGATGTTAATGTGTGGGGCTTCTGGAAAGCTATTATCTTACTGATAAAAAGAGTCACACCTTGCTGGTATGTGCCGTTTGCCCTTTCTCACTCTTCCTTCTTTGAATGAAGAGGTGAAACTTAGAGGCGTGGCACCTATCTTATGATCAAAAAGATGAAAGATGGTAAAACAGTAGAAAGTAAAAAGCCTGGGGTATCGATGGCAACATGGGAATGCTTCCTCAACCCCCCGTCTATGTGTGCTCAGGCTTCATGTTACCATTAAAAAATAGGCCTCTTCCTTGTGGTGTTGGGTGGACTCGAAAGTGGTCTCCATGATCCCCATCTACCGATGGGCATGTCTTTGTGCCATCGCTCCCTTCGAATATGAGTGTGACTTGGTTTTTGCCAATGAAATACAGCAAAGGTGATGGGATGTTAGTCTCATGATTATGTTAGGTTATATAAGCCTTCATTGTACTAGCAGACTTGCTCTAGGGACTCTCCTTGCTGACTTAGTAAAGTAGGGAGCCATGTTGGAAAAGCCCATATGGCAAAGAGCTACAGGTGACCCCTAAGAGCTGTGGGAAGTGTCTACAAACTGCAAGAGGCTTCTAGGAACTCTGAACAGCCTTTAGGAGCTTACAGTGACCTCCAGTCAGCAAAAGCCAGGGCCCTCAATCCTATAGCTGCAAGATGATATACTGTGCCAACAACCTGAATGAGCTGGGAAGTGGATTCTTCCCCAGCCAATCGCCAGATGAGAATGCAGCCTAGCTAACACCTTCACTGCAGCCTGGTGGACCCTAACCAGAGGACCCAGCCAAGCCATGCCCAGATTCTTGACTTAGAAAAACTGTGAGATAGTAAATGCAGGTTGTTTTAAGCCACTAAGTTTGTGGTAGTTTCTTATGCAGCAATAAAATCACTAATATGCTTATTTACACTGCTCTGTCTGGTCAGCTTTCTGTTTTGTGCAGATACAACTGGTGGATACACAGATGAGCATTAGGGAGGCCTTCTGAAAGTATTGAGAGATGGGAATTGGCTCTTAGAGAAGGTTGAAGGGCAGGGATTGTTGGCAGAGGAAAAGAAAGCCAAGGTCCTAGATTATTCTTCAAATAGAACTAATATTCTCATTCAAAAGGCTTTTTAGCCACTGACTGTTTAGTTGCTTCTCAAAATATCATAGTGATTAAGGACTAGAAAAAAAGAAAATTTGTTAAATGACTCTTTGGGGTAAGTCTTTGACTGAATTAAAGGTGGGAGAACAGACAATATATTCCTCTTCTTATAGCTTTTAGTTTTGTTGGGAGTAATTCTGAATTGGAAACTAACAGTACCAGCTGGCATCCCTTGAGCACTTACTAGGTATGAAGTGCTATGTTGAGTCCTTTAGCTGGATTGCCTCTTTGTGCTCGCATTCATCTGAAAAGCCAGGAATGATTATTACTCCCACATGACAGATGAGAACACGGAGATTCAGAGAGGTTAAGAGACAGGTCAGTAGACGGTCTGGCTCCATACCCCGCATGCTTAAATGCTGTGCTCTTCATTGTTTGTAAAAGATGGAAAATAGTAGTCGGAAGGTGAGGAACCCTTTTTTCCATTCTCCAGACACCTGGGAACAAGCATGAATAATCTTCTTATCTCTTTCCTAGCAGCACACAGATTAGACTGCATATACAAATGTGTATCCTGCATCTTTGTTTTTTTAGCCAACATACTAGTCACAGTTTCTCATGCTTTTCGAAGCTCCCTCTGAGCGAGCATAGGCTGCCTCATATTCCATCATCTGGATGTGCCATAATTTACTAAGTCCTTCCTTCTTCTAATACAATTTGAGATGCTTTCCACTTAAAACTACTAAATGGGTGCCGGGAAGCTCAGTCAGTTAAACATCCGACTCTTGGTTTTGGCTCAGGTCATGATCTCACAGTTCATGAGTTCGAGTCCTACATCAGGCTCCCTACTGACAGTGCAGATTCTGCTTGGAATTCTCTCTCTCCCCCATTTCTCTCCCCCTCCCCGGCTCGCTCTTATCTCTCTCTATGTCTCAAAATAAATAAACATTTTTTTAAAGACCATTTTTAATAAAGCTACAATTAGTATCTTTGTGCATAATGTTTTTTCCACATTTTGAGGTTGGGATAGAGTACTTCAAGAAGTGTGACTAAATCAGAAAGGACGAGTATACTTAAGGCTACTGACACCCCATGTCCAGTTGGCTCTAGCTCAGAGATGTCACTGTGAGACTTTGGGAACAAGAGAAGAGACACATATCTCTTGAGAAGGAATGGACGCTCCCTCGGACATTCCTGGGGGTTAGTTTCTTCAAAAGTGACATGAGGGGCTATTTACCTTTAGTTTGGAGACCAGATTTTTATTGTCATCTGGAGTACAGTGCTTCTTTCAGAAGCTATAAAATTCAAGCCTAATATTTGGTAAACTTCCCTCATGTTTGTGTTTCATAAACTGTCTCATGGCCACAGCCTCAGCCTCAGCCCTTTTTAGATGTTCCTAAATAAACACCAGAGCCTGCACACTGCCGCTGGTGTGAGCAGACCCCCGCTATCTCCCAGACTTTTTGTTCTCATTGGTACCCACCAGATTTCTCATTTTTTCCAGATGTTCAAAAAAGCAAAATGTCTCTAACCCCACAGGCCCAAAAATATGCTTCGTTGTTGAGGTAAAATAACTGAAACTTAAAAAAAAAAGTATTTAGTATTGTGGGGGCGCCTGGGTAGCTCAGTTAGTTAAGCGTCCGATTTCTGCTCAGGTCATGATCTCACAGTTCATGGGTTCAAGCCCCACATAGGGCTCTGTGCTAACAGCTCAGAGCCTGGAGCCTACTTTGGATTCTGTGTCTCCTTCTCTCTCTGCCCTTCCCTGCTCACTCTCTGTCTCTCTCTCTAAAAAAAAAAAAAAATGAATAAACATTAAAAAAAATTTTTTTAATTTAGTATGGTGGCTAAATCACCTGGGAAACCAGTGTTTCATCGCCTCTGCTACAGATATGTTTTGGATTGAGGTGATGGGACAGATATTGGAATGGAAAGGAATTTTAGGCACCTAATAGTGAAAATAGCTAACATTTGCTGAACACTGACTATATACCAGGCACTGGACTAAGCACTTTGCTTAGACTGTTTCCTTTAGCTTCAGCACAATGCTAGCATTATCTCTGTTTTCCAGATGGGAAAATGAAGGGACAGAAAAGCAATAACGTTCCAGGGTCACGGAGCTATTCAGCCATATCTTTAAAGCCAGAAGAGATCTCACAGACCAAGATGGCCTTAAATCCAGCTCTGGGTCTACAGGGACGACTTCAGAGCCAGAGAGAAAATCTCTTAACCGCCCCACTTTCCTCCCCCTTTCTTTCATGGCAGGCAGAATAATGCTCCCCCCCAAAGATGTCCAATGCTTTAAGCTCCAGAGCCTGTTATATGTTTCCTTAAATGACCAAAAGGACTTTACAGGTGTGATTAAGTGAAGGACCACGAGACAAAGAGATTACCCAGGATTATCCAAGTGGGTCCGATCTAACCACACAGGGCCCTACGAAGTGAAGAACCTTTCTCAGCTGCATGCTGAGGGAGCTATGATTACAGGATAATAGTCAGAGAGATGTAACATCACTAGCTTTGAAGATGGAAGAAGGGCCACGAGCCAAGAGCTGTCCCCTCTCAAAGCTGAAAGAGGCAGTGAAACAGATGTCCCCCTAGAGTCTCCCGAAAGGAATGCAGCCCAGCCAACATCCTGATTTTCACCCAGTGAAATCCGACTTCTTACTCCCAGAACTGTAAGATAATAGATCCATGTCGTGTGAAGCCACTAACTTTATGGTAATTGTCTACAGTAGCAACAGAAACCTAGAACATCCCTATTTCCGTCAGTCCCCCCACTATTGCGTGTTTGTGCTCAGACTTAGTGGGATCTCTCAGTTGGGAAATAAAACAAAGAGGAATCTTCCAGTTAAAAGAAAGAAAGAAAGAGTTGAAAACGAATTCTTCTGTCTCTTCTTTTTGTTTTGTTTCGGAAGAAAAATACTGGTGCCCAGAGAGAGACGTGCTTTGCCCTTGATCACACAGGCGCAGGGCAACTGGCCAGTGTTCATGACAGCCCCCCTCAAGCACTCAGAGATCTCCTCCTCTAGCCCAGGGCTGCAACTGGGGGCCCTGCCACATGATCCTGCACTACATATGTGATGAACAACTTTCGTCACTCAGCCATTTGACAAGTATCTACCTGGATGGAACAGAAACTGCAGCAGCAAAGGCAGTGAAGAGATGCACACAATCGGGTCTCCCCACTGGGAAGCCCGTGAGTTACAGAGTGACTATCATTCTGTGATAAGCTCAGTGTGAAAAAGCACAGAGAAAGGCTGCCTTGCCTGGTCCTGGGTGCTAGGAAAGCATTCCAGAGGAAATAACACCTAAGTGTGCGTGTGTGGGGGGTGGGGTCTGAAAGATGAGTGAAAGTTGGCCAGGCACAGAAGGGGAAGAAGGGCGTTCTGTTCGGAAAGATAGCAGCGCAAAGGTGAGGAGAGAAGAAAGGGCAGCTTCTACGAGTTGAGAATTGTATGGAAATGGGATTCACAAAGTGCCTCGTGAGCGAAGTTAAAAATTCACCTGAGTTTACCTTCTATGAACACTCATTACCTGTTGACAATGGGAGACCATGGGAGGTCTCTCTGATGCAGACTGATACCAAGCACGGGCCCAGGACAGAGCAGGGACACAGTAGGTATCTACTGACTCTGAATTCAGTGTGGAGATTCATATAGTCAAGGTGTGTGCGAAGTGCGACGGGAGCAAGCAGGAGGGACTGTCCAGGCTGCCTTGAGGGGATGGGAGGGTCACAGAGCCGGTGGAGACCTGGGACTCGAAGGGTGGGTATCTCCTTTTAGCATCTCCTGACAGTCTTCGGAATCCATCACATTCCTATAGACCCTCCTGCCATGAAAATTATGCAAACTCGCACCTCTCTCTCCGGGTTTTTAATTTTGTATTAATGGTGCGACGTCAGAGTGTAATGCTTTACCGACATCCTAAGGGCATATGGCTGAAACCATTCCCTGCTCCTGATCAACTCCATCCTTGCCAACAGAACATCAGCTTTGTTCAAGACAGCAAGGTGTCCAAACCTGAGGGGATTGAATCATAATGATTCTAAGTCAGACATGGCTTATCCATTAACACTAGCCAGCCACTCACTTTCCCAGACTTCCTTGCAGCTAATGTGGCCCAGTTCTGACTAATAATATTCTGGTCAATGGCACATAAGTGTAAGTCAGCTGGGAAAGCTTCTGATATATTTCTGTTCTTTCACTGATAAAACGGCATAGTCAGTCCAGGAAAAGGATACCTTGCCACATCACAACCGTACCCCCAATACCCTTCTACCTTTAAATACAATTGTGATGTCTGGAGGTATGGCAGCCACATTGCAGCCATGAGGCAACCAGCAGAAGAATCAATGACCTACATACCTATAGAGGATGGAAAAGTCCCTGGCATCTTGATGGCACGATTGAGCTACTATTCTTGCTTTAGATTACTTATCTCTAAACTTCCTGTAATGTGAGATAATCAAACATTTTTTATTACTTAGGCCGCTATCGGCCAGATTTTTTTTTTCTTTTTTTTTATTTATAATAGTTTATTTTCAAATTGGTTTACATATAACACCCAGTGTTCATCCCAACATGTGCCCTTTTTAATGCCCGTCCCCCCCTCTCCCCCTACCCTCATCCCCCTCACCCTCAGTTTGTTCTTAGTCTTTGAGAGTCGCTTATGTTTTATCTCCTTCCCTCTCTGTGTCTTTTTTTCCTTTCCCCTCTTCCCCTCCCCCTGGTTTTTGCTTGGTCTCACAAAGTCCACAAAGTTTATTCGTGGAAACATATGGTATCTGTTTTTTTCTGGCTGACTTATTTCACTTAACATAATACCCTCCAGTTCCATCCATGTTGCTACACATTCAGCCAGATTTTTTTGTGACATGATGCCAAATATATCCTAAATTTTATAGCTGATTCCAGAAAGAGGACCACCTTTCTTCTCACCAGAATTATGAAACTCTAAGGCTGTTAACAAAGTGATAGTCAATGATCAACTAGCTACATGAAGATCTAAGATAACATTTCTCCAACCCCAGAAGCAGAAAACCTTCTTCCTCCAATCCTCTCTTCCCAACGATGACTCTCCCTTGGGTGGGGAGAGATATTTGCTCTTCTGATTTCCTGCCTCCAGATATCACCCACTGCTTCATTGCCATTTTCATTTGACTAGGTCTGTGTTTAAGATGGTTCCTCTGGAGGGTCTGGCTGCTTAAGAGAGTTGAACTTGTCAAAACTTAGAGTCACATTCTCCTTGGCAACTGCAAAGGTAAGCTGTCACCAGCCCTGTCAACAGTCACACCAGAAAGAGAGCTATTTATTCATCTAAGACCTTCATGACTCACAGTCTAAACATTCTATGAACCCTCCTCTGGCAAGTCATACCCTGCCCCTGTCTCTGGAGAGAGTGCTTCCCACCCAGAGCCACTTCAACACAACAGACTCTTGGCTTTTGGCTGTCTAATCTTTGGGCTGCACAAGTGGTCATGTTATTAATGACTCTGAGTCATAATTTAGAGCATTCCATCTGGAATGTGTGTGTGTAAAGAGTAGGAGGAAGATAGAGGTCTGTGCTGTCCCTGGCAAGATGCGAGTCTTCCTATGGCTCTGCCTCTGCCTAACTGTCTCCCCTTCAAAATACAACCTACTCCTCATATGACAAGAGTTCAAATCTCTCCACCTTTTGGTGACTCCCCACTTTTAAATACCCTCTTGTTTGTCAGGGTCAATCAGGAATCAAAGAATTTACCATACCCAGGTGGGTCTGCCCAGTGCCAAATGTGAAAGAGATGGAAGAGAAGAACTCTGACCTTTTAAAATTTTAGGCATGAGTCTTTAATTAGAATTTTTCATCTTTGTTCTACATTTCTGCTCAGTCCCAACTTACACAGTGAATATGACTTATCCTGTTTGGAGTAAGGAAATTCTCAAGCCTTTATGACACAATTCATGGAATGTTTCACTCTTTACTAACTCCTCGCATGTGTAGACATAGTTGAGTTGTTACTTCCCTCAGGAAGTCTACCCTGATCTCATTAGGTGGTGTTCCATTTGTGAGTCCCTTCAACACCTGCTACTTCCTTTATGAGAGTGCTAACCAAACTGGCGATCGCCTATCACTCATGTCAGTCACCCCCTTAGAATTGCAAGGTCTGTGAAAGCAGGGTCTATCTCATGTCACCACCATATAGAACATTCCCTGACATGTGGTAGGCACCTCAGGTAATTAGGTAGGAATGAGCAAATCAGATAAAGAGAAGGGACTACCTTTTACAACTGGGCAGACACCAAATCTGACTTTCAGGCTCCTAAACTTGGAAAGGAGGATGAGGAACAGGACTGACGAAAGGGATATCTCCAATGTTCTGTCCATTTGCGTTCATGAATATATAACACCTTGAGGATATGGACCACACCTTACACTTTTTTGTCCAAAAAAGGGGAGTCTAATCTTTCCTCCACCTCTAAGTGGTTATTAGAGCATTCCTTGAGGTATTCTATTTGCATAACAACCCACAAGACCTAGAATAAAATGTTACAAGGACACTGGGACAGATAGGTTTCCTCCAGCGCCCTGGGACAAAAGCTGTAGGATATAAATAAATAGACATCAACAAGGAAGACTTCTCAGTGGACAAGGACACCATTCAATGGAAGGAAAAATTTGAAGTTCCAAGGTTCTGTCCTGAAATGCCATAAATTATCAGTGGATTGGCATATTTGTGAGGGACACTGTATGGTGCTACTCAAGGGTTCTCTAGCCTAAACTAAAAAACTTTGCCCCTACTCCCCTTGAAATCCCAGCACAGGTCAGGGAAGCTCTCCTCAGAAGCAGGTGGCCAAAGTTGGTGGAGGGAGAGAAGGCAAACCAGCTCTTTGTTAAGAACCCACAAGAGGGGTGCCTGGGTGACTCAGTCGGTTAAGCGGCCGACTTCGGCTCGGGTCATGATCTCACAGTCTGTGAGTTCGAGCCCCGCGTCAGGCTCTGTGCTGACAGCTCGGAGCCTGGAGCCTGCTTCGGATTCTGTGTCTCCCTCTCTCTCTGACCCTCCCCCGCTCATGCTTTGTCTCTCCTGCTCTCAAAAATAAATAAAAAATATTAAAAAAAAAAAAAAAAAAGAACCCACAAGAGGGGAGAAATATTAGCAAAATTTTCTGGCTACCAGTCAAACCATAAGAACCTTCCAGGAGGCCACCAGGGAAGAAGAAGGGAATGTGGAAGAGGAAACTCAGGAGCCCAGAAAACATGCGATGAGGGAAAGTCAAGGAGTCAGAAATTACTGGTCTAGCCCTCCTGTTTTCTCTTTGACCGACTAGTTAGTTACTTAATATTCTTGGCACCTACATTCATCATCTATAAAATGGAAAAAATAGGTCCTGATATAACAGGCTTACTATAGATATTTAAGAGGATTGCATGTTCACAACTCCTGACCCACAGCAAGTGTTCAATACATGCAAACATTATTATTGCCACTTAGGTAGAGGCTAAGAACCAAAGTCAGCTTTACTTCCTGTTACAGTGTGATTCCCCCACCCGCCTGAATGTTTGCCCCCAGGCTGGTGTGGCCAGGGAATTCCAGATTTTATCTGGCTGGCTTCCAGTGCTGAATGCACTCCCTGAACCCCATCTCCACCCTCTGTCGTTAACACCTGGCACTCTCACACACCGTGTACCTTCCTTTTCATAAATTCAGGTCATATATCTCTACCTCGGCTTATCTAGAAACTTCCTTACTTGGATTTTGACCTTCTCCAGATCCAATCCAGCTTTTCAGTTTTTATGTGTAATCTCTATCCCTCCTAACCTCATTGGACTTTGCATCTGGACTCTCTGGTGAATGACTCCAAATAGCCATCACGGACTCTGCCTTGGGCTTATCTGCCAGCTTTTCTGGCTTCCTGCTTCCTTAGCAGCAAGGCTTGTCCAGGCTTCAGGTTCCTAAACCCAAGCCAGAGCCAACCAATCAACTGGCTTCCTGGTTGTACAACCGAAGCCCTGGGTTCAGGAAGCAGACATAGAAATGGCGCCCAGATATACGGAATCGAGGTATACAGAATGCAGTGGTCTCGCACTGATGCCCATGTTTAGCTCACCACTGGAATGGGCTGTGTCTCCACCCTCCGCAAGGCTAACCGCCTCATAAAAAAATGGTTATCTGCCTCAGATCAAAGGACAAGGAAATTGCTCTTTGATAGACAAATATGAATGTGGAAATGAATCTGAAAACTATCCATTTCCCTGACCTGAAAGAGTTTCAACATAAAATGTAGCTCATCTGAAGAACCTGGAAAACAAACATCCCAAACCAGTTTGGGGATGTGATTGAATTAATACGTTTGGTAAATTGCTTGAACTGATGAAAATTGATTAAATGATTGATTAAGTAAATTCATCTTCTTGGGACCATGATAAAAAGGGGAGGGAAGAAACGAATCGCATGCCCACCATGTGCCAGACATTCTCTCCTGTCATCCATACCACACTCTGTACACTTGAGAGTGCTATTTTTCAGATGACCTATGAAACTTGGATCAGTTCAGTATCATTTACCCTGATAGTCACACACCAAGAGGTCGAGTCTAGATTTAAATTCATATCTGCCTCCAAGCCCAGGGCCTCAGCACTCCCATTCCCCCAGACTAGCCATAAACATCGAAGCCTCACCTTCTGGAGAGCACTGTTACCACAGAGACCTTTTGTCTCTCTGTGGCAGCCACTCCACTCTTCTCCTTCCCGCTCAAGACCATTGAAATCCTGGCCAGCCAGCAACCAAAGGGGCTTTTTTCTTCTCAAAGCCCTCCCCAACCTATGTACTCCCTACCTGGAAAAAAAGTAAAATAGAGCACAGTCATTAAAATGGATTCCAGAACCAAGCAGCCTGAGTTCAAATCCTGACTCCACACTTACCAACCATGTGACCATTAGCGAGGTGTTTTTTTCTGTACTTCAGTGTCCTCATCTAAAATAGTGTCAGTAATGGGTACCTGGGTGGCTCCTCCTGTCTGACTTCGGCTCCGGTCATGATCTCATCCCTCATGAGCTTAACCTCCCCGTCGGGCTCTCCGCTATCAGCACAGAGCCCACTTCAGATCCTCTGTCCCCTTCTCTCTCTATACCCCCCTCCTGCATGCGCTTTCTTAAAAATAAATAAACTTTTAAAATAAATAAATAAAAATAAAATAGTGGCAATAGTAGTAATCTATCCCACAGGCTGCTGTGAAGATCGGCGGAGCTCAGACAAGTGCCAACACATAGGAGGGGCCCAATCAGTTCTAGGGACTGTTGTAATTTTACAACTCTTTGATGAGATCTTATTCCATGTCATTGGAAAAATGAAGGAACTGAGGCAGGGAAGAGTTATTAGCATGCCTACTGTCACATAGCTCACGGGGCAAGGCTGTGATCAGAAAGAAAGGTCCCCCATTTCCTCAACCAGGGCTCCTCCTGCTCGCTGAACCAAGAGGCAGAAGAAGCGATTAAGCTGTTCACGCAAGGGCAACCTCTCCCCGCAGTTTGCGCTGTCACACCAACCACAATGAAGTCACCACAAACATCCATTTACTTATAAACCCACAACGTTAACCTCTTCACTTAGAAGCCTATTGGAAACTGACTGGTTAAAAGCCTTTCAGATTCTGTCAGAGAAACAAGCTCACACTGACATCTTGTCTCCATATGCCTTTAAAACCTGTTCGGAGCCCCCTAATCCCTCACCGAGGGACATTCCCCCACACTCCATTCTTCTAAAGTTTCCACCGTTGGGTGTGGATATTCTCTAAAGCTCTCTCTTTTGAAAAATTCCCGTGCTTTGAGTCACGGCAAAATCTAAGGGAAGTCAATGCTGCCAAAGGTTTCAACATTTACATAAGCTCTTAATCAGCCCTCAGGTTCATGATAGTGAGATGTGTCGATTACACTGGAGTCCAGGCAAAGGGATGGGGTCTCAGTTCTGCTGTTTGGACTTAGAGAAGGCAGAGGGACTTTGGAAAATTGTGCTTTGTGAGTGGTGGCGGAGCTTCAGGAAACAGGTTCCAGCTTCTCCCTTTGGTTTTTTTTTAACTTCTTTAATTAAAAAAAAAATTTTTTTTAAACATTTTTATTTATTTTTGAGAGACACAGAGACAGAGTGTGAGCAGGGGAAGGTCAGAGAGAGAGGGATACACAGAATCCGAAGCAGGCTCCAGGCTCTGAGCCATCAGCACAGAGCCCGACGCGGGGCTCGAACTCACAGACTGTGAGATCATGACCTGAGCCGAAGTCGGCCGCTTAACCAACTGAGCCACCCAGGCGCCCCAACTTTTTTAATTTTTTAATTTTTTTACTGTTTAATGTATTTTTAGCTTCTCCCTTTTTAAGAGTTCAATCTTGCGCTGCATTCCTGTTTCTTCACTTGGGATGTATTTATTGGTTTCTTGTTAGGAAACCCATACTAAGGGCCAGAGATACAATAAAAAGTAAAACAGATATGACCTCTGGCTTCGTGGCTCTGACACTCTACATGGGGCAAAGTGAAGAGTGGAATGAGGGTGCAGAGTGGGGGAACACGGGCCTGACCACATCTGGGTCAGGGAAGGCTTCTCCTGGTATATGATGTTCCTTTCACCTGTGACCTGCAGGGTTGGCACATAGAAACAGGATAATGACATGAAGAGAGAGCAGGAAAGATGAAGGTAGGAGACGAAGCCCATGAATTAAACACATCTTTATTCTAGAACAATAGGAAGCCACTGAGGCTGGAGCCACCCTATCCAAGGACTTGCCATCCTGGTTATTATAAGATATTCTCCCTTTTATTGTTTCTCTTTTATTTTATACCAACTGTGTTAACAGCTATTATTTTTCTAACCGTGTATTTTCTATGCTATTCATGTTTCATATATTATCTCAGTTAATCCTATAAGTTGGCCCTATAAGACATGGACTATCATTATACCCATTTTACAGATAAGAAAAGTGAGGCTTGAAAGGAGCAAATAATTTGCCCAAGGTCACACGGATGAGATGAGATTGGAATCTGGGTCTTTCTAATTCCTAATCGAGTTTTTAACAGCAGGGAATATTGCAAGTTCCCTGCAGGCAGGTGCTGGGTCTTTCTGATTCTGCTTGGTTTGCTAGTGCCTGGCCCATGATCAGAGCCCGTTACAGGCATGTGGGATTCTTACTTCTCCCCACCGCCCATCCCCCTCCAATCATAGCTGGTGCCTCTAAAACACTGCATGCCAGGTCCACTTGACCGTGTATTAGCTCGTTTTCATTTTTTTTTTTTAATGTTTACTTATTTTTGAGACAGAGAGAGACAGAGCATGAGCGGGGAGGGGCAGAGAGAGAGGGAGACACAGAATCCGAAGCAGGCTCCAGGCTCTGAGCCGTCAGCACAGAGCCCGACCCGGGGCTCGAACTCACAGACCGCGAGATCATGACCTGAGCCGAAGTCGGACGCTCTACCGACTGAGCCACCCAGGCGCCCCTCGTTTTCATTTTTATCACAACCTTTGGAGCAGGCACTATTATTTGCATCGTCTCCATTTCATAGACAAGAAAAGTGAGTTACGGAAAGGTGAAGAGTTTGGCAGATGAGCCACGGTAATACGTGGCCCAGCGAGGACTCCAACCCAGGCAGGCTGGGGTATGCCAGCTGCGACCGCCACATGCTAGTATTCCTCCCGCTGCCCCGCCACATGGACCTTCTTGGAAAATATGTGTTCTTCCACCTCTGGCCTTCACAGATGCCAGTATCTTCCTACACACTCTCCTGCCCCACAGCCTAACTTCATCTTCCCTTGGTCTATCCCATCCATCCTCCAGGACTCTTGGTCAGGGTTGAAGGGTCAGGTCCGCTGGCCCTGCTGCTCTTGTCCCTGATGGCCCTCACTTGTTCCTCCCCGCACTCACCACATAAACCAGGTCTGTCAACTGCTGGTTCACCAGTCCATCTCCCACACAGGACAGGGCCCACCTGCCGAGTCCCTGCCGCATCCACAATGCTTAGCACTTGGCAGGAGCGCTATCCTTCTTATGAAACGAACAGATAAACACATAAGTCAGTGAGCGAATGCTGAATAATTCTTTTCTGGACCCTATTGTGCTTGGCACCTACCGGGCCTCATTCCATGTTGTTGAATGAATAACTGACTATATAGTCTCATTCCAGAATTAATTTTTCCCTTCGGCTCCCCCCCCCCCCACTTTTCTCCCGGTTTAAAAATTCCCAGAAGAGATGCCTGAAGTACAAAGATCAGAATGAGGCAGTTGGTTTACCAAAACAGTAAAGAAAAGTGAGAAAATGGAATTTTTCCTCCAGCTTCAGTGTAGAAAAAAATGTCTATATCCCAAGGTCTGTCCTAGACTCTGGAGCACTGCTCTTGCCGTCCTCCTTGTCCCTCCACAAAGCAGGCGGCCTAAGGGCTCTGCCTAGAGGGCCGGAGGCCCTGCAAAGAGCGAGGAAGCTGGCTGAGCTGTGATTGTTCCTGAGCTGTGGGGACAGTGGCTGTTCTGGGCACTTCAGGAAGTACTTGCTCTAAGAGGCCCTTCCAGCTATTGTCTTGGGGGCCAGGCCTGCTGGGCTGGCCCTGGGACAGGGTGCCCCCTCCAGGCCAAAGGTCTGTCTAAGGCTCAGGGGGCAGGAAGGTAAAAGGCAGGGGTCAGTACTCAACCAGGAAGGGGACTTGGGCTCAAGCTTCTCTTTTCGTTAGGCCACTAGTGCCGGGAGCCAGGTGCCTCTGCATTTATTTGTGTCCCTCGGGCCATGCACGTCTTGATTAAAGAGAAGCCAGACGCTGCGGTGATATGGCGGCCGGGCCAGCGAGAACTAGCTGGTGCCACAGAGGGAACATGGACTTTGGAGTGGAAGCCCAAGGCTCGAACGCCGGCTCTGCCCCCTCCCCCTGCCCTGGGACACTTCTGAATCTCCTCTTCCTCTTCCTCTGCCAGAGAAGAGATGTAATCGCCGGCTTGAGAGGCCGTGAGCATGAGCTGAGGAAGATTGATGAACCTGTCAGGTACACAATAGCAGTGGGAAAAGCCTGGTTTCCTTCCTTCTCTCCAGCAGCTGGACGAGGGAGGGCGGCGTGGGGGTGTGCTCGGGCGGCAGATGTCACCCGTCTCCCCGCATTTCTCCCCTGTCACGGGCTGCTGGCCTGGGCGCTGAGCCCGCTCCCGCCTGAATCCTCCCGACAGCTGCCCTGCTTCTCCACTTGGCCTTGCCCGGGGCTCCTGTCGGAACCAAAAAAAGTCTCTGCTCTGCTCCAGTCACACACACACACAAAAAAAATAGCAAGAATGACGCAATATGCGTCTCTCATGGCCACCAGCCACGGAGAAGGTCCAGGCTTCCAGATCTCTACCCCAAATTCACGCCAAGGTTGCAACTCAATGCCCTCTGGTTCCCATGCATCCTGGGTAACTCCCACCACCCCACCCGGCAGCAGCTCTGTCACCCCCTTATCCCGTAACAAAGGCCACCGACTCAGCCGCTGAGGCACAAAATTGGCCGGGGGCAGAGAGTTTCTAAGTACCTAATTCCTACAACCTGACCTTTAATTATAATAACAGTGACATTTATTAAAGATTATGTGCCTGGCACTGTTCTGAGCTCTTCATATTAACTCATTTCATCTTTACCAGCATATTTCGAGGTAGGCACAGTTTACATCGCCATTTTACAGGAGGAGAAACTGAGTCTCAGGGGGAGTGATGTCAGCATTATGGCAGCGTGAGACATTCTTCCATTCTCTCCCCTTTTAACAATGAATTAAACATCCATCCATGAAGATGTCTCAGACTGAGTTGTGGGAACCAGCACCATATGTCAAGGGACCCAGGAAGCCTCTCACCCAGCTGTGCATCTGTCAGTAGGCAGACAGGCTTCTTGGTAAGGGCTGTGGAATCTGAGTCTCAGAGACTTTAGTGGCTGGCCCACGACCAAAGACTTGACACGTTGCAGGTTCGATGTGAACCCATTTCTGCAGCTGCCAAGTGTGGTGTGTTCTGTGTTCCCACCAGGCTGCTGATTCCCAAACCACACAAAACTGGGCCCTCTCAGAGCAACACTGCAGAACAGAATTTCCCCCAGCAAACCTAACTTGGAAAGCCCCACACCGAGGTTGATGGGCAAAGCAGGAGCTTGGGTGTTCTTCGAAGGCGGAAAAGGCAGGAAGTCCTCTTTCTGCCCTGAGCTAGGACTGCGATCCTGGACCCGCCACACCACTGTCCCTCTCTGGTCTCCAGGACCCTCACCTACAAAAAGAGCAGATAAAATTAATTTGGCTTCAGACAAGGTCCCTCCCAGTGGTGGCATTCCAGGACCCCATGAAAGAGTTCCCATTTATTGAGCATTTTCTTGGTGCCAGGTACTGGGCTGAGTATTTTTTATAACCACAAAACCATCGCAGCTATTTTCCGGGCTCTGCTGTGAGTACTTTCCCCTGTCTTACCTCATTTGGTCCTCAGAACAGCCCTAACAGACAAGCGTTATTCCCTGACCCCCCTTCCAGGAAGCCGAGCCTCAGAACAGTGATACAAATTCATCCAAACTCACCCAGCCCGGAAGTGACGTCGGTGGGATCTGAACTCAGCCCGTCTGCCTCCAAAACCCATGTTTTTCATCACCAGACTACTTACCAGCACCTCCTCCACCTCAGGCAGGGACAGGTGCCAGGAACAGGCACTATTGTTTTTTGCTCATCCCACTGCCTGTCCATCTGCAGTTGCTATTTTCCCGTTGCGGTCATCAATCACGGCGTGACTTAAACGGGTCAGGGAGAGGGTCCCGCAGCTGCCCGTGTGTGGCTGCAGCAGCCCACTGCCCACAGTCCTTCCTGTTGGCTCCATGGGGACATCTGCGGAAAGCCTTTTCTTTGAAAATAAACGGATCCAGCTAGGGGAGGGGTCCCTCTGATGTATTTAGTCACAGCCTCAAGGCTAAACTGGTGGCCTGGCAGCTCTGATGATTTTCCCTGAGTGCCAAGTGTGGGTGAACAGGTTGGGAAACTTGAGAATGGCACAGACGTCGGGGAAAATTCCACCTGCGGTTGCCTATGGCGGAAGGGCTGTGTGGCCCAGCGTCCCTTCTCCCCAGGACAACTTGCAAGCTGCCGCCTTCCCTCTCCCCCCAAACTAAGGGAGCAAAGAAACTCTAGGAAGCATTCAGGGCCTGAGGGAGCTGGCTTCTCCAGGAAGAAGGAGGGGAGGGTGCAGAGGCCCACAGGCTGTTCTTCTAGGGGCATTAGGTCATTCAGAAGTCACTGACCTGCAGGCAGGGCAGATCTCTTTGGCTTGGGCACAAATCCCACTAATCCCCTGGGCTGTACAGCCCCAGCTGCCTGTAGGCAGGAGCCAAGATGGGGTTCCTCCCAGTCAGAGGAAAGGTATCTGGCATGACTTCATCAGGAGAGCCGCTGAGGTGCCGATCCTGGAAGAACCATCCAGAAGTCGACAGAATTTGAACTCAAGAAACTTCAGTTCAATAAGAATGCCTTCCTGTGAGGTCACAAACTACCACCAAGGTCACCACGTCGCACTAACTGTGTTACACTCCCTGAAAACATTTTCTAACATTCATTTTGAACTTTTCTTTTTTTTTAATTCAGTCACAATTACAGTTTATTTATTTATTTAAAAAATTTTTAACATTTATTCATTTTTAAGACACAGAAAGAGACAGAGCATGAGTAGGGGAGAAGCAGCGAGTGAGGGAGACACAGAATCCGAAGCAGACTCCAGGCTCTGAGCTGTCAGCACAGAACCCTAAGAGGGGCTCGAACTCACAGACCACGAGATCATGACCTGAGCTGAAGTCGGATGCTTAACCGACTGAGCCACCCAGGCGCCCCTCACAATTGAAATTTACAACAACAAACAAGCAGTCGTTTCTGGAAGAAAACCATTTTAGCAAACAGTGTGGACATGGCAAGAATTCTATTTCTTGTCCCCAGGGAGGACAAGTCTGGACCCCAGACTGTGCGATTTGGCCGCGCTGGTCCCCAAGGACTCGCTCTACTGCAACCACATGTACCTAGACAGCACTTGGTGCGTGTTCGTCGGCCTCCAGTCCTGCCCATGTAATTTCATTCCTGGGCCCCAGAGAGAGACAGCAGGCTTTGGAGTCACAAGGGACTGATTTCAAATTCCACCTCCACTATTTTATTTCTCCAGGATCCTAAACAAGTCACCTACGCTTCGTGAGCCTTGGTTTTCCCATCGGCAAAGTGGGACTAATGTTATCTGTCTTGAAAAATCTTTACAAGGCTGAAAAGAGATAAATGTCTGCAGAAAGCAGTTGGCACATAGTAGGCACTCTATAAAGGAGTACTTTGCACTTCCTGCAAAGGAAATCCTATTAACAAAAGATTTGAAAAGAAAAGAAAAGGGGCGCCTGGGTGGCTCGGTCGGTTGAGTGTCCGACTTCGGCTCAGGTCATGATCTCATAGTTCGTGGTTTTGAGACCCTCGTCGGGCTCTGTGCTGACAGCTCAGAACCTGGAGCCTGCTTCAGATTCTGTGTCTCCCTCTCTCTCTGTCTCTGCTTCTCACCTGCTCACACTCTCTGTCTCTCTGTCTCAAAAATAAATAAATATTTTAAAAATTAAAAAAAAAAGAAGGAAGAAAATAAAGGAGACAAGAAGAAAAGCCTTGCAGCCCCAGCCACCCTCCCCTCAAGATTTACTGTGATTCTACCTTCATTTCCTAGGCTCACTGTCTCTGCCCTCCACCCCCACATGCTGGTCCCTGTGCTAAGAAAATGTCTGAAAGTCTTCTCCTCCCCTGCGTCTGCCAGGGTGGCTGCTAGTTGATGCAGGGAGAAGGCTGGGGGGGTCTCCGTTGTCAAGTCCCTCCAAATGCTTTCAGCCTCATCAGACGTCTCTGCGACTGGGGCGCTGCAGTGATGCCCCTCCCCCAGATGCCAGAGCAGTATCTACCAATCGCCCTCTTGGGAGGACCATTTCACACTCCTTCAGAGGGAATCCCATCCCGTTCTGCCCAGCCCCACCCCCCATCTCTTTATCATCACAAAGAATGCTGTTCCTTGAGCAAAACCGATTAAAACTTCAGGATCTGAAGCAGCCTCAGTTTGAATCTTGGCTCTGTCCCTTACCTGCGTGACCTTGGCCAGGTTGCCTAACCACCCAAGCAGAATCGTGCCATCTATAGGATGAGGACACTACGGTGCGTATCTCACAGGGCTACCACGAAGACTCAGTAAGATCATTTATTTTTCTCATCACAGAGGCATTAAAATATTTAGCACACAAGAAATAAATAAATAAATAAATACTTAGCACGTGCTTGGAGCAATGCACAGCATGCGATTGTATTTTTATGACCTGGCCATTAAGAATTTATAGGCCATCTGCATTCCTAAAATTTCAATTTTTGCAACTCCGACCAAAAAATAAAAAAAAAAAAAATCAAAAAAAAAATAAAAAAAAAAAAAGAAAGAAAGAAAAGAAAAAGAAGACCAGGATAAAAACATTTAGAAAGGAAAATTTTCTAGGAAATTTTTAAAGAGAAGAGAAGCATGTGGATTGGTCAGGCTTTAGGCACGATACATACATTCTCACTCAACTCTCATACCTCTGGAGTAAACGGGAGGGCTAAACAGAGAAATAGTTGGGAACAGACTATCTGAGTCTCAACTCTGACTTGGCCACTTAGCTCTGTGACCTGAGGTGAGTGGCTTGCCCTTTCTGGGTTAATTTCTTTAACCAGTAAAATGAGAATAATGCTACCTGTAAGGTAGTCATGAGGACTAAATGAGTTGATATATGCAAAGTAAGAAGGGTGTTATGCACACAACAAACACTCTGTACATATGGTTGCTGTAAACTTTTTCAGAGCCTGAAACCGAGGTTCAAGAAGGTTAATGAGTTCATCCAAGCTCACATGCAAGTAAGTGGCAGGAGCAGAATTCAAATCCAAGTCCAACTGACTCGGAGCCAGTAGAATGTTGATCCCACTGCTCTTCATCACATACTTGGTAGGAAACCAGTTAGGACTTCCCCGAGGCAGAAAAGATAGGGCCACAGAAAGTGGAGCTTGGGTGTTAGGGAGAGCGATGCTTTATTTCTGGCAGAAGTAACAAAGACAGAAAAGGGGAACTGGTTTGAAGAGAAAGAGGGTCAATTATATTGTGACATCAGAAGCTGACTCTGCAAACACAAAAACAATGTTTCAGGCCGTACTGCCGCCTGTGAGTACAGCCTGCATTCCAACCAGTTTCAAAAAGCACTTGTGGGAAAGTTCCAGACACTGCGTCAATTCTGATGAGGGGAGGAGAGCCCTGGTGGCTGGTTTTCCCGTGCACAGACCCTGCCGTGGGTCCAGCCCTCAGGGAGGCATCGCTCAAAAGCACTGAACCCAATATGCTCTGCCTTTCCACCAGGCCCCATGCCCACAGTTGACAGAACATGAAATCCCGGGGCAGGGGCCCAGCTGGGGGCGCTGGGAGGCTGGGCAGGGTGGGGCATTCAGGGACTCCATGCGACTGTCACTGGCTGTGGAATGAGCAGTGATTAATTGTCCTTTTCAGTGTTTGCTTGAGCATTGAGCATATATTGCTTTAGTGATTAGAAAAGAAACTGTCGAAACAAAACAGGTAAAAAACCACGTGTGGTCATCTCTGGGTTGTGGGATTACTGGTGATTTGTGTTTCTGCTTCTTTCCTTTGTGTGTTTTCTGTTTTACTTTGTTTTCTGCTTGGAACGTGTAATCCTTGAGGATTTAAAAGAAAAAAAGAATAAGCATTATTAAAACTCAAACAAGAATGATTCCACATGAGTGTGAGCTCCAACCACCTAGGCCTCCCTGGCTTCTGTCACAACATGTTGAAGATGGAACTAGGCAGTGTCCTCCCTTAGTGAAGAGAAACACCTGCCAAGAGGTGCCTGCTCTCCCAGGGTACAGGGCACTGCCACGTTGAGCAGTGAGTGCATCCTTTTGGTCCTGTTCAATGGACTAGTCTGATTATTTTCTACTAAATGAAAAAAAACATGTGTTTCCACCTGATCAAAATTCATGTTGTGTCAATTAGCTCCATTCTTCAAACTAGGAAGGAAATGTTCGAGTTCACTAGAGAAAGCTTTGAGGGCTGTTGATTCAAATGCAAATATATATGAGCTCCTTGGGGATATAACTTCTGCCAGGAGAGAAGGGAATGGGCCAAAGTCAATGCTCTTGTATTTTGTGTGTGTTTCTTCTCTAGAAAGAAAGAAAAAGAGGGGAAGGGGAGGGGAGAGAGAGAGAGAGGGAGGGGTGTGGAGAAAGAGAAAGAGATGGAAGGAAATAAAGAAGGAAGGAGGGAAGGAAAGAAAAGAGGGAGGGAGGAAGGAAGGAAGGAGGGAAGGGGAGAGAAAGGAAGGGAGGGAGGAAAAGAAAGAATACAAAGACCATGTATGGGAAGGAAGAGGGAGAGGGAAAGAGTGAGTTTAGAAACATCAGTGAGAGAGAGCAGTGTTGACAATTAGAAGGCAAGGGTAATATTTAGAACAAAAGGGGCCTAAAAAGTGATCCTTTCCACCCCTGTCATTTTCCAGATGAGAAACCGAGGCCCAGAGAATTCAGTCATTTGCCCCTTCCAAACTGTTACGTGATGATAGAAGCAAGATTACAAGCCAGATCTCCCAATTCCAGACCTGGCTCACTTTCAATTCAACTCTGCGCACTCTGCACTCTGCCTTCAGGTGCAGCGAGGGGTGTGTGACCTACCCAGCCTATTACAAAGGCCTTGACATTTAAAGGATTAAACATTTGGATGATGCCTTGGGAGTATTCCTTCAAAGACGGTTCTCTCAAAAGAGGTGGATCAAAGAAGGCTGGTGGAAAGAGGGGTCTGTATCCGTTAGGGTGCTTTCAACTGCCAGCAACAGAGAATCTGAGTCAAAGTGGCTTAAGCAATAAAGGGAATTTTGTTGCAAGCACTACAGTACGGCCACCTACAGGGGAGGCTTGTTCCCAGCAGCCAAATTAAATCACCAGAGATCGAGTTTCTCTCCAGCTTCTTGCTCTGCCTTTGGCAGCACAATCTTTCTCCTACAGCTCACTCCCCTTGTGACCCTAACACCGAAACTCTCAGGCCAGGTCCCTTCCCTGCCCTGCTCTGGACTTCAGTTGATGGGGCTGATCACTTTATGAGCTCAAAGTGTCCTTGTACCTCTAACAGATTTTCTCAAGAAGCGGACCATGGACTATTTGCATTAGAATAGTCACATAGACTGTCTGCGAAACCAGCCATCTAGTTCCTGTGCGCTAGCCCCATGCCACTAAATCATAATCTCTGAGGAACACAAGGGTCCGCGGTGTCGACAAGCTTGTCCAGAATATCCTCGTGCCTGTGGAAGTTCGATAAATATCTGTTCCCAAGAGAACCTAGAGCAGGTAGTAAACTATGACTGCTGAGCCAAATTCTGCCTGAGATTAAGAATGGTTTTTACATTTTGAAAGGGTTGTCTTTAAAAAAAAAAAATCACACAAAGAAGAATATGAAACAGACCTTCCATGTCTCTGAAAGGCTGAAATATTTACTACCTGGCTCATGACACAAAAACTTTGCCAACTCCTGGCCTAGAATAATGAGGTCATTGGATGGTGGAAAGTAAGGCAGGGGGTGGATCTGGACAGCTTATAGGGCTGATGAGGCCAAGAATTCCTGGGAGCAGGAGTTTTCAATGTTCCATCAGTTCCATGGAGAATCAAGCAAGCAAAAAATAAAATGTGCTCAAGTTCTGGAATTCGGTTTAAGAAATGTCTTCTCCGGGAGACCTCCTGGAGTCTCTGGTTGGGCCACCCAATGTCTAATATGACCTAAGGGCCAGGAAGGGTCACGATAAAGGCTCAGGAAGGATCGTGTCTGTATGTAACCTCTTGAGTCTGACAGCCACCAGTCAGCTGTCTTCCATACCATGGGAAACATTTTGGAGCTAGCTTGTGTGACTCCTTTGTATGCCTTACTCCCAACCACTGAGCAAACACTAATCAGCTAAGGATAGGGTACTCAGATGACACACACAAAGACTTAACTGGAAACAACATCATGAAGGAGGTGCTCAGAAATGGGGGCAGGCAGGACCAGAGAACAGCAGAGGGTAGTGACATGCCAGGGACTAGCCATGGAGGGAGACTGTCACCACCCTGGAAGGGACAAGAGGAGAAAATGGTATAACCAGATGATGCTGAAGCAATCACCTGCAGTAATGGTAGAAGAGGAATCACCAGACAGAAACTATGGCCAAAGGAAAACGAGCTATGAATGCAGAGGGCTGACCTGTTTCTCCTCTGACCCTCCATTCTCCATCCTGCCAGCCCTTGTGGTAGATGAAGTCCAGCGAGGGGCCAGAGGGCAAGAGACCGGGGCTCCTGCAATAAAGATCACCTTCCAGGTGCAGCCCAGGGCAGAGGAAAGCAAGAATGAGTGGGAGGCAGCCCAGGGGATGACCAGCACAATGGCTGACACGGAGTGGTACCCAGAGCACGGGACACAGGCTGTGCACCTAGGACATGCACAAGATGCAGTTGTTGCTTCAAACCGCACTAAAAGGAATGGGGAGATTGGCTTTAAGCAAAAACTGCCGTGTGCTTAAAGAAACTGGACCCTGGACCTCGAGGTTTCCATTTTCAGTTTATCTGGACACAAGAATCATTAGATTTCACTGACCTCTCAGGGCTTGAGTCATGCACATGAGGAGCTGGGTTACTGGTGCACAGAGAGTTTCAAGATGTAATTACATCCTTCACTTTGTCAGGGTGTCTAGACAGATTGCGAGAGCTGGGCGGTGACAGTGGAGGAGGAGGGGGAGGGGGCGGAAAAGACGACAGCTTTCTGTGGTCCTCGGACAGTGGGGATTCCTGGCAGAGGCCTTTTCCCAGAGTACACAGGAGCAAATCCCAACAGCAGCAGCAGCCTTGGCCTGAAGGATGACTGTAGAAAGGAAAAAGAGGCACTCACGTACAAGTCTCGATAGGAAAGAGAGTCCGGTCAAGCACTGACAGCGGAAATACGAAGGAATCCTGCTGGTGCTCTCCAGGAAAAGTTTTATATGCCCTCTTTTGCATTTATCACACATTTATTGTGTTCTGGACACTGTGTTAAGCATCTTTGCTCAGACTTTGCTTCCTTTAATCTCCGCAACCACCTTATAAAATGAGTAATAGCCCCGTTTTTAAAAGAACAAAATGACACTTTAGTAAGGCAAAGAAAACGTGGTTTTAGCTACAAGTGATCGAATGTGTATTATGTGCCTGGCACTGTCTTAGGTGCTCGTACATAGCTGGGCTGTGAATCACGGCAGTTGTCAAAATGAGGTTTGTGGAGCTCCGGATCCCCAAGACCTTGACAGGGGATCCACAAGGTCAAAACAATATTCATACTAGCACCAAGACATTATTTTTTTCTTCCACTATGTTTACACATTGGTGCGAAAGAAAAAGTGCAAAAAGCTGTCACCAGACTGCACTAGCGTCATTGCATTCTCCAAAGCCACCCACTTGCAGCAAGGAAAAAAATGCCATTTCACTTAAGCAAGTCTTTGATGAAGCAGAATAATTACTAATTTTATTAAGTGTCAGCCCTTGAGCACGTGTCTTTTTCAGACTGCGTGAGGAGATAGGAAGATGACATAATGCACTTCTTGTACACATGTGCAGGTACCATGGTTGTCTCTAGGAAAGGCACCTGCTCATTTGCTATAATTGCAATCCAAACTAGACTTTTTCCATGGATTACCATTTGTACTTGAAAGAACAAATGGAAAACCATGGGCATTCAGACTTGAGTCATTGACAGACATGTTCTCAAAAATTAAGTAGATGAGCCTGGGATGTAAAGGAAAACAAGTGGCAGTATTTGTTGCCAATGGTAACATTCGACATGGAAATTAGGACTTTGGAAAATATGTATGCCATCGTCAACTTGCCAGCTTCCCAATACCTAAAGCCTTTTCTGATGAGATGTGTGGGGGCATTAATGAAAGTGATATTTTGGTGTTATATAAAAAAAATATATGTCAACACCTAGATGATCTGCATAATTCAGTGAATCAATATTTTCCAAATGTCCAATACGTCATGTTGCAAAATTGCACACAGGCAAAACACTGATTCAAATGAAAAATAGCTGATGGATTTTAAGGTAACATACTACGAACATTTCATTGATATGGCTTCAGATTCCACATTACAACTAACTTTTAAGAAATTGACAGTCAAGTTTTGATTTAGTATCAAAAAAAGTCTTTTAAAGTATCTTTCCCTTTTATAAGTACATATCTACAAAAGGCTAATTTCTTTTTACACTACAAACAAAACAAAATATGGCAACACATTGGATGCAGAAAAGATTATTAGATTCTGTCTTCCATTAATCACACATTAAAGAGATTTGCAAAAATGTCACTATCCCCACTGAATTTTTTGGAAAATATAATTATTTATCACAAAAAAAAGTTAATTAAGTAACTTGTAATCAGTTCATTATTGTGATTTTAAAATAGATTAATAGTTAAATGATTTTTTAATTTCTCAGTTATAATTTCTAATACAATAAATACTAACAGTTACAACCCACATTTAAAATAAAAAATAGGGGTACCTGAATGATTCAGTTAGTTATGCATCTGACTCTTGATTTCGACTCAGGTCATGATCTCACAGTTCATGAGTTCAGGCCCCGCATCAGGCTCTGTGCCGACAGTGTGGAGCCTGCTTAGGATTTTCTCTCTCCCTCTGTCTCTGCCCCTCTCCCTCTCTCTCTCTCAAAGTAAATAAATAAACTTAAAAAAAAATAAAAAGGTTATTTGGTGCCCTCAATAATTATTAAGAGTGCAAAAGAGTCTTGAAGCCAAAGTGTTTGAGGATTACTATTATATAAGAAACTTGCAACTGAAATGAGATCCCAGAAGTAAGGGCTTTTCAGGGACCTAGAAAATGTATGAGACCCAGGCAGAATAAGCTTTGGCTCCAAATCTACAAGAGAAAACAATAGATGTAAAAATTAATAAGCATTTTAATTAAATGTCTATAAAATGTACTGACATGCCAGCTTCATTCACTGTTAAATGTAGCATGCATAAGGGGTCCATTCCACCAAATATAACTTTCAGGCCCAGTTTCCTCACTACACAAATTCCCCTATTTACAGTGTACAAAGTAAGTATTGGGAACTCATAGCCAATCGTAAATTAAATGAGTAACAGAGCCAAATAATTTCTAAAGCACAAATATAAAAACCTTACAAAGATTCTTAAAACAAAAAAGTGTATTTAATATGAAATATGGGTGCAGCTGGCATTTTTGATATGCTATGTGGTGGGGACCCCAAAAGTCAGAATTTGTGGGGCTCATGAAGGTCCTGCTTTAAACACAGCATTGGAGTGCCTGTAAATTATATACCATCTAAAACATTTTGGTGAAAGGAGATACCTTCACCAGATAAAGGAGATGTCTTCACCAGGAAGGGGAGAGAGAGACACATAATGAAAACACAAGAAACTGGTCAGCAGAGGAGCAAAATCACAGAGAAAAGAGGGATCATGTGCTCTGTTGTTTGGTTCTGAGCAATGGTACAGCCGGCCAGGCCTCTGGATTCTCTGCAGGGGTTTCCAGTGCCCTCACACCCAGACTTTCATTGTTAGGTGTGAGCGAGGTGGGGTTGATGGTTTAGAAGAGCCCTGAGCATCTCACCGGAAAAAGAGAAAGTCTGAAAGCAAAGGCTGGGGGCGGGGGTAGGGGATGCACTTCCTAAAGGGTAGCCATTTTGAGGCAGAAAGTCACCCAATGATCGTCCCCACTTCTGTTCCACCAGCCCTTGCCCCCTCGCTGGTAACCAAGAATTACATTCCCTTGTTAAGGAGCAGTGTCCAGGACTGCAGAGATGTCTCTTGACTTCATTCCCTTAAAAAGTGTCTTCCTCACCTTCCTGTCATGCTCAGCCCCATTGACTGGTAGCAAGGTAGGAGAGGCCCTTCATTCAACTTTGAGATATCATGACTCTGAGACAGTATGGTTGCTCCTTAACAGGGATCTCCAGGGATCGGATTTCCTGTAATATTACAAGTAACTTATTTTCTTCCTCATTTGATTTCTCTGTAGTTTCTGCTATAAATGCATTGACTTTAATATTTTTTAATGTTAAAGGTTATGAGTAAAGTAACTGCCTTATAATGGGTCTTTGATAAAGAGTAATCACTATTACTTGGCAATTCATCAGAGAGTATTGTAACATTTCCTGCATCGAAATCAGGAGCTCTCCGCTGTAGAGAGAAGACTGATTGACTTCCATTTTCTGGAGCTGCATAGTTTAATAAGAAAGTAAATAAAAATAGAAAAATGGAAAAAGCAGGATTATAAAACATACAATGTGTTTGAAATGCTAGGGGCGACTGGGTGGCTCAGTCTGCTAAGTATTCAACTTCAGCTCAGGTCGCAACTTTGTGGTTCGTGAATTTGAGCCCCACATCAGGCTCTGTGCTGACAGCTCAGAGCCTGGAGCCTGCTTCGGATTCTGTGTCTCCCTCTCTCTCTGTTCTTCCCCCACTCATGCTCTGTCTCTCTCTGTCTCTCTGTCTCTCAAAAATAAATAAACATTAAAAAATGTTTTTAAACAAGTCTAAAGTTGGGTCAAATTGCCAACTTGCCAACAAGAATAAAAGGGTCATATATACCGCTGTGCATGCTTTTCATGCTTATAACAAACATGTAGCATACTAATTGAATTACTGATACTTTTTGGGTTTTTTTTAAATGTTTATTTTTGAAAGAGAGAGTATGTGCTTGTCCCTGGGAGGGGGAGGGGGAGGAACAGAGAGAGGGGAACGGAGGATCTGAAGTTTGCCCTGTACTGACAGCAGGGAGCCCAATACGGGGCTCAAACTCACAAACCATGAGATCAGGACCTGAGCCAAAGTCAGATGCTTAACCAACTGAGACACCCAAGCTCCCCAAATTACTGACACTTTTTAAATAATAAGTTTAAGTGCTAACAAAAATACACTCCCCACTATAAATTCGTACTTTTTCTTTATCTTCCAACTCGCGCACACCCAGGAGATCTGCATGTATTCTCCAAGCCTACTCTATCGTATTAAAAGAGGAAACCTCAAATCAATCTTTTTTTTTGCTTTCTGTCCACCATTTTCGAGCAGGGACACCACCCCTTCTCTGCCTCCCCTTCCCAGAAGGCTAGCATGGATCTCTTGGCCGCTGTTCCTTTCATCCCTCCCGGGGCAGACACCTCCTTGCATTGTTATTTCAGATGATCCACTTGTGACTAAGGCATCGAATGCACTTTCCCTGGACATTCAACTGCTGATCACTGAAAATCAAGAGGTTTGGATGACGGTCTCTGGCGTGAATCTTCTCCCATCTGGTTCTAGTTCAGGGCTGGCCTTTGACAGCCCTCTGTCTCACACCATGGCTCTAAGTGGGTGTGGAAACTGCTTGGCTCCCTCTCACAAGGTTGAGTGGATCCAAGGAGAGCTGTTTGTTTTTCCAAGCAAGAACAAGGAGGGATTTTTCCATCATGTAGATGTAAGCTTATCACCAATTTCTTCATAACAGGTGTGTCTTCTTTGACATAAAGGAAGATCTGTTATCAAACACAAAGGCCTTTTTCATTGTGACTTGAAGGAAACAACAGTACTTTTAAAGACAGAAGCAACTGGTGTCTCCATATATCCTTTGGGGATATCACCAGAAGGTCTATCCCATCCTTGCCACTATCTCATTCAGCTCCTTTTAGTTGAAGCCATTACTTCTTGTCTAGAAAACAACAGCTCCCCAGTTGGTCTCCCTGCCTCCTCTCTCGCCCCTTGCCATCTTTCCTTTCTTTTCTTCAAAAAAAAAAAAAAGCAAAAATTTTTTGAAATACAAATATGAGCCTAACCATCTTCCTCGCTCAAATACCTGCAATAGCTCCTCACTGCTTATAAGAGAAAACATGCTTTCCTTAGCAAGAATACAAGCCCGTCTGTAACAGAAGGACATAAAACAATAGCAGCTGATGGAAAGTAGGTTTTTTTTAAAGAATTCTTTTTTTTTCCTCCAAAAATGTTGAGCCACACCAGACATAAGCATTACGTAGATTTGGCCAACGGTAACAAGTTTAAAATTCTGGCTCTAGGTTTTGACTCCTGCTACTCCAAGGGCCTGGAGGGACCTCAGTGCTGCTTGCCACCCCTGCCTCTTCATCTAGCTCACTATGTATCTCACAGAATGCAGTCCCTGCCTCCTCCAGGACTCTTTTCCCAGCAGGAAGCCTTGTTGGATGTCCATCCTCTTGGCTCTCAGTCACCTCTGACCCCTCTGTGGCAGCAGTGATTACTCTGTTCCCTGCCTGACACTGCTGCTTGCCAGTCTCCTCCATTAGACCAAGACTTCTTTGATGGAAGTGAATGTCTTAAAGCATAAGAGACTCTTAAAGACCAAGAACAAACTGAGGGGTGAGGGGGGTGGGGGAGGGGGGAGAGTGGCTGATAGGCACAGAGGAAGGCACTTGTTGGGATGAGCACTGGGTGTTGTATGGAAACCAATCTGACAACAAATTATTAAAAAAATAATAAAAATTTAAAAAAAGGAAGTGAATGTCTTACAGCTCCTTGAGTAAGTACACAAAATAGCTGCTTATAATAGACATGTGTCTGGTCTACCTAGGACCTCCTCTTCCCTTTCCTTGGAAATAGCAGCTACTACCCCCACTTTTTAAGGAACTGTCCCTTCTCTACTCCATATGGTTCAGGCAAGGCTATTAAACCAGAGGACTCCACCAATGTCCTAGGGACGGCACATGACCCAAGATGGACCCATCAAATTCTTTTACCTAGGAATGGGTAGGGCCCCAAATGAATAAAAGGCAACTGGAGCTTTATCATCTGGTGGCAACTCTGTGGAGAAGCCACAAGCACCCTGGTTCCTGGATTCTATTCTTGTCAAGGCTTTTGCACCAGTCAGCTTTTGCTGTGTAACAAGTAATCCCCAAAAATAGTACCATAAAATAATATCCATTAACTTATCTCAAACTTCTGGAGATCAGCAATTTGGGCTTGACTAAGCTTGGCCTTTCTCCTACTCATGGAAAGATACATATATGATCCACAATCAGCCATTGGTGAACTGGAACCTGGCTGGTCTAGCATAATCTCAGCTGGAATTGTCTCTGTTCTGCATGATATCTCATCTTCCAATAGTTGACTTGAATTTCCTCACATGCAACTGTTTGGAGTTCCAGGAGAGGGAATAGGAGCATACAAGATTTGCTGAGGCCCAGGCTCAGACGTGGCACTCTGCCACCTTCACTGAATTGCCAAAGCAAGTCACAGGACCAGATATTCAATGGGGTGGGAACTGGGACCTACTCCTTGATGGGAGAGCTGCAAAGTCACATTGCAAAGGGTGTGGATACAGAGAGGGGTACAAAAATGTGGTCATTATCTGCGAACTACCATAACTCTGTTATTCAGTTCCCTGTTAATCTTCTAACATATCCCTTTTAGATACGGTTAGTCAAAATTGGCTTCTGTTCTTTGTGCTTTAAAAAATTTAATTTATACCTTCTTGGAATGAATGAAAAAATGAGGGAATGGATGAATTAGGATGTGTTACAATGTGTTACACATTGTGTGTCAAATTTTATCCAGGGGAGAATGATGAAAGACGTGTAGAAAAGTGACAGATCATGGTGCCTGGGTGGCTCAGTTGGTTAAGCGTCTGATTCTAGATTTCTGCTCAGGTCATGATTTCACAGTTCATGAGATCAAGCTCCTCCTAGGGCTCTGTGCTGACGGCGTCGAGCGTGGAGCCTGCTTGGGATTCTTAATCCCTCTCTCTGCCCCTCCTCCACTCACACTTTCTTTCTCTCTAAATAAATAAACAAATACTTAATTAAAAAAAGAAAGAACTTGTTAAAAAAGAAAGTAATAAAAGTGACAGACTATCACAGAGCTAAAGGAGTTGCAGAGTATATTATATGCTGGTTGCCTATGAGCACCTCAGAAGTTAGGATACCATTTTCCTTCCTACCTTGCTAACGCACCTCATAGTCACAGCCACCAATAGCTTGAAATCTCTTTAAAAGTTAGACAAGGAATAAGAAACCATTCACTGAAAACTGCTCTCTTGTCCCTACCTAAATTGAATTTGAGACCTTGGCTGACTGTTTATGTTAGGTGACTATCCACAGGTGTGTATTAATATAGCCACATATTATACTCTGGATTGGCTTAAATACAGGACATAAACTTTTTAAGGGAAAGATATTTTTAAGAAAAAGATATTCAAGCAAAGGAAAAATCTTAAGGGAGTCTTAGGTGTGGTTCAGTTCCCCAGTTTTAGTCCTTCCCATTCTGTTCTTTTCCAATAAAATCTCCATTTCTTTAGGAGCTAATCAGAAGAACATCAGGAAAAAGCCAGTTACAGGATTATCCAACATCAAGGCATGAATGACTGATGTCTCATATGCCTCAATTTAAAGGATTGCCTCAATTTATAATGTTAGAGTAAAGATTTCTTAGAAATGTCTTTTGAAAGTGAAACCCCAAAAAATATGAAGGAGACATTTTTAGGCAGCTGCAGACAGTTTTGTAGTTTTTCGTGGTGGTGATGGTGATGGTGATGATGATGGAGACAATAAAAAAATAAATATCTGGGCTTAGATATGACAGTAGACTTTTGTGATGTTTAGAATGTTCTCTCCTTTGCCAGATGGATTTAACAGATACATACAGAACATTCCATCCAAAAACAACAGAATACACATTCTTTTTACGTGCACATAGAACATTCTCCAGGATAGGCCACAGACACGTCTCAATAAATTTAAGAAGAATGAAATCATACCATGCAACTTTCCTGACCACAAAGGTATGAAACTAGAAATTAATAGCAAGAGAAAAACTGGGAAAAAAAACACAAACATGTGGAGGCTAAACAACGTGCTAGAATTTCCTCTCCATCAAAAGACATGGTTACCTTGGCTTTCAGAATGTTCCAGAAGCTAATCATTATAGTAATTTATAATCAAGCAATACTGATGAAAATGGAAAATTCCTCAAAGTTTTTGCTGCCTTAAACCCAGTATTTAGGGTTTAAACAGAGCCCTCAGATAAAACGATTACTCCTTAGGTTCCACGAGTACTTCTCACCATCTGTAAACCACAAAACTGTCACTCAGTGCTGAGATTTACATCTTTGTGGTTGAGACAAGGAGGAGCCATATCTGCTCTCACCGTGTCTCAGGCTCGGGACATGTGCCAGGACAGCCAGACAGGATCTCCAAGGCTGAGTGAGATGGTGTGATGTTCTCTGTGTGGGAGGCCTCCCGGGGAGGCAGAGTGGTGACCTCACTGGGAAAATGAAAACAGTTCAATAAAAAATACTTATCTTGGAAATGATCTGCCTGAATTTGAGACCAGCAAAGGGATTGTATTTCCAACACACTTTCAAAGAGCAAAGCCATTTCCATTAATCCTGTATAAGGAAGAAATCTTACAGTACCTCTTGGCTGAGAGATGATGATTCAGGCAAAAAGGGTCTCAACTCCAGCTCTACATAAAGACCCTTACCCTTAAAGAACCAATTATAAAGTTTCCCTTTGAAAACAAGAGCAGAGATGTACTCCGTGGAAATGCAGCTTTGGGGAAGACCCAGCTACACAAGTAACCTCAGCTTTTGGCCTCTCATATTTTCCTCCCCTATAGGATTTCTCTCATAAAATTCCATTGCCACCTACAGAGACTCAGTATTTCCCTGTGTTCGAAGTTTAAATGCAGACAAAAGAACAAAAGTATGGACACTTTGAAGGGACTTCTGACTAAAATGCAGAAACTCAATAGGAAGAGAAATGAAGAAAATCAGACCTTTTCTGTTCTGAGCCCTGTTGCCAGCCTGTAAAGCTTTCTCAGAAAGTCTTTGTGTGTGTTATTCAAGAGATTCGGAGTCCTAGCTCTAGTGATAGGCAGTTTGGTGGGGATTTAATATTCTATCACCATTAGTACAACCTTATCACCTTTTCAAGTGATATTTGTAGAAAATTAACCCAGCCAAACACATTATAGTGGGGAACATCAGAGAGCAATCTCTTCTTTGGCCTACAGAAGACTTAGACCCACGGCCTTGGTCTGATTAAGCAAAGAGCTCTGGCTAGACGCATCCAAGAGAAAATGTAATTTGACAAAAAAGCGTAAGGAATCCTTGGTCCCATAGAACCCTAGTCCCATAAATTTCTCAGCTTCCAAAGCTACAAACATTTCTGCCAACAATTTCCCCCAATTAAAAAAGAGGCCCAAGGGGTGCTTAGGTGGCTCAATTGGTTAAGTGTCCGACTCCTGATTTCAGCTCAGGTCATGATCTCAGAGTTCCTGAGTTCAAACCCCACACAGAGCTCAGCGCTGACAGCATGGAGCCTGCTTTGGATTCTCTCTCTCTCCTTCTCTTTCTGTCCCTTCCTCCCAAATAAATAATAAACAAACATTTAAAAAAGAGAGAGACCCAAAATCTGTATGTTTCAGAACTATCTGTGTGAATATGACAAGTCTTAGGATTTCTATGAATATGATAAATCTTAGGAGTCCGCTAGCTCCCTCTTTGCTTCAAGAGCTAGAAAGCTTATAGTCAAATTTGCCAGCCTATCTCAGAAGTTGAAGATTTTCAGATACAAATTTCCAAGTCTAACTTCACTCCTGGATTTACTTTATCCTAGATATATTCTTTCCTAACTTTTCTCTCTTAAATTTACCTCATTAACAATTTTTGTCTATTTCCAACTATGTCACTTTGTTAGATACCCAAAGTTCATTTTTCAACAACTCAGTATCAGAAAAACTATCTAAGACTTGCAAAGGAATGGCTGGATATTCTCCCGGTGCAGTGTTCCTCTCAACAGTCTACCGTCTGAGCTATTTTACAGTTCTGTTGCGGCAGAAGTTACCTGGTATATTTGTGTCTGGTTGAGATGGAAATCACTCTTTTCTCACAGAAGATATAATCGTAGAATTTATGGCTGATGGCCCTGTTCAACAAGAATCAGTATTATATCTAATTAATACTCTCAATCTAATATTGGATATTTAGACTCTAAAATGCTCTTTGGACTGGTTTAAGTATCTTACAGTTTCCTTCATTGATTAATGAGTTAAATATAATCTCTGATACTCATGTGTATAAAAGTAATTTTTAAAAATCTCCTGAAGAGAACATCTTAACAGTAAGTAGGAAAATAAATAGGCGACACTACACATTTGTCAAAATCTATAGAACTTTTCAGAACAAAGAGCAAATTTAATATGTGCAAGTTAAAAATAAATCATTTAGGAGGTTAGGGAAAATCTCAGATGAAATGCAGAAAATGACAAAAGAATCTAACTAAACTGGAAATGCATGAAACACATCTTAATGAAAAGGATAGAGGAAAAGGTGCTGATCTAAGTAAGTTTGGAAATGACTGGAGTCTACAAAACTGAAGGAAAAGGTAACTGTACATAATACTGTCCTGTAGTTGATAAAATTATTTCCTATAAGGATATAGAATATTATACAGGATATTTGGATATTGACTATATAGGATATTTGATATATCAAATAACTATACATGTATATTAGAATTCATAATTAAGTAAATGAATGGCAGATGGTAGGATCCAGATTTCTTACTGTTGGACATTTTATAAATAAACAGAGAGGAAACTGAATTAGAATTAAAGTTATCAGTGCCAATTGATGTATGGCTTAATAAAGATAAAGAGAGTTTAATATAGAAATACTATTAGAAACATGTGTCATTATACACATATATTTCATTGTTCAGTCAGCTAAGAGGGCATAGAAGTAACAACACTCCAGTAGCAATGAGCACACATAAGCCCCAGATTTTGGTTTCTAATACCATTCTTCAATAAAAGGACAATTTTCTTCAACAAGTGGCTAATTTCAGAACTGAGGCAATAATTATGTAAGATGAACCTGAAGCATCTTGTCATGCTCCCTAAATTAAATAAATAAAACAAAATGATAGAGCTATGTCAAAGGGATATAGGAGCCAAGTGACAGAGCTCACAAACACCAAAGTTGGAATAATTTAGCAAAAAAATAAGTAAAGCAATATTGGATTATAACTCAGAGTATAAAATAAATATCACATCCATACTAATATAAATAAAGGATTAAACAAATAAATGAGAGAGATAAGACAAATTTTACATGCAGAAAAATTCCCAATAAGTATGCTGATACTCCGCCCTCAAGGAGGTGGAGAATAACTCCCCACTCCTTAAATATGGACTGTCCATAGTTACTTTCTTATGAAGACTATAATATGGTTGAGGGGGGTGTGAATTTATAGTGTAGACCTGAAAAACACTACCTCAGCCAAGGTATCAAAGCAAACATCAACAATCATAAATTGTGACAGTACACATCCTTTATATGATGCAATAAGACGGCACTTTATCTCTACAGACTTTCCCCAAAAAACACAACCCCAGTCTAATTATCGGGGGGAAAAAGTCCAACAAATCCCAATTGAAGGATACTCTACAAAGAGCCTAACCAGTACTCTTCAATTGTATCAAGCTCATCAAAACCAAGAAAAGTCTAAGAAACTGCCACAAAGTGGAGGAACCTAAACAGACATGACAGCTAAATCAAATTTGGTATCCTGGATAGGGTCCTGGAAAAGAAAAAAAACCAGTAGGTCAAAACTAAGGAAATCTGAATAAACTATGAAGTTTAGTTAACAATAATGTATCAGTATCAGTTCATTAATTATGAAAAATACACCATAATAATGTAAGCTGTTAATAATAAGAAAAACAGGGGTATATGGAACTCTACTCTATCTTTTCGATTTTTGTAAATCCTAAACTACCATAAAATTCAAAAATTATTTAAATAAATAGGTGTATCAAACACAAACAAAATAAATTCTGTAAAATATTTGTCAATGTTATGAAAAACAAAGAAAGCTCTGAAATATCATAGATCAGAGGAGACTGAGGAAATATGACAATTTAAAACAAAGAGAAGTCCCAGGTTGGATGATGGAACCAAACAAATAAAATAAAATTAAATTAAATTAAATTAAATTAAAATGGTTACTACTGAAAAAAATTGGTAAAATCCAAAAAAGTCTGTAGCTTAGTTAATATGATGGTACTGATGGTAGTTTTTTTTTTAATGTTTTTATTTATTTTTGAGACAGAGAGAGCATGGACACCAGTGCAAGCGGGGGAGGGGCAGAGAGAGCCAGGGACAAAGGATCTGAAGCAGGCTGTGCTCAGTCAGCTCAGAGCCCACTGTGGGGCTGGAACCCACAAATCATGAGATCATGACCTGAGCCAAATTGGAAACTCAACAGATTGAGTCACTCAGATGCCCCCTGATGGTAGTTTCTTAATTTTGGCAAATGCACCATGATTGTGTAAGATGTTACAGAAAGCTGGGTGAAGGTATATGAGAAATATCTGTACTATCTTTGCAACTTTTCTGTAAATCTCCAATTACTTGGAAATTAAAAGCTTTTAAAAATAATTTTTTTAGGAGCGCCTGAGTGGCCCAGTTGGTTGAGCATCTGACTTTGGCTCAGGTCATGATCTCACAGTTCCTGGGTTCAAGCCCCACATTGGGCTCTGCACTGACAGGTCAGAGACTGGAGCCTGCTTTGGATTCTGTTTCTCCCTCTCTCTCTCTGCCCCTCCCCCCCTCAAAAATAAATAAATGTTAAAGAAATTTTTTTAAGAATTGTTTTAAATAGGTAAATCATGAGGAAAAATAGATACATGCAGCCTGGAAGCAAGGTATACCACCTTCATTTGGCCAATAGAGATAAAAAGTTGCCCTCATGAACTCGCATGTTTTCAAGAAGGAAATGATCATTAAGAGCTTAAGGGAGACTGCTTGAATCAGTGATTCCCTATTAAGGATGGGAAAGTATAATAATCTGGATAATTAATTTTATGTTAGCATTTGTCTGGGTATAGTTCAGGCCAGAGCTCAGGGAATTCTGCTTTTCTTAGAACTCCTAGTGACAAAAACACTCCTCTTAATAATCTCAACAAGAGTGGTCTATTTTAAGCGTTGGGTATTAAAAATAGGGACACACAATTAATGAGATCTCCTTTCCTCCATGATCTAATCATCTGCTCTTTCCACACAGAAGGCCTAGGAGTTTTCTCTCAGGAACATAAGAAGAACAGGTCTTATCTCACTGGCCATTTAGAAGGCCAGCCCCTGCAGGATACCCATAAACAGCCAAGATCCGGTGGAGACTGGGAAGAGCTTCTGATCCTTGCTTGGCTGTGCTACTTTTCCAGGGTTTTCCCAAGGTAGCTAGAAAGAGGTTTCCTGGAATTGTTTATGAGGATGCCAGGAGGTCAGCCAGAGTTCTCTGCCCCAAAAGTCCTTCATTTCTCCTCCCTTACTAGAGTAACAATACCATATGCTGCCTTCACGGAGTCGCTCACACATACTGAACACCTATCCCATGCCAGCTACAGTGCCAGGTGCTGGGGAGGAGGGAGCAGTTTCAGAAAAAAAATATATAATAACAGGGATGAGGAGGAGAAATAGGACAATAATAACAACAATATGTAATAGTACGTATTTATAACAGATCAAGTCTTATGCTATACGCACTGACTGATTTCTTCCTGACAATAACTCAGTAACATAGGTTATACTGTCTCCATCTTACAGGGGACTTCTTCCCCCAGAAAACTGAGAATTAGAGTAGCTTGCCTAAGGTCAACCAGCAGTTAACATCAAAATGGCTAAGAACATGGTCTTTGAAGTCTTGTGAACCTAGAATCAAAATCCATTTCTGTCCCTTATTAGCTGTGTGACCTTGAACAACTAATATCATCTCTTTGTCAAGTGGTCAATAAGCAAAGGATAAAATCAGTATAAATTTATTGAGTGCTTCGGTCCATTAATTATATTTGCCACCATCGTGGGAGTGGGTGGGGCCTCAGGAGTACTCAGAATTTGCCAAACTGCCAGGTGCCTTACAGGTATGAACTCATTTTATCCTCACAACACACTATGAGATAAGGACTCATTGTTTTACTGATGAGGAAATGGATGTTCAAAGAGGTTCACTTAACTATCCAAAGGTCGCCCGGCAAGTAAGTGGTCTAACAGCAATTTGAGTACACTCTATCTACCCTAGTACCCTGAGTCAACCACTCTATTAACCAGCTGTCACCCACTCAACATTCCAGAAACTCCAGACAGCTCAGTTTCTTCTAGGTAACATATTTCTCAGTTTAACTGAAGGCCTAACCCAAAAGAATCACTGTACGTGGTGTAAATTTATGGCTAAGGGAGTCTCAGTTGAATTAGGCGGGCCCTTTTCATCACTAATAGTAGGTACCCTGGAAAGCAGAGAGCTTTCCCTGGGAGACTGGAGTGCATTTTGAAGTAGAGGAAGTGTGGAGATAGATGGGAGAGGGGAGAAAAAAAGGTGTAAAAAGCCCGAAAGCCTAAGAAGGAGCTTCTTTTAGATTAAGAAGCAAAGCTACAATTTATCCAACTAACCTTGCTTTTGGCTGAGCCCCTACCAAGAAGATCATACCTTCTGGGCCTCAGTGCAATTTAGGGTAAGGACAAGAATGTTATGTAGATTCCAATCACTAAGCCAACCTCAAGGACTGGTGGTAGCTGCTGGGAAAGGTTGTATTAAGAAGGATCATGGAACTGCTCTGGCTCAGCTGAGAAAAAAAAAATCTTGGTTCATTAGTAATTTCTGCCACAAGTTTGGGAGTGGGAAAGCCTCACATGTGCCCAGAATTTGCCATTCCTGTTTTAGGAGATATCACAGCCTGGGCATACTCTGCAGGAGAAGTTGACTGGGTTCTGGTCCAGATAGAAAACCAAACTGTCCCAATGGCAACCTGCTTTCACCTACCTAATTCACCACCTACATAATTTCACAAATTATGGCAAAACAGCATTAACAATAAGAAAGGACCTAATTTGAATTCCTTTGGTTTTAGTTATTAAAAAAAAAAAAAAAAAAGAGGCAGGTCACCCATGCCAAGACCCTTCAGGAAGAACTAAAAACCAAAGAGATTCAGGCCAGCTAGAGAACGGGGAGGGAGGAGTTCCAGCCAGCCAGCCTCCTTTGTAACATGGTCACCATTCACCCCACCCTCCAGATGTACTCATGTGTCAACAGGATCTCAGGAAAGGGGAAAAAGTGGTGAGCCAAACCTCAAGAGTGAGGGGGAAAAAAAAGCAAACTATGAAATTTCAGTTCAAAGCTGAACCACTGCATGTCTTAACTGCTGTCAATATATTTGTAGAGCCCTCACAGGGCTTTCCTGCCCACCGGGAACTTGGCCTCCGAGCTCCAGTGCCCATGTTTTCCATCTGTAACCTTGCTACTGCCTTGTCAAACAGGCGCAACCTACTGTCTCAAAGTCTACAATCTTCCACCTCTAACCTCCCCAAGTGGGTCAAACTTTCCATGGCTAGATTATTAAAGGGAAAGCAGACCTACTGTTTCTATTAATATGCAGTTTTTACAGGGTGCCAAATGCCCTTTATGGAGCTCAGAAGCCCAACCAGTCCCTTGGGTTCCAGAAACTCCAGCCTAGCCCAGAAGTAGCAGAAGGCAGGGACCCAGACCTAGACCCAGTAAAATTAGTCTCCAGGGAATCTCTTTGGTTCAAGCTGTCAGGAGCAGTGTGGGATGCTGGATTACCATTAGCATTGATTTAAGGTGCTACTAGGTCCTTAGAGGAATGAGCCCAGTCTCCCCCGTGTGTTTGCCCTAGAGAGGAAATTTCTACCATCTGTCTTCTAAAAAAAGGTGGACTCTGTAATATAGAGAACCCTTTTGCTCTATTGATCATCTTGATGGATTTGGATTTGCAAAGATGAACATGAAGTAGAGTTTGAAGCTATAGAAAACTGAATGGCCCTACTTAATAGAATAAGAAAAATGTGGAGTTTGGGAAACAATCCAGAACAGGAGGTGAAAGGGGCCAGAAAAGGAGATGGCCCGCAGCTAGGGCAAATCACCCAGTGCCCTGTCCTGGAGCTTGGGGAAGAGTGACAGCTAATGTTCAATTTGAAGTTCTTTTTTTTTTTAATTTTAGAGAAAGTGACTATGCGTGAATAGGACAGAGGGAGAGAGAGAGAGAGAAAAAGAGAGAGAGAGGATCTTAAGCAGGTCCCATGCCAATCACGGAACCTGACAAGGGGCTCAATCTATGACCCTGGAATCATGACCTGAGTCGAAACCAAAAGTTGGACACTCAACTGACTGAGCCACACAGGCGCTCCTAAAGTTATTTGCTTTTGACAATATAAACTGTTCTTCTAACCCCCAACCACATGCCAAAAATTTCAGTAAAATCTAGTAAATATATACATGGTTCTGTGTAAAGGGCCTTTGTGCAAATCCAGGGAAGTACAGTTTCACTACTGGGTCAATGAAGAAAAGAGATAGTGTGTGTGTGTGTGTGTGTGTGTGTGTGTGTGTGTGTGTGTGTTGGCAAATTTAGGTTGTAGGGGTTTGGGACCAAGGTGACACTGGGTTCAACCCCTAAGAATTGACTAAATCTTTCAGCGTTTTCTCCACCCTAAGTGGAAGTGGATTGGGTTGACAGTCTCCTTCTACCCTTTTCAATTTTTTTCTCCATACTTAAGACATATTAGGACACTATACAGAAGTGGGTAAAAAATATAAAACTTAAGATTTAAATTAGATCTGGGTCTGAATTCCAGCTCCACATTACTAACCATGTGATTCTAAGCTTCAGTTTCCTAATCTACTAAATGGGAGTAAAGAATGCACTCCTTGTAAAAGGTCAATGAGATCAACTATGTGCAATGTTTGTCATGGTAACTGACACACAGTAACACTTAGTGAATACTGGTTGATCTTGGTCATCTGTTGCTGATAACAATGAGACAATGATGACAGTGAGGCCACACTGACAATGACTATTCCTGATGGTAGAGCTCCTATAGTTCAGGGAAGGAAAAAAGGTCCAATTAAGTAGATTTTTTTAAACAAAAGAAAATAAGTCTTGTAAATCTGCTCTAGTGATTGACATGGACATGAAGTAAATAGGAAATAAACTTTATTGTGTTTGTCACTGAGATAGGAAGATGTTTCTTATCACAATTAGTCCATACACGCTATTGCAGGCACCATCCCATACTAGCCAAGTTTGGTGGGGATATTAAAAGGAAGGAACTTGGTGAGTTGGGTATGAATTTACACAGAGACAAGTGAACAGTGACCTCTGTCCAAAGTCTTATCAAATCCAATGTATTATACTTGGTCTTTCTCTCATGCTATCTAAAATTTCCCATAACCATGAGGTTCCAAGTGGATTATTTTTCTCCCTGTGTATGTATATACACATACATATATATATATATATATATATATATGCACATACATATATATATGTATGTATATATATGTATATGTATACAGAGAGAGAGATACAGAGACAGAAAGAGAGACAGAGAGAGAGAGACAGACAGGCAGATTTAGTTAATTTCTAATTTCTTACCCTCAATGTACCCTTTTGGATAGAACCATCATTTTTTTTAACCTTTATTGAGATATAATTGATATATAATGTTGACACACATATATTGAAAAATGACCACTGCAGTAGAGTTTGCACCTTCATACCTCACATAATCACCATTTTTTTTTTGGTGGTGAGAACATTTAAAATCTACTCTCTCTAACTTCCAAGTATATAATAAAGCATTGTAAACTATAATCCATCCTGCTCTACATCACATTCCCAGAATTTACTAATCTTCTAGCTAAAAGTTTGTATCCTTTTATCAAAATCTCATTTCCCTAGCCCCTCCAGCCCCTGGCACCCACCATTCTACTGTTTCTATGAGTTCAGCCTTTTTAGATGTCACTTGTAAGTGGCATCATAAGCTATTTGTCTTTCTCTGCCAGACTTATTTCACCTAGAATAACGTCCTTGAGATTCATCCATGTTGTTACAAATGACAGGATTTCCTTCTTTCTCGTGGCTAAATTATATTCCATTATAGATATGTGGATGCACGTGTGAGTACACACACATTTTGCATACATACACACACTTCCTCTTGTTTATCCACTTATTCACTGATTCACAACACTTAGGTTATTTCCATATCTTGGCTATTGTGAATAAAGTTGCAATGAACATGGAAATGTTGATGCTTCTCCAAAATCCTGAGTTCATTTCCTTAGATATACATGCAGAAATGAGATTGCTAGATAATATGGTAGTTCTATTTTTAAATTTTAGAGAAACCTCCACACTGTTCCAATAGTGGCTGCACCAATTTTTATCCCCACCAACACTGCACACAGGTTTCCTTTTCTCCACATGCTCACCAATACTTGTTATCTCTTGTCTTCTTTTTTTAATGTTTTAAAAGTTTATTTATTTATGAGGGGAGGAGCAGAGAGAAAGGGAGAGAGAATCCTAAGCGGGCTTCGCAGTGTCAGCATGGAGCCTGACATGGGGCTCACACTCATGAACCTGTGAGATTGTGACCTGAGCCAAAATCAAGAGTTGGACACTAAACCGACTGAGCCACCCAGGTGCCCAGTCGCTTGTCTTTTTTATAACAGCCATTCCAACAGATACAAGGTTATATTGTGGTTTAATTTAAAGTTCCCTGATAATTAGTAATGTTGAGTACCTCTTTTTTTAATGTTTAATTTTTTTTTCAGAGAGAGAGAGAATCAGAGCACAAGTGGGAGAGGCGCAGAGACAGGAGGAGACACAGAATCCGAAGCAGGCTCCAAGCTCTGAGCTGCCAGCACAGAGCCCGATGTGGAGCATGAACTTAAGAATGGTAAGGTCATGGGGCGCCTGGGTGGCTCAGTCGGTTAAGCGGCTGACTTTGGCTAGGTCGTGATCTTATGGTCTGTGAGTTTGAGCCCCGCATCAGCTCTGTGCTGATGGCTCAGAGCCTGGAGCCTGCTTGGATTCTGTGTCTGCCTCTCTCTCTGCCCCTCCCCTGCTCATGCTCTGTCTCTCTGTCTCTCAAAAATAAATAAATGTTAAGAAAAATTAAAAAAAAAAAAAGAATGGTAAGGTCATGACCTGAGCTGAAGTCAGGTGCTTAACCAACTGAGCCACTCAGGTGCCCCAAGTACCTTTTTACATACCTGTTGGCCATTTGGATGTCTTTTCTGGGAAACTCAATTCAGTTTCTGTGCCCATTTTTTAACAACAGTGTTTGATTGTTTTTGCTATCGAGTTGTATGCGTTCCTTATATATTTCGGATGTTAACTTTTTATCAGACAGATGGTTGTAAATATTTTCTCCCCCACTCAGTCGATTGTACTTCCATTTTATCATTTACTTTGCTGTGCAGAAGCTTTTCATTTTCATGTAGTATCCCTTATGTATTTTGCTTTTGTTCCTTGTGCTTTTGGCATCATATCCAAAACATTGTTGCCAAGACCAAACCCAAAGAGATTTCTCCCTATGTTTTCTTCAAAGAGCTTTATGCTTTGAGGTCTTACATGTAAGTCTTTTATCCATTATGAGTTAATTTTTGTGAGTAGTGTAAGATAGGGGTCCCAGTTTCATTCTTCTCCATGTGATTATCATTCTCCCAATATCATTTATTAAAGAGACTATCCCTTCCCCATTGAGCATTCTTGGCTCCCTTGTCAAATATTAGTTCACAACATCTGGGCTCTCAGTTTTGTTATTGGTCTATGTGTCTGTTCTTATACCAACACCATACTGTTTTGATTACTATAGCTTTGCAATATAGTTTGAAATCAAGAAGTATGATGTCTCCAGCTTTGTTCTTATTTCTCAGGATTCCTTTAGCTATTCACGGTCTTTTGGGCTTCTATATGAATTTTAGTTTTTTTTTTTCTATTTCTGTGAAAGTTGCCATTAGAATTTTGATAGGTGTTGCATTAAAAAAATCTGTGGATGGCTTCGGGCTGTATGGACCTTTCAACAATATTAATCCTTCTGGATGCAGGAATAAGAGAAATGGGCCTCTTTGGTAAAGTTCTACACAGCTGGGGAAGCAGGGTGCTCATTCACACACTCTCACTTTCTCCCAGAGAAGAAGTTACAGCTGAAAAGGCCTTTCTTGGAGCTGAGCTGTGCTGTGTTGGAAGAAGCATGACATGACTAAAGTTGAACCGTTCTTCTTCTCCCCTCAGTATACCCGAAGGAATATTTTTTTGCTCCAATGGTGGCCTGGAACTTCTCCGCTGGACTCCTGAGGATCCACAAAGACTTTCTTTCTAAGTCTAAGAGTCTAAGAAAATGTTTTCCAGGGCTCCAGATCATGACCAATAGGGGCTGGAGTCAAGTTCGTGAGACACTGGATGGTCTATAGATGGGACAGAGGTCTCTGTGCCTATCACCCAATGCAGAAGTGGGTGATGCTTTTTCTGGATTTCTTGCCACATGGTGCTGGATCCCACAGCTCCCACAATGGCACTTATGTCTGTGGATAGATGATGCCAAATTGTTGAGGGGGATGTTAATGAAGGACATCTTATTCAGTCATCTTGCTGACATGTAGAACTATCATTCTGGACCTCTGAGCGATCTCCTCTATGACCGACAGTCTGCATTTCTTCCTCTGGTCCAGCTCTCCCGGAGGAAACTGATGAGTAGAACCTGGCACACAGTTTACCAGGTTGTCTTTGTCTGGGGCCCATGATTTTGTTTTCAGTCTGAAAGGTAATACCTCCCACCAAGCTGCAGAAGCTGAAAGGAATTTATTTCCTCCAAAAGAAGTTTGAGGAGATGCTGTATCAATGGCTTAGACAAGTCCAGTTTATTACATTCATTGTCTCCTTGTCTCCCCTTACAAAACAATCAGGTTTTAAACTGAAGATTTAATGTGAAATCGAGTCTTTCTGGTTTCACTTTTCCACCCTACTTTCAGTATAAAAGCCCTACCTTCAAAAATAAGAGTGAAAATTGTCTGATTAATCTAAGATTTCAGACTTTTTCTGTGGGTGCAATAAAAAAGGTGAAAATAGTTATTTACCATAATCAAAGATTGAAGACACAAAAACATACTGAGAGGGAAAGTTTCCTGTGGCCAAAGGGGGAAAAAAACAATTGGCTCAAAAAAAAAATGTAAATGACAGACTGACACACAAAAAAGCCATATATCATGACATGACTGGTAGGACAGGACACAGATAAATGTTCTTTTTATTCTCCAAAGTCACTTCTAAAGGACTGGTTTGTTTGAAAAGAAATCTATGAGCATTTCAGCATGACTTTTGCTGGCTACTAATTTAACTATTTATTCTCTACCCTTTAACTGAGTGGGAAATCTCGTTTTGTGCAATGAGGTAAAAAATAGCTTCCACATCTGACCTGACTTTTGAATCACAACTTTATTATCTAAACTTAACCAGGTCTTAGTTTCTCCATATGTAAAATGAGAAATTTAATATGTATATTATAAAGTTATTTTAAGGATTAAATGAGAAACTTTATTTCCTTATTATTGTAATAAGTAATAAAATTATTTATTATTACTGTATTACCTATTATATGCAAAGTACTTTATACATATGTTAATTTGCTTACCCCCTTAACAATCAATCCTGTGTTATTTATACCAATACCAATCCCATATGAAAACAGAAGCACAAAACAGTAAGTAACCTGCACATGGTCTCTCGCTGTAACAATCAGAGAGTCGAACATGTTCATAGGGGAAACAGAATGTTTAATAAAGGTGAGGGCAGGGGCACCTGGGTGGCTCAGTCGGTTGAGCAACTGACTCTTCATTTTGGCTCAGGTCATGGTCTCAATTAACCCTGGCTGACAGTGCAGAGCTTGCTTGGGATTCTCTCTCTCTTCCTCTCTGTCTCTCTCTCTCTCTCCCTCTCTCTCTGCCCTTCCCCTGCTCACGCACACACTCTCTCTCACCCTCTCTCTTTCTCTCTCTCTCTCAAATATAAATAAATAAACATGAAAAAGAATTTTTTAAATAAAGGTGAGGGCAGAATTAAGGCAACAAGTATAGTGATGGATCAGGAATTTTTCAAGAGAAAGTCATTATCACCTCTAGTCCTGAAGGGACAAGAGGAGAGAATGATGTGGCTGAAGCCAGGCAGGAGCTTCACACACGGGAGAGATGGTCATAGATAGAGAAACCCAGCCACTGCCAAACTCATAGGCTGGCAGGAAAGGATATCCTGATCTCCCTTTTCACCCATTCTGTAATATTCTGTCAGCAACCCATTCCATTGATCAAACTCAGCTGGAAGTCAAAAGTCAGGGGAGTTCAGGTGACATAGAACACAGCCTCCTTCCAGGGTACAGAAAAAGGCTAAGAATAGACCAGGAAGGGCAAATAGAGAAAAACTAAAACACAGTAGATCTGGGATTCAAATCCATATTCTAAACCACTCACTCTAATGACTCTTGAGCATATAGCAGTGGTTGGATTTCCTCCTCCCTATCTGTAAAAGCCTGAGTGTGTCAGCTCCAAGTCCACCTTGAAACCAAACAGCCATTTCACTGGAAATCATGACTCATAATTTTCATAACACATTGTCATTGGAGGGCTCACAGCACAAAGAGTACAAATGGTTCATTTGAAAGAGTCCCCCCTCCTGCTTCTAGCCACTGGGTACCTCTTCTTCCCTCACTCTCTCTGTACAGTGGTTTCTGGACCCTCTCTATTCTCCCTTTTGTCCCATTTGCTAACACAAAGAGTTCTCCTTATTTGTAAGCCTGAGGATAGCCTGACAGCACTCCTCCTGATCCCAGAGGCTTCCTTCCACATTTCAGTGGGTTAAAGAAATTTTTCTGCAAAAGAGGGCTTGGCATGAAAGAAGACTCATTACATAGAAAATGTAGTAATATTAACAGTAGTAGTATTGTCACTTTGCCCAGATGAGGTTAAATAGAAAGCTTACAGTGACTGTAGAGAATAATGAAAAAGCAATTGAGCCAAGTTCTAGGCAAGGAATACAATGATTCCATGAGAGCATCCCAAAACACTTTCCAGAAGACACACGGCAACCTCTCACACTCAACCTCTTCACTATGGCTTTCGGCAACATTCTCTGGACTATTCCTCTCCAGAATCACTCTCCTAGGCAACTTCATCTAAAGGAGATATTTAAAAACAACTTACAGATGTTTTTCTTTTCCTGAGAAACACTTCAATGCGTATTATTTTTCAAAATGTTGTTTCATGCCATAAACATTTTTATTCCTGGTCTTGGGTTAGCACAATATAAGAAACTTGAATAACCGTGACCAATGGAGGGATAATCTTTTTTCTTTTAACGTTTAAACAGACATTTTTTTTAAAAAAATGTCCATAAGTCTCTACCCTTTTAGACATTTGTCTAAAGCAAAGTGCATTTTCCTGTCCAAATCTATAGCAAGATCAAGTTTGTCCCCATTACATCACCTTTATTTGCCTCTATAATCAATCAAATATGTTAAACACAGAAGACATATAAGGTGAAAGAAACTTGTTTGCAGATTATTAAATCTTCATTCACCAAATTCTTTGTGTTAAATGGTAAACTGATGCCTACAAAACGGGTAGCTGTGTGAATGGGAGTGAGAGCAGAACTACAAAGTGGAAATTCACAACACAGACGCGAGGTGGTGTGAGATCGGAGGTCTGTGTCACTGCGAAAATAGAGAGGTTTCTATTCCAATGCAAATTTTCACAAAGTAATTTGGCTAAAATCTGTGGATCTATCCACTTCTCACCACCTTGCCACTACCGTCCAAATCCAAGTTCCCATCACCTCTCACTGCACAAGTTTCTGTATCAGATGCCTCTTGAGTATAACCTGCCCTCACTATGCCTCCGCTGTGCCACAGAACTCTTGCATCTGTGGGAACTCTTGCTCGTAATGTAGGATGATTGTAGGAACTACTAGTCATTCTGCCTTATGCACGGATCGGGCAGTGCGAGGGAGTTAACACTCCAATGGGCGACGCTGAACCAGAGGGGTCAGGGCTGCACAATTCAGAGATGTATTCCCACCTGACCTTTTAGAAGTCCCTGGCACATATAGGTCCAGTTGTCTACAGAATTTATCAGCATCTTCCGCATAACTAGATTGATTTTGCTTTCTTTCTTACCTAACACTTCTAATCTTCCACTTATGTTCCTTGGATCACTTTCCAAAACAAACTACCTACACACAACCCCTTGCCTCAGGCTCAGGCTTATGGAGGAAATGGGCTATACAACGGCCTCCTACTTTTCCCCAACTATCCCTTTTAACCTTCAGTAATCTGTTGTACATCAGCCAGAGCAGGTCTCTTAATTTTTTTTGACGTTTATTCATTTTTGAGAGACATAGAGAGACAAAGCATGAGCAGGGGAAGGGCAGAGAGAGAGGGAGATACAGAATCCGAAACAGGCTCCAGGCTCCGAGCTGTCAGCAAGGAGCCCAACGCGGGGCTCGAACTCACAGACCGTGAGATCATGACCAGAGCTGAAGTCGGCTGCTTAACCAACTGAGCCACCGAAGCGCCCCAGAGCAGGTCTCTTAAAATATCAAGCATACTATGTCATCCCCCTACTCAAAAACTTTTATGGTTTCCATCACATTCGGAATAAAATCTAAAATCTTTTCAGTGTCTCCCAAGGCTCAGCATAAGCCACTGGTCCTTCTCTCATTCTTTTTTATTTTTCTTCATACCACTTACACCACATGACATTATACTGTGTATTTATCTGTTTATGGACCGTCTCCTCAACTGGAGTATGAGCTTCATAGCAACAGGAACTCATCTCTCTTGTTTACCACTATATCCCCAGTGCCTTGCTCAGAGCCTACTAAGTAGGCATCAAAAAATACTTGTCAAATAAATAATGGGACACATGATTTTCATTATGCACATGGTTGTAATGCTGGAACTAACATCATCTCAGACAAAGAGAAAAAGAAAAAACCTCACTGTCAGCTGCTTAATTTGAGTGACTTTGGGATATGTTTATCCAACAATGGGTGAAAAATGTGATAAAAAAATGGCTAAGAAGTCTTGTGCCAATGATAGTCTTGGGGAGGATTGAAAAACAAAGGCCATTCCTCTTGATCAAAAGCTAGATGTAATCAAGGCTGGATTTTCCCAGGGATGTTTAGCTTTATAGCTATAGACTTAAAGCTATAAAAACACCAGTATTATTGAAATGCCTGTAGGCAAAATTACTCCATTATTGTGAGTCTGAATGCTCTAGACCCAAATCCCTTATTTTCTTTCTGAAATAATTATTTTTAAAGTGATTTTTAAAATATAAAATGGCTTCTCAGGAATGCAACGATAATACTATAACACAGATCATACCTCTGCCCCAATGAACGAGAGAAGAGCTGAATCTAATCTAACAGAAAGCTTTCCTTAACAGATAAAGGGGAATCTTGGAGTAAATAAACTATGGTAAAGCCCTCATAAATCACAACTATAATCTTAAAAGGAGATAGGAGCCCAAAGAAATTAAAGCCATAATTAACTAAAATTAAGCATGGCTGACAACTCCATAGGTCAATCAGGCATTTGGTTGGCAGTCACTAGGGTGACCAGTTCTCATACGTAACCCCAGATTTAGCACTGAAAAATTAACCCCTTTGAGCAAAAGACATGAACAGACATTTCTCCAAAGAAGATAGACACATGAAAAGATGCTCAACATCATTTATCATCAGGGAAATGCAAATCAAAACTACAGTGAGATACCACCTCACACCTGCTAGAATGCCTAAAATCAAAAACACAAGAAACAAAAGTGTTGGAGAGAATATGGAGAAAAACGAACCCTCTCACATGGTTGGTGGGAATGCAAAGTGGTACATCCACTCTGGAAAACAAAACAAAACAAAATCTGTAGATTCTTCCAAACATTAAAAATAGAACTACCCTATAATCCGGTAATCACACTACTATGGGAGCCTGAATAAGGCACTTCACCTTTGTATCAAATGCTGTTGAGGGCAAATACTATATCACTGAGGGCAAATACTATGTCATTCACGGTAGATCCTGGTATGAACCTCACACCTGGTACACAAAGGAAGTTCCAATAGATAAGAACTGAATGAGTAACTCTGCAGAACCAGGTGAGGCACAATTTGTACTCTTAAAGGCCTCATGCAACTTTTAGCAAGAATCGGTGTGAATTATTTCTCTATTCCTTCTGAAAATATCCATTTGCATTTTTTGCCAGCACTTTATCCCCTGGGCTAAATTAGCTACAAATTCCCATGACCAACATGACTCTCTTTCAAATTAGAAAATAATCATGTCCAGTCAACAGAGATTGTTGTGTAAGTAGATAAAAAGTGTTACATATAACACAGACATTGTGACATGATTTGGGTTAAAAATTACCTTTGAGCAAAAGACATGAACAGACATTTCTCCAAAGAAGATAGACACATGAAAGATGCTCAACATCATTTATCATCAGGGAAATGCAAATCAAAACTACAGTGAGATACCACCTCACACCTGCTAGAATGCCTAAAATCAAAAACACAAGAAACAAAAAGTGTTGGAGAGAATATGGAGAAAAACGAACCCTCTCACATGGTTGGTGGGAATGCAAAGTGGTACATCCACTCTGGAAAACAAAACAAAACAAAATCTGTAGATTCTTCCAAACATTAAAAATAGAACTACCCTATAATCCAGTAATCACACTACTAGGAATCTACCCCCAAAATACAAAAACACCAATTCAAAAGGATACATGCACCTTTATGCTTATAGCAGTATTATCTACAATAGCCAAATTATGGAAGCAGCCCAAGTGTCCATCAATAGATGAATGGATAAAGAAGATGTGATATATATATATATATACACATAAATATATCACATTATATTATATATATAATCACATTATATTATATATTATATAATATTATAATATATTATATATATATATTATATACATCACATTATATTAATCAGCCATAAAAAAGAATGAAATCTTGCCATTTGCAACAGCATGGATGGAGCTACAGAGTATAATGCTAAGTGAAATAAGTCGGAGAAAAACAAATACCATATAATTTCACACATATGTGGAATTTAAGAAACAAAACAAACAAGTAAATGAAATAGAAAGAGAGATGAACCAAGAAACAGACTCTTAATTATAGAGAACAAACTTACGGTTACCAGAGGGGAAGGGGGGATGGGTTAAATAGGTGATGGGGATAAGAAGGGCACTTGTGATGAGCACCAGGTGATATATGGAATTGTTGACTCACTACATTGTACACCTGAAGCTAATATCATTCTGTATGGAATTAAAATTTTTTAAAATTCCCTCTGAACCTAAAGATGTTCTGATGGCTCCTCATAAAAGGAATATTAGGGGCGCCTGGGTGGCTCAGTTGGTTGGTTGGCCGACTTCGGCTCAGGTCATGATCTCACCATCTGTGGGTTCGAGCCCCGCGTCGGGCTCTGTGCTGTCAGCTCAGAGCCTGGAGCCTGCTTCAGATTCTGTCTCCCTCTCTCTCTGCCCTTCCCCTGCTCACACTCTGTCTCTCTGTCTCTCAAAAAGTAAATAAACATTAAAAAAATTTAAAAAAATAAATAAATAAAAGGAATATTAGATGCTGAATCAGGAGACCTAGACATGTTACTTACACTCCCTGGACTCAGTATTGCTTTTATAAAATGAAGACATCTCAGGAGATTTTAAAAAAATATCTATTCCCAGGCTAAAGAAGGGCTGATCATTGTGAACACCAATTTATTTATTTATTTATTTTTGAGATATATCAAGGGATGCTTCCATTTGGTCCATCCATGGGTCTGGGAGGAAAGGAGGAAAAGACTATGTATCCATTAATTATTGTTGCATAAAGAAGCCACTCAAATGTAATGGCTTCAAATAACAATTTATTATTACATTTCATAAGTCTGTGGGTTGACTAGGCTGAAGTGGAAAGGTTTAGATATGGGGCACCTGGGTGGCTAGCCGGTTAAGCATCCAACTTCAGTTCAGGTCATGATCTCACGGTTCCTGAGTTCGAGCCCCGCATCGAGCTCTGTGTTGCCAGCTGAGAGCCTGGCGCCTGCTTCAGATTCTGTGTCTGCCCCTCCTGCTTGTGTTCTGCCCCCTCTCTCTCTCTCTCTCAAAAATAAATAAACACTAAAAAAAAAAACCTTATAGTATTGCTAAGGTCACTCAACTGCATTCACCTGGGAGCTCAGCTGAAGCAGGAATGTCTATGTTGGCTTTTATCCTTCAGAGTCTTTCCACATGGCCTCTTACCTTATCCTTCAGTTGTCTATCTTGAGCTTCTTTGCAAAATGGACACTCGAGTCTAAGAAGAAATATTCCTAGAGGACATGCTCCCGTGTGCAAGTGTTTATCAAGCCCCGGCTCGCCTGGCCTTTATTAATCTCCCATTGGTCAGAGCAAGGCCCTCGGCCAAGCCCAGAATCAAGGAGCAGGATGGGAACTACACAAGAACAGGAACACCAGGAAGCATGGCTCACTGTAAGAGAAAGAAGTACAAAATGGAGACGGATTTTGTAGATTAAGATGTTTCTGCAGAGCTTGATCCTTTTCTCTCAAGAAACCCGTTTCCTTGTTCTCCCAATTCCACCAGGCCACTGGAGGTCATTGCTTCCGGCTGGGGCAGATCAACCTCTTAAAATCACTAAACATTTTCTCCCCAGAAAGACACCCACGACATAAATGACAATTCCAGCATGACATCAGCTATGTGGCATTCATCATACAGGGAACCTTTTTGCCACCATTAATCAGATTCAATAATCCAGTGAATAACGACGGTGGCTATATGGCCCCAAGGGCTAGAAGAAGAAAAGGACTAGGTTTGAATTCTGTCTTTGGAAGGGCACGGCAACACACACTTACTGAGACCCTGCAATATTTTCAGACGTGTACTGGGTCACGAGGCTGGGACGGTAGAGGAGAAGTATAATAAAAACTTCAGTAGACCAAAATATAACTAGAAGGAGTCTCAATCTACTGGCATTGCATACTAACAACGATAATGATTATTATGAGAATTGCTGCTATTACTGCTATTTTACCTTTTTAAACCCACTTTACTCTGCCCTCTACATGCATTCATTCATTTAATCCTCACAGCAATTCTATAAGGAAATTACTAGCATCACCCTTTTAGAGATGACAAAACTGTGGCTTAGAGAGTTTAAGCAGCTTTCTGAGGTCCACTCAGGAAACTAGAGGCAAAGGCAGGATGCATATCTGTGTCCTAACTCATCCAGCCACCAAATATTTATTGAGTGCTTCCTATGTGCCAGACTCCGAATCTTTATTTTCTATTTTCATCTGCTACAGGTTTCAACAATAGCTTCTCAATCATATGGTCAAAAGAGAGTAAATGAATAGTTGCTGGAGAAAAGAAAAGAAGAGAAAAAATGTCAATGAAATGAGTTTCCCCTCAGTTTAAGAATTACTGGAGGGGTATTGATGGGGGATGGGCCAAATGGGTGAGGAGTATTAAGGAGGGCTCTTTTTGGGATGAGCACCAGGTGTTATATATAAGTCCTGAATCACTAAATTCTACTCCTGAATGCAACACTACACGATACGTTAACTAACTTGGATTTAAGCAAAATTTAAAAAAAAGGATTGAGTCTGTGGGATCCAGCATCACATGCATTCCTCCAACCATGTGCTAGGGAAGGTCGCACATGATTTCTCTCTGCTTTGGAGGCTCATTGCATCAACCTTCTTGATCGGGAGCCGCTACCCTCCTGATCACAGGCAGAGGACCCGCCATGACTTTGAGATGCTTTTGCCTCCCTGACATCATCTTTCATCATCCCCTTCAGGATTGAACTCAGTCACGCCTAATGTGGTCGGTGACTAAAGGTCAAGTCTTAGGAATAAAGAAAGAGAGATCATGCAAACTTGAATTCTATATTCTTGCTTAACAGTTCACTTTTGGCAAAAAAAAAAAAAAAAAAAAAAAAAAAAAAACCCTTTCCAGAATGCTGAAACTGCAAGTATTTCAAAAAGTACTGGAAAATCTGATGATCATCTCTAGTCTTCATTATGGAGATACAAAAGAAAAATCAGTTGTCTTGGATATATTCCGGGGGTGGGAGAGGGGGGCACGATTCCAACTAACTGTGAGTATACACTTACAGCAAAATGCCCCAGCCCTGAGGTCCTCAAGCATACTCGTAAGTGAGAGTTTCCTGTGTAAGGCATAGATTTGGACCTTGGAGTCATGTCTGGAGGAAAGTCAGGCCTTCTTTATAAGAAACAACTAAAGAAAAATACAAGGCTGGAAGAAGGCAAGTAGAAAAGACAATAAAATATAATAGGAATTCAGAGAAGACTGAGACTAGCTGGGTGGCCTGTCACTAATAAACATCACTGGGAGTTGGAGCACTTCCTAGGAGTGGGAAGTGAGGACTGAGTTGAATAACTGAATGAAGAACTAGGGGAAGAGTATTAAGTTGCATCTTCTCCACATGGGATATTGAAGAGAAGGGATGCGTTTCCAAGAAGGTGGGGCAAGTGGCTGCCTTGCTGGTTTCACTTGAAGAAAGCAAACGGCTTCTTCCTAAGAAAATGTTCTGGCGGCTCCTTGGCAGTAAATAAAATGTCCACCAATAAACCACTCCTTGAAATTCAGGAATTTAAAGACTAGTTAATTTAGGATGAAAAAGAATTAACCACAGGGGAAGAATGGAGCAAGGCATTACCACCCATAAACTCTTTAAACCGAATGGATTTCTGACATATGTTTTTTTTAAACAGAGGGCTTTCTCTGGGTGTTTAAGCAATGACTGAGTTATATTTGTCTGAACTTTATAGATTAGTTAAGAGTTAATACTACTTTTGGAGTCAAAGAAATATCCATAGTTGTATAGTGATAGGATATATGAGGGAACAGTACTCGAGATAGGTAAGGGAAGCTTCAGTGTAGGTCAGGAGAGCGCAAGAGGGAGTCAGAACTTAAAGCGGTGGCTATTGCAAAGGTGGTATGAAGTCATTATCTGAGGACAGAGAAAAAGATTAAAAAAAGGAGAAATTTAAAAGACAATCATTTCATTTGTTTCCTAAAAATAAGCTTCATAGAAAAATAATGTCAGTACCATTCAAAAGACAGAAAGCCACAAACTTAGAAAATGAGATGCAAATGTATTTTTAAACCCTCCGAGTGATTAAGATAGAAGGAGGTTGATTCTCGCAATCCCGGAAAGATTGCATGCCTTCTATTACTCACAGGACATCTCCTAATCCCTATTTCTATGAGAAATCTATATTTCCTTAATAGAAAGCACTGATTTTTAGAACAGTAATGTAAGTAAAGTCTTTGTATAAATGTATGTTTTTCATTATAAATGCGAAAAACACATATTACAAAATAGGGAAGACAATGTGCTCATAATATAATTTTGCATTGCGCTTTTTCCACTGGCTGTATATCACACAGCTGAATCATTATTTTAGGTTACTCCATAGTCTTCAAAACCATGTAAGTGGCCAACTATAATATATCATAATTTATAAATTTCTTTTCAAATATGTTGGGTGTATAAAGCCAGCAACACATCCACTTGGAATGTCAAACAGATATTTATAGAAAAATGTGCTTCTTGGTGGAAGTATTCAACTCTTTGCTTTCCATTTAATGCGAGTCTCTTTTTTTTTTCCATGGGCTCATTAAGCTATCGATGCCTAAAAAAAGGACTCTCTCTAGAGACAATCAACATATTTGCTTGTGAATTGGAAAAGGACTTAGCTAGCATGTTTATCAAATGTGTAAGTGGCCCACAAGACAGAGGCATAAAAACTATGGTAGATGACCCATTCTGAATCCAAAACGAATTTGATCGGCTGAAAGAATAATAACATGAATCAAACAAGATGCCATTGCACAGAGTGAGTAAAGACAAGAAGCCTTAGAACCAATAAGATAACGGTCTCAAATCTCTGGAGCCAGGTGGGAATTAAGAAAAGGGAACTTCAAATAGAACTGTAATAAAAGATTATCATAACTGTAAGGTCCAAATTAAAAAATTACCTCACAACGAATCAAGCTGTTAAACAAAAAATAATCCACTGTCATTCGTTAATTTTTCTATAAATATTTATTGAACACATCTAATAAATAGGTGCTAGCATCTCGCTAGGCACTGAGGGGGCAGCAGTGCAGGACGCAAGCATGATCCTCACCCTCAGAGTGTCCCTGAGGGCGCCAGAGAACAAGAATGAAACAAAACAGTCAAACTAAAAAATATTATAAACTATGTATTATAAATAATAAAAGGGCCTGAGATAAAGGTTAGTAAGAGGGATGCACTATAAACAGATGGCCAAGAAAAACCTTTCCGTGTCCTTCACACTTTACCAGAGACCTAAAGAATGAGCAGGAGTCAGTTACACAAACAGTAATGGAGTGTTCCAGGCAACCGCTCTGAGGCAAAAGAGTCTGTGTGTCTGGAAAAACAAAAGAAGGCAAATGGTAAATGGTGCTGGAGCCCAGCGTGTAAGGAGGTGGACGGTGAGCGAGGGGTTAGGGAAACAGGCAGAAACAGGCTTCGTGGGCTTTGTAAGAAGAGTGGGGTGTTAACCAAAATGCAGTAAGAAGTGGTGAGAGAGTCTGAAGCAGGGACTGCCTTGACTGAGTTCTGTTCTTCGAAGAGCACTCTGAGGTGTGGAGCACAGGTTAGAGGGAGGTCAGAGAAGAAGCAGGAGGCCAGTTAGGAGACCACTGCGGTGGCCTAGGGGAGAGAAGATGGGGGTACAGACCGGAGTGTGGAAATGGAAATGGAGACAAGTGAGCAAAGCCAGGACAGAGTCCTGGGAGGGAATGAGCTTGAGGTCACTGTGTGAGTTCAGAGCTGGGATGACCACTCCTCAATAGGTCATAGAAGGGATTCTTATCCCATAAAGCCCCTTCCAACTCTGCAACTCTTTCAAGAGACAGATTCTAAAAGAGACACTGACATGTGAACAAAGCACCTTGAGGATTCAAGACAGCGTTCCTATTGATTTACATACACTGTAAATCACTGTTTTTATGAGAATTTTAGCAATGAGGGGCGCCTGGGTGGCTCAGTCAGTTAAGCGTCCGACTTCGGCTCAGGTCATGATCTCTTGCTTCGTGAGTTCAAGCCCCGCATTGGGCTCTGTGCTGGTAGCTCAGAGCCCGGAACCTCCTTCGGATTCTGTGTCTCCCCCTCTCTCTGCCCTTCCCATTCTCATGCTCCATCTCTCTCTCTGTCTCTCAATAGTAAATAAAAACATTAAAAATTTAAAAAGAAAAGGAAAGAAAATTTTTAGCAATGAAAGACACTAGGTTAACCCCAAAGAGTTAATTACCGGCCTGGGCCCAGGAGGATCAGAATAAAACAGGAGCATGTGGAAGGCATCACGCTTACAACATGAACATGAGCAGCACTGATGGGAACGCTCCATTGCCAGGCACCGTCCTCATAATTCTACAAATGAGCCAGAGCCTCTGGAATCCCGGTTCTGCAGCTGCTGCACAGATGTGTGCTGAGCACTGGGACAGGAGCGGAGAAAGGAGGTTGGAGCCTAAAGACGATTTATCCAAATCAAACCAGGACTCTTGGCATTTAAGGAAATGACTGCCATTCCTGTCTACACAGTATACCCAGGAAGATCTTCTCAAGATGCAAATGTGATCATGTCCTCATTTCATCCCAACCCGAAAGGCTGCTTTGTGTTGCTTTTAGGCTGAAGACCAGAATCCCCAGCATGGTCTCTAAGTAAGGGGATTACATGTTCTGCTTTGCCGAGGATAGTTGGAACTTATGACTATTTTGGTCATTATCAATTGTGCCTCATTTTACTCTCACCAGTGCTTCCATTTGGACAAAAAATTATGTGGTCCTCCCTACCAACAAGGTCCCATGTGCCCCTTCCATCTTTATGTCTTGCCACATTCTGAGACACAGCCACGATGGACTTCTTTCTGTTCCTCCAACTCTTCCCCAACCCTCCTGCTATAGAGGTTTTACATAAGCTGCCCTTTCCAGCTGGAAAACTCCTGCACTCTCCTCCCCTTCACCAGATCACTTCTGGTCCTCCTGCAGACCCTCCCTGACCAGGACAACTGTCCTTCAGACTCTCCCTTAGCTCCATTGTGTTCCTCTCCTCCTCAGCACTTATCATCGTGGGTTTCATTATGCTCACGTTTATTCGAGTGATTCTTTGATCATGTTCAACTATGTCTCCCATTTGAATGAGGGTAGTGACCATGTCTTCTTTACCCTAGAAATACAAATGCCAGTCATACTTTGAATGGATGGATGGATGGATGGAGAGATGGATGGATGGATATATTTATAAATAAGTTAACATACAAACTACTGGTTACTTCTGGCTACTCCAGAAACCAGCAAAAACAACAAATAAACAAACAAAAACTGTGTATATCTTTGTGTCTTTGGAATATGTTTATTGCTCTGTATTGAAAATAAGTATTGACTTCCATACTGGTCACCTTGTAAAGGTCCACCCTTATCCCAAAGATGTAGCAATAATTCTAAAACTTCTCTTTAGAATGTAAAAGTCTCAGTATACTCTACTGGATCTCCTCTATAATGGCAAAACTACAACATTCAGAGGGAGGTTTTGATTGCTGGAAAAGCCAATTGGCATTTTGTACCAAGTCTGATAAACGAGCCTGGAGACCAAGCCAGACGGGTGTTTAGGTCAAAAATGAGGTGAAACTTTACAGAGACCAAATCTCTAATGTATCTCCAAAACTGGCTCGGAAGGTAATTCCAAACATTTTGGCAGCAAATGTGAAAGAAGGAAATAATGCTCCAAAGGAACCTTTTTGAAAGATAAGCCCTGTTCTGTCATTTGAAAACATGTGTAGAAAATCAACCTCCACCAACAAATTTTTCAGAATGACAATCCTTCCTCCCAATTGTGTGGTGCTTTTGAGCTTATAAAGTGCTTTCCCCAAGTTATCCTTTCAACAACTGACCACTCTAAGAGACTTTGCTATGTTCATTTTGAAGAGCAAGGCAAATGGGGTTGAGGAGGTAGGGAGTGGAATCTGAACTCTCCTGGGGTCATGAGTCATGAAGGCTTTAAAGAAATCTAACACCTGCCAGTACTAAGCATGACTGGAAAAACAAATACCAACTCTCCGAGACAGCATCACAATACGTTCCAGCCAAGTGCGGACACCCCTCGGAGCCCACCTGTTTATGCTCCTTCACCCCAGCTCTGCTAGGGCCTGCCCCAGGACTGACAAACAAAACTCAGCTCTGAAATTCCATTAGCATCACCAGAATGTTTGCCTAGCAGCTTCTGTGTAGAACAGAAGGGGAAAATGCATTTTCCGAGCCCCACCTTAAATATGCAGGAGCCAAGAGCAAAGCAGAGTTATAGAGCCTAGAGCTTTGGGTCTACTTTATGTGACCTGTTTTAAGGCCCTTGAAATGCATCAGGAAGAATTGACAATGAATATGCTGGGAAGTCCTAGGAAGCTTACATCTTGATAGTTCTCCATCTTGCCTCTCTTAACCATCTGGTGTCAAATCTAGTTTCAGTTTCAGAATTTCAATGAAATAAACTGGTCTAAAAAATGTTTTGCCTCCTTGTCCCCACTAATGCATTACCCTTGTATTTCCAATCCACGGTAGTAGGAATTTCAACTATTTGGAGCACCATCTCCTCTACCCTAAATATAAATCGGGAGACATAAAGACCAAAGAAGCCATCTAAGATTCACAGAAATGCACTCTCCATTGTGCCATGGGTGGCAACAGAAGTCCAAAGTAGTCAAAAACAACATGGTATCATCCTGGGTGGAGGCAGCGTAACCAGGAAGATAACCAAGACTGAATAAGTCAGAGGTTAGAATAAGCTGACAAGGGATCAATCTTAGAATGAGCACCAATCTGGGAGTTGCTCGAAACATTCCAGGTGACCAAAATGCCCTCAAATATCTAGTGTCAGGGCCATTGATTGAGGGGAAATCTTTTTCCTGGCCTTGGACTGCTTTGGCAACAAATAGGATCCTGGGTGTTTCTCTCCCCAGGTTGTTAGATTCATTTTTACCCAGTCCCTAAGAAAGATCTCTTTCCCACTGGACTCTATTATAACCAGTGTGACCACAATTCATTGTTCAAATTCAGACACATTTAAATGTGAAAGTGACCACTGTTAATTTTTCTGGGAAGCAGGTGTTAACCTGGGACTGTCTCAGGAAATCCAGGACTTGCTGCCCTTCTTGTAACAGATGCTTTCTCAGTGGATGACCTCCAACTCATTGCATGTTTCCCAGACAAGGAAAACAGATAGAATGATGCCTTTTTTTGAGTTAACTGAAACTAACTTACCTGCCCTCCAGCTGGTGTCTAACAACACACAGCAGGTCCTGAAAGTATAAACCACATTACCCAGCATTCCTTGACAAACAAGACCTGATATATATCGGACAGCCAGACATTTGCCTCCATGACTAAACATGTTATGTCCAGAGTCCCAGGGAAAGCGACCACCTCCCCATCCAGACATCCAAATCCTCACATCTCTACACCTGCTCCTCCCCTAACCCCACCTATTTCCCAAGGGAGCAGAACATCTTCCATGACCATGATGATGACAGATTTTCAAATGGTTGTTTGATTTAAGAAGATCAACGCAATAGCAGTGCTTCTCATACTTGAATGCTCATGAGAAACACATAGGGTCTTGTTGTAAAATGCAGGCTCTGTTTCAGTAAGTCTGGGGAAGGGCCTGAGATTCTTCAATCTCAAAAGCTTCTGGGTGACAGTAAGGCTAATAGCCAATGGGCTGCTCATTGAATATAAAAGGCCTACAGCATTTTTTTTCCTACAGCATTTATTTTAAAGGCTTAATGATATCTTAGGTATCTTTAGTGCTGAAGTGAGGGAACGCATGCCCATTAAATCTGTACCCAAAAAGCAACGTGGTGGAAGGAAAAGTAGAAAAGCGGGGGAGCACAGTGGGGGGAAGGGGCACCTGGGTGGCTCAATCGGTTGGGTGTCCAGCTCTTGATTTCAGCTCAGTTCATGATCTCATGGTTGGTAAGATTGAGCTCCATGACAGGCTCTGCACTGACACTACAGAACCTGCTTGGAATTCTCTCTCTCTCTCTCTCTCTCTCTCTCTTTCTCTTTCTCTCTGCCCCTCCCTGCTACACGTGCAAGCACACACACACTCTCTTTCTTAAAATAAATAAACATCATAAGAAATACTATTTAAAAAAATAAAAAGTGGGAAGTAGAGGAGAAAATGAAGGGAGATAGAGGAAAGCGAAAGGGGAAAGGAAGAAGGAAGAAAGGGAAGAGGGGAAAAGAAAAGATGAGAGTAATAAGAAAGGAAGAATAAACACCAAATTAAGTTGGGCTAGGGAAGAAGAAAATAAGTAAGTGTTCAGCGGGTTCCTTGGGCATAAGTGGAAAGAAGCAGCTCCATCCCCATCGCCTGTAACACCAGAAAGTTGTTTCCATTCCAAAGTGGTCCACTGCAATAAATATCTTAAATTCCTTTATTTTCACAACTGCTAATCAATTACTCACAGATCCGTAACAGAGTCCTCTAGTCCAGTACAGTAACTTTCAAACTGTTTGATCATAGCTCATCCAAGAAATATATTTTACACGCGACCCACTAAACACACCCCCCACACACACACACACATACCCCACACTGAATCTTAGGCAGATTCAGCTCCTGGTGAAAACCACTTCCTGGCTTGAAGGAGGGAGCCTTCTCACTTTGTCTTCACAAGGCAAAGAGACAGAATAAGCTCTGGTCTGTCTTCTTCTTATACGGATACTAATCTTATCAAGGGGCCTTGTCTGTATAACCTCATCTAAACCTAATTACTACCAAAAGGCCCCACTCCTAATGCCATCGCAATGGGGGTTAGGGTTTGAACGTATGAATGGAGGAGGGAGAAGGTGGACACATTCAGTCCATAACACTATCTAACACATCATCCCAAAACTGAGTGCCTCCCAATATTTATTACTATCTCTCTTGGTTCTGTGAGTTGGCTAGGATCAGCTGGGTGGTTCTTATTTGGGATTTCTCACGCAGATGCAGTCCTGTGTTAGCTGGATGTCCAAGATGGCTCATTCGCATGCTGACAGATGATGACAAACCATCAGCTGCGACCTCAGCTGGAGCTCTCAACCAAAGTGAATACACGTATCGTAGCTTGTCCATGCGATTTGAGCTTCTCATAGCATGGCAGCTGGATTCCCAGACAGAGACCCAAGAGGAAGCATCCCAAAATGCCCAGCTGGCAGGTAAGTGACCTCTACATTATCTGTACATTGGTAATTAGGGACTGACATTTGATAAGATTCAGCTTCTCTCTTTTTGGTAAGAGCATTTCCTAAGTGGTACTGGACACTTCCATTAGGGGGGTTATAATACCTGGTTGTCTGTCTTTCACAGTAACAGCCGCTGGTGATCAAATGTCCAGATTAAGTAATTTCTCAGGAGTTCAAATTTGCATTTTTCAGAGATTATTATGGCTATAGTGCAAGTTATTTTTAAAAGCCATAAAAGTAACAGTTATGTGCAGCTTCATGAAAATAACAATCAAAATCAAGTCACAATGATAGGAAGTTCTGGGTACCTTACCATGGCATGGTCATCTTAATAGTCTATAAAAATAAGCCAAAGGGAAGAATAAAAGGAATACGTTGTTTTGGCATATTCTTTCACTGATACTGTTCAATTATTGGAATAGGACTTCCATTAAAAAATTTGAAATAAAATACAAAACATCCTTAAAAATTCAAAAAAATGCATATACCCCACAGTGAGGATGGATAACAGTACTATTAAACATTTGGTTTCTTTAAATGCTTGCTTCTTCTTTCCCTTCTCCTCTTTTAGCTTTCTTTTCTTCTTCTACTCTTCATCTCCTTCTCTCTCTCTCTCTCTCTCTTTTCAGGTAAGGAAATATTTTGAGCTTTTTTAAAAAAATAAAGGAAGCAAATCAAAATGTAACAAGATTACTAATACTGTGATGAATCTGCTTTTATCGAGATGTTTTCTCAACTGAGGAGTACCGTACCCTACTGTAGTAGCCATGGTCAGAGATCTTACCGGAAGGTGAGATTAGCACTTCAGCAATAAATCAAACCCTATCAGCATCACCTGAGAGGGGACGGTGTTGGGAGCTGTTTTGGGCTCACAGGTTGAGACCCCTCCCTGTGTGGAAAAGATGGTTGAAGCAGTTGTGAGCTGGCTGAATATTGGTGTGATTTGTGTAAATGTTGGGCTTCTATTATGTAAATTCACTCTTTCATGGGCAAAGGACGAGCATTGGGAATTCTGTCCTTGCCAGACGGGTTGTACCTCCCCCATTGTAATTGGAAGAGTGAGCGATGACTCCTGGCCAGCTTTTAGATAACTGACATGGGCAGGCCTGGGTAACTTCCTGTCCTCTCCCCTGGCCTTGAATTTGTATGCTGACTAACTTGAAAACAGCTTGCAGGATTGAGGAAATCACCGCTTTACTGATAAAACATGTTATTGTTCAAACTATGCTTGCTGATGGGCTGTCACTCATTGCTGTAATGTAACTCACTACTTTTAAATAAAGACACTGAGACCGGCAAGGCAGAGACACCAGAATTGCCAGGGCTGCCTGCTTGGTCATCAGACTCCATCTCTCTCGTGGCTCTCTCACTTCCTTTCGCCTGACCGTCCGTTCCTTCGTGGACCCCTAGATTCGCCGGGACAAGGACCCTGGCAGGACGGAGAGGCAGAGAGGCTAGGACATGAGCAGTGGCATCTAAAATGTCACCTGGAATTCCCAGCTACACGGCATTCTGTGTCGTCACCGCTACTGTTCCAAGCAGTCTGGTGCTTCTCATGTTGTCACGGGCCTTCCACCCACCTGTGGATTCAGTTAGAATGCAGAATCTGATTCAGCGGCGCTGTCCTGGGATCTGAGATTCTGCATTTCTGACAAGCTCCCGCCCAGGTGATAAAACTCTGCTGCTAGACTCTGACCCACACGTGAAGAAGCCAGGCTCTGAAGAGAGCTTTTTTAAGTTTCTTGTCCTACGTGACAGCCCTGCATTAGTTTGAAGCCAGTTCTCTCTTCTGCTAAACATAGAGGGTTACTGTGTTAGAGATAGTGTGCCCCAGACTTCTGCTTACTGTGAACCTTGTTAAGGGTTATGATAGCTGAGAATTCTGTTTTGATTGCTGTTTGCTGTGAACACTGTGAAACTTTTCTTGGGGTGCTGTGAGGCCTGTTTAGTTTGCTATGTATTAGACTAAGTTGCTGTATGTTAAATCTTGTTAGGTATTAGATTTAGAGACTTAGGAATGCACTAGACTTCTGACCCATATGCTGTGATTGCTGTGAACCCTGTTTGCTGTGTTAGAGAATTGCCATATTGTGAAAGTATAGTGCTGTTAGGGCTAAGGCCACTCCATTTTGGTTTAAGTTCCATCTTAGAGTAGTTCTGGGCCCCGAGTTCCAGGAAAACAAGTCACCCTGGACTCTGCCTCAGGTTCCAGGACACAGAGTAGCCAAAAGTGGGACCCAGATTAGCAGACCCTGCCACTACCCTAGGTGGGACTGGACCCTGATTAGCAGACCCTGCCTCCACCTTGAGTTCCAGGGAAACCACAGGAGGTCAGATTCCTAGAATAGCCCCTAGCAAAACTAATCAGTGTCCAGCCCACGCACGCTGACCATTTGAATCTGCGCGGGACCCCCAAGCTAAGCCAATCCATAGCTAGCCCGCGCCCGCCAAATATGAAATACTCAGTGAGAAACTAGTCCGCGAAAACGCCAATCAATCAACTCAAAGCATCCCCATTCCCGCCCAAAAAGTGTACTGGAACCCTGATAAAAAGCCTGTGTAAACCTGGCTCAGGGCTCTTGCCACTGCACCGCTGCGTCGGGAGGTGCAAGAGTCCGAGCTCGAGCTTCAAATAAAGACCCTTTGCCTTTGCATCAGTCTCGGCTCCCCGGTGGTTTTCTTGGGATCCAGAATTTGGGCACAACAGCTCTAGAATCCACAGGAGCCACTGTCTCTCCACTGAAAGTCAATTCTTTGTAAGTTTTTCCTATGTGGACCAGAATTCTCCCTATTGGATCATGAGCATATCAAGGGACGTCGCCACTGCCTTAATGACCCCTATTAGTTGAAAATGTTTCCTGAGTAACTTTATAATAAACGGTATCACTTACCCCTTGACCACAGGGGATTTACGGTAACCTCCTCCAAGTAATGCTGCCTGTGAAAAAAGAGGTCTGCCCCTGCCCTATGCAGAGAGCAGACACGAAGAGGGTTTGGAAGCCCACCAAGAAGCAATGCTCTTGTCTCTGTCCAAGAGAAGCCAAGATTTTACCACAGGGCTAAAGTCTGGGTGGCCCTTTGGGTTTCCAGCCTACATCAGAAGCACACACACAAAAATGACTTTATGATGATTAGCCTCCACGACGTACTTTCAAGGGAGACATTATTAGACCCATATTAACTATAGACATGGAGAAGTTTGTTTTTTTCCCACCCAAGGCCACCCAGAGTGTCAGGGACAAAAATGAGGTCAAGAACCAAAAACTGTGGTTCGTCAGTCCTCAGTAGAAGCCATGAGACATTTTCTATGAAGAATGCTTATGCTCTGGTTTAAAAGTCTATATTGAAAGTGAAGGATAGGGGTTCCTGGGTGGCTCAGGTGGTTAAGCGGCTGACTTCAGCTCAGGTCATGATCTCACAGTCTGTGAGTTCGAGCCCCACGTTGGGCTCTGTGCTGACGGCTCAGAGCCTGGAGCCTGCTTCAGATTCTGTGTGCCCTTCCCTTGCTCACACTCTGTCTCTATGTCTCCCAAAAATAAAATAAAAACGTTAAAAAAATTTAAAAAAAGAAAGTTAAGGATAGAAGAGCACAAAAGAGTGCTGGGTAAAATATTTTGTCATTTGTTACAATTTGTTATGATCTTTAACTTATTCATTGCCACAAGGTTTTTTCACAATCATCATTGCTTAGTTGTCTTTCATTATTATGACTGTGCCCCTGTGACTTGGATGCATGCTTTAACCTCTCTGGGTCCCGCTTTCCTCACCTGTGAAAAACTGGAGTCCTCACAAAGGATGGGATGAGAAAAAGCATGCAGGGAACTTTATTTAGCACAGTCTGGCATGCGGTAGGCTTTACATAAGTGTGAGTTATGTCTGCACAGATAATACAGTACTTCTCCTCAATCATAATGCAAGTTTGCTCCTGGTAGGAGCCACGAGCCTCACTGTTTTGTTCTCCTTAATGCCAGAGTGGTGCTGAATTTATAGCAGACTTAAAACATGATTTGTCTTAATCCCAAAGGCCAAGAGTTTCTGTGACTCAATTCCCTACACCTCTAACTTTCCCCAGAATATTTACCATTATGTATATGAGATGCCCAGTCTCCAAGAACATTTTTTAAGTTATCATGATTTCCTCTGTATCTTATAATCTACGAAGTGACTTCACAAACATCATCTCATTTAAAGCTTTGAACAGATTCTATGAAGAAGGCAACATCTTAATGTGTCCATGTTACAGATGGGTAAACCGAGACCCTCGGAAATAAAGTAATTCCCTCAAGGTCATACGGATTAATAGTGATTAATTCCATGGACACATGGAATGTGTCCATGTTACAGATGGGTAAACCGAGACCCTTAGAAATAAAGTAATTCTCTTAAGGTCATACTGATAATAGTGATTAGTAGTTACTACTACTGACATCTTTGAAGATTTAATATTAGGTTAAACACATGAGATTGCTGATATTCTACCATTTTTAACCTACATACAAAAAGGGAATTTCATATTATTCAACCTAAATGGTACGTGTATCGTGTCATTTAATTCTCATATCAACCCTGTAAGGTAAGAACAAACCTCTATTTTAATAACGAGGGGAATGGAGCCTTAGAGGTAAATACGCTTGCCCAACGTCAGGCAGAGGAGCCAGATTCAAACCCAGACAACAAGACTCCAGAGCCCATACCAGTAGGTGGACCACACCACCTCTCCAGTCCACAGCTAGGAAACGGCAGAGCTGGCACTATTAGCCAGATCTCTGACTAGCGATCCAACCTTTTTGTATCAAAAACGCAGCATTTTTATACTCGATCTCCATAGCAACCACATGAGGGAGAATAGGTCATCCTCATATCAGAGATGAGAAAGCTGAGGCTCCGAAAGTTTTCATGGTCAAAGTCACACAGCTACTAAATGTTGGAGCTGGGACTCAAAGTAGGGCTGTGCACCTTCAAAGTCTAGGCTCTTCACCGCCATCTCAGTGGTTCTCCAATTACCTGGGGACCTTTTAAAATTTCCAACATCTATGTGGCTCTGCAGACCAATGAAAGCACAGCCTCTTGAGGTGGAACACAGATGGAGGGTAGTCTTTGAAACTCCCCAAGGTGATCTGAGGCGCAAACAAGCTTGGGAACCACTGCACAACACCCCATCCCTTCCCACCCCAGCTCTGTACCTCTTCTACCACTTGGCACCTACTGCTGATAAACGCGGGCCCTGAGGTCTCTGCCATCAGTGTAATCGCCCAGTAGTTCTCTTTATCGCGCTTTGTGCAGCGTGAACGCCGGTTTCCCGGACTCGCATTCTGCAGAGAGCCCCCAGCAGAAACCAGAACAACCCGTAGCAGAGGGCCAATCACAGTACCTTCCTATTTCCACAATCAGCTGTCACCGACGCTAAAATGGAAACACGTCACATGGGGAGGCCCTCACTGTCCGGGGTACTTTGCTTTGGCCTCCGTAGGCGCCCTGAACCTGAACTGGGACAGCTGAACTTCACTTCTGGCTGGGGAAAGAGAAGGCAGGCGCTGGCCAGCCTCGCTGAGTGGGACGGCCCTTCGCCTCCACCATTACTCACACTCGCCATATGCAGGGTCGGGGCCTTGCTACCGAAGGTAACCCGGGAGGCGTGCGTTCTCTCCCACTACGTCCAGCCGCCACCGGTTCAGAATACTTCATCTTTATGCACTTCGCTTATTCTCAAAAATATGCTTCTTTGATTCCTGCAAGCCAAGCCCATGGAAAAATAACGGAAACCAAATGCCAGGGAAATGGCGCCAAGGCAAACACATGTGAGCCCTGAAATAACAGGAGATACTGTGGTCACGTCTGACCTTCTGAACTGTGCTATGGGTTGAAGCGAAAACAGCTCTTGCTGCTGCTGAAGGGGTGTATGGTAATACTTTATTTGTAATGCAGAAGAGCTTGGGTTTTAGAGAGATGGCCTTTTGAAACTGTAGGGACTCAGCCAAGGGGCCAGAAATAATATTTTGAGTAATGACTTTTTTTTTTTTTAAAGGCCACCCTTCACTTTCCATAAGCTCAGAATCTTCTGATTTTTATCTGTCAACTGATGAATACGTAAGACCTCTGGGACTTCTACCCACGTTTGTCTTCTGCTTATACCGATATTTTGGTGCAGCCTCACATGGAAGCTGAAACGCGAGTCCGCGTGTTTATTTCAGCAGCCTCCAAGAGATAAATGTGGAAGGACCGGGATGGAAAAGCGAAATGACCCAGGATCAAAAGTGGATACGGAGAACTGTCCTGGTTTCCACACTCACCAGTTTGGTCCCCAGCAGTGGGCAGCCTCCGACCTGCTGGGATGCTTCCAGCAATTACATTCCTATGAGATGCCAGCAGCGGCATTCTTGGGCACACAAGACAAGTCACCAGGAGGAATTTGCTCTATGTTAACATTACCAAGAAAAGACCACAAGCTACAGAGTTTATGCAAATGAAGACCCGATTCCCATGGAAGAGATTCCTGCATTAAAATCATAGCCAAGTTTGCCTAAGAGTGAAATACTTATATTCATACTGTTTTTCAGATAATATTCTCTTCCTTCAGTTATATTATTTGCTGCATATCTAGGTGTGTGCCTTACGGAGAAAAGAAAACCACATGGTAAAACTAGCTTTATTGCAATTGCCATGGGGGAAACCCCCTATAAAGGAAATAATAATAAGTACTTCGTAGTACTTACTATGTATTCAGCCACACTGTAAAGCTTAATTGTTTCCGTGTACTAACATATTTAATCCTCACAAATGGCGATTGCTATTAGTGTCCAGAAGTCTTCTTTTTATTTTAATCCATCCTATTTATCAATCTTTTCATCTGTCCCTTCTCCCGTTTAGAAATCAAAAAAATCAGAACATTAAGAATAAAAAAAAATTCCCAATCATAAACATATTTCTCCTGTATTTTCTTCTACAAGGTTTATATATTCAAGTTTGGTATTTGAATTTATAATTAATCTAGTATTCTTTTGGATGAAGACACGAGATAGGAACACAATTAGATATTTTTTCCAAGTGGATACCCAATCTTCCTAGTATCACTTATCCCTATTAGCGCCATCTTCTCCACACTGATAATGTCACATTCTTCATATGTTGAGTTTACATATCTTTGTGGGTTGGGCCCGCGGTTCTGGTGTCTATTCCTGTCACAACACTATACAATCTTAATTACTACAGCTTTCCAATGAGTTTATATGGTAGAACAATTCCAACACCCTTCCCCACCCATCTTATCTCTCTCTCTTTTTCTTGTTTTTTAGTGACCTCTTGTCCTTTCATATCAAGTGGACAATTACCTGATTAAGTTCCAGGAAAAACTCTATTGAGATTTTTGTTGTAATTTACAAGTTAATTTGGGGGAATTGATATCTGCTCGATACTGAAACATCACATCAATGAAGATGAGGTGTTTTTCTATTTCTATAGCCTTTTTCCCCCATTGATAGGAGTCTTTGTCTTATTCCTGATTCTAAACAAAAATATTTTAACAGTTCCTCCTGAAAAATATTTACTGTAGGAATCCCTGAGTGTCTCAGCCATTTAAGTGTCCAACTCTTGATTTCAACTCAGGTCATGATCTCACAGTTTGTGAGTTAGAGCCCAGAGTCAGGCTCTGCCCTGACAGCACAGAACCTGCTTAGGATTCCTCTCTCTCTCTCTCTCTCTCTCTCTCTGCCCCTCCCTCTCTCAGACTCTCTCACTCTCTCTCAAAACAAATAAACTTAAAATTACTATAGGTTTGTAGTATACACTGTTTATTAATTAAGCACCTCTGTTCTATTTTGTTAAGAGTTGGCTAAGAGTTTTTCATCATGAATAGGTATTACATTTTATCAAATGTTGTTGAGATAATTACATGGTTTTCCTCCTTTAACCTTTTTAATGTCAAACCATGTTTGCATTCTTATGAAAAATCCAATTTTTTTCCTTAATCCCCTTTATCTATTTCACCCACACCTCCACCCACCTCCTTCCTGGCAGCCACCAGTTTGTTCTCTGTATTTAGGTGTCTGTTTGTCTCTTTTTCATTTGTTTTGCTTCTTAAATTCCATGTATGAGTGAAATCATATGGTATATGTCTTTCTCTTATTTTACTTAGCATTATACCCTTTAGGTCCATTCATGTTGTTGTCAATGACAAGATTTCTTTCTTTTTTATGGCTGAGTAATATTTCATTACTACATAATATCAATATTTCATTACTACATAATGTCATATATAGATATATCCATCTTCTTTATCCATTTATCTCTGAAAGGACACTTGGATTGCTTCTGTATCTTAGCTATTATAAATAATGCTGAAAAAAACATAGGGGTGTGTATATCTGATTGAATTCATGCTTTTATTTTCTTTGAGTAAATGCCCAATGGTAGAATTACCAGATTATATGGTAGTTCTATTTTTAATTTTTTGAGAAACTTCCATAATATTTTCATAACATTTTTCATAATGTTTGCATTCTCATCAGCAGTGCATGAGGATTCCTTTTTCTCCACATTCTCGCCAACACTTGTTATTTCTTGTCTTTTTAATTTTAGCCATGCTGACAGCTGTGAGGTGATAACTTATTGTGGCTTTGATTTGCATTTCTCTGGATGATTAGTGATGTTGAGCATCCAATTTTATTTTAACACAATCATTAATTTTCTAGTATCTTGCTTATTTATGCGCATATATTTATAAATGTTGTTGGTTTGTAATCTTCTTGTCTTTACTTCCTTTGTAGCAGTTGGAAAATGTCCCCTATCTTCTACTCCTTGATAAGATTGGCATTAGCATGTGGTTATCTGTTCCCACAATGTTTAGCCAAGTTCATCTGGTCCTAGGAAGGGGTAGGGGGTAAACCATTAGCAATTGATTCCATTTCTTTAATGATAAAGGTTGTACTCCTATTTCTACTTCTTCTTGGGATAGTTTTGACAAGTATTTTCCTAGTACATTGATCATTTCTGTATTTTTAAATTTTTTGGCATAATACTGTCTTCTTGTCTATTACAATCTGTAGTTATGAATCCTTTTTCATTTCTAATATTGTTTGTAAATGCTGGGTCTTTTTTTTTAAGTTATGCTAAATGTTTGTCAATATTGATAGTGTTTTTTAAAGTCCATTGGAGCAGACATGGGCTCTACCGCCTAGATCCCCTTGGATTCCTTTGCCCCTGACCAGAGTCAGGGTGGTTTTGCTTCCAATGGCCAATACTAAAACTCTCCTTCAGAGGACTGCTCTCGCTCAGGCTACTGGACCCACCCTGCCCAAGAGAGACCGAAGGGTCTGGAAATTCACATCCACTCTAACTAACCCTTGACCAATAACTGGCAACTGTAAGAGCATGGAAGTCCCCAGGTGGAACATTCTAGACGTGTAATTCATACTTCAGAAGCCTACTGTGGGATCAGGCTCCCACTGGCTTCTGTGGGACCTGATGGGAAACTGTATGTTTGCTCACCTTCCTTTTCTCCCTCACTGACTTTCACTACCCCCTTCTGTGCGTCTTCCTAGATTGAGACTAGATAATAGATCTGCTAGTATGGGATGGATTAATAGGTTGAGGACACGCTCCTCTTTATCTCAGAGTCTGCTTCTGAGGAGCCCAACAGGGCATAAATTTTGTTTCTTTTAATTCTCTATACTTTTATTTTCTGTGACTGTTTCATTAATGCATATCTCGTCTTCACTATTTTCTTTTTTCCACTATTTTTGAGATATTTTGTTTTCTTGAAGAGATGGTTAACTCCTTAATTTTCAGTCTCCTTTTTCTGATATAATCACTTAAGGCTGTACATTTTACTGTAAGGACTGCTTTAGCTACATCCCACAAGTTTCAATAGATTACCTTTTCATTATTCTTTTTTTTAATGTTTATTTATTTTGAGAGAGAGAAAGAAGCATGAGCAAGGGAGGAGCAGAGAGAGAGAGAGAGAAAGAGAATCCTAAGCAGGCTCCGCACTCAGTGAGGAACTGGACACAGAGTTCAATCTCACAAACTGTGAGATCATGACATGAGATGAAATCAAGAGTCGGATGCTTAACTGACTGAGCCACTCAGGCGCTCCTCATTATTCTTTAGGTATAAATACTTCCTTGTTTTCATAATCATTTCCTCTTTGTGATAATCATTAGTGCTGGTCACTGACATGCCCAGTTCTCCTCTTTCTGGTCAGGTGCCGACCCTCCTGAAGTCAGCCATGAGGATAGAAGTGCTTTGGCCAATACAACATGAGTGGATGTGACGTGTGTCATTTGGGAGCAGGAAACTTTAAGAGACATGTAGTCTTCCCTCTACCAGTGCAACTGGTAATATGCCAGGTGGTGAAATCTTCATCAGCGTGGGTTCCAGAGTGAGGAAAATGTGGAACAGAGCTCCCAGCAGACTTACATCGGAAATGTACTATGAATGAAAAATAAACCTTTGTTGTTTTAAGATACTTAGATATTTTAGGTCTGTACATAACTGAAGAATAACTTAAACTGACTGATGCATTGACCAATTAGTCTTTAGAAGTAACTTTCCTTCCCTGTAATTTTATTTTTTCCTAAATGTTTATTTGAGAGAGAAAGAGAGAGGGCATGTGTGTGTGTGTGTGTGTGCACGTATGTGTTAGCAGGGTAGGAAAAGAGTGAGGGAGATAGAGAGAGGGGGAGAGAGAGAGAGAGAGAGAGAGAATCTTAAGCAGGCTCAGCTCTGTCAGCACAAAGCCCAACACAGGGCTTGAACTCATGAACCATGAGATCATGACCTAAGCTGAAATCAAGAGTCAGATGCTCAACCGACTGAGCCACCCAGACACCCCGGTAATTTTCCAAAATATAGAGTAATTTCAAGTATCTTTTTCTTTTCAGGTTCATGCTATATTGGAGTGTGGTCAGAGAATACATGCTGTATGTTACAGAGTCTTTGGTATTTGATGAGATTTTTTTTTGTGGTCCATCAAGTGATCAGTTGTTGTTTTACATTCATGTAGACAAGAGTAAGCTAGTTAATTGGGCTGTTCGAATCTTCCGTATTGTCACAAATTTTTGATTTCCCAATCTATCAATTACTAAGAGACATGTTTTTAAAAATCTATTATGTAAAGATCTTTAAATTTCTCTTTTCAAATCAATTGATTTCTGCTTTAAATCTATCCGTGGGCCATATTATTAAAAACATGCAAATGGTGAATTTTTGTTCTAGATTATGAAATAAATTTCTTTGTCCCTAATAATGTATTTTATCTTGAAATCCGTTTTCCAGAGTGGCTGCCAGGTGTTCCAAAGTTATCACTATCTGGGATATAAGCCATAAAGTTACTGGCTTGAAGTAACTTTTTTTTAATGTTTCATTTAGTTTTGAGAGAGAGAGTGCAAGCAAGGGAGGGGCAGAGAGAGAGAGAGAGAGAGGATCTGAAGTGGGCTTGGCAATGACCACAGTGAGCGTGATGTGGGTCTCGAACTCACGAACGGAACCGCAAGATGTTGGCCTGAGCTGAAGTCAGATGCTCAGCTGACTGAGCCACTCAGATGACCCACAAGGTAGCTTTTTATACTGACTTCTCAGCTGGGGAGGTGTGGCAGGCAATTTCAGAACTATGCACATAAGATAAATTCAAGTTCCAAACTCATGCTGAAAGCAGCATTTTGACATCTTTTCATTCTCTTTGTCCCGAAAGGAGAATTTCATGGAGGTATCCTTTCAAAAAACACACACTATAACAAATCCCGGCCCAGGGACCTACGCCCGAGCCTGACACTCTAGGCAACTCCACTTCTTAGTCATTGAAGGTAATGAACCATCCCACTTTCTCAGAAAGAGAAGAGATACCTCAGACATCCAGTTCCTATTAAACTATGCCATGCTTCCTGTGCTGAGAAGAATTCTTGCTGGAATTGTTCTTCTCAAAAACAAAACAAAACAAAAAAAAAAAAACAAAAAAACCCACATATACTCAGGAACACAGTTATTTTTAATTAGCCCTGGATGGGACGTGCCAGTATCCCTCCCTTCATAATAATGCTCACCCATGGAGCATTTTAGGTCTCTGCTCTGTTTTTTGATCAGAGAAGGAAGCTGCATGGTTAAGAGCATGGGCCTCAGTCAGACAGACATCGGTTTGAGCCCTGTCTCTGCAATGCAGTAGCTGTGTGATACTAGGCAAATTGCCTAACCTCTCTGAACTATACAGTTTGCTCATCAGTAGAATGAAAATAATTCTTCCTATATCACAGTTTTGTTATGAACACCAAATGAGAAACCTGTGAAGCCCTAGTCACGGCACCTGGAACATAGGAAGTAGCTGTGATCAATAACCCCATACAGTGAGAGCTATTGTTATTACTGTTTATAGAGAACAGAACCAGCACCATATAATGAGGAAATGCGTGATACGAAGTTGTGCTAAGGGGCCCTCTGTTTATTATGGAGGGAGGGATCTGAACACGTCCTATCTAGGGCCAATTAAAAAGAACTATGTTCCCGAGTGCATGTGTGTGTTCTGTTTTGTTCAGGAGAGGAACAATTTCACATGAAACATGGCGTGGTCTAGTAGGAGTTGGGTGACTGCGGCATCTTGGTGCTATTTCTGAGAAAGCAGGTATTTGTGCTAAGGGCCTCAAAACAGTTTCTCATGTGTGATCATATCGTAATGTCTATCCATTCCCACTGAAAAGCTACTACTTAGGGGGCATCTGGAGCATGCGTTTGACTGGATTAAGAAACTATGACGCTGAGACAGGCAGATCAACAAAAGCTATCTTACACATTACCAAGCATTGTTAAGGGACCGAAACACATTAAGAGCCAAAGTCACATTGGCTAAAACCAGCTGCTGAGAGCATCGGACACTAGACAGGTAGATCCTGGTGAGAAAAAGGAGCAGGAAAGAGGTTGCGAAGGGCCCAAGACATAAGACGGTCCTGCCGGAGGAAGCCTGGGAGATCAGGTCACCCATGGAGCATCAGATAGGAAGGGTAGAATGATTCTGAAAGGCACATAGGAGAGGAAGACTGGAGTCCAACTTCACCAGTTTTAAATTTTGCTTTTGGTGAGAACTAAAGTAAAGATAAAGTTTTTGGAAATTGGAGCCATTTCTGAGATTCCTGTCAAATGATGTGGTTGTGTGAAAATTCATGAGTAATCATGAATGCTTATCCTGCATTTTATTGAAGGGCTTAAGTTAGGCTGAATGTAAGAAAGAGACACAGGAAACCTTAAGCCCCTGGAATGAAGCAGCCTTAAGGCTTTATGGGCATTGACCGTCCTGCCTTTCCCTGACTCACGCCATGGCTTGCAGTGTGGCTCTGGTCCTCGCCCCAGGCTTGTATCTATCTCATGTGAGACAGGAAAGGCTTCCCTACTGCATAAGGAAGTGCCAAAGGTCCTGGGAACCCCCAAGAGCTGGGCCTGAACAAGTCAGTTACTCAACAACAGGTACTGTGTCCATATTCTATTCAAGACAAAGGAATTTCCCCCAGCGAGTAAAACCAGGCTAGTGAGCAAAAGCCACAGATAACTCTCGATCCAAAATTAGGAAGGCTTGGGGCACCTGGGTGACTAAGTCAGCTGAGTGTCCAACTCTTGATTTTGGCTCAGGTCATGATCTCACAGTTCGTGGGATCGAGCCTCACAGGGAGCTCTGCACTGACAGTGCGGAGCCTGCTTGGGATTCTCTCTCTCTCTCTCTCTCTCTCTCTCTCCCTTTCTCTCTCTTCTTCCCTTACTTGTGCTCACTTTCTCTCTCAAAACAAATAGATAAATACAACTTTAAAAAATATGAGGAAAGTCTTCCTAACAGTCAGAGCCATTCAAGGATAAAATGTAAAGTACTAAAATCCCCATCATTAAATGTGTTTCGAGCAGAGGCTGGCTTGTAGAAAATCAGATATCGAAGAAATTGGACCTGATGCGTTTAAAATTCACTTCCAGTTTTCCAGTCAGACAAAATAGAAGAAATGACCACCAATTACAATGAATTTACAGTGCAACCAAGAAAACAGAAATTGTGGAAATAATAGCAGATCCAAAGCAACGTGTAATAAACCAAACTAAAGGTCTGAAAACTCAGTACAGAAATACCAAAAATAGCTGTCCTGAGAATATTCAGGAAAGACCCCAAAAGTCTTCACACCTGAGGAAGATTCATCCCTATTATAAGCAATAATTAGACTGGTTCCTGGTAGTGAAGATAAAGTACACAGATGATTCAGAGCCAGAGGAATTGGTACACAAGTTCTCGTTCAGCCCCCACCAGATTCCTACTTCAAAGCAGTACAAAACCTGATGCTTGCCAATAAATACTAATGATAATAATGACCTCAAAGAAACAGGTGCTTTGCCATCTCTTGAGAAAAGGCAGACCTGCTTGAGTTCTCTTCTCTGCATTTGTGCACACTCTGGGTCTAGTCTCAATATTTCGCTCTGCAGTAAATTAGGATTCAAAGTCACGGCTTACCAAGCTTAACCGTTAATTCGGAAGATAGAATCTATGACCTCATGATTTCCCACGGGCTTTGAAATCATTATTTATTCATTCTTCGCTTCTGACAGTGCCTGCGGATCAGATTAGAAAAGTTATTCTTAATCCTACGAACATGTGTCAGCTCGAAACAGGAAACAGAGAGAAAAATTAATGGGGCTTGCTACTCGGTGTGGTCCAAAGACCAGCAAATGATCACTGCCTGGGAGCTGCTCAGCAAAGCAGAGCCTCAGCTCCTCCAGCCCCACTCCCAGATTTGCTAAAGCAGAATCCAGATTTTAACAGGATGCCCTTCCCCCATGGCTCGTAGGTGCCTTAAAATTGGTGAAGTCCTAAACTAGGGAACGGTGATTCTATGGCCCACCTTCTGACCTTCACCCCTGAAAGCTGTAAGAAGAAACAACAGCCTCTGGGAAACAAAAAGGGGAGAAAGTAGCTCAGTCTGTCCTCATTGATGAAATTGTTAATCAAACGTTTTGCATCGTTTTTGAAAATTTCCCATTGCTAACATGGCACAGCTATGCTTAACACGGGCTGGCAGACCATCTGGCTTGTTCAGACCCAAGCCAGCTGATTAGCCTCGGCTAGTTATTAGACTGCAGGGGAAAAGCCCGCAACGAGTGCCTGTACGTGGAAAGGCAGCTGTTTCTCAGAAAGACCGAGCAGGGCTTCATCCCTTATAACCTGCAACCTCCCGCCTCTTTGTCAGCGGAGGGAAATCCTTTCTGCTAGGGTGACTTCTGAGACACCAGCAGCTGCAACAAGGGCACGATTGTGGCAGCGGAGGGAACTTTTTCAGCATCCAGATGTGAGAATTATACAAAACGAAAATAAAGCCTTTCCTAGAATACTTCCTCCATTCCAAAAGGCCACTGATTACAGGAAACACCATAGATTTAAAAGAGCTTTTCAGGCAGGGTGGTCAGCCGTTCTTTAAATAAATCACAGGCCTGTCCCCGTTTTTTAAAACGTAAAATCGAGGAGGGCAGGGTTTGTGAGGGTATATCCTAGAACGAAGAAAATCTGGTACATCAGTGCGTGCCTGTTTCATTGGCCAGTTTTGCTAATGGGTACTAGCAAGGAAGTCTTTACAAATACGTGTTTACATGCAAACGTATGTGGGAAAAAAAAAACAGTGTTGCTGTCTTCTGCAGTCATGTTTCACTGTAGGACTGAAACACCTACAGTCAGAAAGTTACAAGGAAGAGAAATATCAAGACTCTATCTTCTCCAGATACATTTGGATTGAAAATCAGATAAATACAGGGACACCTGGGTGGTTCAATTGGTTAAGCATCCAACTTCAGCTCAGTCATAATCTTGAGGTTTGTGAGTTCAAGCCTCGAGTTGGGCTCTGTGCTGACAGCTCAGAGCCTGGAGCCTGCTTCAGATTCTGTGTCTCCCTCTCTCTCTCTTCTCCTCCCCCGTTCTTGCTCTGTCTCTCTCAAAAATAAATAAACGTTAAAATTTTTTGAAAAAGAAAGATAAATATAAGAGCTTTGTGCTCCTACAAAATTTTGCCTTGCATAATGTGGGGCTTGAATCTGGTCACCGAATGTTCCCTAGTTCATGAAGAAAACCCATCTGACCGTGGGTGTATATGCATGGCTAGAGGGGATGTGGTATTGGCCAGAAGCAGAGAGAGAAACCGAGCTCCTAGAAGGGGACAAAAATTTCCCCAAAACATATAGCGAGTCAGAGAGATCCTGAGTCCTTGATATGCAAGGTTCGTGTCTTTCACTCTCTCATTCCTCCTCCTTTAAAGTGATCTTCTCCTCTGGCATAACAGCCAAACTGCTGTCAATAGGGATGCTTTCACATGAGAAAAAGCACACCAACTAAGAGCTGCAGAACGTGCAGTCAGGAAATCCAAAGTAAGAGTTCTAACTCCATGCCAAAGGTAGACAATGTACTTCGCTGTCCTGCCTGGGTACAAATGTCCTCAAACAACCATCACCATGTGTCATAAAATTTATAATGGATCAGCTTTGCTAATGGAGAAGGCTCTCTTCCTTCGGCCTTCTGGAAATTGTTTTCTACTTTTTTTTTTTTTAATGCCATAGAGAAACTCAGAAAGAAGAACCTTATAGGTTAATGGGTTGGAAAATCTCTGTCACAAGGAACTGTAGTCATATATGCCTTTATAAGATCTTTATCTGAATAAAAACCAAAGAAAAATCTAACTGGATATTTTTAAAATGTAAAACTTTTTAAAAGAATTCCTCATAGAGGCCTTAAGCTTTCAGACAAAGGAGAGACGCCAAGGGCTTTTCTCTCCCCTGAATCCTGAAGCTCCCTCTAGTGACCAAGAACTTAACACCGCTACAGGTACAGAGAGTAAACATGTTCTAATGTCTCCCTGGTTTTTAGATAGCACCCTGAAGTCTCTAGAGCATTTTCATATACGTCCCATCATTCAACACAGAAATCTAAAAACAAACGCATCCTTTCTCCCATTTCGCAGACAATACACTGAGGCCCAGAGGGGCCAAGCCGTGTGCAGGTCACGGGGCTGTAACAGGCGAGCTGGAACAGAGGCGGCGTCTCCCTGGTTCCGCTGCACTGCCCCCTGATCTGGGCAATCGTGGAAAGTGGCCCCTGACTATTCTCATAGAAGGCACTCGAGGGAGCCGTTTTTAGGGATCTACATAAGTGATTTTTGACTTTCAGGGAGTCCTTTTGAGACTCCGATGAGAGTTCTGGCCCATGCCTATACATTTTTCCATACAGTCTCAGGAAATACATGGATTACCCTGATGGGCGTCAGCTGACCCTCTGACTCCAAGGACCCTGAATTAAGAAGCTATTGACATCTACTGGATATAAATCTTGAGATATCAAGAACTCAAAGAATATGAACTTTGAAGTTCTTTACTCTTTCCCTTAATTATGATGCTTTGCATGCTTCTCCAGTTACCTCCTTAGCCCATTGTTTGGAGTGTTTAAAAGGATTGAACAAATTAGTATATATTTGCTAACATTTAAGGAAAAGCCTGTGGATACTACCATCAAGGCATTCTAGCTTTCCCACAGGCATGTCTGGGATTAGTGGCAAACTGAGATGTTTCTAGGAAAGTAGCAATTTGAAAGCATTTTTTCAAATGTAAGAGCATACCACAGTCTCCCGGGCTGTTTCTGTGGAGAATCTAAAGATGCGACATAGTGACTATATAGAAAACTTTTCTCAGTGAACAAAAACCAGTCTTGCTTCTAAATTCTCAGCTCTTTTTATCCTGGCATTTCCCATGGCTTTGGAAAATCCCAAGGCAACAGTGATGTTTTAGTTCACACAAATCTCTTCCATAAAAACTCCATAAGGGTAGAGACCATGTCCATAACAATCAGTTGTATTCCCAATATCCAACACAGCCCCCCCCCACCATACTATTCTCCCAATAGTTGTTTGATGAATGACTATGTGAATAGTCATCTTTGAGTGAGGCCTTCTGGGAAACTTCCCACTTCCCTTTCTAATTGGTGGCCTGTGGTTACATGAGACACTGCCCTAGAACACTTCACACAGGCAACCTCGGGTTCCAGATCCTTGGCTGCTCTGATGGAAAGTTCTGTTCTCTATTCTGGGACCCACATCCATGGTCTAGATTGGGCTGCAATCCAACCTAAGCAATGATCACAACTTCCTGTCTTAGCCCTCCCAAAAAGGATGCACAGTTTAAAAGGGATGTATTGGGCACCTGGGTGGTTCAGTCAGTTAAGCAGCCGACTTCAGCTCAGGTCATGATCTCGCAGTCTGTGAGTTCGAGCCCCATGTCAGGCTCTGTACTGACAACACAGAGCCTGGAGCCTGCTTCTGATTCTGTGTCTCCCTCTCTCTCTCTGCCCTTCCCCTGCTCACGCTCTGTCTCTATGTCTCTCAAAAATAAATACGTTAAAAGAAAAAAAAATTTAAAGGGATGTATTAACCTTTGAGTAAAACGCAGCATGCTAGTGACTAGGCCATTCAGTAGCAAGCCTATTAGGAAGGAATTAGGAAGACCTTTCTGGAACATCTCACACAACCTCTGCTCATCATGCCCTTCCATCTCTCTGAGCTTTCATAATGTCACTTCCCTCGGTTTCCTGTCGTCCCTGCCTACTTGGTGAATTGTCACCCCAGAGATGTTCTGAGCTCTCATGGTTAACTCTCACTTGTTTCCACCGCAGAGTTCAGCACTTTATGACCTTGCTAGGTTCCTACAATAATTATATGTTGCTGTCCCCTTTTTTCCCATATACAGCAAGACCAGCAAGAGGGGTAGGAGTTGCTCAATTCAAGAACAGACGACAGGGAAACGGAGGCAGGAGAGAGCTAGCGATATGACAGCAGAGAAGGACTGAGCTGACCTTGCTGACTTGGAAGATAGACAGGGCCATGAGCCAAGAAATGCAGGCGGCCTCTAGAAGCTGAAAAGGCAAGGAGATAGATTCTCCCCCAGCACTTCCAGAAAAGAAGACGGCCCTGCAGACACCTTGATACACCCCAGTGAGATCCATGTAAGATTTCTGACCTCTGGAATTGTAGAATAAGAAATCTGGGTGGTTTTAAGCAAAAAAAAAAAAAAAAAAAAAAGACCAAACAAACAAACAAAAACAAGAGTGGACTGTTTCACCTTCTAGTTTATCTTCCTTGCCTTGAATCTAGCAAATCCAGTATTTTCAACAGTTACTGGCAACGTCTCTATGAAAGACAGGAGCTTCCCAAAGACGAATTACTGTCTGAGCCAAGGCAAAGCTATGATTTCACGCGCAGTTAGAGTCTCAGCCTAGCACTGACTTTTCCCAACTGCCCTGTTGGATATCATATTTAAATCAAAGTTTCTCAAAATTTTGAGCACCACCTTTGGAATTTCTGTCATGTCAAAGTAGCACCCGAGCTAATGTTTACTAATTACACTTCCTGGAGTCGACTCCTTTCTGAAAGAGCATTTTGCTTTATACGTCGTATCCATCAAATATCTGGTTCGATGTGCTAATTGTTTTTTCCAGTATACATCCAAATAAAAACAAAACCATAAAATGGAGCAAACCTTTACATTCAAATAAATTCATAACTATTACAGTTTGAAAACAACGTTGCCTATGTACCCAGGAAAATCGCCTCCAGGCTTCACCAGTGGTGTGCCCGTTCCACTTTGTGAAATACTCTTCTAACATTTCACTACCTTCCCTCCCCGTGCTTTTACCCAAATTTACCTTTTCATTCTCAGTAGGCTCCCTAACCCTTTCTACATTCTTAAAAAGCGAGTCCATTACAGCCTCTTGTGACAAAGAATTATCCAGCCTAAAATGACAACAGCACTGAGGTTAAGAAACTCTCATGTAGCGCAAGAACACTCCAGGCTAGGTTAATATACAAAGGGTCCCAAGATGGGAACTCACTTGACTTCTCTGTTCTGTGCCCCTGCTTCCTGCTGTACTAAACCCCTAGTCTACAATTCTCCTAGGGGAACTAGCTGGCTTTACTAGATATCCTTGGAAGCTGACTTCAGGTTTTTATGAGAGGAAAGGGTTCCACCTATTTGTTACCTAAAAGGGAGTTCTCCCCAGCCATCTTGCCCAGCGATGGGGAATCTCAGAATTTGCCATCCAAAGATCAGGAAGATCAGTTCACTGAAGAGCTAGAAGGAAGATCTCCAATATGTAGTTCCTAGTCTCATATGGCTATTTGAATTTAAATAAATGGAAGTGAAATAAAATGAAAAATTTAGTCCCTCAGAGACATTAGGCACTTTATAAACACTCAAAAGCCACATATGGCTTTGGCTGCCATATTGGACAACCCAGATACAGAGCATTTTCATCATTGTTACATTAGGTAATACTGTTCTGAAATAATTAAATATTAATGATATTTCTAAAAACAGCCCATCAGACTTTAATTCCATCCAGCTTTTCACTGTATCTTCTCGCTCCATACTATACCTGCGACCACTCTCATCGTTTCCTCTTCCTGCTCTGCTCTCGGAATAGGGGTTGCCCCTCTTTCTGTCCATAAAATGTCTAACTCACTTGTGCCCAGAAGCCCACCTGATGCATTGCCTCAAGGGTCATATTCCATCAATTAAGCTTTCTCTAGCTTCTTTCTACCTTAATTAAGTTATGAAATACACCATGCATACAAGAGCATATCAACATACTTGTTTGGGTTAAATAATAATAAAAATGCAAATTTATGGGTCCCCATCACCCAGATTAATACAGCACTCTTGTTACCTTCAAATGGTGATGCTTTGTATACACCCCCATTATAGTTTTAGCACCTATGTATGGAGGGAGACTTAAACAACATATTCTTTAGTTTTGTTTAGTTTTGAATTTCATATAAATACAATTATACTGATTATAGTCTGTGACTCATTTCTTTTACTCAATCTAACGCTTTGAGATTTACCTATTTTGGTGTGTATCATGTAGTTCCTTTATCTTCACTTCTGTTGAGTATTTCATTTCACGACTAATCCACAAGGCTCCTTCACTTGTATTTCTGTACAATGTTCCATTACATAACTAATCCACATTTTATTTATCATGTTACTGTCGTTGGATATCTGAGCTGTTTTCAGCTTGTTGTTTTCATAAGCAATACCATTTAGACATTCTTGTAATTGTGTCCTAGTGCATATTAAGGGTTTCTTTAGGGAAGTGGCTTTCAAAAAATTTTTAACACAACTCGTAACAAAAAAAAATGTTTTACAACATACCCCAAAATGATTAATAGAATACAAAATTTTATTATTAGCAATCCAAAAAATTTAAGAAAATACTTACATAAATTTACCATGAGCAATGTATCCTGACATTTTCTATTTCTATTCTGTTCTCTTTAATTCTGTCATATCTTGGTCATCATCTTTTGCTTTTTGTTTTTGTTTTAAAGGCTGATTCATCCACCAGGATGATCTGACTGTAATCAAGAAAAATTAAGGGTGCCCGGTGACTCAGTCAATTAAGCATCCGACCCTTGATTTAGGCTCAGGTCCTGATCCCACGGTCACGAGATCGAGTTCTCCATTGGGCTCTGCACTGAGCACCAGTTATGATATGGATGGTCTTTCCTTCAGTGATCTGCAATGACTTTATTATGAACCAAGTTTGCATGCATAGTTGGGTTTGTTTCTATGCTCTCTATTCCAATTCATGGATCTGTTTGTCTACTTCTGTATCAATACAATGTCTGAATCATTATGGCTTTATAAGTGTCCTAAGTCTTGGTAAGATGAGCCCCTCAACACCTTGTTCTTTGTAAGTTTCCCACCTACTTTCAAACTTGCCTTGTGTTTTTTTTTAATTTTAAGACACTATTGAAGTATAGTTGAGCTTCAGTAAGCTGTACATATTTAAGATGTATAATTTGGACTTTGTGAAACTAAGCAAAAACCAGGGGGAGGGGAAGAGGGGAAAGGAAAAAAAGACACAGAGAGGGAGGGAGATAAAACATAAGAGACTCTCAAAGACTAAGAAAAACTGAGGGTAAGAGGGATGAGGGAGGGGGGAGAGGGGGTGATGGGCATTAAAAAGGGCACATGTTGGGATGAACACTGGGTGTTATATGTAAACCAATTTGAAAATAAACTATTATAATAAAAAAATAAGATGTATAATTTGATAAATTTGACATATGTATACATCTGTGAAACATCACCACCATCAAAATAATGGACACATGCATTACCGCCTCCCAAATTTGCTCCTACCTTTTTGCGAATCCTTCCTCAAGAACTTCCCTGCCAATCCCATCACCCCTGTCCTCAAGCAACCACCACTTTTTGTCAGTGTAGATTGACTTGTATTTTCTAGAAATTTGCAGAAATGAAATTGTATAGCATATATTCTTTTTAGTCTGGCTTCTTTTACTTGGTATAAAATTACATTGAGGTTCATTCAAATTGTATGTCTATAGTACATTATATTTGTAAATTGCTGAGTAGTGTTTCATGGTGTAATACAACTATTTGTTTATCATACAATGATGGACATTGAATTATTCCCAGGTTTTGGCTATTAAATGTCTCTGAGCTTTCTTTTACAGTGCAGTTAAAGTTAAATTACTTGGAAACTATTTGATTCTGTTCGTCTTGCTTTTAAGCTTTGCTATGTAGGACCACAGAAGCGTTTATTCTCAGACTAATTTTGTCCCACTACTGAGGCAAAGCTCTTGTGAGTACTCTACTGGATGGCTATGGTTAGAAGTTTTGGACTCTGACTGGTGGAAGCAGGAACTATTACCAACACTATATGGGCTTTGAGAATTGTATCCTGTAATCCTCTGGGGTATTTCTTTCCCCCAGCCTCAGGTAGTTTCTTCATAGGCATGCACTAATCAATACTTAGCTGAAAACTTGAGGGGGACTCTTCAGATCTCCAGAGTCCTCATTCTGTTCAGTTCTACCCTCTCCAGTATGCTTCCCTGCAATGTCTATCACCTTGGCTTCCCCATCTCTAACTCCAGCCTGGGATCCATCACCTTGCACTTGAGCTGGAAATCCTCTCCAGGCGGTAAACTAGACCAACTGTAGGGCTCACCTGGCTTGTTTCCCATCACTTAGAGACCACTGTCCATTGCCTGATGTCCGAAGTCTGAAAAGTTGTTGTTTCATGTATTTTCCCCTATTTTTTGAAGTTATTCCAGGTGGCAGGATATATCAGCTCCCTGTCACGCCTCTCCGTCTTGGCTGGAAGCAAAAGTATTGAACAGCGTCCTTATGTATTTTGTGCTTTTTAAATGTGAGCTGCAAATTTTCCCTAGAACTTTGGGGTCATTCTTTGAAGCTTGATTTGGATTTGATTTCCTTTAGAAAGGACTTTCATTTGCTTTTGTCAGTGACTTGAAACCATGATCAGTTAAGGACCACTTTAAAATTAAGTTCTTCCCTTGAGTTGTGCAAACAGATTCTCAAGAGGTATTCCCTACCTCCACTCGACGCCGTTGTTGAGAAAGGAGAGCTTTCCTACTACACGCTTCTGCACGGCAAAGTTCATTTCTCATTCACCTTGATACAGCTGGAGTCCCAACTTTGTGCATGTTTCCTCTATTGAAAATACTACATGAGCAGGACTTAGGTGTTAGGTCTCGACCCCCTCACTCCATACAACCATCCAAAGAAAAGCTCGCTGTCCCCGAAATTCAGACAGAATTTTGATCGTTCTCTCCTTTTTGGATTTTTTTACACCTTACACCATTTTTTTAAATTCTGCTTCTGCCTCCAGTTTCTTCTCACTGGATCCTCTTCTTCTGTTTATGTCTTCTTGAAACTTTGCAAAGGTTTTTCCCTGATTTCTTCTCTGTGCCATTATTTTTCACCAAGGCTCATGAACCAAATACTACCAGCTGCCAACCCCAGAACTATTCATCCTCTCTTTCTCCCTCCTTAGTAAAAACCCTATTTTTATCTGGCACAACAGAATGACTTATTCCCCAAGACTAACTAGCATTTAAATAGAGCCATGTGACTAAGTTATGGCCAGTGACATAGAGATGTCATATGGGATTTTCAGGAAGACTACTTAAAGGAAGCTGATTCAGCTGGGAAGGGCTCTTCTCTGTACTTCTCTCTTTCCTCCATCTTCTGTCCTGCAACATGGACATAATAACTGGAGCTCCAACATCTATCCTGAACTAGAGGTGACTTTGAAGTTGGAAGCTATGTAGTAAAATGATAAAGCAGAAAGATAGGAGCATGGTTCTCTACTGACCCCATGAAGCCATATCAGCCTAAACCATCTGCCCTTGGACTTCTTTTATGGGAGAGAAGTGAACTTCTGTGTTATTCTGGAGGACGGGGGAGTGTTAGAAACAGCAGGTCCAGGCTGAAAACTTAGTCACACTAGATTCTTTTCTTCTCCTTGCCTCCCACATCAAACAAATCCTTCTGACTTTGACCCCTAAAAAGCTCTCAAATCTTCCTTTATTTCTCACTTCATGCTACTCAAGTTAACTTCAAGGTCTCAATGTTTTTGGCTTAGACAGTGACCACTGAAGCAGGTTTTCTCAAACATAAAGCTATCTTGTCACAACTCAACCACTTGAAACCTACACATGCTCATTACCTATGGAATAAACACCTTTCCTTGTGAGATACCTACCTTCTTTCCCACTTCATATCTTTTTTCTTAAGTTTATTTATTTATTTATTTATTTTGAGAGAGAGAGCAGAAGAGGGAAAGAGAGGGAAAGAGAGAGAATCCCAAGCACACGCCACGCTGCCAGCGCGGAGCCCAATGCGGGGCTCAAACCCACGACCTGTGTAATCATGACCTGAGCAGAAATCAAGAGTTGGACGTTTAACTGACTGAGCCCTTCAGGAGCCCCCACCTCAAACCTTACTGCCAATAATATATTTTATATGATGGGTTCTTATTTATTAAACATACCAAATGGTTTCACGCTTCTATGTCTTTGCACACATTGCCTGTTTTCTGTGCGATGTCTTTCTCCTTTTGTTGATCTCTTTTTGTCCTTGAATTTCCTATTCATATACCAGCTAGTCTTCTTGGATGTTTCCCATCCCTCTCCTGTGTTTCCTCCTCTCAGCCATTTCTATATCTTGCACATATTTCCATCACTGAATTTATTATACAATCATTTTTGTTTATATTTTTGCCTTCCCTCCTACACTACAAGCTCTGAGGATGGGGAGGTAGCCCACTGCCCTCTGCACGCCCAGCAAATAGCACAGTGGAGCTCCTGGCATATCACATATATGGAAAGCTAGGTCCCGAGTAAATAAAATTATGTTTTATGAAAACTAAGCAGAAATTAATAAATGAGGCATAAAAACTATGATGATTTTTGAGAAAGAGCGTTTTCTTTAAAAACTGATGAGTCGAGTAATAGTGTTTTGACAAATTTGATGCAGACCAAAAGTCACCAGAAAAAGAAGTAGAATAGTAATATCAACCCAGTGGTGATACTGAACGAATTCTGTAAGCTGTGCCCATAAAGGACTTAGCGAGGTGCTTGGAACATGGCGAAAGCCCCACAAGTCTTAGTTATCAGGATTATGATTATTTTTAATGTGCGATGGTGTCACAGAGCACACAAAAAAGGTTATGAATAACGTTTCAGAAATCTTCGTGTGGTAGGAAGACATCTAAACACTTTGAGAGACTGCTGGGAAAATAGTTTCGCAAAAGTAATAAAAGAAGGGGTTTCCTCACTAAAAATGAGTTCACTAAGTAGCTTCCTGAAGTGGTGGTTATTGCTTGGGAGTGGAAGACAGCCACTTATTTACAATGAGACCATTTGGTCGCTGAAATTGGAGCCATAAAGCTGGCTGTGTGACCTGCTTTTTTTTTTTTTTTAACCTGAACGAAGAGCCAAAACTCTGAATCTCCTTCAAGAACTCAAACCAGATTTCCAAGAAGTTGAGCTTGGGTATTTGCTTGCATTTTACATAAATATATAAACAAAGCAATGTCTTAGCAGGATCTGGGAGGAGTGTGCGTGGGAATTGAAACAACGGACACATTGTCTAGGTTTTCTCTGGTATGAGACATTAAAGGAATGATCATAGCTTCACACATACTGCATGTTTGTGCAGTAATTATGCTTTACAATTGGTTCTGGTTTCTCCATTAATGCCAAAGATTCTTTTTTAGAATGTGAGAAATCTTTTTGGCTCCCGCATACTGGTCACAAACATTCTTTGGTCTTTTTATGCTTAATGATAGCATTTTAAAAGCTATACTTTGTATAACTCTGCTGTGTGTGTGTGTGTGTGTGTGTGTGTGTGTGTGTGTGTGTGTTGGGGCCATGGATAGGGCTGGGATACAAGAGAAGGAAGGAGAAAGTGGGGTTTGGAGGACTATGTTTTAAAAGTAGACTCACATGGCAACCATTCACATTAAAACAAGACGACAAAATGTGCAAAAGAAAAACAATCCCCAAACACAAGTTTAGAATTCTTACTAAATTCATTTAGGTGATGACAAAACCTCATTACACACCAAAATGGGGTACATACCTAGATACGATTGTCTACTATTCTTCTTTCTCTGTCTACTAAGCACATGCACTTGACTGGCCCCAGTGATGAAAAAGTAGCAGCATTGTTTTAATGCATCCCGTGCGACAGGGTTGAAATTGATCTGTAAAAATTAGTTTATTCATTTTTTATTTCATTCTTTTGCATAGATTTAGATCTCCCTAAATAGGCCCTATAAATCAGGTCTTTTTTCTACTATTGTCCCTTTCCAATATTCATTAGTATTCATGAGAAAAGGGAAGAATTCCTGCTATTCTGCTATATTTCCTTTTCTTTAGGTATCAATAACATTATTACTATTATCAATGCCTATTCTAAGTCAGGTGTTATCCTCAGTATTTTGAAACCCAGTTCTATTACTAACTAGTAAGCTATCTTCTTTACACTAGTATTTTCTTTGTTATTTATTTATTTTTTAATTCAAGTATAATTTACAGTGCTATATTAGTTTCAGGTGTACAATATAATGACTCAACACTTCTACATATCTCTCAGCGGTCATCAAGGTAAGTGTACTCTTAATTTTCTTTATCTATTTCAACTGTTCCCACACCCACCTCCCCTCTGGAAACCACCAGTTTGTTCTCTGACTTTAAGAGTCTGGTTTTTGGTTTCTCTCTTTTTCTTTTTGTTCTTTCGTTTTGTTTCTTAAATTCCACATGGGTGAAGTCATTTGATATCTGTGTTTCTCTGACTTATTTATTTCACATAGCATTATACCTCTAGGTCCATCCATGTTGTTACAAATGGCACACTCTCATTCTTTTTATGGCTAATATTCATATATATATGTATATATAATACACATATGTATTATACATATGTAAATACACATGTATTATACATATGTAAATACACATATATTATACATATGTAAATACACATATAAATTACATATACATATTTACAGACATACATACATATATAATAAATATATATAATATATATAAATAATATACAACATCTTCTTTACTCATGCAACTATGGATAGACACTTGGGTTACTTTCACATTTTGGCTACTGTAAATAATGCTGCAATAAACATAGGGGTGTATATATCTTTTTGAATTAGTGTTTTTGTATTCTTCCAACACCCAATTGTGAATTACCAGATCGTATGGTAAAATTATTTTTAATTTTTTGAGAAACCTCCATACCATCTTCCACAGCAGCATACCAGTTTGCATTCCCACCAACAGTGCACATCCAAGTGTTTCTTTTTCTCTCCATCCGTGCCAAACTTGTTATTTTCTTGTCTTTTTAATTTTAGCCATTTTGACAGGTGTAAAGTGATACCTCCTTGTGGTTTTAATATGCATCTCTCTCATAATTAGTAATGTTGAGCATTTTTTCATTTGTCTGTTGGCCATCTGTATGTCTTCTTTGAAAAATGTCTGTTCAGATCCTCTGCCCATTTTTAACTGGATTATTTGGTTTTTGAGTGATGAGTTGTAGAAGTTCTTTACATATTTTACATATTAACCCTTTATTGGATATATCATTTGCAAATATCTTCTCCCAAAAAGTAGGTTGCCTTTTTGTTTTGTTGATGCTTTGTTCTTTGTTTTTTGGGGGTTTTTCTGCTGCGCAGAAGTTTGTGTTTTGTTTTGTTTTTTTGATGAAGTCCTAGTAGTTTAATTTTGCCTGTTTCACTTGCCAGAGGAGATGTCTAGAAAAATGTTGCTATGGCTAATGTCAAAGAAATTACTATGTTTTCTTCTAAGAATCTTATGGTTTCAAATCTCTCATTTAGAGCTTTAATCCATTTTGAACTTTTTATGATATAAGAAACTGGTCCAGTTTCATTCTTTTGCATGTTGCCATCCAGTTTTCCCAGCAGCATTTGTCGAAGAGACTTTTTCTCAATGCATATGCTTGCCTCCTTTGTCATAGATTAATTGTCTGTAAAAGCATGGCTTTAGACTCTCCAGATTCTATAGTTTCTAAACTCTCTATTCTGTTCCACTGATCAGTCTCTTGATTTTGATTTACACTAAGTTTTCCTGAGCATAAAAATCTTGATTATTATAGGGGCGCCTGGATGGCTTAGTTGGTTAAGCATCTGACATCAGCTCAGGTCATCATCTCACCCTTTGTGAGTTCGAGCCCCACATCGGGCTCTCAGCTGTCAGCACAGAGCCTGCTTTAGATCCTCTGTCTCCCTCTCTCTCTGCCCCTCTCTTGCTCATGCTCTCTCTTTCAAAATAAATAAATAAACTATAAAAATCTTGATTATAAAAGTACATACACAATGGAGTAGTAAAAATTAACATAAAGTGCTTAGAGTAATGCCTGGTGCATAATAAACATTCAATAAATGTACACTGTGATTATTATTTACTATTATTTAAATTAATCCTCAAAACCACCCTTTGAAACAGATATTATAATCTCATTTTACAGATGAGAACACTGAGGCCCAGGGGCTAAGAAAGTGCTCAAAGTTACTCAACTAATAAGCATCATAGCTGCAATTTGAACCCATTTCTGCATGTCTTTGAAGATCACGTTCTTCATTGTGCTAAAGTGCCTCCTTAACATGCCAACTTTTCATTCTTACCTTAGGCATGTTCATATGCCTCAGTTTCCTCGTCTATAAAATAGAAATAATAATAGTGCCTACTTCCCAGCATTGTTAGAGTAAGCACTCAAATAAATATTATTCTGATGTCTGTCCTAGCGATGACATTGCTTTCTAAAACCTAGGTCTACCTTGAGACCTCCTATGCAAGCTAAGGAAAAAAAACCCAAAAAAACAAAAAAACTACATGACTAGTTACACAGTAAAGTGATGACCAATTTTAACCTCATCTTTCACTCAGTGACATGATTATTATACTGAAGGTCCTTTTAATCTGCTTAACATTTTATTTCTACATTTCTCTTTGAACCTCTCTTGGAAGAACCCTAACGTCTTTATGTAAAAATAACAGACTCACATCACCTGAAATAACAAAAGTGGGGATTTTTTAAAGGGGATCTGTTTGTTCTGGAATACCATGAAAGAAGTCTGCTAATTCAGCAGATTACTAGCTTCAAAGCAGTTCAACTTGACCAACTTGGAAGCCAAAACAGTCCTCATGGTCAGCATACAAATGTAAATTTAACGACTAGCTTGACAAGTGCATTATAAGAAGTTGTATGTATGAAAAAAAAAAAGTGGGGAGCAGGGAAAGAGTGACTCTCCGTTTTGAGGGGAGTCTGGTTTATGATTACAAACTTGTTATTTCAAAAGCCATAGTTAACACTTTATGTTGTCCAATCTGGTTTAAGTTGTTACTCCTACTTGGAGTTGTTACTCGTCTTTGTCTCTCTCTTTGTTTTTCCTTTTCTTAAATAGCTAAGTATTTCAAATGACATTCTAAAATCCACACCACTGAACAGGGCATACTTCAAAAATAAATGTGTCACAACTAAAACTTGTAAAAACAAAAATAAATTCCTACAAGGAGTTATACATCAAATCTTTCATCAAAGAATTGCTTTTCGCGTGTGGCATCATCAGCTCTTGATTATACACATTAGGAGGGGGGCCAGTGACCCAGATAACCCAAAAATCATTTTTATAATTTTGAAAGAAATGTGTTTTGGTACTTACATTTGGTCCTGGGTATATCTGGAGTTCTTGGGATTGAAAACGGACACAACATAACGAGATCACGCTGTTTGACTTAAAGAACCGGGTAAAATAGCCCAGATTCTTGACTGGAACTCGTCGCCAGCTCTTTCTGCTTTCAGGTTTACCAGGAGTTAAGACTTCCGTGGGGCACCTGGGTGGCTCAGTCAGTTAAGCATCTGACTTTGGCTCAGGTCATGTTCTCGCGGTTGTTGAGTTTGAGCCCTGCATCGGGCTCTATGCTGACAGCTCAGAGCCCGGAGCCTGCTTCGGCTTCTTTGTCTCCCTCTCTCTCTCTTTCTCTCTCTCTCTGCCTCCCTGCTTGTGCTTGGTCTGTTTCTCTCTCTCAAAAATAAATAAATATTAAAAAAAAAAGTCTTCTTTTGCAGGATTACCAATTTACGTAGACCTTTCCCTTTCAGTCAGCAGTGTCTGTGACTTAGATCTTCCATTAAGTGAGGGAGAGAATTGTGCCCTTCCAGTGCCAAGAGGGCCACGCGATGCATGAAGTAAGAAAAACAAACAAACAAACAAACAGATATTGGGTGATCCTTATTAAGTTACTGCACTCTGTCCTCTCATTTTCCTTTCACACAAGCTGATTCCAGTGAGGCTGACTGTGATGTATGACAGACCATGAGCCTCCTGGTTGCGCACATTTAATTCTGTCTAAATGACGGCTCCATTTTCATCAGCTTGGAGGTGAAAGCAGCCCCGCTTCTGCTGAGTCACACAGGGAATTATCGATCTGTAGAGAGATTTAAATACAATCCCTCAAGAGAAATACATTGTAGATATCTTTGCAGAAGAAATGACACGCATCATTGCTCCACCACCAGTAGGAGCCTGCAAAAGTGATACATTTCAGAAGCACGACGTGTCAAAAGGTCAAGAGGGAGAAAAACATCCATAAGGTGGAACACAGCCACAAATCTGCTGATTTTTCTAACAAAAAGCCTTTGCTCAATGGCTTGCTATTATCCCCTCATGTTACCCAATATATAACAAACTCGTTCCATTTCAATCACTTGCTACCAACAAGCAAAGTTCAGTGTCACTTTCGTTTGGTGATCATTTTGTTATATTGCTGGATTACTTATTAATGCTTTGTTTATTTAACTCCTAGGACACAAAAGTCTGTATTATCTGAATGCAATACTTTGAAAAGCCTCTGCTCAACACGCTCCAGAACTTCTTCAAAACAGCAGTAAATAACACAGGATTTTCAAAATATCGGTGAACACTAACTATAACTCAGAGAGTGTCGTGCAGTAATTCTTTTTCAACTGCATTTGCAGCTTTTGGATGAAAGAGTAGCATTTTGTTACGTAATTATGCCCTAGGAATAACTTAAGTGTGAATCATACACAGTGGTGTTTTTAAGATATTTTATTGTTTCACCTCAGCAATTCTCATGTTAGTTGGGATTTGTTAAATTTCTAGGATTTTAATTCCATGCCATTAAAACTATACATCAGTAACTTTCATTTGTAGACTCATGTCAAAAAATTTAACTTCCCAAGTATTGAATTAAAATTATAATGAGTATTAAAGGCACACTTATTGTGATGAGCACGGAGTCATACAAGGAATTGTTGAGGGCGCTTGGGTGGCTCAGTTGGTTGAGTGTCCAACTTCAGCTCAGGTCATGATCTCACAGTTCATGGGTTCAAGCCCATGTCAGGTTCCATGCTGACAGCTCAGAGCCTGGAGCCTGCTTCAAATTCTGTGTCTCCCTCTCTGTCTGCCTCTCCCCTGCTCGCGCTCTGTATGTGTCTCTCTCAAAATAAATAAACATTAAAAATCTTTTTAAAAAAAGAATTGTTGAATCACTACATTGTACACCTGAAACTAATAAAGCACTGTATACTAAAAAAAATATATATATATAGTGAGGTATGGGCAGAGAGATACACACTACATCAAGGAAACAGAATAGAAAACCAAGAATGGAAATGACAAAGGAGCAAAGGCAATTCAATAGAGAAAGGACTGTCTTCTCAACAAATGGTGAAGGAGCAAATGGATAACCATCAACAGAAACAAAAACAAAACAAAATGAACCTTGAGCTAAACCTCACACCTATACCAGAATTAACCCAAAATAGATCACAGATTTAAATGCAAGCTTATAAAACTTTTAGAAGGAGACATAGGAGAAAACTTTCGGGAACTAGGGTTGGTAAAGCGTTCGTAGACATAGACCAAAAGCAGGACACAGAAAATTAAAAATTGATAAATTAGGCTCATCAGAATCCAAACCTTTTTTTTCTGTGAAAGACCCTGATAAGAGGAGGAAAAAAACATGCTACAGACTGGGAGAAAATATTTGCAAACCACACGCGCAACAAAGGACTTGTATCTCATATACGTAAGGAGCTCTCAAAACAGTAATAAAAATTCCAACTAGAAAAAAGACAAACTATTTTAACGGACATTTCAATGAAGAGCACATCCACACGGCACATGAGCACGTGCAAAGGTGCTCACCGTCAGTAGCCATGAGGGAAATGCAAATTAAAACCGTGCTGAGATGTCACTATATACCTATTTGAATAGCTAAAATAAAAAATAATGACAATAGCAAATTCTGGCAAAGATGTAGAGAAACTTGGATCTCTCCCTCGTTGCTGGTGCAAATGTAAAATGTATGACCACTCTGGAAAAGACTTTGGCAGTTTCTTAAAAAAAAAAAATCAACATACAACTACCATGCAACCCAGTAAATGCCCTCCTGGGCATTTATTCCAGAGAAATGAAAACTCATGTCTACACAAAATCCTGTACGCAATTGTTCATAGCAGCTTTCCTTGTAATATCCCCAAACCACAAACAATGCAAACGTCCTTCAATAGGGGAACAGTTAGAGAAAACCCCGTGTGTCCACACCCTGGAATACAACTCAGCAGTAAAAAGGTTGTTGATACAGGCGACATCCTGGATGGGTCTCAAGGGCATTGTGCTGAAGGAGAAAATCCAATCTCAGGTCACGTACTGTATGATTCCATTTATATAACATTCTCAAAATGACAAATGATAGCGAAGGAGAACAGATGTGTGGTTATCATGTAGCTGGAAGGAGGTGGCGTGACTACGGAGGAGGAGCACAGCAGAGGTCTTGGCGATGATGGAGCAGTTCTACGTTCTGACGCAGTGGGCTGGTGGGTCTGGGAATCCATCCATACGAGTAACAAAATGACATGGAAGTATGCACACACATTATAGCAATGTCGATTCCCTGCTTTTGGTATTACACTGCAGAACGTAAAATGGAGCATTGAGAGAAACCGAGTGAAGGGCACACAGACCTCTCGGCGCTTTTTTTCCTGTGAATATATAATTGTATCAAAATAAAAAGTTTTTCAAAAACTCAAAAAAATAATCTTTACTAAATATGCAATTTCATTGTCTTGTCCCTGTTTTCAACTTAAGTCGAACTTCAATCCACCTGAAATATTCCAAATGCAGGGGGGCACCTGGGTGGCTCAGTCAGTTAAATGTCCAACTCTTGATTCGGGCTCAGGTCACCATCTCTGGGTTTGTGGGATGGAGCCCTGCGTCTGCTCCCATACTGGCACCACGGAGCCTGCTTAGGATTCTCTTTCCCCCCCCTCCACCCCTCCCCTGCTTATTCTCTCTTTCTCTCGCTCTCTCACTCTGTCGTTCTCTCTCACCCCTCAAAATAAAGCTTTAAAAATTGTTAATAGAAAAAAAAAAAGAAGTGTCCCAAATGAAGTTATCAATTTCTTCCCTAACAATCCCAATGATTCTCAATATTTAGAAGTAAAAAAAGCTCAGGAGAGCTTTTTTGTTTTGTTTTTTTTTTGTTTTGTTTTCTGTTTTTTAATGCAGATTCCTCGGCTCAACCATCAGAATGTATTAGTGTATAAATTCAAGGGTGGGTTCAAGGATCTTCATTTTTAACCAACACTGTAGAATTCCGATGCAGGTGACTTGCACACATTTTTAGAATCACCAACACACGCTAGCTAGATTTGAAAAGGAATTCAGTTGCCATACCTATCACACAAAACTCTTTTTCCAAACTTGCTATTGGTCCTAATGATAAGCATTAAACTAAAAAACGAATTGGAAATAATACTGTAATAGTCATTGTATGGTTGTATGGCCACTTTGGAAAAGAGTTTGGCAGTTCCTTAAAAAAAAAAAAAAAAAAGAAGTCAACATACGACTACCATTCCCCCAGCAAGGGCATGCCTGCGTATTTACTCCAGGTGACTGTGCTGACCGTGGTGAGCACTGGTGGTCTACAGACTTGTCGACTCGGTATGTGGTGCATCTGAAACCAGCAGAACACTGTATGTTACTTACACTTCGGTAAAAAAAGGACACAAACAAAAAATGAATTTGAACACTTTTAAACTTGTTCAACTTAATAATACTGAGTAGTTAGGTATATTTAGAAGGGCTTTTTTTTTTTCCTTGGTTTGGTGAGTCACTGATGCAAGTATTTATTACACGCCTGTTATATATGCGGAGCAGTGAAGCATATAAAAAATAAACACGGCTAAAGTCTGTTCAGCAGAGCTTTATAATCTAGTTAGGGAGGCAAGATACAACCATAAAGAAGTTAAGTCATATTACTTAGAGTGAATGATTAAATGGCAAATAGGGCCAAATTGGAGGAGGAGCAGATAGGGACTGACGTGGAAAGGAGGCCCTCCCAAGGAGTTCAGGGGCAGGGAGACGGGGGTAGGACGGCCCTTGAGGCCAGGTTAAAGAAAGCCAGAGGAGTGACTTTACATTTGAGTGATTATACTCGTTGACTGCCAGAAACACATGACATCTCAGCAACGCACGGTTTCCTCCAGAGTTCAGAGATGCCAGCTATAATTAAACCCAGATGCATACATAAAGGCACTGCTTGCTATAAAAGGGGCAAAGCTCTGTCCCCCAATTTTAGATCTTCTAAAACTATCCAATTTTTTAATGTGAAAAATAGAAGAAAATAGAACGGTCCTCTTCCACAAACAATACTTATCAGACAATGACCAAAACTGAGGAAGAAAAGACAGAGAAATCTAGTGTAGAAGTACATTTTTAAGAAAAACGAAGAAAGGTTTTCGTTAATTAGTTCAAGTTCTGGGCTGGAAGAGAGTACGAGGTTGGAGGAAATGCATCCGCTCACCCCATTACATACCAGAAGATGTAAATACAAAAGCCAATGGAAACAAGATGAGAAACAAGTGAATAAAATAGGCCGGGGTGGCAGGCAACAGTCAGTGTCAAGAAGTGTGGCTGAAACAACATTAATAGCCATAAAATATGTTAAAAATATTTTTTATTTTCAAGCAAAACCTTGTACGCAGATGCTGATGGCAGCGTTATTCATAATATTCAAAAGGTAGAGACAACCAGCACACCCGGGTGGCTCAGTCGGTTAAGTGTCTGACTCTTGGTTTCAGTTCAGGTCATGATCTTGCGTTTTGTAAGTTCGAGCACTGCATAGGGTTCTGCACTGACAGCACAGAGCCTGCTTGGGATTCTCTCTCTCCCTCTCCCTCTGTCCCTCTCCCATTCACTCTCTATCTCTCGCTCTCAAAATAAACATATAAACTTTAAAAAAATGGTAGAAACAACCAGTTGTCTATAACCTATGAATAGATAAACAGAATGTGGTGTGTCAATAACGATGGGATATTGTTTAGCCATAAAAGAAGTACTGATAAATGCTGTAACACCGATGAACCTTGAAAACATTATGCTGAGTGAAAGAAGCCAGACACAAAAGGTCACATATTGTATAATTCCATTTATATGAAATTTCCAGGTCAGGTAAATCCAAAGAGACAAAGAGCAGATAGGCAGTGCCGGGAGCTGCCGGGAGGGGGTGATGGGGACTGACCGCTTAATTAGAAGGGGATTTATTTTAGGGTGATGAGAGTTTTGGACCTAGAGTCAGCAGTTGCACAACATTGTGAATGTTCTAAACGCCAGTGAATTGTTCACTTTGAAATAATTTTATGTTATGTGAGTTTCACCTCCAGGTTTTAAAAATCTATATACAACAACAACAAAGGTAGTGTGGCAAACTGGAAAGGGCACATGTCACATGTAAGAGGCATCCATCAGCCAGTTCTTGCCAAGGGCCGACATGTCAGAATGGATGCTCGGTGTTGCTGGATCTCACTGTTTGAGAATGAAGACAAGGTTTTGTTTAAAAATTCACTATTTTTTAAATACTGGCAACTAATTCAAAAAATTTAAACTATAGCAGCCAACAAAAATATACCCAAAGGCTAAATGCAGCTCATGGACCACCAATCTGTAAATTCTAGCATAACCCATTCCAACTTAAATCAGAATATTTTCAATACCCTATAAGCCCACTATATCATTTCATGATTTCCAATCACTAGAGATGGATTAATCAAAAGATCTATTTGGTTGACTTAAATATATATATTATATAGACACATTTTTTTTTTTAAAAAGAAGACATTAGGGTCACCTGGGTGTCTCAGTCGGTTAACTCAGACTTCTGCTCAGCTCATGATCTCGTGTTTCATGGGTTTGAGCCCCACATCGGGTTCTGTGCTGACAGTCCAGAGCCTGGACCCTGCTTCGGATTCTGTGCGTGTGTCTCTCTCTCTGCCCCTCCTATGCTTGTGCGCGCTCTCTCTCTCTCTCAAAAATAAATAAACATTAAAAAAAAAATACGAGATGCTATGACAAAAAATAGGCTGTTTCTCTCTCCCAATGACACCATGAAATTACAGTTTCCTTTCATGTATTTAATTTGAAATTATGCGTTTTTCTCTGTTGATGATACTCTGTTGGACATATTCCAAACACAAGTTCTTCTCGGGTCAGCAAAAGCTTTCTACTGAATGAAATGTAGCTGTCTCTGCACATTCATAACCTAACTTGCCTTAGTCTTGATCATTATTCATTTTGACTTTAGTTCTGTTTTTAAGACCTAAAGTAAAGTGGGATAAAGCCCTTACTTTAAATAAATTCCAGGTACTAATAACTATGTTTAAATACCCTTCTACCAAATGAAAAGTTATGTTAAAATAGAAAAATAACAAAACATACAATATTTATAAAAATAAACAAAAAACCCAAAAGCTCTGAATTTGCAAGTATGAATTTCAGGAGCAGCATATTTTTTAAAACTTTTTATATTAAAATAACTTTAGGGGTGCCTGGGTGGCTCAGTTGGTTGAGCGTCTGACTTCGGCTCAGGTCATGATCGCGCTCATAGGTTCGAGCCCCGCGTCAGGCTCTGTGCTGACAGCTCAGAGTCTGGAGCCTGCTTCAGATTCTGTGTCTCCCTCTCTCTCTGCCCTTTCCCTGCTCATGCTCTGTCTCTCTCTCTCTCTCTCAAAATAAATAAATGCCAAAAAACAAATAAAATAAAATAACTTTAGAGTTACAAAAAAAGAAAATATAGTATCAAGATTTTCCATATACCTTTTACCCATCATTCCCTTGGATATAACTCCGGTATATTTATGCAACCATTTATAAACACTTGTATAACCATGGTACATGTATCGAAAATAAAAAATTAACACTGGTACAATACTATTAACCACACTGTAGATTTTATTCAAGTTTCTGTTTCAGCGTCCAATCCAGGGTACTTCATTGCATTTGGTTTCTTTCTTTAGGTTCAACCTGTGATGGTTTCTCAGTCTTTCCTTCTCTTTTATAACTTTGACTGTTTTGAAGAGTAGCGATTAGGTTTTTTTTGTAGCATGGCTCTCCATTCAGGCTTGGCTGGTGTTTTCTCATGATTAGACTGAGGTTATGGGTCGGAGGGAAGAATCCCAGAGAGGTGAAGCTGCAGTTCCTGCTGCATCATACCAGGGCGTCCATATCAACCTGTAATATTAACCGTGACCGCTTGGTTCAGGCGCGTCTGCCAGATTTCTCTACAGTGTCTTCCCTAGAAGTGAGATACTAAGTACAACCGACAGTCATTGGGAGAGGAATCAATCTCCACCTCCTGGAAAACATTTAAACAAAACATTCAAAACTGTATGAAAACCACTATAGCGGGGAGTGACTCTTTGAAGGGGAGATAGTTTGAAAGTATGCCAATATCTTGGTTTTCTTTAAAGATTCATTGGCTGACTTTGGCATCGGTGTTCTAATGGTGATTTCTGTTGATTTATATTTCCCTCGTTCCTTGTAGATAAAATTTGTCCCTCCCCACCCTGCACATTTACTTATTTACTTGTTTATTAAGTCTATTACGGACATGAATCTATGGATATTTATTCTGTTTTGTAGATAATCCAATGATTGTCATTTGTTACTCAGATCATTCCAGCTTTGGCCATCAGCAGCTCCCTCTGGTTGGCCCGTGTCCTTCTGATAAGCCCTTATCTCCTCCACACCCTCTTACTTTCTGATACTATAAGACACTCCAGGCTCATCTCATATCTTTCTTGACCCCGTCCTAAGAAACAGCAGCCATTTCTCCAAGAATCCTGGCTCTTTTTATTGAAGACTAGTATTAAGACATCAAGATCTTGGCTGTGCTCGTTGCTACTGGGTACCACTGCTTCTCAACCCTTCCACGGATCAGAACTGGGGAATATGTCCATCATAGTAACCATTGAAAACACACATATCTATATTTGTATCTGTACTGTCCTATTAGTACAGGAAACCCTAACCCCTACCCCGTCCCACAGATTTGTCACTTTCTTTCTCGAACAGTAAATAACCTGCCACCGGATTCTTAACCATCTAAAATATATTTATTTATTTGTTCAATCCTAGCAGACATGTAAAATGGTGTCAGAGTTGCTGAACTGTACCCCCTGAGAGAAACAAATTTACCAGTGCTCTTGTACACTTCTTTCTGCCTTTATCTTTACAGAATCTGAGCAAAACACGATTTTCCTGAGTTATTTGGGTCAACTCCTTTCTTTCCCACACCCTTCAGGGAGAAGACTATGCCCTATATTTATAATATAGTTAGATTCATTTGTCACAGTCTGCATTCCATCCTGAATTCCCCTGACATCCGGGCTGTTTTGTGTGTTGCAGGCAGTGAAAGCTATTCTTATGGTATACAGTTCGCTAAGGTTTGAAAACTGTATCGAGTTTTGTAATCCAACACCACAGGACCAGATAGATCAGAGCAATCACCTTAAAAATTCTTTACCCAGACTCATACCCCTTTAAAAATCAAACATACAAGTGACTAAAATAATGATTTCTAGACTAATATTTTTTCTCACTCACACTTTGACTTTTTTTCACCCAAAGTTCATGTTCCACTTTATTTATTTTTTAAATTTTTGAATGTTTATTTATTTTTGAAAGAGAGAGAGAGAGAGTGAGGGAGGGGCAGAGAGAGAGGGAGACACAGAATCTGAAGCAGGCTCCGGGCTCTGAGCTGTCAGCACAGAGTTCGACGCGGACTTCAAACTCATGAACCATGAGATGATTACCTGAGCCGAAGTTGGACAATTAAGTGACTGAGCCACCCAGGTGCTCCTCATGTTCCACTTTAAGAAACTGCTATTATTTTTTTTATGTTTATTTTTGAGAGTGAGAGAGAGTGCAAGTGGGAGTGGGGGAGAGAGAGAGGGAAACAGAATCCGAAGCAGGTCACAGGCTCCCAGCTGTCAGCGCAGAGCCCTATGCGGGCCCAAACCCACGAGCTGTGAGATTATGACCTGGGCCAAAGTCAGATGTTCAACTGACTGAGTCACCCAGGCACCCCAGAAATCGCTATTATTTATCAAACTCTAAAATTCTCTCTTGAAGAGAAATCCAGTTCCCATTACTAACAACATGCATGGATCAATCAAAGTACGTGTTGTATCCCAGGGCAGTTTCCCAACATGCCCACTTCCATTCCCCTTCTAGGTGTTGCAAAAACATTCCTAAGATGATCAGAAGGACAGAATAACTTCACAATATAAATTACCAATTTAGTATTTTTAAGAATTGTCCAGGGTGATGGGCACAGAGGAGGGCACTTGTTGGGATGAGCACTGGGTGTTGTATGGAAGCCAATTTGACAATAAATTATTAAAAAAAAAAAGAAAAGAATTGTCCAATACTTTGAATTTCCCATGCCACTGCAATTCTATTGGGCTGAGATTGACAAAGTTTGACTATAACTGTGCTCCCTTTCCCATAAAAATTTAAACGACCATTTTTCTATCTCTGCAAACCAGAATATTTTCATTGCCTCTCTAAATTCTATAATTTGAAGAAGGAATAAATGAGGGTGAGTCATTTAAAAGACATGGAAGGCAGAAGCCAGACAAGTGGACACGAGTAAGTCATGGTCACTGGTTAAAATTCGGGAGGAGGCCTTTTCAGAAGCCGAGTCACAGAGAAGCACAGTGGCTATCGAGTCTGAGTGACGTGGTTAGTCAACAGACAGGAATCTAGGAAAATGTTCAGTCTGCAGACTGGGCAGTCTTGGGAGCACCTAAGAATACATCTACCCAGTCTAGTGCTGAGTAAAGCACTACAGAGAATTTCTAAGGCCTCTACAGGTTTAGTCCACTTAAGATTTGAGCAGGGAGAAATAGTTCTTAGTCCTCAAGTAGATCACCTGTCCTCAGCACTCAAGCAAGTTTAGTACTGACAGTAGAACAATGTGTGCTAATGTAGAAAGAAGCTTGAGCAGGGATGGTGTGGGGTGTGGGTAGTAGAATGAACTATGAGAAACTGTATGTGAAATTATTATGTATATATGCACCTATATACCCCAAAAAGGGCAAGAACTACTTAGGTTTAGGTTCTGGCTAGAGAGGTTGCAGTTTCCATACATTTGTCCAGTCTGATTTCTTGGAAGTTCACATTCTTCCTCAGTGGATACCGCTTCTTAGCAGCAGCCACAGCATCTGAGGGAACTTATGGGACCACTGCTATGTGAGCCTCTTCGACTACTGGCCCCATGGTCACTCCCGACTTCTTAAAACACTCTTGTCTCTGTTTTTTTTTCTAATAGGACACTGGTTCTCCTTCTGCAAATCTGTCTCCTGAACTGATATCTCTTAATCGCTTCATGTTTTCTGAAGGCAAGTGCTGTCTAATGATGAGTCTGTCTGTCCTTTGTTTTCTGTCTAAACTCTTTCCCTTGGAGGCTTCATCCATCCTTTTCTGTTCATTTCTCCAGCATGTACTAGAATTTTGTATTTCCAAAATATGTTGGGATATTTCCATTTGGATGAATAGCACTCTCCTCAAATGTACTAAATGTAAAACAAACAAAACTTTTGTGATTGAACAAAATTACCTTTAAAAGTCCCTTCCAATACTGATATTTTTTTTAATTCTAGCTTCTCGTAATCACACTGCCCTGCTCCAAATTACTTGAGTTCAAAATCTCAGAGGAAATGAAATCAAAGTGTCATAAAAATTGCAATTCTAGAAAAAGAGAACGGTGAGTCTGGATCCCTTAAAACAGCTGTTGCCAGTACGACATTGCAAAATTAATAAAACAAGTACACAAGGTCTTTGAAAATGAAAGAAGGGTTGGTCCTAACCTGGCTGGAGCAGCGAGTCAGAGAAGGCTTTGCAGAGGTAACCATGGAGTTGACTTAACGGTTGGTTTCAAAATGTCAAGTTAGTTTAAGGGGAAGCACTGCAGAAAAAGGTTAAAGGAGAGGCATTCCAGAAGGAAAGGACAGAAATAAGCAAAAGGCATAAGAGATGGGAACAACATGGTTTACACCGTGAACTTTCAGAAGTTGGGAATCTAAGTAACAAAAGTAACAGGCAAACGCTGAGATCAGGGAGATAGGGCAGATCAAAAGGTGGTCCTGTATTTCATATTAAATTCCATATTAAGGTTTAAGCCCTTTGGTTAGTGAGCACACAGAAGAATGAGCGAAGGGGGAAAGAAGAAAAAGGGGTGGTGGGGAAAAAGTGTTTTGCAAGTTGCACAGGTTGTGGGTCCTTCTCCAATATTCAGACGCTCCTTCCCAAGGGTTGAAAATCGCCATGTAGAAGACTCACTGAGGACATGTATTATGCTGGTGGATGCCGTGGGGGCAGGGCGAAGAAAGGGTTGGGAAGCAATGATTTAGATATGGAGGGCCATGGGACAGTTGGAAGCAGCATTTCTGGAAGGTCAATGGGTTTCTGTGGACTGGATAAAAATGAGGGGGAGAAGACTAGAAGCACGGTGACCAAATAGGGAGCTGGTCAGTCATCCAAGTGAGAAAGGACTAGGGCCATGGTAGTAGGGATGGAGAGAAGTCAGATTTGAAAATATTAAAGACACTGGTTTCCAAATTTGTCTGGAATCATTTGGGAAGTTTAAAAAAAAAAAAAAAAGCTGTGATTTAATTGATCTGGATGTGGCCTGGCCTTTGGAACTTTTAAAAGATCCCCAAATGGTTCTAATGTGCAGACATTGGGTTAGGGAGTGAAATCAGCGGAACTCAGTTGCTGATTGGCTGGAGTTGAAAATGTGGAAAAAGGATGGCAAGGATGGGCGAAGCCTGGGTTTCTAGCACTGGACCATACTGTCGGGTGTATCTCAGTGTCGCATTACATGTTCCTTTTCAATCATTTTCTGACACTAATACTTGAGGAAAACATTAACTACATAGGTCATGAGACCTTGTAACACATGCAAAGGAAGTGCCTGAAATTTTGGAGGCCACGGAAATGGCCTGTCAGGTTCACCGTCAGAAACATAATTGACCAAGGGCCCCAGAGGCTGTACTCTGAATCCACCCCCGTGTTCGAGTCAAGGCCACTCGACTTGGGACTGAGCACAGATCCGTAACTGTAAGATGTGGACTCCTCTGATGGGCAACTTCGGTTGGGGTCCTCATCGGCCTTGCTGAATTTTTCTTAGAACTTCACTGCAACCTAAGGCCCTTTCTAGCAGCCTTTCTTCCCTCCCTCTCTCCTCCACATGCATCGGACCTACCTCATGGTTTGATGGCTCTCCTGGCCCCTCTGGCTCCCTCCCCGTTTCCCTTACAAGCTACTCCTCAAACAATCTCTTGCGTGACTTATCCTGTCTTGGTGTCTATTGCTCAGAGGATCCAAACTAACATAATGAAGTTTTAACTTTTTTAAAATCAATTTTTTCATTTGATTTGTATGAAATATGGGAAACAACTCTCCATTATTTCAGCCAAAGATAACTTAAATGAGCTTCCAAGAAGCATATTAGCAAAGCTTCAAACTGAAAGCCAAAATATGCCTGAATTTCTTTCATCAAAATCATACAGAAGATTTCTGCACAATCTTAACAAAGGAACCTGTTACATTAAAAGCTCCCATAAAGCATACACCTATCTGGAAATGCTACTGCAACTTTCAATGGCCAAATGTTTTATGAAAAAATTACAAAGTGCCATCACAATGAAGAAAACATGACAGGTGCAGAGTAATTCTCCTTAACTGTATGACTTGTTGGATAATGAGTATCCTCATACAATCTACTGCCAGGAGATAAAATGCCACTTCCATTGTCAAAAAATACACAAAATGATATATAAAATATCTTCTACGTGTCACACATTATGCTGGGTACTTTACATGGTATGTTAATCTTTGCAACCATCTCGCGGAGAAAGTATTATTAAGTCAATTCTTTAGAATAAAGGGAGGCTTGGAGGGGTGCAGACTTGTCTAGTTCCCACAGTGTAGGTAGCAGAACATATATTCAAACTAGTGAGTCTACTGCTCCCCTGAGCCAGGCTGCCTCCTGGCAGAAGCTGGGCGTGGACCCGAGAAAGCATTCCTGAAGTCAGTCGTTTTTATGTCACACGCTAAGAGGGAGATGATGGGGCCCTCGCCGTCCCTACTAGGGATAAGCAGTCCTCATCCTACAAATGCAAAAATGAACCACACGGAATAACAGAAACAGTGCAGAAAGGGGCCTTCGCGATCATCTAGTCCGATGTCTTCATCGGATAGCTAAATAAATTGGTGAGAACTCCCTCTTTTTTGAGATACAGGCATCTTTTAAGATTTGCCTTTTAGATATGCCTCTGTGGTCACTGTGCATCTGGGCCCACACCAACAGAGCAAAGCCCTGGGCTGAGGGAAGTGGGAGTCCTAGATGGGGAGGTGCTGGGCAGTTGTTTTGGTAAATTTATTTAAACTAAAGCTGAAAACATTCTACTTCCACGCCACCAAAGAGAAACCAAGATTGCTTCCATCTCCCTATGGCTCTTAGGTGGTTCCCAGGGCCATGAAGCCGGTGGGAAGGGAGAGGGTCCTCCTTTTGCCAAGTTCTGGGCTAGTTCCATCAGCCTAGAGCACATGAATGAGAAAGGGAAAGGAGCAGGCTCCGTGGTTTCTGGGAAAGAACAGGGCAATATTCGTGGCCAACGTCTTTCTCTCGCACATAAGGCACGACTTTCTCCCTACTGGCAAATTGAAAATTTTCCCTTCCCGAGTGTTCCTACCACCTTCCAACTTTAAGAGGAATTTCAGGATACCACTGCCCTTTCTGAAAAATGTTCTCCCTCAGGCAGACTGCCATTATCAACAGTAGGTAAATATTCACTGCTAAGTAACTTGGTGTGTTTAATTTTTGGTCAAGCCAACATATGAATTTAATTTAGAATACTAATGGGCACAGTAAACACTTGAATATTATTCGCTCTGTTTCCTTTTTTGAAGAAAGAAAAATTAGTTTTTAGTTTCAATCATAAAGAGTAATTTGCTGGTGCAATGTCAACTACTCCATACTTTGTTCTTCATCTGGGCCCTGGACACCGCACCAGGCAAGTCTGTGAGAGGCCGACCTTTGAATTGCTAATTAGATCACTAGTGATTTATTTTTTAAATAAATAGCCCCGTCTGTATTACTTCAGAACCTGAAGCCACAGATGGCCTATTTTTAATCATCAAACTTCAAGGTTTACTTTCCTGTGGAATATTAAAGATTTTTCTGTAGAAATGACTAAGATGTTAGAAATTTCCCGTGTAACTTTGTAGAGTGGGTTAATATACACAAGCCATCTGAAAGGCTCTTTGATGTTCAGAAGCTGTCACATTACCGACCCTTGGTCTTTAAAAGAAAAGTTACACATGGAACCACCCCTGTTCTAAGCCTATTCCTTCCTCTCCAGCCTCCAAAGTGATTAAATGTTAAGTTTCACTTACTCAGATACTCAAAACTGGGTCCTAGCTTAATCACTTCCACTTGGAAGCGTTTCCTGACCCCCACCCCCACAGAGTTAGCTTCCTCCTGTTGTGCCTCCAAAGCTCATGCTTTAAGATGGGTCCTGGTTTAACTCTCTCTCTTGGCTAGAATGTAAGCTCTAACAGGTCAGGCTTGTCGACCACTCTAACCGCCGAGTCTAGCACTGTGCTAGATAGTCAGTCAGTATGAGTGGAATAATCAATACAAGGCTTCATTTATCCCATCTGAACTCTTATGTAGCACTTGACATTATGCAGAACGTCTCTGCTCCTTTCCCTAGAATTCCCTCCCCAGTGGGAGCACTCTCTTCTCATTCCCTTCCACCTTTTCCTTTGCTCTTCCAGGGGCTTCTTTCCTTCTGCCTTATCTTTCTATCAGTTCCCTGCATTCTGGCCTTGTCCATCTTCTCCCGGCCAGCCCATGGTAGGCACTTGATACATATGTGTCAGATGAATCAAAGGGCGCCATGCTTCAGACTCCCCTGGGGAAATGTTATCCCTCTCCTTAGTTTCGATAATTATGTTACACTGAGGAAGTCTAAAAATCTATCCTTAAACTAAGTTCCTCACCTGAGCAACAAACCTGTCTCCACAAGCACCCATATGTCCATCTGCTCACAACTAACCTTAGGATTTCCAATGAAGAAGCAGATTAATCAAATGCAATGATCTCCTTTCCCTCTCCAACCTCTGCTAAAGTGGCAAAGGAATTTTTTTAAGAAAAAAATAAAGGTGCAAGTCCATAAGGGAAAGGAGGACAGAATACAATAGCTAACTGAAGATTTCAACGCATTGCTGGAAGGTAGAAAGTGGATGGAGATAAAATAACCGAGTTAGGATGGGATGGATGTTGCATTTTTTTTCTCATCTCTAAGAATACTGATAGTTACATTTTTTTTCTTCTTTTTAAATTGGCTCTGTTTCCTCCAGGTGCCTTTTTTCCTTCCGTTTCTCTTTTGTTGTTTAAAGGTTTCGAAACCCTGAAATACATATTGGGGACGGGGAAGAACTGATTCAGCCTACAGAAATTGCACATGGAGGCTCCAGCTATAGGGAGACAGAGCTCATGCGCTGGCTGGGCTGAAACACCGTGATGTGATAGTTTACATTATGAACGGTGATACGTGGAGCCACCTTCTCAGACTCTACTCAGGAAAACTGGCGGCTGGCTTATATCCCCCAGGACAATTAGAAGATTCTTCTCTAAGAAACCGAATAGCCTCAGGAGAAGCCTTCCAAGTATATGGAGGCTTCCTCAACAACAAACAAAATCCACCATCAATAAGCCTGCCTGTGCCCACACAGCTTTTTAATGCTCTATTCTTAACTCGGCACAGACAGGGATTCATATTATGAACAAAAATGTCAGACAGGGATTAACAAACATTTGAGGACCAAAAAAAAAAAAAAAAGAGAGAAAGAGAGAGAGAGAGAATGAAGGGGGAAAAAAGGGCACCTGGAGGAAACACAGCCAATTAAGAAAGGCAAAAAATGCAATTAATGTCCCTAGAGATAAGAAAAGATATTACAACCACAAAATAAGTATAGGATGGTATGAAAAAGGAATGAATAGGAAAAAGAGAGCAAGCTTGGAATTTAAAATGAGGTACCCATAAAAAAACTTACAAGAAAAAATTAGATGACATCAAAGAAATCTCGGTCCCTCTTCCTAAAGAGGGGGTGAGGATTGAAGGGACAAAATAAAAAAAAAAAAGAGAGAGAGAATTGAGTCAGGAACACTAATAACTGCCTGAACAAACTGCAGAAAAAAGGGAGCAGAGGATATTGTGGGGAGGAAATCATCAAAGAAATAGTACAAGTAAATGTCTCCCAGGGAGCAGGACCCTGAAGGCAGAGAGAAGTGAGGCAAAGCGGGTTTCCATCAAAAACTTTTAGTATTATTTGATTTTGAAGCCATGCATATGTACTGCCTTCATTATTCATTAGCAATTTTATAGGAGAGGAAACCCCTCTGTTTCAAACGTGCCTTTTTTTCTGTATTCCCTCTCTCCACTCTCTCCACTAATATTATCAACATCGGTTAGCTCTGAAACAACTCTTTCCAAGTTCTACTTTGGATAGAGTTTTCACTCATTTCTCCTGTCCTACTCATCTGATCTCTCACCTCTCCAGGGACTGGTTACACACCATTACCAGTGGCTTTGTCTCTAGCCTCTACTCCCTGCCCACCTTGTCCAAGCCATCCTGCTGTTGCCATGCTTTTAAAAGCTTTTTGTGCCTGAGTGGACTCCTGAAAATGCTCTTCCTTTACAGCCCCCCACTTTCAAGGGTATACCTCAAGGCTTGGAGTTGGTGGGTAGCTCCGGTCCCTGCTGCCACTTTTGAACCACTCCGTCCCCTACCCCCTTCAACACTCTCAGTTCTTCTGAAGGATGTCAGCTGACCACACTAGCCAATACTGCTCTTTCTGACTGTCTCATGGCCAAGTCACCCTGGTTACTGAAATTCTGGCACCAGCTCGCCATCTTCCAACATTACTGTCATAATTCTTGACAACTGTAACAACCATATATAAAAAGTCCCCCCAAATCCTGGCCTGTTGGTTTCTTAATTTCCTCAATTCCATCAATAGACTCCATCAGGGCCACCCACTGCCATGGTCATAGTCTGATCTTGTCATCACCGCCACCTGCTCCTAGCTCTCCAGCTTCCCTCCAGCACCTCCAACCCAGCATTCTGCAAGAGCCCTGGAGACACTCTCCAGTGGAAAACCTCTTCCTCACCATCCACCATCATCCTTGTTAGATGCCATGCCCCAGCGCTCTAATCACTCCCAGAAAACACTCTCTAAATGCTTGATTCTGTTCTCCCTCCATCCTACTTCCCTCCTTGTCCAACCCCAATGAAGCCCAACTCTGCTCCTAATCCCAAGCAGCTAAACTTTCCTCCAGAATGGAGTAACACATGACAGAGTTCTGCTCCTTGGTCCCATTTGGGACCAAAAGTATCAAATGGCAATAGCATCACCCATCAGTAAATCCCATTAATTTCTCTGGTAAATTTGTTCTCCCCCCTTCCCCCCAGCAAGATGCTCATTCTCTCTTACCTTTCCCTCTTCTCTCCTACTTGTAACAACTTCTATCCTTCCACTTGCCTCCCTTCACACTTGAGAACCCAGAAGCTGCCAGACAAGAACTATCTCTCTCGTCCTCCTACCACCAATGTTTTTAACCCAGCTACATCTGAACCGACACACTATGTGTTCTCTCCTGTCAACATGCAGGGAATTTCTTTGCTTCTATGTAAGCATTCCTAAAACCATCCTTGATCTCTCCTAACTCTTCAAGTTCTTTTACCCTGATTATCAACATCGGCACAGAAATGTGTTTCATATCACCCATCTTGAAGCAAAACAAACAAAAACTGTCCTTGACCTTATCTCCTCTTCCAGCTCCCATCCTGTTTATCTCCTCTCTACCATAAAGCTTCTCCCAAGAGTTGTCTTCACATATAGTCTCCATGTTCTCACCTGCATCTCTCTTCAACTTTGATTGTGGCTTCATACCGGTTTTTCATTTTTTTTTTAAGTTTATTTATTTTGAGAAAAAGAGTGAGCACGAGAGCAGGAGGACAGACCTAGAGGTTAGAGAGAGGATCCCAAATGGGCTCCACGTTCAGTGTGGAGCCCAACGCACGGCTTGATCCCATGAACCGTGGAAATCAAAAGTCGGATGCTCAACTGACTGAACCACCCAGGTGCCCCTCCTACCAGTTTTTTTTATCATACATTTTACATAGGAGGGAAGCAGAATATGGTGGTTACGCTTAGACTTTGACCTCTTGAGTTCCAATCCCTGTTCTGTGCGTGACTAGCTACAAAAGCAGCATAATTTCTCTATAACTCAATTTCCTCAGCTAGAAAATGGGGATAATAAAGGTAACGGTCTCATAGGGTCGTCGTGAGGACTAAAAAGTTAGCACATGTAAAAAAGCACACAGAATACCGTTGGCATACAGAAAGTATTATAAAGTATAGGAAGTATAGTAAAGTATAATAAGGACCTTCCTTCATCTTACCACATCCAGTTACGAAGGCTCTCTCCAGCTCTTCCATATCTCTCAAGCAGCCCTGGAGAGACATCACAACTCCTTGCTTCTGGATCACACCCCACTGGGTTTCCTTCGACCTCACTGAATGCTCCTTTGCAGGATCCTTGCTGGATGCTCAGTCTCTAAATACTGGGATACTGAGCCCTCTCTTTTTACCGTCTAAACTCTCCCTAGGTAACATGACCTAGTCCTGTGCTTTTAAATACCTCCTACATACTGATGTTGCTTAAATTTCTCTCTCTAATCTTGGCTGTCTCCTGAGCATCAGACACAAATATCTAACTGCCATCTTCACTAGGCTATTAATTCGGTGCTGCAAACCTTAGAGAGTGAGGCCAGAATACTTAAGGACTCCCTCTCTCCCCATCCCAGCAATGAATCTGCTCCTACCACATCTTAGAATTTCTGTAATATGAAATTCACCCAGCTGGTCAGGCATAAAAACTAGAAGCCATATCTGGTTTTTCCTCCTTCCCTCAACCTGACATCTAAATGTTAGCAGTCCTGTTTGCCTGATCGCCAACATATATCTAAGTCCATTTCTTCTTCCGCTGGTATATCCTCTTCTTACCATGCAGCTGCTGCCACCTTACTTTGAACTATCATGATCTCTTTTCCTGGATACTGCAAAATCCTCCCCATGAGCCTCCCTGCCTTGATTCTTTGTCCCCAACAAGCCAATTTCCTCACAGCAGCCAGAGTAATCTCAACGTATAAACCAGATTATATCAGTTCCCTTCTTAAAACCTTCCAGAGGCTTCTCAATACAATTAGAATAAAATCTGAACTAGTGAACTCAGGATTATATACACTCTGACCCTCCAACCTTAACTCCTACTGTTTTCCCCATCACTGGCTCTCCTCCAGCCACACTGGCCTTTTTTCAGACATAGCAAATTCATTTTTGCTCTAGGGCCTCTGGACTGGCTGCTCCCTCTGACTGGGTAGCTCTTTCCCCAGGCTCTAGCGACGTTATTATCTCAGCTGTACATTACCACCTCAGAGAAGCCCACTCATCTGAAGTAGTGACCTCCCTCCTCCACCATTACTATTTATCACAATATTCTGTCTCATTTTCTTTACAGCACCAAGGGCCAAATAAGAACATATTTAGTATGTTTCCTATTCCTGTCACGTAAGATCCCATGAGGGCGGCAAGCAGGGGCTCTCATCTCTGCACAGACGACCCTCCAGCATCTAGAATACGAACTAGCACATATTAGATATTCAACAAGTATTTACTGAATCGACTTGAAAGAAACAAATACGGTATTCCCTTTTTAGTTTTAGCATAGGGGTAAATGAAAGTCCATCCCAAGCACTGACCAGTTAACTTACTGCTGGTATATCCTCAGTCAAGACCAGTCTGTGAACTGCAGTTATTATGTAAATCAATTATCACTAAAGACAAAGAATATTGGTATATTTTATCAGAACTTTCATACACAAAAAGAAACAAACTTGCATTTTTAGGTACTTCCACTTAATATTTTATAACCCCATGGTAAGTTTCTAAATTAGATAAGATACTGAAAAAAAGGAGGCATCTTCCAGATAAGCAGACATAAAACCAGGACTCACAGACTTAGGTCTATAATCCCTGTGTTCTTTCCACCGGATCATGAATTTGTTGTCATTAAAGGTTACCTAGATATCTCAGAGCACTTCCAATCAAAGTGGCAGTAAAAATCGAACGGATTTTAAAAACCTCGACAGAAATTTCAGATGTTATAATGTCATTGGTAATGCCTAAAATATCAAGTATCTGGACATCAAGAAAAACAGATTCAGGTTAAAAACACTAACCTCCTGGTGATCAGATATGTTGATTGAAGTTTCCAATTAATAAAAATGGGATTTTAATAGTAAATAAGTTTGGTAGTCAAAATCTTTTTTACAGTGTTATCACTGGAGTAGTAAAACAGGATGTCACGCGTCCTTAGGATCGAGTCCATATTCTGCAGTGCACACAGGGTCTTTTTGCTCTGACCCCTGCTTCTCTCCGCGCTACTTCTTGCTGCATGTTAATGAGTATGGTCAGCCTCATGACCATCCAGAAAACTCCTGCTTATTTTTTACCAGCTCAAATGTCACCTCCTCTTTGTAGCCTTTGTTAATCCCTTCATAGGCTGAACTACCTCTCCTCTATGCTCCCAGATGAACTTTGAACTTGATTTTTTTTTTTAATGTTTATTTTTGAGAGAGAGACAGAGTGTGAGCAGGGGAGGGTCAGAGAGAGAGAGACACACAGAATCTGAAGCAGGCTCCAGGCTCTGAGCTGCCAGCACAGAGCCCAGTGTGGGGCTCGAACCCACGAACCGTGAGATCCTGACCTGAGCTGAAGTCAGATGCCTAACCGACTGAGCCACCCAGGCACCCCTGAACTTGATTTTTAAGCAGTGTATTATAGCATTTAGTCTGTTATAGGTTTTCCTGGCTAGGCTGAAAATGTTGACTGAATTAAAGAAATATGTCATTATATTCCTAAATCAGTATGCAAAACATCTGTCGCAGAGTAAATGTTCAATTACAATAGTCCCATCTTAGCTGTGGGGATACATTCCAAGACCCCTTCCTAGTGGATGCCTGAAACTACAGATAGTACCAAACCCTAGATGTACTGGCTTTACCTATACATACATACCGATGATGAAGTGTAACTTATAAACTAGGCACAGTGAGAGATTAACAATAATATAGAACACATTATAACAATATACTGTAATAAGTTACATGAATGTGGTCTCTCTTTCAAAATACCTTATCGTACTGTAGTTACCTTTCTTTGGGGCAGCGGTTGACTACAGGTAACTAAAGCCATGGAAAGTGAAACCACAGATAAGGGGGGACTGCTGAAATACTGGTCAAACTAATTAATTACTGATTGAACGAGAAGTCTTATTAGAATGACGGTTAAGCTAGAAGTTGCCTAAACACCTGAATCTACCGTGTGAAATTGAAGGTTTCTTAAATATAACATGTATTTAAAACCCCCAGGAATTCAGGCCTATGTATACTTAGCGATAAGTGACACACAAGTTTATCGCTACCCTGGCGAACTGTACATTCTCCCTACAGAGGTGAGTTTGTTGGTCAGGCTTGTAGCTCTCACCACTGTTCTGCCCCAACAAACTCTACTGACGCCGCCCAAACTGTTCTCTGCTTAGAGGCGAATTTTCCTAGATCTCTGATGACATGAATACCCTTCAAAGGTCCTACTGCCGTTTCCTTGTATTGGTCAACACCACTGTACACTAATCACTAGACACCTGGCAAATTACTAACTAGCAGAAACATGGAACCTGTATATTCTAAATAGGAATCCTTTTTAAATGAATTTACTGAACTTTATATTGCCACAACAAATCTTCATTTCTTGATGGTCCCTAGAAAAAGATACAGACTTTTAAAATTTAGTAAAGAGTGCTGAGTGCTATTTCAGTAATCCTTTGAATTACTTTCCTTATTATGTACTTATTAATAAGATCTTAGCTTCAATAAATATCACTTAACCTTTAACATTAAAAAACAATGTACTGCTAATCTTAATTTCAACATTAACTACCTAATTATAATTAATGTGTAAGTATTTGTACCAAGTGTAGCAAAATATTATGAGTCTCAAGATTGCCACATATTAAGATTGCTAAGATCCAGAGCTTACAACAATGTTTTTAAATTTCCCTTTCGAAAATTCAAATCTCATTTCTTTGCTATAAAAACCATGTCTCTAGTTATTGAAAAATATTTACATAAGGAAAAATACACCAAAAGCTATCAACAAAGACGGTTTTTGATTACTCTAGAAGTCTAACCCACTTAGATTCTTCTAAGAGTTATTTTGAGCATGCAGTTTAGAAATGCTTATTTGAACAATTTAAGCTTAATCTTACTATGTTCATAAACATAAATACAAACACAGAGTGTGAAAGAATACAACAGAAATTGTTGGTTTTACTGGTATTACAATGCAGTTTTAATAAAAGCTATAATATAAACACAATTGCTAGATATCTAGTCACCTATCCTGTGAAACGATATGCCAAGATCAACCTTGAAGCACTTATAAAAATGAAAATGTATAACACATCTTCCTCAATTAACTCTAAGGAAAACATATACAAATGCAAAAATATGAACCTGTTAATAATCAATCACATCAAATGCTGAGCTGCTGACCAGGCAATAAAAAACTATTCTAATTTTAAAATTAAATAGCTCCAGGTAAAAGCATGCAATTTTCCATGTCCACTATCTTTGTATTCTGCACAGAGTTCCAAGGCAAAGATTGTTTCTGGCTTTCTGAACCACCAGAGATGATGACCTGTGTGGCTGACTTATCACAGGCCTTTTAGTCTTCGTTCCTGATAGGTCCTTAGCTTCTTTGGAAGGAGGCATATGAATGGGTTTCCATGGAATTGGGTTATAAAAGGCTGGTTCTGGATAAGAATTTCCACTGTAAAAATCTAAAATTATTAAAAAGTCAGAACAAAACAAGAAAAAACTTCTTGAGATCAAAGAAACTACTTATTTTTAAATTCCTAGAAAAATGTTACAGTATCAAAAGGGCGAAAATATCACTGAAAGGCCAATTTAATCCATTTAAAACTTGAACTCTAAAATATTTTTAAATAAGCAACATTTTTCAAACACAGTATTGCAGTAAAAATTAAAATATAAATGATAATTCTAAAATTCCAAAGAGTGTGCTTAAAATCTATAAAAATAAAACTTCATATAAAATTTTTACTAAGAAATCTCTTTTGAACCCTTAAATAGAACAAAGTCTTCATTTTCTTAACTCAGTCTGGGAAACCACTGATTCTGTACTAGTTTTCCCTAGTCAGATACTGAGCGTTAGAGAGAAAAAAAAAGTATATTGCAATATTGCAGATTTAGCTAAAGTGAACAAAACTCTTGTTCATAATAACGAAAATTCTAAATTACAATCACTCAAATTGATCAGATTTCATAACATCACTATAATTTTGATTAAGAGCAGTCGTGCATTTGCAGACAAAAGTTTATTTGAACAAACCTCATTTAAATTGCAAAAAATTTAATAAGATAATCCATTATTTTAGCAAATAACTGCTGGTAAGTATGTATATTCCCACCTAAAGTTTTAACTTTACTATCCAATCATTTGGTCAAAACCACTGTTTATTACTAATTTTTCAGACAGAAAAAGAAGGGAGAGGAGCAAACCACACCTAGCGCCTAGCAGCTGTAATGGACGACTTCTGTGACACGTGGGAGAGGCCCGAACCCTGACAGCAGGAATGTGTCGTTCAGACACGGGCAACCCGCTTTGACTGCAGAGATATGTCAACACGCACTTCACCGAGACGGTCAAAACAAAGTCTGGAATATGTTCTATTGTGTGAACAGAACAGAATGGGAGTATTTTTTAATAATAAATCACTTAAACAAGTGAAGGCAGCTGTCAGCAAGGCCTGAGTTTCCAACATGAGGCACAAAGGAAAACACGCAGTGCCATTTCTAAGGAGAGCAAGGCGGAGGGCCCACCGGCTCTGGGTCGGGGTCACGTGCTGCGCGGTGCTCCGCCCTGCAAAACAAACGTGCCAAAGACACTGCAAGCTCTGCCTCAGGGAGGCTTACAAGAAGGGGGGGAAAACGGCCCCATAAATATACCCTCCTTGAGGCTTCGAAAACCAAAAATGTAAGAAAGTTTTCACGTGTTTCTTAACGTTAGAAATCATTACTTTTCTGACTACTGCATTTAAAATATACCTGATTTACAGAGAACGACAAAAAATTTATTGCATCTCTACAGGAACACAGTGTGTTAGAATCTTCCGGAAAATAGTAATTTGAAAGAAAAATGATTTTTACACATTTCTATTTCTGTCGAAAGGAAACATAATGTATAACATTTGCTCCTGCAAGCCATATTTATGTAAGCCACACAACATTAAAACCAACCTGTAAGTTTTCCGTTGGCATAACCATAGCCCTTTGCAGCTGGACGAGGTTTATTTTTTGCATTTTCCAACCATTCCTTAAACTTTTTCTCTGCTATTTCCTTTTTTTCCTGTAATTCAGCTTGCCGTTGTTTTTCTTTTTCCTTAAAATGACAAGACCAAAAAATTTCTAGCAATATTCTGTAACTGAAAATTCTATTCAAATTCCACTGACTCTTTTCCCCAATAGCTTCCCACCCCAGTGGCTTACTGATCATAAATACAAAGTCACACTTCTATAATTTTGAGAGCAAAATGTAACATGATCAGGGATACGGTCTAAAGGTGACTTTTTCTAAACAACAGTAAGACATCAAACCCAAGAAGAAAAAAACGATTTGCTGTGGGTTTTTTTTTTTATGTTTATTTATTTACTTTTGAGAGGGCAGGAGGGAGGGAGGGAGACAGAGAGAGAGAGAGAGAGAGAGAGAGAGAGAGAGAGAGGGAGAGAGAGAGAGAGAGGAGGAGGAGGAGACAGAGGCAGGGAGGGGCAGAGAGAGAGGGAAAGAGAGAAAATCCCAGGCAGGCTCTGTGCTGTCAGCACAGAGCTGAACACAGGGCTTGGACTCAGGAACCATGAGACCATGACCTGCGCGAAAACCAAGAGTCAGATGCTTAACAACTGAGCCGCTCAGGTCCCCCAACAGTTTGCTGTTTTAAAATAGAACAGTAATTTATAATAATGTAATAAGACTTTCATAAAAGTACATTTAAAATATTTATAACATAAACAATGATAAAGTTTGAACCTGACTGAAAATATATCAACAGGCTTATTAATATTTGCCAACCTACAAAAACCACAATGCATATTCATTTGTGAAACTTACACATAATATAAATACGGTGGGATAGCTTCATGTATTTATTTTATGCTAAGATGGTGCCAATTTTCCAGGAGAAATTTTTTTATTAATTAAAAAAAATTTTTTATTTATTTTTGAGAGAGAGAGAGAAACAGAGTTTGAGCAGGGGAGGGACAGAGAGAGAGGGAGACACAGGATCTGAAGCAGGCTCCAGGCTCTGAGCCATCAGCATGAAGCCTGACGCAAGGCTCAAACCCACAGACCACGAGATCATGACCTGAGCCGAAGTCAGACGCTTAACTGACTGAGCCACCCAGGCACTCCTGCATGAGAAACTTTTGATACAATATAGCTGGCATGTATGAACACCAAAGCCATAGATTCCAACTGGTCACTTTAATCAAAATACCTTTTCTTTCTTCTTCTTCTCACATTCTTCAGCATTTTTTTTCTTCAACCATTCCTGATATTTTTCTTTTGCCTTTTCTTGCAAATGTTCTTTCTCCAGCTCTTTTGCTGCTTTTTCCTCCATTTCTTTATTAATTTTTTGTTCTCTCTCTTTTCTTTTCTTAAATAAAAATGAAGCAGTTTTAACTGGAGTATTTGTAATTATGCTCATACAAGCAATGAGTGCTATATGAAGTAATTTTTTAAACTTCAGTTATTCCTTAAAATAGGTGGCAACATAGTGGCTGACACAATGTAGTTTATGAAAATATGTAACATACTTGCTCAATTTTAGTCTACCAGCTGGGCTATAAGTTTCATGATAACAGGAACAAAGACCTTGCTCACCAAAGTGTACTCAGAATCTGTGAGAGTGCTAAGTAAACAGTAGGTGTTCAATACAGATTTATCAATTAGTGAACAGAAATTTCAACCTGTTAGACTGCCCTGAATTCTGTATTTTTTAATAGATGTTGACCTTCACTCTAAAATAGAAGCGATATACCTACATTTCCTAGACAGTTTGCAATATGAACACTTAGGTAAAATCATCTCCATCAGTGAGTTACAGGGAACCAAAAAATAACATTTTGGGCCATTAGATACTGCTATAAGGGTACATACAGACAAATCTCTAATCATACAATCCTTATAAGTCTTACACAGATCAGAGGTTGGCCAACTATGGTCCCCAAGCCGAATATGATACACTAGCCACCTATATTTATAAATAAAGTTTTATTGAAACGTGGCTGTACCAATTTGTTTACATATTTGTTGTCTCTCGCTGCTTTTGTACAACAGCAAAGTTGAAAAGCTACAACAGAGAGCATATGGCCTGCAAAGCCTAAACTATTTATCTGGCTCTTTACAGAAAAAATTGGACTATAACTCAATCCTCTTTTTCCTTTTTCATTCAGAACACAATTTACCAGCCCTGCTACATTCTAAATAAGCCAGTGACATGGCTAGCTCTCTTTATCAAAGGCTTAGAAAACAACCTGCAAGGCGTAAGTGTATGCAATACAAATGCCATATGCACCACCCTTCACAGAGCAAATATGGGCTAAAAAAAATATTCTCCCACTGAAAGCATCTTGTAGAATACTTTAATACAAGCAATTAAATTAACACCCATGTAACAAACATCAGTTACATACAATAATTGTCCAGTGCTATGCAGAAAAGACAGGTCTTAAGAATCAAAGCCTGAGTCATCCTCCAAGTTGCTAAGTGTATTTCTGTCTTGCTGGCCAGACGATAGCTCCAAAAAGGAACCCTTTCCTGCTGAGAATCCAATTTCCCCTGAAACAATACTGGATTTTAACTACTCTACTGTCAGAAAAACTACAAGATTAAAAAGGATCTTGTGGCATATCTGGCTCACTGTCTGACTCCGACTCTTCCGCAACCTCACTGAGGGGTCATCCAGTCCCTACACTGTCTTCAATTATAACAGCTTACAGTTATGGAGTGCTGACTCTTCCTGTTAGTTTTCTATATACTTTCTACATTTGTACTATGTCAATTCTTATAACCACAATATGAAGTAGGCACTATTATGATCTTACCTCACAAATGGGAAATGAAGGCACAAAGAGGTGAAGCCATTTGCCTAAGGTCACACAGATAAGTGACAGATCACAGATCATACAGTGCGAATGTTAAAAACAATTTTATGTCAATTAATTCCATTTAAATGAAATGTCAAACTCCTTAAAATATTCCATTTTCCAAAACTGATTCAAAAAGAAAAGAGAGGATCTGAATAACCTTTTATCTGTAAAAACAATTCAGAATTTAAAACTTTCCCACAAAGAAAACTCCAGCCTCAAATAGCTTCACTGCCAGATTCTATCACACATTTAAGGAAGAAATAATACCAATCACAACACAAATTATTTCAGAAAACAGAAAAAAAAGCGAGCATATTCAAACTCATTTTAAGAGCCCAGCAGTGCTCTGATATCAAAACCAGGCATGGAAGTCATTAATATGCTATCAGGAATAAGCAAGACAACTGTTCTCATCACCAACACCATGAAATTCTTAGGGATACATTTAACAAAAGACATATAATACCACCGTACCTTGAAAACTAAAAAAACATTACTGGCAGAAATTAAAGATGACCTAAATAAACAAAAAGAAAAATCATGTTTCCAGATTTAAAATTTGATATTACTAAGATGGCAATATTCTCCAAAATGATCTATATATTTAATGCAATCCCAACTGTGACAGGCATTATTAAAGCAAACATGAAAAAACAACATTACTGGCAGAAATTAAAGATGACCTAAATAAACAGAAAGAAAAATCATGTTTCCAGATTTAAAATTTGATATTACTAAGATGGCAATATTCTCCAAAATGATCTATATATTTAATGCAATCCCAACTGTGACAGGCATTATTAAAGCAAACATGATCAGAAAAACATATAAGCTGAATTCTAAATTGTATATGGAAAGATGCAGAGCAACTAAAACGATTTGGAAAAAGAAAAGAAAAGATGGAGGATTCACACCCTCTGATTAAAAGAACTGTAAACTCAAGAATTATAAAGCTTTAGTAACAGGCTTGTGTGGTACTGGCACAGGATTAAAACAATGGGAGAGAATAGAGTCCAGAAATAGACCCATACTTATATGGCTAATTGATTTTAAACAGAAATGCCAAGGTAATTAGATAGGGAAAAGACAAACTTTTCCAAGAATAGTTAGAACAATTTAGCATCCATATGCCAAAAAAATGATCCTTGACACTTAACTCTTACCATACATTAAAATTAACTCAAAATAAACATATAGAGAAAAGCTAAAGTTATACAACTTCCCAAAGAAAACAATGGAGGTTATTTTTACACCCTTGGTATTAGGCAAATGTTTCTTAAATAGGACAAAAAACCACAAGCTATAAAAAAATAAAATATCAACTTTATGAAAATTTAACACTTCTCTTTAAAAAACACCACTGAGGAAAAGTAAATGGGAAGAAATATTTGCTGTATATATATATATATATATATACACACATACATATACGTATGTATGTGTATATGTATGTGTATATGCATGTATATATGTATATATGAATGTATATATGTGTGTATGTATGTATATATGTATGCATGTACGTATGTAATAGGACTTAAGGAACACGTAAAGAACTCCTACAACTTATGAATAAGACATATAATCCTTCCACAAAATGGGCAAAAATTTAAGCACAAAACAAAACAAAAACAGGACGAGAGATGTCGAAATGGTTGGTACTGTTACAGACTGGATTGTGTCCTCCAAAATTCTTATCTTGAAGCTTTAACCCTCAAACTGACTGTATCTGGAGATAGGAGCTTTAAAGAGGTAATGAAGGTGATTAAAATCATAAAGGTAGTGTCCTAATCCAGTAGGCTGATGTCCTTAAAAGAGGAGAAAGAGACATCAGGGATATTCATGCAGAGGAAGGGCGTGTGACTGTGTGGAGAGAAGGCATCATCCTGCAAGCCAGGAGAAACCAAACCTTACCGATCACCTTCATTTCAGACCTCCAGTCTCCAGAAAATAAGAAAACAAATTTCTGTCGTCTGAGCGACCCAGTTTGTGGTATTTTGTTATGGCGGCTCGAGTAGACTAATACAATAAGCTTATGAAAAGATGCTCAATATCAGATCTCAGGGAAATGAAAACTGAAACAATGACGTGCCACTACACATTCACTAGAATGACTTAAAATGAAAAAGACTGACAATATCAATTGTGGCAAGAATGTGGTGCAACTAGAACTTTTATACAATAGTGGTAAAAATGTAAAATGATACAAGAATATTAAAAAAACGGTTTGGCAATTTCTCTTAAACACATACCTACCATACAACCTGACAATTCGGTTCCTGAGCATCTACTCAAGAAATGAAAACAAATGTCCACAAAAAGACATGTACAGGGGCGCCTTAGATAGCTCAGTCAGTTAAGTGTCCAATTCTTGGTTTTGGCTCAGGTCATCATCTCATGGTTTGTGAGTTAAGTCCCGTATTGGGCTCTGTGCTGACAGCATTGAGCCTGCTTGGGATTCTCTCTCTCTACCCCTCTCCCACTTGGGCTCTCTCCCTCTATCGCTCTCTGTCTCTCAAAATAAATAAACTTAAAAAAAAAAAAAGACTTGTACATAAGTGATCAGAGAATTTTATTCCTAATACCCCAAAATTGGAAATAACCCAATTTTGCATCAACTAGCAAATGGATGAACAATTTGTGGTATTGCATAGAATATAATACTGTTGAAACAATAAGAAGGCAAAATTAATACCAGGAAATTTTAAAAACAAAAGAGGCTCAATGCAAAAGAATATATATTCTATGATTTCATTTATGTGAAATTCTAGAAAAGATAAATCTAATCCAAAGGGACAAAAAGGAGATTAATGGTTTCCTTGGAGCTGGGGCTAGTTGGGGATGGGGAGCAGAGACTGACTGCAAAGGAGCACAAGGGAACTTTTTGGAGTGATAGAAATGCTCTATATGCTGACTGTGGTACTGTTTATCCAGGTATACAAGTTTGTCAAGTCTCATCAAAATTAAGAAAGGTGTATCTTATTGTATGTAAATTATAGCTCAGTGACGTTTCTTTTAAAACATCAAAAAGCCTTTCTGTAGAATTTATGCCAGACAAGAAAGAATGGAATGCCTTTAGTTAGCAAAAGGAGAACAGAGCAGGCACTCAGAGAGATGTACTAAGAGAGAGCAGCCAGTTACTAAGCGGCTTCAGATTTTCTGGCGCTCCTGTTTTATACCACACAGAGCACAATAACAAATCTTCCCTTTTTAAAGATGGGGCCCTGAGAGAACCTCCGTTTTCTGTAACTAAAGGAAACTAACACAATAACTGATTACTTAAAGTTTCTAAATTTCTATTTCGGTTCCCCTAGTAGTATCTGCCACATTGTAAAAGTGTTGAATGCATGAATCATGCACTGAATAACAGTGTTATCAATCATACGCTTTATTGATCTGAATTAATTTTTTACATTGAAATATCAGTTCCATGTTTTAAGAATTAAAAGTAATTTTGTTTTTAAATAATCTTCTTAAAACAATGAAGGTAAATACAGCCCTTTTACAAAATAAGTGATAATACGCTCTAAAAAAATAAATCTAAAAATAGGAATTAGTATGGCCATACAATTTAAGAGTACCAGATGAGATCAGCCATTTACTTGAAAAGGATTTAACAATTTACAGTCATATTAGAAGAAACCAACTTTGCTAATGGATACATAAATTTTGTCTGATTTTTTGATGGAACACAGTGAAAATGACTTAGAGAAAATTACACCACAGATAGAGCTAAAATGTGAATGAAGCTAGAGCCAGTGGGGGACCACACACCGTGAAATGTAAACAGAGGAGAAAAAAGCTAGATGCCAGACAGGAAGAGAAGAACCAGGAGAACAGTCTTTACAAATAGAGGTAAATCTAACTAAGACTGAACTAGGAAATCAGACAGGTCTGAAAGAAAAAAAACATTAGAGTAATCAATTATTCCTTAACTTGTACAAGAGTTCTGCAGAATAAATAAATTTAATTACTCAGGGTTCATTTCTGAAGTATTCTCATACTTATGCAATCTTGCTTTCAATACTTGGTGATTTATGTCAGGACAAGTCATTTCCCTCCAAAAGAAAAAAAAATTTTTTCTCAAATAACTGGATTAGATCTATCGACACTAATTAAAATAGAGAATATATCATCTCTCAGCAGTATCTTACATTCTTAGACAAACAACAACTACGTTTGACTGGCATGGTAAAATGAGTTTAATGGAGCTAGGAGATAAGAGAACCTTTTAGAGGAGAGAGCATACTATTCTGTACATGTAAAACTGTTTTGTTTTATGGCTATAACCGTCACAAAATATCACCCAGAGCTTGCCAACAGTCACACAGACTTATTCTGATTTGGGCATTTATTCACAAAGAATTCTTTCTTGTTATATTATGGAATGAAGCAAACTTAAAAATGATAATAACTTACTTCTGAAATAAAGAACAAATACATTTATGGTTATAACACACACGTGTCCAGCCAATTTCCCTCTTATAATATCGGGATGAAGAAAGCTATGTCATCTTCAATTTACTGAAATTATTTACTAGGTACTCTTGTTAATACCATTGAGCATTAGATTTGATAATAGTTAAGGACAATTAGAATTAAAAATTTAAAACTCTGTCCTGTAACTTAAATATTTGACTAAATTCATAAAATTGGATCAAATAAGAAAAGCAGTTCCATTCTAAATATGTAAAAATCACAATAGGAAACACACAAAAGGTAAGTATTTTCAAAATTTCTAATTTATGATCCATTATAAGAATGTATTAAAACTGAAAGACAGCAGATGAACATAGCAGAAGGGGAAAAAAAGAGGAAAGCAAACCATAAGAGACTCTTAACTATAGAGAACGAACTTAGGGCTGATAAAGAGGGGTGTGGGGATGGGCTAGATGGGTGACGGGTACTAAGGAGGGCACTTGTGATGAGCACTGCATGTTTTATTTAAGTGGTGAGTCACTAAATTCCACTTCTAAAACCAATATTACACTATATATTAATAACTAACTAGGATTTAAATAAAAATTTTGAAACAAAAAATAATAAAATAAAACTGAAAGAACAGATTTATTCATACCTTCCAATAACAAATGCTTGCTATATGACAAAGCATGTTGCCAGAACTTCTAATGGATTAAAAAGTTATAATATCAAAAATAATTCCTATCCTTAAGAGTCTTAAAATTATAAGGAAGTGAAGACATATGCATAATATAAAATAGCAACAAAATATATACATAATACAAGGCAGTATATGACAAGGTGATACAAATTGAACAAGGATTCAGAGAAGGAAAGTTTCTATTTCAAGCATGTAATTGGCGAGTGATTCATGTAGGAAATACTTTGAGTTGGAAAATAAAGGGAAAGGTAGAGCGGAGGATATGATGAGACTCCATGTTGATGAAGTATAATACAAAAAAATAAGGAAGTGAGAAACGGAATGGAAGTGTTCTCAAAACTTCTCATGACGACAACTCCCTGGGGAGTGGGGAGCACCGTCCATTGCTTGAGATTTCTTTGAAATCCATTGTGTATCTTTAACATAATATAAAAGTTATATTCTACCCGTTAAATACCTATGCTTGCTTTAATATGAAAATAACCTTTTTCCTCTCAAAAATTTCCAGTAAAACTAATACTCTAAGCAGATGGGCCACGATTATCCTATGCGTGCTCCCAGAAGAACACCAGTAAGAACCAACAGCACAGAAGGAAGGGAACCACAGGAGGAAGATATAGCTCAGAGAGTAGATCTTTCACCAGCCAGGCTAGCATTGTGAAAACATTATTCAGAGGATGGCAGGGAATCATAAAAAATATATTTTGAATTGGGGAATGACATGTGCCTTTTTAGCACGATCAGTCTGGCAAAGACACAGAGGATGGATTCATTCACTCAACAAACATTTTTGGGCATCTATGGGCCACGAGCTGATCTAGCTGCTAGAAAACTGAAAAAAAGAGGCCAAAATCTCTGGTCTTATGCAGCTCACATCCAGTATGGGGAAATAAACAGTAAATTAGTTGAAAGATACACCAGGACGAGAGAGGAAGAGATCACAAACAGGAGAGTAGGGACTATACAGGAAAGGTGGGAGTGGGGTCACAAACAAAAGAATAATTCTCATTACGCTGACGTGACTGAGCTGACAGCAGTACTCATAACAGAAATCGAAGGAGAATGGGCACAAACGGGTTGTTTTAGATTCGCAGGCTCAGGGGTGCCTGCCAATCTAACAGATGGAAATCCAAGACTCCAGCAAGTCAGGCCTAGAGACACAGACTTCATGACTAACCTGAAACAAGATACAAGGAAGCCACAAGAGGAAAAAGGGAGAGAAGCAGAGAATAAAGAGTAGAAGACAGAGATGTGATAAATATCCATGAAGGTAGGAAAAAAAACCAACATGAAATCAGGTTAAGAGAAGAAAGAAATGGAGCACGTAACAAAAACCTAGGTTAGGAGGAGTAATGAAAAGAAGACTTTGCACCAAAGCGGTCAATACGAGGACGTGCGTCTGTCTGTCTCCCTACCTGCTCATTCTTCTTCTGAACCCATTCCTTGTGCTTTTCTTCGGCAACTACCTTTCTTTTTTCACGTTCTTCCATTTCTTTTCTTTTTTCTATCTGTTGATTTAATTCCTATGGATTTTTATTCAAACAAAGCAACATTTAATAAAAATACTTGAATCACATATTAAAAACAAGTCTGATATTAACCAAATTAAACAAGAACATAATTTCCTTTATAGAAAGTACACCATTAGTGACAATAACTTACTTCAGTAACTAGTCTATGATGAAAAGAAAGCATTGGTAAAAACTATAAGTCATTTTTTAGAAATGCAAATAATTGCTTGGCAGCAAAACACTAGTTTCTTAGACTAAACTTCAGCTAAATTACCCTCATTGAAATCAACTTTCCCACACATAAATTTTGGCATCACTGTACGCTTTTGGCAGAAGCTCAAGAGAATTGCAACTTTTTTAGTTATAAAAAGCTTCTAGATTCTTAGTGCAGATAAAGGACAGGAGTTAAATAATCCCTAAATTAAAATTTTAATTCAGAGTTAAACCAAAGGAAGAAATGTAGAGAAGCGATTCAATTTTCTTAAAGAAAAAAAAGAATCCAGATTTTTCTTCACTGATTTTATAGCTGCTGGAGTGTAAAACAAAACCACATTCATATCCCGGATTATTTAACTGCCTTGCTGTCACTCGAATCTACACGTTTGGGCATTTCCTCTGGAGAAAGAATGTAGAAGGTATGGCCAAATAAAACTTCGAGCTGAATGCCACCACGCTGTCACTCATCAGTTAAATTACTGCATTAGTTGAGAATGCTGTTCAAACTAGACTCCTAGGACTCTACTGCCATAATTACTGGTTATTTTTCTTCTCTCTCCTTAGATACTAATAATCAGATACTTTTATATCTCTTTCATTGGACCTCACTCCTCCTCCCCAGCCCTCCCCTTCCGAAAGACCTACCTATCTGAGCGTGGGTGCTAGTGGGAAGGCCAATTTTTCAACTGTCAGACAATTCCAGTGTGTTAAATGAGATGAAGATAAAACTTGACACCAAGAACGTATCTTTTGGACTTTAGAATAACTGGTCGCAGGAGACCTGTCTTCCATAACCTCTCATCCTAAAATTCTGCTGCACAGAAAATAGCTGCCCTCACTCATTCAGAACGTCTTCCAACTTTTAAACACTATACATCCCTCGCCACCCCCAAAAGTAAAACACCCATCTTGGTTTTAAAGGGATTCTTCATCACCTCTGCAGCTGCTATGCCTTGATTATTTACCTAATACTTTTTATAGGCAGTGCGTGCCTGCTATAAAGACAGCAAGAACTGAGACGCGGATGAAATTCCAGACATCTCCAATCTTACATGAATTTACATACACAAAAGAATTAAAGCACCATATTGTGAGGGGCTGCTATTTTAACAGTTCAGGAAATAGAAAGGAAGGGAAGGGAAAAGGAGGGAACCACTGTGGACCAGGGTGGTTAGAAAAGAGTACCAAGAGAGTGTCAGTGAGGAGATGGCTTGACAAGGGCAGGGGAGAGCGGAAAATCAGAGTGTGGTACTAACTAGACAGCAAAAGGTCTTTCGAGACAGGCACAGGAAATGGAACACTCAGAAGCAGGAATCCATGGGAAAGGGAATGATTCCGAGCCCTTCAAGGTTGCAGACTGCATTTGGAGGGAGGAGAGCTACTGTGAGGGAGCTGACTAGGAGGCTGCCACAGTGTAGGAGCTGTGAGGGGAAGAAGGTCTGAGAAGTGTGTGTGTGTGTGTGTGTGTGTGTGTGCACGCGCGCGCATGTACGGGCTAGATACAGATCTGACAACCATATATCCCAAATAGTCTTATTTTTAAGGAAAGTAATCATGTAAACATACAACTAATAATATGATTATATGATTGATTATATTTATTTACCCTTTAAAGATTCTTCACATAATTATATTAAAAAATCAGAGAAAAAAAGCAGACTTAGTCTTCACAAACTTTAGTTGACGTAAAAATTAAAGATGAAGGGTCAAAAGTACCTAGAAAATCGTGTAACTGACTCAAATACTGATCTACTGTGAGGATGTCTGTTTAGGTCATTGGCTCCTCCAGAACACACATCCCTTTCTGAGACACAGCCCTCTCCCCTCAGCAAACACACAGGTGGCCCCTCTCAGAATCCTCAGCCCGACAGACACCTATCCGTTTACCACCAGGCCACGCCTTTTCCAGACACAGCCAGCATCCTCTCCCACACGGACCCCAGGATGTCTTTTGGGAGACCACTGAGTTTCAAAAGAATTATAGCTATTTTTCCACAGAGTGAACACTTGATTATGGAAAAGAAAAATCCAAAAAAGATCCTAAACATACATTTTTTATTTTAATAGCTTTTGCTGACTTTCAAAGAACTTTTGACCACTGAAGGTAGGAATCAAGAAAAGTCACAGTTTTGAGTTTCACCAACTCTAAATAAATCCTGCCCTATTTCTTTATTGTGGACTAATGAATGAAATGGCCATAGGCAAGATGGGGGAAAAAAAAAGAAAAAAGCACCTGGATTTATTCACAAACTAGATAATTTTTATAATTTAGAACGAATTACATTAAAATGTTAAAGCAAATGAAAATTAGAATTAACTAAATGTTATACAGAATTTAGGGCAGTCTGTGAAGTTTTTTAAATAATAAAAATTTAAATATAAAATGTATGATCTATAAAACCAGTATGCTAGTTTTTCATAACACTAATATTCAACATTTACTATATTTATCATTCAACATTAGTTACCAATATAACAAATTCTATAAGCAGGTAATTTTGAAGGTTTAAAACAATTTCTTTTTAATTTTTAAAAAATGTTTAGGGATGCCTGGGTGGCTCAGTCGGTTGAACATCTAATTCTTGATTTCCACTCAGGTTGTGGGTTTGAGCCCTGCATTGGGCTCTGCACTGATGGCATGGAGACTGCTTGAAATTCTCTCTCTCCCTCTCTTTCTGCCCCTCCCCAGCACATGCGTGTATACTCTCTTTCTCTCAAAAATAAACATTTAAAATCAATACAATTTTTAAAATTTTTTTAAATAACTTTTAACTCAGTCTTAGAGACATGTCTAAAACAAGTATATGTCTAAATGTCTGTTGCTAAAATAAAATTTATGAGAAGAGATGATTTTTTTAATGATCCAATTATCCTTTAAGTTTTCCTTTAAGATTTCAAGGAAGAAAACAAGACAGCTGAGGTAAGTTCAAAATTAAATGCTAAGTCTGACCCATTCATTTCTACAACACACTTTGATATTATGGAAAAGAGATTTATGAAACTGGAAGGTGAAAGAACGAGGACCCAGTCTCAGCTTTGCCACGAACTGAAATGCTCTCAAAGTTACTTTCTGGCCCTCAACAGGAATCTGAAATGAATTGTTCCTTATGGCTAATAATCTGTGCTTTTAACGGTACGACTTGTGAACAAATTAGAGAATGCAATAAAGTAGGACAGAAAAATAAGAAAAGCATCACTTAGAAAATAAAACAAGGAATGGGGCGCCTGGCTGGCTCGGTTGGTGGAACACGTGACCCTTGATCTCGGGGATGTTTGAGCCCCACGTTGGATGTAGAATTCCCTTAAAAAATAAAATCTTTGGAGAAAAGAAAAAGAAAACAAAACAAGAAAAGGGCATGAAAACAAATGTGAATACCACAATAGCACAAAATAAACTTATAAAGTGAGTAGTTGGCCTATATGTTTTTATATCGCTGGCATGAATGATACACTAAGATTCACACTAAAATATTTTAATTGCTTTAGAGCTAATGATGTAGCCATAAGAAATTTCAAACTACTAAATACATGAAGAGATTTTAATCTTTCGACTAAGCATACCCTGCTACATGCTTAATCACTGTGGTAGGGACTTTATATTTATTATTTTCATCTGTTCTCAAAACAAATCTTCAGCTATCAGTTATTGCTATCATCCATTTTAACACAAAACAACAACCAACTTTTATTGAATGCTTCCTATATACTCGGGTATCTCCTTATGTTCACTTGGTCCTCATAATAACACTATGAGGTAAATGTTATTCTCCCCCTTTCATTGATAATTAAGGCAGAGCGAGGTTAAGGATAGGCCCAAGATCCAAGTTTTTAATCCAGGAAGTACAGCTCAAGAATTTATGCTTTTAACCACTCCGTTATTGCCTCTCTAATATCTGGTTTACAGATAAAGAAACTGGGGCTCAGAGAATTGGGTAACCTTCCCAAGGTCACAGTTAGAATGGCAAGGCTAAAATTTCAGCCTTGTTCTATGTGACTCTAAAGACCAGGCTCACTCATGAATTTTTTGTAATTTAATTAACTTCTTTTACTGTATGCTGACTTTGAAAATAATTTGAAGTGATCCTCCTTTCCTTACTATAACAAGTGAATCTCTTGGTTTGAGATACCATAAACTGAACTTCACTTTACCAATGGCTCACTAGATTAGTGTTTTCCAAACTGAGTCTAAAACCAGTCTAGTGGGTTACGACTGGCCTTTAAAAACAAAAAATAAAGGGGCACCTGGGTGGCTCATTCAGTTAAGTATCCGACTCTTGGTCTCGGCTCAGGTCATGATCTGACAGTTCGTGAGATGGAGCCCTGGGTCGGGCTCTGCGCTGACGGCGTGGAGCCTGCTTGGGATTGTCTCTCTCCCTCTCTCTCTGCCCCTCCCCTGCTCACACTATCTCTCTCAAAATAAATAAATAAACTTAAAAACTAACTAAATAAATAACAAAAAAAGAGAAGAAAGAATACCAAGTTTTGCACAAAATTAAGCTATCATTTCAGATACGTGTACGTACGCACTTGTGTGTGACATGAAGCAAAGTAGTAGATTTCTCATCACGAACAAATATTTTGAAAGCTACTGCACTAAATAATGGTATTAGTAATGTTAAAACTTGACGCTAAGGGTCTGGGGTCTCAATAATACACATTAGTTCTGAAAATAAATGAAAAAGCTTTAGGAAGGCTATGAATGGCAATGATAGTAGTAACAATACCAATAAAACAATACCAGCACCATATTTTGTCTCATTTAAACCTCACAAAAATCTTGTGACATAGGATTTTATTCCTACTGTACATACAGGAAATTGGAGCAAAAAAGTTTAAACAAGTCTGCCTGGTGTCAAATCTTAAGGTCTTTCTCAAGCCCCATGCCCTTCTAAGCGGAAACAAGTACTACTGTGCACTTCTCCAGAAATAAATTTGTGTTTTAGAATACAAATACCATGCAACAGGGAAACGGGAGAATGCACTAGTTTCTATGATTACTGAATCATCATGCCAAGACTCCTGAATATGTGACACTGAAATAACTAGCTACAAAACTGATATGGAAAATTTATTACAAGAAGATCGTGGAGAGTGATGCTTTATGGCAACATAGTTACTAATAGATTAAATTTAAATATATGACAATAGTGAACCAGTTAATTATATTCTAGTATATTTCTAATACATTTAAAATACATGTTAATAATCTTAGCCAGCCATTTAGGAATGATGTTATAAACACATTCAATGATAAGAAATATATTAACAATATGACAGGTAGAAAAAAGGTTACAAAAGTTTGATCCTGTTTCATTAGAAGTAAGATATACCCCTCACCACTCAGATCTACTTGGTTTCTAGGTTCAGATAGGAAAAATTCAGAGAGTGAGTACCTAGGTGATGCCAAATCCTCTCAATCTGTTCCGTTGCTAAGTTCTCAGCAGCAAATAGGAAGAGTGCAAAGGATTCATGTGAAAATGTATCTCATGCTATTTTAGGAGTTTGGAGAGTGAGAGTTCAGAAAGAATCACAAACACAGAAATGTCCATAAGTGAGGCAGCGAGGCACAGAGAAACTGAAAACCCCTGAAATCCCAGCAGACTCCCATCCCCCACCCCCCACTCACTCTAGGGCACATGCTCTGAGCCCCCCACTCACTCTAGGGCACATGCTCTGAGTGATATGGTAGATTCCTGTCTCTATTTCAATTTTGGTTTCTCTTCTTTCTTAAAATTTTTACCCAGTTAATGCAGTTGCATTTACTTTAGTTAAATGTATATATGTTGAAGCTCCATTATGTCTTAATATACGCCCTTGTCGTTGTTTTTTTTTTTTTTTTTTTTTAATTTACACTGAAGAAAATCTGGAACACTGCATGTAATAATATTAACGTTAGTTATGTTTAGGTGGTAAAATTAGAGATTTTAATGTTCTTCATTATCCTTCATTTCCAAATGTTTTTATGATGAACGTATTATTTCTACAATTAGAGAGATTAAAACAGATACAGCAAGCTGATACAAACAAATGGGAACATTTTGTTTTGAGGGATAATATTAACATTTTAATTGTGACGGCAGCTCTACTTTGTGAACTCACAGAGTAAGTGAAGAGGAGACTGTCTAGTCTTACCTCCAGAGCTTTCTGTTGCAGACGGCCACGTTCTTCTTTTTCTTTGCCAACAAACCACACTTCCCATGGTGTCAGCTGGCTTTCTGGTAGACACGCCTGTTTCTGTTCTTGGTTATCTTCTGATCCAACCACACTACTACAAGAGAGAAGACACTACAGGACCTGTACTCACAACTCTTTGGCTTAAGAGTCAAAATCACTGAAGCTATACAGCAAAAGCAGAGTTTAAATAATATGTTTATAATACTGTGATTTTTATAAATACATATATATGAATTTAATTATAGATAAATGTGCACTTGAAACATCATGAACAGGAAGTCCAACATTTGAATTAGTTATCTATCAAACTGCCTTTGAATTCACCATTTAAAATCACATTATTTAAAAACCCATTGGGATAACTATACCAATCCATTTGCCTTAATGACACCATTTTTTTTTTTTTTTAATTCTTAAAAATCTCTCTTGGGGCCCCTGGGTGGCTCAGTCAGTTAAACGTCTGACTTTAGCTCAGGTCATGATCTCACGGTCTGTGGGTTTGAGCCCAGCATCAGGCTCCGTGCTGACAGCTCGGAGCCTGGAACCTGCTTCGGATTCGGGGTCTCCCTCTCTCTCTGCCCTCCCCTGTTCACACACTCTCTCTCTCTCAAAAATAAAAAAACCATAAAAAGAAAATCTCATCTGGACAACTAATCATAACACATGATCCTAATCAGATCCTGGAATAGACTTTCCCCTTTTCCTCCTTTAAACAGTCCCGGGGGGGAAAAAAAAAGACTGTACACACACACACACACACACACACACACAGAACGGTAAAGCAAATGTGGTAACAATTAAGGATTTGGGGGGTGCCTGGGTGGCTCAATCAGTTAAGCGACTGACTTTGGCTCAGGTTATGATCTCATGGTTCATGGGTTCCAGCCCTGCATTGGGCTCTGTGCTGACAGCTCACAGCCTGAAGCCTCTTCAGATTCTGTGTCTCCCTCTCTCTCTGCCCTTTCCCATACTTTGTCTCTCTCTCAAAATAAACATTAAAAAAAGTTTGTTTTTTTTAAATTGAGGATTTTGGGTGAAGGGTAAACAGAATTTTTTTTAAGATTTTAATGGAATCTCTACACTTAAAGAGGGACTCAAACTTGCAACCCAAGATCAAGAGTCCCATTGAGCCAGCCAGGTGCCCCAGAAATTCTCCATTTTTCTGTAAAGTTTCAAAAAAAATATATGGTTCTTATATTCTTTAACGTTCTGGTTGACTCCCTTTTGCCAATTCTTCAGACAGGGTGTTTATGACTCCCCCGTTTGGTGACCGCCATCTTCACTACGCACCTGTCAGTCTGTCTCTTTTAGGTACATGGAAAAACAAGTACTCATTCAAGCTCAAAAGAGGGGAGGGGAGGAGAAACACTCAGCCAGATACACCAGCCTCGTAAAACTTAGCAAAAGCGGAACCAGTAGGACCCAAGGAAAGAAAGGCTGTTCAGGACCCAAGGCAGCTCTAAAGACTAGGTGTTTATAGACTCAGCGCCTCTGTCTCTTTAACATTCCTGCTTCAGGCAACCAACGGCCTCGCCCACCGCTCTGCACAACTTCTTCTACCTCATAGCTTCGGCTTACTCATTTTTTTCCTGCTATTTCTTCATTGATCCATGTCTTCATGCAGTTTGTATTCTGGCAGGAAAGAGGCACTGTTGATGTATTATTTCTTATACGAGCCTTTCCTTCTCTGTCCTGAAGAAAGACCTCATCTGCTCCCACAGGCTCAACTATCACCAGGTCCTGACGGTGCCCACATCAGTCATGCCAGGCCAGATCTTTCTCCCGAGCTCCAGACTTCTTTCCAACCATCTGACAGACAGCTCCACCTAAATATCAATCAGCGACAAACACGGCTAATCTTCTTCTACCCCCGACCCATTACCCTCTCCACCGAGAAAAACTACTCCTCCTCTTAAAATCCTACCTCAGAGGACCAACAGGCGCCCAGCGAGCCATGCCAGAAACCCAGACCTGTGTCTCTTCCTCCTGTTCCCTGTCCACACTAGTGCCCCCACCACCCACACCTGCCTCATTACCTAGTCATGTCTCTTCTACTTCTTTGAATTTTCTCAAGCCATTTTCCTCATCTCCAACCTTACAACCACTGTGTGGACATAACTGGCCTTTCTGCTTCCGTTTCAAACCATTTTCCACAACTCTTGCCAGAGTCATCCTTCAAATGCATCCTCCTATCATGTCACTCCCTACCTCAAGATTCTGCTGTGGCTCTTGCCCACCGGATGAAATCCAAACTCTACAGCCTGACACCCAGGGACTGGCTCCTGCCAGTCTCCCGGCATCTTTTGCCCGTGGCTGCTCTGGACTGTACCAGTCTTGTTGCACTGAAGCAGACTGATGAACGTGTCATGCCCCTGGGCTACACAGTTGTGTCTAACACTGAAACGCCTCCACCTCCACGTGGGGAGCCACGCAGGAGCTTAGTTTGGAAGTAAAACATTTGGGGTGAATCTCTACCTGCTTCCTCTCAGCGAAGTACATTTCTGAACCCACTGGATCCTCTGTTCACATCCATCAAATGCAGATAAGAGCAGAGGCTCCCTCACAGTACTACTGCATGAGACAATCTATGCTACAGCACTTAACACAGATTCTGGGCACTCAGCAAGCATTTGGTACATGTCATTTCATAGGAAGAATATGGCTAACTCCTAGTCTCTTCAATATTCAACTCATGTGGCACCTGCGTAGCTCAGGTGGTTAAGCATCTGACTCTTGATTTCAGCTTAGGTCACGGTCTCTCTGGGTTCGTGGGATGGAGCACTGTGTCTGCTCCCACACTGGCAGCACAGAGGGGACTCTCTCTCCCTCACTCTCTCTGCCCCTCCCCCTCTCGCCCTCTCTGTTTCTCCCAAAATAAATGAATAAACATAAAAAAACGAAAACAAAAACATTCAACTCAGGCATTACTCTTTATTCCCTGCCAGTAAAACTCTGCAAAAAATCTGGACCAAGCACCTTGGGCTTTCTGTCACTTGTCTACCTCTGTCATAGGCTATGAATTCCTTACACACAGAAAGCATGTTTTTACTCATTTTTATTTCAAGAGTCCAGCTTAGGGCCTAGAATATAGCTAAACTCGTAAGAAATGTTTGTTGGAAAGAGTAAGATCAGTGTTTTTTTTTTTCTAATGACACTTAAAATACTAAATTTCTTGCCTTAACATTTTTAACAAATGATAGCATATACACTACAAAATGCACAGCATATCCACTACAGCTCTGCCCATCCATAATCAAGAAGGGCTAACTGGGGCGCCTGCATGGCTAAGTCGGTTAAGCGGCCAATTTCAGCTCAGTCATGATCTCATGGTTCATGAGTTCGAGCCCCGCGTCAGGCTCTGTGCTGACAGCTCAGAGCTCAGAGCCCGGAGCCTGCTTCAGATTCTGTGTCTCCCTCTCTCTCTGCCCTTCCCCTGTTCACGCTCTGTCTCTATGTCTCTCAAAAATAAATAAACGCTAAAAAAAAAAATTAAAAAAAAAAAAAGAAAGGCTTACTAAGTAGCTTTTTACGACTAAGACGTTTATTAAGGCAGGGTTTTCCTAATGCATAGTGTGATATAAAAACCAGGATCAAGGTGAATAAACAGAAGGCCCAAGGCATATCATGAAAGACTCCAGGAAAATACTTCTCATCATCTTGTCTGAAGTCAATGGTGAGCTCCATCTCAGTCCTGTCCAAACGCTCGCAGCCATCCTCTATGTACACCTAAAATAGCCGGGGCTCATGTCACCATGCACACCTGATGCCTCAGTCTATCCCTGCGGCAGGTGAACAATGGGCACAAGGCATACAATCCCACACAGCTCTGGGTTTACTCCCTGGTCCACGGAGAAAATGCTCACTGCCTGGAACTGGGGCTGGGACTATGGCTCAGGCTGCCTGCTCTCCTCATCTCCTCACCCCCAAACTGTCCAGGGCACCAGCTAAAGGTTGGAGGTAGGGAGGACGAATGAGGAAATTTTGTATACACTTTCTTGAAAGGAAATGCTAGGTTTTCTCAAGCATTTGAAGACAAGCACTGAATCTACCTGTTCTCTAGGAGTGGGAATTCGGCATTCATTTAGCACACATTTATTGAACCCTAATGGGCAACTGCTACTTGCCACCCACAAAGCCTCGCAACCCGTGTCTTCTTTCCAGGCCACATCCTACCTATTCCCTTTGGTTCCTACGGAATGAGCTGTGATACGGCAGCGATAAGGAGGGAAGCCTTAGTCCTGGGATGCTACCAGCTGGTCTGGGCTTTGGCTAAAGTGAGCCTTAAAACGCATCTGGCTCCTCTCCCGAGCTCCACTCCATCAGGGCTCTGGCTCTGGGAAGCTAACGCAAGGTCTCCGTAGCTGCTCTGAGGTTTCGATAGCCATCACTCCTCCACAGGTTGCTAAGCTGTGTCGACATTGCTCAGTCCTGTTGATTATACTCAGAAGGTATTTTCTAAAGCCTTAAAATTCTTTTAAAACTCTTTGGGACCAACTCAATCCTGAAGAATGCCTCTGATGACCCACATGAAAATGGACTCCTGAAACGCTGTCATCAAGTACTACTATCAGGTTGATCAGAGGCCTGTTTCTTGTTGCTACAACCAGTCTGGACAAGAGGCTTGCTTGGTTACTCTTACCGATCTTCATTCCCATCGAGGCGCTTACTTTTACTTTCTCACCGCTGTGACTGTGTTTAGGAGTCACTTCGTATGGTTCCATATTCCATGGCCTTACCCTTGAGCGGGCTACCTCGCTGCTTACACATAAACTATACGCTCTGTGGTCTGTATTTCCGAGGTCTCCTGTATTGTGGCTTACACAGCCTTACAATCAGAAACTTGTGTTTTTCTGAAGACGATGCATGAGCCTACTCCAGAAGGAACCTGCATTACTCAGCCTGTCTCAGAAAGTTGTTCCTGCAGGGATAGGCCCTTTGTCCTCATTTCTGTATACCCGATAATAGGCATGTCGCATAGAGAAGAAAGAACCTGATCGTACACCTCAGGGCTAAGCCCGGCTCTGCTAATAGCTAAGTATGTGCCCCTGAATTACACTTTGCATCCTGAGCCACAGTTTTGTTATCTGTAAAATGAGTAAAATAAATTCATTTAGGTTTTAATTTCATGAGAATAGAGGCCATGTCTATCTTGTTTATGGTCCCCAGTATCCAGATTAGTATGTGGCACAAACTAAATGTTTGCTGAGTAATTAAACAAATAATTTAAAAAAAAAATAGATGATTTTAATAATCTTTTTGGTTCTAACATTCTCTGACTCAATGACTCCTATTCTGTTCAGTGAGTGCTCAGACCAGACCCAGCGTTGTCTGTGGATGCTTCCGCTCCTCCTTTATGGCCCCCAAAAGTAACACTGTTTACTATAACCTCCTTCACTGGCAATCAGATTTTTTAAAAATAACTACAGGTACTACTACGGTGCAGGAAACAATTTTGGTGTTAAGAGTTTGAACAAGAGTTCTGGTGTCCACAATCTGACTTTTGAATATTCATGAAACTCCTGAAATAGTAGCAAAATTTTGTGTTTTTGAGACTACGGACGTTTTTCTGGACAGGGAGACTGGAGCGATCAGTCTCAGGAAAAGAGATTAGAAATCCTAGAAAAGCTGCAGGCATGTGTGAGAACTGGCCCACAACTCTACGTGCAAAAAGCAGGGGCACCTCAGAATGCAGGTGTCTGCACGGCCCCTGAGGCGGGCGCCAGGAGGGTGTTTGGCCGCCAGAAGACGGTACTTGCAAGGGTCTAAGGAATCTTGAGAGGGGTTGTAAAGGCCCGCAGCCCGGGGTTTACCTGGCGCACCCCTGTAACTCCACTCCTCTCAAGTTCGCCACCTTAGCTTCTGAATCCTGAGCATCTTCCTCCACGCCTTCCTCATCCTCCCCGTCGCCATCGTCGGAGTCAAACGGGAAGCTCTGGTGGCCAAGGGGAGACAACAGTGACATGGTGGAATTGCTGCAGCTCAGCGGCGGCGACAGCGAGCAGACCGTCACCGTCTCGGGCCCCGGCTCCCGGGCGCCCGCCATGAGGACGGAGAAGGAGCCGGAGGAAGGCCGAGACCTAGACCTGCACCCGGCGGAGGACTGAGCGTCGGAAGCCGGCGAATCAGCCCCCCAGCGCCCGGCCGCCCACATCGGGCCCGCCAAGTTCAAACCGGCAGAGAGGCGGCGGGGACGTGCTCTCCCAGCAGGCCCCGCGCGCGCCGGGCCGGCCTATCCCGGCTGGCGCAGACCCCGCGCTGCCATGGCGACGCGTGGAGGCCGCGGGGGCTTTGTCCCGGCCTGCCGAGCGCGGCTTGCTGCGCCCGGGCCTCTCTAGGCCCGCCGCTGACCGCGTGCGGGGTGCGTCCCTCGTTTGCTGTTCATTCCGTACAAGAAATGAGCTGTCACTGAGCAAGGCGGAGCAAGGCAGAGCAAGGGGCGGAAGCCGAAACTACCGCCGTATACTTTACAAGGTCAGGGCTTTAAGGATCAGTCATTTCTTTCCGCACACAGCCATATTTTATCGGGAGAGGAGAGCGAACTTTATCCAAGTTTCCAAGTGTAGCCAAGAATGCTCTTTGGGGGCAATCTTCCATTGTTTTTGGTAGCACCTTGTTTGCCTGGCATCTTAAGGTAACTAGTTTGTCTATACTTATGAATTTTGAGGTCTTTTTGAAGCCTCTGATTTACTAGGGACTGCGCTAAGCACTAAAGATAGGAGTAAAAGTCCTGCCTTCACACATTCCTCATTATTCTGTGGTGTAGAATCATAGTATTAAAATATTATGTGATCTGCATGCTATGATTTTTTTTTTTTTTTTTTTTTTTTGGTGAGACCTCGGAAAGAACACTGTCCTTTTCAGGTACTGGGAATAGGGATGAAAGTAGCAGGAAGAAGTGATAGACAATAAACCTTGATGCTCTACTCACGCTGACAAAACTGTGCACCCTTGTAAATATGGCATTTGTCCGGCTCATGATGCATATTACTAGTAGAAATACCAGACTGAACACTGAGAAAGGATAAAATAGCACAGATAATTTGTTATTGGCCAAAGAGTGATAGAAAATCTTTGATGAATTTAAATCTGCAAAACTTGACACAGGAGAAATAGGTATGGTAGAAATAATAGCAACCAAGGGCAATTCACAAGGCAGTAGCTATAATTAATAAAATATGACATGGTGGGAAATATTTTAATGGAATGTTAATTTTTGCTAATTTTGTTAAAATTTTCGGTAAAAACAAAATGAAAATGACAGAAAATTAGATTTAACTGTGTAATAAAGTTAATCCAGAAACAAAACTAGCTTAGTGGAGTTTACATTCTGTACTTCTTGAGTTACTTCTCAGTTTTTCAATATTGGCAGATCTGGTTAAAACCTTTTATGAGAACTTCCCTAGAATCAAAAACAGCATCAAAAGGCCTTGAGCCACTTCAGGGCTTCATAGGAGGCGAACAAGCTATTCCCTGCATAATCTGACATGCCTGAAGCACTGTAGGAAAAAACACAAAAGTCTTAGTATGAAGAGGAGCTGGATTTGAATCAGTGATTTTCTTCTTACTCATGAGATTCCCTTAAACAAGCTGTTCGGCTTTTCTAAGCCCTAACTTACTCCTTTGTAACAGGGAAATAACCTATCTCCCAGTCATTAGTATGTCATTAATTCTCAAAGTTTCTGGCATAGGACCTGACAGAGAAAATGGTAAATGATAAATTGTGTCATTTAAACTCCCAAACTTTTCCATTTTAACCTCTTAGTATAGGAATCTAAGATGTCATACATTTCTCTGCCTCCTCAAAATGTTCGACTAAACAAATTATGTCCTTTCCTTGATGTCTTAAGAATTGTCATAATGACCAACTACCGCATTGTGCTGTAGCAACACTGGAGATAATGAACCAAAGAGATGCATGGCATTGGTGCTGGGGCTTGAACATAATTGAGTCTTGTGGTCTCCTTTCTAACAGTGCCTTGTCATTACTGTGACTGAGAAGCCATAATCAAGTTTGGTAGAATTATATATAAATGTATAAATAAGCTCAAAAGAAGGCCTCCCCCACCTTAAGTTTTTGGTAGTTTCTCTACTTACTACTCATTTTCACTTTCATGGTACAGTTGAGATAAATTTATATTTCTTTGCTCGCTTTGTAACATCGTATAAGAGTAACTTTGGCTCAAAAATCCCTATCCGACTTTGTTACAAAAAATAACACCATTACCAGTTAGCCTTGTAGCAACTTTTAAAAAATTATCCCTGGATATAGTGAAATCTTTATAGGTGAAACATGTCTTAGATTTACTTCAAAATAATCCAAGAGGCAGGGTGCCTGGATAGCTCAGTCCATTAGACATCCAACTCTTGATTTCGGCTCAGGTCATGATCTTGCAGTTCATGAGTTTGAGCCCATTCAGGCTCTGAGCTGACAGCATGGAACCTGCTTGGGATTCTCTTTCTCCCTCTCTCTCTCTCTGCCTCTCCCCTGCTTATATTCTCGATCACTCTCAAAATAAATAAATAGACAACAAGAAATAATCCAGGTGGCAGATGGATTAGAGGAAGTTAGTGAAAGGGATCCTGATGAAACAGGATTTACCATGTGCTGTTGATAATTGCCACAGTTGGGCGATGGGTACCTGGGCTGAAGGTGATGGGAGGGGTAATCATACTATTCCTTTTGTTATGAAAATTCCAAACAGTATAGTTAAGTTTAAATGAACAAAAGCAAAACACTATGTCTCAAATTAAGAGGAACTGGGTGCTGGTTTGGTTTCTAATTTGTTGTGTGTGACTTAAGTATTCACTTAAACTTCATCAGGCCCTCTATTTTCTCATCTGTAAAATCAGGGCTTGACGATTGTGAGTATTTATATCTAAACATTTGGGCAACTGACTGCATTTGGTATCATGAAAGATTTCTAATCATTTGCTTTTATAATTTAAGTTTATTAAAGTGATCCCTGCATCTGGGATGCCTGGATGGCTCAGTCTGTTAAGCATCGACTCTTGGTTTCAGTTCAGGTCATGATCTTACCATTCATGAGTTCGAGCCCCTCCTCAGGCTCTGTGCTGACAGCATGGAGTCTCCCTGAGATTCTCTTTCTCCTCTCTCTTCCTCTCCCCTACTCATGCTGTGCCCCTCTCTCTTCAAATAAACATTAAAAAAAATTTAAAAAGTGATCTCTACATTCAGGGTGGTGGGGCTCAAATTTACAACCCCCAAGGTGAAGAGTCGCATGCGCCATGGCCTGAGCCAGCCAGGAACCCCAATCATTTGCTTTTAAATAAAGACCTAATTAATGGTAGTCTCTTAAATGTCACAATTTGTTTTCCACGAGTATCATTCAGACTCAAGATACAATAGTGTTTCCCACTACATGTATAGTACAGTCTACCACATAGTTTAGGTATCTGCTATTCTATGTTTTGAATGAATGTGAAGTCTTCTGTAACTTGAATTTTGGAGAAAAGACACTTTGAGCTAGATTTTTTTTCCAAGTTATGATTTAATATTTATCAGATGTGTAAATAAACATGATAGCAACTTTAAAAACTTGTGAATAGTTGGCCTTACAAAATTACATCACACTGTAAATAAATCCCTCCCGCATTTTATACAAACTACATGATTTTGATATACAAAGATTCTGTTTTTATTACACAGACAATGTACAACCAAGACTATTTACAAGGCAAAAAAGTATATAAACCACAATTTAACATTCTGCTACTGGCAGCCACTATAGTTTAGGAGGTAGCTTTTAATTAAACGAAATGAACAGAAGCCACATTCCCCAACTTGTGTTCTAAAAATAATTTACATAAGATAAAAATTCATTATATGCACATTATATACAGTTTAACTATTAAACTGCAAACTAGCTTAATGTTTTTTTTAGTATATCCTGAATAACTAATATGGCAGTGGGTTTGCTATTGATTTAGCATATTGTTCAAAAAACATCCTGAACATTTATAACTTTAAGACTCCACATAGTGACGTGTCGAAAGTCCATAAAGAAGAATCAAGTAAAAGTTTTAATTGTTAAAGACACAGGCCTAAGCTTTATTCCTTTTTAACAACACATTTGTTCTGTCTCACAAGGACACAGTATCTGAACTGTTGCATAGGCTCTTTCGTATTTAAATCACAGGAAGGGGGAAATGTACATGGAGGCTACCATGTAACCGCACAGGTTCAGGAGGATCCAACTAAGAAATAATTATAAGTGCTTTGTGTCATGATTACTCCCAATTTCTTCCAACTTAATGCAATAATGTACCACTGTTTATTTTCTGTATAATTCAAACTATACGTAGATAACATACCAACAAAATTGGAGAATGTTGGTTCAGCCACTGAGATTAAGAAGTGTTTTTTAAAGAGGACATTCCGCGGAGCCATCAGGTCCCTCATCCTGTTAAATCCCATATTAGTGAGTAGTTTAGCCAAATCTACCAAACCCACAGAACAATGAGTCCTTTACTTTTTTCTAGTGTGGTCACAAGACTCTGAGGGAAAAGTTACTGGGTTCGCCCCACAGCGAAGCGTAACGACTGAAAACACATGTTCGGCTATTCTTTTAAAATCTAACAGTTGTTAATATTGTTTTAAAAACATCTTCAGGTTTTAGATTTATAAATCACTTGAACAAAATTTATGATTCTATTATGTCAAAGATGGGACCAGAAAATGCAATCAGGTGGTGCCTACTCTTCTGTTCTCACAGTTTTACCTGGGAGACAATCCCCTTTTTTGGCCCTGCAGTTAAGTTGTCCTGAGATTAATGATGAAACATTAGGTAAAATTAGAGAGACTTTATCTTAGCTATGTAAAATCACATTTTAAAATATTCTTAAAAAAATATTAACAGCTGTTCTTCACCTTGTGCTTAGCTCGGAAATCCGTATAAAGCTGCCTCTTACGGATCAGGGAACCTAACGTGATATTGCTATATGATACACGTAAAACTTTTCAAGTTATGAACTTGTTCCAAAGAGACCACACATTGCTTGGACACTGCATTTTCCATCGACTGACAGTGTAGGCACTTGTTCTTCGAAAACGTCTGGTTTCAGAAATAAACTGCCACCTTCTCCTCCTCCTAAGTGACACACCACCAGGCAGTGATCCCAGAAGGGCTTCCCAGATGGAAGGTCAGACTAGGCTTCTTCCCTAAATGCTGTGATTTTGGTTGGTGGGGGAAACAGTTACAAACACGGCCAGTTCAGTCTTTAACTCTTGGTAGATTGTAAGCATAGCGCACCAAAGGGAATCCTCGACTCTGATAGAAGCAGGCTCGTCCGCAGGCCTGCACCTGGTCCGAACTGTCTGAGACAAAGGAATCCTCTTCATCTGCATAATCAGAGTGGGCCGACTGCGTGCCGCCGTCGGACCAGTAGCTGTCCGGTCTTTGGCAAGAGCCCACCGCCAATGCGGGACAGCTGTGCGATTTTATTAAGTGTTTGCAGGACACCGGCTTTGTCAAAAGAAAGGACTCGCAGCAGTCACACACGGCCAGGTTCCCCTGCAGATGCGAGTACATGCCACAGTCATAGTAGAAATCCTCTTCCACGCAGCCAGCCTGGCTACCGATGGACACGGAAACCGACCCGCTCTTCTTGGTAACGCGTCGCTTCAGTGACTTCCAGTCTTCCTTAAACTTTGGGTTGAAGAACACATACAGGACTGGATTCAGGCAAGCGGGCAATGGGAAGAATATCAGAGTGACAGACTTCATTATTTCAGGGCTGATGGAGACCGCAGTGATCAACGGGGCAAAGGAGAAAAACGCAACGGGGCAAAAAAAGATGCAGTTGGTGAAGATGAGCCAGGCGACGTGCTTGGTCATGCTAGAGTGGGCGTTCTCTGAAAGGTCCTCCTTTTCCAAGTTGCAGTACAGTTTCGTGTAGACGATGGCCATTAATAAAAACGCCAGGGAGTTCAGTAACACTAAGGTGACAGTGAATCCTAGAGACGGCGTCTCTCCCGTGGGGAACGGCAAGCACAGGGGTGACGCAGAGTACTCCCCGCTGTGGAAAAGAGGAAAACAGCCTGCCACCGCAGCTCCCAGGAAAGCAAAAAGGGCAGCAACCCGGAAGTGCTTGAGACGACGGCTTTTCCCGTTTTTCATGACATCTCTTGCAGATAAGCTTCTTTCGACGGCTGCCAGCACTAACAGAAATATGGCGCTTTCGGAGGAGAAAATCGCAAGAAACCCGGCGACTCTGCACCCACTGCCTATCTCCCACCAAATGCCGAATTCAGCAAACCTGCCCCAGGACACGGCGTCCAGAAAAGTTAAGATGCCCGTGTAGGCTCCCATGAATAAGTTGGATACGGAAATCAGGCCTATGAACAATTTGGAGGAAGGCGGAGAGGTGCAAGATGCAAACGTGGTTAAAATGACCAGCAGGTTGAAAAACACCGCAACCAAGAAAATGAACCACACGGTAAGACGGATCATCCAACTTCCCAGTAAGTATTCGCAGGGCTTAAAGGCACCTAAAGCAAGAGAGAGAAATAGACAATTTAGAGACACCATATCCCTGTACGCTCTGGATTGTGAGAAAAACTAAGGATGTTTACTTGAGGATGATTAAATCTGCTGCCACAACTGAACTGAACCGAACTGAAAAGATGACTATTTCTTAGATATTTTAGTCATTGGACTAGGCTGTTTTAAAAATAACTGATTTTTGGGGTGCCTGGGTGGCTCAGTCGATTAAGCATCAGACTCTGGGTTTTGGCTCCAGGTCATGATCTCACGGTCCGTGGGTTTGAGCCCTTCATGGGGCTCTGCGCTGGCAGTGTGGAACCTGCTTGGGATTCTCTCTCTCCTTTTCTCTCTCTCTCTCTCTCTCTCTCTCAAAATAAAGAAAGTTAAAAAAAATAATAAAATAAAATTACTGCCATTTGAGGCATATTTTAAAAATTCTAAATAAGAATAACTGATTTTATTTTCTTTTATTAAGTATTTGGTAAAGCCATACAGTGATATGCATATATATATAGTGCAGTGCTTCATACAGGAAAAGTTCTTAATACACTGAAGGCTTGGAATCAGATACACTAGGGCTTTACTATGGGGCTCGTAACGTGCTGCTCTTCCTTAAGAAAGCAACTTAAACTTCTATAAATTTCATTTTCTAACTTGTGGACAATAATGCCTATTTTATAGCATTGTGTAGCTTAACTAAAATTACATCCATGAGGTACCCAAGCAAGTTACTAGGTACAGAGGCGGACTGCAATAAATATTAGGTCCTTTTCTTTTCTTATGTTTATTTATTGCTGAGAGAGAGAGAGAGACAGAGTGTGCAAGCAGGAGATGGGCAGAAAGAGAGGGAGACACAGAATCCAAAGCAGGCTTCAGGCTCCAAGCTGTCAGCAGAGAGCCCGATGCAGGGCTTGAACTCTCAAACTGTGAGATCATGACTTGAGCTTAAGTCAGACGCTTAACTGACTGAGCCACCCAGGCGCCCCGGGTCCTTTTCTCCCTCCTTCCCAGTCCCAATACAGCTTTTAAAAATTATGTATGTGTATGTATGTACGTGCATATAAATGGCTTTCAAGGACAATCTGGTGAAGCAGGTTAAGACAGGTACAATTATACCCACTTTCATCCAGGGAAATTGAGATGTCCAAGTGTTCGATTGACCTGACAAAAGTTACTCAGTAAGACAATAAACAAAGTGAGGGCAAAACTGCACTGATGTTAGCCATTCATTCAAAGCTACATCCAATAAAAACCCTGTGAAATTTAAACGAGAATTGCAAGAACTAATTTAGTAACTAAATTGTATGTACTTTGACAGGCTAGTTATGTCACAAATGACAACTATTTTATTTTAAAATTAGTAAAGGAAAACTAAATTTTGTTTACAAAGCCCAAGAAAACTATGTATTACAATGGTCTAAAACACATGTTCTGATTTATCTCTCTGAACTGTCATGAACTTTGATACATCCCACAGTTTAAATTGCTGAGACAGTCACAGACCTAACAAGCCAGCTCAGCAACATCTGCATCTATCTGACTTCCAAATATCATAAGAAACTTAAAAAAATTTTTTTAATTGAGTAATTAACTATTTTCCCCCCATCCCCCTACTCAGGGAGTGTTAAGAGGAAGCTTCCACTTTTATCTCTGTATCCGAACTCATCTTCCTTCAAGGAAGAGGGAGTAGCTCATCTGACCTGAGACAACAGCACATCCTTTTGGAAGTGTTTGGTAGGTGGAAATACTCTCTCAAAAGTCTGGGAAGCAGGCCTGCCTCTTCCAGTTCTAACAGATGGACCCCACTCTCTGCTACTCCTGCTTCTGAGTGAGCACATGGGGGTCTGTGTGTTACTACAACCGAGTGGGGGAGGCAGGCCCACAGTGTATCTCTACTGCAGTGGGGGGCAAGGGAGATCTTAGACCAACTTTCTTCCTGGCTAAGGTTTAAATTCGGTGTAGAGGAAACGGAACCCCTGCCTGTTCAGATTTAGTCTCCTCTTTAATAAAGCTGTTCCCTTCTCATTGGGTTGTCAGTTCCTTATGCACATTTTCCAATACAAGAACCCCAATCGGGCCAGTGAGCAAGCTGCACCCTCTTAACTTCCAACGATTAATTCAGAAACTAGATAACACACTTTGCCTACACTGAAATGATTCTTGCCAATTCCATTCGCTCATCTGGTCACTTTAAGCTCATTCTTGACACAGGCAGCTAAGTATTAAAAGAATACATGCACAGCCCCTTATTTAGCTCACAATTCAGCAGTAATCAGGAGAGAGTCCATAATACTTTTGATTCAGAGTTATGAAATCAATATTCAGATCATCCTATGTTGTTATACTAAAAAAAAAAATTCTACTTCATAGCACACAAGGTTAGCCAATTATTTATTTTTTTTCTTTTACAGTAAAATTCCAAATCTATCTTCTCGGATAGATATTATGGTCACAACCAAATATGTGGTCTCATTTTAGTACCTTTCCCAAGTCTACTAAAGTTCAATGAAATAAAGTAGAAACAAAAGGAAAATCAAAGTTGCATTAAAAAAAAAAAAAGGTAACACTAAAAATCCTTGCAGATCAGTAACTCCTAGAACTACTCGCTAGAGTTAAAGAAGCATTCAGAAAGTGCTTCTTGATTTGGCATGCACATAACCCTCTGGGGAAGTCGGAAACAGGGAGACCCTGAGTCAGCGAGTCTGGGACAGAGATTCTGCAAGAGACACCTAAGCTCCTGGTACGCAGACCACCTCTTGAGGCAGAAGGCCTTGTGAAATCATCTAGTTCCACTCCTGTTACAAAAAAAAAAAAAAATCACATCTCGCCCCCCAAGTTTTAGCACTATTTGCTTAACGTTTGCTTAAAGCAAGAAACTACAGCACAACGTGTTGGGCATACCTGTGGAGGGTGTACAGTGGATAATTATTTGACTATGTTCTTCATTTTCCGCACTGCTCGTGACACCTGCTGTGTCAGTGGGACCTGAAGAGATAACATAAACCGCTTAATTCCAGTTTCCTGCCATGCAAAGGAACCATACTTTCCTGCAATCGTCTCTCTTGGATGTGATGTGAGCTCAGCTTCCATGAGGCTTAATCACATACTAAAGATGCTAGCAACACAGTCCGTGCCATTTTCTCACATATTTCCTGTTTATCCTTCACAAATCATTACAATAACAGAGACCTGAATTAATGCCACGAAGCGCATTCTGTTTTAAAAAGTACGTGCACTCGCCTTTATCCTTTGCCACGCTGCGGTCCTGGAGGCTGGTATCTTCCGTGTTTGAATGTGCGTAAGAGTCACAACCCCAAAATGCACAGCACTGATAAGCATATGGTACTGATAAAGACCTGGAAGAAATCGTAAAACCTACACTGAAGAATAACTTCACAGACGTGCTTTTGTTTTATAAAAAGTATTTCAGTCTTTAAGTGCCCCACGAGTCAGAAAGACCTGACAGTCACACGCTTTAAAACCTGGTCATTAGCCCTCCGGGCCTCAGTTTCCTTGTCTATGAAAAGAACTCTGGTATCAGGAGACACCATGGATTTCTTCTCTTTTCGTAGAAGATGTGCTTTTAAAAGCTGAATTTAAAATAAACCATATTTAAAATTTAGCAGTAATACCACAATTTAAATTGAAATCTTATCAGACTCCCTGTGTACATGAATTAACCATGCTTAATTTATCATAGGAAACTGGTAGCTTCATTTCATATTAATGTCCCAGATCATTTGCAACTTTATACCATTAAATGAATTGACTTTGTTCACGTGAGTTTAATAAAAATATTCATTTTCTTCTCCCACAGTAATATCTCCAAGCCCTGTCTCTACTATATGAAATGTCTCTATTAAGTGTTATACCATTGTATCAATTTTCTGTAGGTTCACACTTACGTAGTTCCTGCCACATTGCTAATGACAAATCTACGGTATAAAAAACCAGTCTGATGAATGGCTATGTTATCTCTCTGATGGCCTCAAGGGCTTGAAATTCATGTTCTCAAAAACTATGGAGTAAGGCTATGTTCTATTTTTACCAATTTGTGAGGACTGAGGTAGAAAATACTCTTAAATTATAGCCTCCCAGAAAATCTGGGAACCACAGCAAAAAACTAGCATACTCTATAATTTAGGGGCCCACCGTAGCTTTGACAAAAAAGAAAACTAAGCAAAAACGCACCTGAGATTAACGAAATCTTTTGCTGCTAAGGCTTCTTTTAGCTTGAAGTTGCCAACAAGTTTCAGCTGATTTAGCCCATTCAGGCCTTCCGTAGGAAATGAAGTTAATTCATTGAAACTTACATCTCTAAAATGTGAATGAGACTTTAAATTAGCTCCTAAGATGCAAATTACACAAAAACGTCTGTACATATGTAAACGTCATAAATACTGGAGCTCTAAGAGGAAGTTCGCATGTGCTGAAACAATAGATCTGGCATTCACTTGCCTTCTTAGAAGGTGTTACTGTGTCAACGTGGCTTACGAGGGAGCAACCAAACAGGAAAAATATTTCGATAGGACAATGCCAAAACATAAGTTTCTGTAGACTACTCATTATTACTTTCATGATATTACTGCATAAAATCATCAACTTACAGGTTAGTTATTGACCCAAGCTTGGCAAAAGCTCTGCTGTGAATTTCATGGATCAGGTTTCTACTCAGGTCTCTGTAATTTTAAGAATAACATGTTAATCTTTTCAAATAAATTCAAACTGCAGTTACTTCGACTACACTTGGCAATCTGAGGTAGTCACAGTATCCCTGATAAGATAATAAATCCTACTAATCTTGCCCAACAACTTCACGTTTACGTTGAGTCCTTCTCCTTCACAAAAATCCATTTCTTGGAATGGGTCCTACGGAGCAATAATTCTAGTTGGCACCTGTTTCAAAACAGTTGTGAATTTTCTCCACCTTATCATTCTGGTACCAGTTCAAAAATATAAATGATATGATATAACCTTTGGTACCATTAAGTAGGTGAGGAAAAACTCAGCTCCTGACAAAGCTGAAAATAAAAACAGGTTTCATACTATTTGCTTTCTCAAAGGTCAGTGATAAGGCCCCAAGGGAAGACAAATAATCAATATGTAAACAAGAGCATTCCAGAAGGACTTCAGATATTATTCTTTCCCAAGCAGGAAATAAAAATTATATCAATACCAAAGCTGTACTGTATTCAGAAACACACCCTGAGAAGTTCTGATATTGCAGAATAAAACAGACAAATAATCTTCAACCACACTTTAACTGAGTGCTAATGGAAATTTAAAGACTGGATAAATTCGTTCCATTACACATCTCCCGGATAACAGGACAATTCAACAAACTAGATTCCAAATCACGCAAAGGCCAGCTTTTCACTGTTGTCGCTTATCAGTGCTCTAGAAGTGATGGCAGCTAGGAGCCAGCTCCCTTCCCCGCTGTTGCCCAGACCCACACGCAGTAAGACGGTCAGCCACAAGAAAAGATCCCAATCTCCAATAAAATGCTTCATAGTAGAAATTATTTTCTATTTCTTACTGGGAATCTACTGGAAGGCAGGAATCGACATATGTAATTTCACTTCACCTTCCATTTTTCCAATTTGCTCTGTATTTTAAAAATATTCACTATCTTAGCATATTGCGTTTTCTGCACTGAAGTTCTATGAATACAAGGACAAGGCCTGTTTTAGCCACCTCTCTATCCCCAACTGCTTAATGGAATACCTGGCACAAATACACACTCAACTACGAATATATTTTTCAGATGAGTGTGTCTGTTGCATATTAGTTGTATTTGTTATGATATATACCCCAGTGTAAGGGTCTGCAAATGTTTCCTGTAGAGGGCCAGGTAGTAAATACTTTCACCTCTAGGTCATATGCTCTCTACTCCAACTATTCAACTCTGCCATCGTATGGTTAAAGCAGTTTTAGACAACATTTAAAAGGGCATGGCTGTATTCCAATAAAACTTAACTTACAAAAACAGAAGGCAAGCTGGACCTGGCCCACAGGCTGTCGTTTGCCTGTCCCCTGCTCTAATGGATTGGCAAGCCTCATTACTATGACTAGGAAACCAACAAGCTCCATCTCTCAGGTTATATACACCATTTCACTTCCCAATGTGCAATAAGCATAAGTCGGCTAAGGTAAAAAATACTGAAAGTAGGTTATTGATAAAGTACCACATGGTAAAATTCGAACAATATTTTTATATAACAAATCATGTCGTTAAGTATATCTGTCATGGAAATTATAATGATATATTAATTTATAACTTGACAAAAATTTTATTTGTTTCTAATAATCAAAGAGAAACTTACAGAATCCTAAGAGATATCAGGCCTTGAAAAGTACCTTCTTTTATTTGGTGGATCTGATTACGTTGCAAAGAACTAAAAAAAAAAAATGAAGGAAAAAAGAGAAAGAAATTATTTTCAATTTTGAAAGATAACATTTCTTAAACTTTGTCTAAGTTTAAATACTCATTCGGGGCGCCTGGGTGGCTCAGTCGGTTGAGCATCCGACTTCAGCTCAGGTCATGATCTTGCGGTTCATGAGCTCGAGCCCCGCATCAGGCTCTGTGCTGACACACACAGCCTGATTCGGATTCTGGAGCCTGTTTCGGATTCTGTATCTCCCTCTCTCTGCCCCTCCCCCACTCATGCTCTGTCTCTCTCTGTCTCTCAAAAATAAATAAAAAATGTTAAATACTCATTCATAAGTAGCACTGATTGGTCAATGTTGTTGAAAGTATAGAGAACTGCCATTTCCTCATTGATGACGCAAAAGGGTTAGACTAATTGGTATTCCATCCCAATTTATGCTGGGAGTTAACGTACACTAGCTAAATTCCTTATCAACCCCATTCAGGAGAGCAGGAAGACAACACGGTACAAAAGGACCCAAGACAACACAACCATACCAAGGTACCATGGGAAGAAGGCCTCAGGAAAAAAGGGACCAGCGATGGCAGAATTAATGCCTTCCTCTCCCCCACCTCCCAACCAACTTCCATCAAAGCTTGCAGGTACACAGTAGGTATCTAGGTTTGATTTCCCTCAACAACCAGGAATAGTTTTTGTTTGTTTTTGTGTGCGTGTACACAGCCCTCCCGCTGCTGTCTCATGGAATGGCTGGTAAGCACCTAATAAATGCAGGTTGTATGACCACAACTAGTACAATTTGACATTTATTCGCAGGGACACCTAATTATATGCATTTATTCCTTTAATGTTTCTAATTTCCTAATGGTAAAACCATTATTTAAAATAGGAGATGTTCAATGAATCAACCAAAAACTACAGTAAAAAGAGTAAGTCAAAGACCAACTTACATTTCTTCCAGAGCATGGCAACCATTAAAGCTTGGAAGGTCTTTTATATTGTTGTAAGACAAGTCCCTTAGAACAACGAAAATTAACAAATTAATTCTATGTTATCAGAATACTAAAAGAGCTATACTCAGAAGTACTGAAAACAGCACTAAGATCTGTAATAAAGAGAGATGCCTGAAGAAAAACATCTATCTTTTTTTCCAAGACTTGTAAGTTTCTAGAGTGATATAACAGGCTTAAGATTGCAAAGTTCAAGTATATAGAGTATAAACAATATAAAATATATTAAAAACACTTATAAATTTAAAAAAATTTTAAAACTATTAAAAACATTAAGCCTAAAAATATATAAAGATATAGAAAATACATAAAAATTATGTCTAAGCAGTAGATTTATGTGGTTTTTCATTTATATTTTTATAATATTGTTTATACCATAAATAATTTCTATATTGTCATTTAATTATAAAGCTTTAAGAAGTGGTATGCATAACTCACATTTTCGAAAAATTTGTATTAAATCAAATATGGGGACTTGTTAACTCTCAGCTAATGCCATTGCAGTGTTTCCTCCACAGCGATCACTGTGCTTGATACGCCACAACACAATTTAATGATTTGCTTAATCAATCAGTCACTTATTTTGTTACTATCTCTCTCCCCTGAATACTTACTAACAACTTAGTAACTTAATTGTTTGCTCTTATGACATTTTTACACCCTTACTTTCCAGGGTAGTTTAAATTTTTTGGAAAGCTCCATGCTTAATTGGTTCCTGATCCAAGAAAGATTTGGGCTCTGCTCAAGTTCTGGATGAAACAGAAAGAGATGGAGAGCTGACACTCCCAGGGCATCTAGAAAAAGGGCAAAGAAGCCCGGATAAGAAAAATATAAGGAGTAGACTAGTCTGGTTTTATTTTGTTCAAAGTCTCAAAATGTGTGACATATACATAACCCCGAAACCAAACTGAAAGAAACATTACCTACCCTGAGGTCACTAAAACACCTGCTCATTCCATAAAGAGAACAAGTAAGACATAATTCTGTCTTAAAATCAGCTAATGAAAATGGCTGACCAAAAATAAAACTCAATATATCTGCAGTACATAAAAGAAAGGGTATGAGAAGGGAAGAGGGACCCAACTTACAAAATCCTAAGCATCTTTTGTTCTTGGCACAAATTACTGGATATGCTGCTTATCTTCGTGCCAGTCAAGGTCCTGTGGAAAAACATCGTTCATCTAAGAAATGGAATGGTTCAAGTTCAAATGGTGGACAAGATGCTATTCGTGCATAGAAGAAGAAACACTTTTTTCACATATTTGCATATGAACTAGAGTCTCTGTATCCCACTGCCTACTTACTCCTTAAAGTCAGGCATGAGGACGACGGATTAAGCCTTCGATGGAATAAGCCTCCGTTACGGATCTCATTTCATAGGCAGAAAAGCTTGTGACACGAGATGTTAATATTGTCCAGACGACAAGCCTGATTTCTCATGTAGACCAACAGAAAAACACCACCTCCACAGAGTTTTTAGTTTGAGTTGTAGTCCGCCTGACTACACTCACCTGCAACACCACCTCATACCCCAAACATGTGAAGCTACCTTGGCATCCTGCCCCCAAACCCTGTTCCTGTGTTTTCAGGCAACCTGACTCACTGCTCTGAATGAAATGTTCTCTTCCTCCCTCCCCTCCCATGTGCTCCTCTGCATCAATCCCAATTCCCATGCTTTCTTCCTTTTGGGGGTCTCCAGCATCTGACCCTCTCTTCACTTTCACTACCACTACCACATCACGTGTGGAATGAAGCAGAGCGGGGAGTGGAGGAATCTCAGTCCACACGGAGGAATGCCAGTGGTGTTAAATGTGCTCATTTAGCAAGAGGATTCTACCCATGGCCTCCTTGTGGTTCTTCCCAGTTCTGGTCTCTCACCATCCTCATATCACCTGCTACAACATACTCAACTCATCCAAACTACCTTAACAAGTCAAGTTTAAACCCCGGGGCCCGGTGCTTCCCAGCCTCTTTTCTTTTATCTTGGCACATTGGAAAATCATACATTTATGGGAGGTTCCTTGTGGCTGGAGACCCTTAGCCACCTCAGGCTCCTCTTGGCTGTCTGGAGGGCTGAGGTTAGCAAGACCTTGGATACGTATGTACCCCATTCACAGACCACTTACTGGGAAGCTTGACCAAATGTTTGCTGTTCAATGTTCGAGGGCTGCCATTTTAAAACTGTGACCCAAACGATGTTCCAAATTTCTCATATCACACCGCATTCCATTATATACATGCAATTCTAGCTGTATATGATCATCGGTAGTCATCCCTGAGGAAATTTTCAGTACTCCCCATTTTGCTGAATCCCACCTTTCTAAATAAAAGACCCAGCTTCGGAAAACCTGACAGTATTCAATTTTGAATCAACACACCTCCTCCTCCCTAACGCTTTCTCTGGTAGTCTACATCAACTGCTCCATTTCTGAATTCCTGGAGCACTGCTTCACGTGAGGCATTTAGTTACCGCCTCATATTTTCAGTGAATTTTTTGGATCTAATCTCCATATTTGAGGCTAGATTCTACCCGAGCTGCCTGAGCCCAAAGCCAATATATCCATCTCCATGCATGATGTACACAAAGAGAGACTGCAGGAATCAACATCCATCATCATCCCCATCCCCCCGAATCACCGGCACCCTGAGAGCAGGCCAGCATGTCACACTGACCCGACCCTTCTTCAAACAGCCACACTTACAGACTTTCCAGGTGGACGGTTCCAGTCAGATTGGGGAACTGCTGTACCATGCTTGCGCCTCGAATGACCCTGTAGGAAATTGGGAGAGAAAAAGTAATTTAAAAAAAAAAATGCTCATAGACAATAGGTTCATTTTATTTTATTTTTTGAGCTGTTTAAAATTACAGTCCTATTATACCTAAAAATAAAAATCAGTTTCAGTTTTTGAATGTACCTGAAAGTGTGATAATTTGGCCAACAGTTCACATAAATAAGAACCGTCATCAATTTTCAGAATTGCCTTTAAACTTTCACCCAAAGAGGGGAGGGGAAAAAGAAGAGTTTTGTCTTCTGGAGCTACAAGAATACATTCTAGTTTTCCATTAAAGCAATTGCATTAAGATTCAGGTTTGTTTAAAAATTTGTGTAATACTTACAAGGAATGCAGTTCAGATAAATTGTGAAATGCAGAGTTCCCCACAAAGGACAGAGGATTATCATACAAATGTCTGTAAAAATACCCCAAAAAGGTAAAGTTTTCATATGTCCACAAGCCCTGCAATACTAAATCTATGTTCACAAAGTCCATATATCTAAAAGCCTGAATTTTCACTCATTCTTCATCGAGATGTCTGGTGTCATACAGACAGGTTTTACATGATTAAATATTAAAAGAAACCTTCAGAACTACTTACATCGTTCTTAACAGTGGGTTTCCATCAAATGCTCCGTCAGGGATAACAGAAATAGAATTACTATGAAATAACCTAAAAAGGTAGGAGAAAAATATTTTTGGAATACATGTCCCCTTGTGAAATAAGTTAAAACCCCAGTCTACTCCTGTTCAGTATTATGAGAAACACAGCTGAGAACAACTACATGAAAATTTCAAAAATGTGAGGAAACTAAATTTTTAATTCCATCTCCTCCTTTCTGGGACCATACATAATTCTTTTTAAAGCTGCTATGTCTCAGATCTCTGTGATGCCATGTAGTACACGCCTGTCTCTGCCCGTGACAAATCCAACATCTAAAATGTCCCCTCATCTTTTCATTTGTTTTAATATCTCCATCCTTTTAACTACGGTCAAATTCCTCCTCTTTAGCGCTGCCTTTTCTAAGGACCCTGATTCTCAATGAGGTCTTTTTCTGAAATGATTTACTTACCCCCTGCATTTAGCACTTATTTCTACCTGGCAACTGCTCTCTGCGTGTCTTACACGGTTAGCTTCCCTAATGTCGCAGAGACTACAAACTCCTACCTGGCAGGGACTGTACATTATGACTTCTGGAAGATGCTGGGGTACAGAAAAAACAAGCCCAGTACAGAAATCTAGGCTCCACGCTGCCTGTGCTGACACAATCAGTCTGTATGATCACATACGTGTTTGTGTGTGTCTGGGTATTATGGCACGTGCACTGGAACAAAGAGGTTTTAAAATCGCACTCTTGGAACATGAAGTGATGAGTTCTAAGGGCGCTAAGGTATGCATAGAGAGAGAAAAGCAATACTCACAGCTCTTTTAGGCTAGGAAGGGCTTTAACAGCCTGAGGAAATTCCCCCAAGTTATTGTAATTCAAGTCCCTAGAAAAAATGGGGGAAATACATAAGAACACTGAAGAATAGTCACTATTTATAAGGCATTTTGGTATTCTTAAAAATGTAGTCTTAAAAAAAAAATCACATCCTCTGGGTGGTAATCTTTCCGCACCAACCACAGTGCCATTTAAAATTCTGCAGCTCGACTGAATTTGCATCTTTTCTTAGAATATTGAATAGAAAAAAGAATCCTAATTCTTCTATGATGGTTTTAAGTTCATTTTAAAAGGTGAAGGAATTCTTAATCACCTGTTATTTGTGCTTTTAATAAACAAATCATTTGAATGCCATTCTTCGGGAAGTTCACCATAAAACAGAATTTGCGGAATATCGGAATATCCATTTATAAATGACAATAGCCTGAAACCTATTTGGGTTTCCATTTGAGGTTTAGAGTGGCTTCCTGGAACTCTGGCATGAGGGCGGCTGGCCTGCTCCGCCCTACTATCAGGCAGAGGACCTGAGATAAGCACAAAAGCATGAACAAGGACAAGGACGGGGATGGCTCACACCCACCTGCGTCCTGAAGCAGGTTACCAACTGTTGAAAATGTTACGTTAACTAGGAGCAAGAAAAGTGATCTGTAATAAAGAGTTTTAATTCTGAGTGTTTAAGGTTTTAATTTATTTTATAGCCTAAAGAGCGTGATGGGATAGAATTAGTTGGGCTGATTTCAGAATGAGAGTAACACAAAATAAATAGTCCAGCTCTTTAGGGATCGATCTTTTTTTTTTCTTCTACACAGAAAGAAAAGTGGCAATTAATAAGTTAGCTGGGAAGAAGAGGTTTCATTTTAATATAACTGGAAGAGTGTACGTAGTATAGGATCAGAAGTTCCATCCGGTCTTCTGTTACACTGGTATTTACATACTTAGGAAAGGAGAACTGTGCTCGAACTATCTCCTTCAAGAGTTTTCACCTTCAAATACCCACTGATGTTCACTATCCTTTCACTGTTTAGACAGGAAAGTAGATTCATAAAGAACTAAAAGATTTGAAGTCTTCTAATCAAACTACTCAGTTAAACAAAATATCACAAACCCTGAGCATTCCAATCAAATATTACTCACCTAATGGGGACATCTTCTGAATTATTTACTATTCCACAGTAGCAAATACTATAAATCTTTGAATAAAGACAACTAAAATAAACTAAAACAACAAAAAATAAAGACCCTAGTCTTGATCGTGCACAGCTGCGCAAGATCTTTTGCTCCAACAGTGGTGCAATGTACAGGGGAAACAGCCGGAATCCCCAAACTGTAACTAGTAGGAACAACATCAAAAGTATCCTAGGCGAAATGGAAAACTTTATTTCATTTAGCATTTAGGAAAGCAGAGATAATACCCAAACCCAGTGTTAATAATTAGTAAGGCAGCTGAGATCATGGAAAAATCAAACAAAAAAAGCTGATTTTCCAGAATTAATTTTATAAGGCTCGGTGTTCCAAAACTGTCACACATTTTAACAAAACCAAAATTTTTGAGAAAGTAGACAGCCTGGCAGATTGAGCCCCTTTTTAACGTGTACCTTGGAAAGAAACAGCAAGTTCCAACTTGGTGCGCCATCTTTAACCATAAACTGAGATTAGCATTCCTAACAGTGTTATTTGGTGGCAAGAATCTAGTTAGGGATTAAAGCCAGTTAGCAGTGAGCTGAACTCGAGACCATTATTTTTTCCTTCTCCTGCAGTGACATACAAAACTGCATCGCCAAGATCACAATATAACCATTCGAAATCTGAATCAACTTACAAGGTCTCCAGGTTATCCAGTCCGTCGAAACAGTGTGGACCCAGGTTTTTAATTTTATTGTTATGAAGATGTCTACGGAAAAGAGCATCACAATGACTTTCACATCATCCAACAGCAACTATTATAATGTTTTACATGCCTAAATCGGCTAAAAGGAAGAGTGTAGCTAAACATTCCAACCCTTGACTAATGGAAAACAAATAGGGTATTTCCTGAAATACACTGCACAGACTTGGATTCACTGAACCTGGAAAAACAAAGTATCTCTAGTGGAAAAACGGTACACGCACTGAAGATTCTTTAATATTTACCCGTATCAGAATGAAAGCTCTGATGTGCTCTTAATTATATGAAGTAAAATTGTGGTGAGCACCCCTTGGCGAGGAGGTGGGGGAAACACCATGGAGGGAAGAGTGTCATCTGACACCAGTGAGAATGAGTAACGGATTTTATTTTTTTATAAATTTTTTAAATGTTTCTTTACTTTTGAAAGAGAGAGAGCACAAGCAGGGGGTGGGGAGGGGACAGAGAGAGAGAGGGAGACACAGAAACCGAAGCAGGCTCCAGCCTCTGTGCTGACATGAGCTTGAACCCACAAACCGTGAGATCATGACCTGAGTAGAAGTCAGACACTTAACCAACTGAGCCACCCAGGTGCCCCGGCGTAACGGATTTTAAAAGAAATGCCATTTTATTAAAGTTTTTAAAGCTTAAAAACATGGAGAATGATATGTTCTTTAAACAGACAAGTTGGTCAAAACATGAAATATCACAGAAACTTACTTTCTGCGAGGACCTCAAAACAACTCTACTTCTTTTAACACTCAGTACATTGCTAATACACAAGTAAAAGCTATCCAAGTATTTGCTGAATGTCCCAACTTCTTCTTACGATTACAAAAGGCCATGCGTTTTAGAGAGATTCAACAGTTATCAGATGTTAACTTTGTAATTATCCTATCTTATATTTTTAAAAGTCAGCACATTTAATTTTGTAAAAAGAGGCAGCTCCCCCACTCTCTCTTCAGAAGCATCATCAAAAATGAGGTACTTTCCTAATAATCTGTCACAAGAAATCTGCTTTTGCTCCCAAATTTGCACAAATAGAAGGTATTAAAAGGGGTGGATACTTACAGTACTACCAGGCTCGAAAGGTTGGTAAATGCAAAGTCAGGGATGCTTGAGATTTTGTTGAGGGCCAAGGTCAGTGCCTGTAGAGTCGGCAGGTTGCTGAGAGGATGCACGGGCACCTCCGTCAAGCTGTTGTCATCCAGCCACAGATGTCGTAACTGAGCAAGCCCCTCGAAACTGTCCTCGGGGACTGAGGTAATATGGTTGGCATCTAAACGCCTGACAGAAACAGAAACCACCACGTTCAAGAACGAACTCTAGCAGAAGGAGCCAAGTCACATAGCTCTCTGTTTTCAAACCGGAAAGGAGTTACAAAAACGACCAGAGCCACGGCATTCCTTATTTCTTCGGTTTCTCTAGAATCTAACAACTTTTCCAAGACTATAGGGTAGAAGTCTGTTCTTTCCCTTTCTACAGAACAGTGTTTCAAGAATCTTTGGCTAAGAGTGACTTTAGAGCAAAACAATGTTGAAAAACAAAAAAGAAAGAAAGCCCTCAAAAAGGCCAAGCTAGATAGAATTTTATGTTTCAGAATCTATTTAGGTCAAATGAAGAAAAAAAAAACTAAGCTGAGTAAATAAGCTACCATACTTAAAACTTTACAAGTAAGATCTGATATTAAGTTTGCTATTTTGACTTGACACCAAAGGAGGAGAAATAAGGAAATATTTACAAAAAAAAAAAAAAAAAGTTTACAGCAACAAATCATTTCAAGGGATTCTTTTAACAATGCTTATTACCAGCAGGCAAGTTAAAACTACAGGTGTCATGTACTGGTCAAATAACCTCCTCTTCTCTTAGCACTGAAATCAAGACGTGGACGCTTAACCAACTCAGTCACCCAGGCATCCCTGATGGGGACTTAATTTTAAGTATGAGTCATCCTATTAGCAAGGTGTCTTTAATTCCAGAATTTGGGGAAAAATTAAAAGAAAGCTTATGGTCACAATAACGCTGATCAGAGTAGCTGTTTAATGTTTCCTGTGGACATTTTGTCCTTTTCTTAATACTGTTAATTCTGAATTTAGCTCATGTCATGATCCGGCAGTTTGTGAGATCAAGCCCTGCCTCAGGCTCTGTGCTGAGAGCAGGGAGCCTGTTTGGGATTCTCTCTCTCCCTCTCTCTCTCTATAAACACATAAACAAACATTAAAAAAAAATTGAGTCCCCATCTAAAAATCTGGAAAATTATGTCCTGTTACCGCTGGCACAATCAGGAGTAAAGGCTGGAATAAGCACTTCCCAACACACAGACTGCCTGAGGTTAATATGATGAAGGACAGTATGGGCCAGGCAAATGACAACTCTCCTCACAATTCCGGTGCTGATACAGCCTCACTACTGAAATTCATACCTCCCAGGCGTGGGCCTCCTGGTGAAAATGAGGGAAACACAAAAAACAGGAAAAGTCAAAATGACAGCATATTTTTAAAGTCCTGCAGCTGGTGAGCTCAGGATTTCTGGGCTCTGGGGTGGCGTCTGCCCCTCTTTCCTTCAGGCCTGCCCTAGTTGCCCCTTTCCCCTCAGGGCAAATGCTGAGCCCTGCTCCTAAACACAGGCTCCAGTCCCAGATGAGCAGGGGTTAAAGACCCTTGATCCTGGTAAGGATCTGATGGTAGCTTCTTTTTGATAAAGTCGAGATAAGCACTAAAAAGAGGACAACACAGGGAACTGAGGGGCTGCTTTAAGAAACAAACATTTTGGCATCTGGGTGATTCAGTCGGTTAGCGCAGACTTCGATTCAGGTCATGATCTCATGGTTCGTGGGTTCGAGCCCTGTGTCGGGCTCTGTGCTGACAGCTCAGAGCCTGGAGCCTGCTTCAGATTCTGTGTCTCCCTCTCTCTCTGCGCCTCCCCTGCTTGTGCTCTGTCTCTCTCTCAAAAATAAACAAACATTAAAAAAAATTTTTTTTAAGTAAACAAACATTTTTAGGCTTGTTTAGTCCTTAGACCTTCCAGCACCTACCTCTGAGAAGAGACGAGCATCCTTTACACACAAACTGCCACAGTCCTGGCTATGGAGTTGCTTAGGAAATTTGCTTTAATGTGTGGACAGTATTCTCTCTCTCTCACACACACACATACATACACACACGTACACTTCACAATCTTGCAGAAATTCCACTTAGAAAGAGAGAGAGATACTGAACATATAAACATATAATCAAGCATATAATGTAACTAACTGTAAGAATGTAATTGCATTAACCATTTAATTATCTGCTGTTCGTCCACCACATCTAAATTGAGCATATTGTTAGGCACAGAAGATAAAAATGGTGAACACAGACATGACGCCTGTCCTCATGAGACGGACATTCTAATGAAGAGTGACCCACAATATAATACATTTTAAAAGTGATTATAGGGGCGCCCAGGTGGCTCAGTTGGGTAAGTGTCCGACTTTGGTTCAGGTCATGATCTTACCATTTGTCAGTTTGAGCCCCAATCGGGCTTCTGTGCTGACAGCTCAGAGCCTGGAGCCTGCTTCAGATTCTGTGTCTCCCTCTCTCTCTGCCCCTCCCCCGCTCACACTCTACCTCTCTCTTGAAATAATAAACATTAAAAAAAGTGATTGTAGAATGCTTAAGAAGTGCTGTGAAGCAAATAGGGTCCTGAGATAAAGACTAATAGGGACTAAAGGAGAGGGTAGATACTTAAAATGTATTGGTCAGGAAAAGCATCTCTAAGAAGGTGGTTTTTGTGTGCTTGTTTGTTTAAATTCAAGTTAGTTAACATATAGTGTAATAATGATTTCAAGAGAGGAATTTAGTGATTCTTCACTTACATGTAACACCCAGCGGTCACCCCAACAAGTACCCTCTTTAATGACCATCATCCATTTAGCCCAACTTCCCACCCACCTCCCCTCCAGCAACCTTCAGTTTGTTCTTTGTATTTAAGAGTCTCTCATGGTTTGTCTCCCTCTCTGTTTTTATCTTATTTTTGCTTCCCTAAGAAGGAGCTATTTAAACAGATCCAGAGGGCAAAGGCTCAGCAGCAACCAGCAGGATATGGTCCCAGCAACTCCCAGAAGGTCGGAGTGATTAGAACACAGGAAGAAGGTGTGGAGAGTCCAGGCAGACACAGCTGGGGATGCAAATCGGGACAAGATTCTGTAGACCTTGTAAGCCAGGTAAGGGGTTGGAATGTATTTTAAGTACAAATTGAAGCCCCTTCCCAGTTTCTCGGCATTAGAGCAGTTTAAAAGTTTAAATTGCTTATGTTATCATATTGATGACATGGTGCTTTCATAATCAATAAAATAATGAGAAAGGCTCCCCCACATACACACACAACACTGCACTGAAATTAAGCCTCCTCTATAAAAGGCTTCATTAAGATGTGGTAAAATACTATAGAGAAAGCTATTTATACCTTTATAACGTAATTTCAGTGTTGTATACAGGATTTATGCTCCTGCAGAATTCTGTACCATGTACTGTCAAAGAAAAGAGACAGCCTTAACTTAGGGCAAGATATCCAGGTCGTGAGATTGAACCCCACAACGTGCTCCACACTGGGCATAGAGCCTGGTTAAGATTCTCTCTTTCTCTGTCTCCATGTCTCTCTCTGTCTCTGTCCCTTCCCTGCTCACGGGTACTGGCATGCTCACTCTCTCTAAAAAAACAAAAAAAGAGGTCAAAAGGAAGAACTCTGGAAAAATGGGACACTTAAATAAAGCTAAGTGAGGCGAAGGATTTGTGATGACTCAGTGATGAATCCTTACACCTCAATTCACACGCAGATGTTGGGGGCACACTCACAAATGTCAAGAGTTTGCCCCTATACCAAGATCAGTGTTTCACAGAGAAACTGTCTTAGAACTATGGCTTTGTACCAAGGACCTACACATTTAGTATTCATTCTAACTAAGAGACCAAGAAAATACTATGACTGAATCAGCAGATGCATAAATGGCATCAGATATCCCCCAGGTGGGGAGACAGTGTGGGCCTGTTTAAGGTATCCTACCACTTAAACTCAATCCAGCAAGAGAGAACTATGACTTTAAGTGTACTTTAGTTGTTAAAGAGTTAACACTCCATTAACTGAATTCCCTGACTATTTTTGTCTTTAAAATGTGTTTCTATTCCCTATTCTCAAAAGCCCGTTTTATATCGTAGTGAGTACTCACATGCTTTTTTTCTTGTCTTAATTGAAATTACAATAATTCCATATGCAGATTTTACTGATGAATGTCATCAACATCTGTTCTGTAATCAAAAGCTTTCCCTTTTTCTAACTTACCAGGAACATATATATTATAGTGTTATATTTTATTACCAGTTTCAAGTATAAATTGTTAAGATAATGCATTACTGGGGAAGACCAAGGAAATTCAGTCTCTGAAATCCTCCTCTCTCACTCAGGTGTGATATACTTTAAAGAAAAAAAATCCCGGGGAGCAAATTCTGACATGTCATTTACAGCTTGCTAAGACCATGCTTTAGCCACGTTCATGGGTTTGTGGAAGACTGTTCTGCTACCTTTATATCAACACTGACAATTCACCTTCAGATTTTATAGTCATCCTCACACACTTGCACCAAACCACTTCTGGTCAATTTCAACCCCTAACAAACTTTGCTCCTTTCTAAGCACTACTTCAGAACCACAAGGAAATCGTTCATGTAATTCAGGTCTGAAGATCAGATTTGCAAACTGAACCCAAGTGCCGATAAGACTGCGTTACACCATGACAGAATTTCAATAGTATCTAACTTGAATACTACACCCACTATGCTAACAAACCCATGTACATTTCCTTCTTAAGTAAAACAGGCCCGACTCTTATCTTCTTGTGTTTCTGATGCATATAAAAACATCCCAATGCCTTTCTTAAGAAAATAGTTTGCTTTGACTCCTCTCCACCCCCCACCCCATCCCAGTTTTGGAGATAATTTAAACTATGCAATTACTCAATGAGAGAGGAGCACAACATGCTTTTTTTTTAAAAAAAAAAATACTATTTTAGAGGGAGAAACCTACTACGAAAAACACTTTAAATCATCTAAATTATCAATAAATGTCATGTGGACTTTACTGGGCTATGTATGGGCCACAATCTATTTGTATGTTTTCTTGGTAGTTTTTCTGTTCCTTGTCTTTTTCAGCCTTCCTGCTAGACAAAATGATGGAATATTTTGATCATTTAGTCTTGAGAAATAAGAACAACTCTGCATGAAGTTCTTAAAGAAAAATGAATTCTGAAGAAGTAAAAGAAAACAACTATTTAAAATGTCTAATGCATTAGGGTCTGAGGGAGGTAGGATGGCTTCCTTCATGTACATCTGTCCAAGGTCAGAAAGTGTGGAGAGGTGAGAAAGGCACATATCTGTGAATCGATTCACAGAGTCTACTCAATTAGTTACGGCAGATAACAAATCGTACATACCATAAACTTGGCATTGTGGCAAAATAAGCTATTTAATATATTTCTACCTCAAGTTAAACTTCTATTGAAACTAGAAATGAATGATGAATACCTCAGACACTCCTTTTTTATGACATTAAATACATTTTAAAGTTTAACCTTTATAGCAGATGATATGCTTTATTAGTACATAGTTTTTAATTTCACATTCATTCTCATTAAACAACTAGCATGTCTAATCCCAAACGAAAGGCAATCTACGATTTACAACTTCCAGTGACGTGTTTTGGGTATAGTTAAAAATGAATTTATATCAGCAAAGAGATGAGACAAGTAGTTCAATTATTTCCAATCAAGTCTTCTATACGCATGTCCTACAAAAGCATACAATGGAAGTTATTTCAAAGGGCAATAAAAAGAAAAATGTATGGGGCAGATTTGTAGATGACACAACTACATATGATTAAAACCTAATTTTGTAACGCAGAACACAGAAGTGTGATAACTACTATGATTTTTTATTCAGAGTGATTCTCAAAACTTCCACGTACATGAGAATTGCCTGGGGAAATTTTTTTAAAAAACATAGCTTCCTAGATCTTACCTTTAAAGAGGAAAAACCATTATTTCTAGGATATGGCCTAGGGGTCTGCATTTTAGCGATCTCACCCCTTGTGCTTCTGGTGCGAGGAGACAAAGTGTCACACTCATAAACTACGCCTTCTCCCCACTGTCTTTGGGATTAGGACATGGGTGAAACCATGTACGTTGGTATTCGTTACTCTAGTAGAATAGCAGACCTAAGTTCCTTGTTTTGAAGAGTTACTTTTTCATTACTGCCAGACACCCCCATCACCTGGTTATGTATTGGGTAAACTAGTAATCAAAAGAAAGTATTGATAAAAATATATCATTATTACTGTTAATAGACTCTACGAATGCTTATTGAACACTGACCACATGTCAGATACTGTTAGAAATGCTTTTCATGCATTAAAGTAAATGGTGAGTAATGAGCACATCACGCTATGGAGAATTTTAAAAAACTTGCACAGTGTCATACAGTTAGTAAGTGGCAAAGTGGGGATCCCAAACCAGACAAGCCTGCTTCAGAATTCTCATTAATCTGAATTTCTTTTGAGAGCATTATAAACATCCAGACAGGTAAATAAGCAAAGGGCTTTTTTAATCTTGACAAAAAGCAAATTGCTTCTCACTCTTTTCCTTTAAACGGTGCCCCTAGAGACAGAGGAACTTGATCTCCTGATCCCAAAGATGAGAAGAGCTAAAAGTTGTAGTCTTAACGACACTAGTTTATAACAGTCATTGTAGTCATTAATAACTATGTGTATTTAATATAAAAATGGTTGTTTCTTCAAAATCTTCTGTGGATTTTGCATGGTCCCTGTGATACCACTGCTGCTTACCCGATCCACCCGCTACAGGAGGAAGGGAAGTATGGGGTGTGTGTGTCACAACAATGGAAGCAGTGATCACCTTTCTCCAGGTTTATGCACACACACACACACACACACACACACGGGAAAGGACGCAAAGAAGGACACAGGGAAGTGCTGTATGAGAAAGTCTGTGAAATTAATAGAAAGCAAGCTTTTGAACATGGTGAAAACTAAGAGATGAAATCGTGAACACTCCACATAAAACCAAACTTGCCTCAAAAAACAAAACAAAACAAAATAAAAAAAATCTTGAGAAGAAGGCCGTACAAGAGACTAAGTTATCACCCCCGCGTAAGTTCAAGGTGTGAGTTCAAGGTCCACAGATGAGGAACTGTAATCATTTTGTTCTGACTATCATTACCACCTAAAACAGAAACGTCTTTGTGGCCAATTCTTGACCACGGCACAAGACACTAGAACTTCTGTACACACATAATTCTGGGTCTAAAGAGGTGATGATCACCTGCAATTTACAAGCTCCTGGAATTATACGCAGCAGTGTATGCTTGTAACTTTCTCCCAGCATCTGGGACAAGAGACGGGGTAAATCGATCCACTTGCTTCTCTCTCACCAAAGGGCATTTTGATAGCAGCCCCTGGCTATCCCCAATTTTATCCCAGATGAGAGGATAATCTCCCCTTTTCCCAGGATTCCAGTTCTTTACACAGTTAGCGGCCAGAGTGGTCTAGCGATGATTCAAGGATGCAGAAAACCGAAAAGTTACTTACAAAGACTGCAGAGCACTCAGTCCTCGAATGGCTTCACTGGGTACTGTTCTCAACTGATTGTTTTGCAGGGTCCTGGAAGGAAATTTTTGATTAGTGAATAACAAGCAATTGTTAGTAGTTTTTTCTTAGGAGAATTCAGAGCCATTTCTATCTAAAAAATATTTCCAATGACAGAAAAGGAGGAAAGGTCAAGGTGGAAAGCACTGAAGGAAAGAGAACTGCAGGAAAAGCAAGAAGCATTTTGCTATGTGGCCAGCAATGAAACCCAAGCCACTATCCCAAGCCGTCTCTTAACACAGACCTACTGATAATATACATTTCCAGGGGTGTTTCATTCTCAGGAATTAAGGCACTCTAATTAACTTTCATCACTCGAGGAACTGTTAATGTTAATTAGGAAGCATAACAAGTTGACTGGGAGGTATAATAAACAAACCTATTGGAATCTCTAGTGCCTTTTCAATTTGGAATAAAGCAGAGCCCAGAAACATGGACATTAGGTAGAGCCAACTTTTCCAAGAAGATAGCAGACCCTGAGCTCTTAGGGAGCAGTAGACATGTCCTCAGTGAATGGAGGGTCATGGCAAAAATAGAGCTTTCACCATCTAACAGGGCCCAGAGAAGAGAGGGGTAGATCTGTACTGAAAATGAAGTCCTTATTACTTTTGCCTAAAGTCATTTCTAGTCATATTAATAAAATGACCGCTTGACATGAATCATAACCACAGAATGGAATGGTGAAAGGTACATGTAACTCACTGAACCAGAGAGGTCTAGTGACATGCAGAGGGTTACTCAGCAAAGTAGTGGCAGAAATGGGGCTGGCAGTCAGTTTACCTGTTCCCCAATCTGCTGTACATGAAATGCCTAACCGCTGCCAGAAATTTATTTCCTGGTCCTTCAACAGACTATATAAATTATAGGCATCTTAATTCCTTTCAGCTTTAAAATGATTTTAACACTCGGGAGCTTTTGTTAGCCTTTTCCCCTTTAGGGTCAGCTAGTTCAAAGTCCTCATAGCTATGCAATAAGCAGAAACAAAGCTCTACCAGTAAAGCTTAAATATGATTTTGATTCAAGGCATTAGCCCCACGAAAAGCCTAATACATTCAACTGTAATACACTGAAGGTCAGAACACCTATTATTTAGAGTTTTAACTTTTGTTTTCTAGACCCAAGGTTGCCTAAATCAACCCTCGCCTCCCACACTACCCATTGGCCACTCCTTAAATCTTTTAATCCTGAACTAAAAGAAACTCTGCTTACCCTAGCTCCAAGCATGTTGACTATGCAGAAAGAAAATACACAGCCAGCTGTGAAACTCTAAAATTGCATTACTTACAGAACTTTGAGTTCTTTCAACCCAGACAAGGCCTTTGGGTGGATAAAAGAAAGGTCGTTGCCAGCCAATCGTCTAGGGGGAAAAAAAAGTGACAAGAAAAAAAAAAATAGTAATTCAGGCTCTTAAAATTCAGAACTCACAATAAGCTAATCTGTGATTAAAGCTCTATATTAAACATTTCTCAAGTCTATCTGACATTAAACATGGACTTAAACCTTTGCTAAAGCGATCCCAAGATTCTTCCAATGAGATAAATGTCTCTAGAATTTTTTTTTTTAACTCCCAATACAATAATTCAAACAGGCACATTTTTATTCTGGTGAGGTCAAGCAAGCCAAAACACATTAAACCAAATTAAGTTTGCTATTCATGGTCACTCTCTGCAGCTTGCAGTGTTTCCAAGTGCCTCATAAATACAGACCACTGGTCAGCAGGCAGGAGTGTTTATACACATCAGAGCAAACCGGTCTGTTAAGAAGGAATGTCTTCTGGAGGCAAATCAGCCTGTTATCTATCCACTACCAAGGGTGGCAGAGTCTGTGCAAAAGGCGGGCAAAAAGTGAAAGTCACTGTAAGCATAATTTTTCAGACAAAGGCGTCTATCGATCGACGGGATCAATAGGTAGGTAGGTAGGTGTTTTTTTAAGAAATGTTTTCCTAAAGAACATTTAAACTGACAGATTTCAGTGGGAGTTAAGAGTGAATAAAGAAAGGAAAACAATTCTTTGGGTCCTTTTATAAGATATCTGAGCACACAATTCATACTGAGCCTCACTTCCTCCCCATTTTCCCAGGCATACAGAAATGAGAGAAAAAGTTAAACAGAGGAATTTAGGGAGAAGAAGCAGAGAGTAAGACAGCGACTCAGGTACGTAACTTATAAACAGGTGAACTGAAGGAAGGTTTCCAAGCATTGATTTAAAAATGATAGTTGTGAGCCCATACGTTGAACACAGGACTGTCCCAGTTTCCTGGTTTCATTGGGGTACTCTCCCAAGCAACAAGATTTTGTGTCTCTAATTTTTTTTATGCTCTATCCCTCCTCATGTCTTAGGATCACATGTTCATCAAGTCATATTAACTCCTCCTTTAAAGGTTCTATTTTCATCCCTTTTTCTTCTCTCTGGAAGCACCCTGTACCTCTGAGTCTTATTCATCGATTCACTCATTCACTAAAGAGTTTCATTCATTCACAAGAAAATTTCATTCATTAACAAATATGAGTGTCCACTAAGCGCCAGATGTACAATATCCTTTTCTTAGATCTCTGGTCCCTCCACCTTCCAATCCACTTCTCTTATATACTCTGACTTCAGAGACACAAGAAAAACTCCTTCATTTGAAGTCACTGAGGTCTGAAACTCTTTTTTTTTTTTTTTTGAGAGAGAGAACAAGTGAGCATGAGTGGGGGCAGGCAGAAAGGAGGACGGTGTGGGGGAAAGAGACAGAGATAGAGACACACACGGGGGGCGGGGGGAGAGAGAGAGAGAGAGAAAGAGAGAGAGAGAGAGAGAGAGAGAGGGAGGGAGGGAGGGAGGGAGGGAGAGAGGGAGGGAGGGAGGGAGGGAGGGAGAGGGAGAGACTTCCACATTGAGCAAGGAGCCAGATGCTGGGCTTGATCCCACAACCTTGGGATCATGACCTGAGCCGAAATCAAGAGTCAGATGCTCAACCTACTGAGCCACTCAGGCACCCTGAAACTCTACTTTTCAAAGGGATTATTTTCTCTGGAACTTTAAAAAATGCAAATATCCCTGGAATGGTTAATACTTGATCCTTACCTAGCATTAACATAAAGGTATTTATAGAAGGTGTGTCTGGGGGTGGGGAGAGAACAAGAGGACTCAGAAACCAAGAGTAAGTATACAGAATTATTTTTTCAGTACCAAGGATCACAATGCTGGCTTCTCAGGAACACCACAAGTGTAACATAGAGTTCATACCCCTAAATTAAATCCCTCCTAAAAAGCCCTCTCTCCACACATTTTGATCTTACAAGCACCCTCGCACCTTTCAAGCCTAAGCTCACAATAGCTTACTTTATGCCATCAGTCTCTTGGCCTTTTACCTCCAAGTGTTCACCATATGTAAAATGAGGGATTGTTAAAGATGGTTTTAACACCCCCTCGGGGTTAAAAATATTTAAAAATGTTTCTCCTTAGCAAATCCTTTCTTCGAGACTAGCCAGTGTCACCACTATGTCTTTAAATGTCTTCACCTCACAATCTCACCTTTTCTCCTTGAATACCCAACTCCAGCATTACTGCCCATGAAGACTTCAGTTCTGACGAACATGACTGGTGTGTGAATTCCTAGAACTCATAATTAAACTACATTCTACTACATAATTAAGTTACATTCTACTGGTTGTTTCTTGCACATTAGTCTTGTCGGTCAAGTACAAACAGTGCCCAGAACAGGGCATGTACCCCACACTTCTGTTACTACCCACCAACGTATCAACTCATTAGTCAGAAACTGTTTTCTCAGAATTTCCCCCTCAAAAATGCTCGCCATTCCAATGCCATGGCACCCCACAGTCAACCTTAGTGCAGGGTCGGCACAAGCCCTCTCAGGGGTCTTCCTATGTCCCAAATTCACTAACTAAAATTCAGTTGATATTTCTCACACTTGAAATGGAGTGTTCAAAAGGTCACATTTAAAAAACATTTTTTAACAAATTTATTTTTGAGAGAGACAGAGTATGAGTAGGGGAGGGGCAGAGAGAGAGACACACACACAGAATCCCAAGCAGGCTCCAGGCTCTGAGCTATCAGCACAGAGCCCAACGTGGGGTTCCCAGCAACCGCGAGATCATGACCTGAGCTGAAGTTAGACACTTAATCAACTGAGCCATCCAGGCGCCCCAAAAGGTCACATTTTTAAAAAGTCAAATGGTACCATGAGAACCATAAGGGGCAACAGGCCCCCCAAGGCTGCAAGTAAGCACGTGACTATGACTGCTCTTCCAAGTTATCTGAAAGATCTGCCTTAAAAACGTCAAGTCTGGGGTGCCTGGCTGGCTCAGTTGGTAGTACATGATATTCTTGATCTCGGGGTTATAAGGTCAAGCCCCACATTGGCTGTACAGATTACTTAAAAATACAATTGGTTAAGCGTCCGAATCTTGCTTGTGACTCAGGTCGTGATCTCATGGTTTTGTGCGTTTGAGTCCCACATCGGAAAATGTGCTGACAGCACTAAGCCTGCTTGAGATTTCCTCTCCCACCCCTCTCTCTTTCTGCTTCTCCCTTGCTCACGCTGTCTCTCTCTCTCTCTCTCTCAAAAATAAACTTAACAAATAAAATAAAATCTTAAAAAAAAAAGTTCAGGTCTACCAAAAGACAAACACTATAAACAGACCGAAGTTGTTACAGTGTTCTTAATTTTTGTCTCTAATATTTGTAACGTCCCTGTATCTATGGGCTCTCCTTATGGAGTTTCATCTATTATGCTAGGGCTCATGAAAGAGTATTTTATAAAATAACGAAGGAAGTGGCAACATGCAGAGTGTCTGATTACTGTTACTGGTCAACAAAAATGAGTCTTTAATCACATTAGCTTAAATATTTGCTCCCTTTTCCCAAACCTCTGCCTCCTTTTATAAGCCAAGGGAAAACTTAAGTAACCTAACTTCAAAAAGTGTCCTTTCTCCCCTACTTCGTTCATAGAAACGACCAACTGAGCTCTCTGCATGTAGGTTTATCCTGAAATACAAGCCCACGCTCTGGAGAAATAAACACCTCTAGGACGCAGTGGTGATAACGCAGGGTTAGCAGGCACAGTACCGCACGCTACTGCGATTCCTTCGTTTCCTACTAGAGTAAACATACCACGTGCAGCCCTGAGGAATGTATCAACCCATGCTTCCCAAGCTGTTGTGTTCATGAATAATAAACACGACAGCCTGGAAAAGGCTCTACAGATCCAGCAATCGCACGCTCCAAAGTCTCTTCCCATTTTACTTCTTCCACGAGCCAGTATTTCTTACAGTAGACACCGAGGACGCTTCATATCCAAAACCTCAGATCCAGAAGTGAGCGAAGTAAATAAGTGACAGGGTTAGGGACAAAGTCCCCCAAAACTCTGGAAGAACAAAAACCTATGTAATGAGCCCACAACAGTCACAAGCACTGAGATACATGGTTTACAGAACTTCTTCCATTTTAATCATTTCATTACTATGGCCCCGCTTCTCCAAGTCCCTGAGAGGTTAGGGGGCTGGGCATAAGTCACACAGATGGGAAGTGGAGGAACCAGCATTCCAGTTCTTGCCTGGCTGGCTCCAGGGCTGGTTCACATCAGTGTCTCTGGTGTGTCCCAAGAGGTTGGGAAATAATTCCCAGAGAGGTGGAACAGAGTGGACTTGGGCAATAGCCTTGTTCTGAGTATCAACAGCTCTCCCCCAGTAGACTGAAGTTCACAAGCAGAGACTATGGCTTTACAAGCTCAGAAATGCGAATATGGAGGAATTTCCAACAGACCAACAGTGTCATCATTCCCAAAGCCAAATATGATCAGTGGGAAAAGGAGGGGGAGGACAGGATCCCTGAGTACCCCAGGGTACGGACAGGCCCTAAACTCACTCGGACGTCATTTAGGATTATTATTCTTGGTTGTGTTTCTTTTAATGCAACTTTCAAGGAAAAAGGGGTGGCCCGTCTTGAGGAAGAGTCACCAAGGGCCCTCAACTAGCAAAGACCAGCTCCTTCCCAGTCTACACCTGGGTTTGTCTGTACCAGACCCAATGGTTTTCTCGAAGCCTCACTTCATGAGGACCTGCTGTCCGGCCCCAGAAAACCTTTTTAATTTGCTAAATGTATTATTTAACAATTAATAGCAAAGCAGATTAAAATTAATTTGATGTGCTAAATGAGGATATAGAATTTATTTTTATTATTATTTTTTTTTTTACTATTCTTCCAATGGCTGTGAATCAGACCTAAGGGGGAAAAATTATCAGGGTGAGAAAAAATGGTGAACATGGTACAATTTTCTGCATGCTAAGGGTACAGGGTCCCAGGCATCCATTCTTTCTCTTCTGCACCTCTAGCTCCTGTCTCCAAAGACCAGAGAGCCTCGCTGCAAGGTTTCGACCCATCTACTCTTATACCCTTCCTGCTGTCACCTGAGTCTAAGCCCTTAATCCGACCCCTCACCTTCCAGTGGATTACTGCCATGAACCTCTACGAGACTCCTCTTCAACCGCTTAATTATAATACTGTGAGAGCTCAATCTTAAAAAAGCACAACTCTGAGCTTTTTCCAAAAGGCTTTTTTCTCTGACTTAGCTGGAACTTCATTATGGATACTCTCTTCCTCTCTTCCCTTCTTCCCGAATGTTCCCTGCGTCCTATAATTTAGCACCATGCCTTTCCACCTCCAACTCTTTGCTCATGACACTTCTTTGCCTGAAATACCCTGACTCCAGCCTCTGCCAAGTGAAACATTACTCATCATCACTGTCCAAGTCGGATACTACCACAAATATGAAACCATCATGATATCGGCTTCCTTTGATTCCGCCGGTACTTAAACAAAGCTCTCATTGGGTGCATCTTATTTTGCTTCTAGTTACTATGAACTTGTCACACCTCCTACGGTTGTATTATATGTCCCTTATGGGCAGGGACCAGGTCATATTCCTTCTCTATTCTCTTACATGGGGCCCTATGTGTAGCAGACACTGGGTATTTGCTGTAATGCCTCAGCTAAGCCCCAGTAGGGCTCTGGATTCAATTGCTCCTTAAAGAGTGGGGAAATCTTACTGTTTATCTTCACTTTTCTGCATGTTTTCTCTTGTTTAATTTCTGCTCCCTTACTGCCCTTCACTCTCCCAACAAACTCTCCCCACAAAAAATAACTACTTGGCAAGATCTTAAAGTGCTATGGCGACAATGTTCTTTCTTAACATATTCTGGGAGTACATTTTCTTAGGGAAGGGCAGGGTGGACCTTAGGCATGGGAACACCTGTCCACTGGTCAACAGTATTATCTCCGTGCACTCTGGGTTGTGCACATGATCACACAAAATCAAAACAAGTCTAGCAGGACTTCGAATGGGGACACTCTACCTCAAGGCAATTCCTATTTATACTGCTTGTTACAACAGTCTGAGAAGCAGAGAGAGCAGAGACAGGGAGGGGAGAGACAGAGAAAGGGTGGAGGAGAGGGAAAGGGCAAGCCATTAGACTTCCGTTCTCCCACTGGATTTGGAACCATTCCAGGAAACAGGATACAAGCGGCTCAGTGTGCAGTGTCTTTATGAATCTGTTTTGTGTGCATTTATTATTCATAAGGTCCGTGGATTCACATGAGGGCCTCTTTCCAGGGGAAGCCAGAGTTTTCAATTATATCCTCTCTTCTTAATGCATGTGCTACATGATATTCTCTATCTGCCATCCATCCCAGAAGGGGGAAGCAGGAACTGCGCTGGTGAAATGGGCACTGGTCGATGGGGTGTATGAACAAGGAGGCCACACTTCAGTAGGTAATCTGTGCCAGAGGGTTCATACTTTCATGAAACGTGCTGATTAAGACCGGGGTTTCTTCACTTGGGAGGCAATTTAAAGAAAGAAGCGGGGGCGCCTGGGTGGCTCAGTTGGTTAAGCGTCCGACTTCAGCTCAGGTCATGGTCTCACAGTTCATGGGTTCGAGCCCCGCGTCAGGGCTCTGTGCAGACAGCTCAGAGCCTGCAGCCTGCCTCAGAGTCTGTGTCTCCCTCTCTCTCTGCTCCTCCCCTGCTCATGTTCTGTCTCTCAAAAATTAAATAAATATTTAAAAAAAAAAAAAAAAAGAAAGAAGCGAAGCAAGTGTGAAATAGATAATAAACCAGTGGGTGCTATTTCTCTTAAGAAATGCCTGGATTTAGGTTTCTTCTGGCCTATTACAGAAATTTCATTGTAGCCATTTGGCTGGAAATCTGGCCAAAGACCCGTGGACTAAGGACTACAATATACACACTGACTAAACATATGTACCCGGTCGGGAGGAGGGCGGATGAGGGCTCAGTAGTCTCCAGCAGCTGTTGTGAGGAGCCTGGGGTGGAGAAAGCAGGAGTCGAAGCAACTGCAGCAGTAAGGCCCGGAAGCAAGCTTGCACACAAACAACAGAGAGCTTTACTCATGGCACTTTCTCTACCACACTATGGGGAGGTCGGCGAGTAAAGAACAGCCAGGACGGGGTGGCCAAAGCCCCCATCCAATCATGTGCCTACCTTCCTTTTGCAGAGGTGGCTACCAGACGGCCCGGCATTACGCTCCTGTTCAGTTCCCACAGAACGGTCCTTTGAGCACCACTCCTCCCTTCTCAGCAATATTCATCTACCCCCACAGCAACGTCTTCTGTCCTCCCTCACTTCTTCCCATACCTGTGTGTTCCCACCCAACAGAGCTTCATCTGAAGCCACACAAACGAACTATCACACGCTGTCCCAAATACACCCAGGCTGCCTCTCCCTCAACGCCATTAAATCCTCTCAAGTGGGTGGATCAGCACAGTGTCACACTACATGCAAAGTATGACAGACACAGCCACCAGCCCGTGACACTGCCTCCGGAGAAGGCATTTCTAGTTCAAAACGGAACTGGGCAAGTGGCAACTGGGTGGCTCAGTAGATTAAGTGTCCTGACTCTTGATTTTGGCTCAGGTCATGATCTCATGGTTTATAGGTTCGAGCCCCACGTCAAGCTCTGTGCTGACAGCATGGAGCCTGTTTGAGATTCTCTCTCTCTCCCTCTCTCTCTCTGCCACTCCCCTGTTCATGTGCTATCGATAAATAAATAAACCTTAAAAAAAAAATGAGCTGAACAAGTATGGCCCAAGGAAGCGTCTAACGGGAGGTAAGTGACATTCTCTTATGAAATATAATTTGAAATCAGTAGGTTCTAAAATGTTGGCAACCATTTTCAAGTAAGAGCAAAAACCATTATAATATATACCTCTGGTATAAGCCCTTAACCACGTATTTATTTATACGTTAAGGCCCTACTATGTGCTGGGAACTCTGCAGTGTCCTGTGAAAAAGGAGGACCTCAGGAGGTGCACCAGTTTCCAGATATGGATATTCAGTATCAATACATCGTGACAAAAAGTAACATTCCCGTGGCCCTCTTCCTGCCATTATCCTACTATACTGGCACTTGTTAACACCATCCCCTACTGCTGTTTTCAAAACAGAACAAAGTGCCTCTGTTTCCTTCATGCCTTGCCCAAGGCCCTAAAGCACTGCTAAATAACGTAAATCCTAGAAATAAGACAAGGTAAATAAAGGAAAATAGTATAAATTCCAGAAATAGAACAATGTTGCTTTTTGTTATTTTCTATGAGTGACTTCAGGAGAACCAAAGGATGTAGTTATTTCCTTAGTAAATAGACAGGGCTAACAATTAAATAGCTCCTCTTGGACATTCTTCCCATCAGGGTTAAATAAACCTCATCTGATACCATGTATCAGAGAGTCCTGAGTCAGCTAACAGTGTTTTGCTCACCCTATTTCTCCACCTACATGTTCATATAACTTTTGTGTAAGCGCATGTAAAAAGTAAATCTGTTTTAAGAACATACATGTATTAAGAACCCTTATTTGAGAAGTTCCCAAGGTTTTTAAAGTAGACTTCCTTCACAGAGAAGGGGAAAGTTATTTCATGTATCTATTTGAGTATACCTACATAAATTATAGGTAAATCAACAAAACCCTGGCAATGGTTACATTTCCCGAGCAAAGGTATCCTGACAGCCTCTGGCAGTAAACATGCAATATCCACCCATATGAGGAAATACTTCACAGCTTTTAAAAAATTGTACAGCTAGTATCTACCAATAAATATTGACCTTCTACTCCAGGCCAATCACCATGGGTTTGGCAAAGTAAGTAATGAGCTTTCCCAAGACACTTCTCATTTCATTTCTTTTAAATAAGGATAATTCATTAAATATAAAGCCTCAGTGGAATTTAGTTTTTATATAGTCTGATAAGGTTTCTGACATCAATAAATTCAGAATAAGAAGAAATCCTTTATCTTAACCCCTCCCTCAATTTCTAGTTCAAAAATGTGGTTACCTTCACCAGGTCATATAGGGGAAGTGTATGATGCCAAGCCCTGCCCTTAGAGAAAAGTCAGAGGCGTTGAAGAGACAAGTACACTGACACACCTTGAGCACAAAATAACAGGGCACTCAATCTAGCACGATGTGAAGAGAAGCAAATAAAGTGCAAGAGGAACTTGGAAAAGAAAGACCAGGGAAACTTCCTATGGCAGAAAGGGATCAAAATGGACCATATGAACTGGGTAAGATGTGAAGAGGAGAGGGAGGAACCGCACCTATCAAATACTCATTCATGCCTTCCTGGCTGAGCCTGGGATTATTCCAATACCACCTCCTTCATGTGACGCAGCTCCATAAGTAAATTTTTGATTGGTTTTAACCAGTCATACTGATCCCACTGCCGTGACTGGTTTAGGGCTGGACCTGTGATCCCAGCTCTGGTTACAGGAAGTCTGCTGGGGTTTCTGGGAAAGGTAGCGTTCTTCCTAAATGGGGATACAATGGAAGGAGTAACTCCCTTCTCTTCCTGGATGCCATCGTGTCTAAGCATACCATGTGAAGTGACTGCAACTATGGTGCTGCCCTGAGGCCACAAACTAGGAAGACAGAGAACCTGGGTTCTTGAAGATGTGACCCAACTCCATAAACCCTCCCTCGAAGAGTTCTACCATCCTGTCATGGAGCTCTTCTTATTGTGTAAGATAACACATTTCCTTACTGCTGAAGCTATGTTGAATTGAATTTGTTTCTTGTAGCCAAAGGACTTTAATTAATTGCCTAACCAATAACCACTCTTCCCTTCTTCCCTAGTAATAGAATTCTGATTTTGGTTCAGACAATATGCTCTGTTCAAAAGGCATACTTTCCAGCATTCTACTCTTAGGTGTGCCCAAGTGACTAAGATCTAGCCGATGAGATGAGAACAGAAGCACTGTATGTTAAGATGGCTTCTTGAAGCTGGCTAGTGGGACGTGTCCCCTTCTTTCTTTCTTCCTTCATCTCTCCTGTTGTTGAGAACCGGGTCATGATGGCTACAGCTTAAGTAGACAGCTATTTTGTGATCTTGACATGGTAGCTATACAATGAGAAGTGCAGAGTATCAGGTCCTACATCCCAGTTGACTCTGTGATGCGTCATAATAGTTCCATAGATGTGTGTGTGTGTGTGTGTGTGTGTGTGTGTGTGTGTGTGTGTACATGGCTTATGTGTTTAAGCCATTCATGTTTGAGATAATGGGTGTTTACTTTTTCCTCCCGTATCTTTCCACCTTATCTTTCTATGCATTCAGATTTTAAAAATCAAGTATCCATTAATTTTGTGACCATTTTCTTAAAAGCTGCATGTGTCTGTGATATAGACTTTCCAGCACTTCCAACATTATCTTCTTTTTTATAAACATATAGGCCAGGGGTGCCTGGGTGGCTCAGTCGGTTAAGCATCCGACTCTTGATTTTGACTCAGGTCATGATCTCACGGTTTGTTGGTTCAAGACCCACATCAAGCTCTGTGCTGTCAGCAGAGCCTAATGTGCTGACAGCACAGAGCCGGCTTGGGATTCTCTCTCTGCTCCTACCCCACTCAGTCTCACTTTCTTATTTTCTCTCTCTGAAAAATAAACATTGAAAAAACAATTTTAAACCTATACTCCAAATTAAGAAGTAGTGGAAATACCTATTAGGGGAAAATAATAAATTATGAATTAAAGGTTGTACTAAACCATATAATTAACATATTAAACAAGCATGGTTTGACTAAGAGTGGACAATACATGGAAGAAATAGCCTATTTTCTTGCTGGAAAATTAAATTATGCTAGTAGAAAATCAAATACATGTTCGCTTACTTATATTCACTACTATTTTTAGTCAGAGAACAAATAATTAGCTTTGATTAAAATAAATAAATGAAATCAATAATTGAACCAGCAAACTGTGGTTTCAGTTGCCTCTCTCTGCTTTCTGAATCCCATGTCAAACCTCTTAACAATGAACTGCTTGATTCTCTGCTTGATTTCCCCAAGTAATGTATGAAATCCTGACTTATCAACCCCCAGATTTGAGTACACCCCATGTTTCATCACCTTCATTTCTAAACTGCTAATCACTACAGGGCAAAGTTACAGAGCCCACTGGTTCCCAATGCATTAATATTACCTAGGCTTTAACTGAGACCTTTCGATATTCTTTGTCAATCCTTTGTTCATTTCTGATTGACCCAAGTAAACATTTCCTACAATGTGTCTAGTTACTAGATTCTAATGGGCTGAGATTACTATGGTTTCTTTCTGCCAGTCTTCCTTCCCTCTTCTGCTTCCTTTGGGAGGATTCTCCACATCAAGTAGTCCCAGTTGGTGGGGATGAATCCATGACCCAGATTGGACCATGCCATTCCAAACATAGTGACGACGGGTTCAAGGACAGGCACGTGAGCTTAAGTCTAGCCAACCAGAGTCCTCCTAGGAATTTTCTGCTGGAAGCTGCGAGGAAGCCTTTAGATACTCATTTTGGATCTCAAGATGCAAAGAGGTGCTTAGGGATACCAAAGGTTTGATTTCCCACCATATGGAGACCCGGTATTTCCAACAGGAAAGAATGAAGCCAAAACACAAAACTGGGGACAATCAAAGCTAAGAAATGGAGAGCATGAGAAAATTCTCCCAGCTTTAAAACCTTGCGATCAGGTACCATATGAAGCCAACTCCACCTCTGGACTTTCTAGTTCTACATGAAACAATAAATCCTCCATTATGTCTCAGCTGGGTTTCTGTCTCTTAAGCTCTGGGGACTCCTGTCAAATACAGCACATATTCCAAGCTTTCGCTACTCTCCCCAAACCAGAAAGTGCCTCCTAGCAGTCCCCAATGCCTGCCTCTTGATGCATGTCTTTACCCCAAAGTCAATCTCACAACCCCACTGAAATGATTCTTTAAAAAAACTTAAATTCAAGGCCTCTTGTCACTATCTGGCCACAGGCACCTTTCTCCAGCCTGTCAATGTTGATCCCTCACTTCTTGTGAAAACCTCTCCTCCCACAGCTCCTGGGGCACAGTTCTGCCCTAGTTCTCCTGCTCCTCTGGCACTTGGTCGTCTTCCCACACCCGGATTCAAGTGTTTCCCAAGGAGTTGTCTTTGGCCTCCTTCCCTTTTCTTTTACCCTCTCTCTCTTGGCAAGCTCTTTCAATCTCATGTTTCCAGTAATCACCTTAAAATAAAAGACTCCCAAATATATACCCATAATACCCTAATTCTATAATCTATACCCATGAATCTCTCTTCTGGGCTTCATGCCTGTATTTCCAGAGGCCCCTACCTGTATCCCATCTAACTCCCATACGTATATTCAAGACTAATAGCTACTCTCCCAAAACAATTTCTCTTTCTGTATTGTCTGTATGTCTGTATTTTTATCAAAGTACATCAGACTCCTGGTAATCCTAAATCAAAGTGTTAAGGACATCACCTTCATCATGCCAGCTGAGACGTCCTCCTGATTCTACTTCCATCTTTTGCAGAGATTCCCTCCTCTCTCTCATTGCCTCTCATCTGCCCTAATTCAGATTCCCATAATTCTCAGCTGGACTGTTGTCACTAGCAACATGTGTGATTCACGTGTCTCCCTGCATTTTCTCAATCCCAACCATCCCACTATCCACTATGGGATTACCTTTACTGAAGGTCCTATCCAGTCAAGTCATTTCTTAGCTCAAAACACTTCAACAATCACTCAAAAGTTGAAATTCCTGGTTAGACTGCCAGGAAAGAGGCGCAGGACTGGGGCTTAAGTCTGGCCCCAGACTCCTTTCTAGGTTTCTTTCCCATAACTTCTTTTCGGGAACTAAACACTACAACCAAACCAGACACCCCATCATTTCTACCACCTGTACAAGTCTTCACATCTTTTCTTATGCTCCTTCTTCCACATCTCCTCATGAGTTAACTCCTAGCTTCCCTCAGGACTCTCCAGAAATACCAACTCTTGGGTGAGGTCTTCCCTAATCTTCCTTAATAAGTAGAAATGTTTTCGCCTCTGAACTCCCGAAACTCTAATACCCATTTAAATCCCCTTTAATACAACACTGAACACAGTGCTTTACCTAATAAAAGTTTGCTGCATTAACAAATTATCTTACATGTCTTTCCCCATCCTCTCCACATCTATATGGGAGCACAGACTGGGATTAAAAGCAGGTCCATTACTAACCTGCTATGTAACCTTGGGCAAGTTATTTAGTCACTCTGCAGAAAACCTCAGCTTCCTCATCAGCAAAGTGGGACTGAATATAGCTCAATGTTTTATGAAATAAAACAAAACAAGGTCTGTTCTGGGGGGCGGGGTGGCCCTATCCAATACATAGCAGGTATAATTAGTACAAACTCTGTTCCCATTTCTCTTCTTACACCCTTACTTCCTAATCTGAGAGTTTTCCAAATGACACATAGGAACTAACATGAACCAGACAAGCAATGCCCCTCTGTGAGCTCACTGTGTACTTCCCAACAGTAAGGGTAGTGATCTCTGCTCCCAAATCATCCCGACAGAGCACTATAAAGTGGAACAAGAAAATGCTCCCAAGAATAAAATATTTTTAACTATCAAACATCACCAGAGCAACTGAGAAACTACTCTACTTTTTCTGGGGGAAAAATAGTGTTCGAAATTCAACCAGATACAACTTGTGGCTCCAGATTGTATGCTGGACCAGAATTTTATTTTTCTTCTGCTATAGTGAATTACCTACGGAAAATTACAGATCAGATGATAATACATATCAACACTATTTTTCTGAATTTGGCCACTGTACTTGGAGTTATTTAAATGAATTCTTTGTGGTTTTTGGAATAATGATGCAATATTTAGTGGTAAAGGAGAATTATAACTGCAACTTACTCTCAAATGGCTTAGGAAAAAATGTACATATATTTTCGATTTCATATTGTGTGTGTGTGTGTGTGTGTGTGTGTGTGTGTGTGTGTATGGAGAAAAAATGTTAACATTTGGGAAATGTGAGTAAATGGTATGTGTGAAAATTCTTTATGCTTGCAACATTTCATAAGTCTGAAATGTTATGTATGTGCATGTATATATATGAATATGTCCTATATGTAAGTATTGGCCAAATTAAACTATTTAAAACTAGTTTTGATCCACTCTGTTTGTATCTGATTTGAAATCTCCCTGTTCAAATCATCAACTAGTCCTCTCATAAAGTAATGCCTTAATTTAGAATTAATTGTTCTACAGATGAAAAAAAATGATCAGTGGGCTTGAATTAGGACACAGAGACCTAAGTTTTAGTTCGGCGTTGTGAGCCTTCCAAAGCCAAAGTACATTTTGAAACAAATGGAATTATCCTCATCTTCTAGTATGCATTAAACAATAAACTGTACAAGTGCCAAAGCTGGCAATGGTTTCGACTGCTATTGCAACACCTAAACTCCAAGTAATATCCGTGGAGTTTTCAGTGGCAGCCTATAGAAAAGCAGCTGGATATTCCTGCTGTTGAGCCTAATTAAATCATTTTCACAGCTCCACATTTCGGCCGTTCCCCAGATGCCGACCAGCGCTCTTCAGGTCTCAAGGAAAGAGGGAAATAGCTGTGCCAGCATCACATCAGACTAGATTCTTTTCCAAGAATTCCGGCTTTCCTTTGACATTGCTAACAAAAATCTATATTGACGTATTCCTACTTCTATCCCCAAGCAAAATAGCCTCTCTCTAAAATACTTCAAGAAAATCAGGAAAACAAAGACTGCAACATGTACAAGGATTAGTGAAATAATTCACCTTACTCCTGTGGACACAGCACTTGATGGTCACAAAATACCTTTATATAAATTACCCCATTTTCCCTTTACAAGGCTACTGTGAGGAGTTCCATGTTAAAGAGCAGGGAAACCAAGGTGCAAAACTCAAGAGACTGTCCCAAGGTTTCAGATATTGTATGCACTAAATTGAATGTTTTTGTATTCCCGGGGTCGGGGGGGGGGGGGGGCGGGGGGGGGGAGGGGACATCACTGAATGGCACCTAGTCGTTCAGGGCAAAATTTCTAGTCTCCTCCCTACTGTTTACCCTCATATCCAATTCAGCTCCTTCAGGATTAAGCCTAAACCCAGCTTAAAACATCACTTTATGATCTGGCCTCACATGCTGACACTTCTCCATCTTTCAATATTTCAAATTTCTCTGTTTCAATAGGAGTAACTGTGTGTTAACACTTCTGAAATGTCTGAAATGTTTACTTCTATGTCTCTGCACACACTATAAGGTTCTTTCTGGAGCACTCTTACTACCCGTCCTCATACCCATCTGATAATTCCTAGGTGTCCTTCAAGATTCTGCTGAAGCTATTCTAGGAAGCCTTTCCCAGATCCTACAGTCTCAAGTCTTGAGACTGTACTGCTTTCAGCTTTCATTGATCTTGCACATTTTCCTTTAAGAGTCTTCATCACACCATACCAAGTGATAGTTCCATACATTCCTCTAGACGAATGTTTTACAGTTGAATTTTCTACAGTATTAGGAATGTTCTAGTATCTTTGCCATCAAATACAATAGCCACTAGCCACAGGGGGCTACGGAGTACTTGAATGATGGTTCATTTAACTAAGGAAATGGATTTTTAAATTTAATTTTAATTATTTTAAATCCAAAACTAAATAGTCACCTATGGCCTGTGGTTATGGTATTGGGTAGCACAGCTATAGACAGACGGTCAACTCAAGGACAAAGACCATACTTCCTTGTCTCTGTACCACTGATACCTACCACAGAACCTGGCACAGAGCAGGATTTGGGGTTTACTGAAAGAATAATTAAACGTTTAAGGATCTATAAACACTTCTTCTGTATTGTTGGGAAGGGATTCCACCCAACACTCCATGCATTCTGCATTATCATATAAAATTTGGCCAACCCGGTCACATCTTGTAAAGTGTACCTCATTAACTATAATGGAAAAAACAAAAAAACAAAAAACAAAAACTTCAGTAAATCCTTCATTGCTACTCCAGGCACTTCAGCTTCACAATCACTCTTAAACTACTTCCAGATGACTTCTGAATAAATGGTTACACTGTTTATGAAACATTACAATAGTCATGGCAAGCATCATTTTGGAATGTCAAAATCAACTACACTGTTTTATAAAGAAAGAAATGGGCTTTTTACCATGCTTTTATTAACATGGAAAACAATTCCTTTAAATGCCTGAAGTATTCCCAGAGTATTAAAGACTGTTCTGCAATATTCTTTAAAAATAACCATCGGCCCTCCTAACTGAATTCATTTTTGAAATCCCATCCAATATTTGGAGAAGATGGGCTGGCTTGATTTGATGGGCTCCATCACTGCCAAAGCAGAATATGGAGAGAACGTGACCTACCTACAAAGGACTAGCAGTCAAACTCAGTTTGGTTCCCATGAGGAGTCTCAGCTGACAGAATTCATGAGCTTGACATTTGGGATTTTAAGAAATCCAAGAAGTGAACTTCACAAAGCAGAGACTAAGCTCCATCTCCAGGTCCTCATTACGAAATCCCTCAGAGTGGAACTGGCCACTCGAGGCACGGACAAAGATGGTAGGTACTTAAGAGCCCCACCCAGAGCAAAGAGAACCTCTCCATTTCTGTCTGGTACATCACACATCACACGGTAGTTACACAATGGACGGATAACCACTTGCAAATGTCCTTTCACCGCATAATCACTCCTGTAAAGGGACACTAATCCTAAGGTCTAAAACTTTATAACTAAATATACTTATATAATATATACATCTATATTTATAAATACATAAATAACAAATGAGAACAAATAGGTGAAGCATCTTTTAAAAGCTTGAGCAAGGAGGTGGGGCTTCAAATACACAGTTCACTCCTTTTTAATTTAAAATTTGAATTATAAAATGAATAATTAGGGAGTTGGGTGGGCAAAATGGGTGAAGAGGGTCAAGAAGTACCAACTTCCATGGGCGCCTGAGTGGCTAAGTCTGTTAAGCATCCGACTTTGGCTCAGGTCATGATCTCACGGTTCGTGGGTTTGAGCCCCGATTTGGGCTCTGTGCTGACAGCTCAGGGCCTGGAGCCTGCTTCAGATTCTGTGTGTGTCTCTCTCTCTCTGCTCCTCCCCTGCTAGTACTCTGTCTCTCGAAAAATGAATAAATGTTAAAAAAATTAAAAAAATAAAAATAAATAAAAATGCTTCAGATTCTGTGTCTCCCTCTTTCTCTGCCCCTCCCCCGCTCATGCTGTCTCTCTCAAAAATAAATAAAAACACTTAAAAAATTTTTAAAAACTTCAATATTCTCACTAAGTTATAAAAAGAAAAGTATCAACTTCCAGTTATAAAATAAATAAGTCATGGGGATTTAAGGTACAGCACACTGACTACAGTTATTAATACTGTTTGCATATTTGAAAGTTGCTGAGAGAGTAAAGCCTTAAAAAGTTCTCATCACAAGAAAAAAATGTGTAATTAATGGTAATGTTAATTAGACATATTATGCTGATCATTTCATAATATACACAAATATCGAATCATTACGTTGTATACCCGAAGCTAGTATGTTATTAGTCAACTATATCTCAATAAAAAAATGAATAACTATTACAAAATAATTAATGTTCACACTTAAATCTTTCTTCCAAAGATAACATTTAGTATTATATATTCCACTGCTATTTTTCATATGCACTTTTAAAACAGTAAAATAAATCGAGCTATTATTTACATAACACTTGCTCTGTTCCATGCACTGTCCTAAGCATTTAACATCCATTCATTCATTCTGTCTTCACCAGAGGGAGGACTGCTGCTATCTGTATCTTATAGACAAAGAAACTGACCAGAGGGAGGTTAAATAACTTGACCCGGTTCACAAGCTTAGGAGTGGCAAATGATCTCTGTTCAATTTTTGCTGTGGGAACATTGTGTTCAGCTAAGTAGTGTGGGAAGAAAAATTTCTCCAAAACTTTATTAAATCCTTAACTGCTATTTCAGTGCTCTTGACAGAAGCAAGGGAGTACACATAACCTGCATGGCTTCTATTTGATTCCTGTTCCCCTTGTTGGGGGAGAGGCTGAGCTAAGATAGAAGACATTCGTGGCGTTGGATCTAATACTCAACAGCTGGGCTGTAGGATACAATCTGTAATATGAATTTAGATTCCTTCAGGGCTTTATCTCTTTGGTGTTCTTAGTATCAAACTATCCCCTTCTTACCTACATGTATTACATAATCCATTAGCCTGGCCATTAAAAACCTATGGTTAACTTGATTTAAATCTGATTTTATTTTTCTTTCACCTGGATTCCTAAAATAATATATAGTTTCCAATTACTTTAAAATGTAATAGTGCCTACTTTTATCGTGAACTTTAAAAAAAGTCTGAAAAGCAAACCATAATGGAGGTTAAAACAGATGGAAAAAAATTTTCCACAATGTCAACTGTTAAACTAGAGATGTGAGCTGGAGCTGACAAGTCCAGAAACATTCTTAAACGTGTTCTAAGAGACTAGGATGATGTTCCATGCCTTCACCCAATTCACGAAGGTCATGTGCAAATGTCCAAGGGGACCCACGCTCAGTTTTCTGCTCGCTTGCAACAATACAGTCTCCTGCATCGTGACCCTAAAGCGCCTTGTATTATCTTTTATGGTTGTGTTACCCACACAGCAACTCCTCTGGCAACAATGTGTAATTACCCCAGCCTTGTTATCTCAGGATAACACTGTAATTAACTTGTGTCACTGTAGCATTCATGGTTATAATAATTGCAGCAAAAAATTCCTATGAAAGTAACATTTTTAGTTCTGGCTTTCAAAAATAACTTCAGCAATTACACTGCTTAAAAAAATCAAGTTTGTTTCCCCGAAAACAACATGATTTCCTCCACACACAAAGCTCACTGAAACTGAGCTATCTGAATGTTCCCTAAGAAACATTAGACTATCTCTTCTGTAAGAGCTTCCAAAGAGAATGGGGAAACAAAAACACAAATAAAACATATTTCTCAAAATATTACTTACAGCTCCTCTAGAAAAGGAAAGTTCTTAAATGCATCTTCTGGTAATTGAGTGATGTTGTTCATACTGATATCCCTGGAAAATATAAAGTTAAGAAGATTTTTAACTAAGTGATGTTAGACTTAACTCAGAAAAATAATTAGCTGCTGACATTCTGTAAAGAAGAAAAGTGAGCACACAAGACAAACATACGGACAGTCATAGTTTGGCTTCCAAACACAAAGTTAAATCTTTTATTATAAATTATGTCCCGTAATTTAGAAATGTACCCAGGTCCTGGATTTTCCTTTCCCCCTTCAAGTGTCCTTGAAAAAAGGAAAAAAAAAAAAAAGAAAAGAAAAGAAAAATGCCTCAAACTACCTACAGTGACTGGGCCAGTTTGATTTCCCAGTGCTCTGGTATTCAAAGTGCTGTACCTGATAAAAATAAACAAATGAATACCCCAGGGCATGATAAAAGATTTGCAGGCAAAGGTGGCTTCTTAAGTCACTGTCAGGGATAATAAAACAGGTCCTAGCTGTATTCCAGGCATTTTTTTCTGCAAAACCTATAAAAGTCCTCCAGGTAATAGCTGTAAGGGGATTTCATTTTTAGCCTACGAACAGATGCAGCCTGGAGACATGTGCTTACATGACAGGTATGCTGTCCATTTACAGTTTTTCCTTAAAGCAGCAGCAGAAAGGAGAGAACTCACTTGATGATATAACTCGACAATTAACTAGGTTCAAACAGTTAAAAAATACTCTATTAACCATTTCCTTCCTCCCTGGCAACGGCCTTCTCAATTGGTTTTCTCTTTCCACACTCTGTTTAGTATGGACACTGTGAAAGACAGGTTAAGGCGGTCTCAGAGGGAGAGTCCCAGCATGCCCTGGGACAGTTGCCTCAAATCAGGTTCCTCTGCCTCTTGTCTGCGGCTGGGCCCTCAGGTCTCTCCTTTCTAAAATTCACCATGAAAAGTCACAAGTGTGACTGCCTCGTCACTGGTTTAGACATAGAGATGTATGAAGGTAGAAGAGATATCAGCTAATAAAACACCAAAATCAGCAAACATTAAGTACACTATGAATTTTACTAACTTGGTCAGGTGAAATTTTCTTTTAAAAGAGATGAGACCTTCAGTACCAAAGTAGGTGAACCTCTTCTCCCTATCTTTTCCACTCACTGAAATTTGGAAATGGAATTTGCACCCCTTTTTATGAGCTCTTCCCAAGGCAAGCTTGGAAACCTTTCTGGTTCTAGAATAACAGCAACAACAGGCATAACACCAGCAATAGCAGTAGCAGCTAAGGTATAGAGAATACTGAAACCGTGGTGAGACCACGCATAAGATCTCCCTTTACAACGGGGAACGCTGGGGCTTCCTGAGGTACAGAATGCCCCAAGGCCACCTAAGAGATGGTGTAACAGAAATGTGCACTCCAGAGTCCACGATTTTAACTGCACACTGAGCCTTCCCAAGTCTCCCCAGTGGTAATCAAGACAGAAGGCAAAACCACGCAAACTGGTGGAGCCGCTCTAGGAAACAGTATGGAGGTCCCTTAGAAAGTTAAAGATGGAACTACCTTATGACCCAGCAATTACTTGCACCACTTGGCATTTAGCCAAAAGATACAAAACTACAGATTCAAAGGGGTACATGCACCCTGATGTTTATAGCAGTATTATTAACAAGAGCCAAACTACAGAAAGAGTCCAAAAGTCCATCGTGGCATATATATATATATACATACACACACATACATACATACATATACACAATGAAATATTACTTGGCCATCAAAAAGAATGAAATCTTACCATTTGCAATGACATGGATGGAGCTAGAGTGCATTACACTAAGCGAAGTAAGTCAGAGAAAGGCAAATATCATATTATTTTACTCATATGTGGAATTTAAGAAACAAAACAGATGAACATATGGGAAGGGAAAAAGAGACAGAGAAAGAAAAGCAGACCATAAGAGACTCTTAATGATAGAGAACAAACTGACTGTTGATGGAGGGAGGTGGGCAGTGGATGGGTTAAATGGGTGATGGGTATTAAGGAGGGCACTTATGATGAGCACTGGGTATTATATGTAAGAGATGAATCACTAAATTCTATTCCTGAAACCAATATTACACTACATGTTAACTAACTAGAATTTAAATAAATAAAAGTTTGAAAAAAAAAAAGATACAAAGAAAAGCAAACTCATGGTCCTACCATGGGTAAAAGTGAAAGAGATACTGTCTCTAAGACCTTGCTACAATCATCAGTGAATCTTGGGAAGAGAACTTTTGCTTGACAATTAAAAAAAAAGAACTATAAATAGCTTTAGAACTTGAGGAACCAAAGTTCATAAAAATTTCTTTGAGCATGAAACTGCTCTAGAGATGAATCTTAGGTCCATAGAGATTCCAAAATTCCACACACATTCCAAAATTTTATCATTGAAAATAACTAAAATTCCATTAAAAATAACTTATGACAAAAACAAAAATATACTTCTCAAGGAATTATTATTATTGTTATTTGAGAGACAGAGAGAAAGAGAGAGAACACGAGCAGGGGACAGGGGCAGAAGGAGAGAATCCCAAGCACGCTCCACACTCAGCACAGGGCCCAATGCAGGACTCAATCCCACGACCCTGGGATCACGACCTAAGCTGAAATCAAGAGTTGGACACTCAACCAACTGAGCCACCAGCTGCCTGAGAGTGAGAAAATCTTAAGCAGTCTCCACGTTCAGCATGCAGGCCAACTAGGGGCTCAAGCCCTTGATCCTGGGATCATGACCTGAGCTGAATCAGGAGTCAGATGCTCGGCCAACTGAGCCACCCAGGCGCCCCTCCCTCAAGGAATTATTTTTAAACACAGGCCCTGATAGTAATTTAGTCAGTGATCATTATCCTTGGACAGGGGAGGGGAAACCCTTTGTTTTTTATAAACACTCAACCAAGATACTAGAGAAATAGCACCAAAATAGGGGGCTTCTGAAGAAGCAGGCTCAACTCCAGGCACTGCCACATAGCCACTGTGTAATCCTGGGTCTCAGTTTACTCATCTGTAAAATGAGAGCAAAGAACCGAATGAGGGGGTCTCCCAGACTGCAACTGTATACTTCTATGATTTACCTTTTCCTGTAATTTTCATGGAGGGGCCCATCCTCCTTGATGAAAATATATGAGGTTCATTTTGTGGAAAATTTACCATAACGCAAAATTTAAAGACTATCAGTTTGTCATTATAAAACCACTGAGTCACTCCCACTGCAAACCCATTTGCTCTTACCCAATGAAATCATTCTTAAGAATACAACAAAACGTTTAGTCACACTGAAAGGCAAAATAATAATCTGAGTAAGCAGTGAGTCTGTTAAAATGTCACATGACTTTCCATCAGCCATTCCAAGATACGGAGAAAGAAGGACAACCACGATTTATTACTTTACGAAAAGAGGCACTCCATGCAGTTTCCCCTAAGCTTGGCATGCCTAAATCAGGTGAACATCACAGTAACAGAAAAACGGATTACTTGCCTCACCATAAAAAGACACATAATTAGAAATTACACCACACTATCCTCAGCATTCCAGTTTTTTAAAACACAGACACCTATACACTTCTCTCATTTTTTCCCCTCAGAGTAACAAGACATGACAGGTAGTTTTGCTGTGAGCTATAAATGCAATTAGTAGGACTCTATATTTACAAACTAATACATTTTAAACACGTGATGAGGTTTTGTTTCAAAGCTCTACATACAGGAGCAACACTGGTTTCCACAATGTTCTGAATTTCCACAAGCTTAAAGAGGTTCCATTTCTTTATAGGTATTTTCCCCTCATATTTTCTGGGCCTTAAACAAAACATTCGAGAATAAGGAAGAAAAAAAAGCAGAAGGGGGAGCCTATAAGATGTTATCTCCAGAGAAGCTCTGGAAACATGTGGTTACAGATTATAAGGTGGGTGGGTACTCATTTAAAATAATGAGGGCTAATGGTGATAAACAACCTACAGACAAGCCTTGGAGAAGATTCCAGACCTGACATCACCACCAAGACAGCTATGGTTTGAAACCATGTTGGGGTGAGAAGTTAACTGTAACGATTTACAAATGGAAGCCCTACACCATAATTAGAGACATCTCAGGCTCACAAGCCATATGAATTATCAAAATGTGTAAGTTAAAAAATTTGTATAGAAAATGTTCAGCTAAAAGGTAAACCTTGAGATCAGTGGTATGACATTTATACGAGCGACACAATCTTATAGCGGTCACCTCTGAAGTTAAACCCAGTGATTTGCCATCCTGGGTCCCTCTGAAGAAAATAAAGCTAACATAGAAAACCAAAAATCATACAAGGTCAGGGCACCACCAACTCACAAATGTCTCTGAGGGCAATTTTGAGAAAGCTGATGGCCGTAACTGGAGTTGGCCTGGCACAGTTGGAAGTGCACAGGCTGGCAGCCACAGACCAAGATCTACTTATGAATTTACTAAGACTAGCCTTGTGATCGCCGGCAAGCTGCTCATCCCTTTGAGCCCCAGCTTCTTCATTTGGGAAAGAAAGAGGGAGTAATAACCAGACCTTGTAGACTGCTCTGAATATCAGAAAATGTCGAGTCACACAGAAGAAGCTTAATAAGTGATAAGGTATCAGCTTACTATCATCCATATTTTTGCTGCTCCCGGAAGCTGGCTGGCTGGCTGAGTCCAGTGTAGTGAAAGCTAGCAGGCCAAGTGGCACATCGCCTTTGGTGGCCTGTTTTCCTCAGAACGAAAACCAGTTTTACACAAGAAAAATATTAAATGGTACAGAAGACCTAGAACCCGGAGTCATTCCAACTATAAAACTAGACCCTAAACTCCAGAACACTAGGAGTCAAAGATTTTTAAACTAGAAGAGCCCTTTGAGGTCAAATACTTCATTTTAAAAGAAAAAAGTTGCGGTGTAGGCATTGAGGTGCTAGTCAAGCACTCGAAAGTAAGAGAGAGAAAGAGAAAGAAAGAAAAAGAAATTAAGAAGGAAGGAAGGAAAGAGAGAGAAAGGAATTAGATTCTTATAGGAAATTTCTAGAAGGACAAGGGAAGACAAGAGTCATTTTCAAAAAGATCCAGATGACTCCACACTGTTTAGTGATAAGCAGTGAACAGAACCGAGAACTTTTAAAGGGGTGTTTGACTATATCTTTTCTATACATATTTGTTCCGTAACAGACTTCTTTATACTTAGTTCTCTCAAAGTACACCAGCTGGAACAGAATATACGTCGGCATATTATGCTGACACAATGCAATACTCTCAAATTTTTACCAAAGAGATCAGAAATACAAAAGCACATTACCTCATTAGGAAAAAAAAAAAAAAAGGCTGACTGCTCAAACACTGGCATTGGCTGGTTTCAAAATTAAAATTTAAAGGGTACAATTGTTTAATTGAAACTGCTAAATCTCCCCAGTGGTTAAACTCTCATCTTTTTTCCCCTCATAAAATTCACTACTTCTAAAGTATCTACAGAGTAAAGAGGAACATCATGTTTCAACAAGGTACCTTTTTAAAATCCCTGTAAAATGCTCCAGAAGCAAGCCTAACCTGTTTGCTGATGGCCAAGCGTGTACCACTGCCTGACTCCATCATTGTGTGCTCTCTGGGTCTGGGCCTCCTGCCACAGAATTATTTAATTTGCAATATACTGTGGTTGACCCAATGTTGACTGAATTTGAATAAGCTCTCCTATTTGTACTAGATAAAAGTGTCCTGCTACTGCCACATTGTTGATGGTATCGCGACTACTACCCAGCAGTCTAAAGTCTCTAAACAACACACAGGTTCTAGAGAACATTGGGTTCTTTCATGTTGTTCTCTAGGAAATGGCTGTATCTTTAAACTCAACAAGCACATGTTGATAATAAATACTATCCCGATGACTTTTCTAGGGTCTTCTGTAATTAGCCGAAACTTTCAGGTCAGTCTCCAATCACAGATGTCTACACTACAAACAAAAACAAAAACAAAAACAAAAAAACACTAGAAATTTGAAAGATGCCTCTCGCAGAACAAATTTGAAGGGAAGATCTCTCTTGTCCACCAACTGCGTCAATGTAACACAGAACCAAATCCTAGTCAAAGCTTATGAACGGCTCATTTCTTTTCCGACAGGATTACACATCTTTAGGCAAGCACTCTCTTTTTCTCTCTCACACTTCTTTTTATAACAAAAGCGATGCGTATGTATTCATTTTTTAAAAACTGAAATACAGAGAAAACCGTTCACAATACCAACACCCGGAAATAACCATGGTTGTATTTCATGGGTGTCCTTACAGATTTTTTTCTACGTATGGTGTGTGTGTGTGTGTGTGTGTGTGTGTGTGTATATATTTTTTACAAATGTGAAATCATAGAGTTCTGAACATGTTTATCTATTGACAGCTAAGATTCTTCATTTACAAAATAAAAATTTCTCTGAAAATATATTTTAATAAAAGTAAAAATACAGTAAAACCTTGACTGCAAGCAACTTGTTCTGCAAGATGAGCAAACATTTCTAATAAATTTTAACTTGATAAATAAGCTACGTCTTGCAATATGAGTAGTACGTTACATCCAACGTCACCTGATCACAACTGAGCCAGTAGTTCTTAAAATTTGCTTTGATATAGGAGTGCTTGGGATTACAAGCATGTTTCCAGAACATATTATGCTTACAAACCAAGGTTTTACTGTATTACCATCTAATATTATCTCAATGCTATTTTTGGCAGGCTGTACATCATGGGATGAGAAACTCTTTGTTAGTGAACGCCACTATGCCAAAAGGAAAATTAATTAGGGATTTTCCTGTAAAAGGAGATACTGTGTCACACATTTAACATGAGCTACTTATGTGCAAAGCAACGTGCTAGGATGGTGAGGCTTTTGTATCAAAAGATACGCTCACGGTTCTTTTTTGCTTTCTTTTTTTAAATTAAAATCCATCACTCTATTCTCCACTTATGATCACTATATGTTGTTGTGACAGCCAATTAAACTTTTAAAAAATGCATTATTGCATTTGAAAGCGATCAGAGCAGCTATGTATATTTGAAGATACTGCTCTTTATATCAGAAACGAGGCCAAACTAGTTGATATACCACTTCACTCAGATTTTGCTCCAGAGATATTTTTCCTGACCTTCCACGTTTTTTGGCACTGCTAGAATCAATCCAACCAGATGTCACAACAGACACCCCTCTAATACCATGTGCAACATTTCTACTACAGTTTTAGGCAGGAGAAATCGGCTCCATGTTATCTAGCACCTTCCTTTGTGTTTCAAACACAAAGACTCTGTTTTCTGGTGCAAAGAATACAAAAACCTGCTTCCCTGAAGCCTTGTAATCCTTAAGAAGGTATCTGCTACACCCTCCATACTGACGCTTAAAAATAAATTTTAATTACTGCGGAGAAAAGTTATCACCTTGTAAAGTCATTATCTATTTAAAGCACTTGAATATCCTAGTATATAATCTTCCTAACAATACAGAAAGGCTGGAGAAAATGTCCACTTAAAATCTTAAAAAAATGAAAACTTTTTGCAATAAGAGATATAGAGAAGAATGTTTAATTCATTTTATGATCACCTACTCTACTGGATTAAAACCTCTACTTCAGGCCCTTTTAGAATTTTCCTATTAAAGACTTTCAAAAGTATATTTCCATTGCTGAAAAATAAAAAGACATGAAACAGACTAGAAGAGAGTATTTGCAAAACACAGAAGATCAAGGAATTGTACCTACAATATAGAAAAAAAAAAAATCTCAAAATTCAGTAAGAAAATAAGCCAGATTTTTTATGTGGACAAAAAGATTTAAATGGACACTTCACCAAAGATTACACAAATGGCAGAAAGCACATAAAAAGATGTTCAACATTAGCCAGCGGGGAAATGCAAGGTAAATCACAAGATACCACACCACACGATTATCAGGATGGCTAAAGTAGGAAAGAAAGATAGCTGAAAATACCAAGTGCTGACGAGGATATGGAGCAACAGGAACTCTCCTATACCACTAGTAGGGATGCAAAATGGTACCACCACTTTGGAAGACAGTTTGGAAGATTCTTTTTTTTTTTTAAGTTTATTCATTTATTTTGAGAAAAAGAGAAAGAGCATGCAAGTAGGGGAGGGGGCAGAGAGAGAGAGAGGAGAAAGAGAATCCCAACCAGGCTCCATGCTCTCAGCTGGGAGCCCAACATGGTACTTGAACTCATGAACTGTGAGATTATGATCTGAGCCAAAATCAAGAGTCGGTTACTTAATTGACTGAGCCACCCAGGTGCCCCTGGCAGATTCTTATAAACGTGTGCTTATGACCATGACTTGGCAACGCTAGGTATATAAATAAGTGTCAAAAACAAGAACAACCCAAATACCCGCCACCTCGTTAATGGGTAAAGAAACTCTAATGTATCTATACAATAGAATAATACCAGGCAACAAAAAGGAGACTACCGATACAAGCAGGAGCATGGATGAATCTCAAATACCTTATGCAAAGTCCAAGCCCGACTCAAAAGACTACACACTGTATTCCATTTATTTTTTTTTCATGTTATTTATTTTTGAGAGACACAGAGATGGAGTACGAGCGAGGGAGGGGCAGAGAGAGAGAAGGAGACAGAATCCGAAGCAGGTTCCAGGCTCTAAGCTGTCAGGACAGAGTCAGAATGGGGGCTTGAACCCACAAACTCTGAGATCATGATCTCAGCTGAAGTCAGACGCTTAAACAGACTGAGCCACCCCAGGCGCCCCTGTATTCCATTTATACAGCATACCAGAAACGGCAAACTTTTAGAGACAGAAAACTGATCAATGGTGGCCAACAGCTGGGGGACGGAGTGGGAGACCAGATGGATACAAAAGGGCACAGGAGAACTTTTTGCCGTGATGCAAATACTCTATAGTTTGATTTTGATGGTGGTTATATGATTGTATTTATCAAAACTCTTAGAACTGTACACTAAAAAGTGAGTTCTACTATATGAAAATAAAACCTCAACAGCCATACTTGGCTTTTGTAATAATTTTTTTAACGTTTATTTATTTTTGAGAGACACAGAGACAGAATATGAGCAGAGGAAGGGCAGAGAGAGAGAGGGAGACACAGAATCCGAAGCAGGCTGCAGGCTCCGAGCCGTCAGGACAGAGCCCGACGCGGGGCTCGAACTTAGACTGCGAGATCATGATCTGAGCTGAAGTCGGCAGCTCAACCGACTGAGCCACCCAGGCGCCCCTCTTTTTTTTTTTTTAATAATTTTTTTTATGTACTTGGCTTTTATAAGTAAGAGCATATATATTACCTCCTCGCATTTCCCCCACAGGAAAAAATAATCCTATGGCAAAGAGGTCCTCTTTCCCAGCTTTACCCAAAACCAAATGATGTTGTTGATGTTGTTACACACAGCACTGGCTTCAGAGTCAGGAAACACGCAGTGCTGTTTTGTTGCTTTTTTATCTGTTTTGTTTTTCCAGCCTCTGCTACCCACTTGCAGCAGGACATCAGACCAAGCCTCTTCGCTCTCTCTTTACTAAACCTATTAGGTTGGTGCCTGTGTGTTGGGCACTGGGAACATAAAAACAAGTAATATAGTGTTTACTCGAAGAGCGTTCTGAGACAGTAGAAAGCAGTAATAAACGATAAGTAAATATTGTGATGTGTGCGGCACAGCCAGGGAAGATGATCAACCAAACTTGGAACTGGAGAAAGGCTTCTAAAAGCAAGGCTGTTGTGCCAAGGTATAAAGGACAGATATTACTTTATAGAGAGCTGCTATTTCAATCTGTGCTCTCACTCATGAGGTTGGCACTGTTTCTCAGCAGAGACGCAATTGGCATGTTGAGCAGGATAATTCTTCATTATTCAAGACAACCTTGCTCACTATAGGGCACTTGGCACCCCTGTTCCCCCTGGCGCACTAATTAGTGCAACTAAAAATATTGCCCAAACACTTCCAACCTTCCCATAGCAAGCTGGTAGTGCAGAGAAGGAGATGAAATGTAGTTAGCAGGTGGCGAACGGCATTTAAAAACATGGGTAATAAATACCTAATGTCAGATTAAGTATATCACACAGAAAAAGAACCAGTACTGTTTCGTGATTATTTAGATTTTGCATATATACTGTTTCATGACGTAAAATGTAGTCCTCACTGGACTCGTGGGGGGAAAAAATGTGAAAGACTCTGAACTAGATAACTTGTTTGTTGGGGTAGGGGTACCTTCCAGGCACAGGGACTGTCACTTGTGAAAGCAGGGTCTAATGAGATAAAACCTGAGTGGTCCAAGAGACAAAATTACCCAGGAACTGGAACGTAACAAGCAATATGGCTACAGGTGGCGAGAGAAGCTACCAAGATCGGCAGGAAGTAACATCCCAAAAAGCCTTGGTGTGACCTCCAAAAATCGGAGCTGCCAAAGGAAGTTAAGCAGGTCAAGTCTGCTGCAGAAAGATCGTTCTGGCAGCCGTATATGACAATGGCGGGAAAGGAGGGAAAGAAGAAATCCAGCCCTTCTGGAACACAGCTTCCCTGACTATAAAATATTTTGTGCTTGCTAGTTCTCAGGTCTCGTCCAAATCTATCATTATGACTCCTATTTGGCATTCCTGATTCTGCACATTCCATGCATAATCAGTAGAAAATAAGCAACTCTTAGATTCATGTTTCTCCTATATTCGCAGGCACATGTGCTTGTGTTAGCAAGTGTGTGAATGAGCATAGACTTTTAAAACATACCCCCTTCAGAATTACAAGGGTTCTGCAATTAAGAAAGACGCATGACTTCATTTCCAAAGGTAATATTTTATGCTGTAATTGTTTATGCTCTCAATGAAGCAATACGGCCGAGGAGACATTTAAGGGTGTGTTCCTCAAGGAGATGCTAACCCAACGAGTTAGAAAAGGGAGAGAACAAAACACTGGTGTGAAAATACCATACCACCACGAAAGGCAGGTGTGGTTCGAATTATACATCCTTAAAGGGATAACTTTAAAAAATAAAATTAGTTAGGCTAATTCAGTATTTTCTAATATTGAAACAAGTTCCACTTGTTGTTGGAAATTTTTTTGTTTTTGTCTTTTTAAACGGAGCCTAGTTTTCAAGTGTGGGACGTGCTCTAAAGGGAAAAATATAAATGCTTGAAATCTAGAGTAATGTTTACCAAATGGCAAAGAAAAAATGAATTCCCAAGAGAAAAAGAGCATTACTTTCCTTTCTACAGTTTGATCAAGTACCCTAGCATCTGGCGTCCCATGGAACAGACAAGGGTTAAACTCTAATATTCCTTGTTTTCTTGCTACTTAACGGGTGTTCTCAGGCATTCTTTGGGTGTCAACAGCTGTTCTGGTAACCCTAACGATGACAAAACAGTGCTCATTACCAGCCAAGACACACAGACAGAATGGTATTTCAATAGTCCATTTAACATCAACAAGAAGTATTGTACGGATTGTCAGCTGGGCAGATTGGAAACACTCAATTACTTCATCCTAGCAGACAAAATGCACTATTCATAAAGAAATCAATCCAACAGCATTTACTATGGTAAATATTCTAATTAACTAAACGGTTTATGTTTTATTATGGCTACGCTTATTAACACGACTGATAGGAAAACATTACTTCATGATCCTTGCCTTCAAACACGCACACCCACGAAAACTTCTGTTTAGACGCGGATTTTTTAAACTTCAACTCACAACCAATTAATGGGTTGTGAAATCATTTTAATGGGTCGTTGCCAACTTCTTTTTTAAAGTTAAATAGGAAAGAATAGACTAAAATAGAAAAAATCGAATACCTCAAATGTAGTTAGGTACTGTTTCAGGAAATTCTGGTTCAGTGTATGTGTGTTTCTGTTTTACTGACTGCAAAGGCTCAAGTTTATATATACTGTCCGTGAAATATACTAAGAACCACAAATTCAAGGGTTTGGCTATTAAAACCAAATATTTCTTATTCTTCCACCTGAATGGAGTCGCAGCCTCAGCCGCTTTCCCAGCACAAGTTTGGCTCAAGGCATTCAGTAACCTTGAAATTCTTCCTTCATCTCTAAACTTCCCTCTTAGAATGGCTTTGCTGTACCCCATAGATTTTGGACCACTGTCTTTCATTTTCCTTGGTCTCAAGGTATTTTTTTAAATTTCCTATTTGATAACTTTATTGACCAATTAGTTGTTCAGCAGCATGTTGTTCAGTCTCTGTGTGTGTCTCTTACAGTTTTCTTCTTGTAATTGATTTCTTGTTTCATTCTGTTGTGGTGGGAAAAGATGCTTGAAATGATTTCAAGCTTCTTAAATTTACTAAGACTTGTTTTGTGGCCTAACACGTGATCTACCCTGGAAAACGTTTCATGTGCATTTAAGAAGAATGTCTATTGTTTTTGAATGGAATGGTCTGTGTATATTAAGTCTAATAACTATGTTAAGGAAAACGTTTCCTTATTAATTTTGTCTGGATGATTTATCCATTGATGTAAATGGGTGTTAAAGCCTATTATTGTACTACTGTCAATTTCTCCCTTTGTCTCTATTAATATTGCTTTATATATATATTGGGTGTATATTCACAAGTGTTATCCAATGCCCTTCTTTGTCTCTTGTTATAGACTTTGTTTTAAAGTCTATTTTGAGGGGTGCCTGGGTGGCTCACTCGGTTAAGGGTCTGACTACGGCTCAGGTCATGATCTCATGGTTCGTGAGTTCGAGCCCCTCGTCGAGCTCTGTGCTGACTGCTTGGAGCCTGGAGCCTGGAGCCTGCTTCAGATTCTGTGTCTCCCTCTCTCTCTCAATTCCTCCCCAGTTTGCACTCTGTCTCTGTCTCTCTCTCTCAAAAATAAATAAAGATTAAAAAATTTAAAAATAAATAAATAAATAAATAAAAATAAAGTCTATTTTGTCTGATACAAGTATTGCTACTCTGGCTTTATTTTTGTTTCCAGTTGCATGAAATATCTTTTTCTATACCTTCACTTTCAGTCTGTGTGTGTCTTTAGATCTCAGGTGAGTCTCTGGTAGACAGCATATAGATGGGTCTTTTTTTTTTTTTTGGTTTATCCACTCAGCCACCCTGTGTCTTTTGATTAAAGCATTTACTCCACTTGTAATAGAAGAGAAAAAAAGAAAAGAAAAAGAAAAGAGAAAGAAAAGAGAAAAGGAAAGGAAAGGAAAGGAAAGAAAAGAAAAGGGTGCCTGGCCGGGTCAGTTGGAAGAACATGCAACTCTTGATACTGGGGCCATGAGTTTGTTGGGTGTAGAGATTACTTAAAAAACAAACTTAAAAAGAGGCATTTAGTCCACTTACACTTAATTAATGATAGGGGTGTGTATGTGCATGTATTTGTTGTTGTTTATTGGTTTTGGAGTCATTTTACATCTTTTTATTTTGCATATCCCTTAATGACTTATTGTAATTATAGTTGATTTTACTATTTTGTCTTTTAAACTTCATACTAGCTTTAGAAGTGGTTGATCCACTACTTTTACTATATTTGCTTTACCAAGGAGATATTTTTCTTTCATATATTTTATTCTATTTATAGTCTTTTCTTTTCCACTTAAAAAAGTCCTTTCAGTATTTCTTGTAAAGTTGAGTTGATGGTGATGAACTCCTTTAGCTTTGTCTGGGAAACTTTTTATCTTCTCTTCAACTCTGAATAACTTTGCCAGGTTCTTCGCTCTAAGTTTTTTCCTTTCAGCACTTTGAATGTATCATGCCACTCCCTTCTGGCCTGTAAAGTTTCTGCCGAAAAACTGGCTGACAGTCTATGGAAGTTCCCTTGTATGTAATTGATTGCTTTTCTCCTGATGCTTTCAAAGTTCTGTATCTTTAACTTTTTTACATTTTCATTATAATGTATTTTGGTGTAGATCTCTTTGGGTTCATCTCACTTGGGACCCTGTGCTTCCTGGATTCTGAGGACTATTTCCTTCCCCAGGTTAGGTGAAGTTTTCTCCAAATAAGTTTTCTCTCCCTTTCTCTCTCTCTCTTCTCCTTCTGGGCCCCTATAATGTGAATCTTAGTACACTTCATATTGTCCCAGAAGTCCCTTAAACTATCCTCACTTCTAAAAATTATTTCTTTTTGAAGTTCAGTTTGAGCGATTTCCACTACCCTGACTTCCAGATCATTAATCCATGCTTCCGTATCATCTAACCAACTATTTATTCCCTCAAGTGTATTTTTCATTTCTGTTATTGTATTCTTCAGCTTTGATTGGCACTTTGTTTTAAAGTTTATTTATTTTGAGAGAGAGAAAGAGAGAGAGAGAGCAAGTGGGGGAAAAGCAGAGAGAGAGGGAGACAGAATCCCAAGCAGGTTCTGCACTGTCAGCATAAGCCCAATGCAGGGATCGAACTCACGAAACTGTGAGATCACGACTTGAGCTAAAACCAAGACTCAGACCTTTAACTGACTGAGTCACCAGGGTGCCCCTCCGATTGGCACTTTCTTATATTGTTTACCTCTTTCTTAAAGTTCTGTGTTCATCCATTCTCCTATGAGGGTTTCTAGAAGTATATGACAAATCACTGTTTGTACATCCAATCATCATCCTGGGTGAGAAAAGCTCCAAATTCTAAGCTATTGAGGCACTGACATTATTATATTAAGAGGAAAAATCTTAACCATAAGGTCAAGGCCTGAACTCAGAGACAGGCTTTCTGAGATTTCACTAACCCTTTAACGCAGGCTTTGTGGAGCAACTGCTTCCCTTCAGGTTATGAGACACCCAATACCCCTTCTAAACACACACACCACACACTCTCCCTTCTTCTCTCTGATGGTCATTTTTAAAAAGGCTTATAAAACATATTCTATCCTTAAAGGAATGACTCAAAATTGTAACCAAGATGACTCAATCATTTCTGTTGACTATATGACAACAGACATTGATAATGATGGTTTATAAAAAATCATTCAAGATATTCCCTTGGGAATGACTGCACAACTCATTAAAGTCACAAATGATTTATTCAGTATAGAAGAAGCTAAGCAATCAAATCTGAGACAGTCCTGAATCTTTAGAAGCAAAGATTCTCAAATTTGTTTTTTTGTTGTTGTTTTTGTTTGGTTTTGGTTTTTGAGAGAGAGCATATGCACACGCGAGCAGGGGAAAGGGAGAAAGAGACCCTTAAGCAGGCTCTGTGCTGGGCAATCTCACAACTGTGAGATCATGACCTGAGCCAAAATCAAGAGTTGGATGCTTAACCAACTGAGCCACCCAAGCACCGCTCAAATTTGGTTTTGTAATACTCCCGGACAACTCCATTTGTAGCAAGTCTTTAAGTTCTAAAAGCCCCAGAAATAAAAACTTTAATTCCTTTTAATTTTTGCAATCAAAATGGATCATATGGTCCTTTGTTTCTTACTTTGGACAGAAAACAATGGGCTACCCTGAAATTTGATTATTAACAAAAGAGACACAAAATACTCTCTAGGAACTCCAAAATGCATTCGGAGTTATTACTTTAGGATGTTTAACTAAGAAAATCTCTCGATTCTGCACTTGGAAATGTTTATTAGAGCATTTTTGCTATTAATTGGTAAGGAAGGAAAAAAGAATATCTTAGAAAATAAACTCCTATAAGGAAGAGAATATTTAATACCTTAACTCCAGTGAAACCAGATACACGCTTATGACTTACATACACACACACACACACACACATTCTCTCTCCACAAAGAGTTTAACCTATCATTAAAGATTGTAAGATTGGAAGGTTAGTTCAGATACCATTAAGCAGGATGCCAATAAACTCCAGCCTGCCTGGGACAATCCCAGTTTATATCTATTATCTCAGCATAATTATTAATGGTGCTCCTTTTCCCTCTCAGTCATTGGGATGATAAGCTAAATGATCATTCCCATTAATAGCAATAGGTATGACTGAATAATGGTGGATTAGTTGCTCTGGGAAAAAGTAGAAATCTTGGTTTGGATTGCCTTGGGAAGGTTGAAATAAAAGGCTGTAATTCCTCATCTGTATAATACTATATGGATAATAATAATATGAAAAACAGCTTATCAAATATCTGTAGCGTTTGCAAAGATCACTTGGATCAACTTCCTGCTCCTCCAGTCAGACCGTATGCTCCATTAGGGCGGGGTGTGCGTTTTGTTCACCACTGTGTTCCAAGCCTGTGGCATACAGTGTGGCCACAGTTGAGTGAATGGCATGCCAGACACTGTATTAAATGCTTTAATGGTCATGGTAGCAAGTACGTATTTAACATTTCCAAAAAAACAAATTTAAAAGAAGGCTTAATTTTCCAGTCATCTAAAGGAAGTCAATGGCCTGGTTGCAGGAAGAAAGAAAGGGCGCAAAGAATATACTCTTTTTTACAAATTTTTATAACTTTCCCGTTTCTGGAACAGTCAGGAACACAACGTTTCTTATGGACAGCAAAGAGTGTTAATGACAGATTTCCTCTCAAAGTCTATTGCTAGACCCAAATAATAACCCTACATGCAAACACATTTGGGGAAAACCGAGAGAGAGAGAGAGAGAGAGAGAGAGAGAGAGAGAGAGCGCGCGAGAGAAAGAGAGAGAGCGAGCGAGCAAAGCATTCATTTAAATATAAGTTCCTGGATTTAAAAATAGCTTGGGAGGAATGATGTAAATTTGGATTTCAGTAAAACTAATTTTTCTTCCTCAAAATTTTAAAATACAGGCTTTGTCCTAAATATAGCATGTCACAGAACCACTGAACTAGAAAGCATAGTGGTTAAATGCTTCTCCCAGAAGCCAAACCAAATGCCTGGAGTTTGAATACAGCTCTGCTCACTCATCAGCTATATAACCCAGCACAACTCCCTTAATCTCTCTGTGCCTCAGTTTCCTCAAGCGAACCTGGCATAACACTTCTGACTTCAGAACATCGTCGTGAGGATCAGATGATGTGACTTCCAGCCAGTGCCCAGCCTGGCACCTAGCCCGTAGCCACAACTCAAAGTCTGCACTTACTGTTTTTTACTGTTACCATTGCCTGATCACCATCTAATCTCACCGTTCATTGTAATAATGAGGCAACTGAGGCCCGGGGGGCGGAGGGGGTTAAATAATTAATTAATTAAAGAACCAAGGTCAGAATCAAAAAGATAAATCCCAGCCCGGGAATCTTTCTACTATCTTAAGCCGGAGCAAGTGGCAGTGATGTTTTCAGCGATACGCTTTGGAACTTGGGAAAACAGCTTCCCCAGGAGTCGTGTGTTAAATGGTGTTTAGATTCTGAGGTTAACGGCTAAGCTTGGCAGAGCCCCTCACTGTGTTCAACTACTGAACAAATGTTACAACGAAAATATGGAAACAAATAAACCAACACTGCCTGCACTTAACCAAGTAAACAGAGGAGAAGTCTCTTACTTGTTAAGAATACTGATCCTTGAAGCAGTAAGTTTAAAATGAAGCAGAATTACTGAAGTGGGACTCTGGATACCTTTGTTAGATGTGGATGCTTTGATGCTGATATGTCAATTGTACATAAAGAACTTATACCTTTTGTGGTTGTTGTTTGACAAATCTTTATTGGCATGATGAGTAAAGTGTTCCTTCTGATCTTAAAAAAAAAAAAAAAAAAAAGACAGTTGAATGCAAGCCAGGTAAAAAGGCAGAGAAAGAGAAGGGCCTCCAAGGCTAGAGGAACGGCCTGCGTGAAGGGTGGCTTCTAGAAGACAGAACCAGTCAGGAAACTGCAAGCAGACTGGCCTGGCTGGGATGTGGAGTTCAGGGTCAGGGGCAAATCTTGAATGACAACATAGGCTCAGATTGCGGAGGACGCTGATTGCCCCATAACAGTTTGAGGACAGAAACAAGAAGCTACGGAAGGCTATTTTTTTAAAGGAACATAAAGAAGGCTGATTTACAAAGAAATTCTGGTGGACGGGCACAATTTTTCCATTCCCTGTACCTTTATTGAAATTCTGGGTCGGCACTCTGCCACCGGCCTCCATGGAGCGATGCTGGGAGCAGCAGCCCTATGAAACTGATTGCCATGGGTGTTCGAAGAATGAGATGAGGTTATGATTTGTGGAGCTACACAGTCTTCCCTTTACCAGAGCCCTTGGGGAAAGTTCTCTCTGACCTCGGTTCCAAGAACAGCTGTGTTTCTCCTGCAGAATGTATCCTTTTTATCTGAAGGACAATATGGAGTCACTCTCCCTTCCAGGAGCGGGTACTAAGATTCGCCAAACTAAAATTGTAACCCTCTTCCCCAAATGTATACATTAGGTAGGTAGCTTCAGTAATTCCTGCCTGCAAGTGATCTTTTCTTGTCCTCATTTAAGTTTGGGGTTCACCTCTTCTGTAGTTTGTGTTACACATTTTTGTAAGCGATCTTAAATTCTTTTTTGGAATGCGGTGGAGTACGCTAGCCTTTTGTGAGCACTCTGTGTGCCTAGCATAAGCTGACAAAGGTACAAACGCATTTGGTGGTGGTCTGAAAGGGTGACTGCAGAGACAAGAAGGTTGAGGTGAAGAGCACCTGTGAAGCACAATGAGCTCTGGAAACCGAAACGGCAGCATAAAGGGCAGAGAGGAAAAGACCGACAAGAGCCCTCTCCGAGGCGGAACCAGCAGAGCTTCGCGATTAGAGGCTGAGAAAAAAGGTAAAGGTGAACCTTAGAGATGGCCCCGTGGTGCTTTGTCCACAGAGCTGGGACTGTGACGCCGCCTCGAGCCGGGGACATAACAGGAGGGAAACGTGCATTGGGTCTCTTAGGTTGCGTGGCACTGATGCAGCAGGTGGTTGTAAATTCAAGCCCAGAGCCGAGACCATGCCAGGGATGGGGGAAGGTGTGCGAGTTGGCAACACGGAGAATTAAGACTGCAGCAGCAAATGGCATCGCCCAAAGAAGATGCGCAGGACAATAAAGAAAATGCCTGAGAAAAAGAATTAGAAATAAGTCCGTGTGAGAGACAAATAAGAAGGGAATGATCAGGCAGGTCAGGGAGGAATCTGAAGGAGAAGCTTCAAGGAGGTGAAGTACTACTCCGTCAATGGCTGCCTGGTAATCGGTACCTATATTAGCCACGGGATTTGGTAATTAGATCATTTGTCAATAGGTTTATCACAGCATGAATCTCATGAATATTAACCAGAACTTGATTTTTTTTTCCCTCTTATTTTGGCTCTGGGAATAGAACAAAGAAAGGGAGAGAATTTCCTGAGGTAACTGGGCAGGATTTAAAAGAGAAGGAAGAGTAACACAAGGTTTAAAGAGGATATGTGTAAACATGTGAGGAAGAGCCTGCCTGAGGTGGAAACGCCTGCGCTGAGATCCTGAGGGGCAGGGAAAGGGGGACCCACACCAGCCTCTTCCTCCTGTAGGGGTGGCAGGGGCAGGAGAGTGGCTCCACCTTCAGTGAGCAGCTGAGGCTTCCAGCTGAGCACACCACCTCCTGTGGTGTCCACAGGACCCCAGATGTCTGTGAGCACCTGGCATCCGCCCCTCCATTCTCTTCATCCAGGAGCGTTTATTCTGGGCTCACTCTCACTTTGCATGTATTCCTTCCACTCCTACATCACAACTATCTATTTTGTTCCTAATGTGTTTTCCCAGCTCTTGCTCAGCTACGGTAATTAATTCAAATACACCATCACTTAAGTGCCAATCAAAGCTCCATCGAGATCTAAGAAGAACAATAGTGTGCTTATATGCACAGTCTATTAATTTAAATTACCAGTTGAGTCACTACATGCCAACAATTAAACAATGACACACACACACAGATTATACTCCACATTAATTTAGCTAAACCAGAGCTCTCAGAGAACGAGTTGTCCTGGACAGCCAAGTTTTCCAGATAGTTGAGGGCTCATCTTCAGGGGAACGAAGGTACAGGCAATCAAGTAACTCTTGATACAGCTATTTCCGCCCCCCACCCCCCAAAAAAAGCTCTTTGCACTTCTCTGCTTTCTAAAACAGCACACATAAAATATAACATAACTGTTTCCTGGGCCTTCACGAGAAGCATCCAAGGCTGTGATAAACGCCAAAACAACAGCTCCATCCTTTCTCCCCTACCCTAATCCCTAAAGCAAGCCACCACCCTCTCTCCAAGAGCCACCACAGTAGCCTCCGAGGTGGTCTCCCTACTTCCATGACTGTCCCTCTCCAATTCAACCTGCACTTAGCACCCACAGCAATCTTTCCAAAATATGGACAGTCCATGCCACTCCTCTCCTTAGGACTCCATTTGCTCCATACATGTTGGCCGTAGAACGTGGTGTCCATATCCTACTGGTTATTGGTCTCAGGTCTTGGGCAAATTCTTGGTCATGGTAGTTCAGGATCCAAGTCCTGGTCTATTATAGCAAAGCACTGACACTCCCTCATGGGTAAAGAGTATAAAAGGCATTCCATATATCAGGAGTGCCAATCTTACTTAATCTTTGCAGTCTCCTAAAGACCCCTTCCCACAGAGCCTTTTCCACCTAAACACACTCCCTCCATAATCTCCATCTTTGACCTTGCTTTCAAAAATGCTCAGAAGCAGAACAAGGACAGTTAAGCCTTAAACAACACTGGGTGAGGGGTGACGACCCCACCTACTCCCCGCACAAAAAATCCGAGTAAAACTTTTGACTCCCCACTTAATGACTAATATTAGCCTACTGTTGATCAGAAGCCTTACCAATAACATAAACATAACCCATATTTTATACATTATATTATATACTGTATTCTTACAATAAACTAGAGAAAAGAGAACATTAAGAAAATCATAAGAGAGAGAAAATACATTTTCATGAATACATACCCAGTGTTGTTCAAGAGTCGACTGTATTTGTTTAAAAAGTTGGAAGTTTCCTGGAAGACGCCTGCAGTTGAATGCAACTGTACAGGCGGGAAAGCGACAGGAGGGGGAGTGTGCAGAAATGGCCAACCTGCTCTAGAAAGAAGCGTCCATCCCAGACAAGGCCCAATGGCAAATACGAGGCAGCCGTTTCTGCTATCTGAGTGATGTAAGCAGAGGAAAATGAACAAAAACAGAAACCATGGAGGAGCATTTTACATGAAACAAAGGAGTTTTAGATACACACAGAGCTTACACACAGCAGTAAATACCTCAGACATCTAAGAGTATCATACGGTATGGTATGGACAAGCCAATTCCCTTGCTCAAGAACCTGCAGGGGCTCCCCACTGTTCCCTTCCCCCCTCCAAGTTGAGATACTCTCTTAGTTACCATCACCTTCACTTTCTTTTTCTTCTTATGCTTTTTTTACTCTCGTATGCTTTTTTTCCTCTCTTCTGCTCTAGCTAGGTCTGACTCCCTCAGACCACCTGTGACCCATCCCCTCTCCACCACCATAACCCATTTTTTTCCCACTTCTGTTCAACTAGATCAGTGCCACTCAACATGTGGGGCCTGTGTGTAAATTGTTAACATGCCACAATGAGACCAGACTGAAAGTTCATATCCTAGCAACTTGGTAAAATCATTTTATGTCTAAAATCAAATAATAAAAGCTCTGGGTTGGTATTTTTCTACTGTATTTTTTTCCATTTTATGAAAAGTTCATCTTTATTATGTTTTACAAAAGTATCAAACCACACTAGATCAGAAATTAAACTGGCCCATCACCACAGGTATTTTAGAAAACACTGCCCTACACCCTTCACGTGAGACATCCTTCTACTGTTTTCTCCCAAAACTGAATACAATTTTTTTCAAAGTCTCTACAAAATATCCTTCCTGAGGGGCGCCTGGGTAACTCAGTAGGTTGAGCGTCTGACTCCTGACTTAGAGCAATCTGACTCTTGATTTAGACTCAGGTCATGATCCTGGGGTCATGGACTCAGGCTCCACGCTGAGCAGGGAGCCTATTTAGGCTTCTTTCTCTGTTTCTCTTTGCCCCTCTCCTCTGCTTGCATGCTCTCTCCCTAAAATAAAAATTAAAAAAACAAACAAACAAACAAAAAAAAACAACTCCTTCCTGAACAATAGCACCCAATGTGGACTTTCTTCCCAAAATGTGTACCTATCATCACTTCGGCTGCTGATTTTTTTAAGAATGAAACAGAATGGCAGAACAAATCATTTGCTCTGTTCCTGTGCAAATTCCTTGTGCCAAAGAGCACAGTTTTATTTGCTTTACACTGCTCTCCACCCACTGCACAACACAGAAGCAGCACAGTGCAATGGTTCAACTTCTGGACTAAAACCAAACTTCAAAATGAGGTCCAATTCCCCAGAGGCCTGGCCAAACTCTGTCCATGTGGCCTGAGATAAGTCCCTTGACTCTTCTGAGCTTCCAGTTTCTCTTCTAGGATATGAGGTTGACATGGTATGCAAAGTCTTCCCAATTCTAAAATTAAATGAGGTCTGTCTGTTCTTAGAAAGGCTCTCTGGCTCCTCACGGGCAAATAGGAGAGCCTCTGCCCTGCCACAGGTCTGGGGAACCAAGAAGAATTTTTAAAACTATAGAGCCCTCTGCGAACTTGAAGTGTTATTACTACTATTCTGCACATACTAGGTGCCCATGCAGAAGGCTTGGCAGGCACATAGAAAATTCACATAGTCTGCCTCAAAAACTGAAGGCTGGGAAAAAAAGGGGCATCAAAACACTGACTAGGGGAGCCACTAAAAATACGGGAGATCTGCTCTGGAGAAGAGGAAGATTGAAGGAAGGAACCGAAGCTCTCATGTAAATAGAGAAGACACATCTCTGTTGCTACAGATGAGAGAATTAGACACAGTGAACAGACGTGATGGATGGGAAAGGAAGAAGAAAGAAAATTAACAGTTCCTAAGACTCTCACCCGTGCTCACTGTTTATATCTGTGTCCCTTTTTAATATTTAGAAGTCTGGCCTTCCATACCCAAAGTAAAATAATATTTGGAGAAGCCTGTGGTCTTTCCACTATACTGAACTGGGAGGCAGAGTATATTACAAAATAGAACAGAAAAGAGCACTGTCAATGCCTTAGAGCTGTTGAGAGAAGCCACTACGTTGTCACTCGAAACACTTAGGCAGAGGCTAGAAGACCTCTGTCAAGGACCCGAGACAAGATTCCTACCATGGATGATTCTCTCAGAATTCTGGTACCATAAATCAACAGAGCACCCATCCCCCCAGCCCCGAATCCCACACAACCAGGGAAACCAGTGCAGGGCTAACAACTCTTTATTTTGACGAGTGGAACATTTACAATCGTCGTCCATCAACCTATTTTAAAAGCAGGCAGGAGGAATTTAATGCCAAAATAAGCCAAAAGGGCATCATCTTAGAATAAAAGATGGGCCTTTAGGTGTCTAAAAGAAGTCGTCCTTAAAAATCATGACACTGCCCCTCATTTTCATATTTCACCTGCAATTCATCACATGGGCAAGGTGAGAAGCAACATCCTTCCATCAGGTGGCTTTTCTGACTAAAGATTTTAAAACTGACATTATGGTGCTCCAACTGGATACAAACTCTTTTAGTTTCTCTTAAACCATCATTCTATAACAGAATTATCCCTTCTAGATAACATTTGATGAAGTGCCTCTTCCTCTAATCAACACTACCCTCAATAACAAAAAGAGCCGGCATTCAGAGCTAGGGACGGTAGCAAATGATTCACATACTTTATCCTGTCAACAATCATAAAAAGTAGACACCACTGCTATTCTCATTTTACAGAACCGGAAGTGGAACTGCTTCAAAATGACCTAGCAGAGCAGTCAAGCCAGAATTCAAACACATAGGCAGCCCATCTCCAAACCCTGTCTCTATAATCGCTATCCCATTATGCTTTAAAAAACAAAAAAACGGCGTGCCTGGGTGGCTCAGTTGGTTAAGAGGCCGACTTCAGCTCAGGTCATGATCTCACGGTCTGTGAGTTTGAGCCCCGCGTTGGGCTCTGTGCTGACGGCTCAGAGCCTGAAGCCCGCTTCAGATTCTGTATCTCCCTCTCTCTCTGCCCTTCCCTTGCTCACGCTCTGTCTCTATGTCTCTCAAAAATAAAATAAAAACGCTAAAAAAAAATTTAGAAAAAAATTAAAAACAACAAAAAAAAACACACAAAAAACCCGTCAGGTACTAACAAATTATTTTTAAAAATGTTCAAACACCATCCACTTACCCAGGAAATTTATCCTGTATGAATGGGAGTTTCATTTGGTTTGGTGGAGAGTGAAGCCGCCATTTATATAACTAAAACATGCATTGCATCGTTCTTCCACTTTAATTTTTCATCATGTATGTGGAATTAAAAAAAAAAAAAAAGAAAGGAAAAATCTCAGGAAAATGTCTGATAGCAGTAACGAGGTTTTCTGAGGGCCTTACAATGCTGGTGATTATAGTTTACAACAGGGTGGTGAAAATCGCCACTAGATCACTTACCCTTGTCACAGGTGTTAATATCATTTGTTCCCAACGTTCTTGTGTGACTATCCCACACTCACAAGTAACTCCAGGGCTAAATATCATGTGTTTGCAAATCCTGTCTCAGTCTGATGGGCCTCTTGCTTGGCGGTACCTTAGCCGGTCTTCGCACTGAAATCAGGAGCAGGGGGTGATGCGGGGAGGGGAGGTGCTGAAGTGGAAGGCTGAGGGGGACAATCTGCCTGTTTTGTTTGGTTACTGACTAGTTTTAATTTCAAATTCCAGCCCCCCTCCCCATTTTATTTTGGTTCTTCTGTTGTTTCCACCCAATATTTAGGCAGTGACATGAGCCATAAATGTTGGAATGGATCTCAGATTTGGGGGATGGCAAGGCTAAAATGTTTGGCCCGGAGTGCAAACTGCCACTTATGTGGCTGAGCCAGGACAACCAACGTAAACATGTAAGTTAGTCCAAATATACACACTCGTTTTTATTTTAAAACTTATTTTGCATCTTAGTAATTTCTTCCTTAAAAATAGCCAAGGAACCCTACTGTTTTGGTCAATTTTTTTTTTTTATAAATTGCTATTTTGAAATCATAATCACCCATGCATGCTAGACAGGCCAATGGCATGCTATCTTCTAGCACTGAAAAAAAGTTTCAAAATGGTACCTAGCAGCAATCACTATAGCCAACAATCTCCATAAAATGCACTTTCTACAAAGTGCTTTATAATAAAAAGTGACTTAAAATTGAGAAAGAGTGCCTATTTTTACTGAGTGCCACCTGATCAGGTATTTCCCACAAAGAACAGGAATTAAGTCTGTCCTTCCATCCTCGTCGTGCTAGGCATGGAAAAAAGATGCTTCTACTTCTCAGGTCTACAGATTTTTACCTGAATCTCATCTGAGCCATGCGTTTGTGTGTGTTGATACTAAAAGACACCAGAGAGATGATCTAGTTCATCTGCCCCCCATTCCTGCCCCCAGACCTTCTACTGATGAGTAAATCTAAGGTCCAAAAAGAGGACAATTGCTTTTTCCAAGCCAAACAACCAGAATCAAAAAAAATCTAGGTCTCAGCATTTCCTGCATTCTTCCCAATACAAACTGGTAATTAATGGATATTACATACAAAATGTAAATCTAAAAAAAATACAAGAAAGCAAAAGAAATCCAAATCTGTAAAGATTATCTATTTTCCTTACCTAAGAACTAAAGAATGTATAGCAATGGTTTTCAACCAGGGGTAATTTTGTCCCCTGGGAGACATTTGGCAATGTCTGGAGATATTTTTAGTTGTCACAACTGGAGAGGTGGGGGTTGTTACTGGCATCTAGTGAACAGAGGCCACAGGGATGGGGCTAAACTTCGTATGATGTACACACAGGCCCTGTGATGGTGAATTTTACGTGTCAATTTGGCTGGGCTACAGGGTCCCCAGATAGTTGGTTAAACATTATTCTGGATGTGTCTGTGAGGATGTTTCTGGATGAGATTACCATTTGAATCTGCAGACTGAGGAAAGCTGATTACTCTCCCCAATGTGGGTGAGCCTTGCCTGATCTGTTGAAGGCTTGAATAGAACAAAAAGGGAGAGTAAGGGGGAATTGTTCTCACTGCCCATCTTCAGGCTGGGACACCAATCTTCTGCCTTGGAATCCAGACTCAGACTGGAACTCCATTATCGGCTTTTCTGGGTCTCTAGCTTGCCAACCACATCTCTTAGGACTTCTCAGCCTCTGAAACTACAAAGTCAATTCCTTACAATAAATGTCTTCTATATATCCAACTGAGTTCTGTTTCTCTGGAGAAGTCAGAGAAACAATATAAGCCCTCTTTCCCAATAATAAAAAATTACTCTGCTCAAACTGTAGATGCTAAGGTTGAAAAACTGATGGATAAGAATACTGACATTTTTATAATAAAGACATTATGTTACATGAACCATAAAATTTATCATTTCAATCACTTTTTGGTATACAGTCCAGTGGCATTAAGCATATTCCCAGTGTTGTGTGACCACCACCACAATCCACCACAAAACTCTCTTACATCTTTCAAAACTGGAACTCCGTACCCATTAAATAATAATTCCCGATTCCCCACTTCCCTGCCTCCAGTCCCTGAAGACCGCCATTGTACTTTCTGTCTCTATGAATCTGACTATTCTAGGTGCCCCATATGAATAGACTCATACAATATTTTTTCTTTTATGACTAGCTTCTTTCACTTAACATAATGTCTTCGAGTTCCTCCCTGCTGTAGCCTGTGTCAGGATTTCTTTCCTTTTCAAGGCCGTATGATATTCCGTTCACATTTTGTTATCCATCTATATCGATGGACACTTTGATGGCTTCTGCTTTTGACTAGTGTCAATAATGCTACTATGAACATGTGTGTGCAAATATCTCTTCAAGACTTTGCTTTCGAATCTTTGAGTAGATACTTGGGAGTAGAATTGCTGGATCTTATGGTTCGTTTTCAAATTTTTGAGGACCACAGTAGCTCAGTCAGTTAAGCATCGACTTTTGATTTCGGCTCAGGTCATGATCCAATGGTTCATGAGACTGAGCCCCACATTAGGCTCTGCACTGACAGCACAGAGCCTGCTTAGGATTCTCTCTCTCTCCCTCCCTCTCTCTGTCTGCCTCTCCCCAGCTCACATGCATGCATGCTCTTTCTCTCTCTCAAAACAAATAAATAAACTTTAAATAAATAAATTTTTGAGGAACTATCGTACTGTTTTCCATAGTAGCTACACCATTTTACATTCCTTCAAGTGCATTTTGAATTGTCAAGACCACCAATTTCTGAAGTTTATTTCTATTTACCTCTCTCCCCTCTACTTCCCTTCTGTACCTTGGCCCTTTTGCAAAGCAGGTAGTAAACCAATATTTTTAAAACTGGAGTACCTTTAAAGAAACCCTAGGGAATGATTTTTTAATTATGAATAGTCCCTCTCTATTTTCCTCGAGGTACAATTTCTATAATGCATTTTAACCAGGTGAAGGGGTGGGAAGAGGCATGGAAAACAAAAAGAAATACATCTGTGTGCCTCGCAGATGACCCTTCCCCAAATCCATTGTTGTTCTTGTTGTTTTTAAGATTTTTAAGTGGGGTGCCCAGGTGGCTCAGGCAGTTAAGCATTCGACTTCAGCTCAGGTCATGATCTCACAGTTTGTGAGATCGAGCCTGGCTTCGGGCTCTGTGCTGACAGCTCAAAGCCTGGAGCTTGCTTTGGACTCTGTGTCTCCCTCTCTCTCTCTCTGCCCCTCCCCCACTTGCACTCTTCCTCTCTCTCTCTCAAAAATAAACATTAAAAAATAAGTAAATAAAAAAGATTTTATTTTTAAGGAATCTCTACACCCAACATGGGGCTAGAACTTACAACCCCAAGATCGAGAGTAGCATGTTCTGCTAACTGAACCAGCCAGGCACGCCACCCCAAATCCATTCTGAAAGCCACCTCTCACTTCAATCTGTGAAACCTGACAGACATAATTCCCATATAATTTTGAGTTTTCTATGTGGCACCTCCTTTGAGAAAAAGAGTCAAAATACTTTTGAGGTCTCATATTTACATGTACCTTGAAGATTCTGGTTTTACAGGGCACAGTACTACTATCGAGTATTCAATCCAAATTTGGTCATTTCCAGGAGTTAATTCTTAAAGAAACATAGTTTGACATACTTACCTATGCACCATAGGTCCAAGATGTTTACAAGGAGTCTGAATTCCAATTAATGCATAACTTTGTTCCTAAAGGCCTCTAGGCTTGTCCTGATTTTTAACTAAAAAGGATGGTTAACCTAACTACATAAAAGGGGAAAGGGTAATGAGGTAATCTCTCACAAACCTAGAACTCCTGAAAGTAGTGGTTTCCAAAGTGTGCCCTCAGGGTGAGCAGCATCAGTACCACTGGGAATTTGCTAGAAATGCAAATAAGTGGGTCCCACCCCAGGTCCACTGAATCAAAAACTTGGGGAGGAGGCGGCTGAGTTTTCCTCAGCCTCTCTCCTGGTGATTCAAATACACATTAAAGGACACAGCTGTCTAGACCTTACAAAGCACTTTTACACTCCTGCTATTATTTGCATTTCACAATGACCTTGTGAAGCAGGCAGGACTAGGTGGTGTCCCTTTTTAAAAATGGGGAAACTGAGGCCCAGATCACTGGACTTTGTCTAAAGTGACAAAGCTAAGGCAACGGAGAGTTAGAATAGATTAGTTTTTGTATTATGTGTCAGGGCTAGAAAAAAATGGGTACCACATACGAAGCAGTCTCATTATATAGATGAGGCCGCCTGAAACCCAGAAGGCTCCACAGCATCATAACGGAAAGTTCATTCTCCAACAAACCATTTCATCTGAGCAGTAAGCCTCTGATAATAAGTACCTCCTCAAACGCTATGAGTTGGCTTTTTTCCCCCTGAGGCGTGTGTAGTAAGAACTTAGTTTGGGACCTACCAGATCTTTCACAAAAAAGTAGCAAGGATGCCTAAGTAGCCCTCATCGTTAAACAAAAAGTCACCTTTGATAAGACAACACGATAAGATTAAGGATACTGACAAGAGATTGAAAGAATGGACAGTGAACTTTAATCTTGCCAGAGAGAGAAATAAATAAATGGAGAGAAAGTAAATGAACCAAGGGACATGAGGACATGATGAGGTTGAAAACTTCACCTAGTGACAGGCATGGAGCAACCAACAGGGCTAACAACAACAGGTATGTGGCAGTTTGGGGTGCTAGCAAGGTCCAGGATATGCCATGAGGAATGGCTGATATGGAATTGAAACAGGGCTCACCAGTTATGATGGAGAGAAAAAAACTGAGAGGTCAGGGCGTTGAGAGGATTACTCGTGTGAGGTAAATAATACAACTTATCATAGCACAGAGGTGGAAGAAATGAGAAGACCTCAACATCAAATTCTTTTCAAACGGGGGCCAAGAGAGAAGATGACAGATGACTGTACTAGGAAGGCGTTGGAACTGAAGGTTGCATACCATGGGACGAACAGGGGTTGTAAGTGAAGAGCGAAGCTTGGTGATCTACCGGCAGCAATGAGGAGTGGCAAAAACTTCAATGCTAAGATCTTAACGGTGTGGGCAGATGAACAACACAAAACCAAAAGGCTGCAGGGAAGCAGTGTCCTCAAGAAGAACCAGTGAAGAGGCTGTGATGTAGGAAGGACTGTCAACCTGAGGAGAGGTTCAAAGAACATGGGGCAGGGATTGGGGATGGAGAGGAGAGTGGGAAATCAAATCAGAGGATAAGAGGCATAAAACCCAGTCCAACACCACGTCTTCTGGGAAGTCTACAATCATAGCAAAATTACTCAGTTTCCCAGTAACCAGGGATGAAAACGCTATCCGAAGATTCTTGTACCTAATCAATTAAACATCTTTAAACAGTTTGTTCAACTGAAACTGAATCCCATGCAGCTCCACAACTAAGTTGTTTTGTTCTACAATTTTGGGGACCTCACCTTTCCATTTTAACTGTAGTGGTTTCTACAGAGTTCTTTAAAACTGCCTAGGATGTAATCATCTTCAAGACATACCTGAAAGTGGGTAAGGAGTTAAGTGTTATCAATCATTGCTGTGTTGCCAATAAAGAAAGAGAAATTGAGCTTTCCCTGGGTTATGAAGCAAGACGGAACCAGGCCTGAGAAGACTCTTAAATGAATTGCAACAAGGGCTCTCAAAAACCAAATCAGTGCTCCAGGCTGTTGGCAGACACTACAATGCAGAGAGGGGTCAAGGTGGTTCTGTCCTAGGCCAATGAAGAAGAGAAGGCTGCAGAGGGAAACCATTTATTCTCATTAACTTATCACTGGAAACTCAACCCTCTGCTATCTGAAAATCTAGCAAGAAAAAAATCAGGTCAGAAACCAAGTTGCTAGACTCTTGCCCCTTGGCTTCAGATTTAGGTGTTAGGGGCCACCCAGCCAACAGAGAAAGGGAGTTCACATAGATCAAACATTTTCTGTGTGCCAGGCACTGTGCTGGACACGTACATGCTCAATCATTTAATTCTCATGACCATTCTGAAAGACGGGTATTTTAAACTCCACAACTCAGGGAATAAGCTCGGAAAGGTTAAGAGACTTGCCCAAGGAGACTGGACACGGTGCTTTGTCTACTACACCAGCATACCACAAAAGATAAAAAGGACAATGTAGAATTCTACTGGGGGAAATCATGGCTGATCTCTGGGACCCCAAAACCCCACCTCCTGCTCTATTATCTACAAGCATATCCGAGTAGGATAGATCCTGAGGGCTGACCCCTGTGCCCCTCCTCTAGCTATACCCCATCATGGCACATTCATTTAATACCAAGGCACATGGGAGAGTCCTCTCCAGTTACATTCCTACCACTGAATGCTGGAGAGGCCAGAAGTCTGCACTAATGGGTAGGTGGTCTCTGAGACCCATTTGTCCCACCTAAATAGTCTATATATCAAAATAGCTTGAGACCCAGGCAACCCCATTGTGTCTTACCAATTATTTACACTGCAACTTTAACAAGTAATGGAATGTGTACCCTTAAAATTGGGGAAAGTTGAAGTAGCTTACAAATGTACATATTAACAAATATATAACTTTATTATTGGATCCCATATATAAAGAACTGTTTAAAATGTGTATGTATCACACACACACGTTATTATTCAAAGGAGAACTGTGGTACAGCCTGAACATTAAAATGATCCCTTCATGATAAATTCCAGGGCATATTCATAACAGGAGTCAGACAGATTTTGTTTTCCACCACATAGTTCTATAAAAATAAACTGTCATCACAACATCCTTGTGGTAGTAAAAGGCCATATTTGCCTGCAGTTAAATCCAACAGCAGCTGCTCTATGGAAAAAGACGGCCCAATAATTGGCTTCTTTCACCTCTGTTAATCACGAACAAAAGTGTCATTCAGTTTCAAAATGGACAAAATGCTCCAATGGATGGTCAGCTAGCTGAGCCAATGGGGTGGAATAACAATAACCCTGTAGCATTTTCCTTTTTCCTTTTGTTTGGTCTTTCAAAGCCCTTAATTAAGACCTGCACAAAGCACCCCCACAGGCTTTTCTCAATGAGGCATTACACGCCTGTTTTCTTGTATTTAAAGAAAAAAAATAGCAGGGATTTTCTGAAACACATTAAACAGAATACACAATTTCCATTTATTTGCAACTGAAATACTGTTAAAATTTTAGAGCTTAAATATTATCATCAGTAACAAAGCAAGTTCTTTCCATTTCAGGCTTGGGGAGTGGACGGTGAATGAGGGGTTGTTCAGAAGGGAGGTGGGGAAAGCAGGAGCTGGGGGAGGACAGTGCCAACTTGAAGAAGTGTCGGGAAACCATTTCCCCAGAAATAAAACTGTTAGCAGACATAATTTAGAAAGGTCTAGATTGATCTCTCAAGCCTTTCAATAGCTTAACGCACATATATTGAAAGAAACCGCAAAACTTGTGAGACATTATTCAAGCAAACAACTAGACGACAGAGATAAAGGGTAATTTGAGTCGTAACTGAGTCTGCTCCTTACACATTCCTCAAAACTCTCATAGAAAAAGATAAAGTATTTTCTCAATTAAACAATCTCTGTAAGAACTTTGTACAGTTCCGTAATAGATTTCTCTCTCTGAAGTTTTCTTTTCCCCCTATCTTGGCCTTCACAAAGCTTCCCGTAATTATGGTGGATAAGAATCAGAATGTTCAGCTTTAAAAACATCCATAGCCTAATTAACTTTTCATTATTCAATTTTCTTTTTGCACAACTTAAAAAAGGCTGTTGTGTTCATTTTCAAACGCTCTGAAATACAATATTTCCGGGTTTTAGGCTGTTCTGAAAATATCCAGTTGTGCCCATAATTTGTTCCTCCCTCCCCCCTCTCACAAATATCCTGAGTGACAGCTTAATGTGACAGCTTTCTTGCCACAATTCACCAAAGGGGAGTGGCAGGTAGGGTTCTTGGAGAATAAATACCTAACAAAGCCATCATTCTGGGGAGTTACTTCCAAACTGTCAATCCAATCCATCAAGTGGAATGTGCTCTACTATTCTCTTGTAAATGTGCTTATTTCAAACAAGGCAGAACTCCGACAGCTGCCCCGCAGAAGACTGAATGACCCAGCTCAAATGTCACCTCTGCTGCGAAGCCTTCCAGCTTCTCAAAGCAGAGTAAGTTCCTTTCCTCTTTGCTCCCACAGCCTTTGTTCGTCCCACCTTATGGCACTCCCACACTGTATTCTGTGTTTAGGTCTGTCTTCTCCGCCAAAGCTGATCCCCCAGGGACGCCCGTGAGCCACTGTGGTGGGGTGGAGGACGACACAGTTTCTGGAAGAGACTACTTGGGTTCCAACCCTGGTTAGAGATGAGAAAACATTTGACCTTGGACCTGTTCCTTCAACATTTTGTGCCTCAGTGCTGTCAGCTTAAAATGAGAATGAAGAGTACCTTTCTCCTATTGATGGGATGGTCCAGCAACACTGTAAATGTGAAACTCTTTGCCCGATGCCTGGCACACCTAGAGTAGGACCGATGTGAGAAGAGGAAGCGGAGTCCGCATCTTTTCGCCCCCAGTGAATACAGTAGCATGGCTGGGAAGATAACAGCCACATGCTCCGTGTTCGTGGTAACAACTTTCGCTACTCAAGTTATTAATAAAATGTCACCAGTTAAAATACAATTTCCAAAAGTAATCGCTCCACATCCTTCGATCTATTCAACTATTTAAGAGTATGTTTCACACAAAGCACAAATACAGGCAAGAGAATAGCTAAGAACATGTTGGGTGAGATTTGATTCCTACCCTCAGGGAGCTTACAAGCAATTCTGAGCATGAGGCATCGGGAAATATATGTCTGTTACATTAAGAGCTGATCACTATATATTTGACTAATGTGCATTTTTGCAACAGTGTATTAAGCCATCATGTTATCTAAACATTTTTTTTTTATTTTTGAGAGAGAGAGAGAGAGAGAGAAAGCGAGAGCGCACAAGTGGGGGATCGGCAGAGAGATGGAGACACAGGATCTGAAGCAGGCTCCAGGCTCTGCTGTCAGCACAGAGCACGACACAGGGCTCGAACCCACAAACCGTGAGATCAAGACCTGAGCTGAAGTCGGACAGTTAACCGACAGAGCCACAGAGATGCCCTTAAACCATCATATATTTTAAAGACTATGTGCAACCAATGAGTCTCATTTAGCTAAAGTAAGAGAAAGTAAGAGTTTAAAGATGTTATATTTTGCATACTTCAATGAACGCTGTACTTATTACTAATGCTCCGCACTGATGGAGCCCCTGCACTTGGTTCCAGGTCCGTGCCGTCTGGTTCTGTGACAACGGTTACTGCTCTCCTGAGTACTGCGAGAGTCAAAACTACTTATGCATGAAATTTTAAAATCTGGGTCATGAACAAACGTGTGGCAAAATCACTGTTTCCATTATACTCTTTTCAAAGACTTTATTATCATTAAATACAGAAATATTTGTTTAAATGTTGCGATTTTAGTCAGACCTGCTTTAATGAAATCAGGACTAATTTAAAACCCTTACCGACTTTATCCAGAGTTGCAGAGTTGTTCTTTAGTTAAGAAGAATGTTGCGGAAACAAAATGACTCTACTACACATTTGTTCGTGACCCAAATCTTTTTGTCACAAAACACTAAAATCTGAATAACGCATGAAAGCTATCTGTACATATTTGCATTTGACACTAAGGCAGATTGACTGTGTCCTGTTCTCCTTAGAGAGTAGCAACAGACCAACAGAAATTGGCTCCTGAAGCAACAGCTGGAGTAAGCTCCCTGCAGGCAGGCAGGGGCACGGCCTCTTACCTCCTCTCACCCGACCAGATCGCCAACAAACACCTTTTCTTATGCTCTCATGGATATTCCAAATTCAAACAAAACCAAGAAAATCCTCCATGATAAGCTTTGGTTGCTTTTCTTATTTTTTCATGGAAGTATTCAGAGGGTAGAAATCTTACCTAGGTGACAATATCTAATGATTGTACGTTAACTAAGTGGTAGCAACAAAGCAATCTATGTCATGAGCCTGACTATCTTCATCCAAGAGAAAGTAGCATCCATCCTCCAAACACTGTCCAGATATTTACTATCTGTAAAATACTCAATGCCTACTTAAATATACTGAATCTTTAAAACAACCCTGAGAATTTAATATTGAATTTATTATTGTATCAGAATAAAGCTTAACAGAAATATTTCAATCAGTGCGTGAAATTTTGAAAATACTGTTTATGAGCAAAATTCTGTTACTTGAGATAGTAATTAGAGAATTCAAATAGCAAACGCCTGGATTATGGTGAGTATTTTAAACTCTAAAAAAAACTCCAGGAAACACATTACAGAAGGGTTTCAATTATTTCTGCTGTGCTTTCTGCCCAATTCTTCAATAACTGCAACTGTTTTATTTCCTACCTCTCTCTTCACTAAGTATTCCTTCGATTTAGTTCTTATCTTAACAAAATGAGATGCTTCTCCTAAAAACTGATAATTTAAGGTAAAAAGTCTTTAAAGCACAGCAATTGAAAGGTGGAATCTAGCTACATAAGACATCTCCTATAAAAACTTTTTTTAAATTTATTTTGAGAGAGACAAAGACAGCACCAGTAGGAGAGGAGCCGGGGTGGGTGTGGGGCGGTAAAAAGAGAATCCCAAGCAAGCTCCACGCTGCCAGCACAGAGCCTGATGCAGGGCTCAATCCCTCAAAGCCGGGAGATCATGACCTGAGCCAAAACCAAGAGTCAGACGCTTAGTCAACTAAGCCACCCAGGCGCCCCAAACATTTTTCATTAGTGTGATGAATGTGACATTATTCTACTTCCTAATGAAATAGCTGTACCTCCAACAGACTGGCATGTAAGTATTTTTATTGTAGAATACCCAATTACCTTATGATGCCATTGTTATTCTAGACCTTCTCTGAGAAAAACAGAGCACTTAATATTGTTTAAGGAAATGGGAAGGGATAGAATTTTGAAGCTGGGTGACAGGGGCCTTGGGGTAAAGCAATGAAACTGTGCTGTCCCCCCTCCCCCCAAAAAATGCTATTAACTAAGCCTTGTACAATTGCCTGTAGAGAAACTGGAGTATTATTCTACTTGAAACAAAGCCCTAGGTAGAATTAATACTTTCAACTCGTCCTGGCAGAATATTTTCAATTCCTTGAAGAAAATAGACACTTTCAACTCCACAAACCTCCATTTGGAAAATGAAACAGGATTTTCCGTAATGTTGCCATGAAATAAATACTCTCACAGAAAATTTTTCTCTCATCTTCATCCCTTGTTTTAGGGCTCTAGATGCAACTACACCTATATTAAAAGCTAACTGAAATAAAATGAAGACATCTCTTTGCCAAACCTGGCAAATTTCATCAATTTCAATTTCATCCAGCAAGTCTGACCCTCCTGTTGATAGGGACGCCTTCTCCAGTGACCTGTTCTACTCTGCAATCATCGTTGCATGGGACTGCCTTACAAAAACACTCCTTTAAAACACAAAAGCTTTCTTTTTTTTAAGGAAACTAATGTTATTTCCGAAGTCAGCATAAGTGTTCAGTTAAAATAAGGAAACGTTAAATTGAGAAAGAGAGACCATAAGAGAACTCTTCAGTACTGTTCGGTCATGAACTTTTCTTCCTGTGACTTCCAGATACATGTCTCACCTCGCTGCTCTAATGAAGAGCGTCTACCAGTCACACCGCCCAGGAACTGAGGCCTCAGTCACTATGTCGAAGGTATAAATTATGGCCCCAGAGACAGCTCCAGGCACTGCTGAGCTTGGAAATGCTTTCTGAGCAACCATGTTGTTCCAAACAAACTAAACGCTTAAGAGGCTAAAGGACAGTGGAGGCAATTATTGGAAGGAAATTTCTCACTAGGCCAGAAAGGAATAATTAAGTCTTTGCACGCTAAATCACATCACTGGGGTTAACAATGAAGTAATCAAGTGTAAATGGTGACAAAGCCCATCTATAGGACTCATGAAAGGAAATTAAGGTTGTGGGTAATCTAGACTATTGTTGCTTAAATACCACAAAAATTAGTCCCTAAAACTTCATTCATTTACCCTCTCTTTACACAAATGTGTGTGCTTTTTGTGGGAGGCAAGAAATTGGTTAATCCAGCAATTAAGGCAAATATACTGAATCATCAGAAGTAAAACACCACTCAGCTACTAATTCACAGGCAGAGATCCAACATCATCCCCATGCTACTTAGATTATACCAAGTGCTCAGAAACAAAATGCCTCCACAATAGAAGCAGCGGAGGGGTTCTATTCAAATACACGGCTAAAATCACTTAAATGATAAACCCAGGGCATACTTTATCTCTTACACTTTTCTATGCTGCAGGACATAGAAGAGAGTTCACACACACACACACACACACACACACGTATGTACAAGTGAGGGGGACCTGAGGAGGAAGCTGGAGGACACAAGCATAATCTCCCAACAACTGTTTAAAAGCAATTAAAACTGCTTATATCCTAAGAGAGCAAAATAATGTTGACCTGAAAGTCAAAAACTCCAGATTCTGACTTTGGCTCTGCAACCTGTTCATCATCTCACTTCAGAGACTCAGTTTCCCCATCTTATTTAACTGTTTTTTAAAACTTTTTTTAAACTTTACTTATTTACTTTGAGAACGAGAGAATAAGCACATGAGCAGTGGATAGGCAGAGAGAGAGAGAGAGAGAGAGAGAGAGAGAATCCCAAGCAGCCTCCACACTGCCAGCGTGGAGCCCAATGCGGGGCTTGAACCCACAACCATTAGATCATGACCTGAGCTGAAGCCAAGAGTCAGCCGAAACCAAGAGTCAGAACCTTAACTGACTGAGCTACCCAGGCGCCCCTGCCCATCTTATTTAAGGAGTGAGGCCAAGACAAAGATTACTCAAGACCTTAAACTGATTAGGTATGTCTGTTGTTGTTTTTAAATAACTTAAGATTCACCATAATTTGCAAAACTAGAAGAGTTCCTATGCATCCTTGTCCCAGTTTTTCCCAATGGCAACACCTCACATAACACATAATATTAGCTAAACCAGGATAACTACTTTGGTGCACTAATAACTACAGACCCTACTCAGATTTCACTCCTTTTTACATGTGCTCACGTTTTAATCACACGCATGGATTCATGCAGTCACCACTGCAATCGGAAGAAACTGATCCATCACCACAAAAACAACAACAAAACACAAAAAACATGGGCACATTCCTCTACCTAAAATGAAGCTCTGGGTGGAATAAAGACATCCGATTCCTCCTGGCAGAGTATTTTCAATTCCTCAAAAAAAACAGATACCTTCAATTCCACAAACTTCCCCTTGGAAAATGAAACGGAACTTCCAAAAATGTGTTGCCGTGAAATAATAATAATAAAAAAACACTCTCAAGGAAAATTTCGTTCTTTGCTTTAGGCTCCATATCAACTACACCTATATTAAAAATGAGGCGAAATACAGTGAAGACATCCCTTTGCCACTGCTACTCCATCCCTCCCTCCTGCCACCCCTCCAAAGTCACACTACTGTCCTCCTACCTCTAACCCGGTTCTCCATTTCTATAATGTTGTCATTTCTAGAGTGTTTTAAATGGAATCGTACAGCACATGGAACCTACTGAAATTGGCGTTTTCACTCAGCATAACACCCTCACGATCCATCCGTGTTGTTGCATGTATTAATAATTTGATCTTTTATTGCTATTCATTGCACGGGATATATTAATAATTTGATCTTTTATTGCTATCCATTGCACTGGGATACCAGTTTATTATGGAATATTGATTTTATTCTTTTTATGTTTTAATTATCACTACAGGGTGAGAAGCAACTTTTAAAAAAAAAATTTTTTTTTTTTTTTTTTTTTTGAGAGAGAGCAAGACAGAGTGTGAACAGGAGAGGGCAGAGAGAGAGGGAGACACAGAATCCAAAACAGGTTCCAGGCTCCGAGCTGTCATTACAGAGCCCAACACAGGGCTCAAGCTCACAAACTGTGAGATCTTGACTTGAGCCAAGTCTGATGCTCAACTGACTGAGCCACCCAGGTGACCTGGGGAGCACCTTTTTAAATCTTGTTTTGCCACTGCTTAAGATGGTTCATAGTCCAATAGATACTATTTTAATCAGTCATTATCTTAATCACCCCATTCAAACTTTCTCTGACTACCCTGCTTAGTGAGACCCCTTGGCCCTGCTTTCTTTTTCTTCATAGTTCCTAATATTACCTGACCTCATATGTTTATTGTATTTTTTTAATGTTTTTATTATTGAGAGACAGAGAGAGACAGAGCATGAACATGGGAAGGGAGAGAGAAGAAGAGACACAGAATCCGAAGCAGGCTCCAGGCCCTGAGCTGCCAGCACAGAGCCCAACTCGGGGCCCGAACTCACAAACTGCGAGATCATGACCTGAGCTGAAGTCGGACACTTAACCGACTGAGCCACCCAGGTGCCCCTGTATTTTTTTAAACTTTTAATATTTATTTATTTTTGAGAGAGAGAGAGAGGCAGAGACAGGGTGTGAGTGGGGGAGGGGCAGAGAGAGAGGAAGACACAGAATCTGAAGCAGACTCCAGGCTCTGAGCCATCAGCACAGAGCCCGACATGGGCTCAAACCCACGAATCACAAGATCATGACCTGAGCTGAAACGAAGTCCAGCACTTAACCGACTGAGCCACCCAGGTGCCCCTCCCCTTCTATGTTTTGTTTTTAACATACTCTGGAGGGCTACTAACGGTTCTGGACAAGTCATACAACTAAATGTAACTGGACTTCTGCCCAGTTAACGGAGCATTTAAACCAGATCAACTGTTTTCTACCAGTCTTAGAAGAAGTGGACTGAGAAGGGAGGGAAGGTCTGAAAAATATAAGACTCTGCTGTTACCAATTTATGTAACTGAAAGGTTTAGCAAATAATCAATAGAGATCAGGTCTAAAAACACGTAAATGTATGTCCCTGGGGAAAATGGACTTTCTGTCTCCCCCACAGAAAGAAAGACCTAGCCTCTTTGATGAGTGGCCCATAACACACAAAAGAGTGTTAGCACCACCCCACCAGATGACCTTTAAGATTTAGAAGGGCTCACGTCTACAACGGGCTGAGAACCCTTCAGGCAGAGAACGAAACAGACCCAACCTCTCCAGAACGAATTCCTCATCTATAAAACGAGCAGTTCATGACATCCACAACACGCAAGACAGATGAATGCCTACATCTAGGAGAAACACGAAAGAACACTGTCATACCGTTCACTCGACTAAGTAACGCTGGCCTGAGAAACCAAGATTCCACACCCCGTTTACAAAACCTCGTTCATTACCTACGTGACCTTCTCCCCTGTGGTTTCTCCATCTCTAAAATGGAGAGAATAACAGCATGTGCTTTAGAGGGCTATTAACTGTATTAAATAGATAACACATGTAAAGCGTGCACTTCATATAATGCCTGGTCATCAAAACATTTATTATTATTAGCATCTGAGTTAATAACAAGATGACGATGATGGTTTATCTGAACAGAAAGACAGACCATAAAGAAGATCAAGACCACGATGTGAATTAGATGAAAAAAGGAAAATGCTTCCCGGAGAAAACCTTTAGAGTCACCAAATAACAGTCCAGCATGGAGCTGGCTGTCACCCCATTCGAAGTCAAAATTGTGGCCACAGATTCAATCGTGAACAACTCTGCTGCTAAAGAAAAGAGCACACAGATCCAAATAGGAGCCCATCCAGTCTGTAAAATATTAACAGCTTAATAAACATCAGCGCGCACAATCAACAAACACAGCGTTCAAGTCAACTAAAGAGTACCAACTAAATTAATACCAAGTTGGCTAAATGAAATGCCCTGAGGGGAAAAGGCTCATGGGTGATGCACTTTTATGCTGACTTGCCTATAAAAACATCTTCGACAGGAGAGGCAGGAAATTCCAGTGAGTGAAAGAGAGCAGCTATATGGAAACCATCATAGCGCACACTTCGCTTTTTCATTTACTTCATCGTTTTGGTTCAAAGAGGCACATTCAGACATTTGCTCTGTGAGAAGCAGGAAAGTCAGTATGCTAATGGTTCCTCATATACCATCTAAGTGAATTCCACAAAAGAAAGAAACAGCAAGCCAAAAGGTACACAACGGATACTAATTTTGCTGACACAGAAAAACACTAACAACATAGAAAATGATATGAAAGCTTTCAAACAAGACATGAAAGGCAGAGAGACTGACACATACTTTTCAAAAAATTCTGCTGTGAATAAAAGAAAATTTTACACAGTAAATAAACTGTTTAACGTAAGTTACTCCTAAACCAACTCACGGTCTCCGATTGTATGCACATACATGTAGGTGTCTGTGTGCTTTTGCTGGATACTTTATGTTTGGTTCTGATCTTTTTTCCCCTCTAAAAACCTGTAGCTCCATTTTGTTTCTCGTTTTACCTTCTTCCCTTCTAAAGAAACTGTCAACTATCCAAGTAAACTACAGCAGCTACAAACAAACAAATAGCAAACACCTGAGTTTCACAAACTACCACCCACTAACTGTGGGACGTTTGAGCGAGTTACTGAACCCTTTCAAGTCTCCAGATACACAGCTATGAAATGTTAACCATGTCAGGGACGTAGGATGATTACCGTGCAAATTACAGTTAACACATATAACAGGCCTGATACACAAGTAGGCCTAACAATTCCTCACCAAATTTCCATTTTTTCTGAATCAGACTTTCCAAACACTAAAAATTCAAAATTTTGTCACTGTAAGCAAAATGCTCCACATTGGGAGCACTTCTCCACAAGTCCTTGGGGGTATCAGAGTAACTGTCGGATACCAAAATGGGGGCTGAGAATTCTCTTTTGGGGCACCTGGCTGGCTAAGTTAGTACAGCATGGCACTCTTGATCTCAGGCTTATGAGTTCAAGCCCCATGTTGGGCATAGGGCTTACTTAAAATAATAACAACAAGAATAATAATTATACTCCTTTAAAAAGTACAGCCATTTAAACAAAATCTGTTTGTAACAGCTTTTGCTATCACTAATATGTACCACGCTAATAATATATTAAGGCTCTAAGTAATTAGTAATATCAAACCTTGCTATAGCTCTAAGACATTAAAACCTAGACCAACATTTTATTAACATACACTTTCCACGTGACCCAGGACCTCACCCCTAGCTGTTTACAAAAGTGAAATGAAAACCTACGTTTGTACAAAACCTCTGTGCAATATTATATTGGCTTTATTTTTAACTGCCAAAAACTAAAGCAGGGCAAGTATTCCTCAACTGGGAAACGGGCAGATTGACTGTGGCACATCAGTATCGTGGAATGCTCCTTAGCAATAAAAAGTAAGATTACATAATAACATGTGTGACAATATGGTAGAATCTCAAAAGCATTAAGGTAAGTAAAAGAAGCCAGGCACAAGACTACCTTCTGTTTCACTCAATTTCTAGGACATTCTGGTAAATGCGAAGCAATAGAAGAAACCCAAGGTAGGAAACAGTCCACCAGCTGCCAAGGACTAGGGATGGGGACAGGGGAGGACTACAAAGGGCATGGGCAGAGGCAAAGAGATGGAATGTTCTAGATCTGGACGGAGGTAGTGGTCACATTACTGGATGCACTTCAACACCGGCAAAGCTACACACTAAAAAAGGGTGCAGTTTAGAATTGAGGGATTTGAAGGGGGTTCTTTTATGAATTCGAAGCTGTGAAAGTTAGTTGTCAAAGAAAGATGGAACACCCAAGATTAAACTAGTTATTTTAGGATAAAAATATGAAGGCACTAAAAGGAAGCAGAGGACCTCGAATAGACTCATTTGTGAAAAACCGTAAAATCTAAGCTTTTAAAAATGTAACCTTCCAAGAGCCAACAAATTTAAAAGAAATCTATGATACTCAAGAAGTAAAAAAGGAATTATACTTATGAGAAAATGTGAAAGCCAAGAATTCCTCTCAGTGTACTGTTTTACAGCTAATGTTTAGTGATGATACCAAGAACTACCAGAAATACCTTGTAGATAAGATGTATACATATAGGAAAAAAATGTATACATACATTTAAATATTTGGCTGTATCTGGGACAATACAGGAGCTCATTTCCTTTTCCATAAATCAACTCCTGTCAAAACCAGCCCACATGTCTAGGAAACAATAAAACTAGAATTTCAGGCTGGGGTAACTGGTCGGAAAGGACCCTGATGAAATGTATGTCATTATCTCCTTCACCAAAGTCATGAATCTTCTCATCTTGGGATGTCATAAGAGTTTTGTTTTTGTATGTTCTCCTTCTGGAATGCCACCGCAGCCAAGGTTGTACCAAGGGCAAATTCTTTTAACACAGAAGACCTGAAAAAGGCAACTGATTTACCCCTCTTCTTCACGTTCTTGGCCCTATCCTGCCCACTGATAAGCCTCCGCCCTATAGATTCAGACGCCACAAGGTAAAGCCATTCATGCTAGCTGAACTGAAACACAGTCCCCAAGCAGAGGCTGGTACTTTGCAAGAGAAACCTGTAAAGGTCAGTGCAGCAGTACTTGGCTAGTAGACAATGATCAATTGACCTTGAACTGACAAGAAGATAAACACAGAGGCAGACAGTCCTCAAGGCATGTTCTATTGGGAATCAAGCATCCTAGTTCCCAACGTGTGTATCCATTAAACACACCACAGGTCAAACCTGGGAGAACACCATCCAAATGTCCTGAATGCATGCATGCACACATGCGCGCGCGCACACACACACACTCACTCACTCAAACAAGTTCCCTTTGGAAATATACAATTAAGTCGGAAACCCACCATGGAATCAGGTCATACAAACCTCATTCAAACTGATAGTAGAAACTGATTTATCCAAAACACAAGATTCCTTTTCTACAGAAAGTAACGGGGCTTTGGAAAACACATCTGATCGCTAGCAGCACAGCCTGTGGTTAGCACACAAACTTGCCAACCTACCATGAAGTACGAAGCCTTCTGCGGCATGCCCTCACAGCCTCAGACTGTTTGCAAAGGCCAGGAATGAAATATTCCATATGTTTTCTTTGTCAGTGACATGGCTATTGAAAGCAAGGCCACGGTAGTCTCCCTGCTGAGGGACTGGGTCAAGCCATTCATGTGTAACCAGGCAGATGTCAAGATGGTAATGGGAAAAACATCCCAAACATTTTTTTTTCTTTTTTTTTAAAGAGAGAGACCCCGAGTAGAAAATGCACAACTGTATTTGAAACGCTCCAGCCAATCTAAATAGGTTGTGAGCGTCGCCGCATATACGTCAGCTGCTACTCTGGCTTTATCATTCATTTTCAGATCAGGTCTGAATCGAAACTCAGAAAAGTTTTTAAAGTTTCTGAGAACGATTTAGTTGTTTAACAAGAATGCCATGTAACTTTTTAGAAATACAAAAGATCTTAAAGAATGGGTTTGGGCTCTAAAATTACTTTTAAAATACTAAGCTTTTCTTTATCCACAAAACTCGAGCATTAATCTCAAATGTAAAAAGGAATACACGGGTACCCAAATAACCAATAAAATACCATTTTCAAAGTACTTAATAAGTTCTCTCATAATCTGAATATTTCTAGAAAGAAAGTGACGTGAAGAAACAAGAATGCAGTTAAACTGTCAACCCTGAGTAAATCTTGTCTGTCCCTGACATGGAAAATGATCTGAGAAACTACAGAAGGCACGCTTTGGCATGAGGCTTCCCAAAGAGTTAGGCATGGCTTAATGAAAATCCTGCGTTCCAAAGTCTGGAAGTAGAAAATCTGAATCTAAAGACCATGCTGACACTGCCTAAGGTCACGTGCCTATTTGCTGTGAGGAGAAAAAACTGTGTTCCCTGTTAGGACAGCACCTTTCCACCTGATCAGCTGTCTCAGGAAACCAGTGGCAAATCACAGAAAGCCAGGGGAGCCAACACTATTTCCCCGGAGCTCTCTCCTCGGAGAAACCGTAACTCCTTCCCTCACCCCGCAAATCAGGCTTTCCGGCTAGAAAGGGAGTAGCACCACCTATGAGAAGGGATCTTGACAAAAGTATATACACTACTCTCTCTCCACCAGGATCTTTATGGTTTTTTGAATGAAAAAAAAAAAATCTGCCAGATAAGTAGACTTTGTCCCATCAGCACAATAGCTTACCTGTGAAGTCCACAACAGCCTGTGGACCTGGTATACATTTAAAGAACCAGAGAAGTAGGATTCACACACAAATCCAATGGCTTAGTCACTCCCAAAAGAAAGGACAGGAAATCGGTTCCTCAAACAGGTCATGCTGAAGTTTCCTACATGTGACCCTCGAAGATAAAGTGAAGTTACCTCTTTCTGCAGATGGAAAAGCCAATGTTCGAAGTGGTACATGACATGCCCACACTGATTTGGGAACAGGGGTCATGATTCCTTGTGCCATGCTCTCAAAAACAAAATTGCTTTTGAAGGTCTGTTTATAAAGATCGTCCTATAAAAAGACGATTCAGGAATAGTGACATAAAGAGCTGGATTGGTGACCATGGACTCAAAATGACCCTGGAAAGAACAGAAGACCAACAAGAAAAGTTTTCTTTCTTACAAAGATAGGAAAATGTTAAGATTTTTAAAAAATGAATGAAATGAAAAAAATAATAAAAACTAAATAAGCTAATCCAATGAGATGAACTAGCGTAAGTAGCACAGAAAGAATGAAACCTGCTTATGATAAACTGCTAAATATCAGCAAACCCATAATGTGCATTTTTTTAAAACATGATACTAAAGTATGTGAAGTGTATTAAATTCACTTAATATCCCCTAAACAATTCTGATCGTACTGTATACAAATTCTGTCTGTGCTTCAATTTATGTGAGATAAGGAGAGTTTGAAGAGAACCAAAGGGCAATTATCACTTTGGAAAATGCGAAGACTGGGTGGATCTAGTGCCGAAAACAGAAGAGTGTATGAACAGTCTTTAAGAATAGTAAGAAACCCAAAGTTTAGTTGACATTGTTTTCTCACTCCCCAACTTCAAAAAGGGTCAGTAGACCCTTTTTTTTTTTTTTTTTTTTACAGTAAATTCTATGCCCAAAGTGGGGCTTGAACTTGCTTACAACGCTGAGATCAAGAGTCGCATGCTCTACCCAGTGAGCCAGCCAGGCGCCTCAAGAGTTGGTAGACCTTAAAACAGAGTTCCTAAGGTGTATATCATTCAAGAGCTCGTGCTCTCCTTCTCTGGAGAACTCTCCCACAGGAAAGCAGCTCTGAGATGGCGTCCACCACACAGGAAGGGTGACAATCTGGAAGAGAGTGGCGACCAGAGGTCTCCTCTCTCCTGGGAAAATCTCATCTGCCGAGCCCTTCTCATATGATCCATGTAGTTTCTCCAAGAGCCTCTTAGCATTTTCCCTTAAGAAAATGGGGGAAACCCAGAAGTTAATTAACAGCACAGCTCAATCTCTAGAGTTTCAGAGAAAAGACTACCAACTTGGAAGCACACTCCCTACCCTGCATCGTGAAAACAAGAAGCTTGACAGAGGTGAGAATGAAGACATCCACCTATCTTCCTGGGAAAACACTTCTAATCAAGCTCTTCAGAGATGTTTTGATGTCACCCACTTGTCCCAAGTTACTGCCTGCAGTTCATACTAGGAGCTGCCTGTGTGAACTTCACCACCTGAGGGGAATGGAGAAGTGAGACTCATTCCTCAGCCCTGCCTAGAACAGCTCTGAGGTGAAGGCACCATCTCCCGGCCAAATTTACATCACTCTTCTTAGGAGGGAACATTTTCCTCAAATAAAACCTTAAAAATGTACGGGACTGTGAAGACTCTAACTCTTGATTTTTCTGTATAGGGGCTTCTGAAATCTGATTCAAGTATCAAAAATATTTTGTTGTCAGGGTGTGCACTAAGATTTTCATTCTTTCAATGGTCGACTTTATATTTAAAACTTTGTTAAAAAATAAATAAAAGGCTACATTCTATTATCAAAATAGAGGAAAAGAAAAAACTAGCCAACAGGGCTTACATAACCTTGTCTTGATTCTGAATACTTAAAAACAAACTAAATATGAAGGATAAAGCATCATTAAATAACTTGAAATACATTAGATATGCTTCCTCCACAAGTTTCTTACCAGCACAGACATCAGACCAGCCTGGGATCTACATGGCCCGGCCACCGCCCAAAATATCTATGGTTTACATTTCCTTACAAGGCTATTCTTACATTCTTATGGGCCAACATGTTGCCACAGAGGGATGGTTTGATGCCTTCCCCATAAGGGTTTTCAGTACAGAAATGCTAAGAAAACCAGAAAAATACATTTTTCAAAGACGTTCACTCCTTGGACACGGACCCTTAGACGTGCACTCCTGAACCTCTAGGGAAAGAGATGCCCAATGCCAAATCTTGCTGTCGACTCAGTGCTGAGGGCGAGTGCTTTTTTGACAATTAAAAGATGGAATGGTATCAAAACACGATTTAGAGACTGAAAACAACCATCCCAAACTTTCAGAGTTTTAACGTCATTGCACTTGAAGAACCGTGCTGAACACAGTGCCAGCCACCTACACTGTTTAACGACAAATACTTGTCTATGGGTGGGTGAATCCGGAGTAGACTACCACATAATTACATCTTGCCATTTAAAAGGGGTATTGGAGTACAAACTTGCTAAAGTCTTTAGAAATTGAGGTTATTAAATGTATATGAACTATAAAATCATGATCTGTCTCTTGCTAAGCCTGATTTCTAAACTCAATTTGGAACTCACCCAGTTTCAGACCATAGGGCTGGTACCTGGCCTACAGTTTGACCATCAAGTATTTAAACACTAAAGAAATGCCTAGAAGAGCAGACAAATTAGCCATTTGTGTAAGAGTACTGACTTGCTAAATGCCCTAGCATTTTATTCTTCACTGGCAGAACTTAAAAATAGAGGATTTCATCATCTTAATGAAGCTCTCAAAAAACTACAGCTCACTGAACAAAGCTGGGGGCAAAAAGGAAAAAGTTATCCATACTCTTTTATATATGTGAAAAGCTGTTAGCACTGCCAAAAACTTGAAGGCTGCCCGAGACAGTTAAAGGCAAGCTGGATAACACCCTTCAAAAGCCAAAACCTTGAGATCTAGCTTGAAAAGTTAAAAGAGCAAAGCTGTCTTATCAAGAACACTCTGAGTTATAGTGGTTACATTTTTCACAGTGAAAGGCACATCGGGCAGGACTTAACTTTTAACCCAGGTATACCAACAAACATTGTACTTTTATGGAAATTTGTATCTTTTTATAGAGAAAAAGTGAAAGAGTCTTAGAAAAACTTCGATGAATCACTAAAGAATTCCTAGAACTTTACTTGCTTAATAGTTTACACAGGTTCAGAGAAATTCAAAGCAGTGAGCGACCTGTGCCAACATGGAGTCCAATACCCATCACTTACTGATCAGAAAAATGGGAATGAAGGGAGAGGTGCAAACAGGGAGACCAGGAACCAAAATCCAAACTTGCAGGCTGTCAGTACTTTTGCTAATATAAAGATGACTAAAATAAGAATTTGAGAGATAGACTGACAGAGGCCAAGAAAATGCCCAAACTTGCCTGGATCCACCTACCAGTACAAAACTTTGATCTTCCCCAAGAGATTAAGTTGTCAAATGTTACCTTACAATTCTAATGTTGAGAGCCAAGTGCCTGGACTTTAAATGCTTGCGATACCATAACTGTCACTAGCATTTGGTTGGACTAGAAATCATAAAACATTAGTGGTTACTGCAAAACCTTACGGGGTGCCAAGTGAGGTTCAAGTCCTGGGTATTGTTCAGACCACACCCAGCACACTGTTGCCTCCTGAAGGCAGTGAGTTCCCCATTCAATGGAAATATTCCAGGAGAGTTGGGACAATTGGAGAAGTTTCCTGGGTGGGCGAGAGAGTCCATGATTTAGACAATATACTTCCCTTAAGACAATAGAGAGGATGCCAGAATTGTATACCAAATAATAATCGAATTCAAGAAAAAGAAAACCCTTGGCAGCTAAGAGTTGTTTATTTCCTTGTTCTACAGGTGAAGAAACCGAGGCCCTGAGGGGTTAAGCATGTCACCCACTCAAGGTCACTTGTGTGATTTATTGACAGGTCTGGAAACCGGCTCTCCATACGCCCAGCAGAATGCGCTTTCTTCTCTTGTATTTAAAGAGAACCCAGCAGTTCACTAGTTTGTAAAAAAAAAAAAAAGGCTCTATACTTAAAGATGTTCGTATATTGGCCTCATTTAGCAGAAAGTTCACTTGTATGGGATAACAATACATCTCTAGAAAGACCCTCCATACAAACTGAACTAACATTCAAATAATTCAGGTGTCGAGGGATATCAAAACTCTACCATCAAAAAAGATACAAACATTTACCACTAATGACTGACTGACCTGCCAGAGAATACAGTAGACATCGGAGGAAGCAGAAGAAAATGCTTTCAAAATTAAAAGGAGAAAGGTATTTGGTGTAGTGGAAAAAAAAAAAGCACATCTTAAGGAAGAATCTGAGATGATGCTTCCAACAGGAGAAAAAGCAACAGATTATTTTTAAAAACACTTCAAAGCCTCTCAGGTAACCGTGAATTCTGTCCGGAGCGCTCGGTAACCTGCCCGACATACGGAGTACGCACACTGTGAAGGTGGGAGAGATTATGACTAATTATATGGAAGTGAGGACGTTGAGTAACTTTTTGTACAGTATCCAAATTACTGAAACCGAATGATTTTATTTTCCAAGTGTTAAGCCATACCCACAGGAAACAAGCGAGGCTATTCTACCCTCGCAAAGCGCCTTAGCCAGTCATGCATTCTGCAACAAGTCTCCATGGCAAATTTCCTAACACACACTTCTAAACACAAAGAACTCCTCCTCCGAGCGAGTGGTAATGAAGAGGCTTGAGCAACTTCACCTAGAACGAGATCCTGCTGCTCCTGGGATCATTTACGAGAGGATCGTAACATTATCGTCACCTTGCCATCCCAAAATTATGTAAGAATTATAAAATCAGAACTTCTGGAAGCTACAAGCAGCATGGGATGCAATCTAGTGAATCCTGTTATTTCATTTTTCAGATGAGGAAATGGTTACTAAATAAAAAAGAAAAAAAAAGGAGAATGACTTGCCCAAGGCCACATAATCACTTAGTGGCATGGTAAGGACTAGGACCAAAGGAGCAAAGTCACCAAAACAGCCTGTGTAATCGTAAACCTGGTCGCCAGACATAATCTAGGATATGGAAACCTGTGCTGCGGGTCTATGGGTCCCAAACGTCTAGGCAACGACACATAAACCAGAGGACACACATGTGCAAACCCCTCCCCGCCACCTCTGTGACTTCATCCCTGTCTCCCCACAGTCCTGATTCTGGGAGGGTAGGTGATTCAGAGTGATCTATTACCATTAATAAAGGAATAACCTTGAACCCCTCCGATAAAATAAACTTTGGAATTTTAATACTAGCAAGATTACTTTCCTCAAACACCTCGGGGTAAATTGGGACAAGCCAGTGCATTGTGACACAGGATTGAGAACCTCTGTTGCAAAACATAAATAATCACTACAGGTGCAGCAAACAGTGCGAACACAGGAATCCCATCAACAATACTGAGATTACGTCTGACTCTGCCCCCAGACTCGGATAAAGCAGCTTTCAGCAGGAAATAGACACTGTTGGACTAAACAAGTTTAAACGAGCCTGAAGAAGAAGCAGGTATCCTCTCTCTGGGGCCTTCTCAAATCCGGACAAAAGACTAAATGCTGAGAATGCTGAGTTTGGCAGTCCTGTTTGGGGATGATGTCTGAATTCCAAGCCCCGATTCTTTCCTCAGTGTGGCCTTAAGTTCCTCTCTAATCACTGCAACATTTTTAAGCGCCTCCTGTGCACCAGGCTCTGTGGACTCCAAGTCGAGTAAATTAAAAGCTCTGCTCTTTGTCAGTCCAGGGTCTCCAAGGTGGGATGCGTTTGCCCTGGCAGAGGTGAGGATGCTACCCACACCACTGAGCCAGGAGAAGAAAATAAAAGCACTCTGATTAAGCAATCACTCTCATCTTTTTAACTTGAATCTGTGTAATTTTATGTATAATAGGCATGGCTGTACGTGCTCCAGAAATTAGGAATAGGTGAACAAAAGTTTGGGACCATGGACCTAATCCCTTGGTATATAACTGGCTCACAAAAGCTATGATGGGACAACAGATCAGACACACTTGAGAAAAGATCCCAGGTGATCCCAAATCAGCTGGAGTATGCAAACCGACAGCACCTGTCCGTCCTCAATATGGCCTTGGAGAGTCACTTGAACCAGCCGGTTTCCCAAAATGCAAACACACTGCCCTTGAAATGCCCTTTAAATGGAGTAGTCACATAACATATACTTTTGAGGTTGAAATGAAGAGTACTGGGAATAAAATAAGGAGTGATCTGTACACTCTGGCTATAGGTCACAAGTGGAAGAGGAAAATGTTACACATTTGCTCACCACAGCAGCTCAGGAAGTGCCATGATGGTGCTAGTTTAGGCAATCTAATCTGACAGGCACCGATGATTTCTGTTTCTCATGCCTTGAACAGCAAGTTCTATAAAGGCTCCACGTTGAGAACAGAGCATTTTACCACCTCCAGGGAGTTCCAAAAGAAGATGCTCCACAGACGGCAGCGTGCTCTCTTGAAAACATAATATTTCTTTGTGGTGTTCGGTGTAAAACAGTCCTTTTCCTTATAGGACAAGTCTACTCATCAAAACTGGAAGAATCTGCTAAACAAGGTCTTTGCAACTGGTCAAAACATAGCTTTCTGTGAATAGAGAGGCTCGAGAGGTTTCGGGTAAAGGAAACCTTTACCCGAATTCCCTAAGTTTCATAAGAACAGGTTAAAAAAACAGCCCTATCTCTTCTACTCAATCTTCCTTCCGTCACTGCTCCCGGCTCCCACACGAGCCTGCCCGCGTAATGTACCTGTTTGTGGGCAAACCGCTTTTCACCGCAAAATTAATTTCTTTCGGTGAAAAGTCAAATTCCACCATCCTGGAGGAAAATGACTTCAAATACATAACGAACACGTGAGACGGGAAAAATAAAGAGGGGGAGCTGGAGGCAAAGACTAAGACAGGTTTAAGGCAACAGGCTGCAATCCTCAATAAAACCCCACTGGCAGAAAGCAACAAGCTGAACACCTACCACCACCCACCTAGAAACACAGCAATGCTCTGGCCTACGCAGAAAGGATTTCTTCACAGGGTCAGTTATTCCTTTAAAATTGTTTATTTCTCAGAGTTCCCTTTCCTTGGTTATAAGGTAAAAGGAAATTCCCTTCACCCAAGGACCTCTCAGATTCCCTTCCTCTCTCAAACAGTTCTTTCATGGCTCTTGATTGAATCACTCTGGCCACACAACACAAGAGCAAACGCATACACCAAGCCCTGCATTCAATCACCCTATTCTTTCTCCATTGGTGGTATTTGCCAATACTAACTACAACACCTATTTCAGATTCCTCTGCTTTTCTGCAGGGAATGTCTAAAGCCTCAGGTCTCCCTGTGAGGAGGGGGATTTTAGAAGTCAGAACCATCTGAGTGGTTTCCCCAGGCAGCTCAAAAGAAAAGTTGTGCTGATTAAGGTACAGGAGAAAGCTGCTGCTCTCCATTCTGTTTGGGCAGAGACTATGCTCCGGAACTTTGATTTTCTTCCAAAAGCCTGTACTTCAGGTCAGCGTTCCTTCTTTAAAAGGCCTAGTTGGGTAAGAAGAGTATTTTCACCAGAAGAAACCTGCAGTTTCTCCCTTCTTCTGTCTTGTTTTTACCCTGTTCCCCGGCGCGCTCGAGAACCCTGGGCGTTAGTCGGTGAGTCCAGAGTGGAACTGGACCCAGGTGCCAAGTCGCTCTACCTGGATGAGGCCAAATTGGAAGGGGATTCGCCCTGACTGAGGCACAGGTGTTTCGTCTCCCCACATGCTGGAACCCTGAAGGCTCCAGGTGTTTCCCCACGAAGCGTGCCTAGGTCTGCAGACTCAGGCCAAGTTCTAGGCGCTCTCAGCCTGCCCGTTGCAAAGCTCTTGCCAGCTGAGCGGGGGCCCACGTGAGAAGAGAAGGTCGCCTGAAAACCCTGCCAGGGGCAAGCGTTTCCAGATTCCTCCCTCCTGCTTGGCCCCAGATGCACTTGGGAGGTGGCGGGGGGCTGGGGGGAGGTGACTGTACCCCGAAAATCTGGGAAAAAGAACTACTCGCGGCTCGGACCCGGGCTGGCACAGTCTGTAAAGCCTGCCGTGCGGGAGAGTGACGAGCACCCCCATACACAGGTGACCCGCGCCCCCGTCATCGGGACACTTGTGGGTGGGATGGGATTGACCACCGGCTCCACCTCCCCCAGACCCCCCTCTGCCCCTTCCCCGGCACCTTCCCCCCGGCACTCACAGCGCTTGGGTGAAGGCGCTGAGCCCCTCGGGCACGGCCGTCAGCCCCTTCCCGGAGCAGTCCACCCGACGGTCGCCGTCGCAGCTACAGGGCGCCGCGCAGAGAGGCGGCGCCGCGCCGCTGGGCTCCGCCGAGCCGCGCAGCCCCAGGGCGAGGAAGCAGAGTAGCCCCAGCGGGCCCGGCATTGCTGCGGCCGCCTCCCGCGCCGGCCTCTCCCGCGGCGCCGCTCGCTCGGCGCGCCTCCGCTGCCCTCCGACGCCCCCCGCCACCCCGGGGCGGCCGGCCTGCGGGCTGGGGCGGGGGCTCTGGTCTCTCGGCGGTCGCGCGGGCTCGGCCCCTTCAACAGTCCGCGGCAGCAGCGCAGGGACGCGGCGCTCCGGAGTTTCGCCCTTCCCGCTGCTCCATGGAAGCGCAGAGGCAGCCCAGCTCGTCCGGCGGCTCAGGCCAGCCAGCCCGGCCGTGCGCAGCTGCGGGGGCCGCGCTCTGCCATCGTACCCGCCTCCCCGTCCCCGGCCTCCCGCCGCAGCCGCTCTTCAAGGTTGCGGAGCGCAGCCTTCAGCCATGCCGGCCCCTCGCCCCAGCCCCCGCCCGGCTCTCGTACAAACACCCAGGCTCCTGCTCGCTCTCTCGCCGCCGCGGCTCAATCTCCTCCCGTCCTTTTCCCTTCTAGGGTTGCACGCTCGGGTTCCCAAGCCCCCAGCCGCTGGGTTATGCAAATCACTTAGGTACATGCAAAACTAACCCTTCTCCCGGAGCGCCATTGGCCCGCGGAGGTCTCGAGCTCATTACTATGCAAAGAGAGGAGCCGCCACTGGCCAAGAGTAAGACCAGAGAGGCGTGTTTATCGGGCGTGAGTGACAAGGTGGTGGTGGCGGTGGTGGTTCAAGGCAAAAATCCCTGATTTGGCTAGATATGTGTGGCAGGTTATGGATGGAAGGTAGAAGGATCTGAATACGTAGTCAGTTTTTTCCCCTCCCCCACCCGTCTTCTTCCTTCTGCAGAAACCGATCTCCTAAATTGGATGACCTGAAAAATAGAACTTGCCTCCAGCATTCAGTTTAGTTTCAAATGACTCTCCACTGTTCCAAAGGGTGAAGACTTTGTGAGCGGTGGAAATGGGAAAAAAAGATTTTGAAGAGCAGGGGACAAGCCTCCCTTAATCTGACATATTTAGGTGTTACCTATATACTGAATTAAAGCAGTGTACCCCCACAAACCTCTCACTTCACCCGAGATCTTCATACCTATGTTGATACGCACAGCATAGTAATATGAGTGGCTACATCTGAGCAATCAACCAGCGACGTTGCAAAGGTTTGGTGATCTCAACTCAAACTGTTTTCTCACGTACCGTAAAATCCTAAAACCCAGGAATCTTGTAAGGCGCAAAAGAGGTGATATTTCTGACCACGGGACAATTTCTCCAGACAAGAAAACATTTGAGTGCTAGATGACTACCAATGAGAAGCCAGCAGCAACTTTGGGGTCGGGTAATTATCAGCATTCCTTCCTCTTGTGAACTTTTGTGGCTTAATAGACCCCATAGAATCATTATTTACACCAAATTCTGCTTTATGGGCACCTCATTTCTTTCTACTATGCCTTCAGGTTATTTTACTCTATACTAGAGACATTTTTCATGAATACCTTTAAGGCAGACAGGGTTTAAAATGCCACTGTCATAAAGTTTACCACTCATGTCACCTAAGTAAAACTAAGGAAAATGGAAATAAATTGATACGGGCTAAGGAGTTTTAAATGAAACCTTGCCATTATCTTTGCATTTGAGAGTTTATCTTCAAAAAATAATGACCAGTTGGATGCATGACTAATATACAATAAATTTCTTTTTATGCTAGAGTCAATAAATACAAACATGCCTTGACTTCAAGATTTTAGGAATGATGTATTTCCTCTAATTGTGAGTCTGAAAGAGAATGTAAAGACAGATGGATAGCCCTCTGGGATAGGAAATCTGAAGCTCTCAAGTATTATGCTCTGCCTAAGATCATCACAGAAGTAGTTAGGCTCCTGTGTCCTTGTCTGATGCCCTTGGAGCCTTCCCTAAATTGGTGTCCATTGTCTAAATCATTTCCATTATCTTCTATTTATTGTGAGCAAGTAAAGGGAGGTAAAATTATAAATTTGGTTTCTTTAATTCATTCTTTTAAGACCACTCTTTTATAACAACACGGAAAGATGACAGAATTTCTCTTGCCAATATTTCACTTTCTTACGCTGCTTTAAAATGAGAATTTTATATTATACTGATTGCTTTTTGTGGGGTTTTTTTGCTCAAATATTGAGACTGTATAAGTGTATGCAGAGGCACTGCCTGCTGGGTCAAGGTGCTCCATTACAGAAATAAAAACTGGGAAAACTGGGAAATTGTGTGTGCTATGATTGAAAGTCCTCAAACATACACAATTTCATTTTTTATTAATTATTTCTGACTTACAGAAAGAACAAAAATCAGAGTTCACAACAATCAGTTTAAGAAACAAAATGTTACATGGGGTGCCTGGGTGGCTCAGTTGGCTAAGCATCTGACTTTGGCTCAGGTCATTCCTGCTTGGTGAGTTCAAGCCCCACCTCAGGCCCATCTCAGTCCTCTTTCCCCCCTTCTCTCTGCCCCTCTCCTGCTTGCATAAGATCTCTCTCTCAAAATAAGTAAATAGACATTAAAATAAATGTTAAAGAAAAAAAAGGAACAGAATGTTACAAATGTCTTCAAAGGTCCCTTTGTACCTCTCTCCAATTTTTTTCCACCTGGGAAGTCAGCTATGTTCCTAAACTTTGTAATTAATTCCCATGCATATTTTCATGCTTTTCTTATGTGTCCCTAAGTAACATATAGTACTGTTTAGCAAATATAAATAATATCATTCTATACTCCTGTGCAACTTTTTTTTTTCACACAGCCTGTGATCTTTATGAAATTCATTATGAGTTCGTTTTTATTAGTATACATATAGTGTTCCGTTTAAAGAATGTACCCAATATATATCCTTTCTACTGTTAATATTAAGCTTATTTCTAACAATGCTACCATGAATATTCTTGTATCCTTTGTTCATACCTGCAAAGTTTCTCCAGCATGTATTTCCTTTATACAGTGTGTGTGTGTGTGTGTGTGTGTGTGTGTGTGTGTGTGTGTGTCTAGGAGTGGATTATATGCACTCACCATTATTGGATGTTGTCAAATTGCTTTCAAGCGTGACTGTACTTACTTGTGTTTCTGGCAGCAGAGAATAAAAATTCCCATAACTCTATATCCTACCAACACCTGATATTATAAGACTTAAATATTTGCAAATCTGATGCATATGAAATGCAATCTCAATGTAGTTTAAATTTGAATTCCCCTGATTACAGCTGCGTCTTTTCATGCGTTTATTGGACGTCCAGTGTGCTCTTCGGTACATTGCCTGTTCATTTCCTTTGTCTGTTTGTTTTCTATTGGGTCGTTCATATTTTCTTTTATTGTTTAGGGACAGATAATAAATACTTTGGGCTTTGTCAACCATATGGTCTCTGTCACAACTATTCAACTCTGTCATTGTAGAATAAAAGCCACCATAAATAATACATTAACAAATAGACGTAACTGTGTTCCAATAAAACTTTTTGGCCAAAAATAGATGTTGGACTAGTTCTGGCCCATGGGCCATAGTTTACCAGCCCTGTTTTATAGGTGCTAATCTCTTATTGAGATCTAATTATTTTTGAAAACGGTTTGTAGGGTTATGTAAAATTCACAGGGACATACCTCAAAGGTGACCATCTTTTCTTACAAGTTGAGATCAAGCACTTTATAATTTCTGGTCTCTGGAGTGAGCTCGTGCTGATGACTATATTGCAGAATGAACTGCAAAGAACCAATTGCAAGTCAAAAAAAATGACCCTCTTTCTGGAATGAATGCCAGAAGGAGTCCTGGGCACTTAGGGTGTATCTAATTTTCCATCTAAAAGGCACCCCAAATATTTTTGACCTGAGCCAATCATGACCGATGAGAAATAGCTATCGACTTTATAAAAGCAAAGGTGCCAAACCATCTCTCAAAGTTAGAAGCTGAATATATATATCAAAAAAATATGTATATATACACATGAATGGGTATCTTTATGTACATATACATATATGAACATTTCAAAACATGAGCAACTCAAGGGATAAAGAAAGCATATAACACCCGTCAGGTATCTGGTATGTGTCCACTTGGAATCCTCAAGATAAATGCTATTGTTTCTATACTATGATTCCTCCACATTTGCAGTGGGGCCTTAGGATGGAGGAGCTCCCACACTGGCTCAAAGGCTTGCAATCTTCTACCTTGGTCTCAAATAGGTGATTTCGCACAGTTGTCCTTTTCTTCTGTTTCAGTGTCCCTAGAGTGATCCTCTTGTGCACAGCACCTATTTTTTAGGGATAATTTAACATAACAATCATTTTGAAGCACAAAAATAACAATGTAAAACTGTTGGCAAGTTAAAAACATCCTTTTAAGGTGCGCCTGTGGCCAAATTTGGGCTTCTGGGCCCCCTTTCCTCTACTGCCAAATGTGCAGAACTGATAGATCTTGGGATGTGAGGACTGGCAGTAAGGCTTCCGGTGTGACTGACTGACAGCCATTCTGGAAGCCACCGCTTTTCAAGACATCACCAAAGAGTTGTTAGTTTCCTGAATGGTTGCATATCGTGGGGTCAGAAGTCCTTCCCGGTAGTTCTGAAGACCCCTAGTGACCCCAAATTTCAAAACATTTCGAAAAATATCTGAAACGTTTTCCTATTCATGTCCAATCCTTTCTAAATCCGATTTTCTTATCTTCACCTTTCCCTTTCAAATCTAACCCAAGAGGAGAATGACACTCAAGGGAACAATTTCTGAATGACAGAACCACGTGTGGATCCCAAGGCCCGAGCACATAAACTACAGGAGGGGAAGAGAACTAGGCAAAGGTAAATAGCATGACAGAAGCCAGACACTGTAATAGATAGAAAAGTAAAGGTAAAAAACTCAGAATAGAAATCCAGAAAGATTATCACCTAGTCACACAGAATTTGTTCGGACCAAAGAATCAGCACAAAGTTCAGTCCCGAAATTGGGTTCCTTTTTACTCTCTCAGAATTTCAGATAAAAACTTTGAACATTTTAAGAAGACCATAGCATGAAACAATATTTCAAAGAACTTCATGCAGAATGTCTGTATCCTACAAAACGTGCTTACAGAAGAGCAGAACTTGGGGGTAGCTCTGCTGCGGCCACTGACATAGCCTGGAAAGCTCTTCTTTGTCTGCATGATGTATTTGGAAAGAAATCTAGGGAAAAGAGCACCCGGTGGCTCAGTTGGGTAAGCATCTGACTTTGGCTCTAGTCATGATCTCATGATTCATGACTTCAAGCCCCACATCAGGCTCTGTACTCACAGTGCAGAGCCTGCTTGGGATTCTCTCTCTCTGTTTCTCTGCCCCTCCCCAACTATGCTTTCTCTTGCTCTCAAAATAAATAAATAAACTTTAAAAAATCTAGACAAGACGGCCATGAGAGAATTTAGACTCAGAGAAGCTGTGGGTAAGTAGGGAGGGAAGATACCACATTCTATAGCTTATTTTTTTCCTGACCTGAACATCTAATATTGTGTGTCAAGAAAGATACTATTTAAACACCTAGGTAATTTCAAAACTTTCTTTTTTGTCTAGTGATTGTTACCATGACTCTCTTCAAAAATAAGTAGTGACAATCACAGGGACAACTTTAATAACCCTAAGGTTTTTGAAAATGTTTTTGAAATCTTTTTTTGAAAAAAAAAAATCAGAGGCAATGCTTTTAAAAACACAGGCAAACTACCAACCATTGTAATTTTCAAGATTACCTGTGAAAGGAGCAAAGAAAACCAGGGAGACGAGATGAACAGTGTTGAACATTAGGATGATGTCAAAAATGCTATTCTTGGAGTCTGGTCGGCAAAATCTGGTACTATTTATTAAACTCTCTCTTTTTTGGGGGGTGGGGGTCTCATGTTAGTGTTAAAATATATTAATTCAGTTCGTAGAACCCAATGAGGAAAGTTTAAAAATTTTTCGATATGAAAGAAAAAATGGAGGACCTGGAGGTGACAAAGAAACATAGTAACTTTGCCAGTTTGCTCCTTTTATACCAAAATAACACAAAGTTGTTGAGCTTTTCAACATTTTCTGCATTTTTTTCAAGGAATTTTTTTTACCATGTACCTACCCCTCAGAATCTACCCTGCTAGGGAACAAAAAGGAAGGTTAGATTAATGCAAGCCAGTCTACATGTAAATCACTTGGGGAAGATTTTAAAAATAAAAATTGCACCTCCACTGATTCTGCTATCATAGGTCTGGGATGAGGCCCTGGATTCTCGATATTTAAAAAGTTCCTGATTCTGATGTAGCCTTCACCCAAATTTATGACTCTCTGCTAGAAGATTGTGCAAGTTTGGATCCTTTGAGAAGCAAACACCAATAACAGGATTGCTCACCCAAGAGATTTATTAGGGGAAATGTTTCTGAGGGAAAATGAGGAGGGGACGAAGAGAGACATTTTGAGCCATGAACCTGAGATGCAGGTTTGAATCCAAGTCAGGAGAGAAGGAAGGACAAGAGCTTGGGTGAGTCTTAGACAAAAGTACAGTTCTAGCAAGGTTTGGCAAGACCAATTGGGAGACCTCAAAAGAAAATCATTAGGAGAGTCCCATGTCTCCTGAGCACACCTGCCTTAGTGTCTTTGCCTGTTGTGCTCAGTCACTGACTGGGTCCAGCCTGGGGAAAACATGGTGAAGGATTTTCCAGTAGGACTGTCAGTCATTAGCCTCCCTACAATCAGCGGTGCGTTCATGGAAGCCTCACAAAAGAAGGTATGACAGGGAGTCCCTCACTTCAAGTCAAGTGGCTTCCAATCCAACTTAATTTATGGACTTTAGAAAATTTAGGATTAAATTTTTTTTAATGTTTATTTATTTTTGAGAGAGAAAGAGAGACAGAGACAGAGCATGAGCAGGGGAGGGGCACAGACAGAGAGAGAGACATTGAATCTGAAACAGGCTCCAGGCTCTGAGCTGTCAGCACAGAGCCCGACGCGAGGCTCAAACTTGGGAATGGTGAGATCATGACCTGAGCCAAAGTTGGACACTCAACCGACTGAGCCACCCAGGCACCCCGAAAATTTAGGATTAGAAGGGACCTGGAGGCAATCTCCTGCCTGACGCTGAAGAATGTGCAACTCATGTCCGTCACTCTTGGATACATCACGGGTTAGTATATTTACATCCTCACTGGTAGCAGAGTCCACCTTGGAGCAATTTGGGGTGTTAGAAAGTTCCATCCACTGGGGGGCCAAACTCTCTCTCCTTGACACTTTAAAATACTCAACAGAAAGAAATTTGGAGAGCACATGTTAAATCCCCCCATTTAACAGTAAGAAGTAGGTTAAAATAAGTCAGTAAGAAGACAGCTAAATTACCCATACCTAGTGAGTGGCAGATCTAGAACCGATATCTAGGTCAATTCCTCTTTCCACTCTATAATTGATTTAATTTGTGTTTTTAATTTTTTTAGAAAAGAAAAAAGTTTTCACAAATTTAGTATCAAACAAAGCAAGATAATCTCAATGCCTCAGATGGTCGCTGGTTTATTTAAGGAACGTGCCATGTCCTCTATGAAAGGACTTTTCTCTTGATCAAACATCTTGTTTGGGCTTGGGTGAAGATAACTCAGAGGCAGAAAGCCAAAGATAATTTCCAGTCAACTGCGGTTGTTCATACTTCGCAGAAGCCCTAAAATAATAGTAAATGAATCCTCCCTCCACAGAATCCCTGACAACCTATATGCTGAATGGTACGTAGGCATTCATGTAATTTGGTAATTTGTATAGGTTTGTTTTGTTCTCTTTTAGGGTGTGTTTGAAAGAGTTTCCACATTTACAAAGCTTTAAATTTTATAAAATACATTTAAATATTAATTTTGAACTTAAAAGATTTGGTACATCTCCCCCCCCCTCCCCCCAAACAATAAAAGAGGTCATTATCTCACTGCAGAAAGTCTGCAGAGAGGTCAGGCCTCCGGGCAGGTTGATTTAGCCACTTGGTGATGTCATCAAGAACCTGAGGTTCTATCCCTTTCTTCTCTATGCTCCTTTCAGTATTGGCTGATTCATTCTCAGGCAATCAGATGGCTACAGCAGCAGTCAGGTTCCAGACAGGCAGTTATTGCATGACACACAGGGTCACAGGGAAAAACATCAGGGTGGTCTGGAGGCAGAAGACTCAGCAAATGGAATGCTTAAGTCAGGCCAGATTACCGAACTCAGGAACAGCCGGACAGAAGACATGCATGCCCAGGGCACCATATGGAGAAAGGGCATGGAGCCTCCAAGCCCTCTCTAGGGGTGTGGGTCTTCTAGGACTTCCACCTGCTCCCCAACCCAAGAGCCAGATCGAATACATTTTTAAGTCTTTGGCCTGATCTTTAGTTAGCAAGAACTGCTAGGAAGTTCTAAAATATAAACAACAGCACGTTGGTGCCATCTTGTGGTAAAATGTAAAAAGGTAGGCGAAAAAGATTCATACGCAGTAATAAACCCGTGAGGTTCTCAGCATTTACAGAAAGAGGGAGGTGGGAAAGGTGTGTGTGCACTGTTATTGACCCCTTCCCTCCTTAATAAGCTTTAAAATGAAAATATTTACAATAAAATTCCAATTTTTCCAATATTTAAGAACTGTAAAAATGGTTTATATGATGGCTTAAAATTTTGTTTCCAACCATTCTTCTCATAAAATTATTTATACTTTCGGGAGTTTGGGTGGCTGTCGGTTGAGCATCTGACTTCAACTCAGGTCACGATCTCGTGGTTTGCGAGTTCAAGCCCCGCGTCAGGCTCTGTGCGGACAGCTCAGACAGAGCTGGATTCTGCTTCAGATTCTGTGTCTCCCTCTCTCTCTGCCCCTCCCCAACTCACACACTGTCTTGTGTCTCTCTGTCTCTCACAAAAGAATGTTAAAATTTTTAAAAAAATTATTTATACATTCATGACTCTATCTTGCTATGGGGACACCACCCTTTCTAGGTCTTAAATCTCAATGGTTACTTCTGCTTCTACCTATGGAAGCACCCACTCTACGGGAGATGGAGTGAGGACCCAGTTTGTCATCTGGGAAGAAGAAACATTTTTGTCTTGGCTCTGCCTGTATCCATCTGGGGAGTAAGCAAGCTCTGCCCCTGCAGGATGGAAAGATGAGAACGGAGTTGTGGTCCAGGCTAGGTGGGTCAGTCTGGCTAACTTGGGAAGGCATACTTGTCTCTCAAGCCTAAGATGTGTGCACATACCCGGTCTTTAATAGGAAGTAAGCTCCATGAAGCAAGTGCTTCGTTTTATTCTCTACTATATCCCTGTCCCCTAGAGCATGATTGGCACACAGTAGACGTTCTTGTAGTATGAAAAAATAATAAAGGGGACATTTTGGTCCCCAATTGCCAACTCATTTGTTTTACTTCCTGCCATATTCAGAACCATTTATTGGGCCCTGTCAAAAACCCACCTCCCCAGATAGTCACAGGGGTGGCTTTCAGTTCACACCATTCAGGTTTCTCTTCAAATGTCATCTCCTCAGAGACCTTTCCTGTCCTCACTTGCTAAAATAGCATTTTCCATTTTGTTCTCTCAACAAACATTGTCTGCTCTGCTCTATGCTAGACGCTGCTCTCAACTCCGGATATACGGTAGAGAACAAATCGAAGCCCTACCTGTCCTCAAGACATTTATGATGTTGGCGAGAGAGTGAGCTGATGAAATAGACAAATACAGATCAGCAGGGGGTAAAAGAGATTCCAGGCAGAGGGAGCAGCAAGTGTAAACGCTGCTTATGTTTGGAGACACGTGAAGAGTGGAGAGACAGGAGCAAGCAACATTTGCTGTCCTCCACAAATGGGACCCAGCATGTTAAATAGAGGAAGGTAATAAAAGACTGATGAAGATATTATCCCTTTAGTATCATGGTCCTTCCTGGACTATTTGTTTTTTTTTTTTAATTTTTTTTGTTTGTTTTTATTTATTTTTGAGAGCAGGAGAGAAAGCATGAATGGGGAAGGATCAGAGGGAGAGAGGGAGACACAGAATCTGAAGCAGGCTCCAGGTTCTGAGCTGTCAGCACAGAGCCCGAAGCGGGGCTCGAACTCACAGACCGTGAGATCATGACCTGAGCCGAAGTCGGACGCTTAACCGACTGAGCCACCCAGGCGCCCCGACTATTTGTTTTAACCTCAAGATCAGCTGGCAAACTCTTGTTTTTATATGGTTCCAATGTAAGTTCTTGATCCACCTATGGAATTGTGGAAATAGGCTAATTCAACAAGGTAGAACGAATCACCATACTGTTTCAGGCACTGTGCCAAGGCGACAGAGGTATGAATGTAAATGACACGGTTGTGATCCTTGCTGTCATGGAACTTAAATTCTAATGGGAAAACCAAAATTAAGTGCATAATATAAACAAGGTGTTGCTGTATTAACAGAGGGTAAGGAACCTATCTTTAGATGGAGTGAACGGAATCCTCAGCAGAGGTGGTGCCTTCAGTTTACACCTGAGTGAGGAGCAGCGGCGACTGGGAGAGCCAGAGGGAGAACCTTCCAGCAAGGGGCATTTGGTGTGGGGTCGAGCCAGTGGGGCAGTGGGATGAGATGAGGCTTGAGAGAAGTAGGGAATGGATTATGCAGAACCTTTTTGATAATGGCAAGATTTTTAGATCCCATCCCGAGAACAATGAAGAGTTTTCAGAAGGGAGCAACACAATGGCTTCTGGCTGAATTTATGCTTTACATCAGGCACATGGACGCTAAGGAAGACAGCACAAATCTTTACAGTGTTTGGGGCGCCTGGGTGGCTCAGTCGGTTGGGCAACCGACTTAGGCTCAGGTCACGATCTTGCGGTCTGTGAGTTCGAGCCCCAAGTCGGGTTCTGCGCTGGCAGCTCAGAGCCTGGAGCCTGCTTTGGATTCTGTCTCCCTCTCTCTCTCTGCCCCTCCCCTGCTCGCACTCTGTCTCTCTCTCAAAAATAAAAACATAAAAAAAAATTAAAAGAAAATCTGTACAGGGTGAAATACTGCTGGCCAAGGGCACGTTCTCTTCACATTCCCCTTGGAGCAAGGGCTAATGCACAAAGTCTCTCCTCAGTGCTAGATCTTCTACTGCCACTGGCAACTCCTACAAGGCTCTTAAACTGAGAAAGATGCAGCCCAGCAACAACTGGCAGCCTTAAACTAAGAAAAAAGCAAATTTCTGGGGGGTCACCAAGCCCAGGTGGCCATTTGGAAGGACAGGCTCAATAACAGAGCTGCATAGCAGTCTAAGAAGTATTTCAAAAACAGAAAACAAAGAACCCAGCATTCCCCTCGCCCTCAAAGGTGAGGAATCTCATGCTCTTTTAGTCGAAACCATTTCTGACACCTTTTTTTCACACATGGGAGAAGTCACATTTAATTTTGCTTCTGTACCTATTTTTGGTGGTGATGCCACCAAAACAAGGATTCTCTTGTGTATTTGTTTTCTAGGGCTGCTGTAACAAAATACCACAAACTACGTGGCTTAAATAAGAGAAATTTATGCTCACAGTTCTGGAGACTAAAGTCCGGGATCGATATGTCCACAGGTCTGTTTCCTTCTAATGATTGTGAGGGAGAATCTGTTGATGCCTTTCTCCTTGCCTCTGGTGGCTTTTTTGGTGTTCTTGGGCTGTAGAAGCATCACCCCACTCATCTTCCCATGGTGTTCTCCCTGTGTGTTTGTATTCAAATTTCCCTTTTTTAATAAGAACACTGGTTATGTTGGATTAAGCTCCACCCTAACGCCTTTAACTGGATTACCTCTGTAAACAATCCATCTCCAAATAAGGTCACATTCTGAGGTACTGGGGGTTAGGACTCCAAGGTGTCTTTTTTGGGAGGCACGGAATTCAGGCTGTAACACCTTAAAATCCAAAGTCAAATTGGATAGCATCTAAACTCTGGGCTCATATCTAGGTCGAGTAAGAGATACCACACATAAAAATTTCCCATTTCATTCTTCCATAATGCATTTTTTGCCAAATAAAAAACAAAATTAAAGTTTGGGTTTTTATTATCCTCTGATTAGAACTACTTTCCATAACTGCCAAATAAGGGCCAAATAAAGGGAGATTATCAGCAGCCGGTAGCTAAATTTTCTTTTTATCATGTTGGTTACAATTCTGGAGACTCTTAACAAATTAGAATTTGTCCATACTTTCTTCCCTAGAAAAAACATTAAACACACACACACACACGCACACACAAATTTTTAAAGGACCAAATCTTGAGTGTCCAAAATACACTTCTGTACTTGAGGAGACTTAGGAGAGCCCTCACACATACCTTGTTGATATAAAACACTGCTCTGCTTTAAAGAAACATTAAAATTGAAGGAATAAAATTTACAAATGGGTTCTTTGTGAATTTACCTTTTGCTTACTATATAAAGTCTTAAAAATTCCAGCAAGTAGACATTGTCTGCACCAAATAAATAAATGTACAAAAAACTGGGTCACTACTTCAATAATTAAAATCAGAATAATTAGTGATAGTGAATGTAACAAAACCAGAATGTAAAAGTTTAGAGAATCGGTATTTTGGCTTACGAATATTTTGAAGAAACGGAGTCCTAACAATAAATGCTTTTTGTTGTACCCCTTGTGGCCTGGTACGTTTTCATGCATTTAAAAAATTCATGATGCTGAATTGTGCCTTGTATTTGTCTGACACCCATTCCAGCAATCCATTGTCTCTAGAGCTAGCTCATATCCTTCCTACAAATTGCTTTTCTGATTGAACAAATCCCGTACTCGAACTTAGTATAGATTTTCATTCTCAGTGTGGCCTTAACCCTCCGACCCCAAAACACCACAGATTTTAGAATTCCGTTAGTTTCTTTGATCCGACCAAATTCTGGACCGAATTCTGAAAATTCCTTATGAGTCTTATTCCTTACAAAGTTTTCAAGCAGAATTTATCTGTTTCGTAGGCATCAAAAATAAGAAGTTGCTGATTTTAATTTTGTGGCCACATGTCTTCCTTCAGCTAATAAGGTCCCTGAAGCTTTACATGCAAATAATAGCAAACACAAATAGCACTTACTATGCCAGGGACCTTTCTAAGGGTTTTGCAGATAATGACCTAACAGTTAGAGACATGTTTATCACACATGATGGATGAGGGAAGTAACTTATGTAAGATTACATAGTAATGGTGGCTCCAGGATCCACACTAGGGTAGTAGGCCTGCAGTTGCTCTGCTTCGACCCCACGCCAAACTGCCTCCCTCAAAATAACACAAGAGAATTTTTTCTATACTTATATTTTATGAAAGACAAAGCAAAATATAGGAATTCGGTTTCATGTTTCACTCCAGTAACCACCACAGACTGTGCTTTAACCTTATTTAAAAGTTATTTTATACAGAGCTTTCAGAAACACATTTATTGTGTAATTATATCAATTTTTTTTCCAAATCCAAATAACAAGAATATAATACAAGTTTATTTCAAATAAACCTTAGAATCGGAATTAAGTTGGTAATAAATGAAGTCATCTACTGAAGAAGTGTTAAATCCATTTTGGGTATTTTCCGTTAGCTCACACTAAGGAATTAAAGTCGAAGCATACTGCTTGCTAATATTTTCAAAAACTATGTCCTGATACAAATTAGTTCGGAAGTTCTTGAAAATTAATGAACAAGCAATTTGGTTTTTTCCCACTAGTTAACCATTACGGAACTACAACAACCATTGAAGAAACACAATTAGTGAAACTTGGGATGGTAAAAAGTGTAAAACCAGATTGTTAGGAGAGACGACAAAGTGTACGTTAGAAAAGTCATAAACGTACATTTATTCAGGAAATACAGAGTCCTTGATATTTCAGCGATCATTCCACATTATAAAATATTCACAACATGTATTCTTTTAAGTCTACACCAAGTCATGCTGACATTCTTTTCAGATAAGCCATAGCCATTTCTCCTACTAGATGCTATAATATCCATTTTAATTGTAAACAAAGTACTTGAGCCAAACTACTTAAGTACCTGAACGAAATAACTAAAAAACTTAGTAGAGGAAGACAATGATTTTTTTAAAAACACTTCTGAACTCTCAACCCCCAAAGAACTAGGCCATTCTAATCCAGTATACTAATGGATGAAGTGGCCATGTTAAAACAGCACATAATAACCAATTACTGTATTTCTCATCTGCAGTTTTTAAACATGCTTTCTCAACTAACAAACATTTTTGTAAGTTTTAAAGGCAAAGGGGGCAGAAAGAGGACAAACATTAAAATCTTACATTTAAACTACTGGCAGATTAAAAAAAAAAAAAAAGATAAAAGGTAAAATGTAATTACTTCCCAAATAATGAAAGCCAAGTACCTTTTATTCCTAAAGAAATTACTAAAGAAGATAACCAATTATTATATTTGCAACTACTTAACAGTCAGTAGCTGTAAACTGAATCTTTCTATTCGGATACTTCCCAATATATTATGCACTTAATTGTGTTTTTTCCATTAGAATTTAAGTTCATGACAGCGGTGTGACTAGAGCATTTTATAACGGGGAAAACAAGTGGTTCTCTACCCTGGATGTCTGTTAGAACTGGAAAGCTTTAAACAAACAAGTATCTGGCCCCAGTCTCAGAGATTCTCATCTTACTTCATATAGAATGGGACTCAAGTACTAACAGTTTCTAAAGCTCTACAGGGGTTCTAATGTGCGGCTAAGGCTGAGAATCACTGAATCGACCCATTCTGAAACACTAAGAAGGAAATGGAAATTGAGTAGTTTATAACTTACAAATCAAAAATCTCTTATATACCTACTATGCGCCTAGTTATGTTCATGAATCATAATTTATTTATAAGATGACAACTCCCTTCATTTCCTCACTATACTGGACCACTACTGTACATCTTTGCCACCAATGACTGAATTTTTCTATGGTCAAGATTTAAAATTCTGGGCTATACTCTGAAAACTGCATTAACAAAAACAAACTACTGCTACTCATGCTCAACAGTAGCAAGCAAAACTACTGTATTTGGCTCCTTTAAGCTATCCTTATTTTAAGAATTATAAATAAGTGCCAACCCACACAAAGAACAGATTGTGGATTACTGTAGAAGAAAAAAAATAGCTTACTCAACTTACTAAGTTTCAACACCAAAAAAGATTGAACTTGGCTGAAAGTTCTGAAACAGCAGAGATACTGAACCAGGAAGCTATAATTTATAATGAAATGTTGACACACCCTTGTGCAAGCTACTACAGCTGTAGCTGTACTAAAAATAAGATTTCTTCAGGATTTACTTACCCTGTAATGCAAGAAAACGAGCATAATATTACTGTTTTTATATGCACCAGTATCTCTCTTTAATATGTAAAGCTCTACAACAAATACCTCTAATAATCTTATAATTAAATTAAAATAAATTCATAATTCTACTCTACTTTGGTCTCAACATTTTAAAAACATCAGTTAATTTTGAAAATACACAATTTAACAACATGATCCTATCAATACAAGCACGTTTTGTAATGGACTAAAGACACATTCGACCATGCAATCCAGTGTTCAATACCTAAATGATAAATAACAATGCTGATTGACTTTTATTCTGAAAATCATTGAAAACTGGAATTATCTTGTAAGACTCACAGTGCTCACAAACATGCAGGAATAGGTATACAATTCTATTCTTCCTGAAGGAATGTTACAAAATGCCCACTTTTTACACAGGGTCAGTAATCAGGCTAAATTCCTCATATATTTCAATCCATTATCTTTTTAGCATCTGTCACTTAAAATTCTTAAAAATCGTACAAATGTTCCTAGAAGTTGTGACTGAAAATGAACCTCGACTCTTAATTTCCACCTTTAAAAAGACCTCCTACCCTAGTAGCTGCCTTTCAATAATGACATCCAGTGGACAAATGAAAGTATCTTGCAGAATTCCCATCATTTCAATCAAAGATCACATCTCTAAATTCAACCATTTCAATATGAGTTCCTACTCATTCTAAGAGCCTGCAGATTCTTATGAATATATCACCTCATAATTTCTATATATTTTAAGTATATCATTCTATCTTCTTCCTATCTAAAAACAACTCTTCAAGGTGAGCCAGTAAAGAGTGTGTAACTCTTGAGGCTAGTGAGGTTAAAGGTATTACTTTTTCATCTTTGCTTCTGTTACTTCCCAACACAAACTAACTGGCTCATCCCTAGAAATGGAAAAACCAAAATATAAGAAATATATTTAAATAAAAATGAATAGCGTTAAAAAAAATTTGCAAAAAAAAAAAAAAATGAAACCTGAACCTGTTTTTTGCATTTGTAATTTATATATTGTTGAACATAAAGAGATGTAATCAGTAATGCCAACAATCAAATTACATCCTCTTGCCTCGCTGCTCAAATATTATGAAAGAATATATATTTTAGCAATGATTGTTTCAGTGTTTAAAAACTTTTATAAATCAGTATAAATGAATATTCATTATACATTATGTTTAAATAAAAGTAAGAAATTTCCACTGTTGAGTTATGATTTACCATTGATTATATCTATTATGCATGTGTTCAAAGTACAAAATGCAGCAGTGCTGTTAACACTGATAGTGTTATGAACTGCTGTAGCTGAGACTGTTATGTTTAATTTCTTGGAAAACCATAAAGAAATTTTACAGGTTAAAAAAAATAGAGTAAGCAAAAAAAGAACTGGAGAATTGTTACTTTTAAATAAGCAGCCAAATGAAGAAAACTTTTTTTCCTAAAAAAAGATTAAGAATGTAAAAGTACATTTTAATATTAAAAAAGCAGTTTTAAAAATCTATAACAACTTTATGACAAAATCTGCATTTGAAAAAGGCCTGTAAAAACAGCAGGACAGAATTGCCCTCATCACCTTTCACTTTTTCTTGTCAGAAAAAAGTGTATGCATCTCTGGAACCATAAACGATGTTAAAATAGGTGTTTATAAAATGGCAAGGAGGATTTCACAGGAAGTTTCTGTTTGTTTTTTACAATCGTTGGCACTGCGGCCATCAGTAGGTCACAAGTAAAACTTTTCTAGCTAAAAGCAAAATGGAATATAAAGTTCTGAATTGCATTAGGTCTGTTGCCTGCGTTTTGCTGATCTCATTTTCTCAAAGCGCGACTCCATCTCCTCGAGGACCTTGGGGGTGTACCGTACTACTAATTTAACCTTCCCTTGAGCTGCTTTCAGCAGTTCTACAGCCTTTTCGTGATGTTCTCCTTCAACGCTCTGGGGAGAAACAGACACGCGCACGATTAGTATCCAGGTTTTGTAAGCAGCTCGAAAGCCAAAAATGTTTAAAATACATAGAAGTAAAAAGAATTTTAATGTTGTATCATCACAACACTACAAACCTATGAAACAATCTGGCTTTATCATTTTAATCAGTGTGAAATCCTCTGCTAAATCAAATCCAGCAACTGGGTTTTAAGTTCCAAATAATTACTCCCAATACCAATATATATGCCCTATTACCTCCCTAGGTCTGAAGTAAATTAAGCAGCTGGCATTCTCTAAGAGGAAAAACAAGAGTGGACTTCTCTGATTTAATGTACTGCTTTAACTACGAAAGAGCTTAATTACTTCATAAAAATCACACTAAGCATTGCTAATTTACATTGGAAAAGAAGCAAAACACATCTAAACTGCTTTAAAAAGTATCACTGTACAAAATAGTACCACCCAGGATTCCCTCAAGGGATTTCTAAACTACAAAGCTTCTTTGGTTTTCCCCTCAACATTTTCTGTTACTGTAACTCAAATACACCCCCAAGTGGTTACAATGCATTACTACAAGTAGAAATAAAATTCATCCATACCACTCCATTAACAGAAAGAAGCTGATCTCCTCGCTTGAGGCCCCCATGTCTATCAGCAATTCCACCTGGAATTATTCGAGATATATAGATTGGAGAGTTTTGTTCTTTGCCTCCCATAATATTGAATCCAAGGCCTTCTTCTGTTTTTGGTAGCTCAACAACTCGAGGGTGAGAATGTCCTTCACTGGCAGCAAATGCAGCGACAGTAGCCTCGAAAAAAATTTCACATTTTAAAAAATATGATCTTTGTTTACTTCAGTTCTTTTGTCTCTTTTTTTAAAACTACTTTTGAGGTACACACTTTTGACATCTGAATGCTCACAAGTTCACTGGCAGTGTGGAAGAGAAGGCAAACTGAGGAGACGGGGTGATGAGGACTGGAGGGCATACCCTGGGCCCATGCAGGTGTTAAGCTTGTTCAGACCACTCAGTCCACCCAGTCCACCCAGCACCCAGAACTTCTGTGCAGCAACTGGCATGCGGGCTTGCTTGGCAGATGAACACTGCTGCACGTTACAGAGAACACCCCTTTGCCGGCATGCCAGCAGCCCTGAGCTTTGGGCTGGAGCGCCTGGCTCCTTTAGGAGTCTTTGTGCAAGACCCAAAGACCTGTAAGGAGGCAGGTGTCCTTATATGCAATCATTTGGGCTGCTGTACTTCTGTACTATATACTAAGTAACTAATTAAAGAAATAATTCAATACTGAGAAAAAGAGGGGTACATACCAACGTGAACTTTTTTGTTGCTTTAGTCAACTACCCAGTTACTCTTAAAACCCCACAGAAGACAAAGACAGTCACATCACATCTTCTTTGAAACTTTCAAATTTAGACTAACCTACACTAACTCTAACATGAAGTTGAAATTTTTGTTTCTTTACTGCTTCTAAAAGCAGGTAATTAAGTAATTTGGTACCATTTTTCATGATAAATCAAGGTGCAAGAGCAAAAATGGGAATGGGCAGAGGAAAGAAATCAAGTTTTGTTGAATACTATTAGGTTCCAAGCTCCATCTTACAGATAATAGAAATAAGGCTCAGAAATTCAGGAAGCTGTGAGGTTATATAACTCAGGAATTTCAAGCCAAGTTTCTATGTCTTTTTTATGCTCTTCCAAACTATATTCACATGTTTAAGTGTTTATATTCAACAGGGAATCCAATATTTCCTTTCCTTTTATGGATCAGTAACTATTAAGGCAAAATTTTCTGCTAATGACTAATTCTAGTATAAGTCACCTACTGCTGATTAGTTTATTCTAACGAGATATGGACACTGCGATCAATTCTGCAAATAATTGGAGGAAACTACCGGTCTCCTTGTCATACGCAGCTCTGAAGAGCTAACCTACTAGTGACATTACCCCATGTTTGCAGAGTTAAGGTAAAGGAAAAAAGCAAAGAGCAACCTAGGGGAGTACCCAGTTCTACCATTTTACTGTTTGTGTGATTTGAGAAAAATAACCTAATACAAAGCTTCCTCACCAATAAAATCAGGATAATATATACCTCAGAATTTTTTGAAAATTTACATAACAATATATGTATGTCATATATCACAAATATGTATTACATGTGTATTTTTTTAATGTTTATTTTGAGAGAGACAGACAGACAGACAGACACGGGAGGGGCAGAGAGAAGAGAGAGAATCCCAAGCAGGCTCCTGTCAGAGCAGAGCCTAATGTGGGGCTCGAACTCACCAACTATGAGATCATGACCTGAGCCAAAACCAACAGTCAGATGCTTAACCGACTGAGTCACCCAGGAGCACCAAAAGATGTATTATTATTTGTGTGCAAGTGTATTTTTAATGCATTATCTAAACTGCATGATAAATATCTCTTGTAAAGCCAATAAAAAAATGTCTTGTCTTGTAGACAAGAAGAAGTCTACTTGAGAGTTTAGTGTGGCTCAAAAGATACTATATGTTAGTATTCAAACATTAGCCTATCGAATATCTAATAATTGCACATTTTAAACCTTTCACTTATGTTTTTTTATTTTTGAGAGAGAGAGAGAGAGAACGTGCGCACGTGAGTGCACACGAGTGAGAAAGGGGCAGAGAGAATGGGAGACACGGAACCAGACACTTAGCAGACTGAGCCACTTAGGCACCCCTAAATCTCTAATTTATAATGAAATCTCTTTTAGTAAGTGAGGGGGGGAAAAAAAAAACTACCTTTGCAGTCGCATTAGCTCTCACTTCAGGACTGCTACTGATGTCCACAGTCTCGTAGACATGTTCATATACCTGTAAAACCCAAAGTTACCGTCATGATTTAAAATCTCAGAATATACCACATTTGAGTTCTAAATCAAGTTAAGGAGTGTGTTAAAGTTTTAGGCAAAGGTATGCATCCTGGTAAAATATTGTAATTTTTTAAATATATTTTTTAAATGTTTATTTTTGAGAGAGAGAGAGAGTTTGAGTGTGAGCAGGGGAGGGGCAGAGAGAGAGACAAAGACAGAATCCAAAGCAGGCTCCAGGCTCTGAGCTGTCAGCACAGAGCCGATGTGAGGCTCAAACTCACAAACTGCGAGATCATGAGTTGAGCTGAAGTCGGATACTTAACCAACTGAGCCAGCCAGGCACCCAGTAAAATGTTTTTCTATGAAAAAATCCCAAAAAATGAAGAGGTATAAAATTTCAGTTATAAAATAAGTCACAGACATGAAAAGTACAGCAAAGGAAATATAGTCTTAGTATTGTAACATGTTTGATGACGGATGGTGACTACACTTATTGTGGGGAACACTGAATAATGAATAGAATTGTGGGATCGATATGCTGCACACCTGAAACGAATATAACAGTATATGTTGATTATACTTAACAAATATGCTTTTTCTATATACTTAACATTATACTTTTTTTCAAAAAAGAGAGAGATAAGTTCTAATATTTTTCTTTTTTTTTTTGTAAGATCAAAGGATTTTTAAATTTATTTATTTTGAGAGAGAGTGTGAGTGGGGGAGAGGCAGAGAGAGAAGGAGAGAGAATCCCAAGCAGGCTCCATGCTGTCAGCACGGAGCCAAATGTGGGGCTCAAATTCACAAACCATGAATGAGATCCATTGCCTGAGCTGAAATCAAGAGTTGGATGCATAGCCAAATGAGCCACCTAGGTGTCCTGGTTCTAATATTTTTCTAAAGTTTGTTTTCTTAAAAACTTCTAAACCCAAATTTCAGAGCACTATCTTATCTAATTAATTCAAGGCTCTAGCAAATTTAATCCCATTTACTCACCTCCCTTACAGCATTGCAGAATTCACTTTGAAGGACTCTTTGTAAAGCCTGAAGTTTCTGTGGTGGGACCTCTCCACTCCTTTGCAGTTTTTCCAACAATTCAATTGCTCTACAAATATCTAGAGTTAAACACACACACGCTGATAAATAATTTTCTCTGAAGATTCTCTTAATGCCTTGTAACAGGATTCAATCCTCAAAGATTAACGAGAAATATGTAGAATATGGAGGGAAAAAATGCATAAGAGTATGAGCTCGAGTATGTGTGTGTGTGTGTGTGTGTGTGTATTGTGGGTGGTTATGTGAATATAGATATGAGGGAGGGAAGGCAAAATCTGAGAATGCTAAATTTTATGTAGATTAGGAACAGATACTAATGTTGAGCACATGCAAGATCTGGAAAATAGTGTCTTTGAGAGACAGGAAAACTGAATATAAAATACTAAATGTCCCAGGAAAGGAAGGGTTCAAATGTGAGAGGCACATGAACATTGTGCTGCTCAAAAAAGTTGACAGTTTTATCTAAAAGTAGTTACTCAAAAAAATTTATCTATCATGATTAGTAATCAAAGCATTGAATAGTACGAAACACTGTGTGCTAGTGAAATCCTTTTTCGTTTTCCAAAGAAAATCACAATTAGTAAGGTAGATATGAATTGTTCAATAACAGATGCAGTTCGTGGCAGGGACACAGTTAAAACAATGGTATAAAGAAGTAAATGAACTGTGTCCTGTTTTCAATTCAGGATCAATAACACGCTGTTTTAATTAAGACAAGCTGAATCAAATACATTTACCTTCCTTACGAGAATTACTTTACAACTAAACCAAAAAATACATGGAAAAAAGGTCTGGTTTGTAGCAAGCATGAATATTATGTTACCTTGGCATCAATTAATCCTAAGAAATCTTAAGGGATGGTACACATTTGTACAAATATATTAGGCGTATTCTCACTGGGAAATGTGTTTTATGAATTAAGATATAAGATTCAGAGTCATGTTAAAACACTGTTAGTAACTTTCTCAATTTTGACTTTTTTTTCTTAACTGTTTTTACACCCCAGGGCGCTACAGAACCTATTATTTTATTATTCTTTGCCTCCTTTTAAATAGAAGAAGTTCTGAACTTTATATTATACCACAAGTCTGGAACTTTTTTTTTATAGAATTAATATGGCCTTCTTTGTGTATAAAACTGCAAAACTAGCAATAAATGTAGTGAAGAGAGAAGCAGATTTTTCAATTTCAGGTCATAAAAGCTTCAACTGATGTTCATCAAATGCAACGGAATCAGACTTTCCCCATTCTGACATCCCACCACTGGAAGGAGTGGTGAGTGGAGGCTGGTGGTTTGCTGATTATTTTGACTTACAAAGTTACAATATGCGAGCTATATAAATATTTCCAATTAATGAATAATTGAAACAAAATGAAAAAACTCTTTATTGAACCTAAACTGTACCTAATATGTGTTCAAACATATTTCAGTGAATGTTTTGATGACTTAGAAGACATATCAGGATCTTGATCATACGCACTAATTTTATATTGTAGGGTTACTGGAAGTGTGTGTTAATGGAATTTGTTAAAAAGAATTCTAAATAAGAAACAGGTGAGGTAATCTTTCTTATCCTGCTAAATGGCAACCTCTAGTAATTCATCCTGCAAAGTTGCTCAGCATTCTATTGTGGAACCATGAAGAACTGGGGAAAAGCTAAAAGGCCATGACTACCAAAACTAAATGTCAGAGGTGAAGTTTCACATTTTGTGCTGCACTTAAAAAAAAAAAAAACAACAACACAAAAGACCGCCAACATGTTAGAATCCTACAACTGGCTTTCAAAGAAAAACACCTACTCCTGTTAACAACGAACAGATCTGTTCCCATCTACAAAGCACAGTGCCATTGTGCTCAGGAGGGAGATGTCACAGTGTTAGGCCTAACTTAGTAAGTCTTCCCAGAGTAGCTACTCCTCTGTCAAAAATGATGCTATAATAATGGTCTGGTGGGCTAGAGGGAAACAATGTCATTTATAAAGAGGCTTACAAATAGTGAACACCATAAGGAATAAATAATGCTAAGTGAGCATTTATCTGTGTGAAGGTATGAGGAAAGAGGTTTCTCTAAATACAATAATTCCAAAAATATATTTCCTTTTTTGGAGAAGTTACTTAATATTCAGGCTGTAACTGTGAAAGTTACTATTTTGAAGATATTTACAATCTCCACCCTTTACTTCGTTTATCACTCAAGCACTCAAAATATTCAGTTTGTTTTTGACTTAGCAATTGACGTCTAATACTGGTGTGTCAAAAGCATGCTTGAAATTGCTTCGAAATAAAGGTTTGGGGACGGGAAGAGTGGGATGCTGAAACTCTGTAACAGGATCCTGACAGGAGTATAGCCATGTAATTTCACTAGCTGTTCGGTAACTAATTACTCAGCAGAACAGATTTCACTTTCCTTGACAGTCTGCTCCAAAAAGCAAGCAACCAACCACAGTTAGCAGTTGTAAGGTTTGTAAAGATGGAATAAGACTACACGTTCAAGTATTTTACAACCTACCACTCACTATTCCAAACAGTTACGTAACCTTCTTCGGAAGACCGAATCAGTAGGATGGTATTTAAAGCACCTTCTTGGTACCTGGGAGGGGCACCAAAGTCAGGAAATAGCCCCAAACAAACAAAAGTGGGGTTGTGGTGAAAGTAATGACGGAGTTTGTGCGTAAATAAGAAGGGCTCTGCGGTGAATGCGCTGTGTCCGGGATGTCTGCAATGTGTCGGGGTGAAAGCGGGGACACCGGATTTGTCCGTACATAACTAAGGGCAGTGCGTGTAGTCTGTCCGAACTGGGCGTGTGATGTTTGCTTCTGGGGTTGACACGTCTTAGGACGCCGCGTCTGCCGTGCGCACCCAGGGAGCGCGTCTCCGGCGTGTGTCTACGAACGCGGACAGGTGGTATTTAACTGGGCTGTGCCCCGGCACAGTCCATGTGAATAGAGCAGGGGTCTGAGTATCAGTCAAGGGACCGCAAGCGCCCTCCCAGGGGCCTGAAGCAGCGACTTTGCTGCGAGGGACACCTGGATCCGGGGGTCGGAGCCTGGGTCGCCCCTCCTCCCCTCCGGCCACACAGCATTCCTCCACCCGCTCCGCCCACCTCGGTCCCGGCCTCGGCCGCACTCACCCCTCTCCAGCCGCACAGGTTCCCCCAGCGCCGCCATCTTCTCCCTTTGCCTGCAGACCCACAGGAAATGACGACATAGGGCTGCGGTGGAGGGGCGGAGCCTAGCGGGAGCTGAGAGGGCGACGGCTTGCCAGTATCGCGAGAGTAGGAGCGGTAGCTTAGGAAGTGGTGGAGGCAGCCTGGGCGCGAGGCCGTCTAGGTTGGTCTTGTGCAGTGCATTCCGCGCTCCCGAGGGTAGCAAATGCGCCGGCCTCGGAAGGTGGAACAAACGCATTTCCCGACTCTTGCTCCGTGCGGCAGATTCAAGCCTTATCCCACCCGCTTGGAACCCTTGGCTCCAAGTGGAACTCTGGATTCTTGTCCGGGCTTGACCGTTAATGGCTCTGTGTCTGGAATGCTCAGTTAACCCCTTTCAGCTTCAGTTTCCCTATCTGTGCAATGAAGGTCCTATCTCCGAGGTCTTTTCCACTCTTAAACTCTGGGATTCTGGGGCGCCTGGGTGGCTCAGTCGGTTAAGCGGCCGACTTCAGCTCAGGTCATGATCTCACGGTCTGTGAGTTCGAGCCCCGCGTCGGGCTCTGTACTGATGGCTCAGAGCCTGGAGACTGCTTCGGATTCTGTGTCTCTCTCTCTGCCTTTCCCTTGCTCACACTCTGTCTCTATGTCTCTCAAAAAATAAAATTAAAACGCTAAAAAAATTAAAAAAAACAACTCTGGGATTCTGTGACAAATATGTAACGGGATACAGTCTCTTTGTGGCAGCATCGCTTTAACTTTGAAAATCAAGACATAAGTCTTCCCTGCCAATCTGTTTGAGTAAGGATGGAAAGTACAAAAAACATAAAACACCTGGGTAAGCAAGAGAACAAGGAACAATTGCACCACAGAGGAACGGTTTTAAAAAGATCCAAGAGCTTACGTAAATGAGATATGAAGCAAATTTGCTTAATGCATTACAGTTTCCTAGGGCCACTTCTGAAAATTAATGAACCAAGAAAAATTTTAGTACTTAATTTAAATGAAATATTAATTTCCCCAGTATTTAGATTCCACTGACATTTATTCAAGCCCTAGTCTCTGATGATACTGTGTTACATGCTTTCGTATACAAGTTTTCAACACTTCATGATAGGGGCATTTTAACAACTTCCTGATTGTCCTCAGCCCACTCTTTCCATTCAAGTATAGTATTTTTTTTTCTAAGTATCATTAATATCATCATTATACTCTTTCCCCCTTGAACCCTGATTTTATTATCAATAGTTTCTGTTCGGAAACTCAATTGTTTCTCCCCATCATTTCCTATTTCTAAAGGCTTGCACACTCTGACTCTTAACTTACCCATTTAACTTCATTTCTCATTATTTCTCAAGTGCAACTACCTCTCTAGTTGAGGTGATTTATTCAAAACCATATTTATTCTTACCTCCAAGTATTCATTTAGGTCGTTCTGATGTGGAATATCCTTGTTCATCTCCTCCAATTCTCCGAACCATATACACCTTCAAATTGAACCCATCTCCAGGTCTGCTAAAGAAGTGCCACTTCTACTCAGCTTGCCTTTCTTTGAACTGTTCTTCCTTGGTTCCTGATGGTCCTTATACCCTGCAGTAGCACTCATGTGTTTATCCTTACTCATTGTTATGCCACAAATATTTTCAAGAAATGTTTACGAAATGTCTAATATCTACCAGGTGTCTTGCTAGGCACTGAGAATACCATATCAAGACAAACGCAGACGTTGTCCTTATTTCTTCAAATATTTTCTTTTCCCCCAACCTCCAGTTCTCTCTTTTAATGACCCCACTTTCATGTACATTCCATTGCCTAATGCTATCTTACAGCTCATCAGTGCTCTGTTCATTTTGTTTTTCTCAAGCCTTTCTCTGTGTTTCGTTTTTTCGACATCTAATATTCTCAATAGTTAATCTCAAGAGTTCACTTTTCATCTCAGAGGTTATAGGTTTTATCTGTAGTAGTTAGATTTAAGGGTGTGTGTGTGTGTTCCTAAATCTTCCATGTCATTATTCACCATGCCCAACCTTTCCCACAGCGTCTTGAACATATAGAATGCAATTATAATGACAATTCTAATGTTTTTATCTTCATTCTATCCTCTGTGCTATTTCTGGCACTATTCCTCTTCATTACAGCTCATAATTTCCTGTTTTTTGCATGATCAGTGACCATATATAATTTTTGTATCCCTATGAATATTTTTGAAATTTGTTTTGAGATGCAGATGGGATACTTGAAAAAAAAAAACTGTCCTTTGAGGCTTCATTTTAAGCTTTGTTAGGTGGAACCAGTTCAGCCTTTTGTGCATGGCTAATTATGTCCCAATACTGAATCAATATCCTTCTAAGTTCTTTACCCCTTCCCCATAAATTATGTGATTCTATTTTGACTGGCAGGAACAGGAACAATTCTCAGTAACTGGGACTGTATTTACTTCTTTTGGGTGATCTTTTCCTTATCCTTGGTAGTTTCTTACCATAAATAATCATCATAAAATTTAAGAATTCCAGGGATAAGTAGACAATCCTAAAAGTTTTCAAAAAATAGAAAGATTAAAAAGTCACATTCTAAGCTTTGGGAATCATAATAGTTATAAATCGTTAGTTATTTAAACATAGGAAAGGAAGAAAAAAGTTTTAGGAGATACTGAGAAGGGAAAATATGAGTCAATTAACAACCCATTTGTATTTGATGCACAAAAGAGAAGAATCAGTTTTCGTGTAAGGAGAGATTCCCTAAAACATCACTCCATAAGTCACAGATCCCTGACTCCTGGAGTTGAGAGAGACTAGAATCCAGCTCCTTCATTTTCCAGAAGAGGGACTGCCTGCTGCCCTAAGTCTCAAAGGAGGCAGTTGTGAGCACAGATAAGGCAGAGCTGCTTTTAGTTTTATGTCTCCATCAGGTTATTGACTCAGCAGGTTATTAGGAATCATTTCTTATCAAGAATCGCTCTTCCTATGGAAGAACTCCTCTTCGCCTTTTGCTTCCTCATATTACTTCCTGCCCTGGAGATGGAAAGGAGGACTCAGAATAGGAACTCTGAGACAAATCCCCGTGAAAGCTAAATTATGCAAATTTTGTCTTCGTTTGAAGAATGAAAGTCCCAAGTAGGCTGCCAGGTTGTGAAAGCTCTCCTAACCCAAGATGTTGCAAATATAATTTACTAAGCCAGCATCAAGTAAGAGGAAAAGGGAGTAGGTGGGGAAAATTGGGAGTAGGAGGCTGTCTAGAGAAGGAACGTGGAAAATGGAAAGTAATATGAGGAAGCCAGACACCCCCAAGTGGAACATTTTGCTTTTGTTTGTTTGTTTGTGTTTGCATTTTACTGTTTCATTGCTATTTTATTGCTTTAGTGCACAAATACACAGTACTATACAGGATAGATATTTAAAATAGTTATGTCTTATTATAGAGTTAAAATATTGCTCTTAAGCAAAGGGTTCTATCAGTACAATTTAAGTCTGAATTTTCCTTTTTTTTTCTAATGGAGATCCTGTCATAAGCTCCCCAGTAAAGTAAAATTTTAGATAATTGGCTTCCTTGATTTGAAGGGAATGTTGTTGTCAAATGTGAAATAGCCTACATTTTTAAATACATTAAACAATATATAAAAATACAAATCTAATCAATTCAGTGCAACCATATGGGGAAATCTCTTCAAGAACACCTGTTGAAGAGAAATTCTCTTCGTCGAAGATCTCAGATGAGAACATAAAACCCCATCCTGGAGTACCAGAGATCTAAAGTAAACCCTACTTGTTGCGAGGATGAGCTGCAGATTATATTAAAGTGTAAGGGTTTACTTTTTTAATGTCAACTGTTTCATCATCACTCCACAGTACATGTAAAGGCACAGATTGATGTATTTTTCTGGCATCTTTCTGACGCACCCTTGCCCTAAATAAATCTGTTTGCCAGGATCTTGTCGCTTAAATTAGCCATCTCAAACTCTTGGTCCTGCCAACACAGGCGATTGTGCCAATGTTCTCAGCATTTACTGGCACACGAGCTGTTGCCTTTTCTTTGGCTTTCTGTGTGTACCTGGGGCCATCATCCTTCCTTCACAAGACAGCAGTCTGGCTTATGTGTCCCTGAGACAGACCTCAGGATTGTTTGGACTCACTCTGGTTCTCTCCAGGGTGTGCATCCTGCATGATGTATTTTCAGCCACATAATATATTGTTCAGAATTTGTCATGCACATACTTGCAGATTGGCAGAGCCACCTGCCAGAGATGAGAACCTTTTAAGTTGTTGTCAAACGTCATAAAATGTGTTCCATGATTAATTTTGTGGGCACAGATTGGTTTTTGCACGGAGTCCAAAATTTGGGATATGTCACAGTGACTAAATGGCACCGGCATGCTGAATGAATTTGGAATTTGTTTTGTCAAGTGTGGGAGCAGGCACACAGATGGGCTTTGATCCAGTGGTGCTGCTTGGAATTCTCATTATAGCAATGATGTCATTTGTCACGTAGAGTGGGTAATAGTGCTGCCAAATTGTGGACAAAGCATGGTAAATAGCAAAGTACACAGACCAAGGGAAAGCACTGATGGTAGCACAGGAAGTTTTCACTCCTAACTGACCTCTACTTACAGGACACAAATACTGTGTTGGGGCTGCCAAAAAATATGTTTCATAGAAATACAGGCGGAGAAGGAAACTTCCAACTGAAAGGGCCCTTTAAGGAGGGCCCATATAGCCTAGGAAGTCTTCACTTTACAGAGAAATCAAGTAAAACAAACATGCCCTTGCTTTTTACATTAGGCTGTGAAAGGAATCAAGAGCCTTTCTGCAAATCCAGCCAAACTCAAGCCAAAGCATTTTGCTTTGTAAGAAAAGCTTTGTCTACTCTAAAGTTTAGCATCACATTGGAAACTGGAAAACACACCTGCACAGCCCCCAAAATATTTTAATGGTGAAAAAGTACAGCATATTCTCACCAAGTATACACACAAGAATTCTCTGTGAGCTTTAAAAATATATTCATGATGCAGCTAAAGCAGTGTTTAGAGGGAAATTTATAGCTAAAAAATGCCTATATTAGACAAGAAGAAAGACCTCAAATGAATAACCTAAACTTTTATCTTAAGACACCAAAAAAGAGTAAACTAAACCCAAGGCAAATAGAAAGAAGGAAAAATAAAGTTTAGAACAAGAAAGAGAATTAAAGAACAAAAACCAGTATAGAATAGAAAAAACAATAGAAATAAAACCAAGAAAGTCAATGAAACTAAAACTGGGTTTCTTGAAAAGACCAACAAAGTTGACAAACCTTTAGCCAAACTGACTAGGAAATAATGACTGAAAATTCAGACTACTAAAGTCAAGAATTACTACCCACCTTACAGAAATAAAAAGGAGTATAAGGGAATACTATGAAAACTGTGTGTGTGTGTTACATATTTATAATATATACTAAATGTAATCTATATTATACGTATTATATATAACTATGTATATTCATATATCTGATGTATATAATTTGTTGACATATATAATAGTGTGTGTATATATCTAATTTTCTACGTACTAAAGCCCACCATATGAATTTTGATTCAGAAAGTCTTGAGTATGACATGAATGTTTTCATTTTCTGAAAATTATGAAGGTATTGTGATGTACTCTCTTTGTTAAGAACTACTGACCTAGCACATATTAGTCATTAAAAAAATTGTTGAATTACAATGAAGTATTTATGTATCAGTTAATATTAGATGCAATTTCATAAAAACATGAAAGTCCAGGAGCTCCTGGGTTACTCAGTTGGTTAAGCATCGACTTCGGCTCAGGTCATTATCTTCTGATCTGTGAGTTTGAGCCCCACATCTGGCTCTGTGCTGACAGCTCAGAGCCTGGAGCCTGCTTCAGATTCTGTGTCCCCCTCTCTCTCTGCCTTTCTCCCACTCACACTCTGTCTCTCTCTCAAAAATGAATAAACATAAAAAAAATCTTTTAAAGCATGAAAGTCCAAAATAATAAAAAGAAATCCAGAGATAAGTAATTTGTGGCAAGTGTGACAACTCCACAGTTTCATTAGAGATCCCAACTTCTGTAATTATGTACCACCATCCGAGGACATGGAGTTTACTCTGATTTAAGAAGGCTACAGGAGTTCCAGTTATTACTTGTGAGTTGCAAGCCAGAAAAAAAGAGTAAGTTTTTGCATAAAAGTAACAATCACCCTTCCCAATCAAGCCAGCATCTTTTTTTTCCTTAAACTTTATTCATTTGTTTATTTAGAGAGAGAGTGTGGTCATGCACACATGAGCAGGGAAGAGGCAGAGAGACAGGGAGACAGGGTTCGATCCCATGACCATGAGATCATGACCAGAGTTGATACCAAGAGTTGGCTGCCCAAATGATAGTGTCACCCAGGCATTCCTCAAGTCAGCATTTTTTAAGCCAGCTTTCCAAGAGGCCCCACATAATATTTTGACCTTTATGTCATTGGTCAGAAATCAGTTGTGTGGCTTCATCTTGCTGCAGTGGAAATGGTAAATAAAGTCTTTCATTTTGAATGACAAAGTGCCCAACTTCAAAAATCTCAACTCTGTCCCTAGGGAGGAAGAGGGAAATGGATGCTGAAACAATCCTCTAGGAATCTTTGCCATACCTTATCATAGCTTCTAAAACTTATCTCAAAACTTAGATCTTAGAGCGTTCTAGGTCAATACATTTATTTATCCCTATTGGAAAGTTTCCACTAGTTAACTCAAAAGTATCCACTTAGCAGATCCTATAGGGCGAGGAGAAATGGTGAATGCGTTCCTACCCCCAAGGACCTTTCAAGTGATTTGGGTGAATGAAACCTTTAGAAATGAATCAACCCAGGATGCTATCCACCAGCATCTATTGTTTTATGGTTTGGACCACCACATCCTAAACTTAAAAAAGAAAATCATACAGTGTACAAACTTACTCAAACTAAAGTACTGAAATGAACCACACTACTTTGCTAACCTAAACTGAATCTGAAAATTAATCTTTACTCAACTACAAACCATTCTAAAATGTAAATATTAAATAACAAAACACAAGCTTTCCAGGATCCATTGTTCTTAATGCTTCTTCTCACTTGCCAAATGCACAGAACCTTGCAAAACACCATTAGAATCATTGACTTCTCAATCTTGCAAGTGATGTGGTCACCAAATGGTTAGTCAGAAGACAGACAGTGACAATAGCATTACTACATCGACTCTGCAAATTTGTCGTGATTACTGTAGTAAGGCATTGTGCTGGGTCCTAGAGATACAGGGAAGATACTCTGATCTCCAAGAGCTCACAGATCTACAGAAAGCAACAGACGTATAAGCAATCACAGAAACAAAACAGACATGGTGCTAATTGTTGTTATTTTTGCTGCTTTTGTTGTTGCTTTAGTTGTAAGGGTTTCAATAGAGGGCAAAGTGGTGTGGAGTAGAGTGGGGTGCAATGATTTCTCATTGGAGTAACCAGAGAAAGCTTTAAAGAGCAGTGGTTCTCAACCCAGGGTGATTTCGAAGCCAAGAGAACATTTAACAATGTCTTGAGACATTTTAAATTGTCAGACAGTGGGTTGGGGGTGAGAGTTGCTACTGGCATCTAGTGGGTAGAGACTAGGGATGCTGCTAAACACCTCACATTGCACAGGACAGCTCCCCACCCTCCAAGAAATAATTATCCATCACAAAATGCCAATAACGCCAGGGTTGATAAACCTGGCTTCGGCAAGAAGGAAACATTTTCACAGGGATGATTAGAATTTTAACACTTGGGTAAGTGGGGAACAGAAATGCCAGAGAGAGGGCTGTGTGAATAGAGACATACAGAAAGAAAATTATGTCCTGTTTAGGAAATGAGGAGGGCTTCAGCGGGGTGGAGGATGTGCACCTGGGGATGGGGAAAGTGTGGACCAAACCAGAACCTAACATTTTGGTTGAGGGATTGTGGAGGCTCCCGGATGCTTCGATTTATTCTTTGGGCTAGAGTGAGCCACTGAAGGATTTTAAAAATTGAAGCACTAGAATTAGAACTCTATTTTAGAACTATAGTCCGAGGGAGAAGCTTTGATTATTATAGCGGATAGTAAGAAAATTCCTTTGAAGGAGAGAGTCATATTTGTTTGGGTGTTGTCTGTCATTAAGCTCTGATGGTTGGAAAGTGCCAAAACCTCAGAGAAGAAAGGAGAAATTCTCTGTACTTGGACTGGGTGTGGTGATGATAGTGTGGGCCTCTGTGGGATGGGTAGTCAGGAGGTGAGGAGGGGCAAGAAGTGAGAGACAGTGCATCATTGAATGTTATCCTGTAAGATTCTTCCTGCTTGCCTCTAAATCTCTAGTCATGTTTTCAGACATCACGACATACTTGTATTTGAATTTCTTGTGGAAGAGGACTACATTGGTTGACTGGATGTTGGGAGGAGGAGGGCAGTGAGAAAGGGGCAATCATGGCTAGAATTGGGGCAAAGGATTTGGAAGCTTCATAGTAATTTCACTTCCCACACCCTCCTTTCAAGTCCTATAGCCCTGCCCCCCCAGAACTCCTCATGCTCCCCAAATATTCCACACTTACCTGCCTCTCTTTCCACTTGGCATGCTTTTCTTCTCCGTTTAGCAAATTTCTGCTTACTCTTAAAATCCACTTCAAATGTTCGATTCTTTGTGCTGCACTTAATACAAATTACCAATATCGTATTGTGTTTACTCAAGTGTTTATTTTCTCCAATCAGATAATGGACCCTAAGGTGAACTCTTTTACCCTTAGATTCGCTGGAAGGGTAAGGATGGTATTTTATTCTTCTCCAATTCTCCAGTAGGTAGCAAAGTATCTGGCATATGCCCCATGTTCAGTGATCATTCATTGAATGAAGTGGAGTGAGGTCAGTGAGTAGCAGAAAGATTGTAGCTCTGGACCTACAATGCCTATGCATGGCTATTGTTAAAACTACACCTTTCCTTCTTATTAATAGTATGTTTTAAACTTCATCTTGTAGCTTAAAATTTTCCTTCTGATAGATGATATTCTATCAGGAAGAAAAAAAATCCAGAGTATGGCTTTAAGCCTTGAGTGAGTGGGCTAAAATCATGTTTCAATATGCTTTTTAGAATGCCTGCATGTTATTAATTTAACATCGACCTGGTTATTAAGATTCCATTATTAAGGAAACAATTGTAAAAATCATTAAGAGCACTTCTACAGATTTTAACCCCTGACTCATCCTGCTGGTTTTTAATTCATTTGACCTGAACTTCCCTCATTCAGAGTATCAGGTAAAATTTTATTCTTGTAATCATTAATAAATGATTAACAGGCTGATTTTTATGTGTTTTTATTGTTGTTGCTGTTGATCTGAAGAAGGTTCTCTACAGGAACAGCTGTATATGTGGGACGATGCCCAGGGATGGTTTAAAAACCCCTTTCCAAAACATCTTTCCCACACTGATGGTATGCAATGCCTCTGGTCTCAGCAATTAGTAAGTATTTCCTTTGAGTGAAGCTTCTAATCATACTAGCTTCTTTGGAAACAGAGGATAACTCTTGTGACATCAAGAATGTGAATTTGGAATAGAATTCTGGACCCAGAGAGGGGAGGATGTCTCTTTGGTTTCCACTGCATCTACCAGACCAAGTTCTTTCTTAGAGCACTTTGGCATGAAGCTTACAACCTGACTACCAGCAGTCCCTTATTATGGCAGTCGTCTGTTGACTTTGAATCATTCTTCCACATTTCTTTAAGATTTAAGCTCTGAACTCACTCTTTCCAACAATATGCCTGTCACAATTCTTGGCAATTTCAATCTCCATCTTGATGATCATTTCAATATTCTGACATCTGACTTCCTTGGCCTCTTCTTTAATGATCTCCTTCTCTCCCAACCTCAGCTACTCATCCCCACAGATGGGCCACTCAATCCCTACTGTAGACCTTGTCTTTGTCAGTAACAGCTACCCTTCCATAGTTGTAAGCGTTGCACTATAGGACCACATCCATATCTTTCCAGTGCAATGTCTCCGGCACTCTGACTTTAATATTTGTTGACCAGACGATGATTTATCTTAACATCCTTTCACTGTCCCTCATACCCCACATGTCCTTATGTGCCTCTTTATCCATCCTAGATTTTATAGTCTATCCTAATCCCTATTTCACACACACGCAACTCCCTGGAGCTTCTCTCACTTCTTTGTCCCTCTGCACCTGTTTTCTGTTTGCTGAACTTGGCTGGAGGAAAATACCCAGCTTTACTGTATGGCCTTCCTTGAAACTCATGAACCACTACAATCAAGTGGACCCAACAATTCTAGCTCTTTCCCTAATCTTTTGATTCTTATTTCATATTTTCTTCCATCTCCTAGGACTTTCAACACTTTTTCTTCCTTCATCATTTTCAGCTGACTGACCTTGATTCCTTTTCACTGAGAAAATGGAAGCAACCCAAAGAGAACTTCCACATATTGCTTCCATCATTTCTACCAACCTACCTCTACCTATACCCGTGTTCCATCTTGCATGAACAACTATTCGTATTCCTATCTAAGGCACACCTCTCCTTTTATGCACTAGGTCCCAGGACCTCACATCTACTCAGGGAGATTATTCAAGCAAGTTTACTCTAGCCATTTTAGAGAGGCAGTCTTCTTCTTTATCAGTTTATTTCCATCAGCATATAAACATGCTATATTTCTCGTAGTAAAATACTCCCCTTGATGCCATGCTTCCTTCCAGCTACCTTCCCATTTTTCTTATCATTTCTATAGCAGAACTCCTTTACAGACTTGTTCATCTTTGCAGTCTCCACGTCTGCTTCCCATGCTCTCCCCCGAACTGCTATAACTGGACTTTTATCTACACCGTTCCACCAGAATGTCCCTTGTCAATGTGTCCAATGATTTCCCTGTTGTCAAAGCTAATTGTCAGTTTTCAGTCTTCATCTCACATGAAACAATTATTCCCTCTTTGAAGCAGCTGCATTTGGGTATCACCTCTCTAATCTTTTCTGACCTCAGTGGACACTTTCTGTCTCCTTTAACGGTTCATCTTCATCTGCCTGGTGTCTTAATTATTCAGGGCCCCCAGAATTCTATCTATAGACTTCTTCGGTCCTCTCTCTATACCACTCCCTAAATGGTCTCATCCAGTCTTAAAACTATATACATTCAAGGCACCTGGGTGGCTCTGCTGGTTGAGTGTCCCACTCTTGATTCCAGCTTAGGTCATGACCTCATGGTTTGTGAGATCAAACCCCATGTCGGACTTCATGTTGACAGCGTGGAGTCTGCTTCAGATCCTCTCTCTCCCTCTCTTTCTGCCCCTACCTCACTTATGAAGACACATTCTCTCTATCTCAAACAACCACCACCACCACAACAATAAAAACCTATATATTGTCAATCACGACACTGTCCAATAGGAATATAATGTGGGCCACAAATATGAGTCACAGATGTAATTTTGAATTTTCTAGTAGCCAAATTCTAAAAAGTAAAAATAAACAGATTATCTTTAATAATATATTTTATTTTATTCAATATAGCCAAAATTTTAACGTTTCAATATATAATCAATATAAAATCACTGATGTTTTCCATTCTTTTTTCATACCAACTCTTTGAAACCTAGTGTGCCTATTACTCTTAGAGCACATCTCAGTTTGGAGTAGCCACATTTTAAGTGCTCAGTAGCCACATATGGCTAGTGGCTACTCTACTCTACAACATGGATCTAGATGGTGGACACTGGCTTTTACTGAAACAGATGAGGAGTCACTGCGAAGTTCTGAGGTGGGAAACACCTTGACTTGACCTATTTTTGAAAAGGTTACTCTGGCTGCAGTATTAAAAATAGACTAAGTGGGAGAAAGGAGGAAGCAGAAAACGCAGGAAGGAGGTGAATGTAAATGAAAGAGAGGGAGTTAGTGAGGGAATTATAAGAAATAAATCAAGTGAGGATAGAATGAACAGGATTTCCAACTGGATTGTCAAGAAAAGAAGGAGTCCAGGGTGATCCTAGGTTTTGATCCGTGCCACCAGAATAACTGGGAGAGGGGAGCTACTTCATTTTTTTTAATGTTTACTTTTGAGGAGAGAGGGTGAGCGGAGGGAGGGGCAGAGAGCGAGGGGGACAGAGGGTCTGAAACAGGCTCTGTGCTGAGAGCAGAGGGCCCAATGTGGGGCTCAAACCCACAAGCCTTGAGATCATGACCTAATCCAAAGTCAGACGCTTAACCGACTGAGCCACCCAGGTGCCCCAAGAGTGGAGCTACTTTTCATGAGAGACAAGGAAGACAGTCAATAGAGCAGGTTTCCAGACGGCAGATCAGTAGATTGATTTGGGATTTCTGAAGTTTGAGTTTTCTGTTAGACAAATAAAAAAAAATAATAAAGATAGTTTCAGCTAGTGACATGTGTCACGAAGAAAAGAAAATAGCTGTGGAGGGACTGGGGAAGTGCTCCTTAGATAGACTTGTCAGTAGAAGCATGTCTGAAAAGGGGCATTTAAACTGAGTCCTGAGTGATGAAATGAGGCCAGCCACGCACAATCTAGAAGAGCATTTCAGTCAGAGGGTACTCTCGAGCTAAAAGCCCTGAGGCAGGAATGTCTGAAGAACAGAAAAGCAGTCAATGTGTCTGCAAGTGAGTATGAGGAAAAGATAGGGAAGGACCAGCCAGATAGTGCTTTGCCAGTCATGGTGAAGGAGTTTGGATTCCATGATTTTAAAGTAGAAGTGACATGATCTGATTTATGTTTTACAAAAAAAAATCTGGTTTCTGAATGGTGGATAGATTTATATTATACGTTATGTTATGTTATGTTATGTTACGTTACGTTATGTTATACTATACTACATTATATTATTATTGTTTTTTCTTATTCTAGGAGACAGGAGCAGAAGCAATGAGACCAGTTAGAAGCTTTGACAGTGATTGGGCTCTACCCATCTTGTCTCTTAAGTCTTCTCTTGAGTTCAAGGGATTTCTGAAGGAAGAAAATGCATATTCATCATCCCCATATCCCCCTGCGTGCCCAGCTATACACACTATGTCCTGCTCACAGTGGGAGGCCCAGTGCATGTTGTCGAGTGAATTATAAGGCTGTTCTCATTGAAGCTCCGGGGCATTTTTCACATATTTGTCTTTCTTATATATCATATTTTGCCTGTCCTGTAGTTAAGACTTTAACAATGTTTGTTGGGGTGAGGCAAGGCCTCACTTCAGACAATTGGTTTACTGAGAGAGATCTTTGGATAGCCAGAGGTGGTGAGAAGGGTTTGGACCTTGCGGGAGTGGAAAGTAGGGAGAAGGCAGAGAAGGTGGAGCATGTGGAAAGAAGGGAGGTGTGTAGGGACACCCAGCTTTGAGCACATCAAGACAGATTTGTCCTACTTTTTAATTTGGCCTAGGGCTGGCCTGCTTCCATTGATGGTGATGTGATCCCTGTGTGTGGGAATGGCTGAAATGGTTTGATCACTATGGGACCATAATCTATCACCCAAATCCTTCATTAAGGAGATCTTTCTGCTTGGCCTTGTTCAAAGCCAAGTCTACAGGAATTTGCCATTGAGCATCAAAATTCTCTCTGTCGATACCAATGCTGCAAGTCCCAGCAAACACAGGACGGCAGGCTGAATTCAGACTTTCTGGCACTCCTCCTTTCCTGGCTGGGACAGATGTCCTCAGGGCTTATCTCAGGCTGGCAGAGAGTTAAGTGCTGGGCTGGGTCTCGGCTGTGCTGCATATGCTGGCCTTGAGTTTGATTCTGTCCCAAAGAGGTCTGTGAACCAGAGGGATGACATTTGGCACTCAGGAAGCAACCCAGGTGTCTGGCTGTTTTTCAGTCTCAAAAACCTTGTTCTTTTCCTTCAAGTCACTGCAACCATTTGAAATCCATCATTCATCACCCAGAAGTCTCAGTGCCTTTAGATTTGTGATCTACACCCGTAACTGATGATCCACTGGACTCCCGTCCTTGGCATCTGAACAGAGCCAACAGGGCTGGTTACAAATTCGTTGTTAATTACTGCATGTAATCACATTACACCCAAAGTTGGAGACACTCTACTTTGTTGTTATTTTGGATCTGAAACACGCATATATTTTGTAAAGCATGTCATTTTTGCTTTCTAATTAGGACATGGGGGTTTGGAGTGGCACCCTGGTGTTGTTATTTAATGATGCTTTTCCTGGGGAGGGAGGAAAGGAAAAGATTTTCCTTTTTCTATCAACAATTGTTGTCATTTCTGCATTAAGAGGGTGGAAACTTGGTTCCTCTCTCTTCCCCTTTAGGCAAAGAATCCATGGCTCAGATTCACAAAGGTTGTTGATTTTGACATTGGGTTGCCCCACTGTTTTTCCCCTCTTTCATGCTACCTAACACAATAGATAAATTCTTCTAGCCAACACTCCCTAAGGGTGGGGTGAGAAAGACAGCCCATTTCAGTTTTTGTGGTTTTTTTAAGCTTTGGGTATTCTGCTTTTATATTCACCCAAATAAATCAAATTGGCACATTCTCCTTTGCCCTTGCAACTGAGCCGAACTTAAAGTTTAAACGGTGCCAGAATGAATCACATTACTTATATTCTAGTAACTACCTGCAAAATATCCCAGGCTCAAGCCCAGGAACCATGGAAGTGGCGTGCAGGTGGATGTCACTGCTGCCATGTATTAGCCACTTCCCACTTGGCTAAAAATATGCATTTATTATATACTGCCCCATCCCCATAGAGAACTGATGTCCTTTCCTTATAAATACAATGCGGATACTAAGGAAGATCTTGCCACATCTGAATTACTGTCAATCAAATGAGATCATGGCTATATGAGTTGCTGTATGTCTACAAATGTAGGCTACGGTTAACATCATTTCCTTCCTGCTGTCTGTTAGCTAACTAACACGGGATAGCCTACCTTGTGTTTCAAGGAAAACTATTGGTCCTGGTGAGTTGAATGACCCAGTTGCAAGTCCCAAGAAAATAATTGAGAATGAATCAATATAAGAAAAATTTATTTTGGGTAGTTCATTCAATTATTATGTGTATTATTTATATTCTTTCCATTGGGCTATAGGTTGACTTCGGCTGCCAGTGCTGTGAAATAAAAGGCAATATGATAAGGCTTTTGGCAATCGGGAATTTCCATCTAAATGGCCACCACTCAGAATGTGATTTCCCCTTGCTTTTCAATAAACAGAGGACAAGAGCATGTACTTCATTCTAATTATATCGCAACAGGAATTCTAAGCATTGCCTTACAAATAGCTGCTTTTATGTCATAAAGATGAGCTTTGAGGGGAAGAGCCTTTTCATATATTCTTTGTTTTCTCTATTTGATCCCTGCTAGGAAGGTGGATAAACCGAGGCATAAAGATGGGCATAAACTCTTCAAAGCCACAGAACTGTTGTCTGAGTTGTGACAGCTCCTCACCTCCTTCTTTTTCATTTACATATTTTAAATGTTTTCTACAAGCCTTACGAAAAATAACTGAATATGTCTATGTTTATAATTTTCACACTGACTCTTAATTTATTTTATTTTTGGTTAGTGTTCACTCTAGGTTTCTGAGGGTTTAAAGCTGCCTGCTAAAAGCTGCTTTCTCTGTCCCTAAAGAATATTTAAACCACTTCTGTGCAATGAGAATCTGCCAGTGAAGCCCATTTATACAGGAAAAAGCAAAAAGAACTAATATTTATCGAGTGCCTGCATTGTGCTGGGGCTCTTGCTAGGCTCTTTATACAGGTCATTTTATTTAAACTTTGTATCAACTTCACAGGTATATAAAATTATCCTCATTTTATTGACAAGTAATTGAGACTAGTGAGTTGCATCATCAGGATGTAAACATACCTGTGCTATCTGTTCCTGTTCACAGCACTTACATTTTGAAACATTTACCCTTTCCAAAATTATAGTCACATCCCCCACATTGACAAACTCTATCTGATCTTTCTTATTTTTTTAATGTTTATTTATTTTTGAGAAAGAGAGAGAGAGACAGAGTGTGAGCAGGGAAGGGGCAGAGAGAGAGGGAGACACAGAATCCAAAGCAGGCTCCAGGCTCTGAGCTGTCGGCACAGGGGCTCAAACCCATGAAGCATGAAATCATGACCTGAGCTGAAGTCAGACGCTTAACTGACTGAGCCACCCAGGCGCCTCTGTCTGATTTTTTAAAAAAAGGTGTCCCTCCATCTGAAAGTAGTAAAGATTTAGTTATATTTAAAGTATATATATATATTCTGAAATTTGTAATTAAGACATAAAGAGGAAATAAAATATTAGTGTTCCTGCATATGCCATTGTATGAAGATGTAACAGCTATAATTATGACTTATATCAAAGACCTCAAATTGCATTATGTGGCTTTAATAGAGTATGTAAATAGTACCCATAATTGTTCTCTGAATTAAAGGATTCTCTGGATAGAAAAATTTCTCGGTGGCTGAGAAACTACCAGCATGCACACTGACCGAAGTGCGCTGAGTGAGTGTAGACTATCCCATGGTTTGTAGTTTTCATCACTGAAGTTCTATCAGTGCATATATCTGCCTTTTCCCAGGCAGGAAAGTTGTATCCTCATTGCCCAAGGTAAGGAAGGCCCAGGCAGGATTTAGAACTCCCTTATAGTTAGTGTTACCTTTTCCAGCCAAATCTGAGCCACTTGAAAATAAAATGCCATTCTGAGCACAGTGTGATCACTCCCTAGTGGATACTTGCCAATGGTACCCACACCAAGACGCTAAAGGGCAGAAGAACAGATGGACCCTTTACAATTATTTTTTCAGGGAGGCAGGAAACTATAATTTGCTGGACAAATATTATGTGCCTGCCTTTACAAATGACATTATCTGGTTTATATTTATATTTATATTATAATGGCTCTAAAAGGAAGATATAGTATCCCCAATTTTTAGACAGGAAGTGTTTAAATATCTTACCCAAAGTCATGTGGAGACTGAGATTCAAACCTAGGTCAGCTTCTGTTTTTCCTACCATACCAATAGCTCTTCCTTGGGGAGATAATTCCCAGGATTTTTTTCATAGAAAAGTTAACAAATATAATAGAACAATTAGTTTTAAAAATAATATAAAATATGTTTACAGAAACCATTTCTAGTCTATTATTGTACTTCTTTTTTATTTATTTATTTTTTTAAAATATTTTTTAAATGTTTTTTATTATTTATTTTTGAGAGCAGGAGAAACAAAGCATGAGCAGGGGACAGGCAGAGAGAGAGGGAGACACAGAATCCGAAGCAGGCTCCAGGCCCTGAGCTGTCAGCACAGAGCCTGACGCGGAGCTGGAACCCACAGACCATGAGATCATGACCCCAGCCGAAGTCGGACGCTTAACCGACTGAGCCACTCGGGCACCCCATTGGACTTCTTGAAGTTCTGGGTTAATATCAGGTAGGCCTTTTGCAAATCCATTTTATTTCCTTTGGTCTGCCACCAGCTGGAGCTACTGTATAAAAGCCATTCACTTAGAGCTCAATGTATAACTCCAGAATATGGAGCTGGACTGCTTTGACCTCAAACAGTTTAGGATAAACTCTGAAGAATTAAAGATTGAGAAATTCAGTGTCATAGTAGGCTAAGTAATTGGACTGAGTCACTTGCTAGTTATGTGATTTAGGGCAAGTTATTCTGACTTTAACCCCTAGTTTCATTAGTTATAAAATGGAGATAACAGTACCAATCTCATGGGCATCATTGTGGTGAGCAGTATATGTTAAGAGCTTAGTATAGAACTTACCACATAGTATATACTCCACATATGGTCATTAATATCACTGGTAATCATTATATTCATTTTATTATCAGCATCACAACCCAAGTTTCACTCATTCCATTGAAGATACAATTCATATTATTACTCGTCATTGTGTATTAATGCATTGCCTAGCAGATGGAAAGTTCTGCTTGACTTCCCATTACTTGGTGTACGATTTTGGGGTGGAGGTTTGGGTGTTATGTGGTAAGGCACTATCATACTGTTGAATTTGAAAATGACCAGAGCGTTCTTTGTTTTAGAGGTTAGGATCATACCTGAACAGTGAGCTTTTGTCATGTCAATCATTCAATAAGTTTGGAACCCCAACAAGTGGCAGGACCCAGAGAAGAACAAAGTGAAAAGTTTCTCTTGGACTAAATGTACTAGCTCACCAGGAGATAGCTTCAGTGTGGTGGGTGGGTGGGTAAGATAGCACCCACGCATGGATGTATTCAACTCAAGATCAAAGGAAAGGAAGCTCCTAAAAACGGTGTTCTTGAGGCGGGTTGGATCCTTTTGGGCAAGAGCAGTGTTTCCCGATATGTATTCTGTAGAATTCTAGTCTCAAGTAGATTATGTTTCCAGGGTCAAATAAGAATGGGAAATACACCCTGTTATATTGGTTTCCCACTTTAGGAAGTCACATGCCTGTGACATATTTAAAGCTCTAAAAATACTGTGAGAATCAATTCTTTTCCTATATATGTTTGATCATGGGTGATTCCTTCATTTTCCCTATGAAAAAATTTTTTAATGTTTATTTATTTATTTTGAGAGAGAAAGAGAGAGAGGCAAGGAGGAGCAGAGAGAGAGAATCCAAGCAGGCTCTGGGCTGTCAGTGCAGAGCCTGACGCGGGGCTCAAACTCACAAACCATGAGATCATGTCCTGAGCAGAAATCAAGAGTCAGATGCTTAATAAACTAAGCCACCCAACTGCCCCACCATGAAAAAGTGTTTTTTAAAAGATATGAGGGCTCAGGAGTGCCTGGGTGGCTCAGTCAGTTAAGCTTCTGATTTTTGATCTCAGCTTGGATCATGATCCCAGGGTTGTAGGATCGAGCCCCTCATCAAGCTCCATGCAGAGCATGGGAGCCTGCTTAAGATTCTCTCTCTCACGCACTCTTTCTCTAAAAATAATAAAAAAAATTTTAATTAAAAAAATATTTGTGAGTGTATACATATATCAACTTCAGACCTGAGTCTGATAATATTTACTAATAATATGTAATTTATAAATTTAATACTTACTAATAATATTTAATTTATAAATTTACATGAGCATAGGTATTCATAATGACATATTATAGAAAAAATATATATTTAGAAGTACTACTTCTTTCTTGAACTCAAATTTCTTAAGTTTTTTTCCCTCTCATTCTCTATGAGAAAGGCATCAGTGTTTTCCTCATTATGGGCCTCTAACAGCTTTCTAGAGCACTTATCTCCTGACTAGTTTGAGGCACAGCACATTTTGAATGTATCATTGGCCACAGAAAATTTCTTCCCAGTTTCAAATACCCAGTCGAATAACACCAGGATGCTGTTGTTTTTTAAATATTCAATCTCCAGGTATGTATTTGTGATTGTTATATTAAATTATCTTTAAAAGATATTTTCTTTAAACAATTAAAATTGTGAGGTTGTAGTCCCAGGAATAATTACTGTTAGTTGTTAAATTTACTTGCCTTCTATTCAATGGTTTTGCCAGGTAACCTCCACAAATTAGACACCTCAAATTAGCATAGATTCAGCTCATGGGTCTATCCTAAGTAGTACATTTATGTTTAAACTGGAACAATTATCAGAGAGCCCAGTAATAGAAAAGACTGTAACAATTGGAATATATAACAATTCTTTCTTTTCTGAGGGATAACGTGAAAAAAATAGTCTCATATACGTATTTTCTAACCTAGAATTCTGTATGTGCGTGTGCACACATGCATGCACACAAGCTAAGATACCTATCTACATTCTGGGAATGACTCTCTTGGCAATGATGGGCTAGTGGGTTGCTGTGGTCATCAGGGTGTTTGGTGGGAATAGGCAGCTAATAAGTGCTACCGTTGACAGAGATTATAGTAAAAGATTTTTACATATAACCCTGTTTATTTCTTGTGTTTTCTTGGTCATTTTATTTTGGCTCTCCCTCAAAATTTAGTCAAGTCTTTAAAAAAAAAAATCATGGCTGAATCACTCCCATGACTTGAGACACTTAGCCCAGAGCTTTAGGTGAGGATGGATACTCTGTCAAGGACAGGATGACAGTGGGTTGGCAGCAAGACTACAAGAGAAGTGCGGAGGAGATAGGGTCAGTGGATACAGAGTGGCCCCTCTTACTCTGTCATCCCTTTCTCATTGGAGTCTCAACACTGACTTCCCACTGCAGTCTCCCTGGAGACTACATGATGGAGATTACTACATGATGCCGCCTGAAAACATTTAAGTCACAATCTGTAGGGGTGGACTCCAGGCATTAATAATTTGCAGAATCTTCCCTAGGGTTGACAGGGTTCAAACCTGTAAGAAGGCCATCAGTCCCCTTGTGGCATCCTCCTGAAAATTTGCGGAGTATGAGCTGTTGGAACTAAAGGTTGAATCTACACTGGGAAAGCATCCCTATAATGTGTTCTCTTCCTCTATGTATCTCCTCCCCCTCCCAGTCACTCCTAATATTCCCGTCATAGAGGTCATAGAATTAGATGCAGAAAGCCCTGGCATTGCCCCGGTGGAGAAGCTGCACAGTCCTGATTGGATGGGATGTTATTGGTAATAGACAGTCTCATTTCTGAATTGGAGTGCTGGGAAAGCATATTGGCTAATGTTTCAGTCTTTTAGTTACATTTGTAGCTTTGACAAGTGCTCGCAGTTGGGGCTATACAATCCCTTGTCTCTCCATTTCCCCTTGCTGAGGCAAGCTTCCTCTCTGTATTATTTCCTGTGATGTGAAAGAGAGTCTACAGTGACCCTTTTTCTCAGCCATACATTACCTCCTTGTGAGTCATAAAGAAGACAAAAGAGAGAGTAGGAAGGAAAGACTAGAATCCTTCTCCAACTGAAGTGGCTTGTTCAGAAGGCAGTCAGTTTTAGAGATAAAAGGCAGGGACATTAGTGGGGAACAATAATAATAGTATTTTACAAATGTTGTATGTGTTCCAACTTTTAAAACATTCATAACTTTTCCTTTGAACATTCCAAGGAGATTGATGGAACAAATATCAACAGCCTCATTTTAGGACGAAGAAACAAGAGAGATGATGTAAAGATAAATCAGTTCTGTAGTAGAATGTGAACAAGGACAGAGGTAGGACTAATACCTGGATCTTGAGGTATTATTCAACTCAGTAGTCCCCAAATCTGGTTACTTACCAGAACAACCTGAAAAAGTTATAAAATAACACAATTATCCCAACTCACCTGTGGGACTCTAATTCAATAAGCCTAGGTTGGAGCTCAGGCAATCTGTAATTTAAAATAATTTCCCCGTAGTTTTTCTCAATTTGGAATTGAGGATTTTGAGGAATTACTGGGGGGTCTTAAAAAACCCCATTGTCCACGGGTGCCCATCTGGCTCAGTCAGTAGAGCTGCCACTCTTTTTTTTTTTAATTAATTAATTATTTTTTTTTTTTTTTGAGAGAGAGAGAGACAGACAGAGTGCAAGCAGGGGAGGGGCAGAGAGAGAAGGAGACACAGAATCCAAAGCAGGCTCCAGGCTCTGAGCTGCCATCACAGAGCCTGACACAGGGCTCGAACTCACAAACTGTGAGAGCGTGACCTGAGCAGAAGTCAGACGCCCCACTGACTGAGCCACCCAGGTGCCCTGAGCATGCCAGTCTTGATCTCAGGGGTATGAGTTCGAGCCCCAAAGTTGGGTGTAGAGATTATTTTAAGCAAACTAACAAAAAACCCCATTGTCCAGATTGTACCCCAGACCAATGAAGTCAGAATCTCTAGCGTTGGCAACCAGACATCAGGATTTGTAGATACCCCCAGGTGCTTTCAAAATGCAACCAAAGTTGAGAAACACTGCTCTAGACCACAACTTTCCAAACAGTTTTCCAGAATTCATTACAGCAAGTAGGAGAAGATGAGTATAGGATTGAGAGTGAAAAGACTCAAATTCAAGTCTATTTCTGCCTCTTGGGAAAGTCACTTTATCTCTCTGAGTCCCAGTTTTCTATTTTATCAAATAAAGAAAATGATAGCACTTATCTCTCAGGGATGCTATAAGGATTAGATGAGGTGATATGTGACATCACATATCCCAAACTGTTATCACCAAAATCCCCAAAGTCTCCTTTGTCTGTCTGTCTGTTTGTTTGTTTGTTTTTGAGACAGACAGAGACAGAGAGGGAACATATGAGCCTGAGTGAGTAGTGGAGGGGCAGAGGAGCAGGGAGAGAGAGGATCCTAAGCAGACTCCATGCCCAGTGCAGATCCCATGACCATGAGATCATGACCTGAGCTAGAACCAAGAGTCAGACACTTCTCGACTGAGCCACCCAGGTGTCCCCCGAAGAGCTCCTTTAAAGAACTCATGGTGTTTTCCTCTAGATGCCTCTTTGTGTCTAATGTTCTACCCTCAACCTTGCACAGTTAGACTTCCAGGGCATGAAGCAGCACTCCAAAAGTTTCCACTAATGAAATAAAGTTTGGAAATTGGAGGTACGTCCTCAAGGCTTTTTTTTTGCCGTTGCTATTGGCGCGTTCAGCCCTCTGCATGCTGGAGTTATGAATCTGCCAGTTTGCTAAATGTTTACTCAGAAGGGCAATTTTGTTTTCGTAATACAGGAACACTTCAGCTATTACTATTTACCTTCTCCATTCCTCCATCTAACTCTTTGAGTTCCCCTGAATGTGCCCCCAAGCACCTCTTGTTTAGTCCCATTCAGCATATTAGCGAAGGTTCTAGTATGTGTTCCTTATTCAGTAAATGCTGAGTTCACTGTAACCCCAGCCCCCTGGAGAGCAAATAAGCCACACTATAAACACCCACTCCCTGGCCTAACAATTTGTACTGGTTGGAACAGAATCTTCTAATATTAGGAATTGTAGTGTGAGGATCATTTCATAACCACAAATACAGGCAAAAGCAGTCATGAGATTATGGATGACTCATTGTCAAAGGAACACTTGAATCATCTTGATCAACCCCCTAGATGGATCAAAACTTCTGCACCAAACACACCGTGCCATTAGTCTTCTAATTGATTGTTATTGCCAGTTTGTCTTGACCACATCAGACCTATTTTTAAACCTCTCACAATTCCCTCTCACTAAGTAAACTATTTTTTGTGAATACCTTTCTCTTATTTCTTACATGTTTACTTGATCCTTTCTCAAACTAGACAGTGAGTCGAGGACTCAGATTATTTCTTATTTATCTTAAAGTATACTTGATACATGATAAGTGCTGGTGCACACATATTACATAAACCACTAATCCTATGTTCTCTCCCAATGAAGGGAGGGGGGTTGTTTCTAACAAGCTAAGGAAACTAAGATTGACTTTATATCACTTTTCTTAAGGTTCCATGAATCCAGAAACTCTGTCATGATATGTATAGTAGATACGTATTTTAGGGAGGGAGAGAGGAGAGAAGAAGGAAGAGAGAGGGAGGGGAGAAGAGGGGAGAGAGAAGAGGATAAGGGAGAGTAGAGAAGAATAAGGTAAGGCAGAAGAGCAAGAGAGGGTAAGAGAGAATACTATGTGCTAGATGCCATTCTAGGATTGGGGATGCAACGATGAACAAAACAACCAAAAATACCTTCTCTCATGGAGGTCTCATGTGTGGGTGTGTGTGAGTGTGTGTTGGAAGAACAGGCAGGAACACAAACCACAAAGTAAGTAAGTGCAATATAGCCCTGTTATAGAGAAAGGTAAGTAGAGTAAGGGATAGAGTACTGCATGGAGACTCGGAGGGATGTTGGAGTTTTTAAATGAAGTGAGGAGGGAAGGCTTTGCTGAGACGAAATTTGGGCAAAGACTTAAAGGAGGCAAGGCAGGGAGGCTTCAGGCTATTTGGCTGAAGAACATTCCAAGTGGAAGGAATGGAAAGTATAAGGTCACTCAGGTAGAAGAGAACCTGGAGAGTTCCCAGAATGGCATGGAGGCTGTGGACCTGCAGTAGAGCAGGTGCAGGAAGCACATAGGAGAAGAGATTGTAGGGGCAGCTGAGGGGGGTAGCATGGGTGGCAGGGGTGGGAGAGGTTTGGAAGGAACTTTTAAGTCATTTAAACACTGAATTTTACACTGAGATGGAAAGCTGTTGGAGAATTTGATCTGATGTGTGTTTAAGAGGGTCATCCTGGCTGCTGTGATGCTAGTGGTGGTTAAGGAAGGAAGATAGAAAATGATGACAGTAGGAGAGGTGGCTCAGACCATGACAGCAGAGGAGGAGGTAGGAGAGGTGGAAGACATCTAAATAGATTTGAAGGTAGAGCTCATGGGATTTACTTTCAGATTAATTATGAGTTATGGGGAGAGTAAAAAATTACCCCAAGTTGTTCGATCTGAGCAACTGAAAGGATGGATGGGGTTGCCAGCATCGAGAAGGGAATGCCACCAGGAGAGGCTTTGTGGTGGTGAGGGGGAAGATGATCTTTCTGCTTTCATCTATCATATATCTATGCCCTATTTTATGTACGAGATCAAAACTCAGAGAGGGTAAGTAATTTGGTGAAGTTCTCATAGCTAATATGTGCTGATATTGGATTAGAAGCCAAAGTTTTAGACGTCAAACTCTCTACTCTCCCTACCCAAACAAGCCCTTTTCATATATTATCACATTCAATCCTCACAAGAACTTATCCCGATTTTTAATTAAAAAAAAAAAAAAAACACCCTGAAGTTCAGGGATCTTAAATAACTGGCTTAAGTCATGTTAAGAGAGCAAAGATTCAGATTTGCTTTCTGTTTCTCAAACCTATATTCTTCCCATGAAATTATCCTCCAAATTTTCTATGGAATCTATCCATACCTTATAGGATGATGATAGGATTGAGTGTATGTAAAGTATACAGCATATGCAATGTCTGGTACACAGTATGTTTTAATAGCTTTCTTTTTTTTAATTATTTTTAACATTTATTTATTTTTGAGAGAGAGAGTGCGAGCAGGGGAGAGGCAGAGAGAGAGGGAGACACAGAATCTGAAGTAGGCTCCAGGTTCTGAACTGTCAGCCCAGAGCCCGACGCGGGGCCTGAACTCACAGACTGTGAGATCATGACCTGAGCCAAAGTCGGACACTTAGCTGACTGAGCCACCCAGGTGCCCCCACAGAGTATGTTTTAAATAAATGATAGCTATTACTGATTGATATAGATCTCACCTGTATATACTGAGTTCTCCCTTAAGTTCATTAAAATATATAAATTAAATGAATTTTCCTCAGTCACACCAGAAATATCTATCAATATTTATTGAGTGAATCATGTAGTGTGCAACTGAGTATATTATAAACAACATTCCGTGGACACTTCTACAATGCATATTGGTGTTTTCAAAAGAGGCATAAAAGTAGGTGTATGTGTGACTGAGGAAAATCCATAAAACTGTCAGAGTGCCTTTTAGTAGAAAAGATCAAGAGCTTTGCATAAGAGCCTTCTACTCTGTTGCAGAGGATGCTTCGTCCATTCTTTGCTCCCTGACAGCTCTTTCCTGTTATTACCCTGTGATGAATTCTGCACGAACCATCTGGAGAGTTGACATTGGAATCATTTTTTCCCCTCTCTGAAATGGGGTGATGGATTCATTAATCATTGTCTTGCATTCAAATTAAATCTGATGGATCCCAATACCATGTCTGAGTACCGTTCTACCACACAGAATTTTCTGTAAAAAAATTTTAAAACATCAGTAGAATTAGATGCTTGTCTAAGAAAAGAAGAGAGATCTCAAATCAATAACCTAAGCTTCCATGAAAAAAAATTAAAACTAGGGGTGCCTGGGTGGCTCAGTTGGTTAAGCAACCAGCTCTTGGTTTTGGCTCAGGTCATGATCCCAGGGTAAATGGGATCAAGCCCCGCATTGGGCTCAGTGCTGAGAATGGAGCCTGCTTAAGATTCTTACTCCCTCTCCTCTGCCCCTCTCCCCCACTTGCGTGGCTCTCTCCCTCTCAAAATTAAAAAAAGAATTTAATTTTTTAAAAAAGAAAAACTGGAAAAATAGGAGTAAAATAAACCCAAAGCAAGTATAAAGAAAGAAATAATGGTAGAGACCAATGGAATGAAAAAGAGAAAACAATGGAGAATATCAGTAAAAACAAAAGCTGATTGTTTGAGATTAATAATATTGATAAGCCTTTAGGAATACTGATAAAGAAAGAGATAAGCCATAAATTATCAATATTAGGAATGAAAGAGGGGATATCACTAGAAATCCCACAGATATTAAAAAGATATTAAGGAAATACTAAGAACAACTCTATTGACACAAATTTGAAAACAGATGAAGTAGAATAATTCCTTGTGAACAACACAGTACCAAAACTCACCCAAGATGTAATAGATAACTCAAATAATTCTGTAACAAAGAAATAGAATTTGCAGTTAAAAGTTTCCAAAAAGGCAATCTCTAGGCACAGATGCTTGCATTGGCAAATTCTACCAAATATTTAAAGAAGAATTAACACTTATTCTACAAATCTCTTCCAGAAATTATAAGAGGAAAGGACATCCCCAATTTATGAAGCCAGCATTACCCAAATACCAAACCAAGACAAAGATACCACTAGGAAAAACCAAAAACCACTATAAGCTAAATATGGATCATGACCAGAAATATAATAAAACTCAATAAAATATTAAGGAATTGAATATTTCAATAAGTAAAAAGAATAATACACCATTACAAAGTGGAGATTCTAGTGAAATTGGTTTAATACTGGAAAATCAGTAAATGTAATCCATCATATTAAGAATGTGAAAAAAATCACATGATGATATCAATTGATGCAGAAAAGTATTTGACAGAATTCAACATTGATTCATGAGAAAGACACTCAACAAACTTGGAAGAAAATTTTGTTTACCCAGTAGAGGATATCTATCCATAAGACACGTAGCTAACATCATATTTAATGGTGAAAGACTGAATGCTTTTTCCATAAATTTGGGGGAAAGGCAGGGATATCCACTTTCACCACTCAACATTGTATTGGATTTTCCAGCCTGTATAATACAGTAAGACAAAGAAATAAAAGGCAAACATATTTTCAGATGACATGATTATCTATGCAGAAAATCTCAAGGAATCCATGACAGAGCTTTTAAACTTGTGAGTTTAATGAGGTTGCAGGATACAAAGTCAACATACAAGTACCAAATGTATTTCTTTATACTAGCAATTAACAAAATTTTAAAAATTACATTGGCTCCAAATAAATACGTACATACAAATCTAAACAAACATGAACAGAGTCTGTATGCTGAAAACCACAAAAATAAATGATAAATAAATAATAAAATAAATAAAAGAAGACCTAAATAAGTGAAAAGATGTACTCTTTTACGATTTGAAAGAATCAGCGTAGCAAAGATGTAACTCTCCCCAAATTGATCTGCAAATCAAATATCATCATTATTTTTCTAGACACGCATAAGCCGATTTTAAAATTTATATAGGGGCACTTGGGTGCCTCAGTCAGTTGAGTGTCTTACTCTTGATTTCAGCTCAGCTGATGTGGGCCTTGATCCCATGACCCTAGGATCTGACCTGAGCTGAAATCAAGAGTAAGAGACTCAACAAACCGAGCCTGCTTAAGATTCTCTGTCTCCCTCTCTCTCTCTTCCTCGACCCCTCTCCTCTGCTCTCTCTCTCTCTAAAAAAAAATAATAAAAATGATTTTAAAAAATAACATAATTTATGACATTTTGAAGAAACAAAATAGGCAGAAAAATCTTTGTGACTTGGGGTTAGACAAAGAGTTCTTAGATATGATACTGAAAGCATAATCCATAAAAAGTTGGTGAATTCTATTTGAGCAAAATGAAAAAATGTTTGCTCTATCAAAAGGCACTATTTTGAGAAAGAAAAGACAAACTACAGACTGGGAGAAATATTTGCAAATTACATATCCAACAAAGGGCATGTATCTTGAATATAAAAAGGACTCTGCCCAACTCAGCCATAAGAAAACCACCGATTTTTTTTATTTTTTTTTAACGTTTATTTATTTTTAAGAGACATAGAGACAGAGTATGAGCAGGGCAAGGGCACAGAGAGAGGGAGATACAGAATCTGAAGCAGGCTCCAGGCTCTGAGCCGTAGGCACAGAGCCCAATGCGGGGCTCGAACTCACAGACTGTGAGATCATGACCTGAGCCGAAGTCGGCCGCTTAACCAACTGAGCCACCCAGGTGCGCCAGAAAACCACCGATTTTTAAAAAACACTGTGTTTATGAATTGGGAGACTCAGCATAGCAAAATTTAATTCTCAAATTTATGTATAGGTTTAACTCATTTCAAATAAAAATTCCAACAGATTATCTGAAGGTATATAAAATTTCATTCTAAAATTTATATGGGAAAACAAAGGAACCAAAATTTCCCAAACGATTTCTACAAAAGGATGGCAAATATGCATATAAAAAAATTCATTAGCCATTTGGGAAATGTGGATTAAAACCTCAAAGAGATACTACTGCACATCTATCAGAGTAGCTAAAATTAAAAATATATTGATCAGTGCTGGTGAGGATGCACAGCAACTGGAACTCAATACATTGTTGGTAACGAAAGAAAATAGCTACTCCAGGTAGCAGTTTGGTGGTTTCTTACAAAGTTAAACGTATAAAAATATCATATGACCCAGAAATCCCATTCCTAGGTATTTCCCCTAGAGAAATGTAAACTTACGTTCACATAAAAATATGTCCTTGGATATTTATCGAAGCTCTATTCATAATCACCAACAACTGGAAACACCCAAATGTCCTTCGAAGTGGAATATAAACAATGTTGCATCTGTATAACCTAATACTATTCAGGGGCGCCTGGATGGCTCAGTTGGTTAAGCATCTGACTCTTGATTTTGGCCCAGGTCATGATCTCATGGTTTGTGAGCTTGAGCCCTGTGTCAGGCTCTGCACTAGCAGTGTGGAGCCTGCTTGGGATTCTCTCTCTCCCTCTCGCTCTCTGCCCCTCCCCTTCTGTCTCTCTCTCTCCTCTCTCTCTCTCTCTCTCTTCTGCTCTCAATAAATAAATAAGCATTAAAAAAACCCAAATATTATTCAACAATAAAAGGAACGAATTATTTGTACACAAAATTATTTGGATGGATCTAAAAGGCATTATACCTATTTAAAGGAGCTGTTTTCAAGAGTTTACATACTATATAATTTTATTCATATGCCATTCTATAAAAAGCAGAACTATAGTGACAAGGAAAAGGTCAGTTATTTCCAGGGCTAAGGAGTAAGGAAAGTGACTCACTACAAAGGTCTCACATAAGGAAAATGTTTTGGAGCAAAATATGGAACTGTTTTATGCTTTTATTGTGGAGGTAGGTAGTTACGGAGATCCATACATGTGTTAAAACTCATAGAACTGTATATGAAAAGGCAATTATGTATGTTATTTTAAAAATAAAGTAAAATAATTACTTGAGGAATTTTTGGTGCTGAAGAATTTAAGTAGTGGGAACTTGAAATAAGGTTTTCCAAGATTTGGTTGTATTTATTTCCTAGTTGCCTATATTCAACCATCATCCACAGAAAAGGGAGAAAAAGAGAACGTGGTGATGGGGGAGATAGTTAGTTTATATGCATGTGCATGCATTTTTTTAATACGTATTTTTGAGAGAGAGAGAGAGTGCTATCAGCACAGAGACTGACTTGGGGCTCTAACTCATGAACCATAAGATCATGACCAGAGCCAAAATTAAGAGTTGGATGCTTAACTCACCGAGCCACCCAGGCACCCCTATATGCATGTACATATTAATAAATTGGAATATATATTTTGGATGAAATATAATGATTTAGTTCTGTATATATTAGCTTTAAGGTATTTGTGGGATATTTCTGGTATAGATATTTGTTATATACACATCTGAAATGCAGGAGAGAGCTGAGGGTGAGAAATTCTGTTTAGGAAATTAGGGATTTAAATGAGATCGCTCAGAGAGAATGCATAGGTTGAGACAAGGACCGAAGATGAGCCCAGGGACACTATTATTTACAGGAAAATATGAGAAAAACTCGTGAAGGAGATTAGTAGGAGAAATTAGGCATCGGTGGAGACGAAAGGGTCATGAAAGCCAAGAGAGTTCAGTAAGAAAGGAAGAGACAGAAATCCCCGTGGCATGGCCAGTAGAAGACAGGCTTTGAAAAGACATCATTGTGTTTGGCAACTGGGAGGTCATTAGTGATTTTGCAGAAGCAATTTTAACATTTTGGTGGGGGCAAGAGCCAGAGGGACCTAGTTGTAGGAGAAAAGAGAGGAATGAAAGTACCTTCACAAAGCTTTAGCTTATCTGGATTTGGATTCTTTCTTTTTTTTTTTTTAATTTTTTAAAATATTTTGTATTTATTTTTATGAGAGAGAGAGAGAGAGAGACAGAGCATGAGCAGGGGAAGGGTAGAGAGACAGGGAGACACAGAATCTGAAGCAGGCTCCAGGCTTTCCGCTGTCAGCTCAGAGCCCAACATGGGACTTGAACCCACGAACTATGAGATCATGACCTGAGCCGAAGTTGGATGCTTAACATCGGACTGAGCCACACAGGTGCCCCTGGATTTGGATTATTGAGTAAGGTTTTGGCGTGAAGATTATCTCACATCAAATCACTAAGCGAAGGTAAATCAGAATTTCAATGAAGTTTTGTGTTTCTGGCAAGACTTGAAGCCAATTAGTAGTTTTGTGTATCCAGGGTTTTGATACCTCTTTTTGTTGCAAGTCTCAAAATTAGTAAGTCAGTTCAGCACTGCTAATTGAGCACCTACAGTGTTGCAGACAATGGAAGGTATAAATACCGTGCAAGGAATAGGAACTGAGTTTATTTAACCTAAACTCTTCATTTGAAAGATGATGAAAACTGAGACTCAGAAATGAAGTCACTTAGCCAAGGTTATGCTTAATCTGCTCTCCATCCATATTTTGCTGGTTCCCAAATCTTCTTGTTAACATAAAGCTATTCTCCGCCACAAGTATAGTACACATATAGCAGATACTCATAACCTCACATCTGGTCCCTTTCTAAATGCATTTGTGTAGTTGGGTGAACCAGAAATTATGGGAAGAGGGGAGTTACCTTCCCTGGTGGTAAATGGACTGCAAATACACAGAGGGTATGAATACGGTCTTGAGAGATGTGTAGACTTGGTATAAACAGAAAGAAGAGGTTTTAAAAAAAGACTGACTTTTAAAAATGTTTATTTTTGAGAGAGAGAGAGAGAGAGAGAGAGAGAGAGAGAGAACGAGCTGGGGAGGGCAGAGAGAGGGGACAGAGGATCTTAAGCAGGCTCTACTGACAACAGAGAGCCCAATAAGAGCTTGAACTCACAAACTGTGAGATCATGGCTTGAGCCGAAGTTAGACACTCAACCGCTCAACTAACTGAACCACCCAGGCACCCCTTGACTGCCTTTTGAAAACAAAACAAGACCAAGACGCCTGTGTGGCTTGGTTAAGCATCTGACTTTAGCTCAGGTCATGATCTCGTGGTCCATGAGTTTGAGCCCCATGTTGGGCTCTATGCTGACAGCTCAGAGCTTGGAGCCTGCTTCATATTCTGCCCCTCCTCTGCTCGCGCTCTGTCTCTCTCTCAAAAACAAAAAAAAATACATATATATATGTGTATTTATGTATGTATGTATATATATATTTTAAAAATTGAAAACAAACAAGGCCTCTGGCAGAAAAACATTGGGGTAAGCATATGCCTACAGACAGATATTTTATTTTCCTCTGACCTAGACACTATCCTTCTAGAATTCTCTAGTAAAACTCTGAAAGTTTTGTAGTTTACTCTAGCGAAATAGACCGTTCCCTTGCCATAATTCCAGATGGTGTTTGGGGAGAGCAGGGAGTAGGATAATTTGGCTGGAGTTTGGCTAGAAGATAAATTAGAGGGGAGAATGGATGGCCTTCAAGACTAAGTTTAGGAACATAATCAAGAAGCATGGGGTCTTTAAGTTAGATGATGTATCTCTGCTTGAATTCACTCAGTTACCTACCAGTGGTATAACCTTAAATAAGTTCCCTGACCTCTCTAAGTCTCAATTCCCTCACCTGAAAAATAGGTAATACATAAGTGCTGAAGAGAATACATATTATGCACTTCCTGTAGTGCCAGGCTTAGGAAATGAAATGTTTAATAAGTGCTAGATTTTACTTTTATCATTAATTAGGAGTATAGCTCTAATCTTTAGGAAATGGTTAAAGACAATACAAGCCAACCTTTTTGGACACAAAAATAGTTTCTGTCATTTGTAAATTGATCTTTATGTGTTTTCAGCTGATATGGCCAGGCCCCTCAGTGGGAATTGTAGAGATATTTACAGTTGAATGCAGAGGCCTGAGCTCAACTGGGATAACTGATGAGACAATACTAAAGATATAAATGGAAAGGCACATTATACTAGGAGACTGGGGGGCAGGGCACAGGCATTATTTGTCAAGTGGCATCAATGTCCACAGCAGACTAGGTCAGTGGGAGGAGGGGAGACTGGAAGGCAGAAAAGACAGGGAGAAAGCAGTTACTGAAGCAAAAGGGTCTTAGAAACAGAGAGCAGGATGAGTAAGCTGCTGATTGAATTTCTCTAGGATGATAAGTGATTATAATGTTCTGAGAGATGACTTAAGCTTAGAAAGAGGAAGTAGTAGGATCTCTCATCTTCCTGCCCATGAGAATTTATGATGTTGGAGACTGTGTTTCCAGTACTTTTTATTCATCCATTCCTTTTTTAAAAATTACTAAATAAAGATGACAAAATAAAGCTGAAAAATGCCTACCTCCTTTGTTTGTTGCAGATTTACTTGTGGACTCCGTAGTCAGGAAGGGCATGATGGGGCAAGGAGTGCACATTATATTCTTTGCATCAGGCATTTCTGTAACTTAGATATTTAGTGTACGTGCATTTAGAGATGCACTTGAACAGAAGATACTCTAAAAAACTCATTTGTGAGGAATTATGGTTGCCTCTCTCAAAAATTTTCTGTTCTGGTCATTATGTTTTTTTTTTTAAATTGTTTATGGGATTGTTAATTCAGTTACCTCTTCCCTGGAAGTAAAATTCCTGGGTAGACCCGGAAGCTCACTAATGAGTCCCAGTGGTCCGCAGCCCTAGCTGGACTGTAAAATCAACTACAGAACTTACAAAAATGTATGTGCCTGGCCTGGGCTCCACTCCAGAGCGTTTAAATTAGACTCTCCAGAAGTAATTTCCTTTCATTTACTCTAAAGGAATCCAAGATTTTAAAAAATAGAGTTGGCACAACATTTCTAGCTCTTATAATGAAATTCTTGGCTAAGCCGTGACCCCACTGCCAGGCCAATATTATATTTTTGCTGGGCTGCCACAGGGTTAGCAGTAAAGGTTTATTAAAATACATTTTAAGATATATTATAATGTTAGTATGGGGCACCTGGGTGGCTCAGTCGGTTAAGTGTCTGACTTCAGCGCAGGTCATGATTTTGTGGTCTGAGTTCGAGCCCCAAGTCAGGCTCTGTGCTGACAGCTCAGAGCCTGGAGCCTGCTTTGGATTCTGTGTTTCCCTCTCTCTCTCTCTGTACCTCCCCTGTTCATGCTCTGTCTCTCAAAACAAACATTAAAAAAATGCTAATATGTCTTTAGAACAGGTTAATACCTGTCTTTAAAGATCTCACTTTCTTCTCTCCCTCTCCCGAGATATTTATTTGCACAAACGTACTCAGGTTTCCCTATGTATATACATAAGGTAGAATAACATTATCTAGAAATAGATATATATGATTAAGCTATCATAAAGTTTATATGAATTTGAAGGCATATTAATTTTGTGTGTGTATATATACGTATACGGTACTATGACTCTATATGCATACCTTATATATTATTCTGGCTCCCACAGAAAATCAGGAATTTCTGGCTCCCCACAGAAAATGACTCTGTATTTTGTGATCAATGGAAGGACAAAAGATTTGCATATTTAAACTGTATTCAGTACATAGTCTATGAATAAAAATGCCATAAGTTAAAATATTGCCTTTGGTATTTGCATAATATCTTCATTACTGTTGAACAAAAACTGATCAACACATTCATTTTGTGGAGATAAGTTTTATAGATGTGATGAGTGAGATATTTTTTCTTTAGTCCTTAAAATGACAATGTAAAAAAATGCGATCTCTTTTCCCTGGAGATGAGGCTACACCAGGGGTATAATATTTCCAGAATGGATACCAGAGAAGGGGTGAGAAGCTGCCATATCTCATTTCCAATGAGGCCGCAAGAGAAAAGGATTGTAGCAAGAGGATATGGTTAGGCTTTAAAATGCCTTTTTTGTGAGGTAGTGTAGAAGGAATGGACCATTAAAGGAGTTTGTGTATTCTCTCTCTCTCTCTTTCTCCTTCTCTCTTTTTTTGATGTTTCAAAAGGGCAACTAGTTATCTGAAATTAATTAAATCAATCTATTCCATAACCCATTCTAAGAAGACCTGTTTTCTTCCTACCCTCAACAATCTTCTGGTTAGGTGGATGGGTCTAGGGAGCCAAGGCTTGTATCGCCGTGACCCCAGTGCCTGTCTTCTTCTCCCAACACCAACTGGGGCGACCAGGGATGGGAATTGTGATCATTTTTCCCCTCATTTGGACAGATTATCCAAAGAAGAATCCCCCATTCTCCTGCCTGAAGGGAATAATCCTGAGTGCCAGTATTTTGGGAACCCAACTTACAGAAGAGGTCTGAGGATCTTAATATTCGGTGTGTGGAATTTCACTCAGTCTCCTTGTTTTCAATACACTAACCTATCCTCAGCTTTGCTCAGTGTTCCTTAAGCAAGAGATCCCCTGATGCCTTCTGTGATATGATCTCTCAGTGTGGGGAGAGGAAATTGCCAGACGTGCAGAGGGCTTTGCAGATGTATTTGTTTTTTTTTTCATTTAACAGATTAAAAAAAATTTTTTTAATGTTTATTTATTTTTGAGAGACATAGACACAGAGCTTGAGCAGGGGAAGGGCAGAGAGAGAGGGAGACACAGACTCTGAAGCAGGCTCCAGGCTCTGAGCCGTCAGCACAGAGCCCAACGCGGAGCTTGAACTCACAGACTGTGAGATCATGACCTGAGCCGAAGTCGGCCACTCAACCAACTGAACTACCCAGGTGCCCCTCATTTAATAGATTTTTTAAAATCCTTTTGTGTTCAGCCTGATCTTTACCCCTGTGACTCGATTTTCCAGGTTCTGATACTTTGGGGTATTCTTGTGAGCATTTTTTTTTTCAACTTTCTGCACTGATGGCTTAGGATTCAGCTTTCTTGGGTCTGCTAAGTTGGTTCCTACATTTAAAAACTTTAGCTTTGGGGTGCCTGGGTGGCTCAGTCGATTAAACATTCGACTTTGGCTCAGGTCAGGATCTCACTGCTCGTGGGTTCGAGCCCCGCATTGGGCTCTGTGCTGACAGCTCAGAGCCTGGCGCCTGCTTCACGTTCTGTGTCTCTCTCTCTCTCACCCTCCCCTGCTCATGCTCTGACTCTCTCTCTCTCAAAAATAAACATTAAAAAATTTAAAAAAAAAACTTTAGCTTTAAAAATTTTCTTTGTCTTCTTTCCTCTCTTAGTTTCTTTGCTTTTACAGATCTATGCCTTAAAGGAATTTTCAGTTTACTGTCTTTTTACTGGGGATTTGGAAAGGGCTTGTGGGGAATATATGTATTTAATCTGCCAACTTTATTGTGAAGCCCTTTGGACTTCTCTTTTTAATACTAAAGACATTTTCCCAGAAGCTTTTTCACTAGACTTACTACATGAGGCTACATGTGAATGCCTAAACCAATCACTAGCAAGGGGAATGAGGTCACTTTGGCTTAGAAAAGTTGCAGTTCACTCCTGGCAGTGAGGAGGGGCTCCTTCCCTGAGCACAGGACCATACAGAGGGTGGGCAACTACAGACTGATATTCAGAATATTCAACATCAGATAAAGCCCAGAACCAAGTCATCAGAATGGATACATTGCCCAAGAGGGCAAATAAACCCCTATAAATACCAAGTGAAATCTGGTTCTACAAGCAAGGAAAAATATGGGAAAGGATTTACGTTGGCCTCCAAGGTAGCTGCAAAAACCTTGGTTCCTAGCACCTAAACAGCAAACATAGAAAATAAAGTGGAGAATTGCCTTGGAGAAAGGACAAAATCGCCTCATAAGGACCATTTCAGCCTATAAATTTTCACCCAAAACAGAACTGCTCCATTTAATAATCTTTTCTTAGAGCGGTCTACCAATCCGAACTGAATGCCTTCACAGGGAACCAGAGTACATATAAATTGCAGAGCGAACGCCACTTTCCAATTCTGGCACAACAGAAGGCTTTATATAAAAGGTTGCTCGACTACTTTAAAACTGAACCTTGGGAGAAAGGTTCTGCCTCACTGGTATTTACAACTAATTGGCTTTATCTCACTTGCCAGCTCTTGATTGATGATGGCTGTCTCCAGCATTGGCCTGAGTAGAACTCTGAGTTCGGGCTGGAATCAGCGGGAAAGAGCGCTGTGCTCACTTAGTAATGTGCATGGGGTACTGGCACGAGGAGTGCCAGCACATGAGCTGGGTACTGTCTCTCTCCTTTCAGGTTTCTCCCATGTGGGCCAAGGCTCCGTGGAATCACCCAGGCTAGAGCCTTCTGGGTTACAAACTCTACCGAAGACAAGGGGACGACCTTTCTTCTTGGATGACATTCCCAGTAGACAAAGAGGAGCATCCTGGAGGAAGAGTTCTCAGAGATTTTGCTAATGTCAGGGTCAAAAAGAGAAGGAAGTTTTGTTGAGCTTCACCTTTGAGAAGAAAGCTAGAAGACAGAGGTGCAAGATTATTTCAGTTACTCTGAAATGAACTGTGGATGGGAGAAGTATAAAATATTGCCACAGCTCTGGGACTGGTAACCCCAAGTTTGCTATTTTTGCTTCTCAGAGGTAATTATCAGTCAAACAACTTGTGTGCTTTCTATCACACAATATGATCACGGGTAGGGAGAGCAACCAGCCTCGGAGCAACGTGAGGGATTGAGCAAGCGACGGGGTTGTGGGGTTGTCGAGCACAATGGTCAATAAATAATTCTTCAAACATTGCGTGGTACAACTTAGTAGGCTTAAGTAGCCCAGGACAGAAAGAGCTGCACTTTTGCTATATATCTGCCTAGTGCTCAACGGGGAGGGGACGGGCAGGGAGTATTAGATCATAACTGTCTTTGAATTTCTACTGGTAAAAACTACTTTCATAAGGTGGTTTCTCTGGTGCTTATTATTCAGCTTGGTATTAACTATTGGTGAGATATACAGGCAGTCATGAGACCCTCTAAGAACGTAGCAAAGAAAGGCACCTGGGTGGCTCAGTCGATGAAATGTCTGACTCGGTTTCAGCTCAGGATCATGATCTCATAGCTTCATGGGTTCAAGCCCCACATCGGGCTCTGTGCTGACTGTGTGGAGCCTGCTTGGGATTCTCTCTCTACCCCTACCCCACTTGCACTATCTCTGTCTCTCTCAAAATAAATAAATAAACTTAAAAAAAAAAGAATGTAGCAATCATATTTTGTCTGTATTTGGTCCTTATCAGAACTACACAGGCCATGGGTCTGATGTCTGGGCTAAAGGTGAACATTTTTCTGTTTCTCCCCCTGGTCAGTGGCAGTTCACAGGAGAGGAAAGCAAGTTGAATCTCCGGCACCTGTTGTGAAAAGGAAAAGAGCATGTGAGGAACAGCCTGAGAGGGAGCTTTGGGCTGAGCACTAGAAAGGTCCTTGTGGAGATTTCCAAATATAGTGCCCTCTACTCTTCAAAGCGCTCTTCACCGTTTTCTCCTAAAATTCTCTGACTGCTCTTTGGGTTACATACAGGTGACATTTCTCGCTGTTTTCGTAACACGTCAATTAGTTTTCAGAGAAGATAAAGTAACCCAAAATACACAGCTAGGTGGAGGTTGAGTGAGGACTAGAAACAAGTTGCCCCGACCTACAGACCAGGGCTTTCCTATGCCATGATGCCACTGGAACATAAAATGGCATTTCCTGGTCTGGAGGATGTATACTAAGCAAAGGTGAAAGTAGGGGTAAGGGAGAATGTTCCAGGCAGAAGGAATAGCACCTGCAAGGCCCTGAGGAAGGAGAGGAAAAGGTGCTCCCTGAAAACCACAAGCAGGCTAGTAAGCTGGAGCAAAGAAAGCCGCACAGACATTGCTGTGAGATGAAGCTGAACGTGTAGGAGGCAGATCATGAGGGCACCGAGGGCTCGTTTTCTCCTCCTTCGGCTAGATTTGCAGCTTCCTTCCTAAATAGCATCAGCACGTTCTCTTCTCTGGACTTTTGTTACCCCAAATGGCACCAACCTCTGAACCACTGGGTGCTGGGTGTGGGGGAATGGGATCGTTGTAAATACATACATCTGTTTGCATGTCAATCTTAGTCTGAATAAAAACATGTTTGGCCTGTTTATGTACTACTATTTTCCAAATGAATATAGATGTTGTTGTGATGAGTAAGACTCCAATTCAATTCAAAGTACCCCTGAATTCCTAGAAGCTTTTGGCTATTATATAAGTAAGTAGCCCCACTGGCTCTGGCCTCATTAGCCAGTGACAACAAATACAATTGCAGCTCCTTTGGCTCTACAGATGGTTAGGGCTTGAACGTTGGCCCACTCAGAGTGTCATCCAGCTATTTCTGACTGTTTCCATGGGCACAGGATAGGTCTCTGGGGTTCTTCCTACTTGAGCTTTCCATCTTCATCATTGTGCTGTTGTTTCCTGCCCTGCTTCCCTCATGGTTTACTGCTCTTCTGGGCCCATCTTTGCTCATCGCCACCTTCTGTGACCCTACCACCCAGTTTATGCATTCCCACTGCTCTGGTCTCTCACCAGTCCTGTCAGCATGGCTACTGTCAGGTGCAAATAGCTCGCTTTCTAGTTCTAGTAGAAGACCAGCATCAGCTCCTGCAGCTGGAGGGTGGCCTTCTCACTTCTCTATGCTTGCCCTCCCCTTTAGCCATCACCTTCTGCCCTTCTACAGCCACAGAATCCTGTCTTCTCCCTGTACAAGGACATCTTACTCTCAGCAGTGGAACTCCTCTGAGTGTCTCTGCACGCAGGATTCCAGTCCAACTGGTCTCACAGAGAGAAAGGCTTTTATTCCCATGGTCCCGGCGTCAGCAAACTATGACTCAGGGGCCAAACCCATTGTCTGCCTGTTTTTGTAAATAAAATTTTACTGGAACACAGCCACACTCATTTATTTACATATTGTCTATGACTGCTTTCGCACTACAGTGGCAGAACTGGAAGGTTGTGACAGAGGCAGTATGGCCTACAGAGCCAAAAATATTTACTGTCTGGTTCCTCACAGAAAAGTTTGTCAACGCCTTACCTAGTCCTAAGGCCTGCTGTATTTCCTGCCTGGAGATTAACTTCTGCCGAGTGGAAACATCATTCTCTTCGGGGTAGAAATATTTCTCACTGCTAAGTAATGGTCTTGCCGGGGCGCCTGGGTGGCTCGGTCGGTTAAGCCGCCAACTTCAGCTCAGGTCATGATCTCACGGTCTGTGAGTTCAAGCCCCGTGTTAGACTCTGTGCTGATGGCTCAGAGCCTGGAGCCTGCTTCAGATTCTGTGTCTGCCTCTCTCTCTCTCTGCCCTTCCCCTGTTCATGCTCTGTCTCTCAAAAGTAAATAAACGTTAAAAAAAAATTAAGAAAAAAAATAAAAAAAAAGTAATGGTCTTGCCTTATGAAGTCTACCTAACAACCACACCCTAAAAATACAAGAATAATTTTTCTAGAAACTGTGCTATTCAGTCTTATGTCTGGTAGCTTTGTTATATGTACTCTATGTGTAAGTCAGAAATAGTATTAACACAATCACATTCATAGTTTTTCTATTACTTTACATAAACAGAATTTGAAATATATATACACATATACATCCGTGTAATACAGTATATGCATAAAATATATAAATTCAGGGGTGCCTGGGTGGCTCAGTTGGTTGAGTGCCTCATTCTTGATTTCGGCTCAAGTCATGATCTCACGGTTCATGAGTTCAGGCCCTGCACTGACAGTGCAGAGTCTGCTTGGGATGTTCACTTGCTCGCTCTCTCTCTCTCAAAATAAACAAACTTTTAAAAATTTTGTAATGTCATTTATTGAGCAATCAATGAGATATGTCATTATTTTAAATAGTTTCATTATTTGTTTATTTCACAAGTCATCCGTTACTCTATATTTAGGTAGATCGCAATTGTAGCTTTCTTTGTGTAATTTATACTATCTGCAGAAAGACTTCATTTTTGCTCCAGCAAAAGTCTCATGGAAGGCTCTCGTTGGCCCATCTAAAGGCATGTGAGCATTAACGGAGTATGGGGAATGGCATATTCGAATTGATCATGTGGGGCTCTAGGCCCAACCTTAGAGTTTGACTGTGGTGTCAACCCCACACAATACAAACTAGAAAAGAGAGATCCCTCATACAAGATAACATAAATCCTCATAGGCAGACAAAAACTTACTTTTTCCTGAGGCCTGTACAGTAAAGAACAGGATACAAAGACACTAGGGTTTGGGCAGTCCTCCTTTCCCTTCAGCTGGAGTTCCTGACTGTCACCATCCTAGCTCCATCTCAGTCACTGTACTAAACCCGCTGTAATGGAGAGAATACCTTTCCAACCATAACTCATGATTCTGTAGTTCAATGGGAAAATGAAGTATTCGCAGCATCTGGGTGGCCTCCAACTCTTGATTTCACCTCAGGTCACAATCCTGGGGTCATGAGATCAAGCCCTGCATCAATCTGTGCTCTGAGAGCATAGAGCCTGCTTGGGATTCTCTCTCTCTTCCCAACCCTCTCTCCCCTCCCTTGCTCATGCTCTCTCTCTATCTCAAAATAAATAAATAAATAAACATTGAAAAAAGTACTTAAGGGACTCCTGTGTGGCTCAGTCAGTTAAGCGTCCGACTTCAGCTCAGATCATGATCTCACAGTTCATGAATTTGAGCCCTGCATCAGGCTCTGGGCTGACAGCTCGGATCCTGGAGCCTGCTTCGGATTCTGTGTCTCCTCTCTCTTCGTCCCACCCCCGCTTGGACTCTGCCTCTCTCTGCGTCTCAAACATGAATAAACATTAAAAAAATTAAAAATAAATAAATAAATGTTTAAAACTTATAAAAGAAAGAAAGAAAATGAAGCACTAAACCAACAAATAGCCGCAGACCATTTTTAAGAAACCAGGACAAGTGCTGAGGATAAAATGGTAAGCGAAGCAGCTCTTACTGTCCTGGAGGTGGCAGTGCATAGAGGAGCTAGCCAGAAAGAATGACAGCAGTCCAGGACAATGTATCACGGGATATATGTGGTGCCCTGGGAGCGTGCGGCTAAAGAACTCAGTTTGTTCTGGTTTATATGGAAGTGATATCTCAGCTGGGATGCAAGGAGAGCAGGTATCCTGCCCTCCCCACCCCCCATGAAGAAATCGAAAAGTATTCTAGGCCGGGGAAGCACCAGTTTACAAAGACCTGGAGGAGAGGTGAAGTTTAAAGAACTGCTCATTATTTAGTTAGTCTAGACCATTGAATATTAGGCGACATGTGATAAGAAAAAGAATTACAGAAGTGAATGGAGATCAGCTCATAAAAAAAAAAACTTAAGATCACGTTAAGGTTTCAGACTTTGTCACCTAAGAAAGAAGGTTACAGGAAATGGTTTTAAAATGGAAGGTGGGCGTGATGTGATCAGATTTATACTTTTAAAGGGTCACTCCAGTTGCAGTGACAAGAGTGGACTCAAGATGAGAGAGCAAAACTGGAGGCAGAATGATCTGGTAAGAGGCTGTTTCAGTAGTTCAGGCAAGAGGTGATGGTAGCCCAACCAAAACAGCAGCAGAGAAAATGAAAAGAAGTCATGGATTTGAGTACTATTGAGGAAATATTTTTATTAGTTGTTTTAATACCTCTTCTCTGAGATTTAGCCCCAAAGCTCCAGGTACTACAGTTCTGATAACACACTGTCTGGCTTGTTTCTTGATTCTTTCCATTGCTGGTGCTCCTAACTGAATCTTCTCCTAACCTGCTCTCCTATTTTTGCCTGATTCCTGGGGCCCTGCTACCTCCTGATGACTCTCTATGAAGCAATTGGGGAATCTCCCCATATCTCTTTTTTTTAGTTCACATATGAAAGATACGGCTTACTTGGATTTGCATTCTCCTTTGATATCATGGACTGAACCTCTGTGGGATTCCATAATCTCTCTCTCAGACTGAGCTTTTTGCTAGCAGTTAATGTATTTCAGAGAATGAATGCAGTTCCAAATCCAACTTCTCAGATTACTTGGCTATTTTATCAGCACTTGAGATGTGCTGAGCCAATTTCAAGATATGACAAAGGTAACGAAGGGTAGTCGGTGTTCTGTGGCTTCACGATATTAAAAAATGCCAACTCTGTGATTTTTATTCATTTACCTCAACTGAGAAAGTTTAGATGGAATGAAAAGTGATAACTCTCTCCTGATCTTCCCTTTAGAGTTCTTTCTCCATTCATTCTATATCCCTCTATGTTGATGACTCCCAAATTTATAGTTTCTGTCCTGAAACCTACTGTACATACACTGCCTACTAGATTCTTCCATCTGGATGTCTCCCAAACACTTAAATTTCAACCTATCTAAAAACTAAACTCTTTGCCTTATTGCTCCTTTTCCTTCTTTTCCTCCCATGTTTTTGTGCCAATTAATGGCCCTATCAATCACCTCTGTCAATAAGCAAAAATAGATGTAAGAATCATTCTGGAATTATAAAAATATTCTTGTGTCCTTACTCTACAATAGATCAGAATTTTGTTTCTTAAATACATTTTAAACCTTCCTAATCTCTTCTACATTCTTACTGCCTTAATTTGGTCTTTTTATGTCTCATGATGACTAGTCATTTCCTGGCTCCTATCTCTGTCTCTAGTCTTATTCTAATCCTTCAAGGATAGGAACCAATTCACCGTCATCTCTCCATCCTTAGAACTAAGTATAAATAAGGTGGCCACATGGAGGTTCCTTTTTGAATTCAACTTTGAAAAAAAGAGGACATGTATGTCCCTTCCTTTTAAAAGTCCCTCTGAACTAAGGTCTTCTTTTATCAATATATTTCTTCTGGGTCCTAGAAAATTCCTCCTGTGCTGTGGAAAACCTCAAGTGAGGTTTCTACCAAGACTTTGAGAGGATTTGAAGCTCTTTTTAAATAAAAAGTTTGGCTTTTTCACAGGCACTACTATGGCTCACTTTGAGGGGTGAGAAGGCCTTCTGCTGGGGTGAGAATACAAGTCAGGCTCCTGAATTTTTATAACAGAATGTCAGCCTTGCCACCTGACAGTCTAAAACATATGCCTAAAGCATATGGATCTCTTTTCAATCAACACAATGTCTTCACTTCCTCTAAAGAGCTCAATCTTGGACTGACTGAAATTCAGCCCTGTCAAAAAGCTTAGCTGAGAAGAGTGATATTTGAGGGATATTTGAAGCTAACCATTCAGTCTCTACATTTTAACCTTAAACCAAGCTTAAAAATTTATTTAGACTACAACTCTAATTCCATTAGAAATGTCATCATTGAATGACATTTAAGTAGTATGCTATCTGGTTTTGTGCAGGAATGGTAAAGAAATGTCTACTTGGGAAGAACCACCTCTAAAGTATTTTTCCATTGTCTTACTAAATGTATCTTAAAAAAAATGTTTCTAAAGAAGTCGAATACTTTTTATACTGGCTAATGAGATCTATTGTAATTCTGTTCAAGACAAAGTTTTCAACATTTAAGCTGCCCCCTTCTTTGGGTAACACTTATTATAGAAAAAATAATACAAGAGGAAATTTAAAGGATAACAATAGTATAAAGAACAAAATAAATGTTTCTTTGGGCCAGAAAGCAAACGGGAATGCAAAGCAATAAGTGGGGCTATAGCCGAGGGTCTGCTAGGCTCTGGCACTATAAAGAGGCAGAGGCCACTAGTTTTCAGTTCCCAAGAGGTGACAGAGTCTAAAGGTGACAAGCAAGTGGGGATCAGAACTGGGATTATTGTTTGAATTTGGAGCATGGGGTGCAGTACCATTCCATAAAAAAAAGCTTTTAAAAAACCCAAAACTTCTGTCTACTATTACCCAAATATCCAATAAAGGAAGATCCAAACATAACTTTGAAGCCAGGATATTAACCAGTGACTAGAGCACTAATATCATGATTCCTGCCACAGTAGTCTATCTTTATGGGGCAGGATATCTAATGTAACAACATAAGATTTCATTTTAGCTTGGGAGACTGGCTGGAATGGATGAAGGCAACCAAAAAAAAAAACAAACAAACAAACAAACAAACCAAAAAACCAAAAAACCAAAAACCACACAACTGGAAAGGAAAGAAAGGAGAGAGACTGGATGGAAGAAGAAATCCCTAAATAATTGACAAAGCTTCCTCCTACTCAAGATAAATCTGAAAATCTAATTTAATTTACAAAGAAAAAATGCTAAGAAAAGATAGCTACCAAAATAAATTAGTGAAATTCTTTTTCAGAGGAAGTGAACAATCTGAAAAAAAGTTTTATGGTAAGATATTTAGAGTTTCACCAACAAGATAAAGGAAAGAAAAATTCATAATAAAGAATAAGAAAATACAAAACAAAACATGCAGAATGAAAAACAATAACAAGCATATCTAGAAATAGGCTATTGGAGATTCTGGAGATAAGTTTGTATAAACTTTATAAAAGACACAATCAAAGAGAGAATTAGTAAATAATAAAGTAGAACTGAAGAACGCAGTTTGGAGAATGGGAGGATGGATTGAGGTGGTAAAATTTAGGTCTAGTGGATGCTCCAAAAAATTAAGATAGAGGAAAGAGTAGAGAAGCAATAGTTGAAAAGACATTGACTAAGCATTTTTCAGAGTCGACAACACAAATCTTCAGATTAAAAATGTAACCCTTGCATTAATAAGGATAAATAAAAATAAATGAATATGTAGATGTATCATCATGAAATTAAAAATAAGAAGGAAATATTAACGTCTATTTGAAAAATCAGATTCTTATAGGAATGACCATTAGGCAGACAGCTGACTTCACATGAGCAGCTATAGATACTAGTTGACAATGGAGCAATAGCTACCAATTGCTGAGGGGAAATCACTCTCAATCTAGAATTCTGTGCTTTGCTAAACCACCTGTGTGATCAGGCCCAGAACCTAACATAAAAAAGCTTTTCTGGGAAGAAAGAGGACTTCAGTTCTTCCTTCTCAGAGCATCACTTTCTTGGACACAAGATGAGTTAAGACAAATATGGAATGTTACATGTAAGAGTCAACACTGCCTTATTTACTGTGAAATTTCTGATTAGTGAGAGTTCTTCACTGAGGACGCAATAGGTAGGCATACAAGCCTTGGCCTTATGTGACAGGAACAATATAAAAGGTTTCTTGTGGCTTCTTGTGCTAAGTTAAGCCACATACATATTAAAATTATTCCTATTTGTTGCACACATCCTGGCTAGATAAGGGGAGAGACAAGAAGCTGTGTAAACATATAGCTTTAGGGCTTCCCACTGGGAAAAATACTATTTTTCTTAACTTCTATTCTTCTATAAATCTAAATAAATATAATGATAGATTCAATCCTATTGTGTTATGTGAGTTTGATTTCCAGTCCTAACTTGAGATCACTGCTAGTGTGACATACACTCATTACAGGGAAATAAAAATATTTTTCCACATATAAGACTAAGAGAAATTTTCACTCACAAACAATCATTTAAAAGAATTATAAAGAACATACTTTAGGGGTGCTTAGCTGGCTCAGTCGGTTAAGTGTCCGACTTCGGCTCGGGTCATGATCTCACAGCTTGTGAGTTCAAGCTCCACATTGGGCTCTGTGCTGATGGCTCAGAGTCTGGAGCCTGCTTCAGATTCTGTACCTCCCTCTCTTTCTCTCTGCCCCTTTCCCAGTCACTCTGTGTGTGTGTCTCTCTCTCTCAAAAATAAATAAAAACATTTTTAAAAAAGAACATACTTTAGCAAGAAGAAATTTTAATTGTGATGCACAATGTGAAACTAAACAGAGAAACTGAAAAAAGTAAGTGGCAAGATATCCAAAAACGTGAAACTAAATCTCTGAACAAGAATAACAGAAAAGGAGATGGAGCCTTCACTGAATATTCAGTGTATCAATATCTCTGTCCTTTTGAGAGGAGGATAGAGGTCCTAATGCTAAACAACTTTACACTCTTCTTGAAGCATTTATAAAGTATATATTTTTTAAATTTGAGAATAACTATTAAAAGGATAGAAATACTCTCTCCACTTCCAAATTCATAGAGGAAAAAAAGAGAATATAAAAAATTTAGCCCTTCATCTGAAGCTAAAAAAGGAGGTAAAAATAAGCAAAGGGAAAAGGCGAGCTCTAGATAATCAGTGAATTTCCCTTTTTGCTATGGCTGTCAGGAAACCCAGATAATTTTTTTTCTCAATTATTTCATTGTATTCCTAATATGGTTTATCTTTCTTTCTCGTTAGATAATTTTTAGCTCTTTTACCTTCATTTAAAATGTCCAGATATTGAAGTTACTTTCCTTTTTGTTTTAAAATTATAGAATATTTTTTAAACTAGAAAAGTTCTTAGAGATCTTCTAGTCTAAGGATATAAAACAAAGCAGGTATGCTACCATGATCTTACCTTGTGCACAAGGCAGACATTCCTAATAAAATGCTGTGTTCCTTCTCACTAAGCCTAATCGTGGTCTTAGAGTACTTCTCAAAAAGCTTCCCTATTTCATTTTGTTGTCTCAACAGGTGAAACTTACTTACTAATCCAGATCAAGTCAAATTACCTCTTTAAGGGATGAAGAGATCGAGACATGGACAGGTGAGGCAATTTGCCCCAGGTCACGTAAAAACTGAGACAAGAACCATCAGACTGAGTCAGTAAATCCTGGATGTGCCCTCCAACAAGAAAACTTCTAATTCCTGAGAACGCCGCTGTTACTCTCCTCAAATCTTATTTTTAATTTTATTCTTTTAAAAAATACGTTGTAGTTAACAGTTCTAGACAGGATTAAGGAAACATTTTATTTTGCTCCTACAACTAATTGCAACAACAACAAAAAAGAAACCTGGACAAAATACGGAAGTCCAAAAAATGGAGAAGAGAAAGTGGATAGGCTAGGAGCCTCAGGACTTGAGTAATTACCTGGAAATGAATTCCCTGTTTTGTTTTTATTTTTTCTTGCCTCCTATTTGTCCTGACCTTGGCACTAGAGAAGCCTACAGCTTGATAACAGGTGAAGACCAAAAATTAGCCACAAGAGGAACCTTGGGTCTTTAGACAAAGAATGTGAAAAGTTCTCTGTGAAAAGTAGAGCCCAATGGATCGCAAACACTTATCCGTCCCTACTTGCTCATAGAGCTCAGACCATGAGCCCCTCCTTCACCCTGACAGGCTTTGCAGGGATAGCGTCCATCGGATCGAACTTTGTGGCCCATCCTCTTTGCAGTAAGGAGGTGGGGACCCTCCCCTGCAGAAGGGTTGTTTCTGCCCTCTATTAGTTCAAGTTGCCATACATAGCAGGAGACAGCAGACTGGATGGCTTAAACGACAGAAAATTATTTTCCCATGGTTCTGGAGGCTGAAGTCTAAGTGCAGGCTGCCTTTGGATTGGTTTCTGGTGAGATCTCAATTCCTGGCTTGTAGCCGGGCTGCCTTCTGACTGCGTCTTCACGTGACCTTTGCTCCATGCACACGCCAGAGACAAAGATGTCTCTTCCTTTTCTTATACGTCTCTTCCTAGTCCTATCAGATTAGGGTCTTTCCTTTATGACCTCATGTACCCTTAATTACCTCTTTCTAGGCCCTGTCTCTAGATACAATCATACTGGGGGTTAGGGCTTTGATATATGAATTTTTGGAGGGGCGTGGACACAATTCAGTCCGTGACAAATCCTGCCGTGCACTAATGAGGAGGCATGCCCCTCTGGCAGAGCCTCTGCATGGAACCCTGACTTCCATCCCTACCCTGCACTGATAAGGAAACAAAATGGATACATTAGTCTTCATCAAAATGAAAATCTTATGCTTTTAGTAAAATTCCTGCTAAAAGGATTAATAAAAAATTAAGCCACAGATTGAGAGAAAATATTTTCAGATCACTACCTCATAATGAACTTGTATTTAGGATAATAAAGAACTCACTAAACTGAATAGTAAGAAAAAAAAACAATCCTATTAGAATATGGGCAAAGGACTTGAAAAGACACTTGTCTAAAGAGGTCATACCGATGGTAAATAAACACAGGAGCCTGCAGGGAAATACAAGTTAAAGATGTATGACTTACATATTACACACGTATAAAACAACAAAAATTAAAAATATGAATAGTGCCGAGTGCTGATGAGGAATGAATGTAAAATGGTTTAGCCCCTTTAGAAAATAATTTATCAGTTTCTTATAAAATTAAATATACACATACCATATGACCCAGCAATCTCTGTCATGGGTATTTATCTTAGAGAAATGAAGAGTTATGTTCACACTAAAAACCTGTACACAAATATTCATTGCAGCTTTCTTTTCTATAGTCAAAAACTGGAGGCAACACAAATGTCCTACAACAGGTAAATGGAAAAGCAAACCACAGTAAATCCACACTGTGGAATAACTACTCAGTAATCAAATTAACTATTGACTCACATAACAATTTAGATGTGTATCAAAGGAATTATGCTGAGGAAAAGAAGCTAATCTCAAAGGGTTATTACATCTGGTATGATTCCATTTATGTAATATTCTTGAAGAGACAAAATAATAATGATGAACAGATCAGTGGTAGTCAGGAGTTAGGTTTGGGTGTAGGACACAACTGTTAAGGTTAACCCGAAATAATTTCTTTGAGTGGTAGACCAGTTCTGTATCTTGACTAGCGTGATGGTTACACCAGTTGCAGAACTACGTACACACACATGAACATCCCACAAAATGTCCATGCCAGAACTTGTGAAATCCACGTAAGGTCTGTACTTGAGAATAGTATTGTGCCCAGGTCCATTTCTCGGTTTCGACAATGCACTATGATTATGTAAGATATTATCATTAGAGGAAAGTGGGTGAAGCACAAGAAATTTCTCTGTATTATTACTAGAATTTTTTTGTGAGGCATAAACTATTTCAAAATAAGAAGCTATAATTTTAAAGATCTGTTGTAACGAAAATTTTAATTCCAGTTTCGAGCCTGTCTGACTTCAAAGCCAATGCTCGTATGCACTATATACTAGTAACGATCTGTCAGAAAAATGGCTATAGACATAAATAAGTAAGCACACGTAAGAGGCACTCCCAGCTACTCAAATTCTTTTTGTTCCCTTAGACCCTAGGAGAACAAAACACAGAAAGAAATAACATGAGAGAATTAACGGCGTTCAAGGCGGGATGGTTTCAGCAGATTTTGTCTTGTAGGACAAATCCCACTTGCCTGTTATAGAGTGGTCTCATAATTTATTATGAATTCTTCTTGCTGGTTTTCATATCTATATTCAGACATCACCTTATTTTGGATGTTTTTCCCTTGAACATTTTTATGTTAAAATTTAATGCTTTGAAAAGCTCTTTATTATCATTTTAGTTAGTTAATCAAGAGCTATGTGTAAGGGAAACCAATGGGTCTAAAACAAGCTTTTTTAAAGCTGGAGCCTGTATGCTTTTTATTATTTCTCTTGCCCTAGTATCTCATTAGTGTTATCACATTCTTAAAATACCTAAAATAGTTAAAAGCATAAGATACACAACTATGGAGAGACCTTAAGAGACTGCATTTTGAAGCTCTCAAAAATGTTAAGTGGGAAATACATAAAACAACTCTTTGCTTGTCAGGGTTAAGGTCATGGGAAACACATCTGTTTGCATTTGTAGAGTATACTGTCACAGTAAACTATGCTGCTTGAAGCCGTGGAGCAAAAAGCACAGCAGAATCGTGCAGTTACATCATCAGCTAAGCATGTATATCACAAATTGCTTGAAAGCAATCATCATAATATTCTGAGTCCCACCAAAATGTTATGATTAAACATCCACAACAAAGGCTGTGTCCAGAAGGCCCCGCTTTTGTTCCGAGCAGGGTTTATTTGAAGAAAATGGAATGTGATTGTAATAAGAAGCTTGGGCTGGCTCTGTCTCTTCAACTCATTAGGCGGCTGTAATGTGCAAGAGGCAGTAGGGTGGAGGGGGCAGGCTCAGGAGAGGCTCATAAGTTCCACGCACCACCCTGGGGCTGGAAAAGGGAAGGGGGGGTGACAGGTGCAGGGGACGTACATGAAGTCTTCCGTCAGATGACTCCCGTGGAGCTGGAGTCCTAGCCTTTAGGGCAGAGCTCTCAGGGAGATATACTCTATCATAGTCAAAAATTCCAGTGATACATTGTTCATGAGAAAAATCAGACAAGGCAATTACAGGAAAGAGCAGGAAGCCACCGCTGTCTTCCAATCAGATTTTCAATATTTAACCATCACTTCCTAAGTACAGTTGGGCTCTGTGAATTATGCAGCATGCACAAGGCTGTCCGAGGAGATAATAATGGATTTTTTGCATCACAAATGAATAAGGCTGTTCATCTTCGTATTCATCTCTCTTTCCTGGACTTGCTTTCGCCTAATTTGCATTTTAACCTGTGGCTTTGACTTTATTATAAGAAATGTGGAAAATACGAAGAATCTTGTTTTTACCATGGCCCATAAGCGCCCAAACTGGTTGATACTATGTTAGTTAAATATACTCATTTGGATATTTTATTTTCACTTGCATGCAGGGCTTTAACTAGGTACAAGTCATACACATCCACATATATACACATACACATACATATATACTTACACATACACATATACAAATCCAAATATGCTTTTTCCATCAAAAGAATAAAAACAGGCACTGGCCTGCTGGGAGCTGAAGGTGACAAAGAAAGACAGGTGTAGCTGAGATAGATCAAATAAAAAGTGGAAGTCAGACACATCGAGACAGAGAGTAGAATGCTGGTCACCAGGGGCTGGACAGTGGGGGACTTGGGAAGATGTTGGTCAAAGGGTACAAATTTGCAGTTAGAAGATGAATAAGTTCTAAAGATCTGATGCACAGCATAGTGGTTATAGTCAGCAATACGGTGTTATATACTTCAAAGTTGCTAAAAGTCGAGACCTTAAATTTTCTCCCCACAAAAAGGAAATGAAAATTATATTATGTGATAGAGGTATTGGCTAAGGCTAAGGGGGTATTCATGCTGCAATATATAAATGTATCAAATCAACATGTTATACACCTTAAACTTATACAATGTTTTATGTCAAATATACCTAATTATATCTAAATACAAAAATGAGGTTATTTGACATTAAAGAAATAGTAGGAGCCAGGGGCATTTTTCATAGTAGCCTTGGAGTTGGTGGCGGCTGGGAATTGGCTACTGTCCTTTGGGCAGCTTTGAAGCTACAGGGAGGGCATTCACATTTAGCACACCACTCTCAGGCTGAAGGCGAAGGGTGGCTATCTTTTCTCCCAAGGAGGGAGAATGCTCGCTTGTTAAGAGGATGCCTGGGCTTTGACCTTTCCCAGACATGATTTAACTACTAGGATTTTCAGATCATATTTGGCATTAAGGATGTCATAACACACTCTATGTTCTAAGGCTTCTGATCCTCAAGTGTAATTCAAGGGAAGTAATAGCTTATTTTCATCTAATATATATATATATACACACACATACATATATATATAATTGTATATATTTCATCTGTATATACATATATACATATATACATATATATATATATGTATACTCATGCCTTAATTTTTTCCAGTTTTATTTAGATATAATTGAAATATAATGTTGTATAAGTTTAAGGTATAAAGCTGGTCAATTTGATACACTTGTATATTGCAAAATTATTACCACTACAGTGTGAGTCAGCACCTCTATTACGTCACATAATTACCACTTTTTTTTGTGGTAAGAACATTTAAGATCTACTCTCTTAGCAACTTTCAAGTATATAATACAGTACAGTAAAACCTTGGATTGGGAGTAACTTGTTCAAGTGTTCAGCAAGATGAGCAAACATTTTTTATTTTATTTTTTTAATGTTTATTTATTTTTGAGAGAGAGACAGACAGACAGACAGAGAGCAAGTGGGGGAGAGGCAGAAAAAGAGGGAGACACAGTATTTGTGTCAGCACAGAGCCCAAGGTGGACCTCTAACCCAGGAGCCGGGAGATCACGATCTGAGCCGAAGTCAGACACTTCACCGACAAAAACACTCAGGAACCCCGATGAGTTAACATTTCTAATAAATTTTAACTTGATAAATGAATGATGCCTTGCAATACAAGTAGTACATGATGCTGAATGTCACATGACCACAACTGAGTCAATGGTTTTTCTCTCTCTCTGTCTCTCCGTCGCTCTGTCTCTCTCTCTCTATGAAATTGTGGGTGATCATCTCCCATGTTCAGATGCTCCATCTCACGCCTGGCATTTGGCAGAAACCAGTGATTTTTCAGAATGTTGGAAGGTGCCCACAACTGGCACTGATGCATTTTTTGTCACTGTAAGGCACCTATGGACAGTCCTTTGCTTTTCCATACAAGAGCAAGCTTAGGAATGCTTTGCTTCATTCTAGGCCAGGCTGCCTGCAGATATAGACCCTTTCCTCTGCTGCCTTGTTGTCAGTTACATTAAATACAGTATGTGACAAGAACTTATTAATACTGTACTGTAGTCAACATCCGTGTGAGCATATACGGTGGTCCCCATGCAGAAAAAGATTCCATTGAGCCAACAGACAGAGTGATTCCATTAGTGACAGTGAAAGTTGCTCTACACAATGACCCTCCTCTCTCTTGTTTCCCTCACATCAGCCACGAAGGCTTTCAAAGGTAAGTCCAGGTTAATTTATTTTTCTTTATATTTTATATTTTCTTTATTATTTTGTATTATATTACAGTATTAGAATTATTTTTATATGAATATTTTTGGGTTGTGGAATGAATCATCTGAGTTTCCATTATTTCTTATGGGGAAATTCACTTTGATATTCAAGTGCTTTGAATTATACGCATGTTTCTGGAATGAATTATGCTTGCAATCCAAGGTTTTACTGTTTTGTGAATTGTAATCATCACGCTACACATTAGGTTCTCAGAACTTATCGTAAACTGGCAGTTTGCACTTTTTGACCAATATTCGCTGTTCCTACCTGCCCCTCCATCCCTGATAACCACTACGCTCCTCTGTTTCTATTTCGCCTGTTTTAGATTCCACATATAAGTGATATCATATAGTATTTAGTAGTTATTTGTCTTTCTCTGTCAGACTTATTTCACTTAGCATAATGCCCTCAAGTTTCATCCATGTTGTCATAAGTGGCAGGATATTTCCTTCTTTCTCATGGCTGAGTGATTATGTGTGCGTGTGTGTGTATAATATATTATAAAATAAAAAATATATTATGCATATATATATAATCTCCTTTTTCTATTCATTTGTTAATGGACACTTAGGTTGTTTCCATATCTTGACTGTTGTAAATAATACCATAACAAACCTGAGAGTTCATGCCTTTATTAGGGCTGTACCAATGAAAAGCAAGAACACCTATGTAATGAGCGGTATCCTCTCTTTCTTCCTTTTTTTCATTTCTCCCTTTCCTCCTTTCTTCCTCTCTCTCTTTCCACCTTTCTTCCTCCCTCCCTCACACCCTGTCTCCCTCCTTCCCTCCCTTCCTTCCTGCTCTCTACTGTTCCTCTGTCCCTCTCTCCCTCAGCTGAAGTTTTTGAGTGGCAGCCCTGTGCCAGATAGGCACTGTACTAGGCTCTAGGGAAATCATGCTAACAAGATGTAGCCACTGTCCTAGGGAAGATTTTACAATCTAGTGTGGAATACAGAACAGTAAAGAGGCAATTTCAACCCAGTGTATTAAGTGGAATAACATATGATGATCATGATGACGACGATAGGGATTTATGTTCATTAGGTCGTTCTCTCAACCACCCCTTGAGCCAGGTGCTAATATTATTCCTATTTTACCAGTGAAAAGCCTGAGGCTAAGTCAATTTCGCATGTTTCTGCACTTAGCAAATGTAAAGGTGGAATTTGAATCCTATCTGTGCAGTCATACAAATCAAGCACTTTGATCCTAATTGGTTGTATGGGACAAAATGGTGGTGGGAATGTGTAACCGATGTAGTCTTGGAAGATCCAAGAGTGGTCAGGGAAGGCTTCTTAGAGGAAGGTACAGCTAATCTGAAAACTTCATAAAGACTAATAGCATAAAGAGTAAGTAAGTATTCTTGAAGAATAAGATAAACTTGGGTCTGAAATCTGGCTATTCCAACTTCCTAGCTTGGGTGCAGTGTTTAATTTCTCAGCCTCAACTGCTGTATCTAAAATAAGGGTAGAGGCGCCTGGGTGGCTCAGTCAGTTAAGCGTCCAACTTCAGCCCAGGTCATGATCTCCCGGTTCGTGAGTTTGAGCCCCACATGGGGCTCTGCTGACAGTTCAGTGCTTGGAGCCTGCTTCAGATTCTGTGTCTCCCTCTCTCTCTCTCTGCCCCTCCCCAGCTTGCACTCTGTCTCTCTCTCTCTCAAAAATAAATAAACATTATTTTTTAATAAGGCTATTATATACCTATTTCAGAGTTGTTAGAATAAAATGAGATAGCATATGTAAAAGTTCTAGTATAGGGCTTGGGATTAGGAAGATATCCAGTAATTATTTGTTTTCCACAATATACCAATCAATAAGATTCTGCATTTCACTGTGTGCCAGGAACATGTAATCTGTATTAACCCCAAAGCCATGAGATAATTCAGATAGTTTAAAATGAGAGTTTAGATTATTTATTCTAACTTATATTAGCACTAACTCTGATATTTCCTTGGTTATTTTGGGTATTTCATTTATCTACTTGCTTAACTACTCATTCAGCTATTACTGGATATATTTTAAGATAAACATTCATGGGGGAAAAAAGATGTTTGGCTATTTCTCAGGAATAACAGAGCCTGAAAGGAACATTTATCAAAACAACTCAAATTAAAAAAAAAAATCACTGTGACTGGTTGCTGGGATAAAAGGAAGACATGAATCTAAAACATAATAACTTGTTACATGTTTCTCAAGTTCATGGCTATTTGTAACATTTTTAAAAATTGTATACTTTATGATAGAATGACTTCCAGATGTATGAAGCCCCTCTTTTCCACACCATTTAATAAAACATTAAAAACCATTGAAATGAATTGATGCAGTCTGTTTAAAACAAATGGATGTATCTACTTCAAGATGAGCAGTCCCAAGCAAGATTCATGATCTTTCTCATTAAACTTCTTTTCCTGTTCTATGTCACATCTCAATTAATGAATATCATCTTAAATACTCAGGCTAAAGATTTTGAGTCATCTTTGTCTCTTCTTTGTATCAAACCATGTGTTAGATACGGTAGGCAGAGCTCAAAAGCAACCTCCAGACTCCCAGCCCCCGATGTAATGCCTCCTGTATAACGTCTCCCCCTTGGGTGTGTGTAGAACTTGATGGATGTCACTTCACTAATTAGGTTACACTATGTGGCAAAGATAAAGGGATTTTGCGAATGTAATTAGGGCTCCCTAATCAGTTGATTTTGAGTTAATCAAAACAGGATTCTCTGGGTATCAGATGAGTCTCTCAAAAAAAAGGCATTTAGGCTTCCTTGACCCCAGTGACTTGAAGCAGCAGTTTCCCTGATGGCCTTGAAGACATAAGCTGCAGTGTTTAGAGGAGGGAGGATGAGGCAAGAACATGAAAATGACCTCTAGTAACTGAAAAGTGTTCCCCAATGACAGCTACCAAGAAAATGGGAGAACTCAGTCATATAACTACCAAGAAAGGGATTCTGATAGCATGGGCTTGGAAGAAGATTCTTCCCCAGTCAAGCCTCCAGATAAGAACATAACCCAGCTGACATCTTAACTGTAGCCTTATGTGACCTTGAGTAGAGACCTAGTAAGCTGTGTGCAGACTCATGATCCACAGAAACTGTGAGATAATGTATGTTGCTTTAAGTGACTAAGTTTGTGTTAACTTGTTATGCAGCATAGAAAACTAATACATTAAGTTCTCTTAACTCTTCCCTTCCAGTGTTTTTTAATCTATCCTTTTTTCTTTATTGTTCTCATGTCTCAATTAGGCCCCTAATGTGTGAACTAACAACTTTTTTTTAGAGAGAATCTTTTTTAATGTATTTTTAAAAGTTTATTTATTTGAGGGGGGTGGGGTGCAGAGAGATTGGGAGAGAGAGAGTCCCAAGCAGCTCTGCACTGTCAGCACAGAGCCCGATGTGGGCCTTGAACTCACAAACCGTGGGATCATGACCTGAGCCAAAATCAAGAGTCGGAAATTTAACCGACTGAGCCACCCAGGTGCCCCCTGAACTAAGAACTTTTTAACTAAACTTCCCACCTTCAGTTTCTCACTTCTCCTGGAAAACCATTGCCACCATGCTTTATCTTCCAGGAACCCAGTTTTAATTCTTCTCCCTGTCAAAAAATATTCATCATTCCCATCTTCTCCACAATCAAGGATGATAGTTCAGTCATTTTGTGGCTTTGGATTTGGACCTAAATTCTAATCCTTAACTAGTGGTGTGAACTTTGGTATGTTAATACACCTTTTAAGGCTTAGTTTGTAAAGTGGAGGTCATAACTGTGTCTCCTAGGGTTATTGGAAGAATGAAATGAGATAATGCATATAAAGCTTCTGTTACATGGTGTGTGCTCAATAGATTGTAGCTACTGTTGTTGTCATCTTAGAAATGAAATTAAATCTTCTTATTCTGGTATTTAAGCTATAGATGAGCCTCAAAAGTTTTTCTAGCCATATCTTCTACACCGTTCCACAAATCATACTGATCAACCACCCCAGTTTACCAATGAACTTGAAGTTACATATTATGCAATCGATTTTTTCTGTCCAATGTTTATTCTCTTCCTTCATATTAGAGGGGTTTTGGTGGTTGGTTGGTTTGTTATGTCATTCTACGTCTATCAAAATTCCACAAATCTTTTGAGTATTAGCATTTATGAGACCTCTTTTCTAACCACAACTAGCTTTCAACTGGCACTCACCAGTGTCACTATACTGGATACGTACTACCTGCGTCCATTCTGATTTGTCAGAGGTCCATTCTGCTTGGTGGTATCCTACAAATTGTTACATGTTTTTACTAGCAGCCCTTCCTACAGTCTTCTCTTTCTTTGAGCTCTCAACTCTGAATCATTGTTTCCTCCCTTTGTGTTCTTGCAACAATTTGCTTGTACCTGTGTTTGGTATGTCAAACTATGCTTTGAACTTCAACCTGTTCATATGATTATCTTTCTCTATATATAGAAAGAAGAGATCAACTTTAGTTTCTTCACACATAATAAATGCTCAATCTTTGTTGGATGATTAAGAATTAGTTTCATTGAGCTACTTGTCACTCTTTAGAAGGATGAAGCAGATTTTTGTAATGGATGATGTCTACTAATGGTTGACTGGCTTTAGCAGGAACTTATTTGGCTTAAATAATTAAATATTCTATACAAGAATGCATCAAAGTAAAAACTATGTATGATTGATAAAGCCCAATTAAATCTATAAAGATTTGGATGGCCAATTTATTTAAATGAGTGTATCTCTATCTCCATATCAGTGTTTTTTGTCAGAATAATTTCAGATCTTCATTGCTATAAGAAATTCTTTTATGTCAAGCAATTGCATTTATGATCCCGGAAAAAATCTGAGACACTATTTACTCGATGGATCTGGAGATTTGAATCCATGTAAAGTAGTAACTCTGTATTCTCTTTCTCTCTTCCTTTTTTTTTTTAATGTTTATTTTTTGAGAGAGACAGAGACACAGAGTGTGAGTGGGGGAGGGGCATAGAAAGAGGGAGTCACAGAATCCGACACCGTCTCTAGGTTCTGAGTTGTCAGCACAGAGCCCAATGTGGGACTCGAACTCATGGGGTGGGACTCGAACTCATAGCCTGTGAGATCATGACCTGAGCCAAAGTCAGACGCTTAACGGACTGAGCCACCCAGGCGCCCCTCCCTTTCTCTCTTCTAACCCATCTTTTGGTACATATTCTCTTTGCCTGGCTTCCCCTTTTTTTCCAGCTGTGGACCATTCTTCTTGCTGGGAAATGTAGACCTCAAATAGAAATGATGTAGCTCTGCCTTCTCTTTTTCACTTGGTAGCTTTGCATAATAGTGCCTCCTCTTCTTCCCACAAAATGTGGCTGAACAAGTCTTGTCTTTAGAAACATAACTTCCTTTCATTTTGAGCATTAGCCCTTTAAAACTTGGTTCTTAGAGGCCTGCGATTGTCCTTGGTGCTCATTCTCAGTTGTATCCTCATTCATTCCATCTTCTATTCACTTTAAATCTGAGCTAACTAGAATAGTTTCTTTCGTGAATCCTTCACTTCTCTCTTAGCATTTTAGAGACCATAAAATATGTATACAATGTGTGTGCATGCATTTAAAAAATGCTTACTGTTTACCAAACACAGTGTTAGGTATTTTATGTGACTTTTTTTTTAAGGTTTATTTTTATTTTTGAGAGAGAGAGAGAGAGAGAGAGAGAGAGAGAGCTAGGGCATGAGCAAAAAGGGACAGGGAGAGAGGGAGACCCAGAATCCAAAGCAGGCTCCAGGCCCCCTGAGCTGTCAGCACAGAGCCCAATGAGGGGCTTGAAATCACAAACTGCAAGATCATAACCTGGGCCTAAGTCAGACACTCATCCAGGTGAGCCACCCAGGTGCCACTTATGTGACTTTTATGTTAACTGTCCCCGCAAACCTATGTGGCATACATAGTTACTACTCTTGTATGTGTGTGGGTTTATTGGTTTTTTTTTTTTTAAACAAGGTTAGAGAGGTTAAGTAATGTTCCCAGGCAGCTTCAGCTCTTCCTTACTATTCTCACTCTGCAAGGAGAACTGAGATTCGGAAAGGTTGAATATCTTGCTTAATGTCACATGACTTGTAAGTGGCACACCTAGGATTCAAACCTACATTTTTCTTGAGTCTGTAGTCTGAGCTCTTACTCCCCCCTCTCCTATAACTCCTGTGCTATAACTCCTTCCTTTCTTTGAAGCTCTTGACATCTGCTTTCTTAAAATCTTCAGCACATATCAGCCTCTGCAGTATATTTCCTTTCCTCGTTACAAATGCCAAGATGACGTGGCAACCATTCAGTTCTTCCTTGTCAAAGAAGTTGGTCCAAAATAGCAGTCTTTTTACTGCAGCTTCTATTATTTCAGAGATGATATTCAGTAAGGTAAGTAAAATAATTTTTAACCACTTCACTTTGAAATCTAAAACACTTCTAGTAGATGTCAAAAGAGTTGAGATTTCCCATCAATGCATAGCTTGTCTCTGAGCCAATTTTGTCACAAAGGCACTCCGTTATTTTAGTATATGATAGTTCCCTAAGACTTGCAGGAAATCAGATGCACAGGTCTTAGATAGTAGACTGGGTATTACAGTGGAAGACTCTGTTTCCAGAATAATAATTTTAAAAATCCTTAATTATATCACAACGTTTAGAGGAAAAAAGTTGAGACTAGTTAAGCTTTTTAATCAATTTTCCTTAATATTATTATTTTTCTTTAAAGTAAGCAACAATGGAACAAATTAAGCAACAATGGACAGCTTAATCCCACTGAGATCCATTGACGCCAAAGAATCCACTATTTTTGATACAACTAATGACTTCAATCTTGGTTTTAATTGTTATAAGCTAAGGAGAAATATATTACTTAGTAATAGCATTGATACTAATCTTTCTATTTCCCACTCACATTTTAGAAAATAATCACAAAAGCGTATGTAATAGAACACTCAAGTAATTGCACAAACCCTGTAGTAAGGGCAAAGGTGGCTACATGGCTGAAACTAAGCTCTCAACTAACAGGCAATGCCACCCAGTGATAGCTGAAAGTGTTTATTGAAAAGTTCGTGGTTGAATGTCCAAATTCAACACATAATTTTAGGAGTTTTAGTACATAAAGCTGCTAGTATATTTTAGGAAGGCACTGACTATAACTTCTATTGATTGGATAAACTGTAGCATGTTTCCTTGACTATCAATTCTGTTTCATTCTCATTTTGTCCTCACCCAAGCTGTCTTGCATTGTCAAGTTTGGGAATTCCCACTAATCTTATACTTTATTTATCCCTGGGCTTCTTTCCTTCCTTTTGTATTTGATCCATTTCTTTCCAAGAAGATATTCCCTTTGGTTGCAATATTCTTGATAGGAATTCTACCAAATGTCAGGAATGCCTAGGAGTTATACTTCCTTTCTTATATTAAAGTATCAAATTTGCCTTTGTTATCCATTTTAGTCAAAGTTCTTTATTTGCAACTAACAGAAATCAGCTTAAATTAGCCTAAGCAAAAAGGGGGATTTATGGAAAAGAACAGGGATGGCTCATTAAGCTCTAGGATAAGAAGTAAAGCTGAGCTTTTTTGAACAGGTTGTTCATTGCTCTTTGCCTCTATGGGTCCACTTGGTGGTTAAGTGTATCTCTTCTATTGGAGCCATAAGCAACGGCTCGTTCTCAAAATGAACAGTTCAAGTATTCCATTAAATGGCTTCCCATTACCCTTACATAAACATTTATTGTTGTTGTAGTTAATTTTTCACGTGTTTTCACAAACCCTATAATTTTCCAGGTAAGCATAGTGTTGTGTACATAGTAGATGCTGACTATGTTTGTTGAATGAATAAATGTTATACCTCACTTTTCAACTGCTATCATGTGTTCTTCTTGGCTATAAAGGAGATGTGACAATGACATTTGTCACTCCATTGACTGCCAGGATTTATTTGGCTGATCTGACACTTAATCTTTGTGTTTTCTGCAGACCCTAATTTTCTATATAATGCATGAACATCTTACAAGATCAAATAACACCAGTTCGGGATAATTATCTTAGTAAACTATCTGATTAGTTTTCTTTGAAAGCCAGCTTTCCTCATCTGAAAAATCGTTTTATTTTTTTAAATAATTGAACAGTTTGAGGTACAGATCTGAATTAAGGAAATCTTTGCAATAGACATTATTTTACATTTTTTTTCATACAAATTTTACCTTCACTTGAATGTGAAAAAAACCTTAGTGCTTTAAGATGCCCGGGTGGTGAGACTAGGTCAATAAAGCAGGAGGAAACAGTAGGCAGTTCCTTAGCAAAGGGTTTGTCCTATACCAAACTCTTCCTGTCTGAGACTTCTTCCCCTTGCTGTTTCTGACCAGTTTCAGTCCCTGGGACCCTGGTCTTTGGATCCATTTTTTTCTTAGCATCTTAGCAAGTTCTGTCTGATTCCCAGCCAAACTCTTCCAATCCCATCTTCAACAACTCCAGTCTGGCTTTCGAAAAATATCTCACGACATCCTCTTGTGAAAATACTAATTGTGATATGACTACATGTTTAGTTCTACCTCCCACACCACAGCCTGAGTCTCAATTACACACTCCTGCTACAGATTCTGTCCTCTCTTTCGAGGGTACAATTTTAATAGTTAATATATTTTTAAGCACGGGTCTTTGCATCTGCTATAATGAAGAGATATGGCTCATTTATTATTATGAACATCAGTGGTAGAGTTATCATGCAATGTATTGCCTATACTAGGAAATGTTTGAGTGTGAAAGTAAGCACTGTTAATAATTACTCTGGGGGCGCCTGGGGGGCTCAGTTGGTTAAGCATCTGACTTCAGCTCAGGTCATGATCTCACAGTTTGTGAGTTTGAGCCCGTGTCAGAGTCTGTGCTGACAGCTTAGAACCTGGAGCCTGCTTTGGATTCTGTGTCTCCCTCCTTCTTGCTCTTCCCCTGCTCATGCTCTGTCTCTCTTTCTTTCAAAAAAAATTTTTAATTAAAAAAAATAATTACTCTGGAATAACAGATAATACAAGATTGTCCTGGGCAGACAGGAACTATTGTCACCCTAATTATTAGTGATTGTCTGGTTTATCCAGGAAAACTTTTTTTCTAAGATTGAGACTCATTTATTTTTCTTGATGTGCTTAAATCTCTCTTTGACTTTGCTAATTTTTGGAAGTGAGTTATTCAAGAAATAGATTAAGGACCAGACTTATTAAAATGCTCTTTAGAAGCAAACAACCACTGTCCACCATAGATGAATGGATAAAGAAGATGTGATATATATATACAAGATATATATATATATATATGAGATATATATGTATACAATGGAATGTTATTCATCCATTAAAAGAACAAAATCTTGCCATTTGCAGCAACATGGATAGAGCTAGAGAATATAATGCTAAGTGAAATCAATCAATCAGAGAAAGACAAATACCATATGATTTCACTCATATATGGAATTTAAGAAATAGAATAAATGAACAAAGGGAAAAAAAAGAGAGAGAGAGAGAGACAAACCAAGAATAAGTCTCTTAACTATAGAGAACAAACAGAAGGTTTGATGGGGGGAGATGGGTGAGGGGAAGGGTGGAATAGGGGAAGGGGTTAAGAGTACACCTCTCATGATGAGCACTGAGTCATGTATAGAATTTTTGAATCACGATACTGTATACCCGAAACTAATATAACACTGTATGCTAATTATACTGGAATTAAAATTTTCGACCTGAATAAAATTTTTAAAAAAGCAAACTGACATCATCCCAAGGGTCTTAGGCTTTCAAAAAGAAGGAGCATTTGACATTTACAAATTTCTTTATAGGGATAGGGACACTTTAAGAAAAAAATAAGGAATTGATTACACTGTCAGTTGAAGTTATATACTTCTTTTATCATTCATGAGTAATTACCAGCTTCTATACATTCTTTACATTAGAATGGCATTAGTTCTTTAGGTTCTCTTGAGAAGCCTGTGTTACTTGGACCAGTGTGGACTGGAAGGTACTGGTATAGAAATACACATCCAAAATGGACTAAGCATTTTAACCTCTGTTATATAGCAATTTCTAAATCTCTAAGTTTGGAATAATTCTTTACATCTCCATATATAATCAGAGAATATCTGAACTGATACAGACCTCAAAAATATCTAATCCAGACGCTCCCCACCACAGTTACATATCCGAATATTTGTGGAGCTTAAAAAAAAGATACTTTTGTCTTTCCTCTTTCCAGAAATTCTAATTTAACTGGTCTGGGACGGGACCCAGGCACAAGCATTTGGGGGGGAAATGCCTCAGGTGATTTCAATGAGTAGTCAGTACTGAGAACCTTTGGTTTAATTCAATTACTTCATTTTCCTTCTGAGAAACCGAGGCCCTTTTACTTCAGCTGTCACCGTGGCTTAACAATCCAAATATCCCTGTGAATTGTGAGATGTTTTTAAAAGGGCTCTGTGAATGTGACATCACTTTCTTTATTTAGAACTGATCATAATTTTTACGGCTTCCAACAGATGTCTTGGTTTCTTGAATTATCCTTTCACGTCACGGGGCTTCTAAAGCACTTGCTGCCAAAGGAGCCGGAAGGTATGCTGGGTTTTTCGTCCTTGTGTTGTTCTCCAGGTAGTAGAGCATATTTTAGCTTCTTAATTACGTGCCAGTATTTTTGCTTTGATTTCTTCGTTTATCTTTTTTGCCCACTGAAGTTTGTCTTCTAGGGCTAGGTTATGAGGAAGCATCCCTGAAGACCTCGCAACCTCAAAAACAGTTTTCTTTTGCTTTGACACCTGGGTGATAGTTTAGCTCAGGGGCAGCAAATGGCCCATGGGTCATTTTCAGCCAGCTGCCTGGTTTTGTAAATAAAGTTTTATTAAAACACTGTCCTGATCACCCACTTATGGATTGGCTACATCTGCTTTCAAACACAATAGCAGAATTGCAACCAAGTGGAGGACCCGCACCGCTGAAGATAATTACTACTTGGTTCTTAACCGAAAAAGTTTTCCGACTTCTGATTTAGCTAGTTCTAAAACTCTTGGCCTGCAAGGCGTTGTTAGGCATTACTTCTCTATCTTCTAATGTTAATGATGTTGTGAGCATGTCAGAGACCATCTTGGTTCCCACTCCTTCTTCCTTTATCCACATTAATGACCTTTTTGCCTGAATGCCGAAAGGATCCTGTCTTTGAAATCTAGTATTCTTTATCTTGGCATCAATTGCTTTACATTAATTTCCTTGGAACATTCTATATTTGATTCTTTTTTTCTTTCTTAATCTATCTTGATTATATACAGAATTGAACACCTATAATCCAAGGACACGAGTTATGTACATTTTTTATTTAACTTTGGCTTCCATTGTATTTTTTTTCATATTTATTTCATTTTGCTCATTTTTTAACATTTATTTATTATTGAGAGACAGAGGGAGATAGAGCATGAGTATGGGAGAGGCAAAGAGAGGGGGAGACACAGAATCTGAAGCAGACTCCAGTCTCTGAACTGTCAGCACAGAGTGCGATGTTGGGCTCGAACTCACAAACCACGAGATCATGACCTGAGCTGAAGTCGGATGCTTAACCAACTGAGCCACCCAGGCACCCCTTGTTTTGCTCATTTTTAAAAGCCTTGTCTTCTCTATAACTTACAGTATTCTCGGTAATATCTATTCCTTTCTTCCTTGGCTCTTGTATTCTGCTTTGAGAGTGTTAAAAATTTTATTAAATTCTTGGGTTATATGCCAATATGTTTGATCATAATTTTAACTGCCTGGAGGCAACATTTGGGGGGGAGGCGAATGTTCTTCACTGCCATTTTTTTTTCTGTTTCTTTTCTCCTTTCTCTTGTAATATCTTTATGTACTGGTTCCTTTTTAATTGTTATTTATCTTTGAACGAAACAGTGTCTTTCTGAACTAGTTATATGTAAGAAATTCATAGACAGAACAAAATGGTATTTCTGAGCTATAAAGAATTATCTCCAGTTCAAAGCTCATTCTCCAACATCAATTTCTTTCTTATTCTATAACAACAGACCAGATTCTATTCATTGTCATTGTGTCCAGCTAAAACCCTAAAATTCCCACCTTTTATTTTAGGCTGTTATGGCTGTGTGACTGACTCTATCCACCAATATGTAAAGTAAAAGTGTTGAGTGTGGCTTCTGGGTAAGGAAGGTCCTTGGATATGGGGAAGGAGGGAGTACTTCTTATCCCTTCAGCCTGGAATATGGATATTAAGACTGGGGGTCCAGAAGCCATCTTAAATTATGAAGTAACCTTGAAGGTGGAAGCCATGTACAGAAGGAAGCTGAGCAGAAAGTTAGGAGCTGGATTCTCTGATGACACCATGAAGCTACCATACAAATCTTATTTTAAAAATGTAAAATTCTTTAAAAGAAAAATTATTTTAAAAAGAATTTGAAAAATTCTTTTAGGGGCACCTGAGCAGCTCAGTCGGTCAAGCGTCTGACTTTGACTCAGGTTCATGAGTTTCAACCCCATGTAAGGCTCTGTGCTGACAGCTCGGAGCCTAGAGCCTACTTTGGATTCTGTATCTCCCTCTCTCTCTGCCCCTCCCCTGCTCTCTCTCTCTCTCTCAAAAATAAATAAAACATCAAAAAATATTATGAAAGAGAAATAAACATCTATTGTGATGTTAAAGCTTCTGGGGTTTTCCTATTATATAACTGAACTTAATCTTAACTGACACAGTAATAAAACTTACAATGCAGGGTTGCATGAGTGAGTGTGGGTATACGGGTGGGGGAGAGAACCATTCTTACCTTTGATTTTTCCAGGATTAGTGGAAGGAGACAGCTGGCAGTTCAAGGTCTTTCCACCTCGCCTCTTCTCACGGACGGATTGCCTCCCATTAGGAGGTCATGTTTGTGTGGTGCTGCTTTCAACCCCAGTGTCCCCACTTCTCTGGGGTGACACATGAGGACCAAAGAAGCTTCCATTACAAGACCGCGTGTTCTATCACTGTTGTTCAAACACGGAACTGATGGTCTCTCTTCTGGAGGACTCCTGTTTCCCAGGAGAACCGGTGCTCTGCAGGCTCTGCCTGAGCTCAGTGTTTGCAGGTGGGTCTGGGCATGCCTTCCCGTGGGCGTCCCTGGCGGCCTCTGCACTGAGCAGCTCCTTCCTCACCTACTGTGGTTCAGATTGCTGGTCGTTTCCTACTCTTGCCAAAGATGGAGCTTGCATTTCTGTTTTCCTTCTGTTTGCTGTTGCAGGGTGATTTTGGAGAAGAGAAGGGGCACAGGTGTCCTTACTCCACCATGTTAAAACCAGAAGTTTCCTGCTTTATTTTTAAAACGACATTTTCATAAATTAGAAAGGGATGTATGTTCACTCTGGACATGTTAGAAAATGTGAAAAAAAAAAAAAAAGAAGAGAAGGGAAAAAGTGCCGACAATTTCACCCATCAGTGATGAGACTCCTGTGAACTTTTTAGGCAATATTTCTCCAAATTTTCTTTCTTTCGATTTCTCTACAAGTAAATCAATACATTGATAGGTTATTTTTTAAATCTGCATGTTATTTTTTTAACTCTATTCATGTATCTTTTTGTGAACATGATATGGAATATCATTGAATAGTCCATAACATTACCATTCATTGCTCTTTGGCATTCCAGAGTGTGAATATAACATAAGTTATCAGCCACTCCTCTAGTTTTGGACACTTCCCCCCCCCCCACATTAACGATTATAAATAATGCTGCAATGGATGTTTTTTAACTTAAAAAAAATACAACAAACTCAGAATGCCCTATTTTTCACATTTCCTTAGTAAAATCTTTCTACCGTGAAATTTCAGCTCAGGTCAGATGGTCATTCATTAGGAATTAGTAGTGGACTATGAGATTCTTCTTCTTATTCAAGGTCAGTGCAGAGGCAGAATGGTAAATGGGAGCCCTGGGGCTCAGTAATTATTTTCAACACTGTGGCAGTCTCACGCTGAAGCTCCGTGTACGCACGAGGCACAAAAGGCCACAGACTTTCAAGAATTGGGAGACCTGCCCCGCCAGGGATTCCTCACATCGTAAGACCAAAAAGGCCCCTCTGTCTCCAGTGAAGATCTTTTTAAAAAGACCGTTTATTTTAAATCGATTTTAAACTTATAAAATAGTTTCGAAAACAGTACAGTTTCCTTTTATCCCCTCACCCCACAACCCTTAAGCATTTTATACAACCCTAGTATAAGGCTGAGAACAGGAGATTATCATCGGCACAATATAGGCCACTAAACCGCAGAACTTATTTGAATTTTACCATCTTCCCCACTAACGTCTTTTTTTTTTTTTTTGTGCTAGGATCTTAAGGATGATTCCCACACTGTATTTAGCTGTTGTTTGTACTTACTCTTCCCCAAGTTCTAAGAGTTCCTCAGTCTTTCCTTGTCTTTTCTGAACTTAAAGCTTTTGATAAACACTGGTCAGATACTTTGTACGTTTTCTCTCGGTTTGGGTCTATCTGACACTTTTCATGATTAGATCGAGGCTATGCATTTGGGGTAGACTGTTACAAAATGCTCTTGTATCTCTCCCAGCACCTCGTATCAAGGAGTTCAGGAGGTTAACGGGTCTAATTGCTGGTGATTTTATTACCTTGATCACTTGGTTAAGTTGGCGTCTGACCAGTTTCTTCACTGTCAAGTTATCACGTTTCCCTTTGTAATTGATAAATATCTCGGGAGAGATACTTTCAGATTACGCAAATCCTATTCCTCCTCAAACTTGCGCCCAGTGATCTTGGCATCCATCAGCGCATCTTCCCTGAAACAGTTTCTGTTATGTTTGTCTAACTATGATTCTTTATTTCCCTCTTTTCTTCTAGGTTTATTCATTGGAAACTGTTGTGAGAAAGAGCTATCGCATTCCCCTATTTCTTTCTATGATGATATATTATATCAGCATGGGCACATGGGCATTTATTTTATTCTCTGGCAAGATATCATCATTTATTTTATTGTTCAAACTGTTCCGGTGTTGTCCATTAGGATCTCCTTCAAGTCGCCTCCTGTTTTCTCTGACATGCTCCCATCTTACTTCCGTATTTTCTTACTTTTTGCCACTACAGTAATTTCCAGGATCATCTCGTGTTTCCCTTGTCCCTACTTTAAAAGGAACCACTTCTTCGGGTTCTTTTCATTGAAGATTGGTGTTTAGAGACCAACTGTGTTCATTATTGCTGGGCTATTATTGCTACCGGTAGACAGAGCTAGAAAAAAAAATATATATGTATGTGTATATATGTATGTATATGAACCTACATATACACATATATCTATATACTAATACCTCTGATTCCACTCCAAAATCGTGAGGTTCATTCTAGCATCCTCCTTTCCTTATTTACCCCTTCTTTTTCCAACAGTAAGAAACTCAGCTCTCATTACCCACAATTTATCTATTTATTTGCTCAATTCATTTTTTAAAAAATGAATTTATTTATTTTTGAGAGAGAGAGAGAGAGAGAGAGAGAGAGAGGAGGGCAGGGGAGGGGCAGAGAGAGCGAGGAAAAGACAGAATCCCAAGCAGGTTTCGCACTGTCAGCACAGAGCCCGCCTGACGCGGGGCTCAAACTCACAGACCGTGAGATCATGACCTGAGCTGAAGTCGGCCGCTTAACCGACTGAGCCACCCAGGTGTCCCTAAGAGCTTTTTATATATTAGAAACACTAGCTCTTTGTCTGTGGTATAAGTTATGAATCCTATTTTCCAGTTTGCCAATTGTCTCTTGACTTTATGGTGCTTTCATTTTGTAAAATGGAGAAGAAAGGAGAGGAATGGATGGTCTGTTGATGGCAGGTTTTTTCATACAACCCAAAATAAATCCCTGAGAAACTAGAGAACAATGTCTTGTCTAAAGGAGTATTTGACATTAATTGATCTGCAAATGTTCAGGAATTTAATATTGATTACAGCTGAATACAAGAAGGACATAAGGAATGGCATGGACTGCTATCAGTCAGGAAAGTGTTGTACTTGGAGCTATGAGAAACATGCGTGTGGTCAGCATGCTGAACGGATAGGACTGAAGTGGGCTGCCGAGAATGTATGAATGATTAATATGTGAGTGCAGTGACATGGGTTAGAACATACTGCACATTTGATTGAGAGGAAAAAGCAGGGGGTACCTAGTACCTATAAATGTATGTAGGATTGCTTTAATATTGTGCATTGATAGATACTAGACAGATCCATTAAGAGGTTGTCACCCAAACTCATCAATTTTTCTTACATTATAGTTCTTATGTTCATGCTTCTTTTTCATTTCCTCTGCTTTTTCTCTAGTTGAGAGCCAGCATGTCATGTCTTTGCTCTTGAAATTGTCTCCCAGTTAATCAGCTTGCCGGTCCTCACCAAGTCAAGCTGACCACATTCACAACCACCAGTTCAGTGCTTCTAAAGCATCCCTTTAATTCTCTCAATCCCTCATTCTCCTTGTCCCTAATCCCACAGAAGCGTCCAGAATAGTGGGTTTCACACTGTGTTCTAAGGGTCATACATAGTATGTTCCAGAAATATGCTGTTTATTGTTATTCAGGCATTGTCTTTCCAGTGTCTAGCATCATGTCTGGGACAGAATAAATAAACAGTAAAAATTTGTAAAATGAATGAATGAATGAATGAGTGACTCATTTGTTGCTGGGAGATGAAATTTGAGAAGACCAGAAGACTGGACTCTACTTCCCCTTAGACCAGCAACCCCACTGTTTTCTATTTATTATGTTGGTATTCCGAAGTTAAATTTTATTTGAAAGAGTCCTGTTGCTTTAAGTGTTTAAAAATCAACAAATAAATAAAGATATCTTATCTCTTCTTACGTTCAAAGTCTCAAATTAATATTCCAAAGGCAATTGTTTCTATTGCCTAAAGTAGAAGGTATCATAAAGGTTTTTGCCCAGCAATCCTCCCCAGAAACCCAGGGCCCTATTGGGGGTGCCATGTTTGTTCTTATATGATCCTATCTCTGAGAAACTGGTTTTGACTCAAGTGTAGACAATTATGATGTACTGCCATCCAGGCCAGAGGTGATTTGCTTGGGTGTGGGCACCTGACCCCCGATGAGCTCTGAGATTTAAAACATTTGTTTTTTAGAAACTGAACAATAACAATCTGTCCATTTCTGTGACAAAAACTACGAGAAACTCTTCATGTTCAGGTTTCTCTTTTTTTTTAATTTAAAAGTAACATCTTTTGTTTGGGATTTTCTTTTTCATTTTTATTAAGTTTTCAACTTTTTTCCAGTGTAGTTAACATGCAGTGTTATATTAGTTTCAGGTGTATAATTCCTGATTCAACAGTTCCATATGTTACTCACTGCTCATCAAGAGAAGTGTACCCTTTTTTTCTTAAAATTTTTTAATGTTCATTTATTTTTGAGAGAGAGAGACAGAGCATGAGCGAGGGAGGGGCAGAGAGATGGAGACAGAATCTGAAACAGGCTTCGGGCTCCGAGCTCTCAGCACAGAGCCTGACACAAGGCTTGAACCCATGAACCTTGAGATCATAACCTGAGCAGAAGTCAGATGCTGAACTGACTGAGCCACCCAGGCGCCTCCAGAGTAAGTGTACTTTTAACCACCATCCCCTGTTTCACCGATTCCCCCACCCACTTTCCCTCTGGTAACCACCAGTTTGTTTTTTGTAGTTAAGAGCCTGTTTCTTGGTTTGTTTCTCTCTCTCTTTTCTTACCTTATTTGTTTTGTTTCTTAAATTGACATATGTATGAAATTATATTGTATCTGTCTTTCTCTGACTGACTTATTTCACTTGGCCTTATATTCTCAGCTCTAACCATGTTGCTGCAAATGACAAGATTTCATTCTTTTTATGGCTGAATAATATTCCATTATATGTATATTTCATATATATATTCCATATATATATATAACTTATTTATCCATTCATCTATCGATGGACATGTAGGCTGCTTCCACAATAATGCTACAGTAAACATAGCGGTGTATATATCTTTTCAAATTAGTGTCCCTATTTTCTTTGGGTAAATACCTGGTAGTGTGATTACTGGGTCATAAGGTAATTCTGTTTTTAATTTTTGAGGAACCTCCATACTGTTTTCCCACAGCGGCTGCACCAGTTTGCATTCCCACCAACAGTGCACGAGGGCTCCTTTGTCTCCTCACCAACACTTGTTTCTTATGTTTTGATTTTAGCCATTCTGACAATTGTGAGGTGATAGCTCATTGTATTTAAAATTTTTTTTAAGTTTATTTATTTATTTTGAAAGAGAGAGAAAGCGTGAGTGGGGAGGGGCAGAGAGAGAGAGAGAGAGAGAGAGAGAGAGAAAGGGAGAATCCCAAGCAGGCTTTGCACTATCAGCACAGAGCCCAATGCCAGGCTTGAACTCTCGAACCGTGAAATCACGACCTGAGCTAAAGTCAGATGCTTTGACCGACTGAGCCACCGAGGCGCCCCTCTCATTGTAGTTTTGATCTGCTTTTCCCTGACGATGAATGATGTTGAGCATCTTTTCATGTTGGCCATTTTAATGTTTTCTGCAGGTCTTCCAATATTTGGAGAAAATCAAGCTGGCGTGGAAGAGACAGAAGCAAAGTTGCAGAGAGATGGAGAAATGGGAGACAGAGAGAGCCTCCTGGTGGCATTTGAGCCCTTTGCCCTGCATGTTTCTTAGGCTGTCGAAGGTTGGGTTCTATGGAATAAGACTGCAAGATGGAGTTTCGGGTACAGGACATTTATTGGGAAACAACCCTTGTGGAAAGGAAGGAAGGAAACAGGGTGGGTAAAGGAAGACATTGAACAGAAACATGGGTCTAATGAAGCCTTGGATGACCCCACAGAGAGCTCTGTAGTGTACATGACTCATTGAAATCATCCTGCATGGCCCAAGATGCTCTGGTCTTTTACTTCCCACAGTGACCAGTCATTGGATCTGGGTCTCCAGAGAAGGGAGTGGTCTCTGGCAAGGCGACTCTCTATAGCTGAGACAAATCCTGAGGTAGCTGAGAGCTCACGGTTGTCTAATGACCACGCAGCCAGCACCTGGGGCAATACACCCTTCTTTGAAAGTGATCTTGACGGCACTTGTCATGTCCACCACAGAGGCCCGCCTTCAGACTGCCTCCACTACGTTTAATGTTCGACCTTGTATTTTAATTATGTGAGACACTTCAATATGCTTTCCATACATTTCTATTTTTGCCAAATCAAAGTCAAGTTAGATTTTTTAACATTTATCACCAAAAAAGTCCAGACTAATATCCTCCAGCCAGATTGCTGCCTAGAATGCCCTCTCTACTCCTTTGGCCATGAGATGCCTGTATTTTTATTTCCGGACCCACTCACTCATGCAACAAACATTTCCTGACTCTCCACTATGTGCCAGGCATGAATCTAAATCCTACTTTTCCCAAAGCTCCAGCGGCTGCCCCACGCCTTTAGAAAGCCCTTCACGACCGATGACCCCTCAGCAGGTTCACGCTCCTCTGGAAAGCCAAGGTCTCTGCCATTCACTCATCGCTACTTGGCCTCTCACTGGGCCACTGGCCACTGGTGGAACAGTTTTTGTGTAATATGGACCTCACTGAGGAACAAGATGAGAAAGTTTCTGTGGGTCTTTCCCAACCTCTAAGGGCGTCATTCATTACATTTCAGAGTTTTTTTCCAGGAGACGTTCAGGAGAAATTTCTTTCCTATCAGTCTCAATTCACTTGTGCTTCTGAATAATGACTTGGTTTTTATCTCACCTCTCTGTAAACTGTGCAACTGGCTAAATTACTCTTTTCACTTTGGCCACTAGGGAGCTCAAGCCAAATGCATGACACCCTCTTAGCACTTGTGTAACACTCTCTGTCAGTATCACTGACTGTTGTCCTCAGGTAATTGAAGCTGAGGATGTGTTTTATTTGTTTAAGTGAGTTTTCTTAAAAATATAATCTGAATGTCTCTCGGTTGCTACAAACACACCCACTCCCTATTATAAATACTTGTCACTTCACATGCGTATGCTACCTGCTCGCCCTCTGAAAGTGTTTGAGTTTATGTTCTTCATCTGGGGTGTGCATTCAAAAACACTTTTAATAATATGTTTTATTTCACTTACCATCTCCAAAATATTATCGTTTCCAAAACTAATGTGGGGTTTTTTGGTTTATTTTTTTGTACTAAGCCTTTGGAATCCAGTGTCTTTTCTTTTATTGTGGTAAAATATATATGACCCAAAATTTGCCATTTTAAACTTTTTCAAATATACCATTCAGTAGTCCAAAGTAGCTTGTTGCTGTATAACCACTACCACCCCCCATCTCCAGAATGTTACCATCTTCCCAAACTGAAACTCTGTACCCATCAAATAATGTCTATCTCCCCTCTCCCCAGCCAGTGGCAATAATCTTCTACTTTCTTCCCTGAGAATTCGATGACTCTAGGAATCGCGTCTGTCTTATTTAACTCCACATAATATCCTTAAGGCTCATCCACGTTGTTAGTGTGGATGTGTCAGAATTCCCTTTCTTTTTTTTTCTTTAAAGTTTATTTATTTATTTTGAGAGAGAGAGAGAGAGAGAGAGAAAGGGAATCCCAAGTAGGCTCCACGCTGTCAGCACACAGCCCTACACAGGGCTGGAACCCGCAAACTGTGAGATCATAACCTAAGCAGAAATCAGGAGTCAGACGCTTAACTGACTGAGCCACCCAGGCACCCCTCCCTTCCTTTCTAAGGTTGAATAATATTCCACTGTATGTATATGCCACGTTTTGTTTATTCATTCATCTATGGTCTGCAATTTTGTGTCAGCCTCAGTTCATGTTGTAATGCTTTCTGTTTCTAGATAAACTGACTTTAATCCTTTTCTGAACAGGACCCAGCATAAATAAATGCATTTGTATTTTTCACCCTTAACAAGACCATCAGCTCCTTCAGGGCAGTGCCCAGCACAAGCTTGGCACAAAGGGAATGTGTGACACATGTAGTCCAAGCACGGGTCCCACGGCATCTAAGCCGGAGGCAAAGAGACTCTGGAGGGGGCATGCAGGGGGCCTGCTCCTTGGCTGGGGTGCTGTGGGACACAAAACCAGGGTCAGCCTTTGGCGATCGTGGGTATGTGTTTCATGGTCCTGCACTCATGCTGGTTCCTTCTCCATCCGCTTTTCATGATAATCTTAAAAACGGCACCTTCCACATATGCTGCTCTAAAAACACGGGAATGGGCACCTCTGGGGAGATGCACGGGCTCTTCTCCATGACTTTCCTATTCCAGTCTCACTGCTTGGTGGGGACAAGCACCGCGCGACCAGCAGGGACTGAAGTATAACCTTGATTTAATGCTCAGATGTTTCCTGATATTCAAATTCACTGAGAAATGCTTTTAAACTTTTAAAAATAGAAATATGATTCAGTGATGTTAGGGAAAAACCTTTAAACACCAACCTCAAGGGTGGCTGGGTGGCTCAGTCAGGTAAGCGTCTGACTTCGGCTCAGGTCATGATCTCACAGTTTGTGAGTTCAAGTCCCTGGTCAGTGGTCAGCACAGAGCCTGCTTCAGATCCTCTGTCTCTCTCTCTCTCTCTCTCTCTCTCTCTGCCACTTCCCTGTGTTTCTTCTCTCTCTCTCTCTCAAAAATAAATAAACATTCAAAAAAATTTTTTAATTAAAAAAACAAACACAGACCTGAAAAGGAAATAAGGTTATATAGGGTCCATGGTTTCTTCACAGTGTAATTAAGGGGCATTAAAAGTCTCCCCCAGCAGGCTTGGGGGATGGTCCCTCCTGTAGTCACACTTTTGATTGAAGGTGTTAACTTTCAACAGACTTGTACAAAGGTTGCCTGAGAGGAGAGAGGCAGCACTAGAGTGGTCCGTCAATGTAGATCCCCTTAGAATCCCTTAGAATCTGGAGGATTGAAAGTAGGGACAGAGGCATCAAATCCAACTAGTAGAGGCCCATCTGTGACAAGTGAGCATTGAGCCCGTGCAGGAGTCACACAGGAATGGAAGCTCACCACCCATCCACATCTCCCTCACCCGGACAGCCCTCTCTGTGTTTAGACAGCCTTGTGAGAAGGGCTTTTATTTTGAGACCAAAACATCATTCTCTCGTATTATCACCTTTGGTTCTAAGCCTCAGTGTATACAATCAGCTGGTCCTCACTTGGCTAATAGCCCTCGAGGGACCTCAAAACTACATTGAGGGATTTTCATAACATGGAAGGGTTGAGGCCATTCAGGGAGGCAAGTGTAAATGAGACTGTGGGGGTAGGACTGAAGAGCAGGGGACAGCATAGGCCAGCAAACAGCAGGAGGGACTCAAATGGTACCTGAGGATGAGGATAAAGAGAGTCTAGTAGGCCATCCCTGCTTTCCCTGGATCTCCCCTGCCCTGGGGCCTCGGGAACTACAATACACTGGGCACTGGGCTAGAAGTGATGACCGGCCTATCTTTACCGGGAAGATCATTTTAGCTCTTTGTACCTCCATTCCCTCATTTGTAAAATTGGGTTAATAATCACAAGTCTTTCCACTTTGTAGGGTTCTGTTAAGAATCAAATGGGGGGGGGCACCTGGGTGGCTCAGTTGGTTGAGCGGCCGACTTCAGCTTAGGTCATGATCTCACTGTCCATGAGTTCGAGCCCCACGTCGGGCTCTGTGCTGACGGCTCAGAGCCTGGAGCCTGCTTCAGAGTCTGTGTCTCCCTCTCTCTCTGCCCTCCTCCTGCTCACGCTCTGTCTCTATGTCTCTTAAGAGTAAATAAACGTTAAAAAAAATTAAAATAAAAAAAAGAATCAAATGGGATGATGCCCTTGAAGTCTGGTAAGGTCAAGTGCCTTGGAGCACATAGACTGGGTAACATAACCTGTCTCTGCTTCTATTTTATTTACTTCCTGCCTTCAGTTTTCTTTGCACTATGTAAATGCTTCTTTATAATCTTTTGCATAATGTTAAATTGCTTACTCTTTGCAAGGTATTTTATATGTTTTTTGAAATAAGGCGTGGAATAAATATAAAAATATACAAAATAAATATTTAATAGATTGTTATGATGACTATTATCTTCATATATTAGGAATATATTAGGAAAATTATATATGGACTATATTATATAAGGATATAATTAATTAAAACAAATTTTTCCCAACAATATGTAGAGTCTGACTTTGAACTTCTAAATTAATTATTCTTATGGACTTAGCAGGCAAATGAAAACACAGTTATGCTGCATCAAAACAAACAGGTGACTATGTCTCCTTGTGTCTGATTTGACAAACCAGTGGGGACTAAGCCTCCTAGTTGTCATTCTAATCAGGACTGTACCGCAGCTTGTGAATCACGATTCGTGTGCAGGCTCTGAACACAATAGTCGGTAAGCTGAGCTTCAACAAGAACTATCAAGAACCGCCCCCTCCCCCAGCCTCTACCCACATACGGACGTGCGCCTTGCACTTGGTTCTTGCCCTCTTCATGCACACTGGAATGCATATAACTTCACTCCACACTGCTGGATGAAAGGCGTCCTCCTTCCATTTACAAAGACTCGCTTTAGAGGAAATGTAAGAGCAAGGCCAGGGCTTGACCTAAGGGCTCTGTCGAATGCATCCACCCAGAAGCATCACTCTCGTTGCTATGCCAGGGTTCCTGGAACTGGACCAGAGATCCAAACCTTTGGATTCACAGTATTGTATCTCCAAGGAGTTTGAGAGAAGTGCAAATATTATGCAGTGTTTACCATATACTGCAACGCCTGTTCGCATATGGTGTTTGGCCCACCCTATTGCAGGGCCCTTTGTGAACTCTGCCTCCTTACCTCTCCTACCTCTTCCTGTCCCTCTCTGCCTCAGCTCACCCTGCTCCAGCCCTCCAGGCCTTCCTGTATTTTGTTGTTGTTGTTTTTAATGTTTATTTTTGAGAGACAGAGAGAGAGTGTGAGTTGGGGAGGGGCAGAGAGAGAAGGAGACACAGAATTTGAAGCAGGCTCCAGGCTCCCAGCTGTCAGCACAAAGCCTGCTGTGGGGCTCGAACTCACAGGCCGTGAGATCATGACCTGAGCCAAAGTCGGAGGCTTAACCCACTGAGCCACCCAGGTGCCCCCTGTATTTTGGACAAACAAAGCTCATCTAACCTCAGGATATTTGCTCTTACGATTACTTCTATTTAGGATTCTTTGCATGGCTCGTTTCTTCCAGCAGGTCTCAGCCAAAACGCTACCTTCTTAGAGAAGCATTCTCTCTCGACAGCAGCTTTTCTCCACAGCACTCCCGTTTTAATGCCTTCATAGCCCTTACCACAGTGCCTCAATGACTTTAACTTATGGAGATGACTGAGTGACAACAGGGAGAGGGCAACATTGAAAGAAGAATGTACTACTTTCATTTTCTGAGAGAAGGGGGCATGTGGCACCACACAGGGGCACAGGGGAAAATCTCCAATCTGGGTCAGGAGGCAGAAGCAGGGGCGAGGCGAGAGCCCAGGCCAGGGTCATCGTAGGGGTTTCTTTGGGAAACTCAAAGCAGGGCAGAGAAAACGGTTTAGGATTGGGGAGTTTGAATAGTTCCGCCGGGCTTTGGGCTATGGGGGTGGCCTCTAGTTGCCTGATACCTGGCCCTGGACGACCAAGGAAATATGGACTTGGTGTGTGAGAATTAGGTGAGGGGGTAGTTGGAGGGAAGACACCCAGAATCAGTTGGTTTATTTCAACGGGAAAGGCATGCTCCAAGTTGAGCTGTCTGCCATCTCTAAGAATTGGTTAGCCCTGGGTAGATCGGCTCTCCCCTGCCTACAAGATTTTTAGCATATTAAAACATCATACAATAAGGTGCAAACTTCAAGTTCTAAAGTAAATAAGTCATGAGGATGCACAACATGGCGGCTCTAGTTAATACTACTGTCTTGCGTATTTGGAAGTTGCTAAGAGAATGGAGCTTAAAAGTTCTCACCACAAGAAAAAAACTTTTTATAACTCTGTATGGTGACAGATATTAACTACATTTATTGTAGTGATTATTTTGCAATATAGGAAATATCAAATCATTACATTGTACACCTGAAACTAATATGGTATCGTACGTCAATTTTACCTCAATAAAAAATAATCTAAAAAATGATAAGATACAGAAAGTAAAAAACACAATTAATACACACTACCTGAAATAATCTCATTTATTTATGTATTTATTTTGTCTACTCCAATAGAAGGTAAGCACCATGAAGGGAGGGACCTTTTCCTTAATGTTCTTACTGTATTACCAATACTTAGAATGAAGCCTGACATATAGTAGGCGTTCAATAAATATTTGTTGCAGAGATGAACACATATGAGCTTCTAGAGTCAGGAACTGTGTGGTCTTCACATTTGTATCTCCCTCCCCGACCTCATCCCTATACTTCGCCTAGCACAGTGCAGAATACATAGCACCTGTTATAAATAAAAAGGGTGGTTAAATTAAATCAAACTGAGAATGGTCATATACCATTTTGATTTGTGTCGATTCAAGTAGTTTTAGCAAATGTATTTATTTGCTACAGATACGGTGGATGGAATGGCCTCTCACTTAAGCTTTGGTGGGAAGAAATAAGATGAAACAAATTCAAGGCATATGCCCCTCTTAGTGCGGGATCGGCAACAGCTTCTTCAAATATCAAAGACAACATATCACAGGTTATAATACCGCCCTCTCATCTCATTCGGGGAGTACTTAAACTTTTAAAAATACGAATGTTTATGGTCCTGAATCACTCATATGTTTAAATAAATAAACCATGTTTTGTAAAGTCAGGTGAGTTAATATATCTGGAAAATTATACAATATAGCTATTTTTATATCAAAATAAAGACTAATCTTAAAACAGAAATCATTAAGAAAAAATACGAATGTAAGACACCAAGATGTTCAAAGAATTTATGTCTGGACAGCAGGATTATGAGTATCTTTGGAGTTTTCTGCATTTTCTGTATTTTCTACAATGAGCATGCATGACTTCTTAAATAAGAAACAAATCGTTCACAAAGACATTAATATTTTGGTTACATTTTATTCTGGCTTCCAGGCTAGAATATGCCAAAGGCTTAATGAAACTAACAAAGGAGCCTAAAATCTGTGGTATTTTTTTTAATTCTTCTTTATTTATTTATGTCTCAGAATAAATAGAATTCCTAAATTATCCTTCATGAAATCTATTCAGAGTTTCGATTAACTCCAGCTAATGAGGGCATAGCACGTTACCAAGTCATGCAAGAACAGAAAATAGCCTGGTAAATTCTCCATGTCCCTCTACCGATGTCAGCCCTGCCAACGTTCCTTACTGACGTCCCTGAAACTGACATTACCCTTTCATTGATGTCACTGAATCAGGAAGCTGAAAAGCTGTTGCAGAGTGACTGTTTCTATTGCAAAGGTTTAAAACTTTAGAGATTGAAAGGTTAAAGTTAAAAATATGTATTTTAATTTGAACAACAGATGGCCTTGGAGTGACTACAAGGCTGAATTAACTCTCAAGGCTCTATGGCTGTTTGTGGAAGAGGAAAAAAAAAAAAGACAACCAAAACCCTTAAAAAGCCCACACTGGAACACACAGCTCAAGTGCTGGTGACATCAGCAGAATCTCTCTGTTGAATTAGAGTCCCGAATTTGGCTTCAGAGCCATCTGTTAGCTTCCAGATAGAATAATCTTCTATGAAATTATACTGTATAGTTTCACTAATGAACCTTTCCAATGGTCAGAGCCTCAGCCTCACAATTGTCTCACCTTCTTAAGCCGCTGTGGCTCCCTGAGCCCCTGAAACACAGAGGGATCCTGCTTGCCGAAGTCCACTGTGAAACTGTCCTTTGGAAAGATGTTTCTTGTCTGAGATGGAGGTCTATGGAGCCAGACTTTGAGAGGGGGACTTGATCAGAGAAGGTTTATTGGGTAGGAATACTGCTCTTTGAGGAAATGAGGAAGGTCGTGAGGGGCAGAGGTGGGGAGCTGACCTGTAAGAGGGTCCTAGTCAGGCCTCAGCCATCCTATTGGACACCCTGTTGTTGGGAAATCGCATCCGACTTGTCCCAAACTGAATTAAGAGAGTCAGTCATTGTGTCCTCTCATCAGCTGTCCCTGGACATAGGCTTCTCCCTGAAAGCAAGTGTTACCTTGGATGATATAGCTCCCCGTGGCTGAGAAAATTTCCAGTGACCAGCTCAGTCCTAAGTAGCTGAGGACTGAGCGTGTCAACCCTGATAAGGGGATCCGAATGAAGCACTCTAGTCTCGACTCCACTCCCATTCACCCTGACCTTCAGTGACTGTGGCAACCGCATCCCTGGAACTCCTTGTGACTCAATTCCTGCTTCTTCAACTTTCTCAGTGTTGGCCCAACTTCTGTCTAGCACCATGGATCCTAGAGACAAACATCAGTTACCTGGAATATTTAGCACTTATTTTTTTTTAAGTGAGTCCTGCACCAACGTGGGGCTTGAACTCATGACCCTGAGATCAAGAGTGGCATGCTCTACTGACTGAGTCAGCCAGGCACCCCAGTCACCTGGAATATTTGTATATTCAATCAATTACATTTTTAGCACTACCAACCCTATGCTGAGGATATGTCCCCTCTTTCATGGAATTAAGGGAATAAGAAGTGTTATAGGAGGAAGAAATGCCATGTGTGGAGACCTATAGGCAAGAAAGAGCACTGACGAGTTCAGAGAACGGGAAACGGATCAGAGCACAGAGAGAAAATGGTGGGAGAAAAGCAGAAGGAGATTGTGAAGGTTGCTGTCTCCCATACTGCAGAGTTTGGCATTTGTCTTGATATCATTGCATTAGTCTTTCGTTGCTTTGGCAAAACACTTTGGTGTCATCCTTGACTCATCTCTTTCACTCAGACCACACATCCAGTCTGCCATCAAAACCTATCAGTTTCAAAATAAGACAACTTGTTTGTTTATTTGTTTATTTTCCAAACCCTTTTCACCACTCCTATTGCCCCCACTCTGGTCCAAGCCTCATCATCTCTTGCTTGGATTATTGAAATAGCTTCCTAATTGGTCTGTGTGGTTTTGGCCCTGCCCCCCTTGCTACTCCATGCTCAAGAAACAGCCAGAGTGATCTTGTAAATGTAGCAATTGCAATGATAGGGCAGAATAAAAGCCAAAGTTCTTAATACGACCTACGACCTACGAGGCCCAAACTACCTGCACTCTCTCCTCCCACTCCCCCACATCACCACTGTAACTGATCTGTCTCTCCCCGGTGTCTCACTACCACTCTGTGTCCCCCTCTCTCACTCTGCTTCCTTGGTCTTTCTGGTCTGCAACAAGACAGATATGCTCCCATTTGGGGACATTTCCTCTTCTTTCATCCTAAGGTGATGCTACACAAACATCAACAGATCCAGCTCCCTCAATTCCTTTATGTCTTTACTCAAAAACCACTCTCTAGTAAGGCTTTCCCTGGTCATTCTATCTAAAGTTTTAGCCTTCAACCCCAATATTTCCTAGCTTCTTTCCCAGTTTCATTTTTCTCCTCAGCACTCTCTACTACATGTATACATGTATATGTATGGTATATATAAGTACTTACTTGATTTATTCCTTGCCTGAGGCCCCACAAAAGTGTGAGCTACATAAGAGCAGAACTTTTTGTGTGTTTTGTTCACTATTGAATTCCTAGCACCGAGACCAGTGTCTGGCAGCTGGTAGATGTCTCGATAATTATTGAATAAATGGATAGAGAGACTTTGTAAGACTTTTCTGGATGATTGAATTGTCAGATAGCAGGTCTATCTTGCTAGACAGTACATCTTTTTATTTTAAAATTTGAGCATGGTTAGTGGATAGCTTTCTAAAACCTATTACATGATTATCTGCATTTTTTGACAAACATAATTAGTTCTGTGTGCTAAAGTGGGGACACTTAGAAACTCTTGAGGTATTTGCCCCAGTGTTAAATAGCCTGTGTATATGTATCTTGTATCTGTAGTTTACAGTTTTCCTCCTGTTTCTTCACTTACTAGTAGGCTTTCAGCTGTGATTAAGACTTCTTCAACATTATCAAGTGAGACAAGAGCCAAAGACATTGGCTCAGCATATTATAATAAGTGGAAAGTCAAAAGATACTCAGGTCAACTAAAAGGCAAAGAGGAGTGGTAGTTACAAGACCTAGATTTTAGTACAGTCAATAATAAGCTGAGTGACAATGGGGAAGGGAGGGAGCTGATACTTACCGAGCTGTTTTTTTTTTTATCTGATTCACACAATAACCGATAATGCTTGTATCATTTCATCTTACAGATAAGAGCAGCAGACTATGGGAAATTAATCTGTTCAAGATCAGATAGCTTGCCAGTAATAGACCCAGGACTGATTCCAGGTCCCCTGATTCCAAATACTATGCTCTCTTTATCATACTGAGGTAAATCACGACTTATTTCTTCACAAGAGGCATCAAACCCATTAAATCAGAGTGACCATAATAAAAAAGGGTCTCATAGTTATGCTATGAGTTGGAGTTGATTCCCTGCAAGAATAGTGGTTAAGAGAAGGAGTAAATGAGAGGGTACCTGGATGGCTCAGTCTGTTAAGTATCCGACTTTGGCTCAGGTCATGGTCTCGCAGTTTGTGAGTTCGAGCCCCGCGTTGGGCTCTGTGCTGACAGCTCAGGGCCTGGAACCTCCTTCAGATTCTGTGTCTCCTTTTCTCTCTGCCCCTCCCATGCTCATGCTCTGTCTCTCTCTCTCTCAATAATAAATAAAAACATTAAACAATTTAAAAAAAGAGAGAGAAGGAGTAAATGTCAAGCAGACTCAGATTAATTCTGATTCCAAGTCATTTAAAAATTCTGAGCCTCGGTTTCCTTACCTGTAAGGTGGAAACAATAATAATAATAATACCCAGATCAAAGGGCTGCTGTGAGCTCTTCCTGAGTAATGTATATAAAGCACTTACTTTAGTACCTGACATGTAATAAACACTAAAAAGGGTTGCATTCTTATTCTTACTCTTATAAAACCAAAGTAAGTGAGTCCTTCCCCCCAATCAGGGACCCTCCAGGGAGCTTTTGGGCTATTCGTACAGGTGACTTCAAAGACTTAAGAGTGGAGAATAGAACATAAATAAGTCAGCTGTGCAGCAGAAAGGCAATGTTATCCTGATATGGCTATAAACATATACAGAATACCAACACATGGGCATAAGCTAGCCACGCTACCCAGCAGGGATGAAGCCCTAGAGTCCACTGGCCTAGGCATCTCACTGCTTTTACCGGCAACTTCTCAGCCTGGGCTGCCATCAGAGTGGGTCTGAGCAATCTCTGTTTTAGGCAGAACATTATGCGGATTGGATTACATGGCTGTAAACTGATCAGTGCATATTCATACGCTGTCAAGCATCTGAGTTCAAACAATTGAACCATTTTAATAAGATTAGCAACTTTCCTCTTCCTACAATTTTTCCCTCTACAGCATTCCATGCAGAATTCTTTGGAGAAACGTGTCTTAGAGAACTAGTAGGATTTGAGACTGCCCTGCATCTTCCTTCCTGAGGCAGACACAGCTAAAAAAGACTTCCATGTCTAGGGCCCAGAACCACCTGTGCACCCAAAAACGTGCCAGGAAAAGCCCAAAGTCAAGGAGGTGGTAACGTGGACAGGAAGCTCTGTAGAATGAATATATATTTTTGAATTATCAACCTTGCATTGGTTGTGCATGCAACTCACCCATGGGTTGAGAGCCAAGCTTTGTCTCCAAAGGCTAGAGTAGCAGTTGACTCTATGTTCAATAATGAAACCAGAGTTTCCTGATAATATAATTGCTAAGGGATTGGTATAAAGCTTGTGGAATCACACAGATCTTCCTTTCAAGTCCCACTTCCTTCATTTACTAATTTCAAGAACTTGATGAAGTAAGTTAACTTGCCAAACCTTATTAGTTTCCTCCTCTTTATTTTTTTTTTAACGTTTTATTTATTTTTGAGAGACATAGAGACAGAGTATGAGCAGGGGAAGGGCAGAGAGAGAGAGGGAGACACAGAATCTGAAGCAGGCTCCAGGCTCTGAGCTGTCAGCACAGAGCCCAACGCGGGGCTCGAGCTCACAGACCGCAAGATCATGACCTGAGCCGAAGTCGGCCGCCCAACCAACTGAGCCACCCAGGTGCCCCAGTTTCCTCCTCTTTAAAATGGGATCATAATACCTACTTTGTGGCAAATGGACTTAAGCCTATTGTTTTCTCAGAAACATCAGATCCTCCAGGGATCATTATTATTAGGCTCTTTTTGGTAATGAATAGATAGTGTATAATAGTTACATGATGCGTAGGTAGGTAGATGAGAGCTGTAGGTTTCTTTCTCCAAAATCTTTCTATCAGGTGCTACCCTGCTGTAAAGCCTGACTGAAAGTCAGCCTCTGGCCAAACTCTCAAATTCTGCCGCAGGTAAGGAAGCATCAGTTATATGAAACATTTTTGTTAAGTGTGACAAAATCTCAGCCCTCTGTGATTCTGTTTAGGTGACTATGATAATTTTTAAGGGTAGAATTTTGCTTAAATTTCTAGTAGGAGCCAGGTAACACCATATTCTCTTTAGAACCCTAAACCCGGGGATTATTTTTGAAGCAATTGGGCTATTGAGTGACTAGATTTTTATATTCTGTTTTAGCAGTGGACAGAGAGTGTTCCTGTATAGTACTGCTAGCCAACAGTATCTGGAACTCTCTTCATTTCAACGACAAAAATTATTTCTAACATCCATTATGCTAATTCTGATGAATAAACTTTTAGCATTTACCAGAGATCATGATAGCTAAGAACTAGAGTAGTTCTGTAGTAACTACCTCTGGAATATGGGGTTCTAATGAGGTCTTTCAAAGGCTAACTAGATATCCTCAGAGTGTGTTTTCCTGATAAGAGTCCTTTGAATATTAATTAATCTTCCTAAAGTGGTTTTAATTAGGGTAATTACCTAGGATAATTAACTACCCTAAGGTGTAGATTGAAACATACACACACATTGCTATCTGTGTTGATATATTTCAAAGTTAAAGACTACACAGACTGTCTCATAGAATTAAATGACGCATATTAGGGACTTAGTGCCCACCACATGCTAAATGGTAGCTATTAATGCTATATAAATTTGTGTTTCTAATAATAACATTAACAGAGCTGAGGCTAATTAAGGCCATCCATCTTGGTGGTTGGCTCAGAATGGTGGAGCAAAGGCCAGTGGTAAGTGACAGTCTGTCCTGGATTGTGGGGTGAATATATGCCCTTGGTAGCCATCAGAAATATATCACTTGGGGGAAGGTTATGCAAGGGATTGGAATTTTTGGGTGAATAGATAAAGGTAGATGAAAAGAGCTTTAAATTTTAATGTTAATGTGACATTAATAGATAACACTAGACAGTAAACTCCATAAGGACAGGAAATTATTTCATTTTTTCCCCCCGCTACATCTCAGTACTCGATATACCAGTGCCTGGAATTTTATAGTTGCTCAATAGATAGCTGTTGAGTGAATGAATAAATTAATTTTTAAAATCCAGTCTAGTTCTCTTGAGAATATTCAGGACTTGGACTGTGCTAAGCATAAAATGATGCTCAATGAAAGTTTACTAATTAAAATCAATGAATCAATGAATAGATAAGCATTTGAATGAACACATAGAAGGATTCCTTTAAAAATACTGGCAAACTAGAACAGAACGATACTTCATTGAAGTTCAGATATGACTTGGCGTGCCTGGGTGGCTCAGTCGGTTAAGCTTTCAACTCCTGGTTTTGGCTCAAGTCACGATCACATGGTTTCGTGAGTTCGAGCCCTGCATCAGGCTCTGTGCTGACAGTGTGGAGCCTGCTTGGAATTCTCTGTATCTCTCTGTCTCTGCCCCGCCCCCACTTGCACTGTCTCTCACTCTCAAAATAAATAAATATACTTAAAAAAAGAAATCCAGATATAGTCCACTTATAGCAACTCCAACAATATTTTAAATAAGATGATATGAATATAGTGGCATTATAACCAAACGAATGACCTACATGAAGAAGACAGGTGGATAGATCCATGTTGAAGAAAGGGCTCTTGGGCAGTTATTGAAAGTCTCCTCTCCAAGCTCATCATGATTTTTATTTAGAGGCCATCACTTTCCTTTCTTTATGGTATTTTTTGACAAACAGTTCTAACTTTAACTATCAAATTTACCAACATTTCTTTTCATGGTTTGCACATTTTATATCTTGTTTAAGAGCTCTTTCCTTATTTCAAGTTGAAAAAATATATTCTATATTTTTACTAAATGTTTTAAAATTTTGCCTTTTTCAAATGTCATCAATCCATCAGGAACTGATATTTTGTGTATGGTATGAGGTAGGTATACTAATTTCATTAGTATTCTCCCAATCGCTATTTAAACAAAATGTTATTAAGTAGTCCAATATCTACACTTTATAATTTTGCACTACATTTTTGACTAAAATTTGGGAGGGGGGAATTGTTCCACGAGTAGTGTTAATTCATCTCCCCTAATAATATGAGTGGCGGCTTGTGGTTAGGAATTTGGGGTGAGGTGTCCTTTCTTCCCTGTGCTCTCTCTCTCTCTCAACTCCATTTAGAGTCAAGTCTGAAATAGACCATCACTTTTTGCTTGTTGCAAGTTTATTTATCATTTAACGAGTCCATCAACCTTTGAATGAGAGCTTCCTTCTTTAGAATTTTCGCTTTACTTTCTCATTCTGCTTTGGCCACTTCCAACTTTGCATCTCATGTCTGGTCCAATAAAAACCAAGGCTTTGGGCTTCCACAAATAAGCAATTTTTATACTAGATTATTTCTTTTTCTGTTGATTCTGGCCTCAAGGGTTTTGAAAATTTTTCTTTAACTTCCTAACAGCTCATCCATACATTAAAATACATTTTAACAATTTAATTCAAACTTTTAGGTGTTCTGTACCGTGAAAAAGTCTTCAAGGACTAGTCTCTCATGTTGCTGAAATAGAAGTCTATGGCTTTTTGTGTTTAGATCTTTGATCCATGTGGAATTAATTTTTAAATATTCAAGAGTGTGGTAGGGATCCTACTTTATTTTTTCTAAAGTCATCCAGTTAATCCAATTATTTACCGAAGAAGTCACAAGATGGCAGTTTTAGAATGCAAATACTCAACATGTTATAGGGAAAAGAATACTAATACAAATATGAATAAGACATAGCTCTGTCTTGGAAGATCTGACAGCTGAATGAAAGGTGACTCCAACTATTACCATTTGTCAACCTCCACTGGGTTAGATCGATTTCTTTGTACCACTACAGTTATTTGTGCTAGAGATACTTCCAAGTCATTTTAGCTCAAAATATTTACAGATATACATATACCGCTGAGAATATAGTGGAGGATATATTAAATTTTTCGTGTGCATTGTTGTCTTACCATACCTAGTAGATGATTTCCAGAAAAGTTGTATTAAATTTAAATCATATTTTGAATTTCTTTGTAAAGTTTTCTAACTTAAAAAAAATGGTGGGAGCACCTGCGTGGTTCAGTCAGTTAAGCGTCCAACTCTTGATTTCGGCTCAGGTCAGGATCTCACAGTTCATGGGTTCAAGTCCTGCATGGGGCTCAATTCTGACAGTGTTGAGCCTGCTTGGTATTCTTTCTCTCTCTCTCTCTCTCTCTCTCTCTCTCTCCCCCCTCTCCCTGTCCCTCCTTTGCTTGTGCGCTCTCTCTCTCTCTTTCAAAATAAATAAACTTAAAAAAATAAATTTCCTTGGTAAGATTTTTATCTAAAGGGACTTTAGTTTGAATTATTTTCGAAAATCACTCTGAAGAGTAAATACTGATTCCATAACTTTTCTCTGATGCAAATATGAGTTTTCATTTACTAGGATTTTTAATGCAAGCTATATTTGAATAATTCAGGTTCTTTTCTAAAAGAGGAAGGAAAATATAAGGAGCCTAGAATTTTAAAAGCAAATCGCTGTGTATTTTTAAAAATGCAGTTGTTGGAATACAGACTTAAAGATATTTCTCAAAGATCATTTACATGAATTCGATTTGCTTGCTTCTACACGCGAGGCAACATTTTGGGTGATTTATTTTTCTCAAAAGCTAATTTTTAAGCTTTGTAGGGTGGGTGCCAAATGGTATTTTAAAGACACACATTTAAAAAAAGAAGAACGTGCCGTTTTGCCTGGAGTGCAGATGGAGGCTGTGTCAATTGAAGGCATTTTGCCTAAGGACACAGAGAAAAGCACTTTTTCATAAAGACCATAAACTTCACCCTTTGGTTTCTGTTCCTCCTAATTTGTAGAAGGTGAGAAGGAGTCAAAGAAAGGGCTTAAGGGTTCAGTTGTTTCAACAATCTTATTGCTCAGATTTTATAACGAGTATGCTGTAAACATTATTTGACCTTCAAATTAGTAATGAGGGAAAAGGACGATTTTTGGTTACTTATTATTATTTCTCTTATTGATTCATTTCTATCATGTACAGATAGGGCCTACGTTCTATTTTATATTTGCATCTAATATATATTTTCTCTATCTCCTCACCTTGGCCCCTGCAGCACACAGTATATTAAAAATGATGGTAGTAACTCTCATTACTAAGTGTTACCCTCTGCCAGGCATTGTACTTAGGACTGTGGAGGCATATTTCATTTAAAGTGCAAAATAAAAATGGGGAACCAGAGAGCGTTTGAGAGGTAAGAGGTAAGAAATCCTTTCTCTTTACCACCAGAGGATATGCTTTGTAAAGACATATATGGGAAACCGCTAGTAAAAAAGACGATGTAACTCTTCATTTATTGATGTGGAAACGTGTCTATTACATATTGTCACGTGCAAAACTCGGGTTATAATACAATGGATGAATAGGATCCCATTTTTGTAAAAATAAATTTGTGTATGTTCAAAAATGACAGGAAATGTTAATAGTGATTATTTAATGGTCTTTAAATTTTTGAATTTCATTTATTAGTCATGGTTCTTTATCACAACCAACAATTCTGGGGAAAAAGTAAGTAGCAGCACATGGCTATAAGTAGGATCTTGGGCTTTAATGCCATGAGCTACTGTATCACTTATAGATTATAATCTGTCCTGTTGATTATAAAGCCAATTCTCATCGTATAGCTGAGATAAATTTAATCCTTCCTGGTGATAATTTCTCATCAGTTTTCAATTTTTTATTTTTACTTTTTTTTTTTTTTTTTTTTTTTTTTAGAGAGAGCACATGAGCACGAGCAGGGGAAGAGCAGAAGGAGAGTGTGAGAGGGAATCTCAAGCAGGCTCCGCACCCAGTCTGGAGCCCGACACGGGGCTTGATCTCATGACCTGAGCTGAAATCAAGAGTCGGACGTTTAACCGACTGAACCCCCCAGGCGCTCCATCAATTTTCTATTTTTGTAGAAATGAACTCATTTCTGTTCCCGTTATCATTCAGCCTTACTGTGGTGGTGTCAAGCTACAGAATCCCTGCACAAACTGGCAGAGGGAATTTATTGGCTCCTGTAAGTGGAATGGAGAGGCTATCAGTATCATCAGGGACTGACCCACTTCTCAGGGATTCATTTGCCTCTGTTCTCCCACCTGTGACAGGCTCATTCTCATCCTGTTTCCCTATCCTTCTATAAAAAGGTGGCAGCTATCCCAGGTTTCCCATCCTTTTCTTACTCTCTTCAGGAGGAGGAAGACTATTGCCTCTGATAGCCCTTAGGGAATCACGAAGAAGCTTCTTTCCTAGAGAAGCCACAGCAAATGTCTCCTTGTTTCTCATCAGCCCAAATAGAGTTACCTGTGTATTCTTTAGCCAGTTGCTAAAACCAGGAGCTGGAGATTTCTTGAAGCTGAGGTGGTGGCAGTTCTCCAAAGGAAAATTTAGATGCTGTTGAACAGAGAAGAGGGAAACGGAGGCTAGAAAAGCCACCAAGAACCTCATTCTCTCATTTTCATTTGCTTTCAGCTTCCGGCTCTTCATAACCACGTCCTCTCCCCTACCCCCTTCCCTGACACACACACTCTTAATACTTCTTAACATCATTTCTGCAACGGCTTTATTCCGCTTACCAACTAAATAATTTTTCTCATTTAAGTTTTTATGCTCACGTCAAGACTATAACATAACTTGCCTGTGGCCACAACATCAAATTCAAGTTCTAATATCCATTTAAATTTTCCTCTCCCCAACCGTTCACTACCCCATGATAGATCATCCTAAATAAAGTTCTCATTTTCTCCTTCCCTAATGAAAATTTTCAATGGTTCTCAGCTATATAACAGGTAAAATTCATTCACCTTATCCTGCCATTTAAAAACTTCAACAATCTGGCCTCATCTACAATTTAGCTTTTTCTCTTTCCCTTCCTCTTAATTATTTCCAGAAAACACTGGATTCTTTCTTACCTCTACAAATTTGAAAACACTATTTCTTTTCATCTGGAAATCCTTTTTCATAGATCTGGGTAACTAAGTAACATTCCAAATTATGTGTTTCTGCGTTATTATGCCTTTTACTCTGTAATATAACTGTTCATTAAAATACAAACAATAGCAGTATTTATATAAATGCATATGTCATTGATTAATTTATTGATTCATCATGGTGTTTAAGGTCCTCTGTGAGCGGGTATCCACCTACCTCCCAGCCATGTTACAGCCTCCTATTTTTTGCTTGCTACGCCCTGCCACACAGCAAATGCTCAACGCTGTTTATGGTTTTAGGGAGTTCATCCACATATTTTCCTCCCATTGCTTCCACACCTCTTGACCTTGATAAATTCTACGCATCCTTCAAGTGTCACCTTGAATATCATGTTTTTAGGAAAATCTTCTGACTCTCAAAAGTATATTTGGTCCTCCTGTTACGTGCTTTTATAGGAACCTTTACAGATACTTATTTTAGTTATAATTAATTATCCTTTGGTTATCTCTTTAGAGCTATTTCTGCTAATATACTCTAAACACCTAGACAGTGACTGGTTCTAGTGGATGCTCCATTCATTGTTGAATGAATAATGGTCGATACTCTTCCCCCACGATGATGCATGTTTTCACTAATCTTCGTTCACTAACCGGCACTGCTTAATCTAACATTGCTTTTAACTTTGGTTAAAGCAGTGCATCCAAACCATTTCATTAGATTTAGAAGCCTTCAAGGAAAAAGACATAATCTACCAATGTTAGAGTTCCGGAAGTAACTTTACTGTCAGCTCTTCTGGGTCCCTTTCCTTGTCCTTGGTCATCTTACTAACAAGTGAGTCATTCTGTCATATCACATATAAGAAGAAACTCATTTGCTACTGTGGTATCCTGTTCTATGTCTTCTTGCTCTCAGAGGACAACACATAAGATAAACGATTTTAAGTATCACATAAGCACGTCTTCCTATGTCAGAGTTTTCCCAATCAGTGGTATATTGAGATACATATTAAGAAAGATATAGGTAGATAGATAAACTGGACAATTCCCTAGTTTCAAATGAGATCTAACAAAATGCTATATTTTATCAAATATAAAAAAAATCACTTAACCATTCTAGTAAACTCTAAAAATCTTTAGTTTAGTGATTCTTTTTTAATATTTCAGGACCAATTTAGCCAAAATCTTATACTATTTCAACTGAATCTACAGAATTTTAGGATGAATTTTGAAGAAACTAATTTCAGATTTTTTCTTATTAATCCTACAATATCATTCTATGAGGGCTACAGAGACAAATGCTGCTCTTCTAACTTGAAAAAAAATGAGGAAGTGGGAACCATATCAATGCCTCTTCACTCACTTTGCAACAATGGAAATATTCTAAATCTTGGCTCTTCAGTATGGTCGCACTAGCCATGGGTGACTATTGAGTATTTGAAATGTAGCTAGTGCAACCAAGAAACTGAATTTATCATTTTAATTAATTTAAACCTAAAATTGTCACACGTGGCCAGTGGCTATTGTATTTCACAGCACAGATGCACTTTCTCAAAGCGATGGGTGAGTGAAATTCTAGATTTGTAAGAGTCAGGAAGTGATTGTTAATTCTGGTCCTCTCTCCCTTTATTTCTCATTTAGGAGAGGGAACTATTCAAAAACAGAACCTGGTTTCTAATAGGATGCCCAGGCTACGCAGGACATTCCATACTATAAAAATTATGCATCACCTCATCTGAAACACTGACAGACTTCCATAAAAATAATTCGTTGAGCATGTTCAAACAGATACACTCGCGTTTTTTTCCCTCTCATAAGGCTTAGATGGAAAAATGTTTAAAGAGTTCCGATTCATACCAATAATATGAGCACCTATTGTGGCTGAGTGTTTGTGGAAATACTGCACATCCACCCAACTCATCACCTGTTAAGTCACATCTTTGTTTAATTTTCAAGAATGAAATGATTCATAGTCATTTCATTCATGGGAATTGGTGCCAGTTCATTTCTGGGAGTTCAGTCGCCAGCTTCTGGAATTGAGAAACAAATATCTTATTATAACCAGGCTCTACGCAGAGCTTTCTGTTTTGTTTCCCCCTTGGAAAAGTATCAGTAATTTCATATTTGGTATAATAAATCAGTTTCCGGAAAAATATTTGTTGACGTCGTTTTTGCTATTCTCTGCAGATTTGATATGGAAAAATAGTCTGGCCATATCCAAAATGGAGATTAGCATGGGCAGTGTCTTTCTGCCTGTTGCAGCCCCCATCCCTCTGCAGTCACAATTCAGGGATTCAGGGTTTTTACCTTACGGCAGAAGAAATAACATAGTGAAAGACAGATTTGGAGGTACACTGCGAGAAGGAGCTGGAAATTGATCTCAAGGTATTGATTTCATCATGTCCATGCAAAGGCTGTGGCTGCTGTTTGCTATTTCAGAGATGAGGTCAGAATCCCAGGTTGCATTCAAAGCTCTCTGTAATGGGGCGCCTGGGTGGCTCAGTCGGTTAAGCGGCCGACTTCGGCTCAGGTCATGATCTCACAGTCTGTGAGTTCGAGCCCCGCGTCGGGCTCTGTGCTGACGGCTCAGAGCTCAGAGCCTGGAGCCTGCTTCGGATTCTGTGTCTCCCTCTCTCTCTCTGCCCTTCCCCTGCTCACTCTCTGTCTCCATGTCTCTCAAAAATAAATAAACGTTAAAAAAAAAAAAAAGCTCTCTGTAATCAAGCAAGCTGGACTCATAAGGTGAACCACACTACAAACGTCCACATTTAAAATCTTACCTGTGTGAGTTTTGATCAAAATTAACATCAAGGGCAGCCTTGAAGGCAAAGAGAAAAGGAGGATATTTCATTTAAAAAGTAACATGCAGCATTCTGGAAGAAAAGAGAGGCTGATGGTTTGGAGCATATATTCCTGTGATTGTGTATTTAAGCACACGAAGGCATTCTCCATGCACACTGCAGCTGTTTCTCATGCTCCAATTCCAATAACTCTCCATGTACTTACTGAGCACCTACTATCGGCAAGAAACTAAGCCCGGTGGTATAGGAGTATCCATTTTCAGCCTGATTGAATGTGTAAGCCACGTATTTTTTTTAAAGATTTTATTTTATTTTTTAATTTTAGGTAATCTGTACATCCAATGTGGGGCTTGGATTCACAACCCTGAGATCAAGAGTCACATGCTCTACCGACTGAGCTGGCCCGGTGCCCCAAAGCCATGTATTCTTTAAAATGAATTTTTATAGTAAAAAATTTTAAACACACAAAAATTGAGAGACTAATATAATGATTCCCTATATATATCAATCAATCAACTTCAACAACTTGGCATTCTTGCCTCATTTGTCCTTTCCTGAGGTAGTTATTGTTGCTAAATATTTTTAAGCAAATTCTAGATCTCATATCATTTCCTAATTCACTTGTACGCATCTCAAAAAATTAGTGTTTTCTTGCATAACCTTAATGCCATGATCATACCCAAGAAAATTAAGAATATTTGCTTGGGAACCACTACTGGCCAGTCCACATTAAAACTTCCCCACTTATTCAAAAATGTCTTTATTTTTATTTTTATTTATTTAGTTTGAAGGAGAGAGGGAAAGGAAGAGAGAATCCCAAGTAGGTTATGAATTGCCAGCGCAGAGCCTGACTGTGAGATCATGAACTGACCCAAAATCAAGAGTTGGGTGCTTAATGAACTGAGCCATCCAGGCGTTCCTCAAAAATGTCCTTTTAAAATTGGTTTGCTCAAGTGATGCCTGGGTGGCTCAGTCAGTTGAGTGACTGACTTCAGTTCAGGTCATGATCTCATGGTTCATGAGGGCTGTTGTCAGCACAGAGCCCGCTTCTGCCCACCTCTTTCTTTGCCCCTCCCCATTTGCAAGCGCTCTCTCCCTCTCTCTTTCTCAAAAATAATTAAACATTTAAAAAAATTGGTTTGATGGGGCACCCGGGTGGCTCAGTTGGTTAAGTGGCCAACTTTGGCTCAAGTCATCATCTCACAGCTCAGTGAGTTGGAACCCCCTCTCAGGCTCTGTGCTGACAGCTCAGAGCCTGGAGCCTGCTTAGAATTCTGTGTCTCCCTTTCTCTCTGCCCCTTCCCTGGTTACACTCTCTTTCTCTCTCTCTCTCTCTTTCAAAAATAAATAAACATTAAAAAAATCTTTTAAGTTGCTTTGCTAAAATAATGAAACAAACAAGACTTAAACATTAAATTAACTCAACCCAAGCCAAGTTCTTCTATCTATCTATCTATCCATCATTTATCATCATATTATACTTATATTATACTATACTATACTATTCCAAATATAATCTACTTGTTGAATAAATCGGGTTAACTGTCTCGCAGTCCCTACACTCTCAAATTTAAAATTTTTCTGTTTACTTCTTTATGGTATCATTCATCTTGATGCTTTATCCCTCTACTTTCAATAAACTGAAAGTTAGATCTAAAGAGCTAACTAGATATACATCCAACTTTTTTTGGCAAACATTACTTCATAAATGGTGCCACGTGCTACACATCTAACACATCTGGAGGCACACGGTGGTGGTCATTTCATTCTCTAAGCATCCTCTCTTTCTCAAAAAGTTAAGGGTGACCTTGGGCAAATCATTTAACCCTTCAGAGCTTCACTTTTCTTGTATAGACGATGGGGATAATCATAGTACATACTTCTAAAGTTCATTGTAAGGATTAAATTATGTAATCTTTGCAAAAAATATAATATGGTGCCTGGTACATTGAAACACTTAGATGACAAGTATTATTTTGAAGAAGTATGTGAAATGTTTATTTAGTACACTACAGTGGTCTAGGAGGTACTTAATAATATTAGCTAGTGTTGTCATCACACATTATTTTGGCTGAAACAGATTGGGAGATTTCATTGAGTGGACAGCATTTAAAGGATGAAATGAAATGGACATAGACACCAACGCAGTGAGGCTCCAAGAAATCATTTTTTTTTAGGACTAGACTATAAGATTCAAGATGTATCTATAGTATATAGTATATAGCCCAGTGCATGGCCCTCAGTAATGAGTGAGTTGAAGGCCCTGCACAAAACTGGACTTCAGACACTTATTCTGGTCCCTTATTGCATAATCCCTTATGCCCGCCCTTGTAACACCCATATAACAACAAAAAATTCCCCCTCATTGCCAGCTCTGGACATTTGTCCCTGGCACCCCCACTGTATAGATAGCTTGAGCCCTTCACTTTCACCAGTATCAATTGGATCAGCCCTTCCTTATCTATTTCATGCCCATCTTTGGGGAGGACCTTTTTGAGACTACCCCGCCTTATATCATTCCTTTCCATTTCTCATGTCACTTACTGTTTGCCACACACCTTAGTGTTTATACTCTATAAATTTGTAGATTTCCTTAATTTTTAGTAATTCGTAATATTTCCATTTAATTTCCTACAATTAAATTGTGAACTCTTTGATAACTGAGATGATGTTTTCTTCCTTACCAACTTCTATTCTCCTCTTCTCCAAAACTCATTCTCAAACCAAATACTTGGCACAGGAGTAGAAATATAGTAGAACTTTACGTGAATATGCTCTGCCAATTTAGCACCTCCTCATTATACTTTTTCAATGTAGTGCATTTGAAGCCCAGGATATCATCATCAGTACACTGCCAGGATGCAGCTGGTTGTGGCTCTGTGCTCAAAACCAGCCTATGTCTGCCTTCTCTACTACTTACCACACCACATAATAATGGTCTGGCGATGTGCTTGCGTCCCCAGCAGACTGACACAGTACCAGAAAGAGGGATTATGAATTGTTACCTCTGTTGCCCCAGGAGCTAGTGTAGGACTTGGCACATAACACATGCTCAATCAATCAATGATGAGTTTAAGAAATAATGGGTCACCCAATTTGGTGAATTCACTTTTGTCTAGAAAAGAATTTCAACTAATTTAGTCGACAAATTAAGGTGTTTGAACCAATTACATATGAAGGTCCAATCCTCATGAAAATATGAAACATGTTTTTAGGAAGCACATAGAATTGAAATTAAGAAGGGGAAAAAAATAGAGAGAGACATTGACTGCTAGTGGCTTTGTTGTTCTACTCAGGAACATTATAGAGCTTTCAAGGTTTTAAACCTAAAGAAAAACTCTAGCCGTAGAATTTCAGGCAGGGGAGAGCTATTTTGAACTGTGAGGCCTCTTGACACTGCTAATTCACACTGAAGAGATAGCTTTCTCCTCCCTTCTACAAGCTCCAGTAATGCTCCTACTTCTCACCTAGCAACCAAAGCAAGGCAGATTCAGGTCATGGGAAGCACAGAGGAAGAGTCCTCTCTGCTTATGTTGTAGATGTGTTCCTTCTACAATCAGAGGTGGAACCATCCAGGCTGAGGCTTGTCCAGGCTCCATATCCCATATACCTTCCTCTGAATCCTGAGCCCAGGTATAAATCAGACACTCCCAATTAGCATTCAAGAGAAGAGTTGGCATTTCTATGCTTTAAACACTGGCCACTTCTGGTTCAGTGACCCAGCTAAAAGTAAGGGAAAAGTTTGTTATCCAATCATCTTTATCCTTCGTGCCAAAAAAGATGTCTTTCCTTGCATTTTACTCCACCTGACCACTGCTTGATTTGAAAAAAAAAAAAAAAAAAGTAGCTCTCTTCAAGAGCTGGGTAAATTGGCATTGCTAATTTGACATAATTTAGTTAAAAGTTAATTCTCCACTGCTATGAGCGACAGCTGATTTGTTTAGAGAATTATTACCACTCATTGTTCATCGAGCGCTATCTTTCTGAATTTCCAGTGATGTAGCATGATATGTTCCTATGAAAAATATTATGATTTTAATTGCATTTTGGCATCTTAAAAGACTATTTCACACTGCTTAACATCTGCAGTCAACAGATGTTTAAACACAACTCTCAATGACTAAAATTTGGCAAAGTGTGTAATAGTTGGAACAGCTTAAAATTCTAAATATACTTCTAGGAACATAATACACGCAGATGAAGTACTACTTGTATGTGTTTTATATTAAATATTCAAATATAATATTACATATACCATCCTTCTGGAGTATGGCAGGTTACAGGGAAAGAATAAGAAGTTCTTTTGCTAGGAGACACTTCAATCTTACCACACCAGAGATAGTCTATAAATGGGGTTGTGTGTATGGTCACTGTCAACTGCAGGGGGGTCCGTTTTTTTGAAATGCCAGTATGAGTTGTGGTTTACTGGAGAGGGTAGCAGAAACATGACTGTGAAGCAGAAAAATTTGTTCCTCTGCTTCCCCGTTTGGTATTCTTTTCTCTGACTCAGTTCCCAGTAGCTTCCATAAAGATCAATTCTCAGAATTAACTCATAAATAATTGGTCAGTCTTCAGTTAACTTTCAGGCAAAAATTCAGTCAGATGAGTGTGTGTGCATTTGTGTGTGCGTGTGTGTGTGTGTTGGGAGGTGAGGTATGGGGAAGGGAGAATGGTCCATTTAATGTTTGACCTACTGTTGACTAGTTCACCAATTGCCCTGTGAGCTCTCCATCATGGCTAGTATGGCTTAAATAAACCCAGAGATAATTATGGAGGCCATTTCAATCACAACTTTCAACTGCCTACCCCCACTGACCCTTTATGACAGTTGCTAATCCTGGCCTTAGTGGAGAGTTGCTTCCTTTCTTCATGTTGAACTAAACTCCAGTGGAAACCCCATTTCCACAGCAAGCATCCAACAGTCTGCAGCAGAAAGAAGGAGAACTCACATTTTCTGTCCCTGAGTGATTAAGTTCACAGTCACAGGAAATGTATTTGAGATTCTGACATTCAGAATTAATATTCTGAGATTCAGTATTTCCGACTCTGGTTACAATCGGAGCTTTCAATAGACACATCTCTGCCTGAATTTATGATGTCATTCTCTCCAATAGCTTAAAATCCTACTGAGGAGATACATGTAAACACATAAAATAATAGTAAAGGTACGGTGATAGTTGATTTAGGTGTCAGTTTGGTTAGGGTATTGTGCCCAATTGTTCGATCAAATACTAGTCTAGGTTTTGCTGGGGGGTTTTGGACTCAAGACTGCAACATCAAGTCTTATATGAATTTTCAACATGCAGACTTGTCCTACAATACATATGTGCGTATAAACATATATATGGATGTGTTTCTCTGGAGAACCCTAATACAGGTGTATATATGTAATATCTGGGTTCAGAAAAGGTGACCATTGCCAGGATGAGGTAGAGCGAGCTTCACGGTAGATAAACAGAATTAAGCTAGAAGTGTGTTGGAGGTGGTTCGTCATGAAGACCTGGAGATTGGACCTGTGCCCTTGCAGGGATCAGTATAGAGTCCTGGCCTGAGAGTCGGGAGGTTGTATTTTGGAGAGCAGTGGGTCCTACAGCTAGAAGGATTGATAGGACCCAAGGACTGTTGCATAGAAAAGAACCTCTTCCTTTTTCTTCCATGCAGGGGGTTTAGAGGCATTACTGCGTTTTTCAATGGGGAGTTACCTTTTCTGTAGCACTCTGACAGCACAATCCACTTCGGATTGTGTACAGCTGCCCCCAGCCATCATCCTCTCTCCTTTCTACTCACTTTAGAGTCATTTTCTCTTCCTAAGAGGGAAGCCCTCCAAAGAAATTTTAAAAGAATCTCATCAAGAAAATCTGGAGAATAAATGAGTCTGAAGGTAAGTTCACAATCTCACAAACATTTGGGGAAAACTCGAGTCAGGAGATGGATGAAGAAGTTGTAGAACAAGAGCTCATTTCTGAGAAAGTAGAGGAATTCAGAATCCAGGAGAAGCAGAAATTCAGGACCCAGGAGAGTGTCACAGACCATTTGAGCAGGTGGCTCTTTCAACTGATGTCTAAATGAATAAACAGTACCCATGTCTTAGGGCCAGAAATGATGCTTAGGCAATTCACTCTAACCCTCTGGAGAGGTTTCCATCAGACCGAGAGAGTATGATGACTTAAACATTAGAAACAGAAAAATACTGGGGGGGGGGGGCGGTGAAAAAAGAAAATAAGAGCTATCCATAAATCCTACCACTTGAAAATTACATGATATAGGAAGTGAAGTTCTCCCCTCTGACTCTCCGTTCCCATTAGGTGTAGTGAACATGAATCTTATTTTGCAAACTCAGATGTGCAAGAAATAGCACTTTATTTATTTTACATAAATTAAATCCAATTCTGAGTCTACAGTCACTCTCTTCATCCTATCAGGTTATTCGAAATTCAGTCTCAGCCTTTATTGCCACTCTCAGGATTGAGCAAATGTTTCAGGGTTTTATGTATCACCAATTCCTGGGGACTCTTCAGCCATTGGCTTTAGTCTATATTTACTGCTGAGACATTCACGGTCTCAGACCACACGATCTCTTCCAGGTATGGCTTCTGTGCTGCTTCTTTTTAAGCCAGGAAAATCTTTGGTGAGATTTTAGAATTCCCAACTCCCTAGACCAGTTCATCTGAGGTCTTCCTCTTCTTGGGAGTACTCCAGGATCACAGACTTCTATTATTTCCATTTCAAAGACCTTCCCTTCTCTCTCCTGTTCCTCCAGAATATGAAGTAGAATCTCCTTGATGGGTTTACATTTTATAAAATTCCAGACCAGGATCAGAAGAGTCTTACAGACAACTTTGGCTTCTGGCCCTGTGACAAAAAAATCTCCTTTGTGGCAAGAGGCCACAAAAGCCCTGACCATCTGCTTACCATGGAGGGGAGGAAGAAACACAGGGAGGATAAATGTAAGTTAATATTCTAAAAATTAAGCCACACTCACACTGTTGCTTCTTGGGGAATATCTTTTTAGAATTTTCTTTGCTTATAAAGCCAAATAACTATGTGCATATAAGCTGTCCTTTTTTTTTTAACCAAAGGAGGATTAGACTTTACATATGAGTCGCAATTTACTTTTTTCACTTAGAATAGCATGAATATCTTTCTAGATTAACTTCATTGTATTCGATGACATTGGGTGACGGATACTCAAACGCTGCTGTTTTGTCATTACAAGCAATGCTGTATTGTGCACACATACGCATGTTTTTGTGTTACTTTTTTTTTTATCAATGCTTCCTAGAAGTGAATTGACTGGGTTGACCAGGTGATTAACAAATATTAAACACTCAGGTTTATTAACAAACAGCAGCACGGTTCTCTGTTTCCTGTGCTGTGGGCCCTGGCCTGCTCTGGTGAGTTGGTTTCCACAAGCTAAGATTTCAAGGAGGGGACAGAAGAGCTATATTAAAGCCACATTGAGGATCAAGATGGAGAAGCCAAATCAGATGTCAGAACATCGGCAGATGTCAGGATGCCAGATGTCAGAAACACCATGGACAAAAGGGACAAAGTTCAGGAAAGAAGCAAGAAAGTGGGAGAAACCCAGTGCAGGGGTGCAGACCCAGTTGGGAAGGCATCCCATGTTGGATGACAGCTGGATGGTGTGTGAATGACCTGGCCTGGGACAGACACCCAAAACCAAGATCCAGGGCAGAGGGCACAAGAGAGGGCTTGGCTCCACATGTCAGATTGTGAAACTGTTTGGGGTGTTGGAGGAAAGCATTGGCAATGAACTAAGGACCTAGGGAGGGTTTGGTCAGGTTTTAGATGTTGCCTCATTCAATTTTGGTTCAAGAGAAAAAAATGATTGGTTAGAAAAGTTTAGAATATTGACTTGCTAATGTCACTAAACCAGAAAAAGAACTTGCAGGGGAAAAAAAAAAAAAGCAAAAGCAACACTGAATTAGAACCTTGGTCTTTGATTTATTAGCTGGAAGAAGTTGGGCAAGCAATTTGGACTAGTAACCTCCGTGCACTTAAAGTTCTCATCATGAAATTCAGATTATATCCGTGGGCTATTGGGAGGAATCAGGGAGATAAGGATAGTGATGATTTATTGAATACTTAATATGTATCAGGCCCAGTATCAGCAGCTTTCATATACTTTATTTTCTGTAATAATCCTACAAGACAGCACATTATCATTCTTATAGTACAGATGCAAATTGAGCCTCAGCATGGTTAAGTACCTTGTGCCATGTCCCATAGCTAGAGAATACATAGAATCACAATGCATGGAATACAGTAGGTATTTAACCCATGTGAATTCTCCTTTCATTCTGCCTGCAGTGCTAGCCACAGATGATTTTTAAATTATCTGCTCATTGAAGATAAAGTCCTTGGAAGTATTCCCTCTATGCTAGGATTTGTTTAACTATCATGTTCTTTGTGAATTTGATAGCTTCTTAATCCACCGAGGCCATGACCTTATTGTAATGTGTTGACTTCCTCTGACGCCAGTGTCTCTCAAGGGACCTCCAACTGCATTTGTTTGTGGCTGTCTCTCTCAGTGACATTTCCTCCTCTACCTGATTCCCCAGATGATTTGTTCCTCATTTGAGCTTGAACAGCCTAAGAGATAATGTCAAAATCAATCAATCCCCCAACAAGCTTTGTAAATACAGCCCTCAGCTTTGCAGAAAGGAGGATCTCTAATGGCCGGATTCTATTCTCTCAGGAGCAGTGAGGCCACCCAGAAGAGAACCAGGACATTAGAACACTTCCTAGAATACAGAATCTCATCATATGGGGACTTTGGCCTCATAGCACCTGTGTCCAAATACAGGAAGATGGGAGCTGAGAAAGTGTCATCCCCTAGGACTCCTGGGAGCTACAGGTGGGACATGGGAGCCCTGATCCAAAGTGGATAACCAAGCCTCCAGAGAGCCACTGGAACAATCCCTGAGTCTTGTCTTCCCTTCTCCCTCAGTTTGGCTTTCTATTTGGGGAAACCAAAGATGCCTTGGGTGGTTTGAACTGGTTCCTGAGGAGAGATTAAGGGTGGGATCTTGTGGTTACCTCTTCTCTCAAGGTGGGCCACCAGTTATGGGCTGAGTGCAGCCTGTTTTGGATTTGCCTTATAATGTGTTTGTTAAAAAAAAATTGAGGGGTGCCTGGGTGGCTCAGTGGGTTAAGTGTGTTAAGTGTCTGACTATTGATTTTGGCTCAGGTCATGATATCGGCGTTTGTGAGACTGAGCTCTCCATTGGGCTCTGTGCTGACAGCTCGGAGCCTGCTTGGGATTCTCTCTCTCCCTCTCTCTCTGCCCTTCCCCAGCTCACGCTCTTTCTCAAAACAAATAAATAAACTTAAAAAATTGAATTATTTGAGACATTTAAAATGAGGCTGCCCATGAAACTCCACATTGCTGATTTCTCGTTTTAAAATCATGTTTATGGATGCCTTCGTGGTTTAGTTGGTTAAGTATCCAACATCAGCTCAGGTCATGATCCCACAGTTCATGAGTTTGAACCCCACATTGGGTTCTGTGCTAACAGCTCAAAGCCTGGAGCCTGTGTCTCCCTCTCCCTGCTCCTCAGCCACTGACACTCTGTCTCTCTCAAAGGATAAATAAACATTAAAAAATTTTTTAAATCATGTTTGATATTCCATGGCTGGCATTTCCACAGCAAGAGTAGGCTGGATCTAAAAAAGTCTCTTTGGACGGGGGAGGCTCTCTCCTACATGTCTTGGTCTCTATGTGGCCCTATACTTAACTAGGTTATGTATAAGGTCCCCTGGGCATTACAGTTTTCAAAGAGGAAATAGGAAGGAAAACAACATCGGGGTTAAAAGAGAGTGCTAATTTATAACAGAAAAAATAAAAAACATTTTATTTTTTTTCAAAATTAAAAGAATTTTATTTATTTATTTATTTGAATAATTTATTATCAATTTGGTTTCCATACAACACCCCGGAACCTATCGACTTTATATATTGTTATCTCAATTTTGCAAAAAGAAAAGCTGGAGACCAGAAAAGTGAAGTAACATGTTCTACGTCACATGTTTGGTAAGTGGTAGAACCATAATTTGGGACTCTCTGGCACCAGGCTGTGGGACCACAAAATCTCACTCTGCCTTCCCATCACATCCAGAATCTGCTTTCCCCTTATGAGTAGGATGTCCATGAATTCTTGAATCCCCAGGGCACCTGAAGATTAATATTGCCAGGCCCCTCCGAATTAATATCATATCAGTCACCATACTGGATATGAGGAAAAGTGGAGTCTTGCTTTTCTCCTACCCTAGCTGGCACCCTCTCTGCTTTCTGAATCCCTAATGAAAATGTATGCGGTGATTTTAAAATAGGAGAGGAGAACCTGCTTTGTGGATCACGGAGGTCACTATTTGCATTAAGGTGAAGAGGTTGGATGACTCTCAGTCCCAAAACTCAGCAGCCATTGGCACCTCACGTCACTGGCCTGAATTTTCAGCCTCATTAAATTCCTTCAGGGCGTTTGGTCCCAATCTTTGCAGTTGCCTGAGTGCATATTTATGTCCCAGGAGTTATTGCCATTTCTAACCTGTGCGTTACTGCTCCTGCCTCCCCACCACCCTTAGTTGTAGTATTTCCAGTATGATTTTAAAAGACTTCCCTCTCTCAGTTATTTCTGAGAACCCGCAGGGGCTGCATGTGTATCAGACATCAGTCTGCTGAGTTTCTGCATGGCATCTACCTTGTTCTGTCAGAGCTCCTGGTGAGCCACTTTTGCTGGGCACTATGGTCTCCGACCTTAACACCGGGCGTCAAGGTCATACAGGTTCCCATTCAGTGGTGGGTAGAATAAATGCTTCTCGCTCATGCTGTGTGTTTGGCATGGCTACTAAACTTCTGTTTTAGAGAGTCATAGCTTGGTTGGTTTTTATCACAGCGCTGCTCTGCCTCCATGCATACCCTTACTTTGCTCCATAGGGTCCAGGGGAGATGTCGCAGGGAAATGGGCTGAGAGGCACAATACTGAGCTATGGTCTGCCCTCTCCTTTGGTAACTAAGGCTTTATTACTGCACCAAGACCGTCTGCCCAATGCCTTCTTCCTTTAGACTGAGTTTTCTGTGAAAACCCTTACACTCTTGCCTGCATTAGGCATTATTGGATCTTGGTGATGCATGTGACTCAGAGTCCAGTTCAGACTCCTGAAAACTTGGGCGTCAGTCTTTTATATTATCTGGTGTTCTTAAAGCCTAAATCATTTAAAATAGGCTTATTACACAGCCTCAATCCATGCACAGTTTGGCTTAAGTGTTCCTCTGGGTGCTTGGGTATGCAGCTTCAATGTCCTCTTTCCTAAAGAAGAAACCTCATGACTCCAAGGAGATTTGGGGGTTTCGACTTCTGCACGGTGTGGGCAGAATAACAGAACCACAAAGCTACAGTGGTTGCTGCAATGTGGGACTCCTCGAGCAGCTTAAACAACAGGAGGATATGGAAATGGAACCTAAGGACGGACTTATAGCTGGATCTTAGGAATGGACTGATGTAGAAAATTCTTTCTTATTACCACCTTCTTCTGCAGACTGGCTTCATCCTGTCTCTCTCTGCAGGATGTCCATCTTTGTCTCCTCAGTTCCTGCAGCCACCCCATCGCTCTCAGGTTTAAATGCAGTAGTTCCAAAAAAAATGCAAAACTTATTGTGCCTTCCCTAACCCCAGTATCAAATTCCCAGAGGGAGAACCTGATTGCTTTCATCCAGAACAGTGTTGACCTCTGATCCAATCAGCTCTGCCCAACCCATCATGTCTGTATCTATGGAGCAAAGGCAGTCCACAGAGGTCAATATAAGCTGGACAGCTATACTCATGTTCATTCTATTGGATTGTATTTTTTCCCCATCTTCTTACATCCACTTGTACCTTTCTGGGAAGGCTTTGAGGAAGTGAGGGATGGTACTCAAGAGAAGCAGGAGGTCTGGAAAATAATCTCTGTAGCAAATCGTTACTGAATATTTCCTAGGTGCCAAATACTGTATTGTGTGTGGCCCGGGAATCATCTCACCTAATACATACAACAAGATCATACCAGTGCTTATTATTAGCCTCATTTCATAGTGGGAGCAGGTTTAGGGAGCTGGCTAGCCCCAAATCTCTGTGGAGAGCACAGCTCAAACCAAAACTCAAGTTTCTAGTCATTATATTCAGAGTAAGGTACATTTGATTTCATATCTCGAGGTTGCCACTAACTATGTGATTCTGGACTAATCATTCTGAGTCTGACTTTCCTCATCTATAAATGAAGATAAAAATACATATCCAATTCAAAATGTTTAAGCTAGGCAACTAAAGACCATCTTTCTTCCATGTACCTGGGCTTTTCTGCCTCATCCAAGCACATCTTCCCATTCTCCCTGACTGTGACCAAAACCTCAGAGTTCTCTGGCCACTCTCTGATCTCCATGAAACCTCAGTTAAACCGTTTGGAAAGTGACAAGAAAGCAAAATTTGGGAGTCAGAAGATTTGACTCATGTCAGCATTATACAAATTTCTTGACCTACAGCAAGCCTTTTTGTAGTTCTGAATCACAGTTTCCCCATCTGTCAACTAAGAATAATAGAGTTCTGCAAAGACATGGAGGTGGTGGCAACAGCACATGTGTCTGTCCCAAGGATTAAATTAAGAAATGCACATGGAAGTCTCTGGAAACTCTAAGGTACTACACACTTGGAAAGGATTATTATTTTTAAGGAAGAAAATCCTAGAATGATCTTCTGGCCTATTGCCTGGTTCCCAGGATGTTTTAGGCAAGCCATTCTTTGCACAAGACTTTCATACTCTTAATTTGTAGCTGTGTATGTTTGCATGTCTTCCCTCTTGGGGGCACGAGCCTTGAGTCTAGGGTGTGTTGTCTAAGTTTCTTTACAGAACTTAGAAATCATAGATGCCTAATAAATGTTATATATACAGATGGGATTCAGGCTTTCTATGCATCGGTCTTTCCTGTTTTGTTGCAATGCTTTTCAATAGTCAAGAGACCTCTTAACAATGAAAGTGAAAGTCTTTGAAAATCTCAAAAAGCCCTGAGTAAATGCAAAGGTATTAAATTTACAGGAGGTGCTGTTACAACTAACACCCTACAAATTTATGAGTAGTGATGGAAATAATAACTCTATAAGAAAAAAAATGCCTTACTTCTGTTTTGGGTTTTGCATTTGGCAAATACATCTTATGTAAGTCAAATTTTTACATTTCTGCATCCTGGCTGCCTTAAGGCATACCTAGAGGTATCAGAAGAAGAAAGAAACATATAATGACACAGAATCATGAAATGTTAGAACTTAAAGATCACTATGTTCAGCCCTGTCACTCTACGGATGAGAAGACTATGTTAAGGAGACAAGAAATGACTCGCCTAAGGTCACACTGTGAAATAGTGATCTTTTCACGTCATTATTCTTCCTCAGAAACATTTTGATGGCTTCAGTATTATTGACACTTCCTTAGAAAGAGAACGATTTTTAAAACGAAATATTTCCTTCCAAAGGCCAGTGCCATATAGCCTAGGTCTCCTGATGGAGATAGAAATGAGGCAGTGGAAGGAAACCAGAAAAGAAGTGTAAGCTCATCACGCATGTCAGCTCACTACAGGTGTATCATTCAAGTAGTTAATCCTGTAACAGCAAAGATGCACCTAACAAGGTAAATTTCTTCAAATTAAATATCGAGTCACTTCCTTCAACTAATTGCGTCTTGAGCATCTATTCCATGCCAACAGTGTACCAGGCTCTATAAAGAAATGAACTTTACTCATAAAAATAGGTAACATTTACAGAACAGAAGCAATTGAGTGCAGTGGCCAAGAGGATGGATCATGGAGCCAGACTATCTACTTACTGTAGGACTTTGAGAAAGATCCTTAGGTTCTTTGTATAAGGTGGGGCTTAACAATAGTTATTATGAGTTTCCTGAGTTTAATAAATATCAGGTGCTTACCATGTCTGGCATCTGGTAAGTGCTATATTAAGTGTTATTTAACAGATATTTTCTCACTGAATGTCCCAGCAACCTTATGAAGTAGGTTCCACCTTTAATAGAGGAGCAAACTGAAGCTGAGAGATCGAGTAACCCCTCCAAGGTCACCCAGAAACAAGTGGCATAGCCAGGATTCAAATCCAGGTCGGTCTAACAGCTAGACCTCATGCTCACTGTGCTGTGTGCTACTCTGAGAAACAAATCTTGCGCTCAAGAAAGTTGTATTCTAGAAGCACTATTGTGGGGTTGAAGACACTATGCGCCGCTAGAGAGGTAGAACCAAAGTGGGACGGAGATCGTTTCTAACTCAGGAAATAGGAGAAGCTTCATGGAGGAAGTGGGGTTTGAGTTGAATCTTGAAGGATTTATTTATGCAGGGGCAGGAGTGAGAAAGGACAAGCAAAGGGTTGGGGTGGGAAGGACAATATAGAAGGGAAACAGGCAATGGGTGTTTCAGTAAAAGGAGATCCCGGGGAGTGTGCAGGATAACGGGGAGAGATGAGGCTTAAAATCTCCGTGAAGCCAGATCATCACGGACCTCAAGTATGAAGCTATAGTGTATGCATCTAAAGTTGGAGATCCCTGAAATGGCTCTTAAAAAGACCAAATGCAAAAAGAACAAAAATCAAAAATAGGATCTAAGCCTGTAGAAATGGTGATTATTTATTAGTACAAATTGGCAAAATATGGGCTTTATTAGTACGAATTGGCAAAATATGGGCTTATCTAGTTAGTTCTTTTCTGAAAAAGTTACATTCGTTTACCAAAAAAGGGGCTTTTTTTTTAACCGCAAAGGGAACTGATTTTGCAAACAACATACTTCTTCATTTGAAGAGCTTTCTTTCTGAAATATGACATAATTTCCATATCTAAGGTAAAATGCAATTATAGGTATTTTTCCATGACTGAATACATCTAGGCTTTAAATTTTATTTGTGAATTCTTTGCCTCCCTCCTTCTTCCCTTGTTCTCTCTCTTCCTTCCTTCTGCTTGCATTTGACGTTGGTTCACAACTTGGTTCCTGGACAACTGATGTCTTCTCCATCTTTATTCCAGAATTCTCCTTCATGTTATGGATATTGTTCCGTAACGATGTATAGATACATTCACTGTGACGTAAACTCTCAGTCCCTAGGGCAACCAATGTTCCTAAAATGGCAGAGCTGAAAGGGATCACAGAGGGAACGTACTTGAACATCAGATTATAGCTAAGAGGAGTAGGGCCCACAGAGGAAGTACAACTTTCTCAAGAATATGGAGCCAGTTCAAGGTGGAACTGTGTCCCTCCAGTGCTCATTTCAGGGCACTGTCTGAACACGTATATAGGCAGGACTCGGGGGGAAGAATGTTGTTTCTTGAGAGTGGTTCACAGAGTCTCAACAGACCTTTCATTGCTGCTTCAAGACTTAGAATCCATGGAGCATTCAGAGCTGGAAGGAAACTTCAGATCATCGAATTCGGTGTCCTCCTTTTGTAGAGTTCATGACCAAGGCTAAAAGAAGTAAGGGGACTTGCCCAGATCACACAGCAGGAGAGGCAGAGCAAGGTCAGGGATTCCAATCTGCTGACTCCCAGGCCCATGTTTTTTTTCTGTTCATGCTCATCCTTACTTTTCGAAGTCTCCATTTCAAGAACCCATCTCTTTACAGTCACATACACTGAAAGGAATTCTGCCTCACAATGCCTGGAAGAGCTTCAAGTGGAATGTATCCAAACCAGAAGGAAGCCATTCCTTGGTGTTTTCTCTGGTTGGTTCAGGTCGGTGAGTGGTGGGGATCAGATTGTGGAAAGTTGGCTGATTCTGCATTTGCAAGTTCTTCATCCTTTTGTGCCCAAGATGTATCACAGTTATTGACTTCTTGGTGAAACCAAAACCCAAATAGAGAAAGTGGAATTGGGATCTAGTGGAGCAATGCCCAACCCAACAAAAACCAAGATTGACTGCATGTCCGCACAGCACTTCTATAGCCACCTTTTCCCTCATACTCACAAAGTGAACATATGGCAAAGTCTCGATGGCCAGACTGTGGTGTGGGTGTGGCATGTGCATATGTGTCCATGCATGTGTGAAAGCACTGTGTAAACTATAAAACATACGCAAAAGCAAAACAACAAAAAGAAAGCTGTAACTCTCCCTCACGTAATTCTATCCTCTGTTCTCTGTCAAGCATCAGACTCAGAGAAACATCCTAGCAACCACCCCGAATTTTCAGCCTTGCTGCCCAATAAAATCACCTGGGAGTTTTGAAAACAATATGGTTGCCTGAACCCCAAAAGTTATAATTCACTTTCCTTGGAATGGTGCCTAGACATAATGAGTTTAAAAGAAACTCTCCAGATGTCTCACATGTAACTAGGAGGAAGAGTCACTCAACTAGACTGTCTACCTGGCTGCTGGGTAGATTCCTTGTGTTGCTGTTAACTTTTTTGTAGCGACATAGGGTTAAATGCACTGAAAATGAAGTATTACACTGTGTCATTCAATTTAATAGATGCTTGTTGAGTACTTTTTTGGGGTGTGGTTAGACAGACCGCAGTGGGTTCACACATGAATGAAATATCCATGGTGTTAGAATTGCATAGGGTGAAATAAGGGCTGAGTCACCTATAAAGTAACTACTGCCTGGGAAGAGAGCAATTCTATTTTCCTTGGAAAATCCTGAAGGCCTCATGGATTGAAACTTGAAGATTCTATAAACGATTTTTATCTTCTTCTTAGTAGACAATTCCTTTGTATGGAATGGTGTGCTTATCGAAATCTTCCTTTGATAAGTTCACCACAGTGTGTGAAAGAGCCTCGGGCCACTGCTTGTGTTTGGAAAATGGAAGCTTCTCTGCATAATAAGGAGTGGGAGCAGAGTGGAATACTACATAGGAAAGAGTTCGAAAGAATACTTGGTGACTTTTTGACCAAGAATAGAGGCTCATGAGGCCATTTTTTTAAATGCTTATTTCTTTATTTTTGAGAGGGGGGAGGGGCTTAGAAACAGGGAGGGAGAGAATCCCCAGCAAGCTTTGAACTGTCAGAGCAGAGCTTGATGCAGAGCTCAAACTCACGAACTGTGAGATCATGACCTGAGCCAAAATCAAGAGTTGGACACTTAACCTACTGAGCCACACAGGTGCCCTGAGGCCTTTTTTTTTTTTTAAACATTTATTTATTTTTGAGAGACACAGAGAAACAGAGCATGAGCAGGGAAGGGCAGAGAGAGAGGGAGACACAGAATCCAAAGCAGGCTCCAGGCTCTGAGCTGTCAGCACAGAGCTCGACGTGGGGCTCAAACTCATGAACCATGAGATCATGACCTGAGCTGAAGTCGGATGCCTAGCTGACGGAACCTCTCAGGCACCCCACTGAGGCCATTTTTAATAAGAATATTTTTTGGACAAAATTTTAGGTATTATGGAAGGCAAACCCCATCTTCCATGTTTACTAAGAAACGCTCAGTAAAATACACATTGTTTATCAGTGAATCCTGTATGGAAAATACAAAGAAGCCCCAAACCCTGCTTTGAGATGGGCAGGATAAAACCAAAGGAATACATATGGTAACATCTTATGAGTAGGGTTGTCAGATTTGTCAAATGAAATTGTAAGATGTAGAGTTAAATTTGAATTGAAATAAACACAAATAGTTTTTGTAATGTTTATTTATTTTTGAGAGAAAGAGAGATAGAACGTGAGTCAAGGAGGGGCAGAGAGAGAGAGAGAGAAGTAGACAGAATTTGAAGCAGGCTCCAGGCTCTGAGCTATCAGCACAGAGCCCAGTGCAGGGTTTGAACCCACTAACTGTGAGATCATGACCTGAGCTGAAGTCAATGCTTAACCCACTGAGCCACCTAGGCATCCCCACAAATAATTTTTTAATATAAGTATGTCCCATGCAGTATTTGGATATATTTATATTAAACAATTATTTATTCTTTACCTGAAATTGAAAAAAAATTTAACTTATTTATTTTTGAGAGTGAGAGAGAGAGCAGAGGAAGGACAGAGAGAGAATCTCTAGCGAGCTCCCTGCAGTCAGCATGGACCCTGATGTGGGACTTGAACTCACGAACCATGAGATCATGACCTGAGCCCAAATCAACAGATGCTTAACTGACTGAGCCTCCCAAGTGCCCCCTGAAATTGAAATGTAACTGGGCATCCTGTGTCTTATCTGGCAATCCTACTAAGGGTTACAGTCAGGTGGGGTTTCTACAATCAGAGAGGGAAACAGGAGATGCACACAAGCACAGAGGAGCAAGAGTACAAGGTGTATTTGAGGAGGACGGTGAAGTAGGGTGAGAGTGCAGTGCAGGGCATGTTGGGGGTTGTAAGGACAGTAAAGTAGGAAAATAATCTAAAATCACATCCTAGAATGCTACAGAGTCCACACAGTCTGACTGATTTATCTGTCAGCAATGGAGAGCCCTTCAACATGTTAAAGGGAGGCAAATATGTTCCAACCATTCATCCACCTAACCATCCATCCACTATCAACATCAATGTATCTGTATCAGTGTAGTACCCTGGAAAGCATGTGTCCTCTGAATGTGCATTCTGGGTCTGCCCTGCACTCACTGAGTGATGGCTGGCAGTAAGCTAGCCATTCTTGTCAACAGTTCCTTGAGAGACTGACATGATTAGGTCTTCACCCTATACTTCTCATCAGGATTATCAAGATGACATACAATTGCAGGGCAGACAAGTCCACCTTGGATGCCTTCTGAGGACTTGTTTGAAGGTTCCAATACTGTGTGCACCAATTCATAGTTTTTATACCCCAAAACATTCCTCTCAATCTATTTCATCCTTTTGCAAAAGCCCTGGACTTTATCCCCCTGTGTACTCACCAGGGAGAAAGGACTACATCCCTTTATCTGTCAAGTCAGTAAATTTGTGTGTAGGTAGGTGTTGCTATGTGTATCATGGGTTACAAAGCATTTTCACATTCATTATTTCCATTGAATCTTTAGGGGAGATTGTTCTGGTATCGTGGGACTGTAGACTGGGGAAGGGGTAACGGATTGGAAATAGAGACCCCATCAAAAGGGCAGTATGAGAGTCCAGGTGAATCTAATGAAGACCTGAACCAGAGTAGTGGCAAGGTTCACTGAGAATGAAAGGACCAGATGAAAAGAAATGACACGGAAATAAAAACAAAGGGAGGTTGTGACACTTGCATTTTGGTCTCCTTGACATTGCTTCCATTTCCTCTAGGTACACGTCCCGGAAAAGGGTGAAACCAGATGCCCTGGCAGTTTCAGATGACACCACCCCTAACTTTTCATTGGATAAAGAATGCCCAAAATAGCCTCTGGTCCCACAGCCTTGCAATTACTAGGACTCAGATTCCTGTTCTGAAAACGTGGGGAGAAAGCCAGGCACTTGCCCACTCACCCTCTAACCAGCTGACCAGGGTATTAGCACCCCGGTGTCTGCTGACGCAGAGCATTTGCCAATTTCGATTAGCCCCGTGGCCTGGCTAAGCCAGGCATGTCCTGCTTTGCTGTTAGAAAGCCTCCAGGAAGGGGCCATGAGACATGGAGTTGTTTTTTCCTACTAACTGTCAATCAGGACTGGCAGCTGGAGGTAGGGATAGGGGAGAGAGAAAAAATACTAGAAGGAGCGGAAGACAAAACCACATGTTAATCTAACGGTCACTTTGGGAAACAGAAAACATTCCAAACAATCAACATGGACTACTTGTCTGTCTTCTCTTCGCTTGAACTTTATAAGGTTCTTTGGAGTCCAGTGTATCAAGCCAAGTTTTAGTGAAATGATTTGTGGGAGCTTGTCACTGGCTCAGAGCAGGCTACCTGGTGGTGGGCCAGGTGATGACCTGCCTGCCTTCTGGTCTGTGGAGCTCTGTCCTCCACACCACTGGGCCACTTGACCCTCATCTATGGGCTCAGCCCTCCTGCAGCCATTGGCACATCTCGTGTTTGGGCAGTAATTCTACTCTGGCTGGTCAACAGTACTACTAGGAAGCTTTAAGAAAAACTTATGCCTGGGCCCCCTCCCAGAGATTCTGATTTAACTTATCTGAGGTGGGGCCCCTGCATAGGTATTTTTTAAAAAATTCCCTAAGTGATTCAAATGTATACAGATCAAGGTCTAGAATCACTGGTCTGATGGATAAGATTGGGGCCTTGGCATTTGTGAGGGTATTATGCTCAGTGAAAGGAAGTCAGAGAAAGACAAATCCTGTGTGTTCTCACTTATATGTGAAATCTTAAAAAGCCAAGCTCCTAGAAGTAATGGGGGATATTAGGGACTGAAGGGTGGGAGAAAGAAGAAATGTTGGTCAAAGAAACAAACTTCCAGCTCTAAGACGAGTAAATTCTGGGCAATCTGCTGCACGGCATGGCAACTGCAGTTAACAATACTGTATTGTTACCTAAAGCCGGGAGGGAGGAGAAAACTACCAGAAGATGCAGGGTTATACTGAGAATGCCAACAGATTGTTAATATAGAGGCGGCAATAAATTTACTAAGATTTTTAGGTATATATGAACAATGAGAGAAAATAAAACAGTTTTCTCATTTTAAAAAAATTGGGGGTAGAGCGCGCCTGGGTGGCTCAGTCAGTTGAGCATTTGACTTCAATTCAGCTCAGGTGAGTTCGAGCCTCGCAAAGGGCTCACTGCTGTCAGCCCAGAGCCGGCTTCGGGTCCTCCATCACCCATTTCTCTCTGCCCCTCCCTCATTAACACTCTCTGTCTCAAAAATGAATAAACATTAAAAACAATAATTTAAAAAATTGGGGACCTTGGGATTATATAGATGTGGCTTCAAGTTTGAATTTAACATTTATTAACTGTGTGACCCTTGGGGCAAGTTATTTAGGATTGTGTGTTGTTTGCTTCCTTATTTCTTAAATCATTCATCTCTCATGGTTGACATGTATTTTTAGATAGCACGGGAAGTATCTACCATGGCATCTTGTACAAAATACCTCAGGAATGTAATAGTATTGCCTGTGGCCAAACTCTCTTCCTTGTGTCCAACCACTTCCTAGAGTAATCACCCCTTACTGGGCTTCTCACATATAGACCATCTGTCTAAAGCTCGTGGATATCACTCTCTATATATTTGTCTGTAGAACATTCTTTACCCTTTTGCACCCCAATTCTGCTCCAACCTGATGGGCACGTCCAGTCCTCAGCACTTGACCTTGTTGCCTGATCTATCCCACTACCTATGAGATCTACTCTAGAGAAACTGGGGAAACTGGGACAGCAAACCCAATTCATCTTTTGGGTCAGTTGCATTCAACTGGCAGTGACTACACCAAGTCCAATTTTAAGGATTCTGAGGTGACGCTAAGCTCAGCGAGGACTTAGTAGTGATGTCTGCCATACACAAAAGGTGTGGGGTGATGGGGTGTTGGCACATGCCCCCTGCATCTTGTCATCCAATACCATTGCAGACACAGCAGGGCTGAAGTCCCTCCCCTTTCTCCCTTCCACCAATCTCAAACACAGAATAAATTTGTAAATTTTTGACCTGGGGAGGATTGGACCTTCCTGAGTTTAGCAAGTGGTTCCAGAGCACACTGTCTATCCAATCCTGGCAACTCACAGGAAGCCCTTCTGATCTGCCATGAGGGTGAAGGGAGTGACAGCTGCCCCATTTCCAGGTATTGGAAACAGCTGGCACAAAGCTCTAGAAACCCTGCCCTCAGATTGTTCAGCACAGAGCAGTGTTGTGTCCACTTTTGGAAAGGCCTCCATGCAACATGAGCCTCTGCATGTTAACCCTTAAAAGGGCAAGCCAGTGTTCTCTTGAAAGCTGAAAACTGAAGGCACTACTGGTGTTCTCCCTTTTTGATGGAAGCCCAAATCTTCTTAGATATATAGGTATTTTCCATTTCTTTTGTTTCTGTTTTACTACCCTGCCCACACACACAATGTCTTTACACTCTTTCAACTTTGCAGCAGTTGGCAGAGTGACTCCAGATCCGGTTCCTGCATGGATTCCAGTTCCTGCTCTGCTACTCACTGGTACCGTGACCTTGGGCAGCTCCGTTGACCTCTCTGTGCCTTTCCTCACCTCTAATATGTGAGACTAATATTTCCACCTAGATCCGCGTGAGGTGGTGGAACAGAGTTTGCTTAGAGAGAGTACTAATCATTAGCACTGTGTAATGGTCTGGGTGACACCAGGCTGAATGGTGAGACAGGATCTTCTGACGTGCCATGGCTATTTTTAGAAATGTGGCTGCGGCTCCTTGTTTCCCTTTCCGACGACGTGAGTCCATCCATTTTTCCTTGGCTTCAGTCCTTTCCATTCAGCTGGAATGGACACCTAAGGATAATGGGCTTCATTTGGATTGGGCAGTCTAGAAAATGCCTTTTATTGTAGTATATCTCCTCCATTTGCCTAAGTGTGTGTTTTGGCCACAGCTTAGCTGCCAAAGAGTATTGTTAGTGGCTAAACAAGAGCTGCCTCTCTGAGTCTTCCAGAAAAGACAAAGTGCCCTGGATGCTAATGAAACACCGATGAAATGAGATCTCCTCTAAGAATCAGAGAATATTAGAGAAGAATCTCTGATATCCATGGCAGGGGAACCTAGTTCATCACCAGTCAATAGAATAAGAGTTTGTAAAAACATTCTGAGACTTTCCCATGAGCCCATCATTTTTCTCAGGGCTTTATGTATATTAACTCATTGGATCATCACGAAAATCCTCTGAGGTAGGTGGTAGTATTTTTACCTGTCGTTTAGAAGTAAGGAAATTGGGGCACAGAGAAGTTAAATAACTTGTCCACAGATATACAGCTCTAGTAGCAAAGCTGGGACTCAAATCCCAGCAGTCAGGCTCCAGCATCTAGACTTTTAACTATCATACTATGCTCCAAGAGGTGAGACATTAGATTCCAGAAGAAACGACTCCTCAGGTTACCAGGAAGGGCGAATGGACATAAACTGGGAGCAGAAGTACGTTGAACTAGAAAGAAAATAGGGGCTTCTCAGAGATTCAGGCCTAATTGACTCTGGGCCAAAAAAGAATGACCTTCCCTAAAGGTCGGCTCTGAAGATGTCTGCTCTTGGGCTTAGTGTTGCCCTGGTTTGTCATGAGACACTCTTGTCTTCATGGCCATTGTCTGAAGAAGAGGACATACACAGAGTGCAAGGAGCAGCAGTGAGGCAAGCTGAGAGCAACACGTCGTTGGCGACAGCAAAGGGACTGAGTGTGAGCCCTGTTTGTTCAGAGTTCTGTAACAGTGATCTGCAGGATGCAGACCCTGCGGTTTGATGCATTTCCTGACTGCGTCTCCGCAAAACACCCTGCATCTCTCTTGGCTGGGTACCACTGAATATGGAGTGACACAAAACAGGCAAACATCACTGTCTGGCTTTTGAAATTAAGTTTAGAAGAAGTTTACACATGAATAATGTTGGGCACCACCCCCAAGGCATTTTCCACCTGATTGTCAACAGTTTGTTTCATTTTCATAGTCACATAGAAAGTGAACACCTTCTCCAGGGCATATGCCCGCTTCCTCAAGTACCAGGCAGACACAAGTGTCTCTTGATTTCAATTTTGTGGCAAGTGCCAAGCAGTAGGCATCAATGATGAGACAGGAGATGGACAGTGAATTCTCAGATTGTTCCCCAGCCTTTAAGTGCTTCAGATACCTCTTTAATCTCTTTTTACCACAAATGATTTAGTAGGAAGGACAGGAGGACAGACTCTTGGAGCTGGAATTTTCCTCCAAGACAGTCCAGTTGAGCCACTTCCTATGAAAGATGAGGGCTTGAAAATTCAAGACCTAGAAAAGGCTTGGCTGACTTAGTTAACTGAGCTACAAGGACTCCTGGCTTCTGAGGCAGCCTTCTGAATTCAGGTCTCCACATTGCCCAATAGATGGTTAACATATTTGGACACCTCCACCCCAGCCCACAAACAAAAAATCTTCAAATGCTGTTTGCGGTGCCTAACATGTGCAGGAATGTGCGCACACACAGACATACATATACACACAGAGATGGGGTGGGGGTGGGAATATATTATTCTCCAGTCCCGTTTCCAGAAAACAGGTCCTACAGTCAGGGAAAGGTTTGCCACAAAGACTGGAGAAGCCCTTTGTGTTTATAGTCTGGTCATTCTGGAGGGGAGAACCTAGGACTTCTCAGCTGGATGTTAATAGCTGATTAATTCAGGAAGCTTATTTAATTTGTGACCAATATAGCTCTGTTTCACAGAGAGAGGGCCGTGTTGGCAGGTGCAGAGCCCAGCTCCCCAGATGGAATAATCTTTTCCTTATTAATTTGCTGCATGTCGTTTCTCATTTCTCCCAGTCATTCCAAATGTGTTACAAACAACTACATGCTCTGGGTCCTGAATCCACAACTGCCGTAGCTTTGAAAGGAAGGAAAAAAATTGTTGACAATAAACTATGGTGAGCTTTCCCTGCACACATGTATTTTTACGTGCTCGTTTCTAAACCATCAGTACCTTCTTCCAACGCCGAGCAGTGTTCCAACTGGGAGCAGCCACTGCTCTTGTGCTTTTAGGAAATGAAACGCTAGATGGGTTGAATGAAGTTTTCAGGGCCCTGGAAAGAGGGAGTGGCATGGCTGGGATTAGAATTTACAGTTCCAGTTTCTTGGGCGGCTGTCTTCCAGTGATCTAGAATAAATGGTGGGCTGGTTGTCTACTTCCCTAAGTCCAGTGATTCCCAAACTCGTGTGCATGAGAATTGCCCATAGGGCCTGTTAAAAACACAGATTATGGGGTACCTGGGTGGCTCAGTCGGTTGAGCATTCGACCTCAGCTCAGGTCATGAGCTCACTGCTCATGGGTTTGAGCCCCGCATCAGATTCTACGCTGACAGCTCAGAGCCTGAGCCTGCTTCAGATTCTGTCTCTGTCTCTCTGTCCCTCCCCTGTTTGTACTCTGTCTCTCTCTCTCTCTCAAATATAAAATAAAACATTAAAAAAAAATTTTTTTTTAAACACAGATTTGCTGGCTCCACCCCCAGAACTTTGAATTCAGCCAATCTAGGGTGGGGCCTGAGAAATTACATTTCTAACAAGTTCCTGGAGAGGCTGCTGCAGATCGAAGAGCCCACTCAGAACCATTATGTTAGTCCAGTTAGACCAGAGTACGGGCACCACTGCCTCCAAGTAAGTGCTGTCTGGTATCCGTCAGAGGTGTCTGTTTAGAGAGTTTCTATTTTGTTTTGTGTCTTTTCCTCTTTCCCCCCTTGATATGCATCAAACTCCAGTCTAGATTTTTTTTTTTTTAATGTTAAGGCTCAATGGAGAATGTAGCTCGACTAAATTAATTTGAATATGTACTGCAATATTGATATGGATTTTTCCAAAATGTGAGCACTTAAGCTAGACAAAAATATTTCCCCTGGGTTCAACCATTCTGCGCAGACCAGCTCCTGGTTTCTAAGGAACCATTTGAACAGAACACAACCCCAAAGCGCCGTGCTGCAGAAGCATCCTTATGATGGTTTCTAAATGTAGAACATGCCCTTCAAGCCAGTCTTCCAATCAACAGTTTTTGGTCATTTACAGGCTTACGACATGCCCTGTCATTCAACTGCAGTGTTTTGTGTGAGATATTTTAGGACAGAAGGAAGGGCCTATTTTTCCAAAGGAAAAATAATTTTGTTTTGCCAGATATAAAAAATTAGTGCCTACCACAAATCTATAATGAATACAAAGGTCCTGTTGTGTGTGTGTGTGTGTGTGTGTGTGTGTGTGGTGAAAATTAATTGGAAGACCAGCATTTATAATTCCATGATACTGAGAATACAGAGGGTACACTATTATTCAGACAAGCCAAAGCTAGGTCAGGGAGCCCTTGATCTGGTGTTTTGTGCCTAGCAAATAATTAGAGGGGTTGAGGTAAGGGCCTATGGAAATCCAACAGACAGTGCACCACATAAAGAGCTCTTTTTTAATGAGGAATATAACGATGTGTAAGATCACAATATTTTTCTGTTAATATTTAAACATTCTTCAGGCAACTTACTGCATCTAATTACTTATCAAAAGATGAAGAGATTGTCTTTTGGCCTTTCCATAAGCATTAACATGGTGGCTAGCATTGGGGAGTGGATGAAGATATGCAAGCCTGGGGACAGAGGTGGGGGGCTTCATCAGGTGCACTATACATAAACACTGGCTGGTTTGGAGGGGGGACACCTACTCTGGTCACTCAGTTTGGCTCTTGGGTGGGGATTCACAGAACCAACCATCGGTTAGCTTAATGTAAACAATGAGGGTCAGATTCTCAACCCTCCCTCCCCCCCAAATCACCAACCACCTAACCTTTAAAACTACAGTTGAAACAACCCACTGCTAAAACCAAAACCAAAACCAAAAACCAAAAATAAATTCTTTTAATTTTGTCAAATTACAAAGGGCTGCAAAGGACCCAAAGGGCCCCAATTCTATCACTAATTTTGCTGTCCAACATTTTGAGGATGGATAAAATCCATGGATGAATTTCTCCAGGCTAAATACTTTATCTACCTACATTTATGTACATATATTATTCCTTATGCTGATTGTTAACATTCTTTACTTAACAATAGCTCACCAAAATTTCCAGCCTTCTCAACTTTAACTGACTTGTAGAACAGGCTTGATGTGAGAATGCAGACAAGATATTTATGTCTTGCAGTAGGTTTAAGCCCTGAAGCTGCTGCCTCAGTGCTGGCTGAACGGTGGCCAGGCTAGAAGGCTTTGGTCGCAGTTCATAAGGTGTTTGACATTTTGTCCAGTCTAGTAATCACTTAAATGAATAAGAGAAGATTTGGCATTGATCTGTTCTAATACTTAGTTCAGAATCTCACAACTGGGGTAGTATTCATGGAATTAGTACAGGTAATAAGAAATCTTCATAGACACTGCCAATAACCACAGAGGCCTCTCAATATGGTGAAAAAAAAATTAGACCAACTAGAGCAACGATTTGGGCTATTTCTAGGCATCTCATTGATGGTGAAGATTTAACTGCTTGTACCCAATGAACAGAGTACAAACTGACTACTTCTGTTAACTCCAAGTTGGTTAATTTAGTAGATGCCTTCATTTTTTGTTTCTCTGACCTCATCTGATGAAAACTCTTAGTCCTGTTAACCAGATTCCTTTAACTTCAAGTAATTTGAGTGCCACACTTAATTCTCACTGCCTTTTACACAATCCTTTCAAAAATATCTTAGTCTTCCCTGACTATGAAAATTGGTTAAGCCTGACATTTACCAAAGTTCTAATTCCATGGCTGGGTTCATGCCTCGACTGGCAGTCAAGGGCTTCTCTTAGAGTTTGGAGTACTTTGCAAGCTCCCCGGACAGATTAGGATCGAGCAATTCATCTCATTCGATCTGTTCTTCCATATACACCAGACAAGTCAATGTTTGTTATGACTTTCTTGATCCTTATTTATAAGACAATACAAGAGGAAACCATGTGTGTATGTTTGAAATAGAAATGGTACATTGCACAGATATAGTTCACCACGTTCTGCAATGGGTTGTCAGTGTTCAAATGGGGAGTCTGAAGAGTAGGAACAGATGCTTTTTTTCCTTAATGGCACTTTCTCTAATTTAAAATCCTTCCATTTATTTCCCTAAGATTTAGTGATAACTTTAAACACTTTAACTAAATTACCCAGCGGCTTGGCAGCCATCACAGAGGCAAATCTTTTTAGAAATCCTAGCAATCTGTTAGATCATGGGTACTATGATAGAAAATCTGCATGCTCCACATTCAAAAATTAAATCAGTGCAATGGATACAAATACATAATGCAAATGGCACCATTTCCAAACTGAGGGTACACGACCTGCCTCTAAATATTGAATTTCTATGTTTTCCTTCAGTCATTGATTTTCTAAATTTGGGCCAATTTATTCTCATTATTCCTAACTAAACTTGCTTTTATTTATTTATTTTTAACAGTTATCTTATAATCAAACAGAGCCAGCCAGCCCTGATTCATGGGTCCTGATGTTGCTAGGATACGTGGTTTGGTACTTGATGAAAGTATATCACTTCAAAGGAGAAAACTTTCAAGTGTCCTAGAATATGACACTCCTGTCTTCCACTGTGGAAGACGGGCCCAATCCTAGAGCTTCATGGAAGCTCACAGACTGCAGGATTGGCCTCTCATGCTTTGAAATAAGCATCCCCTCCGGAGGGGGGCTGTGCAATCGCTAAAACTAGTCGGGTTGGTCTTAAAGCAAGGAACACACGTATTTATAAGGAAACATGTTTTCATGTTTGTTTCACAGTGAAGAGAAAAAAACCCAGAACCCCCAGACTTTATGTACTTTGAAAATATATTTAAAAACATTAAAAATTCTATATTTAAAACATATATTATATGTTAATTAGTACACTTAAATAGAACTTGTATTTACAATAGGCTTCTGATGCGGTTAAGTTTTAATGCCAATTTTTTCAATAACATAATTATATAAATATACTAAAATACAATAAATATTTTTTTTGTTTTACATGGTGAATAATATCTTTACCATAGAGAAAACAAGGCCACAGACATTTACTTACATTTTCAATGGAAATCACCATAAAAAAGCAAACGGGCCTGCCGGCATGCATGAAACACTTCTGCCACAAAGAGACCACAGCAAGACTTTAAAACAAAACAAAACAAAACTGAACAGAACAAAAATGAACAGCAACAGAGAAAGGTTTTAAAAAAATAAATCTTAGGTCAGCGTAAACCACCAAGCATGTGACTGTGATGTATCCTATCAGGTAAGAGAGAGCCAGGGACCACACAATTGCAGAACGTCTCCTGTTCAACCACTTAACAGATCTGGCCTTAGCAGGACTTTGAGACTGTGATGGGGACTTCTTGTTTTATAATTTTGTCCCTCAGAAGGAAGCTGTAAAAAGTTAACATACAGCAGATATTCATTACATGTCAAAAATAATTACAAAGACAGTATTTTCAAACAGCACAAAACAAACCTAAAGTCTTCCCTCTTTTAAAGACAGGTGTTCGGATGGTATCATAAAGGATAGGCTAGGCTCATTCTAAATGAAAGACTGAACAAATAGAAATTATTTGCTGATGGTATCTTCATTCCCTGGATCATGGTGGACATCCTCTTTTGCTTAGCCCTCACCCTACTAAGATGCAGCAACTTCTTGAAGTTTTCTGATATTCAAGGACACTGGTCTAGGACATTTTCAGATTTGGATCATGGGTTGAATGGGTGAGTGGGTTTAGCTTTAATTTCCCCTGGGATTCATTTCTCCCAGGACAATACTATTCCAGGCTCCCAACTTTATTTCTCCAAACCCAAGATGGCAGAGGTGAGGCAGGGACTCTCTCAATGAACAGACAGGATGGGCCGGAGGTTGCTGAGGCCTTCACTGGGGAGCAAAACTTTATCAGTTCTGTCCTGGCCTCTTCCATTGAGCAAGGCACCTTCAAACCTTTCGTGTCCTAGACGTGCAAACACCTTCCTGAAGTCTTGTCTTGGGACAAGATTTTCTCTTGGTAGCCTTGGTCATCCAACCTGAGTTTTGGGGCCTTTTCCTGTCCCTTACCTCTTACCGAAAGTTCTCAGAAGACAAAACCCTGGTTTCCTCAAGTATAATTTGAAAGCAGAAAGTGTTCATGTCGCAAGCATCTTCCATCTCGTTTCATCAGTCTCATGATGACAACGCCATATTTGGTTCTGAACCTGCCCCAGGTTAATCCAGCTATAGGACAAATTACCCAGGGGTGGAGAGTGTAAGTCAGCTTGAGTGGGGTCCTCCCGCGAGAACCTCTTAGCACAGTTAGATAATGTAGGCACTTAAAGCGCGAGGTCCAAGCAACTTGATGGTCATTCCAGAGCCACCTCTGACAGGTCGTTCAGAGGCCTCCCTCTTGGAATGTCTCAAGTACCATTCCCCACCCCCACCTAGACCTCAGGATGGCCATGCAGACACCACCCGGAAATGACGTGTCAGCTCCACACAGCCTCCGTATGGCTGGTTTAGTCTCACTTCACTGGCAGTGTGGGCTTCTGCTCTGATCTAGGCATTTCTGGGTCCATACAGAACTCCACCTTTTGCTTGCAAGATGTGTTTAAGCCTTACCATGATTTTGTTAAGCCTTACAAATGATTTACCCAAATGTTTACCTCTCATTAAAAAGAAAATCTTTGTTTTTGAGTTTTTTGTTGTTCTTTTTCTCTTCTTAAAAAAAAAAGAAAGAAAAGAAAGAAATCACTGTTCTCCATGCTTATGAGAGTGCCACAATATGACAAAATTGGTTCACTCATTCACAGCAGTGGTAAATTATTTCAGAGCATCCAAAACTGATTCTTCTTCCTTTAAGAGAAAACAAAACAAAGCGGGGACCAAAGCGGGGACCAAAGCGGGAGGGAGGGAAATAATGTGCTCTAAGAAAATGTAGGGCTTTCCAGCAAAAGAAGCTTCTGCTGACCAAGGCCCAAAGGGTGAGTGGGAGCCTAGGAGGTGCATCATGGGAAGTGGAGTGAGTACTTTATTCAGTTGCCTTGATTTTTATTCAGTTTCCAGTCATCTGATTGATATTGCCAACATCTTTACAACATACAAATAAATCTTTTATCAACCAGTACATACTGAAGGAATTCTTTCCGCATCCCTACTCCCTGTGAGAACTAAAAAAAAAAGAAAGAAAGAAAGAAAGAAAACAAAACAACAAAACAAACAAAAAAAAAACACAAAACAAACAAAAATATACCCCTCCCATCCCCCCATTCCCTAAGCCAGTAAAGCAATGACAACAGCACCTTGACATTGTTTTAATTCCAACGCTATCAGAAGTTAAAAGCAGTAAAACAGATAATAGTACTAACAAGAACGAAGATACTTACTGTCTAAAATGTAAACGGAATGTTTTGGTTCAAATTTTTGTTGTTTTTTTTTTTTTATCTGTTTTCTGAAAGAGGACAGTTTATTATCAATTCACAATTAAAGCAGCATGCAATTTATTATTATTTTTTTAAACTTTTTACGTTTTCAATTCTTGGCAACGGCAACAAACCACAACATTATCGAGGAATGAAATGCAGACTTTTTAAAGTTGTGCGCAAAATGACTGTTTCCCTTCTGGTCATGGATATGTCCAATAAATAGATTGTAGAACCACTGTACTGTATAAACTTCATTTATACATGCAGTTCATAAAATTATTTTTTCTTAACTGAATAATTTACCCTGTTATGTATATATACAAATAGATAATTTTTGTCTCAATATAATCTATACAACATCAATCCACTATCTTCCCCTTTTAATGGTCAATGTACATACACAGGAAGTGTCTATTCTTATGAATCGCCAGCCAATTCTCTTTTTGCTATCCATGGTGAGAGCCCGCACGTACGACTGGGTAGTTCGGCACTGGGAGTTCCAATGCCTTTTGTCTATGCCCCTGCAGCCCTCCTTTGTGTAACCCATGGGATTGCACTTCGTCTCGTAGAAGTACTGCTTCAGTTGGCCTTTCGATACAGGGACTTTTTCAAGGACGGTGACCGTCCCGCCGGACATGTCCACTGCAGTCTTTTTATCTGCTGCTGTCACCCACTCGCTAATGCTGTCACACACGCTCAGCTCCCCGCGGCGGGCAGGGTCAGAGTGGCGCCGGACCCTCATAGACATGTTTGCAGCATCCAGGTAATTTTTGTATTCCTCAAGCAGAAAGAGAAGAGGAGGCTCCAAAGGCACTTGACTACTGAGCATCACCCTGGAAGTGTACAAGTCCGCGTCCTTATTGTTTTCTTCATTGGGTCGAACTTTCTGGTCCTCGTCCAACAGCTCTTCTATCACGTGTTCAAAAGTGTCAGCCAAGGATGTCAGGCCTCTCGAACCTGCCTTGGGCCCGTTCACGCTCTCCAGAGTCCCATGGGTCCGCACACCTGGGTAGGCCAAGCTGCCTTGTCCTCGGCCGTTGGCTTCTTTCATGGGGGCAGCCTTCATGCAACCAAAGTATGAAATAACCATAGTAAGGAAAAGGATGGTCATCACTCTTCTCACCTGGTGGAGCTGCAGGGAAAAAGCAGAAACAAGACACAGAGTTGGTTAGTGCTTTCTTTCGCAGGGATGCGGTGGGGCCATCTGATTGCGATTCTAGGCCATTCTGTGGGGGCAAGGATTTTATGCACTGGTGATGAACTGCAGCTGCACCAGACACACGTTAGTGTCAGTCGTGTGCTCTGTGTGGTTTAATACAAACCAGAGACACGCAGCGTGTGCCCCGAGATGTGGCGTTTAAATCCAAGGTTAGATGGCTTCTACACAAGTGAAAAAACTGTGGCTGCAAGTTCTCCTCTTTCCTCCCACTTTACCAGCTTTGTAAGTTTAATTTTTAATGATCTCTGCTGAGGCTGTCACAAGAAACACAAAATCAGAAATGTTACTAAGCAACAACTCCGAGTGTAATAGTAATTTTTTTTCAAGTTAGCAACATGGTCCAATTGCAGGAGCTGTGTGACAGGAACAGCAGTGGCCTGAGGGGTCTGTGAGGGCCTTTCTGGCTGTGTGATATCTAGGCATGAAGAGCACCATAAAACAGAAGTCAGGGAGCTGGAAGGAGGCTTTTACATGGACTTCCCTCCCCCCCCCCCCCCATAATCTATTAGGACAAAGCATAAGGATAATCTCATCAAGCTATCCTGCTTTCAGATAAGGAAACCAAAGCCATTGAGAACTTGCTTCCCGTCCTGAAGAAAGTTTATATTAGAGCTCGGGGCTCCCAACTCCAGCTTCAATGTTTTCCTACTACACCTGGGTGGTCATTACTGAAAATGTTTTGCTTATTTCCAAACACAAATCATTTTCTACACGTTGATTTTAATGGTGTGTCTATGCCTGGGGCTGATGTCATGAAAACAATGTGTCTGCCTAAAAGAGCACTGGAAAAGTCGTCATTAAAAAGGCACTGAAGTCAACGTCAAATGCCTCCCATATGCGGATCCACGTTTATCTCCACTCACTCTCTGAGCCCCTCACCCCCTTGGCTCTTCTGGCTCGTATACAGAGCCATCCAAGAAAGCTCAGCTTCTCCTTTTATCGGAGATGTGGTTCTGTGTGTACATGTGTGTGAGAGAGTTCATCATACCTTTAAAAGGCCGAGTGGCGTTTTGCACGTTTTGGAATATGCAGCGAAAACTTCTTTCTGTGCTTTTGAAGTTTTCTGGGAAGTCCCTTAACAGCACACCACAAAATTAATCTTTTCCTGTTTGCCAGAGGGTTGCTATACTCTAAATCTGGCTCTACATCTATAAGCAGGCTCCGGGAAGCCAATTAGAATGGAAGAACAAACAAAATGAAAACATACCTACAGACCGACCCAAGGTTACCGTCAGATGGTGAAGGACTTCAGAATCACTTACCTGAGGCACTGGGTCCCTTAGCAACAAAGAGAAGCAACCCTGAGCTCCGATATTCTAACTATTCCTACTTTTCAGTCCTGGAAAAGGGACTTACAAAAAGACACACACGTGTCCAACCAGGAGGAAAAAGGACTGTTCTTCTGTCCATATGAAGTGTCACTGAATGGGAAGGCAACCTACCTCCAGTCAATAGGTCATACTGCAGAAATGGCTGAAAATTCTGGCACTGAGAAACAAATGTTTCTCTTCTCCACTTGTGTAAGAGATCGCATTTTCTGTCACCATCCCCGAACACCCACAAATTTCTTTGTGGATTCACTCTCACTGTGTACAAATAGCAAGCATGCTCAGAACTGTCTGCAGGGCACAGTGGTCACAGTCGGAAGGGCACACTGGTTTGAATAAACCACAGATAACTATTCTGCTAACACCTGAACATTTTGTGAATGTTCTGGATTCTGCACCATCAAAGAAATGTATCCTCCAAGGAGGTTTCTATTCCTGGCAGGCAGTATTTACACCGTTGAATGAAAACCCTTTCTCCTAATGTTCCCAGTCCAAATTAAAACAACCCAAGGGGCACCTCAAATGTAGGTCGATGTAAGAATGCAAATTTAGAATATTTTACTCCAGCCATCCATATCACTCTGGTAGAGATTTGCTGTGATCAGCAATCTTCTAATGCCATATTTCATCAAGTCTAAGACACCAGCATTACAAAATGCATCATTTTATGTACCGGTAAGAAATAAAAAATGCACCCAATTAAACCATTGCTCTCTTTTATCACTTGGAACTGTTATTGTATACTTACTGAAGAGTTCTTTTAGACTTATTTGGACACATTTTATCATATACAATTTTTCTACATATGTAACAAAGGAAAAGTAAGCAAACTTAATTGGTTAAGGCGATGACAAGTGTATGATAACTCCTACATGGCTAACAATAACAATACAATGGCATCAACTATAAGACACAACTTCAGACAGTTGTCAAATATGAATGACAAACTGTGATATTAGAATTAATGACACTGAGTAAGTTTCATAAATATTTATTAAGGGCCCATGTGAACTGCTTAAAATGGCCCAGGGTCCTAAGGCATCTTAAACTATAGAGTTGGGAAACTGTTTTATTATCACTACCACAGGTAGGAGGCTTTTAATGATACCTTTTTCTATACTTGGCTTAGAGAAGTTTACCCTGCTTTTCACTGGTCTCCTTTGTATTAGTAACTTTTTGGTTCCAAAAGTAGTACTTTACATATCATTTTCTTAGCAGTTCCATAAGCAAATATTTCAGAGGACCAAGTGGCATCTCAGTAAATATAATTTGGCTTTCATCCTGAAGCCCAAACAGTGGCCTCCCTCAAAGAGAACATCTGCGCAGCTCCAGTTAACTAAGTACCTGGTGCTAAAGCCCAGCCCCCTTTGCCAGCCCTGCCCGGAGTGACACTTCTAGGATGCTCACTGCCTACTCACTTCCAAGGCCTTGTAAGTGCATCCAGCACCAAACTCAATACTTTTTGTGGAAACAATGTGAACTTTTCTGTTTCTGACAGTGATTTCTTAATACTTTGGACTAGGGTGGAGGCTAGGGATCTTGGAATCAAGTTGGATCATACATTTTGGATTTGGTCTTCAAATCCAATCAGTGAGGAAGTCCTGCTCATTTTTCCTTTACAACATTTCTCCTGTCCATCCCTTTTCCTCAGCTCTCAACCATCTCAATGTTCCCCTGATGTACTTTACATCTTTTCTTCTCCATTCAACTAAGATGATCAATGCCTGGCCAACCACTCGCCTTATCTTTCTCTTACAGAAAACTGCAATGGCATTTTTGTTCCATCAGATACCATCTAACTTCTTTTACCTGGTATCACACCCTTCAAAATCTGGCCTCACCTTACTCACCTCTACTCTGATCAGGCCAGAATCCTTGGAGCTGTATATACACTATTGCCTGGAAGTGACTTGTTCCATTCTTCTGGTGAACTTTTTTCTATCTGATTAAACCTTGCTTATCCTTTGTGGCACAGTTCAAGCATCGAATCATACATGCCACCTTCTCTAATGACTCCAGTACACACTGCCCTCTTTCTCTTCTAAAATGTGCACGTTGGGGCACCTGGGTGGCTCAGTCGGTTGAGCACCTGACTTTGACCCAAGTCATGATCGCATGGTTTGTGAGTTTGAGCCCTGCCTCGAGCTCTGTTCTGGCAGCACAGAGCCTGGAGCCTGCTTCAGATTCTGTCTCCCTCTCTCTCTGCCCCTCTCTAGTTCATGCTCACTCTCTCTCTCTGCCAAAAATAAATAAAAATTTAAGAAAAAAAAATTTTTAATGTGCATGTTATATCTCATTGAGTATTCTCATATCGCTACTCACTTGTTAATTATTCACAGTGTTTGCTAACCATGGTCAGCCTTCGGTCAGATGATAAGCTCTCTGAGGGAATTAATCATGTCTGACTACCTCGCCCCCACAATTAATGGTCAACACAGAATAATATAATAGTTCTCAGTAAAAACTTACTGATGGGTTTACTAAACCATCAGAAAAAGCAGTTTTGACCTTTCATGGGAAGGCTTTCCACTTGGAAAGCATCAGTGAACTCGCTGGAATTATTTGGTCAACACAGGTCATGCTAAACCCAAATTATAAGCTCTAAGGGATATGATAGATGGCAATCATCAGTCATGAAGAATCTCTTTAGCTTCCCTAACAGGGTAAAGACTTACTTGAATAATTTCTAAAAAGCAAATAACACCATATCATACAAACTCCCCCTATCACTTGCATAGCCCTGTTTCTAATAGAAGACTTGGAAAAGTAGCCAATGATAATAATAATTATAGTAAAACTTGTTTTTTTAGTCTTTCAACTGCCTTTTTTGCTGGTAACCTCTTCAATGAGTAATTTATATACCATATTAGGAAAGCCTAAAAATAAGTAAGAGCTTCCATGACAATTCCTAATGTTCTAGCCCTTCGGATTTGTCTTTATTACACAAAAGATAAAGAGGCTGTGTAATACTCCTAAGTAGACTGTTAGTCTATATATCTGTTTATACATAATAAATTCACTGGCGCTGTCTAATTCTGCTCCAAGGCTTACAACAGTAAACTCAACCACATCCATAAAATGCTAGGAAGGATTTTTTTTAGCCCCATTCTCAAAAATTTAAATATAGTACACAGGGCTAAAAAGAAAATTGACAAAATAGAAGTAAAGTTTAGTTTTAAGCATGACTCGTGAGTCTTAAACATTCAACTAGATGAATATCCATGACATCATGCTAGGGTAATAACATTTGTCTAAAAGACTATAGAGCATTCACAAGTCTGATCTAATATGATTGTTACAAGGAGATAAAGACAGGTATTATTATCCACATTTTACAGATGAGACACTTATGGTTCAGAGAGGTTAACGGGTTACCTCTTCACCCAAGTTTTTAACTAACAGGACATGCTGCCAGTTTTATGATATTTAACTGCAGGGAGAAGAGAGGTTATGCTACAAAGGGTGGTCAAAGAAAGAGCTTAGACAGCACGGCCACAGTTTTCTGCAGTTGTGTGTATCCTGGAGCCCTGCTTTTTAAAGGTAGCACCACTGAGATACAGCTTTGCAGTGCTGGACTAATCACGACCTAGAAGACCCTTCAATTTAAGGCCTGATTATTTCAATAGATAGAATTTCAGACAACATGGTCTTCCTCTAAAGGAAAGCTATGCAAAAATATAGGCATGATAGAATGATGTATCCATGGCCAAAGCTAAGAAGGAAAACCAAACAGTAATATGGGTAATTCAGGCACAAAGGAGAAAAAATACAAAGTGTTCCTTGTTTCCAGTCCCTTAGGGTTATGTCTATGACATGTAATCAAAGAAAACAGTTTAAAGATATGGTTGCTCATCTTAGTCGTATAAGCAACAAGGATCATGGTAATGTTGAAGAAATTATCAATTAATATTTAATTCCTGACATATACGATGCAAACCTATTAAGAGATCACCTTGATGCCATCTTGCAAATCAATATAAATAATTTTCAATTTGTATTCAGTTTCATCACATGCATTTATTAGCCTTTGTTCATTCAACACACATGGAATCTACTTTCAAATCTTAGAGTCTAGGAGAGAAGTAGGATATGTATGTAAGTAACTAAAACAGAAAGGTAGATACAACCCAGGAAAAGAAAAAATTCTATGAAGAGAAAGAAGTTACTTCCAGTTAGAGAAGGAAGTATGCTTTGCGAAGAGGAAGGCAAAGGACAGGGAAGATTTAGACATGTCGAGAAAAGACACCAATGGATGGGTGGAGTCTTGGTGAAAGGCACAGAGTACATTTCTGGAGAGAAGAGTTCTGGAAGGGAATAGTAAGAAATAAGAGTGACTGCCAGATTCCAGAAAGCTCTGAGGGTGATGCTAGAGAGTTCAGACCCTGCCTTATAGGCATGGAAGAGCCAATGAGAGTTTCTGGGCAGGGAAATGCTTCCAGAAGCCCAGTTTATCACCAAGTACAGAAGGGCCTAAAAGAATGATAGATTGGAAGTGACAAGTTAATTTCTTTATCTTCTCCTTAGTGACTATTAAGCTTTAAAAATAAATAATGAGTAGTTACTTAAGTGTGAGATTGGGGTTAAGGGCATGGGTATGTCTTTTAACTTAATTAATTTATTTCCACTTTCTATTTATTTATTTTTAGGCTGAAGGAAGTTGCAAAATAAGAGGTTAGAGAGAAGTGTGCAGAGATGAGTGCTAACCATGGGTCATGTCTGGGTTGGCTGAAAGAACACCATAGAAGGAGGTACAGGGAAGGTGGGAATCGAAACTCATTTCAATTATAATTACACTGAACTTGGACTCCACTGCTCAGCACTTTTAATTCAAAGATCTCCAAACACTTTGCAAATATTAACTAATTAAGACTCATAGGACCCTAGAGGTGCAGGTAACTATAATTATCCCCCTTTTGTACAGGAGGAAAGAGGACCAGAGTTTTTAATCAACTCATCCACTCACCCTGGTTCCCCTGATAGAATAAGGTCAGAACCTCAGATTCCAAAGGAAAACTAGGCCTTCGACTACAGAGGCTAACTTCTTTCTTCCCTCTGCATTGTATTCCCATTAGGTATACACTGTTTAGCTGAGAAGAATTAAAAACAAACAAACAGACAAAAACTTCATATTCCTCATAATTGGCAGTTGGAATCCATCAATAAAATAAGGATGAGGGTGGGGCTAATGATCATGACAGATGCTCACCTGCTTGCCTAAAAGACCAAACAACTGAAACTAATATATATTTTAGTAAATGAAATCTGATAATGCAGATTTTCCAAAGCTTTGAAGGAAGTGCTTTTTAAAAAGGTTTTGGGGCTCCTGGGTAGCTCAGTTGGTTAAATGCCAGACACTTGATTTTGGCTCAGGTCATGATCTCATGGTTCATGGGACTGAGCCTGGTATCAGGCTCTGAGCTGATAGCACAGAGCCTGCTTGGGAATTCTTTCTCTTCCTCTATCTCTGCCCCTCCTCTGCTCACACCCTCTGTCTCTCTCTCTCACATATAAAATAAACAACATTTTTAAAAAAGTTTTTAACCATAATGTATTTTATGTTCATGGGTATCCAATTATGCTTTCTACAAAACACAGCCCTTCATACCAGAGTATTCTCTGATCCCCTAGAGTGACCATGGTGTCACACTTGCAGACATGACTTAGCCTCACTAAGAGCACCAGAGAAATTGCTGGTTCTTACAGACCCAGAATAATGCACACATGTAATTATCATGAAAAAAAGTATATTCCTCTGAATTATTTACTTAATAGATAAATTTACATACATCTTTGATACAAAGAAAAATAGCTCTAGTCCTCTATTAATTCCTCTATTCCATACTCTATCCTTGAAAAAGCAAACATTTTTCTACTGGACAGAGACCTACCTCAACTATACCATATTCTCCATTAGGATAGGGATGGGTATTCTCCTCTGAATTACCATAATTTGTACAGGACCTTGTACAAACTAGGTTCCCAAACATGCTAAATGGCTCTATTCCCTTTGTGCTGGTAATATTTGCATAGTATTTAGGGAGGTGGAATTAAAGTAAGAATAGTAATTCTTGAAATAGAATGAGTTTTGGAATAAGAGAAGATGCCTGGCACAAGTACCAGGTCCGGGAAGAAAACACCTCACCTGCCATTCCAGTCCCAGGTACAGCTGCCATCACCATTCAAAGGCTTTACGTGCCTCCAACACTACTGCCCAAGAAACTTACTGTTTGACTGTAACCAAAGAAGACTCCCTGAAAGCCAGAGCCACCCACAGCTGGTAGTCCTATCCATGCCTGCCCTCTTCCTTCACCTCCACTTCACAGAGTAATACTGCCCACACGGTGCACATCTCTATAATAAAGTCTCGAGCATATGCAAGTCACTTGCCTATCAAATGAATAGGATGGCCAAAAATTTTTGCTTGTTAAAATTTATTTTTAAACTATTTTTTAAGTTACAAGAACAAAATGGCAGCTTACTTCAATTAAAAAGCCTAACCTCTTTAATCCTTCTCTCCTCCTTCCTTCCTTCAAATGTTTTTATTGAGGCGCCTGGGTGACTCAGTTGGTTGAGCATCAGACTTGTGATTTGGCTCAGGTCATGATCTCACAGTTCGTGGGATGGAGCCCAGCAGGGGCTTCACATGGAGTGTGGAGCCTGCTTGGGATTCTCAGTTTCCCTCTGCCCCTCTCCCCAACTCACGCTCTCACTCTCTCTCTAAAAATAGAAAACATTATTTATCTTTGAGAGAGTGCATTCTTGTGAACAAGTGGGGGAGGCGCAGAAAGAGAGCAAGACAGAGAATCCCAAGCAGGCTCCACCGCTGTCAGTGAAAAGCCTGATGCAGGGCTTGAACTCATAAACCCTGAGATCATGACCTAAGCTAAGATTGGACATTCAACCAACTGAGCCACCCAGGCGCCCCAGGATTGTTTTCTTTAGATTTTTGGGTGAGATTTGTTTATAATAAACTGAAGTTCAGATTTAACAATGTTCTAACTATTATTATTATTATTATTATTTTGCTTTTTAAGTTTTTTATTTTAATAAAATAAAATAACTAATGCCAGTTAGTTAACATACAGTGTTATATTAGTTTCAAGTATACAACATAGAAATTCAACAATTCTATACATACCCAGTGCTCATCACAAGTGCACTCCTTAATCCCCATCACTTATTTAACCCATCCTCTCACCTCTCTCCCCTCTGGTGACTGTCAGTTTGTTCTCTGTAGAAGTGTCTGTTCCTTGATTTGTCTTTCTCTTTCTCCCTTTTTTCCCCTTTGTTTATTTGTTCTATTTGTTAAATTCCACATGAGTGAAACCATATGGTATTTGTCTTTCTCTGAACTATTAAATTGCGAAAAACAATGCATTATCAAATTCCCATACATGGTAGATAGTGATGTTAATTATGGTATTATCTAACAGCTTCTATTAAGTTTCAATGACCCACTTTGTAAGGAAGGACCTGAAAAAATTAAATGAAACCTTGCTTCTCAAAGTGAGATCAATGGGCCAGCAGCAATAGTATCACTTAAGTGCTTAAAAGAAATGAAGAATCTCAGCTTCCTTTCCTCCATCCCTTCCACCTTGTCAACTAAAATAGAATATGCATTTTGACAAGGTTCATATACTTCAAGGTGGTTCATTAAAGTTGAGAAACACTGGACTAATAAAGAGAAAGGAAGCTACTTACGATAAGGAAATAAAAGAGTTAAAGTCAACTTAAGTATCCTGGTACATTCTGAGCATGTCATGGACTTACTTGCCATCTCGCCTCCTTGCTCAACTTGTTTTATTGGAATGTTTATTATGTAGGAAAATATTTTTGCTTTTGTAATGTATTAAATAAATCTGGGTTCCCTTTATGTCAACTCGCTTTTCCACTATTGTGTTTATACAATAAAGTGCAGGATACCTATAAATGTGATTGACTGAATGAGAATTTATATTGTACTACCTCTGGACTTCCACTCAATCACTAATTTTTATCTCAATGCTACAAAGCAAGTACAAGCATAACTGGTCTCCCTGATCACTTACAAAGCCTAACATCACTCACTCAATCAGAATCAGACGGGAAATGACACAAACAGCACTAGCAGGTGATAGATTTCTACACACATTAATATTCTTTTCATCCAGAGGTTTCTGATGGTAAAATAGAGACAGAGGCAGAGAAAACTGACTCACTCATGAAGATTTATTTCTAGGCCTATCCTAAAGCTAACAGATCTAGCTAACTCCTATCACCTAACTCCTAAATAAATCTCCCACCAAAAAAAAAAAAAAACAAAAACAAAAACACAAGAGCAGTGGGAACAACAAAACCCTAAAACATCTCAGTATATCAAGCATCCAAATCTCCTGTTCAACCCCAATCCGTCTCCATCTGAGTCTCAGCAGGCAACTCAATTTCTCAGTTGGGTTCCAACAATAGGGATCATTTGCCTCAAGACTAAAGGAAACAAAATTTAAAAAAAGAAAAAGAAAGAAAGAAAGAAAAATTTGAGTTACAGGGACATCCTCATCACGGAGTTGATGAGGTAGTTTCATAAACAAAACTGGAGACAGCTTCACTGTTTAGGATTTTTATAAGGGATTGCAAAGACAGCTAGTTCCCAAACACCAAGTCACCAAGTCACCAGTATAGACACACATGACTCATACTGGGAATGCTGCTGGTGTTGCTGTTAAATCATCTGCAATTGGGTAGGGCTGAGATGTCACGGAACCCTCTTTTCCCAGGCAGAATCCTAAGTATTATTGGGTTCCACCTTGAGCTCCATACAGTACAGACATGAACACAGCTGACGGATGGCCTCCTCCGAATTACAAACATGGCACACCTGCTAACAGGGGGTGTTGTGAAAACATAGCAGAGAACTGTCTTTCAAGTTCCTGGAGCCAGGAATAAACATGCTCTGGACTTAAAGAAAGTGCAAGGGTGATGTAATTGTACTCTTTGTCCCTAAGGGGAGAACATGCAGTGGTAATGCTCTCAAGCCAGTGGATAAAAGGAATCTCCCTTTAAGAAAAGACGTATGCCATAATGTGGAAATTGAGAACAAGCCGGAACAATTACAATTAAAAAAAGAGAGAGAGAGAAAGTTAAGACCAGTCTGTTCTATTTCAGTCTCTTTCCTCAGAATTGGAAACTTCAACAGGTTGCTTGTAAGATGTTGCTGGACACTCTGGAGTTCCCACAATGAGATGTTATGGCAATTTTGACAGCTGTGAGCCAACGCCCACTAGACACCATTCACACACACACACACACACACACACACACACACACACACACACTCTTAATGGACCCCAGAGCTGTGGTAAAGGCATGCCCTTCTCAGTTTTTCCACAGATGCTGCTCCTGAAATTTTCCACAGCCAGTGTATTCCTGTGGTTAATTAGTTATCTGAGCAAATTCCATCACAGAATATCTTTTCATAATTAGAGCCATCTTAGGTCCAAACTGGAAGCTTTCAATGTCATTACTTCAGAAGTGGTAAAATGGGAATAGGACAGATGAGTCTCACCTGATGAAGAGACCTCTCACTCTGGATTAGACCTTATCCACTGAGCTAGGACAGAGAACATTAATTTTTAAAAAGCAAGAGGTGAAAAATAGGTAGAGGAAGAAACTGGACAGATAAGGTGCCCCTAGAACAAAAGGATAGCATTCCTTTTAAAACAACTATCAGGAGATCCCAGGGGAAAGATGGAATTAGCAAGAGAACACCATTAGCTCTCTGTTGCTCACCTTTATGAGACCATTTTCAGGAATCAGTTTGTTAAATTCCACTGAAGCGCAAATGTACACGCCACAGCTCTTCTCCTAGGTTGCAGAGTCATACCATACAGAAGCGTGTGGGCAGATGCCAAAACGTGTGTGGACATGCAGCCCTTTCTATAGAAACTCAACGTTCCAAGTGTTAACAAGGATTAACCTCCTGCACACGTGGAGAAAACTGGTGAGTCCACACATTCAGTTGTCTTTCAGGTTATTTTTGCATCTAACTCTATAATTTCTTTTAATTACTTATTGTAAAGCACAAGAAAGTGCTCATTACTTGTAGGTTAATGCAGGAGCAAAAATAATTGTGCACGTTCCCCTGCCTACTGCCCTACCCTAGGCCCCCACTCTTCTAAGTGTCCCTGTTCATTTGAATCACACGAGCAAGCCAGTTTCTGGGCCCTGTGCATAATGAGCCATGTGGACCCTATTCAAGAAACTGGCCATGTTCCAGAGCTACTATAAAATACAAGGAAAATATTAACATCTCAGATGACAAAAGATCCATATGGCTGGTCAGAAAATATCCACATTGCTTAAGCCAATAGAATGTACCTATATGGAAACATTCAATTCTGTTCCATGAGCATCAGGACTGTGAGAACATCTGTTTGTCTCCATCACTTTTCACTAAACACTGATTCCTACTGAATACATACAAACTCAGACACCAATATATTTACTCTAAGCAAGGGGATGAGGGATGTGTTTCTAAACCGTATCTATAAGTAAACACAAGGGGCGCCTGTGTGACTCAGTTGGTTAAGCGTCCTACTTCAGGTCAGGTCATGATCTCGAGGTTCGTGAGTTCGAGCCCCAAGTCGGGCTCTGTGCTGACAGCTCAGAGCCTGGAGCCTGCTTTGGATTCTGTGTCTCCCTCTCACTCTCTGCCCCTACCCCACTCATTCTCGGTCTCTCCCTCTCTCAAAATTAATTTTAAAAAATTTTAATAATATATGTAAGTAAACACAGTATTGGTGGTAATGGTGTGTATGGAGGGAGAGAGGGGACTTTGGAAGAAGCTGTGGGCAGCTGAATAAGTAATATTAAGCTTCTCTTTGTATTAAAAATGATTAAAAATAACAGCTAACATTTATGAGCTGCAACGTAGATATCTGAGTTATCCATAAACTTATAGCTAAGAAAACTGAGGCTCAGAGAAGTTCAATGAATTGGCTTAAACCACACGCCCAGCATGTGGTAGAAATGGAATTTGAACCAGAGCTGGCTTGCAAGCTTCTTTCCATATGGGGTCAGATGTGGATGTGGTGTCTTATATTTTGAGGGAGGTCTACTTGGCAGAGCTGGCCTGCAGGACCCTATGCATCAACTTCTTATTTATTTAAGCAAAGTCCTCTATGATCGTTCCTGATTAGCAGTTTATTTACCACTAATTCCACATACATTGACTAATGTTTCTTCTTTACTATCTCTTTCCCATATTGAATAATTTCCTCAGGGTGTCAACCAAACATGCATACTTGATAGGGCATAGTGTCGACACTATGCATGGAGATAATTTGTTTGAAATGTCAGAACATTTCCCCCTGAGAAGATCTCAGTGGGCCTAGAACAGAACCACATGCTTTTTAGATCAGTAACTGCCACTGCCAAATGCTCCTGGGTCAACTTCATTGAGTAAAATGATTTCAGTCAGGACCCAAGTGCCAATGTGTTTTAAAACAAAAAACAGGGTACCTGGTGGCTCAGCTGGTTAAGTGTCTGATTCTTGATTTTGTTTCACGTCACGATCTCAAGGTTGTGGGATCTGGCCCTGTGTCAGGTTCTGTGCTGAGCACGGAGCCTGCTTAGGATTCTCTCTGTCTCTCCCTGCCCTTCTCCCCTACTCACGCTCTCTCTAAAATAAAAATAAAAAACAAAAACAAAACAAAACAAAACAAAAAACCCTTGTGACATAAAATCTTTCTTTTTAGTACTCCAACCTAATCCCCTCAAAGTCTAGAAGCCTGGTCCCTTAGGCCACCCCACTTGTGACTTATGCCATGGTCCTCAAGACCATGATACTAAAGAACAGAGCTGAGGGTCTGAGATGGGAGTGAAAAAAAGGTATAGCAGGACAATCTCAAATTTATTCTAGCAGTTCATATGAATTATGACCAAAAGGACAACAGATGGTCCAACATGGACACAGCAGCACCCTTTCAGAGTGTGCCCACAAGAGCAATCAAGTCAAAATGGCCAAAGGAACAAAGGTCACAGGTTGGAGAACCCACTCAGGTTCCTTGCCTCCAAACCAGTGCCCAGGGGCCCTTGGCATCAACAAAAACACTCAGCCCTTGGCAAAGTGGACCCAACAGCCACACTGAGTTGACACAAAACATATACCTAAGATGACATCCTGAATGCATGCGGCAGGTTGGATAATGATGGCACAAAAAACAAGATTATGCTTTTGACCACAGTCAGCCCATGGATGAGAGAAGCAGCTGCAAGGAGCCTGAGAACAAAACTGGAAATGCCTGTTGTGGAAGCCTTCAGGTATTAACAACAGAAAATGTGTATTTGTCAGTGGTGTGTCAGCTAGCTTCTGGCATGCCGCTCTTATGCCCAGGAATGATCTCTTGTGTAGGCCAGATACAGTCATCCTGCATCTCTCCAACTGCAACTAGGCCACAAAGAGGAAGAGGAGTGGCTTTCCCTTTGAAAGTGTCCCCATCAAAAATTCTATGAAAAAGCAGAATACCTGTTTGAATGGACTAACGATGGTTCTGCCAGACTCCTTTTACCACACTTTTTTTGTGCAGTGGAACTAACGGGAATTTTCTTTGTCTAAATAGATAGAGCACATTGTCCGCCGAGAAAAATAAGACTAAGAATCAATCTTTCCAATGAGAGTGGTAGAGTCATGTGAACATGACCTGGAATGTGGAGATGTTATCTATGCTATAAATCCTGTGTTTTCATATGATGCCCTATTTGTGTGATGCAGGAAACTTCCTGGCAACTTTACAGGAGAAGTCTAGCAATACTGCGTCATAGTTCAACATTTACATTGTACTCCACCAGTTTTAATTTCTCTTATAGAGCACTAATTACTCAATTATAAATCTCCAGGAAAGTGCAAAATCATTCCTCCAAAGTGCATTCCCTTGGGTGTGAAAGTTCGAGGCTCAGCAAGACTTTGTCTGTGATTTGGGATGTATCTCTGGAACTCCGTACCTTGAGATAAGGTTACCAGTTGCAAAATGAGCACTGAAAGCCTGGAATGCAGTGTGTTGTGGTGGACCAATCTCCTTTTCTGTTCCAGTAAACACTGTTATGTTCTTTAGCTCTACTATTGCTAGTTAGGTGAGTAATGAACACGTGCTCAAATTTCCATTGCAAGAATTTCTGCCAGTAGCAATGTGGGTCCATTCTGTGTGTGTGCCACCAGAGCCGGCGTGAGCCCATGGCCATGGTGAAGTGTTATTTCCACTGTCTGCATCACATCTTGGAACTGTGCAATATTCCCATTGCAAATCAGGGGCAAGGTCAGAGACAGAGACCTCACTTAGTTCACATTCCATTTTGCGTCTTTCAGATTGACGCACACTCTGTTGGTGAGGCTACAAAGAAACAGCCATTCTCATAGTGGGATAGAAACTGTTAGTGGGAATAGAAACTGTTCAAGCCCTTTGCAGGGCGTTTAGGCGTTATCTATCAAAATTATAAATGGATGTTCCTGCTCATCCAGCTATTCCATTTCTGAGAATAAATGTACATATATAGGTAGGGGCACATGTACAAAATGTATATCCAACGTTGGTAATTGCGAAAAGGCATATAATAGCAAAAATACTAGAGGTTGCCAAATTTCCAGTTACAGGGAAACAGATAAACTATACTGGATACTGACAAGAGAATACACACAACTACAACTGTAAAGAACAAGTTTGCTGCCTATATACTGAAATATAAAGCTCTGTGAAATATATCGGTAAGTGATAAAAGCAAGGTGTGGAACAGTGTATGTATGGAATACTACTTTTTGTTCAAAAAATGAGGGAAAATAGGGGCACCTGGCTGGCTCAGTCAGAGAGCACGTGACAGTCTTGAGTTTGAGCCCCCCAAATGGGGTATAGAAGAAATTACTTAAATAAATACTTTTAAAAAGGGGGAAAATAATAACACATTCATAATTACTTATATTTTCATAAAACACACTATGAAGGATTCACCTGAGACTAGTACAAAGAATCATCTATAGATGGTATGTGCTGGATGGGGAAACTGAGGTGGGCAAGACACCTCAAAGTAGACTTATTTAATATGAGTTTGATTTTGAATCATCTAAGTAACTTAACCATCAAAAAATTAAATTAGGGGCACCTGGGCATTTCAGTCAGTTGAGTGTCCAACTCTTGATTTCAACTCAGGTCATGATTTCATGGTTTCTGGGATCAAGCCTCGAGTTAGGCTCTGTGCTGATGGTGTGGGGTCTACTTGGGATTTTCTCCCTCTCTCTGTCTGCCCCTCTCCTGCATGCTTTCTCTCTCTCTCAAAATAAATAAATAAACATATTTTAAAAAAATAAAATTAAAACTAACCAAATTTTTAAAAATAAGTTTAACCTAGTGGCTTCACTTTGAACACCAATGACTCTCCTGCACTGCTTGGGTGCAACAGACACTCAAGAAATTTACACTAGTTCCTTTGCTATGTCCCAGTAGTAACTAAAATCAAGAAGTCTGTTGAGGGGCGCCTGGCTGTCTCAGTCGGCTGAGTGTCGAACTGCGGCTCAGGTCATGATCTCAGCTCGTGAGTTCGAGCCCTGCCTTGGGCTTTGTGCTGACAGCTCAGAACCTGGAGCCTGCTTCAGATTTTGTGTAGGTCTCTCTCTTCCCTTCCCCTGCTCCTGCTCTGTCTCTCAAAATAAATAAACATTAAAAAAAAAAAAAAGTCTGTTGAATGCCATCTCAATTTCTGGGACACTTCCTGGAAGAAACCAGTAAAGGTGGGACAGTTGGGTATAGAGGACAGTCCCTAGGACTAAGGAATGAAGACCTGACTTCTGGGCCTGCCTCCCCCCGTTATTAAGTTGACCCCATGAAATGTCTGATAACTGGCCACTTTTTCACCAACAAATTGGGCTAAATCATGAGTAAATCTTCATGGACCTTTAAGGTCCCTGAATTCTGTGAATCTCGAAGGACCTTGCTGCCTCAGCTCTGTGATCTGAGGAGGATAAAGAATCTCACCCAGCCGGACTCACGGCATCATGCAAAGGATCATCAACACATGGAAAAGGGTTTTATAAACCGTACAGAGCAACTGTACAAAGAAATGTTGTTAAACACACCACCAGCCTGAGGGGTGACCATAGACAAACATACGAGGGGAACAAGACCCATTGCCAAGAGTCTCTGAGACGCTGAGATGGTGGAGGGGAAAGGAAATCTCCAAAAAAGTCTCAAGATGTAAACAGAAAACAAGAGCAGGCTGACAAAGACAGACTTGATGAGGAAGACATGTGGTTAAATGACTCCATATGTGGTCATCTGCAAATACATATACTACAAATTCCATAAGCCTAACAGGGAAATTAGGGAGACATGACATACGTGGGGCAAACCTTAAGGATACAGACTTGAATATACAAATGAAAGAGCAATGTTGAATGAATGATCCAAAAGGATGGCCCATATCCCTAGTGATCAGTATAGTCGTTGGAGACAGGTGCCCGTCACACACAGGTAGGCCTCCAACTTTCCTCTAAAATCAGATGCAAACTTCAAACACTTCTGAAAATACTCCCTAGGGGACCTTTAACCCCAAATTTAGAAACTGAATGAAAAACCATGCTTTAAAAAGGCAAAAAAAAAGACCCAAAACAAAACAAAAGCTTCTCATCTCCATATGTACAGTCATCTGGAAAGCAGATCTCCCATTAAACGGATGGTCAAAGCTGCACCACAATGCTAAACTAATCATGAAAATTCAAGGGTGGCTTTCCACACCCTCCTGAAGTGCAAAATTCCTAGAGGCAGGAAATAACCACAGGAGGAAGTCTGCTAGAGGTGCTGTACTTGGGACAGCTACCTAGAGGCCTGGTGAGAAACCAGAAGGCTGTATGGAGCTCAGAAAACAGAAAGCAAAGAACTCTTCTATTTTGGTTAAAGCAGACCCTGTGCAGGGTGCCTGGCTCCAGCTGGGTCTTAGTAATCTAAATGGTGCAATGCATTCTGGGACCACCTCTTAATGAAACAGATCTTGATTTTAGGCCTTTCTGAGATGTTGCAATGCCTCTTTGAGTCAAATACAATGTCTTCCCACCTCCAGCTTCGTTTCACAGCAGACCATGATTCTTTACGGAAATTTCTCTAAGTAGGCTTACTAACCTATATTATTTCAAGTCAGAGTCTCTTCTTGCACAAGAGCCTTAAACCATCTCTATAAGAGTAAGAATACATTATACACATTTTAGTTAATGAGTCATTTATTTATTTGTCAAAGGTTATTAAAAACTGACTGACTTTAGACATACTTTGCTTAAGGAAAATTGAGGCTGCTTCATGTAAAGTGGAAATAATCAACTTAGGAACTTTTAGTTTTTATAATTAAGTTCTGCACCCAACATAGGGCTTGAACTCATGACCCCAAGATCAAGAGTCAAATGCTCTACTGACTGAAGCCAGCCAGGAGCCCCTCAACTTGGTAACTCCTAATGGAGTCCTCAAGTGACTGAATGCCAACTTGAAACTCACTGACTTTTAAGTAAAATGAGAAAATCAGAGATCTATGGATTAGAGGTGGGTGCACTCCCAGCGGTCAGCAGCTTTCAAGGAAGTGTTTCAGTGTTACTCCAAGCTGTCGATTTTATACAGTTAATCAATTAGAGGTTCACAAGATCAAAAACAGTTCTTAAAAAATGTTAATGAGCTGACACCTCCAAGGCGTACATTCAGGGTCAGAGATTCAAACTCATGTTTCATCCGCTGAGCTCTGGTCATATCACTGAAACGAAAGGTCATAACCAGCTGTGTTTCTGTCATCCCTCACGTGAAGAAAACTCGGTGGTAGACCATGATTATTCCATGAGGAAAAAAACCCACAAATATTTTGAAAGCTCCATGTCTGCCTTTTCTCCCTTCAGAGCTACCAAGGTCACCCACCATTCTGCCGTTGGGTTATCCTTGAAAGCCTTTCACTGGGGTCAACGTGTCAAACTCACTGCTTAGGAGAACTGTGACTTAGCCTTCTCCTAAAATTTTCTTTTTAACTTTTTGTTATCTAACAGTCTCTGAGGACACATGCCAGGGACACCAAGATGAATGAGACAGAATCCCTGCCTTTGGGGACTTCACTGCTAAAGAGGGGATGGGGAATATATTAGACCCATATTAAATCAGCAACTATAGTTCAATGTAGGATATGCTGTCATTGACAAGTGCCCAAGGGCAGTCCCCAAAGGGAGAATGACGGGGGGGGGGGGGGGTGTAGGAAGGGAGACCGAGAAGGGGAGGCTATTGGCTCAGGTTTTTGTTCAGTATAGATTATATTGTATAGAGCAAAGGATTACATTATCTGATCTGTTTAACCTCTTATTACCTACAAGCCATAAAGCAAGAAAAGTACCCATAAACAATTCAATGTTGGTAAGCTTTTGGAGCATGTAAGCTGGAAATCAAGACTCACTTTTGGCTACTTACCTAGAAATGATTTCTCACTAACAGTGCTTTCCTAGCTGAACATGATAATGCTGAAGCCTTTTTGTTTTCCACGTGGGAAAGAAACGTTGACTTAGTTAGTAAGTACCTCTAGCGCCACCTACGACGTATATGCCCATCAATCAGCCATGTGCTGTGGGAACTAACACAAAACGCATTTTTTGCTTTCAAAGGCTTTACAATTTTAATTGTAGAATTAAGACTAAAATACATGGTTGTTGGATTGCTATATTGTACACTTGAAACTAATATAACACTGTATGTTAATTAACCGTAAATAAAAATGTAAAAAGACTAAAATACACGGGGGGGGGGGGGGGGGGGACCTAACTTATAAGTCAGCTGTTTTGGGAAAAGGGCCATAGGACCATATCTCATTCAACTATGAAAAACATTACCATTTATTCAACTTGCTACTTATTAGTACATATTCAGGGTAAGCATACTTCCTCCCTTTGGGATTCTGAATTGAGAACAGAATAGAAACATGCTGCCAAGTGGGAATCAAAATACAGAGCAACGTTAGCAAAGCTGGGTTAGAAAACATGGTGGAGTCTATTTCCTATTATCTCAAATCAAGGCTCTGGTACCCTTAGGGTTAAAGGCAGAGAAATGAGAACCGAGAGGGCAGAGGTATTGGCAAGGCCTGCAAGAAGCCAGCTCTGCATGTATTGCTTACTACATAATGGCTAGAACACCAAGAACCTACAAATTCAGATGTGGTGGTCCCACAGAGCAAGGGAGCAGTGGGCTCAATTTCATTGCAGCAGTCCATTACTTTGGTTTACACACTGGAGACACTCCAGTAGAGAAAAAATTTAGTAAGGTCCCATCAATCAGATTAACTGCTTCTCACAGAAGGGAGCAAGTAATGGGGACAAGAGAAGATCCAGAATGATCCGCCAACCCGAGCCCTTCTCTTGTGCATTTTAGGAAGCAGATGCCCTTTTGAAAATAGCAGGGTGAGGGAAAGTATCTCCCTCAATATTACTCAAGGCATGGAGAATTTAAGCAACTTGTCCAAGATCATAGCTCTAGTCAGTGGTGGACGTGGAATCCAACTCCATCCCTCAAGCTAGGTCTTAAAGAATGAGTAGGATTTAGATGGAAGAGAGTCATGAATCAACAAATTAGACTCTAAAGATTACAGGAAAATAGTCTTGGTCTCGTCAACTTTGGTACAAAGTGAAGCAAATTTAGGCAGGAAGCATGTTAATAAGGTTTTAAATAAGTCATAAATGGTGCTTTATGGTTGGGAAGTGCCAAAAGTAACAACAATGACTGAAATTCATTAAGCACGCACTATGCCAAGCTCTTTACGAGTGTTAACACATTTAATCCCTACCACTACCCTGGTTAATAGGTTGAGGCACAGAGAGTTGAAATAATGCATACAAGGTCACACTTCTAGTAAGTGGAATCCAACTTGATCACTGGGCTGGGGAATACTGTCCCAGGTCTTCTGCTCTCATATGGAAGTTTCTGAGAAAATCTCTTTTGAGTCAGAAAATATCTTCAACAGGCCTCCCATCTCAAAGCCTCTGAATTTCTGATTATTTACAAGGCTGTAAATCCCTTCTAACCAAGCACTAATCCACATATTTGGACAACGAAGTAAATGATAAGTCTCTCTAAATCACAGGATATTAAATTTATTTGCCTTTTAGTTCAGCAATTCTTAAACTTTCCTGTACATCGGAACCACCTGTGGAAGTTTCTAAACATAATACATGTCTGGGTTCTGTTCAAAACCTACAAGTCTCAGGGACTAGCACCTGATATCTATATTCTTTTTTTTCAGTTTCAAAGGTAATTTTGATGATCACCACGTTTGGGAAGCCCGCTCTATGTTGTGTTCTCCAACGGTTCACTCACCAGGATCTTCAGCGTTAAGTAAAATTTTAATGAAGAAGCTCAAAGAACAAGGCATCAGAAATCATATATTCTGTTTGTCTTTTCAAGAGTTTTTTTTCTTTTAAAAAAAGGTAACTAAATTTAAAAACTCTTTAAAATAAACAGTTTTTAATCTTCCCCCTCATCATTTTCCTCCTTGGCACACAGAAGGTCATTAATCTCTGCTGTATAGAGTGGACACTAGGCCAGGGTGAGGATATTGGACTACACCTGTGCCAGACATTTATATTAATGTGTCGAGGGTGAAATATGGTTTCTTACCTGAATACTATAGGTTATGGTTGTGAATGGCCAGTGGAGGGCTAGGTTAGGAGAAGTCACAGAACTGTAATCCTTGCTCTGGTTCTAGAGCTGTGCATCCTGGGTCAAGTTATTTAGCTACTCTGAGCTTCAGTTTCCTCATCTTTTACATGGGAATAATGTCTGCTCAATCTTTTTCAAAGGGTTATGTGTAGGATCAAATGGAATGAGGTTTGTGAATGCATTTTTAAAATATGAAACAAGATTTTGGACCAGACTATTACTGAAGTGTGCATTCTTGTCTACCTATGACTTTAGCCAAGAAAATCATGTTGGAACGTTAGTGATGACAAACCAACAGAACTTTCTTTCCAGTACCAGTGCTTACAGCACTAGGACAAGTTCTCATAGCTTCTGATACTGCTTGGAATGGCAATGGTGAGGGTTCCCCTAGAATTTTACATGAGACTGACTCTGAAGAACAATCAGAGGTTCTGGAATAAGAGAGGTTTCTAAGTTTTAAGAAAGTCATTGTCAGGAATGTGAAAATCAGCAAAAATAAATTGGTATTATATAGGAAAAGCAGTTTAAAATAAATCTTGTTAATAATGATAAATTCTAGGGGCGCCTGAGTGGTTCAGTCAATTAAGCATCTAAGTTCGGCTTGGGTCATGATCTCATGGTTCATGGGTTCGAGCCCCATGTCGGGCTCTGTGCTGACAGCTCAGAGTCTGGAGCCTTCTTCAGATTCTGTGTCTCCCTCTCTCTCTGCCCTTCCCTTGTTTACGCTCTGTCTCTCTTTCTCTCTCAAAAATAAACATTAAAAAAACTTAAAAATTAAAAAAATGATAAATTCTAATGACTACTAAAATGTTTAAGTTAAGGTCATCCTTCATTGCTTCTCAACCGTTATGTACCTATGATTATTTCTAAAAATTATGCCATGGGAAAAATTTCATGTAGAAGTATCTCCTTTACCAAGTTTCATTTGTGAATACTCAGAACAAGCGGGTGAAGACAACTGCCAACGTAAGAGACTGGCTGAGGGATGAGAAGGAGGTCAATCATTGTCATGAAGAAAGAAGGAAAACTTAGCAAAATTTAGCACTTTGGCATTTCTACTTGTTCACTTTTATCTAGAGAAATAGTTTTCCAACTGGGCTTTGCAGAGCAGAGTGTCAAGGGGCCTCTTGCAAGAGACAAAACTGAGGTCAAAGGGACAGGACGCTGATGCTCCCACCTGTAGTTCAACTAGAACAGCACCGCTTGGTTTTGTTTGATATGTTTAGGTTCCTTTTATGATTTTGTTAGGGCAGAGAAGAAGCAGTCCTATAGTTTACTTATTTACGTTTAGACCGCTAATTTTGAGATTAGTGGCATGTGCCTATCTCTCTGAGTTTGTCTCAAAACACAAAGAATGAGTGTTCTCTGGCACTATTTATTCACTGCTTATTCTCCCTGCCCTGCTCAGGAGTGAAAGACAAGGCTGGGAGCGTGGCTGCCCCTTTGGCACTCAAGGCAAATGGGACCTATTACCACTTTTTGATCCACTTCCTGATTTTAATGAGTCACAGAAGAACTATGTGAAAATGTGCTTCCTCGTTATCTATCAAGAGGTTAAACATTTCTTTCTGAGCTGATGACGCCACACTGCTTAGTTATATTGGCGTCCACACTGCTTGGTTTTTGGCGTTTTTACAGGATCCATGAACACCACATATGGACTCTCACTTCTACCACATATTTGAGCAAAAACACTTGTAACTTCACTGTGAAAGGAGATCCAATGGATTGAGAAGTGGTTTTTAGTCAACTCTAAAGAGAGACATTACTAAATTTAAAATGTTACTGACTAATGTTTAAAGGCAAGATCGTGTTCACTAAACTGATTTTTCTGTCTTTTCCTTGCTCAGCACAATCATGAAACCAGCTTCTAGTAAATGGAAGCCTTCTCAAAAATTGAAGTTTCTTCAGGGGGAAAACATACAGCATTTATAAACACTGTCAAATGAAAGACACATTCCTGAATACTAAGAGACCCAAACATGCTCTCATGTGTTAAGGGGTAAAAATCCATCATAAAGTCAGTGGAAATGAACCCACATCTTTGGTTCGGAAGTTCTTTCACTGTGGCTTCCACCAGCATCAAGCACCAAGAGCTTCTCGTGAAATACCCCTAAATTGCAAAATGTTTCAGACAACATTGATCAAGCATTTTTATCTTTATTTGGATACAAAATGACACCTAAAAAATCCAGTAATAAAAAAGATCAATTATTTTAAAAAAAAATTTTAAGTTTATTTATTTACTGAGAGAGAGAGAGAGAGAGAGAGAGAGAGAGAGAGAGAGAGCGCACAAGTGGGGTAGGGTCAGAGAGAGAGGGAGAGGGAATTCCAAGTAGTCTTCTCCCTGACAGTGCAGAGCCTGACCTGACGCTGGGCTCTAACTCATTACCCATGAGATCATGACCTGAGCCAAGATCAAGAGTCAGATGCTTAACCGATTGAGCCACCAAGATGCCCCCAAAATGATCAGCTCTTAAAAGAGAAATAAGTTTGTGCAACATGTTACAGTCCATGGCTGAAAATACAGTAGGGACAGAAAATCAGAGAATTTGCTCAAGAGATGTTCTTCTTTCTAAAGACCAGGCCTCTTTTGAGGCAAGTATATGAAGAGGTAACAGAAGGCTCACATGGGAAAAACAATAGAGTTCCCTATCAAGTAGTACCTAAAGGGGTTAAGCAACCAACTAAGGCTCAGGTCATGATCTCAGAGTGTGTGGCTTCAAACCCCGCATCTGGCTCTGTGCGACAGCTCAGAACCTGGAGCCTGCTTCAGATTCTGTGTGTGTGTCTCTCTCTCTGCCCCTCCCCAACTTGTGCTCTCTCTTTCTCTCTCTCTCTCTCTCAAAAATAAATATTTTTTTTTTAAAAAGTAGTACCTAAAGATGGATGGACCCATACAGGGAAAAGAAACCCCATCTAGCCCAGTGCCTGGCACCCACCAGGCACTCAATTAATGCTTGGTGAATTAATGAGTAAAATAATCATTTCCTGTATATAACACTTTTTTCTTCTTTAAAAGAAGAGCTTTGAAACAGGAGAAGACATACATGCAGCAACATAAACTATAAAATATGTGATATCCTACAGGGGATGTAAATAGTAAAGCGTCTGATACACTGACTGACAATAAGAATACTTGAAAGCAGTCGGAGAGCTCAATCATAAAAATAAATATTCACAGGGCACCTGGACAGTTCAGTTGGTTAAGTGTCCAACCTCGGCTCAGCTCATGATCTCATGGTTTATGGGTTCAAGCCCCACACTGGGATCTGTGCTGATAGCTCAGAGCTTGCAACCTGCTTCAGATTCTATATCTCCCCCTCTCTCTGCCCCTCTCCCACTCGTGTTCTCTCTCCCTCTTTCTCCCTCTCTCTCTCAAAAATAATCATTAAAATACATTTAACAAAAAAAAGTAAATCAATATTTACAAGTATTGGAGTGGGTTGTGTACCCCCATAGTCTAAACTTGCATTATAATGCCATATCCATGTTGGTTAATCTCCAATTACTTTACACAAGAGCAAAATAAACTAATAATAAAAAATTAAAAAAGTAACATATTGAAACCTGATGAGGCTGGGGAAGGAGTCCATTTCTTCAACACTTTACATTTAAAAAGAGAAGCTCTGGAAACTGTCATATCTGAAGATCTCATGGTTCCCAGAAGGGGAAGAGGAATGTTGAGAGGGTTTTTTAGTTCAGCTGCTAAACTCCTCTAGAAAATCAAATGTCAAAAGTTAATTTCTTAAACATTTTGGGTCTCTGAATCTGATCAGGCCTCTTGTAGGAACATTCTGCTTCGTCAGATCCAAAGGAAAGTAACTACTTTTGGGAACCCATAGGTAAGAATGGAAAAAATCAAAGTGCAGCCCTTCTGACACTCAATTTTCAAAGCTGCAAAGGTAGAGGATTCAAACACAAAGATATAAAATTGTCATTATTGGGACTGTATGTGAACTAAAAATATGGAGCACACTTCATGATACAATCAGTGTATCCAAAAAACTTAGGAGCACGCAGGTACTTCGGATCCCATATACCCAACTCCAACCTCCCACGTTACCTGGCATTCTTTCTAAAAGGTTTTCAGCCTCTGCTTAAACATCTGTAACAGGAAACTGACCACATCTTTTGTTAGATTATAAGTCTCCCTGATGAAGTGCTTTGTGTGCAGTCAGCATTCAATATTTGCTGAATTAAATAGAACTGAAAATACTTCTAGATACTACATAGGGTACCAACATTTGTATCACTGGTCCTAGATCTGCTCTCTGGGGCAACACAAAACAAACCCACTCCCTCCTCCTCATGTGAAGATGGTCCTGAAACAAGGATGTCAAAAACATTATTGCACGTGCTGCCACTAATCCCCTAGCCATGCGGGCATTAGCAGTTAGAACATTCTTTCTCTTTGAGCCTGGACAACTTCAGAATTCTTCTTAAGTCAGCATACCAGGTGATTGGAGTTGCCAGGAGAGACCAAAAACCATTTGCCATTCTGGCCTAAGTTTTTTTGTCCCCAGCCACCCATTCCAAATTCCCTCAACCATCCCTCTCATGGAAGGATTTCAAATGCCCTGTGTATCTGTATCAAAACAATTTCTAAAATGCTAAAGCAATTTCAGGGGGTGTCTGGGTGGTTCACTAGGTTAAGCATCCAACTCTTATTTTGGCTCAGGTCATGATCTCACAGTTTGTGGGATCGAAACTCATGCTGTGCTCTGCACTGACCGCTCGGAGCCTGCTTGGGATTCTTTCTTTGCCTCTCTTTCTCTGCCCCTCCCCTGCTTGTGCACACCTGTGTGCTCCCTCGCTCTCCCTTGCTCTCTCATAATAAATATTTAGGGACGCCTGGATGGCTCAGTCGGTTAAGCAGCCAACTTCAGCCCATGTCAGGATCTCACAGTATGTGAGTTAGAGCCCTGCATCAGGCTCTGTGCTGACAGCTCAGAGTCTGGAGCCTGCTTCAGATTCTGTGTGTGTGTCTCTCTCTCTGCCCCTCCCCTGCTCACACTCTGTGTCTCTCTCAAAAATAAACATTAAAAAAAATTTTTTAAACAAAATATTTAAAAAACAAAAATAAAAAAATACAGTAATTTCAGCTCCTTGAAGATAATATTCTATATATAGTCTATCTAAAAAGCTTCCCCATTTGGTATTACACTTGTGTGAGTGCGGACCAAAATTGTAGTAGTTCTACTCACTGCCTGTAGTCACACCACTGGCTCACACTGAACCAGAGGTTATTTAAAACAACTAGGTTTCCTTTCCAAGTCATCCTGCAAAACCTTTTCACAAGTCCCTATTTTAACTTATACAACTGATTTTAACCGAATATCCTAGTTCACATAAGGAAACGTAAATGATCCAGATTCTGATTCAACAGCATGTCTGCTGGCTTTGTGTTTCAATATGATAAACATATCATCTGTGCCTTTAGATACATTATCAGCCAGCATGTTAATGCGGAATGTACTTTCCCAGTGTTGCATAAGAGGGAATACCTTCGACAGTGTGGTCTAGGAATGTGGCCTGGGACCCTGCCAAGCATCCCTTCCAGCAGCGTGAAGCAAATTTCGTGACCTTCAGATTCTGTGTGATGTAAGAGAAATTTATCTGTGTTTAAAAACACTCCCCATAATTCAAGAAATAAACATGTGACGAGAGAGAAACTTGTTTCAATTTGGGCATAGCTTCAGTCTTCGAAAACACAGGAAGGCAGAAAGCACATGAGAAAAAGTGGCAAATGCTGAAGCCAGCAGCTCTAAAACCAAGTCTGATTAGACTAAACCTCATGTGGCAAAAATTGTGTTCAGTCAGTTTCCTTTTTCCTCCTCCTCTCTGTCTCTCTTTCTTTAGTACTTTATTTCCTGAAAAATAAAGTTTTCTGTGCCCCATTGTTCCTATGGATGACACAAGGTACATACAATATAATGACTCTCTAGGGTTATCTGCTTCCCAGAAGTTGGCACTAACTTAACATATGCTGTTTCCCCCCACCTAAAAAAAAAAAAAACAAAAAACAAAAAACAAAAAAAAAAACAAAAAACCAAAAAATGTATTATTTTGCATCCCCTGAAGCAAAATAACTGCCATCCAAAACTTGGAAAACATTTAAGTGAAAATCTACCAGCAAGTTTATAGTTGCTACCATCTAAATCAACTCTACATTTCATACGTTCCAAACATAATAATTTTATGAATGAATCAAATTGTGCATAAGAAATTTCAAAACTAAGCCAACTAAAAGACATCAACGATAGGTAGTAGGAAAAAAGTAGCATTACGCTTATTTGTTAACTTCTGCTTCTCTGCCCCCAAAACAAATAAGCATTTTTCTGTACTTACAAGGTGTCTTCATTGTCTACAATGGACCGTCAGGATGTGAAGCAACTATTAACCGATCTATTTGTTCATTCGACATTATTTGTCAAAGTGCCCCCTCTGCTACCAGCACTGTTTTGGATGCTAAAATGAATTGAACACAGATTTTTGTCATCAAAGAATTTTAACCTAATTTGTAATTCTTGGTTTCTGGCTCCATCACTATTTTTTGGTGCTGGCTCAGATGTAGATCTTTATTCTAAGGGTGAGGCTGTTCTTATAATTTCCTTCTCCTTGTCTATTTTTCCCCCTTACTTTTTTGGTGTTTAAAGTCTTGTTACATACCTGACCCTTTATTTTATTCGTAATTCTTCTCAAATCATTAAAGTTAAAATTGGATCTTGGATCAAAGACATTCTTAAGATCTCTCCACTCAGTTTGTTTGGTGCAATGAATTGCCTGTAGCAAATGAATAAAATCAAAACCTTTGTACCCAAGGTTTCAATATATAATCTTGAAAATAATAGGGAAAAAAAGCGCCAGTCTTTACTCTTGGAAAGTCAGTCTACTTTTGGCCACTGTATTAAAATGCTAAAATGACTTAGTGCACATGTTGAGTTGTGGATCTTCCAATTTTAAAATCTCTCTCCAATCCCAAATGCATAATAACCCCCTACATGCCCTGCCCCCAGCCCCCACACTCACCCAATCTGAATAGCCTGGCAAGGAAATCCTAGCACTATAGCCTTAAAAGAAATAGCTCGTATGGCAAATCAGCCACTTGGCTTGGTAAAGCTGGTGATTTTGTTCTCTAGGTGGCCCTATTACTTCGATTTTTGATGAGTTTCTTAAGTTTCTTAAAAATACCAGTTTTATGGTTTTTGAATTTCCATTACATAAATCTTAATTTTATACACACCAGTTATAGTTAAATGACATGTTGTCTTCTAGTTTTATTTTAGTAAGTTAGTTTGAAGTTAAGTTTTTTTTTAACCATATAATTTTATATTTCCTAGTTATATTGTCTTGGAATTAAGGAACCTTCCTTTGCCAGCCCTCCTCCCTCTAAATACGCAAAGGCGTATCAAAAACACAGAAGGCGGTCATAATGCTTCAGTCAGACCAAAGGACTGAAGATGAAAGCACATTTAAGAGCTACTAGGTTCTGTGAGTTTTCAAAATCAGGACATTACTACCATGACAACCAATGAAAAGTTCTTTCAAGTGAACCTTTGGGGAAAACTGCATAACATTTGTTACTCTCTGGGCTCTTTGGAAATAAACTTGTGCTTTATTATGGCTGTCACTGAGGCTTGTAAATTTACTCTCCTTCCGCCTAGTCACTCTCCTGATCCCATACCCAGTCCCTCAATTCATTTAATGGAACCCATCCTCAAACTTCAGACAATGTATAAGTGAGACGTCAGGGCAACAAGCCTATTTGGTCAGGTTTGTTTCACCAAGAGCATAAGTGTTCCAGAGTTTGAACTTGAATTTGAGTATGCGCATTTAAATGAAAGCTTCTTATCTGACCACATGCACATGCTTTTCTATGGAAATAAGAACACCTTCCTGTTCCACTTAGGGAACATTTACCATTCCAATACCCCAAAAAGTTTTTCAAAGTCAATATATTAGTAAGCTTCATTGTTTCATGTCTGTTATCAGAATGATGTCATCAGAATGATTCCGTATATTTATTAATTGGGACCATGAATTTTCTAAAGCTTTAGTAAGTGTTCTGGAAAGCCAGAGGTCCGTTTAAGTTTAGGTGCACTTGGGACTGAACAATTCTATGCCTTAAGTGAAGTTTAAACAGACTATGTGGACACATATGCCTAAGTTTAAAAATACCAAGCTTTCCTCTGTTTCCTAGGGTTAAACCTCACATACAAATGACATACGGATTTCATTGCCAACATCATTTATTGGTTAACATTACTCTACACTGAACAGAGTAAATGGATGCAGAGGGTAACCAGTTAGTTTGCTTATTCACCTTTGAAGCCCATCTGGGTATGGTATTTACCCTAATGGAGAAAATTTATCACAACCCAACTTAATGTGATTCTTGTTCAAATGATTTCTTCCTCCACTGAACAGCCAGCATTTAAACCTAAAATTCCCCTGAATTCTCTTCTCCATTCCTCTTTAAAATGCAATTCACAGCTTGAGATTACAGAGCCTGCCAGTGGCTGAATGGCTGCTCTAGAAGGCTGAGAGTCCTTCAATTAAGCAGCAATTTTGCAATTAGTGGAAACTGAGGGCTCCATAACAATCGTTTGAAAACAAGTTGAGAAAAGTTAGCAATTACCCTATTAAAGGGACATACTCACTTGCATTTGGCTGGGCTGGCCCCCTCGCACAAATTACAATCTTCCATACAAAGAGATGCCAGTTGAAAATTGTTTCAACCATTAAAATAAATTCGTTATTATGGACATCGAAATGGGAGTGCCTTTCATTTTAAAAAATATTCAGAGTTTAACTATCATACACCTTCCATGCTCTCTATTCCCATTCACGAAGTCTAAAATTGTTCTCTCTACTATGGGACTAACTTCCTAAATCTTAAAATGTTAATGAACTGCATGCGTATGACCTTTCCATTGTGTACATCTTCAATATTCTTGAAGCTTAGTAGAAGATTAAGTCCATGATTGAGACCCAAAGCTGCTGGCTGTTACATTCCACAAGTTCACTACCTGGATATAGAATACAGAGTTCTGTGTGCTGTGTGTGTGTGAAGGGGTGTGGGGGTTGGGGGAGATGGACCGTTTTAAAGACAAAGGCAAAAAAAAAAAAATGTAACAGAGCTCTTTGCTATTATTGGGTAGGCGTGCCCAGCTTGCAGTGTGTGCTCAGCTACAAACCAGAGCTATTTATGTTTGAAAGAAATGAGATTATCAATCATCTGCATTTTGAGTACTGAAGAGTAAGATTCCAGGAAGAAGGGAATAGCTTACATTCTAATGGTGCCCCTATTAAACAGGAAACCGGAAGACTTTAAGCCAGGATTTTAGAAATTTGCATTTACAGGATTTCCCCCTCCTGGTCATTCAGAACGAACCAGCTATATTACTGCATCTCCCTGCCCCACTTTGGCCATTGTGAGATTTAGACTATTAATTCACCTAATACAAATGAGTCATTTGCTTTTTAAGCAAATGATCATTTTCTTGGTTCCTCTTGATCGAAACTGAAAGTTACACTTATTGAGAAGACATCCTAAAAGAGATTTCCTTGACGCTTTATTTTGTACATACTCAAATGTTGACCTAATTTATACCTTAAATGTCACCTTAAAATAAACAGGATTTCCAGTTACTAATTCAGTCCTGAATGGGCTATGAATGACTCCAAAGGTATGTGAAAAATTACGCTGTTATTTTGGTTTTTAAAAAATGTGATGTGTAAGTGTGTATGCAATGTTCTAATGGTTCAAAACATGTACGTAAGTCTTGTTTATCTGGAAATCATTTCTTTCTGCTTATATCATTTATAAATAGAAAACGTTCTGTAATAACTTAAAATAGCCCTACCTAGATAACAATTCTCCTATCAAAATACTTATTACCAGTCTGTATTTACCAACATTTATCACATTTTGCAAAATAACATAGAAGAAAAAAGACAACGACTTTATGGCCCTGGAATTCCAGTAATGGTGACCAACGTGTTTTAAATTCCAGTAAGAGTTATGGTTACATTTCAACAAGTGTCTCCTTCCTTTCTCTTACCTCTGCTGCTAATCCAGAGGCAAATTTACAAAAGAAAAATGTTAAGTTAAGTGTTTGCAAAATCAGGGGATAGGAGTTAGTGACTGTTTTAAAGGGAGGCTGGTCTCAGGGCCAAAATTTTGCAATCTCTAAGTGCAATGTGTGATGTGATCTATTACATGTAAAAACATGGAGCAGGACATGCTCAGAAACTTCGACTTAAAAATGATAATCCTGCAGGAAGTAAACACTGAGGGTTCCAATGTTTAGAAGAATTTAATCTGTAACTACACCTCAAATAAATAAAAATGTAAAAAAGTGTATACAATTTTAAGACTAAAATGGCTTTTGACCTTATAGTAAACACATATACAAATAGATTTTTGGATAAAAATAGAGAAGAGATATATTCTAAAAAGTCGAACCAGTTTGAAAGTCTTATTTAATAGCATAACACGTTTTATATAGAGTTTAAAAAAAAAAAGTTCCCAATTAGATACTGGTTTACTTTAAAAGATAACTGTACTGGGAGAATTAATAAACACTCGAAAATATGATTTTCTTTGCTTCTGGCCAAGAACATTCCTGCATTCTTGTCAAAAAAAATATTCATTGGCTACTGCTTACATTGAAGAGTAAGTATAAGATACCTCAAGAACCCTAAAATAAGATCGAGGAAGAGCTAACACACCACCAACCGTAGCCCATCATAATTTCCCCAGCGCGAGGAAAACTTGCATTGGAGCCAAAGAGGGGCAACCAGTCAAAATACATCCAAGTCGGGAGTCTGAGCATCTTTCAACAAGTCCCTCCTACCAGCTCCCGAAGGGATCCCGAAAAGCCAACCCTTAACCACTTCCCCACCCCCAGCCTCCGGGTCTCAGCAGCTGCTCTAGGTAGGTTGGCCGGCAGAGGGCACCCTCTACCTTCCCTAGCACCAATCTCCCAGCCCCACTCCTCCTCGCCCCCCAACCCTTGGCCCTCCACCCCGCTCCACCTCCAACACAAACACAGCATCCCCCCACCGACCACGACGCCAGTTTACTCCAGCAGCCCCGAGGCTCTTCTCCCCTGGGGGTGCCCCCACTCTGCAATTTCCCTAATCAGACCGTCGGGCATCAACCCCCAATCTTCAACTCCTTTCCAGGCACAGCTCATCCATTCCTTTTCCCGGCTTTGCATCCCCAGGGACCCACGCGAGTCAGAACACCCTACCCTGCCCCCGAAAGTTAAAACTTCTGTACTTCCCTAGAAGGTGCCCCAAGGGAGGGGCGCGGGATGGGGAGAGGTGTGGGCGCAGCTAGCTCCAGGTCCTGCAGCCCCTCTCAGGTCCGAGCTGCAGGAGTGTGTCAAGTTTTCCAAGATACACTGGCACTGGACCTGTGTAAGTCCGCAGGTGACCGAGCGCAGCCCGCCTGGAGCCCCGGGGGTGCGGTGGTGTGGGCTAAGGGAGCAAGACCCTCCTCCCCAAATCTGCGCGGGGACCGCCCAGCCCAGAGGAATGATTCCCATCCCAGCTCGGATACAGTCACCGCAGTCAAGGCCCCCGACAGCTGGCGCCCTAAATCTCTCTCACGACCCCGCCTCTGCCAGGGGAGGGTTTCGGGGGATCGCCAGGGCGCCGTCTCCGTTCCCACCACGCAGCTTCTGCGTCTCCTCTAGGCTTTTTCTCCCCCACTTCAGGGCTGCCCAGGGTCCCTCTCCCTCGGAGGTCCGGGCTGCCTTCTGGACCGCGGGATGCGAGGAGAAAGCTCCGCCAGAGCAACTCCAAGTCCCCCTTCTCCTCGAGGGGAGGAAATGCGTTCCGACCTCTTCCCACAACTTCAGGCCCCCCCCAGGCAACTTTCCCCCGCGGACTGGCGGCTCCCGCGCCAAGCCCCACGCCCGCTGCTCGCCTACCTCGGGGTCCACACAAAGCTCACGGGTCCCCGGCGGAGGAGTCACATCGTTATCTCGCTCCTGGCCCCAGCGCCCAGCCCCGATCCCCGTCGCGGAGCCGCTGGCCGCCGGCCCCACAGCAGCGGTGGCAACTGCAGTTCAAGCGTCTCATCAAAGCTTCCCGAGGAGGAGGCGGGGGGCGCGCCGGGCCGGCTCCTCGGCCCCGCCCGAGAGCCCGCGGCGCGACGGGGGACGCGGGACGGCGAGCGGGCGGGTGCGCCCGGGCGCGGCGGCGACGGGGACCGGGAGCTCCAGCCTGCGCCTCGAGCTCGGGTCAGACATTATTTAGCTCTTCGGTTGAGCTTCGATTGGTCAAACGGCGCCGCCCCCCGCCCCCCTTCCTCGGCTCGCCCGCGCCACCGATACCCGTGCGGGGCGGCCGCTTAAAGGGAACGCCGCGCCTTTTCCTCGTTCCGCTCAGCCCCCGGGACTCCCGGGACTCCCCGGGCCCGCGCGCCCCTCGTTACCAGTCCCTGGGGCCCCGCGACGTGGCCCCGCAAACCTCGCGCCCGTCCAGGGCACCTGGGCAGGACGCACGCGCCGCTCCCGCCGCTCCGAGGGGCGACCTACCCCCGCCCGGGGGAACCCCGCGTCCGCGCCCTCCGCGGAAACCCCGCGGTTGTCCGCACCGGGGCGGGAAGGAGCCAGTGGAAATCTGGCGTCCCCGGGGTCTTGCTCCCTTCCCTGGCAACTCCCTCCGCTCCACCCCAGCACCCAAGTTCTTCGGGAGAGGGCGTGCGTTTCCCCGGCCACAGGACACACCTTCCCGCACCTTCCCGCACGACGGAGCTGCAAACGCGAGCACACAATGAAATCGCACGGAGCATGGGGGCTATTGGTTTACTCCGCTGTCTTAAACACTCCGGCTTAAACAGAGTTCGTGCACTGACCTCTCCAGAGTTTGCCTAGTAGGAATTCAATCAAGATAATAACGGCATTTTTTATTAATGAACGCCCCCAGATAACGTTACACCAAGTTACTTGCTCCAGCCAGGAAGCCGAGGCAATGACAGACCTCACTAAAGCCACACGCTTTCTAGTCGACCAGAGAAAAACGGAAAGAGAAAGAAAGAAAAGAAACCCACCTTTTCAGTCACTACTTGTCAAAGTAAACATCAAGGCAGCTGCTCTGGGGAAGACTTCGGCCCCAAAACTCCCAGACTCTATTATTTTTTTCACGTTCCCTTTGGGTAAAAAGAAGTGGGGGGTGCGAGTCTTTGGTGCCCGGTATGTACTCCTTCTGTTCTGCAGCAAAGAAGTTAAATTATTGATAGTGGAAATTGCATGGCGGAGGTAATACTCGCACCCCCTGAGCGAGGAGCTCCATTTGATCTCGGCAGGGGCAGGGAGATTTCATGCTAGCTCGCCAGGGGGAGCGGCAGCGCGAGCAGCCCTCTCCGCGGTGAATGGGAAAGTGGGTGGGAGTCCACGAGAGGGCTCCACGGTGCCTTGACGTGCGGTGTCATATGATACCTCCGCTGCCTCGAAATAGACACTCTAGTGCACGAATTACCAGAATCAAAATTCAGCGCATTTAAAATGATACATCTTTTATTAGAAGAGTTCCGTTCCAGGGCATTGCATGGTTTTGCAGATGTTTTCACTTCCCTCGCTAGCAAACTTACACACATAAACCAATCCTTTTAATAATGAACCTGGGCAGCAAAGATAAATAAAAAGCCTTCTGTTTTTTACCTACGTGCGTGTGGGGGGGCGGGGGGCAATTTGCTCAATTAATCCACCCTCGCGCCCCTCCCCCACCCAGCGAAGAGCGAACAGACTTTAGGGTGCGGGTAGCCAAGACCCTTGGAGAGAACCGAAGGGGCTAGGGTCCTGAGACTATTTTCAATTTGCCACTGGACGAACGCTGTTCCCAGTCTACCTAGGTTCCTGCTTTAAAGCTGATTTTTCTTCCCATTAGTTCAAACGATTCGTACGCTACTGAAAAAGACCTTAACATACAGAATAAGGAACGAGACAGGAGTACTTAATTCGTAGCCCTTAGACCTCCCGCAAGGGTACTAATATCATCTGTGTGCCTACTAAAAAGCAGATTTCTCCTCCGGAATTTGTGATTTTGTAGGGGTGGGGCAGGGTCCAGGGATTAGCATTTTAACAAGCACCTCAGGCAATTCGGATGCAGAAAATATGAGGTCACACTCTGAGAAACACTTTCTTAAGGGATGCATAAATGGGTGTCAGAGGAATCTCCCATCCACACTCCTCCAAAATTTGGTGGGCAGTTTTGTGTGTATGTGCATTTTTCTGTAATCTCATAGGGGTTTGACCTAATAATTGCTAAGACTCATCGCTGTAAGAATTTCCTTAAACACTCCAACATTAATTTGGGGAAAGGGAAAGATTTATAAACAGTTTCCTTTCCTGGACCCTCTTGTGGTTACCAAGAATGTGCTGGGTGAATTGAGTATATAATACTATTATATACTCGGTTCAGTTTATCTAAGGGTTGACAGTTAACAAAATGAGTTCACTTATATTAGCTGTTTTAGAGCTGGTAAAGACTAGTGACAGAAACTATTACTATTTTATAAATAAAGAACCTGAGACTCAGTGCCACGAAATAATTTGCCCAAATTCATACAGTTAAATGCCGGAGCCAAAACTTGAATGAACTCAGGAACTCTAGCAAGAAACATCCCTGCCTCCCCGCCTCCCCACCTCCCACCTTAATATAAACAAAGCTATCTGCTCTTTGGAAGTGTTATCTGGAAGGATTTTTTGCAAATTGTTGGGCGGAATAGTCAAATTGTTCAAAAATATGCATATTCTTAGAGTGTCACACATTTAGCTTGCACCTCTGTCAACTTGACAGAACACATGACCGGTGCAAACTACCCTAGAGTGCAGAGGATGAAGTTTATTGTGGAATATTTAATGCATTTGAAACATGCGGGCTAGCCAGCAGCAATAAAGGATGAAGGGCTTGAAGCTGGACTTGGCCGTCTCAAAATACTTCTGTATTGATACCCAGGGGTGTAGCCTGAATGCAGATAAAATTTCTTTTAATACTGCAAAACCATTTAAGAGACTAGATTTATAAATTTAAAAACATACACACAAATGAAAACTTGTACTATTTTATAAAGTACAGGAAGAGCCCTACCCTAAACTTTTTTTTTAAAGTAACTTTATGCAAACTTCAAACCCATGCTTACTTTCCAACTTTAAATTTTCTCAAAAATGAGTTATTTCCTTGAGTTTTTAAGCTCATTTGTAAATTACTTCCTTCGGGGAAAAGATACCTACCAAGTGAAGAGTTAAGAATCATCATTCTCAGTCCTGCCCAGAGATGATGGCAAATCTTCTACCTGCTAAATTCACATTGCCACATCAGCATTTTGCTGAAGGAAAAAGTGTTCTCCTTTACGAGACGGATTGTGTCTGTGACCAGTCTTCTTATTCCTATTATCCCTTGAATAAATAAATGTTTGTATCTCTACTTTCCAGTGTGTGGTGCAGTTTTACTGAGGAAAAGACAGAGGCGTCAGAAATGGCAGGAATATTTCAAAATAAAAGAAGACCAAATGCCAATTCAGATAAACCCTTTGATGAACCAGACCTCTTGACATTTCTGAGTGTTTTGAAACTTTCTGATTTGTGATTACAGTGTTACCGCAACAGTAAAAGATCAGACTTAATGATACTGGGTTATTTGCCTTAAAGGTACATCTTACATTCAGAAACAATGAAGCTAAGGGAAACTAAAGTTGTACTGGTATGTTGCACGGAATTCCGAATACTTTTTTTATTTGTTTAGTTCCGGTAGCATATGGAGACAGTGTTAGAAGTCTAAGACCAAACTTTTTACAAAATTATTTTCCTATTATGATGGGGGATGATGTTGAGAATATACAGCACACATTTTGGATTCTCCCTAAAGATTAGTCTCTCCCATGATTGATATGTTTGAAATAAAGTCCAAGTTTATGGTCTGAACATTTTCTCAATCACCCAAAGGAGGAAAAACTTTACTGCTTGAAAAGAAAATACTCCCTATTTGGGGGGGGGGGGCTTAAAAATTAATTTTGAATTAGTTAAAATCTTTATTTATTTTTGGTTATGGGCTAATTCTGTTCTAACCCAATGCTCTAGAAGGACAAAGGTCAGGAAGAAATGTGAATTCCCATCTACTCCTGTCAGGAAATATAAACTAATCCTCATTACTCAAGTGGGAACAGAGGCAGTAGGCTCAGATTTGACATCAACATATTTTTTCTATTAATAATTTTAATTGGCTGAGGTCAATTCTACTATCATTACAAGAATTTTATGTTTAATTATGTTTATTTAAGTTTCCTAGTTACTCCTGCCTTCAATCCTGCTTGCAAAAAAAAAAAATAGTTGTCTAGAATCAAATGAATTGACCTCAAAAACTGCTGAAAATCTTAGTAATTAGCATAGGGAAAAATAATAAGTAAACAGAAAACTCTCCTGCTTAGCAGAGTGACAAAGGTATTTTCAAAGTAATGCTGCATGATTTCAAAGGCCCAATCCAGCATCGAACTATGTCACTAATAATCCTACAAACTATTGAGTAAGGCCTGTCCTGAGAAAAATCTTACAGGAGAAATAATATCCTTGTTCATTAGAAGGTAACTTAATATGAGGTATACTTATCTATAAGCATTTTATGAATTAGAGGAATAGGTCTATGCCATTATCAGATGTGTCCAAATTGGTAGACACCTGTTAAAAGAATTATGTAACCAGGCATGGCCATTAGTGGCAAATAAACAAACAAAAGGAATCACAGTATGAAAATGTTAGAAGGGCTGAAATTAGGAGAATAGAACAAGAAGGTAAAAAACCGATCCCATCTGGGAATAATATTTAGTTGGATCAAGAAAAACAGCACCAAAACCATTAGGAAATAACTGCGACTAACCCCTAAACATATGAGAGTCATCAACTTGTAGCCCTCTGAGTTACCAGATTTTCCTGGAGAACATTAAAAATGAATAGTGAAGAATAAATTGGTTTACTCATTGTAACGTTTCTATAAGCACGGTCAAAGAGATGTGATTGTAAACTTAGAACAACAGTTAGAACTGACAGTGATAGCTGCCTGTGGTATTTTATTGGTTTTATTGGGAGAAGGGCCATGAGAATTAGGAAATTTAAACAAAAGGGGTTTCAGGACATTGAATCAAATTGTAAGGAACAGATTACCTTATTTTGGAGACCTAACTATTTAGGCTGTATTGATGATGGGGGTGAGAGGGTTTCTACTGCTAAATTTTATATTCTTCATAAAGAAAGTCAGAAACATATACAAAAAGATAATTTCAAAAAAAAAATCATTGAACTTCCTAAAGTCATATAAAAAAAAAAGATCACACTAAGAATTTGGCCTATTTTTGTGTGATTCTGAATCTACACAGTGCCTGTATTGAATGGTCTCTTTGACAAAGGACCAGACCAGGACGTGCAAGTGGCTCTCTTGTCAAAGTCCTCCAGGATACCACAGGCATGGTAGGAATAAAATCCTCAGGGCTACACATGTGGGAGTCAAGGGTTAGGCTTTCAATTTGTCTAGCATACAGAATTATTTGGAAACATAAGAAACTCTTGACTTTTCTCAACTTCAGTTCATCTCCAGTTTATTATCTTCATGTCATGGTTACATTCATTCAGTTGATGAAAACTTGCTGAATACCTACGGCCAGACATTGCTACAGACTATGTTTTGTTTTGTTTTAAGATTTTATTTTTTCAGTAGTCTCTACACCAACATGGGGCTTGAACTCACAACTGTGAGTCCAAGAGTCGCATGTGCCTCCTACTGAGCCAGCCAGGTTCCCCAACTTTATGGAATATGTTAAAGGCAGATGAATAAAACATATTTCAGCTCTTTGGGTGCTCAAATTCTAGAACATAAGATTTGTCTTTTAATCCATTGGGTCATTTGTGAATTAGTTAAGGGTAGGAAATTATGTTTGGTTTTGTTTTCCCTTGTCATGGGTTCGGTGTATGCCACCAATAGGCAAAAGATAGTAGTGATGGGCAAGAAACTTGTTCCAAAGCTGGAAGGGCACCTAGCAGCTGGGGAGGACCCGCCATGATTGATCAGCGCCCTAACTACTTTTGGTCGGCAGCGTTTTACAGAAGGTAGACAAAGAGTAAGGGGTCATGGATGTAAGTAGTGGTAGAAAAGAAATGAGGCGTAGTTTAGGCAAAGAATTTTTCTAAATATGATTAGGTAGATTTATCAAAAGACAGATACAGAAGGGATCTTAAGAGACTATCTTGTCTTCCTCACTGCTCATAGGCCTACCATTACAGACTAGTACAGGAGACTCCACATCCTTCTTCTGAGGACCTTTCTAAGGATCCAGAAATTCTGGTGCTTATAATTTCCCATTTATAACACATTTTGGTTCTTGTTGCAATTTATATCTTATTTCATTTCATCCAACCTTAGTGAAAATGGAGAACAGCTGCTTACTAACCTCCTTGTATTATTAAGTCACCACTCGGACTTTTCTCATAGCAAGAAATCAGATCTCACAACCTTTCTTCATAAACTCCAACTTCCAATCCATTAATCATTTCCCTTGGTCTACCCTGGACCTCCTCCAAGATCTCCATATTCCTTCTGAAAATGTGGAGCCCCAAACTAGACATGTGTGTGAAATTATCCAGGGCTCAGGAAACATGGGAGTCATGAATTATCTGAATACAGCTGTTGGGAAAAACTAAAGGGGAGATTCAATTAGATTGACAAATCCTTCCCTTGCAACTTAGAGACAGAAGTGGTTCGTTTCATAAAAAGATGAGTCCTCGTGTCAAAGCTGCATCTTTTATCCTTAGTTTTTAGATGAAGCACTTTGCAAAAGAAAACAGATCTTGAATAGGACATTTAGTTTTTACTTCTTTTCTTCTCAACAAAATTGTTTAAGAACAAGTGATTTTTCTGTACTCCACTCAATATCCCAAGTTGTGGAACTTTGTCTGTTACAGTGGAATAGTGTTTGCATACTCTCAAGGGTTTATTTTGATATAATTTCTCTCAGAGGGTAAGGACTATGAAACACTACACTACATTTAAAGCTTCAACTTTTTCCTAATTTGAACCATATCTTTTCATTTTGTCTGCATATAAAGCCTAATTAGAACAGAGCAAAACTAAATTGAAGTCCATAAAAAAGAATCATGTTAACCTACATGACACCTAGAATCAAGTTTAACTGATTATTTCACTGGTTATTTCTATCTCTGTTATGATCTCACAATCCGGTGTGACCAAATATTTGGGGCCTTCTCATTCTTTATAGCTCAGATGAAGAGCCTGGGATCAGCAGAAATACCATTCCTACTACTCATCGTTGTCTCTTTAGGTCATGCTTAGGGCATTCAATGGTGACTACAAAATCAATCCAGTAGTTCCAAGAAGAAAATTAGGCTAGACATGGAATGAAATCAACACTCTAAAAAGAAACTGAAGAGGAGAGGAGAACATTTATTTCCCCTTCATAATATAATTTTGAGAAGTTGTTAAGGGACTCTATGACCAAATGAAGATTACTAAGAGTGTTTGCTGTAAGTACGCACTCCTTAAGCCTTGGTCTATCAATGCAGGGCACCAAGAAGTGACAAGTCTAGTTGGATCTAAGAAAAGGTGATGGTGATGCAGATGGACGGACAAATATAATGTTTCATAAACGTTGAGGACAGACAGATGAAATAGAATGGGGAAGGAATGGGTGAAAGTAGAGCCACACGTTTAAATTCCAAGACCCCTTACTTGATTTTTTTTTTTGTCAGTCATTGCTGTATGTACACTCAAAAAAACCCGTTTTTCTTTGCCTGGACAGTAGTTATGACGTGGGAAACGCGAGTAGTGTATGTGAAGTAAGGGGATACATAGATAGATATCAAATTTTGGAAGTCAGCCATTGATTCCATGATACAAATTAAATGTACTTCTGGGATACAAATTCAGACCACAGTCAGCTTTCCTCGAGATAGCCTCTCTGCTGAATTAGAAAAATGAAAGACCCAGAATTTTAATACCAAATTCCATGCCTCTCACAAATGGAGTAAAATGTGTAGCACTGAGGATCTTTTATTTCATAGACATGTTTTCCTGGAGTACTTGGGAAGAATGAGCCAATACTATTATATATTCTGACCTTTTTAATTTAAAAAAAGAAAAAGTTCCCAGGATAAATAACTGAAGTTAGCTTGCATTGCTCATTGCTTTATGTCTATACTGAATGCTAATTTGAATTACCATTCTCACATAATAAACATATTCTTATGGCATTACAACCAGATTGTGGATGTAGATCATCTTAGAACTACTTTGCAAGCCAAATTTCCATTGCCTTCCATTTTATCTGCACACAAAAACTAATTAAAGTAAGTAAAAATAAGTTGAATTCCATAAAAAAGAATCATGCTAACCTACATCATGCCAATTTGTCTCAAAAAATATATATAAGTTTGACATATTCTTGAATATTTGCTTGACTAATTAACATTTTAATATTACTTTTTGTTATTGTTTTTGATGATTCATATTGTTGTCATTTATGTAATTGCATTATTTATTTTAGTAATAATTTATAAATATCTAATTTGCTCTTCAATTAATTAATTTTTATAAGAGTACAACTTAAGAGCAGTACTTAATAATAGAAATTAATCACAGAAGTGGAATTATATATATGGGTGTCATATGAAGAACAAAAAAAGAGCCTTAAAGAGGATTTCTTTAGGGGGTGGCTAGCTAATTTAATCAGTGGAGCATGCAAATCTTGATCTCAGGGTCATGAGTTCAAGTCCTATGTTGGGTATAGAGCTTACCAAAAAAAAAAAAAAAAATATATATATATATATATTTTATCTTATACAAAATATATATATATATTTCTTTGGAAAATTATGTGGGTTAAAAATATAAAGTTTAAATTAGTTGGGGCGCTTGGGTGGCTCAGTCGGTTAAGCGGCCGACTTCGCTCAGGTCATGATCTCGCGGTCTGTGAGTTCGAGCCCCGCGTTGGGCTCTGTGTTGACGGCTCAGAGCCTGGAGCCTGCTTCAGATTCTGTGTCTCTCTCTCTCTCTCTGCCCTTCCCCTGCTCACACTCTGTCTCTATGTCTCTCAAAATTAAATAAACATTAAAAAAATAAATAAATTAGTAAATATTTTCTAACATTTTTAAGATTAAGGATTTTAATTAATACAATTAATATTAGAATTCCCCTTTTATTTTTGATCACTTAAGGGAGATAATCAATTTTTTTGTTTCATTTTGTTTTCCTAGTGGGAGTGGGCAGAAAGTTACAAAAATTCCGTTACTGAAAACCAAATAAATAAAACTCTTATCAAATCTCAGACTAGAATCTAGAACCAAATGAAGTAACTGAAAACTCAAGGAATAATATAAAAATCAAAGAAAATTTGAAATTTCCATTCATCTTGTCCTAGCTAGTGTCTCAATAATCATAAAGTAACTGTGGAATGTTGAAGAAGTTTAAAATATAATTATCTAATATAATTATCCTATCAACTTAAAATTAATAATGACTATTGGCATGTTATCAATCTTGTTAATTATGCTTGTATTTTAGTAGTTATCTAAGTTATATATAAAACACTTCATTTTGAAAACCAAGGATATTAAAATCTTATACAAAATATCCATTATTTTCTTATGTTTTTATTACTGGGAAATAGAAGAAATATCATTGTCATATGATATAATTTTGAGGCCTATATAATAGTCAAGTGAGTTTGGGTCCTAGTTTAAACTTCATCACTTTCTGACCATGTAACCTGGGCAAGTCACTTCTCTAGCCCATAAGGATACTCTAAGTTTCATAGAGTATGTTTGTTGAGTAAGAGATCTTCACTAGTGTACACCTCACTAGCCTGATCAATAAAATAAGGACAGTGGGCTATAAGCCACGTCTGTCAAGCCTGGCAGCATATTTAGACCTTAGCTCAGAAAAAGCATTAAAAGGGCGATTGCAATGCACTAGAGGTAACTATTGAACTAGATTTTTAAGGTACTTTTCTTCCTTCTACATTCAGATTTCTTTCAGGAACTGTATATCATTTGGTAAACTAAACTCAAAACTCATCTAATTATTTTCCCTCAAGTTAGAGCCCTGAGTCAAGGTAAGGATTCATACTCTTCTATCTTTTATACCGTACAGTTACCTCTGACATGGCTTTAGGTGGACTTTTTCTCACATTAACCTGTCCTTTAATTTCATCCTTTCCTGCTGGAATGGTTTCTAGCTCAGGGACATAACAAATACATGACGAGTTCAAGCCATACTTTCTTGCATAAATTGGAGTAGAGGCAGGATGAAGTCTCCCATGTTTACATAACGTTGGCGGCTCTGCAGAGATCACTGACTCATGCTAGGACTTACCATATGCATCCAATCCCCCATTTAAATCCACATCTTTTGGGAAAACTGGGTGGAGCAGTTGGTTAAGTGTCTGACTCTTGGTTTCAGCTCAGGTCATGATCTCACAGTTCATGAATTTGAGCCCCATGTCAGGCTCTTCATTGGCAGTGTGGAGCCTCCTCGGGATTCTCTCTCTCCCCCTCTCTGTCCCTCCCCCACCCCTCTCTTTCTCTCTCTCAAAATAAATACATAAACATTAAAAAAAAAAAAAAAAGCCACATCTTTCTAGGAGTTGCTTTTCAAGAGGGAGATGAATGAATTTTATCAGGAAGATGCCCAAGTGCATGTAGAACTGCCTTACCTGGACTATCTTCCGGCTTATTTCTAGAGCTGGTGTTCTGAGTTCTGAGTGGGTACAAAGACATAAAGGACCCAGACAGCAATTTTTGGCATTCTCCCAAATGAGATGCAATTTCCAGAGAAATTTCAAGTTTGGAGCGGAGCCTTTGGAGGAAGAATATTGAATTGCACAAGGAAGGCCAATAAACATTTTAGTCCCTAACAGGGGCTGTAAGCCTTGTAATTACATTCAGGATTGTGCCTGTCCATCCTTTTCTTCTCCATATCTGTAAACAACATGTTAGCTTTGAAAATTTGTCATCCACTGTGTTTTTGGATAGGGCATGCCTCATCACAGCATCTGCGGTGCTATAACCACTAATAGTTGGAAAAGGCAAATTTATGAAATGGCTTCTAAACATGCTAAGTCCTAATCTAAACAATTTATAACATTTCTTACTCAATAACTCTTGCAAGTCAGCTAAGTTGGAGCTGCCCTGAACAAGTTAAGAAAGGAGTTAGACATCATCCATTGGGTTAATAAACTAAAGTAAGTAGAGGGAAGAACAGTCAGGCAGAGTTCCAGATACTCTTCTTTCTCTTCTGTGTCTATACACTTATTTCTGGAAATTCTCTTTCTTGCTAGTGTTTTAAACATGACAACAATTGTAATAATAACAGCTAAGGGATTTGCAGATTAGTTTACTGAATAAAAGAAAGGGCTTTAGGATGAGACTCACCTGGCTTTGAATCAAGCATTACCACTTACTGGCTCTGCTAATTTAGGACAGATAATTAATGAACTGATGCCTCAGTTTCCTTATCTTTAAAATAGGAATAATAATAATAATAATAATAATAATAACCTTTGCCTAGAAAGATTGTTGTGAGGATACAATTAACTATGGGAATGTAGAATACTCACCACAGTGAACTCAATAAATTTCAATTGTGCTAATTTATTTGATCCCTACAAAATTCTAAGTATGATCACTGTCTCCATTTTCTGATCATGAAAATGGGGCATCAAAAAGGATAGGTGCCAATGAGTGGTTTGAAAGTCTTTCATTAGTTAGCAAAGATTCGATACAATCTAGACTAGCACTTGTGGCCACTAATTTTGAGACTCTCAGCCATCTCAAAGGGTGTGGTGAAGATCTCTTAACGAAATGTATGTGCAAACCTGAAAATGGAAGACCCAAATCAAATCTGGGTGGTAGTTATTAGATAGGAGGACATGATTTTATAATGGATTTTGGAACCAGAAAACTTTAGGTGTCAATTTTAGTTTCTCCGCTTAAGATTTGCTGTATAATTTTGAGTGAATCACTTAAACTCTCTGAGCTCCACTGTCCTTATGTGTACCATTAGAATGAACTTATGCTTTGAGGGTTAAATAGTATAATCGAATGCAAAGCAAAGAACTTAGCACTGAATAAATGGAAAGTAAATGTTAGCTCATCCCATCATAATTTGCATGTAGTTTCTCATAGTGTGGTAGTGACAAAAAATGAAGTCTCTATAGTTTGTTGAGGTTAGTAAAGTCACACACCAGGTGTCCAAGGCAATGCTCACTGAGTTAGTGACCAGAGTCTGAACTTTTTCTTTTTCAATATAGTGATGTTTCTAGAATGGTACTAAGGATAAACGCTAGAGTCATAGCAAACTCAGTCAATAGAAATGTGTCACTAGACCCTAACCATCTCATCAGCTGGTTCTTTCTCCACTTGGCAACTTGTCTAAGGCAAAAGTACATTTTAAAAGTTTTTCCAAAGGCCAGTTTCCTTTTGCCAGGGAGGAAAACTTAATGGCTAATACTAAAGACAGTAAGAGACTAGATTAGCATTTCTGAATCTATGCTATGCTAATCAGCAACCCCCAACAAGTATTGTGTTGTCAAATGTGTTTGTGAAATGCTACATAGTAGTATTTGCAGACTTTGTCACCAACAGAAATCACAGACACCTTCATTTCACTTGTCAGTTGTTACAGACATCTCAAAATATGTTGATGCTCACCACTACTTCAAAAATTTAGCATCTACATACTGTTAGACCTTATTTAGTGCATTAAAAAGCACATGTTACTATATCACACAATATACTGTTTTTTATAACTGTATTCAATGTAATTGGCTTCCTTTGTAATCTCATATTTTTAAAATTTTATTTATTTAGAAATGTGATTTTATTTACATAGGCTTGGCCAGACTGCCAAGAGTCGAGTCCATGGCACAAAAATGGTTACAAAGCTCATGTTAATCCAACATATTCTAAGGAGAAACAATAACAAGGCCATTCCAAACACTGATTAAGGAAGTTGCTGGGGAGAAAGAAGCCCTTGCTGGAGGAGGAAGGTAAAAGCAGAAGAAATGGTTTCCTACCAAAGTAACCAGAAAATGAGCATGGATGGTGGGGATCAGTCTCAATGGACAAATGGCCTTAAGGAACACTCACAGAGAGAATACTTCTAGATCCCTGTTTGATACTAGGGGATACTAGACTGTTTGGCTTCACCTTTTATTTTCTGTGCTCAATTTTCTTCATGTTCATGTTTCTCCTTTCTATTCACTCCCCTTGCAATGTCCTGTCCCAAAGCCTTTAGATCTCTATGAAGCCTTTCTATAATCACCTAATTTGGATATTTCTTCCCATAGTCACCTTATTACCTAGGGAGTAGGTAGAGTTGATATTTTTCTTGAAGCTGGATATAAAAATGAATCAATTCCAACTCCTTTTGGGGCTGGTAAGTATGGGACCTGGCATATTCTGAAGGAATTTCTAGATTCCATAACTTTATAACATGCAATCTGAGCACAAAGATCTTAGAGCAGTTTCTTCTGCTGTTTAGGGCAATTGAATGGATACCTCTTTCCCAGTGTGGGGAGTTTTGTTTTTATTGTTGTTGTTTTAATCAGCGCATGTAACGTTTACTCAGAGGTTAAAAACATCAGCAAAGTACTTTCAAACTCCTGTGGTGGTCCGGAAAATGCTCACAACTGATCGAAATGTCTCACTGAGGCCACATGCTCCTCCTAGCTTCAGTGTGAAGTGTTAAATTCAGAGGTCGCGTGTTGCTCAACTGTTGGGTCTTAGAAACTAGATTTTAAAGTTTCTTTTTTTTTTAATTTTTAAATTAATACTTTGGAATCTATTTTGCCATTTGTCTAAAATAGGATTCGAGAATGATATCTGTCATCCCTAGTGCATCAGAAGCTGTTTTAAATATGGCATCTTTATAAAAGTCAATAGCTGCCTCATCAAAGGGCAATCATGTCCAGTGTGGGTGGCTGTGCCAATTGTTTTTGAACTACTGCAGCAAGCTAGCCAATCCCAGGGAATGGCTTGCAGCCTTTCTACACCCACATTTTTTCCTAATTATCTCCACCAGGCTGAGTTAGCTAAGGACAGATCTATAGCGTTTCCTGGATGTCAAAATGCCCACACACCTTCTGCAATCCTTGGGCTACCAGCTCCCTTTCATGTTTTTCCTAGTTGGTCCATCTAATTATCTATTATCATGTGTATAGAATGCATTATTCACGAGGCCCAGACAATTTCAGGATGTAGTATCTTTGATTTTAAAAGGAAATGACCTAAAAAATTAGAACTTCTTGCACAAAGAAAATAAGTATTTAATTTGATAGTAAGTCTCTCTCATCATCCAATATCTTTAAAAAATAATCCGCATGAGTTTGAGATTATTGTTCGACTTAAAATTCTCCAAGTCATCATTTCTCAGAAAACAATAGGTTCAATATCTAGATTCTTTCTATGCCAGGTTTACATAAATTGTCTTGAGTTCTCATAATGTACTTCTTGACAAACAAGATAAAAACCTGTTGGCACCCAAAATTGTAAGTCACCAAAAGTTAGGGTGACTTAGGCCCTACCTTCTATGAAGAAAGAGTTATCCGTTATATCACTCAAGCCTGGAGCTAAATTGGAATTTAGAATTTAACCTGAGAACATCCTCCTTGTTTTTGTGTGAGAAAATAGAGATCGGGAAGGGCTAATTGATTTTTTTAGCTATTGACGACTAGTTGGGAGTGAAGCTTGAACTCAGGCTTTTAATTTGGTTCACTGTGTTCTCTTGGAAAAGGTAAGAATCCAGCAGTTTGTCCCCTTCCAGGGATTAGAGCAAATTAAAGAGCTAGTCATGTCTCTAAACTATAATCTCCACCAAGATAGGTACTGTTTATAGTCTTCCTTATTGCTGAATCTCCAGACTCCAGCAGAGTTTAAACACAATAGGTTGTCAGCTAATGTTTATAGCATAAAATTACTAGAGTTTCTATAGAAAGCACACCTTTTGGGCTAAGTAGGAAATGGCCAGTCAAGCTCATAGTCCCCATAAGTATCAGAATATCTACCAAGACAAGCAAGATCCCAGGGATCCAAAACTAGGATGAAATTCTAGAGGCTTAGAAGAAAACAAGCCGGCATGAATTCATGCATCAGACAGGCTGGGCTTAAGTGACCTCTGAGAACCTTCCCAGCCCTCAGATTCTATGACTCACAAGTGAAAGTAAAGTGCTGCTTGGTTTTGGCTCTTCCTATTATCTGTGTTGGTTTTTTGGGGACTTAGATGGTATGTCAGGTACATGAAGATTCCTGCCTTCTTTGATCCTCCAATTGTGGGAGAGTGTAATGGCTTAGGAAGAGGTCATAGCAGAATTTTGGAAACTATTTGCAGATTTTTTTAATCAAAGAAATCAAAAGAGGAGGAAATAATGCGTGCAGTCCCTTCAGATGCCTAAGTGGGATTTGAGGCAGCACGGTCTGGAGAGGAACAAGCACAATCCTTGAAATCTGAAGAAACAGACTAAGTCAGTCTTCACATCTTACTGTCGGTATGGTCTTGGGAAACTGAATTTCCTCATCAGTAAAAAGGTGACTGATAACTCCTACCCTACACAATTGCTGAAGAGATCAAATAAGGAAACCTGTAAAAAGTTATCAAAGCACTATATGCATACAAAATACTATTACTAGGAAATGTAAATAAAGTCTATATAGTAGCAGAATTATTTATGACTCCTTTAGAATACTAGGAAAAAAGAAAAGTAAAAAAAAAAAAAGTCTGCCTAAACTTTTAAAAACTCAGAATGAACACTCCAAAAATTGCCAAATGAAAATGGAGACAGGGATAAAGAATTTCACATTCTGATCTCTGCAACGTGCCGTTTTGGAGTATTAGTCTTCATGGAACATTGTGTATCCTCCTCAAGACACACTTGTTAAAGCAGTAGCTTTAACTTCCAAAGTAAAAAAAAGAAAAAAGAAATATCTCCTATTTTTGAAAGTATAATCCCTCTTAAGAAAAGGGGAGGGACAATTTTCTTTTTATTGTTTAAGAATTTAATCTTTCTTCTCTTAAAGGCACTGCCCCCCCTTTTCCATAGGATTCAATAATAGTAAGCTCTCACTAAATGTTAATATTTATTTTTTATTAAGTACAACACTCTGTTCTTTACATGGATTATGGCATGTAAATTTAAGAAATTCACTGCTTGTTAAACTCACCAGAAAACGCACAGAGATAAACACGCGCATGCGCGCGGGCACACGCACACGCACACACGCGCACACACGCGCACACACATGCCACGCAGGCACACACACAGCAGTAGCAGATCAGCAGAGAAAGACACGAGCCAAAGAAAGATAATTTGAGATACTTCTGAGGTAGCAGTTGTAAAATTAAAATAGGCAACTCATTAAATTATCCATAGAGTGAAAAGAAAGCTACAAAAATAGATATTTTTCTGGCAAGTCAGTGCTTTTCAGAAAAAAATTTAGTTTTAAGCATAATTTTAAAACCAGATGATATCAGTTCATACTCATTAGAATCATTTAAATTGTTACATTAGTTTGTCCTAATTAAAAGGAAAAAATAGCTTTACTGGCCTTTGGTGTTAAGTATACTTAAAAAAATGTGTTCAGTTAGACATCATTATGACAGATTATAGGCAATTTGATCAGGTGAATGTTATCTGAGCAAGTTGGAGCCTGGTCCCCAAATCATAGAATCAAAAATAAGAATCCTTTTAAAGTCATGCCTCAGTGCTGATTTTTCTTCATTTCTATTTGCTGGTTGTTTTGGCTGATTATCTATTTTGTGGTCATCCAGGCCTTGCCTCTCACATTGCCTGGTTTGGGGATGTTGTTTCTTACTAAAGCTTCCCCTAGAGGACAGGCCAGGAAAAGAAAAGAAACTAATTCACTAGTTTCTCTTATTAAAAATTTAGGTTAGAGAATTGATAGGAAAAGAGTCTGGCAAATAAATGAAGTTTCTGTAGGTTGATTTTTAGATCGTTTGAAAGCCTCCTTTCCAATTTACATTGATAGGCAATTAACAAATAATATTTCATAAGCCAGCAAAAAACTTGCTTTTAAAATCCCCACTTATTGCCTTGACTATACAAATTAGATGATTATCTAAAAATTACTAGTGCCCTGGCTCCATTAAATGAGAAAGCTGTATGCAAAAAAGAATGTCATAGTGATAGCTCTCATTTATGGACAGTCTGCTTCCCAGCTTGCAAAAACCCTTTCAGACATTTTTTTTTTCTATCCTGCAAAAATTGCTGTGTTGTAGGTCTTACTATCAATGACACCGAAAAAGCTACAGGCAGGATGAATATATTTTCATTTGAATCAATACTGATATATTCCATTGGGGGAGCTAGACCAAGTTAAAACCTCACACACAGATATATTAATATGCAAGACCAGGGGTACAAAAGTAGCCTAGAATACTGTTAATTTTTAAGGTTAAAAATACAGCTCCTTTCTTCACCTCTCTTTAGCACCTTCTAATCTTCCGTCTGATTTCAAACAGGACAATTGAAATGTCTTGCCTTCCTCCTGAGAAACTCTATGTAAATACACATAAACAGTGAATATTAGGTGCACCATTCTTAAAGTGACATTTCCACGGCACTTTAGGCGAAACCATTTTATTTCATAAGTCGAGGATGTGTATATGAGAGAGGATGACGTGACACTTTGCAGGTTTAAGTGGGTAACGATCTCGAGGTTACAAGAATTAGACTGTTAAGCATTTTCCCACCTTGTCATCCAGAGACGTGAAATCTACAATTTTCTCGGTTCGACTGTCAGATAAATTGGCAAGTCGACTAAATGGATAATATTCCCTTAACGATGCATTCATCTGAAGCCCTAGCAACTGTATTAGGCAGCAGTGAGTAGTCGCTAGCAAGACATCTCGCGAAGAGGGAACTCTGCAATTTAGAGTGACAGATGATTTTTTTCTCATCCATCAAGCCGCCTCAAAATGTCACAATATTTACACCTCTTCCTTGGTGAATTAGAATCCAGACAGGCAGACAGGGAAAAAAAAATTCCGACCGGTTGCCGCTTGATTGGGGAAAAGCAAGCGTTGCACCTTTAAATTCTGCCCATCCATTCCCCGTTCCCCCCCTTCTCGGGATTTTGCAATAAATCTCCCAGTTCTGCGTTCAGCCCTGCAGATCCGTATTTAAAACAGCACCATCTGGGAAGGGTGGGTGGCGATGGTGATGCGGACTCCTTGGAGTTCCTTTGCAGCACGCTTGGAATTGCATCAGACTGATCAGAAATCCCCCCGCCCCCAAGACCAGCCCCTCCCGCCTCGCTCCCCTCCCAGCCCCGCCCCTCTCCTCCTTTCGCGTAGATCTGACTGAGAAACGACTGGATCTCAGAACAATCTGTGCCCCATTCGCTGCTGCAGACTTGCTCCGTAAACCCTGCCCTACTCTCCGCTCCCTTTGTGTGCGGAGCAGCCTATCACCGTCATCTGATCCTTGTGCCTTTTTTTCCCCCCTTCTAAATCTCCACATTATCCTCGCGTTGCCTACGAATCCATCCCTTCCACCTGAGCAGAGTGGGGAAGCTTTCGTTCGCTACAACAGCCAAGTGTTGAGTTTCGGAAATAGGTTTTCCCCTACGCTACCCCCGCCCCCACCCCAAGGCCTAGACTCTTAATTAAGAAGGGCAGATCCGGGAAGGAGGAGTCCAGAACGCCCAAGCCCTGGGCGAAAACTGCCAATGGGTTTGGCTCCGCAGCCGGAACAAAGGGTCCGGGAAGGGGGTGGGTTGAGGTTTGTAGGAGTGTGGAAAGGGTGGTGGCCTCCGCGCAGGGGCGCGCAACTCCCTGGGCTCCCCAGGGAGAGGCAGGGGGACAGCGTTGCCGCCGCCTCTGGCCGCTCGGGGTCCCCCCGGGGCGGAGGCGGGGGAGGTGGAACGGAAGACTGGGAGGCTCAGAGCAGCGTCTATCTTCCCCGCCTCCCGGCCCACCCCGGCGGCGGCCGCAGCCCCGCGGCGAGCCGGCCGCCCTCCACCCGCGCCTCAGGGTGCAACCTCGCGGAGGTTAGGCGTCTGAGCCCCAGCTGATTGGTGGCTCTGTCCAGCCACCGCACGGATCCGAGTTTCTTTTCCAGCTCTCCAGCCGCCCAGGCCCCCCTCCCCCGGCCCGCTCCCTGGCTCTTCGGCCCAGAAAGGACCTTCTCCTCCCAAGCCGAGGCCCCCCTTTCCTTAGTTACCCCGACTGACTCGGACCTGGGCTCAGTGAGGCATCCGGCCAGGCGGGGGAACGGAGCGCGGTCTCGGCGGCTCCCCTTCCCTTGAGAAAGCGGGAGCCCTCTAAGCCAGCGCCCGAAACTCGTGGGGAGGGAGGGGGGAAAAAAAAAAAGAAAAAAGAAACATCCAGCTAGGCGCGAGGGCGACGGAGGGGAAGAGATAGAATGAGGGAGGGATGGAGGCAGGAGGAGGGGGCGGGGTAGAAGGATGGGGGGGCGGGAAGGAGGGAGGGAAGGAAAGAGAGAGGGAGGGAGGGGGGTGAGATACATAGAGAATGAATCCTTCTCACTAGAGAGCTGAAATTACCTTGATTCATTTTGTGTTCGAGATTTAGCGTTACCTCCTACCCTCTCCCAACCTCCACCTCCCCTTTCCTCACCGTACAACACCTCCACCGCCTGATTATAAATGATACATAGTCAAAATTTGGAAAATCGAATGTTGTGTAAAACCTTCATAATTAGTAATGAATCTACTGTACACACACACACACACACACACACACACACCGGCCAAGAGAACGGAAAAGAAGGAGGTGAAGGGGAGAAAAAGAGAAATCTTACATTTGAATCAGACATTTCCAGGTCTAAGTTAACTAAACTCATTATATCCGCAGGAAGACTGAGCATTTTTTTTCTTCTTTCTTTCTTTCTCTCTCCTTTTTTTTTTTTTTTTCCTTTTCGCTTTACCCCAAGGCTCTCACCTAGGGCAATCCAAACTGGGCAAATACCAGGAAACAACCCCCCTCTCATGCTCTCCTTCTACCTCCTCCCCTTCACCACGAGTCCTCTCGGGAAGATCGAGTATCAAAATAGCTCAAGAATTGGGGTTGCAGGGGGTCCCCGCCCCGATGCTTACCTTCTTTGCGGCTTACACCACCCCGGTGGCTAGATCCTGGAGATAAACACTTGCATTTCCCAAAGTTAACCCAGTATACCAACCCGGAGCTTGCCAAGAGTCTATTCCAGCCTACACCGCTAGGAAGCCAACTTCAGCGAGCTCAATGAGGGGACCAAACTGGGGCTCGCTTTCCAAACGCTCCGCTCCAAAATCTGACTCTCTCCAGCCCGATCTCGGTGTGAGCCGAACCTCAAAAAGACGCTTCTTAAGGGCGACACGGAGCTGGCTTTACTGCGGGGCTAAGACGGCTACCTAGGGTACCGCCACCTCGGACACATCCGTTGGCGCTGTCCAAGGTGCTGAATGGACTCCGATCTCCCAATTACACACCCGGCGCAGCAGGAGGAAAAGGCTAAAAAATCTCTAATTCAGTGATACTTGATATTACTCTAGACGGTTTCTTCCACTTCCTTACGTTTTGTCACGTGTGGATGGCTTTGCCAAAGCCATCCTGTTAATAGTTGATCACATGTTGATGAGACCCTTTTCTTCTATGAGAGGATCACCCATTTCATTACTGGTGATATGCACTTCTGACTTATTTCTCCCCCACCAACCCCACCCCCATCCGCACCCAAACTCCCAGTCTCTACCCCATCTTTACCCCCTCCACTCCCTAACCCCAACCTCTAGAAGCATTATTGTTTTTAGATGAAAATTAACCCCCTAGTGAATGTCTATTACATGCCCACATATAAATCATAGAATACGCTCATACACCACACACATAGAGGAAAAGAATGGAATGCAAGAAGGCTGGGAGAAAAGCATCAGCCTTGAACGGCCAATATAACACACCTCCCCCCTCCAGCTCCAAGTTTGTTCCACGCAGTTCCACATTGCTGTGTTAAATCTCAAATGATTCCAATTAAAGTTGCACTATGTAAAAACCCGATTCTCCTGGCCTGAGTAGCTGCTGTTCTTTGGCGTGTGAAGTGCCAGGAAGAGCTGTGATATGCCCGTTGTTAAGCAACATGTCAAGATTTTTCAATTATAATGCAGGGTTTATTGCTACTCACCATTGTGCCTTTGCTGTCCTGGAGACTCAAGTGTCTTAAAATCCCGTCTCCCCAACAGATGCTGGAAGGTAATGTGTCTTGTTTGAAGTCATCATGTGAGAAGTTCGGCTTTGCTCAGTGGATCGCCCACCACTTGGTGTGACTTATGAATCTAATAACCCTTTGCAATATCCGCAAGCTTAAACTCTCAACCACCTTGGCGACTACAGAAGACAAAGCAACTGGCATCGATGTTGAAAAACCTATAGATTTACGCAAACGCCCTCACTCTGAGAGACACGTTTTCTCTAGAGTTCTAACGTGATTCTCATGAATGAGCGAGGTTACCAATGACTGCCCAACTGCCCTGCTATATAGCGGGTGGTTCCTGGGGCTGACTCCCAACCGCCCGTCACTGAGTCCTGGCACAAAAAGTTCCCGGGGAAAGTGAGGAGTTTCAGGGTACCCTCGTAAAAATAACCCAACCTGCACACCGCTCCCTTGCCCACTGTTCAGATCACACCTGGAGCTCTGGCAAAGCTGAGCTCGGCTCGGGAGATTTCTCTGTCGCCAGGTAAGAAAACCTTCGCCTTGTCAGGCTAGGGCGGGAAGACCGCTGGGGAACTTGTTGCTTATCAGCGCCAGCAAGCTACCGCTTTAATAATAATACCAGAAGAGCGCAGGGGGAGGGGGAAGGGGGCGGCAGCAACGACTATCCGTGCTGTTTACGTGACCAACTCACTGTGACTCCCTTGGTAGAAAGGAAACTTCTTAGAAAAGTTCGCGCCCCTCCCCCTTCCCCATCATGACTAAGGGTCTCCAGCTGATGAGGTCGTGAGTGATGATCATGTGGGGGGTTGGGGGCTAGGCGGCGGGAGGTGCGGGTGAGTGACTTGTCCTTGGGAACAACTGCATGCGTCGAAGCGCGCATCAGCCCGACAACTTTTCCTTTCCCTCTTAGGGACTGATGACTAGGCGAGAGGCACCGGGGCGAGCCACTAGTTGCCCACAGGAGCCTGTGTAAATCGAGCTCTCGAGCGGCCGAGTTGAATGAAGTTATAACTGCGTTTGCTCTAATAGGTTATGGCTTCTCAAATGTGAGTTAACAGCCCCGGTGCGCAGCTAGGTCGGCATGGCGCGCGGCGGAGTGTGGAGCCGCGAGCGAAGGCAGAGAAGGGTGCCACCTCCGCGGCTCGGCGCTCTGCGTCCGTTTGGTGCTTCTTCCCCGGAGCCGCTTCCGCCATCCAGGGTGGCCCTGCGCCCGCAGGGTGCTGGAGTGAGCGCAGCGGGGAAGCGGAGCAGCGCGCCGGAGGAGCCTGGGCTGGGATTGCGAACAGTGGGAGGGGTCTCTCCCAGGAAGCCCCGCGCTTCCTCACCAGTGGCTGCGCAGGTTGGGAAGCGGAGAGGTCACGTGTCGGCGGAAAGTAACTTAGAAAGGATGAACTTCAAGGAGAAGAAAAAGGAGGAAAAAAAGCACAAGAAAGCAAACCACCTTCCCACTCCCTTACCCCCGTCCCCGCACCGGGTGTAAAATAAAGGTAAAGGGGGGAGAGGTGGGAGACGAGCCCCGCTCTCTTCTGAAAACTGGGATTGAACCTCGGGCAACTAGCTATAACTCGATCTTTGGCAACGTCCCCCAGGCTAGAGAGGCTATAACCCAAGGTATCTTTCCACTGAAGCTGCCCTTTGCCTTCCCCCAGCCGGTGCCTGCCAGCCGAGCTGAAGAACCGAGGAGGAATGTAAACCAGTTGTTATGGAGATGCCGGTCGCTCTGAGGAGCGCATGTGCCCCGGGAAGTCCCCAGAAGGATTTCAGGTTTCGTCGTTTTGGCACCAACACCATGATTTTACTTTCCACCCAGAGTTCCCACGAAGGGGAGCCCACCAACGGCGTCACAGGCCCTGGCCGCGGCGCTATTGACTGCAGGGATGAGGCAAGAGAGATGCTGCAAAAGATGGTGGATAGCTCTTAAGTCTCAGACCACCCAGCCCTTTCCAATTCTCCACTGTCTTTATGCCAGTCAAAAGTGCTGTATTTGAATGTCATTCGTGCTTCCTTATGTGTAAAAACCTCGGTGACACGATAGGATTTGAAGCAACAGAACATTAGCATTTAGTGGCTGCTTCAAGGTTCTACTCCCCTCCCCCTCCCATCCCAGATATGCCTTCCTTTTGGAAAACAGGCTTTAATTTCTAATTCTGTACATGGATGTGTGCTCATTGGAATCCCCTTTGGTACCGGGTTATTATTACTATAAGTAAGTCCAGTGTTGAGTTGATATCACTCTAAGGATGCTTTCAGAGCCAACCCAGTTTATCCTAGGCTCCAGCCAAGGTACAAACATACAGATGCTGGCTAGACCTCATTAGGGACAGTTCTAGACTTACCAGGCTTCTGGACACCTGAGGTAGGTCATGATTACAGGATGCCAGTCACCCTCACAATGATCAATGCATCAGTTCCCTCCAATTAAAAGGACTGCTTAGATTGACCACAAACTGCCACTTTTTGTCGATCCATGAGTTAGCCAGCAGATGCTGCCCTAAGACTGGAACAGCTGGCACAGACCATCCTCAGAGGTCTTGGGGTACAGATTTTGTGGACAAAACTGGTTTCCTGAGAATGCAATTCATAATGCTATGATTAAGCTCCCCTGCCTATTCAGTGACTCTAGTAACAGAGCTCAAATCTTGAAATAAAACAGGGAGATGATCACCAGATGAGCATAATTATTCCCATTGTCATCCATGTGATGGGACTTATTTGACTTTGGCTTCTTTGTCAGCAGTTGGTAGTTTGTATAGACTATCAGATATTTCCCTGATGGATCTTCTGAAAACGAATACCATATTTTATAGTAGGGTAACCTGAATTGTTAGCTCGGGTGCCTGGGGATTCAAAACATGAATGATTAAGTGGTTTGAAATGATTTAGACAATACATACTTGTACTGAAAATATTTTCCAAGGAATATTTTTGACCATTGCCTTTCTTTCTCAGAGTCATTACTAAAACCTACAAGTCATAGACCAAGATGAGAAACAAGAGTTGCTATATATTGTGAATTATTATAGAGAGTTGGGGAGAGGAGTGAAGAGATGATGTTTAACATATACTATTTTTCTTCTTCTCTTGATTTCTCAGTCATCTAATGAAGAATTCTCTTCTCTTGATACGTTACCAGCTCTCCACCTTTTTGTCTCCTTCCAGTCACTTACATATTTTCCTTTTTTTTTTTACATCTGCAAAAGTCCAGTGTCTAATATAAGCAAAGATGGCAGTAATTTCATTTGTTAAGACATATGCCAAGCACAATACCTGCTACAGTTTTAATCTCAGGAGCACTTATTCCTGAGGTCACCTCATTTTCTCTGCACAACCCTAGTCAGCTGTAATATGAATATCACACTTCTTGAAGTTCATCTGACCCCATTCATTTTTAGTAATGGTAAGAGCATTTCAAATTGAACAGTAAATAAATCTGGTTCCTTAAACATCGCTACTTAACAAGGTAGCCAGACTTAAAGCAAAGTGTATTAATATAACCTTAAAGAAAGAATTTTTTTGCTTTCAAACCATGAATATTGTGTTCCTTGTAGGTGAATTGTTTCGTGTTCACATGTGGTTTTCTGTCCAAGCCATAGTTGCAAAAACCGTTTTCTGACTGTACCTTTATGAAGATGAGTATAAAAATTAATAAGAAGGGACTTATCTGTACTAGGAGGCATAAGAATATCATTAAAAAAGATGTGTGAAGAGTCTTGGAATTAGTGGAAAAGAGGTAACAAAACAGGAGTCACCGCAACGAGAAATGAAAGGGTATTACCTTTTCTTAGGAATTAACAGATGCTTGGAGTATCTCTTGAGACAGTCTTTTCTCTTGAAATCCAGCATATCACATTAAAAAGAATGGTTTGGGTCCTCTCTCTCTGATATCAAGGCAGAAGTGATGAGACAATACTTCCATTCTTTCTTTCCAACTTTTCTTTTCAAATCTATTTGATTGTAATTAATTGCCAAGTGCACCATCTCACCTTGTGTTGGATAGATTAGTTCCTTTCTTCTCTCTTACTCCTACTTCTTCTTCTTCCCTTTCAGTACTTACCCTATGCTAGGAACTTCATGGGGGCTGGTTATCCATATATTAATAATTCCCTACCGTAAAGAGTCTCAGAGTCTCATAAACCCAAGATCTAATCCATGAAGAGTTAGGGAGTTAGGTGAAGACGACACAGTGGAAGAGTGTTTGGCTAATCATTGCCAAGGTGCCGGCAATGTCTTTTCCAAGTCATTACATTGGGATCACTTATTATAACCAATGAAGGAGAGTGTAAGCTTCAGATGGTGGTATAATTGCTGTCTTGGAGGCTAAAAAAAAAAAAAAGAAAATCCAAAAAAGAAAAAAAAAAAAAAAACAGCAAAAGAGTTCTGTTTATGATATAAGAAGTGATTCTGACCAGGTAGGATTCTGAAAGATTGGCTCCCTTAGTCACTTCCTGATCTTTAATGGTTCTCCACAGGCACTAGAAGGAGAGGCAGAGAATCATGATGCACAATTTGGAAAGCTTTCTGAAAACAAGAATAGGCAATGATTGCCAAGAACCTGGTGTTGAGCTCGTATTTAAAAAAGAACCCAAGGAATCTTCCAGTTACAAATGTAGTTTAGTTAGTAAGGAAACAATCAGAGCATCAAAAAGAATCAAGCAAGAGAAAGCCTTGGAAACGTTATGGTTTAGTTGAAGTAACCCCTGTGCATTCTTAAGCTTGACAAGTAAGCATAAGACAGAAGATCTGATCATGACTTAACTCAATTTCAGGAAAACCAGACAACCCCATAATGAGACTGAAACAAGACCACATGGAATATTGAGGAAGAACTGAATGACTTTTTCTAAACAGACAAGAGATGAATAAGAGGAAGTATGGGTGGCAAGTAGGGGAGAAGTGACGTTGTTAATATGAAAAGCTGATAGGAGATTAAGACAGGTCAAGAACGTGTCAGGTCAGGCTTGCAAGAAAATATACTTAGCTGAATGTAAGACATTAGAAATGGAATAAAATGAGAAATCAAATCCCCAAGAAGTCACATAACTTAGGATCATGAAAAGGCAAATGAAAACTAGTAAAAGTAATAGACTCTGTATCATGGTGGGGCCTAATAGGGTATTTTTGAGATTTAATCTGCCTAAAACATATAGACAGACACTTTCACAGGTGCTAAACCTTGCTCTTTTTTTTTTTTTTTTTAAAGTAAACTCTACTCCCTTGTGGAGCTTGAACTCACAACCCTGAGGTCAAGAGTCAGATGCTCTACCAATTGAGCCACACACCTGGGCAGTTTTTTAAGAAGCAGATTCTGTATCTAAGGTGAGGATTAAGAGTTGGCTTTTTTTTTTTTTAGTTTTATTTATTTATTTTGCAACAGAAAGATAAAAAGCAAGCAGGGAGGGGCAGAGAGGGAGGGGGAGAATCCCAAGCAGGTTCTGTGCTGCCAGTGTAGAGCCCGAGATCGGGCTCAAACCCATGAACTGTGAGATCATGACCTGAGCTGAAACCAAGAGTCAGACGCTCAATTGCCTGAGCCACACAGGCGCCTAAGATTTGGAACTTTTAACAAATTCCTAGGTGATGGAGTTGGACCACACTTTGCATATACTCCTCCAACCCATGGTATCATTTGGTTTATGGTCTTTGTTGAAAACTAGCTAATCATTTTATTTACTGAAGTGATTGCCAAATAACAAAAAATAATTCAAGTAATAGACCTCTTCATTTAACCCTAATGTTACACAAACCACAAACTGAAACTTGCTCTTGAACCCATTAGTTCTAGGGAGTTCCTGAACACAATGAACATCAACCTCTTATTACAAATAACATTGGCCATAGTTTAAATGTTTGTCTTTTTATGTGTATTGAAATAAAAGGAAAGTGAATTGGTTTGGAATATATTGGGCACATTGCAAAACCGAAAGGAAGTCAGGAAAATTATTCTAGTCATGTAAAGAGGATTGGTTAGGTCATATTATAAGTCCTGAGCTCATTCTGGGTTTCTTTCTATAAATAGGATATTTTGGAACTAGAGAAGGCATAGCAGAAGGCAACCAGAATGACAGAGGGATTTGGGGAATTTGCTTCTGCTGAAAGGTTAAAGAAACTAGGTCTGTTTTCTTTTGTAAGGAGAGAAAAGATGGTACCTCACTGAGGTGATATCATTCTAAAAGTAGTGGAAGTAATAGGATACGACAAGAGTGCCTTATGGAAACAAGAGTAGAAAGATTCTGGCACAGATCGAAGGCCAGAAGAATGGCTCTAGCTTTTCTAAAGGCCGTCAGTTAGCAGTGTTCCTATTGGCAAAATTTTACTAGTCAAAAAAAAGAGGGGTAAACAATGGATTTTGATCAGGAATTAAGCGAGAGATGGAAAATGAAGAGACATGGAGGACCTTATCCGTGTCTTCATTGAGAACATTCTAAAATAGGCATTTATTAATCCTGTGGAAGTCCTGCACTCATAGCACACGGTGAACTTTACCAATATTCCCCAGGCTCAAGGACTCTGCTTCTGTAACACATCACATTTCTGCTTGCTCTTCATCCCCAAAATGGTACTTTTTCCATCAGTTCAGCAAAGAAATGTAAATAAGCAGTTACAACACACAGGACTCTTCCTCTAAGTTTCTTTTTCCTCTTCATTAATGCTAGAAAACATTCTTTTTTTCCTTTCTTTCTTTCCTTCCTTCTTTCTTTCTTCTTTCTTTCTTTCTTTCTTTCTTTCTTTCTTTCTTTCTTTCTTTCTTCCTATTTTTTTTAAGTTCATAGAAAAACTATTGTCCATGACTTTGCATATGAAGTCTTAACACCTTTTTCTGATCCCTGAAGCTCAGAGATGGAAGGACTTGCAGGTCACTCTCGTCAATCCCCTCATTTTACACCAGGAAAATATATAGATTTTAGAGTGGATAATCATCCAGTTTTGTCTGTTTGGTATTAGAGAATATATACTTTCCAGAAACTTTGAAAATTCCCCAATGAACTATCTGGAAAATATCAGTCATACCATGAGTTAACTCAGAACTCTAGTTTTCTGTCAAAATTCATTTTCAGGTCTGTGTCTTTTCGATTAGACAGACTTTGGCAGGAATTGCTCTAGGTCCACTGCTTTAAGTGGTCTCAGGCTGCTGTGAGTGGTCAATAATTCAGGGAAGCAGGTAAGAGGAGGAGGCATTTCTCTCTAGCCTTCTCCTTAGAGCTGTATGATGCTCATATGTATGCTATTATCTCTAACTACCTCCCCCTGCATCAAGACAACAAACGGTTGACTATCCCCACTTTCATACTACCCTGCGCTCCCCTGAATGCTCAGTAAGGGTTAGCATGAGGAACAGAGGAGGAACAAGTGTTGCAAGAAGAAAAAGTAGCCTCTGTGAAGCTCCGGAGGTGATGGTTTAGTTAGTAACCGCTGTGTAACAAATCACTCCACAATTTGGTAGCTTAAAATGAAAATAAACATGTATTACATCCATATTTTCTGTGAGTCAGGAATACTTAGCTGGGAAACTCTGGCTTGGGGGGTAGCACAGGGCAGGTCCCTTGTGGTGTTGCAGTCAAGATTTCAGCTAGGGCTGCAATCATCTGAAGACTTGATAGAGACAGGGGGCAGGGGGAAATCCATTTTCAAGCTCTTCACATAAACCGAAAATTGCTGCTGTTTGTTGGTGGAATTCCTTCCCACATTGACCTCTCCACAACTGCTTGAATGTCCTTATAATATGGCAGCTGGCTTCCCCTAGAGCATGCGATCCAAGAAATAGAGAGGCAGGCAGAAACCAACCTTTTTATAACCTAGTCTCAGAAATCATATAGCTTCCCTTCTGCCGCATTCTATGTGTTAGAAGTGAGTCACTAAGTCTGGCCTACATGCAAAGAGAAGAAAATTGGAATTCACCTATTAAATGAATTGCCAAAGAAATTTATAATGTTTTTTAAAACTACCACTTGCAGGAAAAATGTTAAATTGTATAACTTGGTACCAAAAAGAGCAATGCAACTGGGGCATAGTGAAAGAGGGAGGGAAGAATGCAAGATGAGACTGGAGAAGTGAGCATGTGGATTAGACCATGCAGGGCCTGTGGAACATTTTGGATTTTTAACCTCAGGGCTTTGGGAAACCATTAAATTAAAGAAGTTACATGATTAACTTTATATTTTAAAATGATTACTCTGGATGCCCTGTGAAGACTGTATTAGAAGGTTCTAGGTATAGAGACCAAGTAAGAGTCAATTACAGATAGAGGCTTACACTTAGAAAAGTGGATATGAGATATATTTGGAAGGTAAATCAAAGGACCTGGTGATGGGTTCATGTTGAATGAGGATGACAAAGGGTTCTGGCATGAGCAATGGCACGTTTGAAGAAATTGCTGGAGGAAAAGCAGAGGTATAGTGTAAGGCAGGGATGGAAAAGATCAAGAACCACATTGGGGGACTGGTTAAAATGATAACTACTATCTATTGAGGACTAACTCTGTGCCAGATGCTGTGTTTAAGACATTACCTACATCCTTCTGTTTAGTCCTGATAATGTGATTGTTACAACCAAGTTATGAAAAGGTGAACTAACTTTCCCAAAGTCAAACAACTTGTAAGTGGTAGGGTAGAGATTAAAACTCAAGGCTTTCAGATTGCAAAGCTTATGCTTTTAAGGCTACATTTATCCCCCCTTTCCTTTTCCCTTCCTTTATACATTCATGATTGATTTTTTTCTGTCTACTGTGTGTTTGAGTATTGCAACAAGCTAGTCTCAATGAACTATAGTGTCCCTTCTACCCCCCACTCCATGGCTGGCAGATAATAGAAGCTTAATATAATTTTGTTACATGACTTGGAATTAAACTTCTCCTTTTATCCCTGGGAACACTTGTTTTCTAACCTCATGCAACATAGAAACATAGATTGGAATACAAGGTGAGACTGGAAGAAGAGCATTGAATACCAATTGTCTTCTGCTCTGGGAAGTCTTAAACCACATCTGGAGTCTCCCCTTCCTTCACTTCCATCCTAGAATGTAGCACATGCATCCTAGAAGAAACCTAGACAGAACATAGACCAACTCCTTTCTAAGATGCAGGTTATTCTTGAAATCAAAGAGCTAACAAATCAAAGATGGGGTTTACACTGCAAATTAGGGGGCACTAATGCGATGACTCAGAGTCCCAGAATGGGTCTGAGTTTGCAAATCGCTGAGGAGATGTTCCTAAAGTCTTGACAGATCTATGTTAAGGCAGAAACAAGGACATCATATTCTCTAATATTACTGTGATTCAGAATCTAAATAGTGACCTGAACATCAGAAATGTCAGCCAAGAAATGGGAAAAGGAATGAGCAGGCCAGGGATCTAGGTCTGCTGAGAGGCCCACAAACCTAATGACTTGGAATAGATACGATTGTGAAAAGCCTGAAATTTCAAGAGAAAGGAGAAATCTCTGGTCCCCACACTGGGCCTTTCTCCATTTTTCTATGTCTATTTCCTGCCTCTTGTAAGGCAGGATAGAAGTCTTGGAATCAACTGATGTGTTGGGAAAAGGGCTACACTGGGAAGAACTCTCATTCTGACTCTATTATTAATGGTATTGTCTGACCTGGGCAGATCGTAATCTTTCTCTGGACCCCAATTTTTCCACTTAAATAATGGCATTAGATTTGACATTTGTTTTGGGTGGAATTATATTCCCAAATTCATATATTGGAGTCTTAATCTTCTGTATCTCAGAATGTAACTGTATTAGAGATAGGGTTTTTAAAGAAGTGATTAAATTAAAATGAGGATGCATGGATAGGGTTCTAATCCAATATGACTGGGGTCCTTATAGGAAGAGAGAGACTCGAGGAATGTGTGTGCACAGAGGTAAGACCATGTCAGGACAAAGCAAGAGGGTGGCCATCTGCAAGCCAAAGAGAGAGGTCTCTGAAGAAACCAATCCCACTGGTATTTTGATCTTGGACTTCCAGCCTCTGGCACTGTGAGAGAATAAATTTATATTGTTAAAGTCACCCAGTCTGTGGTATTTTATTATGGCAGCTATCGCAAACTAATACATCTTTCAAAACGCCAAATTATCTGCCTTCCTGTTTCTGTGAAATTTCCTTCACTAGGTTTTAGTATCGGAATTGTCTGAAGTTGACTGCAAATTCTTCGACAGTATCTCATCAAGAGATGGGATCTATGTGCTCCTCCCTCAAATCATGGTGGGCTCTGTGACTACTTTGACCAATAGAATATGGCAAAAAGACACTGTGACGGTTTCTGGGTTCAGGCCTTATGAGATTCTTAGCTTTCTCTTCCTGTCTTTTGAAACACTTGCTCTTGGAGATCTGGACAACCATGTCAGAAGTCCAACTACCCTGCTGGAGAAACCATGTGAAATCCATGAGACTAGATGGAGAGGGAAAAGGGCCTTAGTGAGCCCATCTTTCCCTTTTGCCCTCCCAAGATGTGAACTGTCCAGGAAACTTCAGACCAGACCACCCCCAGCTGAGGGCCATCAAGTGTTTCTGGTTAATGCCATGTGGAATGAAAGAATTGCTTAGCCGAGCCCTGCTTGAATTCCTATCTCTCTAAATCATCAGATATAATATGATTGCTGGTGTAGGTAAGCCACTGAGGTTGGGGGCATAGCTTGTTAGGACAATGTAATAAACATTTCTAAACAGATTTACTGGATTCTTATTTTTATACCAATTCTATACAAGCCTACTCTTACCAGGTCTCACTTTGTGGGAAGAAGGAAGGTACAGTTTTTAAAGGATTAGTCTTTAGACCGAGATTTGGTTTCTGTTAAGCTCTGCCATTGACAGGTCACTTGTTTTGTTTTGGTCATTTAACATCTTTGATCTCAGTTTCCTCGTCTGTAAAATAAGGAGACTCACCCTGTTGTGTGGAGTTTTGAGTGAATTTAATGAGTTAATTGGGCATCATATTGTTAGGCAGATAGGGAGCATACTACAAATGGTAACCACTATTACTGCAATAGGAAAGCTATACAGCTGCCGATTATGATGATGAAATCATCCTACCTATAGCTATCGGTGGAGTTGGGTGAGATGCACCTTCCAAACAAGCAGATCCCACTGGTGTGCCATATGACCAAAATCCCACCGTTGATTCCTTCCGGTTGTAGCATTTCAGTGTAAGGACTCAATACCCTGGAAAGTTGTAGTTCTACATGGTGAGATTAATGTATGCAATGACATTACAAACTGGAGCCCACGTAAGCAAAGTGTAAAGAGCATAGGACTTGACATATTCTATCTAGAATAAATTTCGGTTGCAAGTGGCTCAAGACTCCCAAAACAGTAGATTAAGTATATTAGAAATTTGACTTCCATGTAAAAGTCCAGGTAGGTAGCCCTGTGCATTAGTGATGTTCCATGGTGTCAGGTATATAGGCTCTTTCTGTCTTCTATACCATCAGGATAGAAGAAATGGTTGGAGAAGGACATACCCTATGGCTTTACGGACACTTCCCAGAAGATGGACACAAGTTTTGCTTACATCCCAGTGGCCAAAACTTAGTCACATGGCCAAACTATATAATACACAGGCTAGGGAATGTAGACTTGAGTAATGACACCCATGTGCCCAGCTCAAATCTAGGAATTCTATTACCATGGAAGAAGAGACCATTACTGAGGAAAAGAAATAGTCTTTCTATTTCAATGCTCAGTTACCATTTACTGAGCATTGTTTCAAGTCAGGAATAGTGCTAGGCAATTAGAATACTACCCTGTCTTACGTGCTTAATCTTGTCATTTCCATTTAAGAGAGGGGAAAGGTGAAACTGAGAAGTGACTTGAGCAAAACCACACAGCCAGTTAGTGCCTGAAACAAGATTGTAATCAGGTCTGTATGACTTCAAAGTCTGTGCTCATTACGCTCAAGCAACCTGGTTCTAGTCCTGGATTGGGCAGTTTCCTCACTGTGTGACCTTGAGGCTGTCATTTCCCTAGGCAAAGTCAGGTTTACTGTGAAGCCCAATGAAGCACTTCACTTGCAGGGACCCCTGGAGAGAGACAAGAATTTCCCGGAGCTGTAGAAGGCTGGAGGTGGAATGGAGGAGAACGGAAGCGAGGTAGCAATTAGGAAGCATTCCTAAGTAAGCATTTCTGGCAAATTGACAGAGACCTAAGAAGAAAAGCACCCAACCTCCAAGGCTGCAATAATTTGTTTGTGGTATTTTTTTGTTATTTTAAATAAACGTTCCCTTTTTGGGCCTAAGGTTGTGTTTGCAACATTGTAGTCTTTCTTAAAGAGAGTACACTAAATTGTATATACTTGAGGTCCTACAAAATCTGAATCCATACCTGGCCCCAAGCCAAAATTCAGGAAAGTCTGGAATTCAATTCCAGACAAGTTTTGAATAAAAGTTGGGTCTAAGGAATGGCAGAACAGAACCTCTGATTAGGAGAACAAATCCAGGCGAAGTTAGGGTGGGGTATGGGAAACACAGGAAGGCCGGCCTCCTTCAAGGGCTACTCCCAGATTCCTCCCTAGAAGGAAATCTGCCTTGGCATGCCCCCTTGGCCCTATTTGTCCATTAGTCTACCCCATGGCAGTTCTGCCTTCTGATTGATTTTCTTGTGTCTGTATCTGTCCCCCCATTCAGAGTGACAACTTTCAGAAAGCAGCTATCCTTCATCTCAATAAATTCCTAGGACTCTAGTAAAAGACCTGACACAGAGCAGGAGATAATAGTTGTTGAGTTAAATAAATTGAGGAAACTGTGGACTCAGTGGCACAAAAAAGAGCACAAAAAAGCAAAGCTACTAACTCATGTCTTTACAGTGTGATGTTCTCCAGGCCTCAGTTTCCTTCTGCGAGATGAAGGCATTAGACATATTGGTCTCTGGGAGGGCAATTCTGAACCTGACAGCAGTGAACTAATTAACATCTCTGCACTCTATATTCTCAGACTGCAGGTTTTATACCTTGAATTGAGGTGAAATCCAATCTGGAGGCTTCATGTTCATTAAAAAGGCCTACGGCATTGCTTGGAAGTGTCAGATGCTGGCCTGCCCAAATTCCAGCAGGGATAATTGCATTCTGACAATTTCAAGTTCCCCTGCACTCTTCAATTGGATAAGGTAGGCTTTACTTTCCATCCCAAATTATTTTGCACTGCTGTCCTTGCCTGTTAAACAGAGATGTCACCTCATTTGTAAGCCATTTTGCACTTTCTTTTGAAGGGCTATGTAGTTTTGCCGAGGTTTAATAATCGTGACCAGTTAAGACATTGTATGATTTCAGGTGATTCCAAAGGAAGAAAGGCTGTTCCCACTTACTATTTCAGAACTATTTTAGAACCTTATGTTTTGTCCTTCAGTGCTAAAGAATGACACCGAGACTTGAAGATTCTATCACAGTGATTGATTCATGTGTGATATAGGGGCAGAATGAATGCAAAGAGAATTTGGATTCCCCTTCTTATAAAGACACAGTCTTGACTAAAAACTGCCAGGAGCCATGTGTGTTACCTTGTTAATAAAACAACCATAAGTTCCAGTTATTATACATTTGAACCTTAAACACCCTGAACCTGACCTGATAACATCTTTCAATCTAATAAAGGAATAAGAACAAATGAAAGGTATTGGAAAGTGAGATGGCTCTATAAATATTGCTATGATCTTACTTACATATATCTATTTTCTGTTTTCATCATGGAATGCAGAAACAAGGGACTAATGTGCCGTGACCTGCTCTCATATTCAGTTCCAGCAAGGCACCTCTGTAAAATCATTTGTTTAATATTAAGGGGCTAATTTAACCCATTTTATGAAGATTTATTTTATTAGCAGCTGCTTTAATAGGTTTGCATCTGATCATCTTTCTTTGGTTATAATAACATCCTTATCCTCTTAATGATGAAATTTTCTCCACTCCTTTGATGTCTGTGCTAATTGCTATCTATTGTAATATTTAAATTCAGAATTAAAATGAGTTCCTTCCTTCATCTGAAGCTCTTAAAAAAGTCAAGTTGTGAACACAATGACACCAAATCAAACCCTAACTCCAGGCCTGTAATAATCTTTCTTAACAGCTCAATGACTCTGCTGTTATAAATAGATGGTTCATTCCTTCCCTCACTAAATGTTTACTGAGCACTTCCTTTGGCTTAGCATGGGTGATGAAAAGATTTCTATGCCGGATATGACCCTGTTACCCTTCTCTTCCTTGACATGGATAGAATGTATTTTGGAAAAATCTGACAATTTCACAAATCGTACCTGGAACTAAGATGAATGAAAATGGACCATGGAGGTGAGGTTGGGGGTGGTCATGAATTACAAAGTAAAGCTTCTATATAGATCTTCTTAACTATTTTTGGACTTTTTCTGGAATCTCTTCATAGAAAAAATGTACCCACTTTCCAAACTTTGTTTGGAATATTAGAGTATTTACAGACCTTCTGAAGCCCCTCCATGCAACCTGGCTCTGTAACAGTGTATTTGGGTAAAACTGAGAAAACATTTAAGTTGCTATATAAAGTATGCCATGTGCTTCTTGTAAGACTTTCCACATGATTACTGACCTTGCCCCAGAATTTTATGCAGTGCTTAGCCATGTCACCCAAGACAGGAATCTTCCTGCTATAAGGCTAGAGTGTCATCATAACCATAAATTTTTCACCATTATTATGGTTTGTCAAAGTTCTCCTAACCTTGTGACCATTTTATTGATGTTAGAAAGACTTCAGATTATATCCTTTCTCAGTGATTATGATCTGGTTTAGTTAAGGGACTGCCAACATTTACCCTTTTATTTAAGAGACTGAAGGCAGACATGTGTTATGGTATTTATATAACTTCTAAGCCAGATCTGTGTTCACTCATGTTTTATTTGCCTATGTTCATGACTTTCGCAAAGAGAAGTAGGCAATAGTGCTCATGGATGATCATAAACTTAGGACAGGTAACTGTAGGCAAATTCCTAGATACATGCAGGTCCTACAGGCAAACAAAGCAAACTCCAAATCTCTGTTATCATGGGTTTATGATTGAGGGGAGTGCATGCCCATGCACGCGTGCACGTGTGTGTGTGTGTGTGTGTGTGTGTGTGAACACTTTGAACTCTTCAAGGAGAGATTTGGCAATTCATTTATAGAGGAACTTCTTCCAACTGATAAACACTTAATAAATATGTTGGTTGGGTGACAGAAGTATCAGACGCATATAAGGAAGTTACTTGGTTTATTACAAATAGTCTTGAAAGTCACTATCCTTCCATTTAATTGAATTCAACAAATATACATTGCATCTATACATGGTATAAACTGTGCTATGTTCTGAGTGATTCATAGATGCATACTGTCTTTCCCAGAAAATACTTACTGCTCTTGCAGATTGGTAAGCACATATGCAGCCACTATCCCTTTTTGTTCCCACATCAGACATTTCTAATCGATCATGGTGCTCTTTCTGTCTGAACCTGGATTCAGTCTCAAAATCCTTTTAAACTCAATGCTCTCGGCAGCTCTTTCCAATCAATCTGAGTTGGAACAAGCAATAAAATCCATTTGCCATCCTGACTCTAGGGGAGGGACAGATATATACACAAATATGTATGGTATCAGGTAGATCATATCGTCAACAAAAATAGATATTACTTAAGTATTTACTATATGCTGAATCAAGTTCTCAACAATAGATTGTAGTAGCAATGCCCTGCAAATGAAAACTATTTTAGGAAATCCTTTTGGGACCTTCTTTTGAAAAGCAAAGAATCACTTTGGAAGCAAATCATTATCCTCTGATTGATCTGTTTGATGAGATCAACTATGTATTGAATTTTCTTTGTATACCACACACCTAAGAAGAAAAATAGGGTTTAATTTCAATTGCCTTCACTGGAGTATGAGATGAAGCAAAACAAGTTAAAAAGGATGGGTTTTTTTGGTTTGTTTTTTGTTTTTTGATTCTTAGGGAAAAACAATTCAGAGTAAAGAAACTCAATGGGAGTGAATGGAAAAAATATGGAAACTGAAATTACTATATGAATTTCCTTTCCCCTCCACTCGATATAGAAAAAAATATTCATTTTTCCTTTTCTTCTCTGATTGAAAAAAAATCTAATTCCTGTTAGATTAGTTTCCTTAGGGAAGTTTAATCTTTAATATGTTAACAAAACATAGGGTATTTTTTGAAGTGAGGCATTTTAATTTAACAAGTTACTACAGACCAAATGCTGTGTCCTCCCCAAATTAATTTGGGAGGTTATTAAGTCATGAGGGTGGAGCTCTCAAGAATGGGATTAGTGCCACTAGGTATTTATCCAAGGGATTCTAGTGAGCTGTTTCAAAGAGGCACATCCACACTAATGTTTATAGCAGTGCTATCAACAATAGCCAAAGTATGGAAAGAGCCCAAATGTCCATCGATAGATGGATTGGTAAATAAGATGCTATACATACACACGCACGCGCGTGCGTGCGCGCGCGCACACACACACACATACACATATATACACAATGGAGTATTACTGAGCAATCAAAAAGAATGAAATCTTGCCATTTGCAACTACGTGGATGGAACCAGAGAGCATTATGCTAAGCAAAAATAGTCAGTCAGAGAAAGACAAATATCATATGACTTCACTCATATGAGGACTTTAAGATACAAAACAGATGAACATAAGGGAAGGGAAGCAAAAACAATATAAAAACAAGGAGGGGGACAAAAATGTAAGAGACTCTTAAATATGGAGAACAAACTGAGGGTTGCTGGAGGGGTTGTGGGAAAGGGGATGGGTTAAACGGGAAAGAGGCATTAAGGAATCTACTCCTGAAATCATTGTTGCACTACATGCTAACTAACTTGGATATAAATTAAAAACATAAATTAAATAACAATTAAAAAAGGGATTAGTGCCCTTATAAAAGAGGCCTAAGAGAGCTCCCTCATGTGAGCTCCCCATGGGAGGTTATAGTAAGACACCAAGTACACCAGAGGCTTGATCTCAAACTTCTCAGCTTTTAGAACCATGAAAAATGAATTTCTATGTTTATAAGTCACCACTCAGACTATGCTACCATTTCTAGCAGCTCAAAAACACAAGGACTTTCCTCAGCACCCATAAGAGATTAAAAAAAAAAAGATGAATGTATGTACACAATACAAAAAGAAATATTGCATTAGCAAAGGGGCCCTATGTATGGCATTTGTTAAAAAAAATAGACATGCATATCACTAAGCAGAAAATGTTGAGGGCCATTGGAATGCCCCCTGCCCCCGATAACTTTATTTTCTAGTTTATTTTTCTTTTGAAGGAATTCTTGGGTTTAAAAAAATTCGGATCAGTCCATGATCATCTATCATGTGCCAGATAATAATAGCTACTAGGGTGCTGGGTGCCATGGACTATTCAGAGGGTTCATGTGTCTTGACATTTAATCTTATCAATAGTCCAGTCCTGTGAGACAGACACCGTTATTATCCTCACTTTGCAGATGATGAAACTGAGGCAGAGAAAGGCTAAGTAACTCGGTAAGTCATGTAGCTAATAACTAATAAAGCTGTGATGAGAACTCTCAGTCTGTCCCCAGTGTCTGCTTTCTTAAGTGAAGTGCTTTATAGCCTCAGATGAGAAATTGAGGCCCACAAGTGGTATTCTGGGTTTTCTGGGAAATTCTACTTTGAAATACTAAGATTATTTGTCTTTATACCTATATTTGCTCTTTTTAGACCACATGTAAGTCGGAATGCAACGATGACCAAAACTTGGTATTTGCCTCAGAACTCATGATCCAACTCACTCATTCATTCATTTTCAATAAAAATGAATTATTGGAGTCCTCTCTGTTGGTTTCTTATCTCACCGGCCACTCCTTGGTCTCATTTTGCTGATTGTTTCTCAACCTCTAGACTTCTAAATTATGGGGTTCAGTCCTTGTTTTTAATTCTTAGTGTCTTTTTCTCTATTTACATTCAGTTTTCAATTGATTTATTAAGTCTCATGACTTTAAGTATTTTTTTATATAATTTGGCTCTAAAATTTATACTTCCACTGGACATATATATTCCACATGAATAGACAAGATAGACAGACAGCAAATAAGCAACTCAAATCTAACATGCCCCAATCCGAATGATAGGTTCCTGCCCCTGCCTCCAAAATATGCTTTTCCCACATTGTAAATGGCAATTTTATTTTTCTAGTTGCTTGTCGTCTCTAATTCCTTTCTTCCTCTCACATTCCATTTCTAATCCATCACCGAATCCTGTCAGCACTTTATCTATGAAATGTAACCGAAACCCAACAACTTTCAACCACTCTCCCATAATCCCCTGGTCTATGCTATCATAACTTCTAACTTAGGATATTTTATCAGCCTTTTAGTTGGCCTACGTACCCCCACTCTGGCAGATGTCAGTGGTGTGTCTCTAGCATCCCTCGGCATAGAACTCAGAAAGATCATTTTAGGATAGAAGTGAGGTCGAGTTGCCTCTCTGCTTAAAACTCTCCAAGGGTTTCCGACCTCATTTGGCGCAAAAGTCCATATTAAAGAAATTATATGACTTGGTCTTTAAAGGACCCGCAAGACTCTGTGTTATCTTCCTCCTCCTCAGGGTTCCCAGTATCTTTCTGACTATATCTCCTTCCACTCTCTCCCTCACTCATTTTGTTCGGACTCCACTGGTTTCCTTTAAAGTTCCTTAAACATGGCGAGCGTAGTCTCTCTTCAGTACCTTCGGACTTGTTTCTTTGCCTGGACACTCCTGCTTTAGACGGCTACATGGTTCACTCCCTTACTCTTTCAATTCTTCGGTTAAATGTCATTTTGTCACAGAGATCTTTGACCCCATCGAACAATATATACCTTATCTTCACTGCCTACATTCACCTGAAATTTCATGTCACATTATTCTCCTTAATTTTCCTCTAAAGCATTTATCAACGAACATTATATATCTTTATTTATTGTTAGAATTGCTCCATCAAAATGTAAGCTCAATGAGGGGAATGACTTCATCTATTTTGTTCCCTGTTGTGTAACAAGTTTTGGAATAGTATCTTGCATGTAGTTAGTGCTCAATAAATACTTTTGAAATGATTGACTGGCTGACTGACTGGCTGCTGACTGACTGGCTGAATGAATGAATAAAGATCTACTATGAATCAGACACTGGGATCACCACAGTGGGTTTAACAGAGAACAAGATAGACGTGGTTCCTGCTTTCATGACTCAGTTCTATACTGGTTCATTTTCTCTAAAATATAGCTCAAATTTCTTTTATGATTAGTTGAAAATGGACAGTGAAGAAAAAGTGGGGGAAGATACAGTGGTATCATAAGGTGGTGGTTAAGGAAAGGGAAGGATAGAGATTTTAATGTATAATGTGTTACAAGGCTTCTAACATTCCTTGTACTCCGTTAGTGTCATCAGTACTGAAGTTCAGTTAGAAAGGTTTCAGATACAGTTTGTTCTGAAATAGACCCTGTGGACTCTCTTTATAATGCCCCATTAGGGGAAGGAAGACAGAAGTCAAGCTAAACTTCTATCATAGTTGCTTATCACACAGGCACTACTCATAACTGCTTTACCCAACATTATTCTTAGGATAAATTTTGAATGGAAAATTTATATCTTGCTCTTTTGTTTCTGTGAATATCTACCTGCTCTTTCTAGTTTGTTCATATATCCAATGTCTCATGTATAGCAAACCTGAAGAGTATCCCATGCTGCCTGAATTCTTAGGGGTAAATGGATTTTGAAAATTATCCTTCATGTCCCCACAGAATATTCTTGGGCCAATTCTTGCTCCTCTCCTGCCTAATTTTTAAAAGTGGATTTACTGGGATGCCTGGGTGGCTCAGTTAGTTGAGTATCTGACTTTGGCTAAGGTCATGATCTCATTGTTTGTGAGTTTGAGTCCCACGTGGGGCTCTGCACTGACAGTGCTGAGCCTGCTTGAGATTCTCTCTTTCTTTCTCTCCCTCTCTCTCAAAATAAATAAGTAAATTAAAAAAAAATGAAAGTGGATTTATTTAGGGACAATAGATTCTCTTTTCTTACTCTATATATAGTTCTCCAGCCACTTCAAGGTGTGAAGAGGCTATTACACGAGCCTTGCCTAGTAGAGGAGCCTAGATAACCTGTAGGGTTTCTTTAAGGCTCATTTTAGGCATTGATTAGAACAGTCATTGGTTACTTTGCTACTGTGGAAATGGGACTTTTTTCACCCAACTCAGTGATTCAAGGAATCAGAAGATACAGTCACATTTTTTTTAAGCTAGCAGAAGTTCCCTGAAATCACAGAATACTGAGATTTACTTTGTTTCTTGAGATTAGATTAAGCATGAAGCATGGGCAAAATCCGTTTGGGGATTTTATAAGTACAGATTAGATAACAACAGATACTGTCACATGGCAAGTGCAGGTAAGTCACACTGTCCTGGCTCAGTGGGAGATTTCCACCTGGTTCTACCAAGTAACATCTCTGCTAGAAACGGAAGAATTTTCTTTTGGAACCACCATCACTGTTATAAGTTGTCTGTGCTAATGATTATCCTGGTCATTGAGGGGGAGTCACAAAGTGGGTTAGATAAGAATGAACAAAGTCTTAAGAAGTTAAATGGGGATTACTTTCAGACAGTCGTTGGGTGATCATTGGATGACATGCTGGCTGCTACCATTGGGTGATCCTTATCAGACGAGAAGAAAACCAAAATAGCTACTCAGGTCAGGTGATTCACATGGATTACAGGAATGTAGAGTGAACCATATGAAGGCTGGAGGCTCTTTCCAGCTGACCATTGATGGTACTTTGTCTGGGCGAGTTCAACCATTTCTTCCTATTTTGTTCTAACCCCATCTGTTCAATAGTCCCTCTCTCTTTTCAGGCATAAATCTTTACTTGATCTGGAGAGAGAAAACAAAACTTGATCATTTGTTCTTTTTTTTTTTAATTAAAAAATGTTTTTAATGTTTATTTTTGAGAAAGAGACAGAGCATGAGTTGGGGAGGGGTAGAGAGAGAGGGAGACACAGAATCCAAAGCAGGCTCCAAAGCTCTGAGCTGTCAGCAGAGCCCCATAGAGGGAGCTTGAACCCACGAACTGGTGAGATCATGATCTGAGCCGAAGCCGGACGCTTAACCGACTGAGCCATCCAGGCGCCCCAATCATTCATTCTCATGAATCTTTTCTGTCTTACATTTGTGTCATAGTTCTTGAAATTCAAGAACCGAATACTTTTACCCTTTTCTTCCTTGGTTCTATGCTGACGCTGTTCTTTTAGGCAAAAGTTGGCTCCTGTGTGGCTGCCAGGGCTGAAAGGTCACAGAGTTCATAGGAAGAAATGAAATGAGGAGTGAAGGTGGAAGAGGTGTGGGGAAGGCAAAATTTTCTCTTGCCCTAATACTGTTTAATCAGGCACCTTATTTAACTTTCACAGCAACCCATGGAAGAGGTATAATTTCCTGACTTGCTGGGTGAGGCAAAGGAAGTCCAGAGAGGTTAAGTAACGTGTACAAGATCATGTGACCAGTAAGTGATAGAACCGGCATACAAAATCGGGGCTTTCTAATTCTCAAACCCATTTGCCTATCCCTTCATTCACTGCCCCTATCCAGAGAGATGCAATTTGAGCAAAGAATGCTGCACCCTCTCCTTTACCTCATTTCTGTATTTCTAACACCAGGTTAAACTGAGGGTGCATAAAACTTGGTGCTATAGGGTGAACATCCCTTGTGCTTAGACTCGGACTGTGTGGTAAGGGTGCCTGGGTCCCTGGAACGTTAAGAGGCTCTGGTCCTCATTGCTATTTGAGCCAGGGCAGGGGCATCAGCTTTTCTTTTATCTAACAGGGGTCCCTCCTTCGAAAGCCCCAGGGACCCTCGGATGCCCAGCCTGCCTCCAGGGCTGTCCTTCCTTAGGAGGCTGGGGAAGACAGCAAGCAATTGTATTCTTCCCTTTCACTCACAACCTTTGCTTTCGCCTGGGCCTCCATCTAGTAAACCCTATTCTTCCATTTTCCTCTGGATGGCTACCCTGGCCCTGTGCCATCTGCACAGGAAAACAAGGAGCCCTCCTTTCTGGGATAAGCCCTTTCTCTTTCCCCACTGCTGCTTTCTCAGTAGATAAGGATTTTTGGCATGTTGTCAAGGATGTTGCCTTTGAATTATCTACCTCTGTGCTTTCTTCCATTTGCTTTTGTGGCATTTCTTCCATTCTTCATTGTTCTTTGTAACTTTTGTTGATGACAAAAGATACCCTCCATTTACATTTGAAAAGGGGTAGCAACTCTGTTGTAAAAGCCAGAACAATACCTGTGTCAGTTCCACTTACTCAACGAAGTAGTCGTTTAATATTTTAATAAAATAAAGACCTCTTTTAGTATCTGCTGCTGAGTCTGTGAAGTTTATGATGCGTCTTTTATATTCATTTCCACATTTAAATTCTAATATTTTTCCTCTCACCCAGAGCAGCTTAATACACTGCAGGGAACAGTTTCCCTTGATGATGAAAACAATATTTTAAAGGTAAGTGGGGCTTTTAGTTTAACTATAGCCAAGGGACTCATTACAGAACCTCTTCAATGTCCCAGTACCTGGAGTCACTTCTAAACCACTAACATGTGTGCTTGAGTTTAAAATATTGTTGTTTGATAATTGGGGGTGGGGTGGGGGAATAAACCATTTGCATAAAGTTAACAAAAAATCATTAACACCTGCAGGCTGATTCCTACAAAGCCTCAAATGATGACATTATCTTGGTGAAGTTAGATGGTCTTCAAGACTTATAGCCTCTGAAACCCGATTTGTCATTACCCAGAGAGAAGTATTCTCTCAGAGACCATCTTGTATTAACTAGATATATTAAGATTGTTGTATAAATTGCCGGGGTCAGTTTATCAATTCACAAAAAATGTCATAATCATTTGAATTGGAATATTGTGTGGCAAGAATCAGTACTTTCTTTCTCTGTACAAAAACCTATAAATGAAACCAAATTATAACTAGAAGATTGTATGGTGAGCATGGAATCAGTATAAAGGAGATTAAACTGTTTCCAATGTCAGGCTAAGATTACCTGACATAATGGTCATTCTCCATTCAGGCTTTATCTCCAGAACCAGTGGAGTTTACAAAATTTTCAGAAGCTTGGGATCCATCTCAGACCTAAGAAATGGCCAAGCCTTTGCATTTTTTTCTTAAAAAAATCTACATGTGGTTCTCTTGGTCTGTCAGTGTTGAAACCAGTGACCTGACACACATTTGTCTTCACAAATAGGAATGGTTTTGCAATGGTATCAATTACCCAAGTTCATTGGGCAAGACTCTCTCTTGGATGCTGGTTGGAATCACAACACCAAGATTTGCCTTCATTATTTGCCTTTGTCTGAGGTTACAAGAAAGACCAAATCTTTCTTCAATCGAATTTTGCATTTAGACAAATGCTTGCTTTAACTAAAGTCCTTTGACTTTTGGATAATTTTGCTTATCTCTGTTCCAATCTAACATGTACTGATCACACAATTAAATCTCCTAAATACATGCAATCTTGTTTCCTTCTTTGCAAGTTTCGAGGGACCCCTGTTATTTTGGTCTCATGTTCCACTTCTTCAACCAAGAAAAACAAATTAGTGGACAAAGAAGATTTCTTTTCCAGTTATATAAGTTTATGCAGAGATAAGATATTCCACAGGAATGTATTTGTTGCCATAAGGACCACAATGAGACTGTATCGTCCCTTTCCCCAAGGTGCAGGCAGAATAATCTTTTTTAAACATAAATTTGATCATGGCAGTCCCCTTCAATGAATTTCCAAAGCTCTTGTGCTTGTGTCTAACCTCTGAAAGCTGCTTCCAAAGCCTTTCACGCTCTACACACGGCCTACTTCTCTAGATACATCACCCTCCCACGCCTTCAGTCATGCTTCAGCCATTTCTGGATTTCGTTCAGTTTCTTAAATGTGTGGATCTCTTAGATCTTCTTTGCCTAGAACACTCACTATGCTCGTCTTCCCTCGTTAGCCCTTCTCTTCCCTTGGTTCTCAACTTCAATGTCACTTCCCCTGCAAGACTTTCTTGGATTTCCTGGCATGGTATAGAAATGTAGCCTTGACCTTTCATAGTACCCTTGATTTGCATGGTCATAACTCATATCACATTTTTAAGAACCGCTCAGTGACTTGCCATTGCTTTTAGAATAAAGTCCAAATTTGGCTTAGTACTTAACTAATAAGACCACTGCTTGGGATCTTATTCTCTATGTCCTGGCCTACCCTTTCTTGAGTACCTTCTGTTTCAGCCATTCTTGGTTACTTCTTAGCCATCTAAAACTGCTTAGACACCATGGCCTCCCCCTCCTCCCAAATATCTAGGCCTTTTGCATTAGATTCATATTATGATTAAAATTCAACCTGTTCTTTCCAAATCACTGTGGACTAAGTAGAGAGGTGTGATACTTCCAAGGTGGATTTAGTTAAAAAAACTTTTAAGACATTCTCTATTTTTTAATACTTCTGAGTTTAATTTCTGGAGACGGCCACTCTCATTATTAATCACAGAGTGCTACCCTTGGCTATGTCTTTACTGAATTGAATAAGGGGGAGAGAACACCTTTATAAGCATGAGATCCCAGTCAATCACATTTTCCTAGCTTAATTGGAAGTTAGTGTATTGATGTGTCTACTCTAGATAGATCCTGGATTTTCCAGTAGAGTTAGGATTTTATGTCATTTTATATCTTTCAGTATAGGTATTGTGTTATGTATTTCTTTAAATAAGAATTCATTTTTAAAACTTTTTTAAAAATTTATTTTGAGAGAGAGTGAGAGCACGAGCAGGAGAGGATCAGAAAGAGGGAGGGAGAGAGAGAATCCCAAGCAGGCTCCATGCTCAGCACAGAGCCCTATGCAGGGCTCAATCTCACGATCCTGAGATCATGACCTGAGCCGAAATCAAGAATCAGATGTTTAACTGACTGAACCACCTAGGTGCCCCCATTTTTAAAACTTTTAAAGGTATAAATAAAACAAACTTTTCAAAAAATCTGTCAAGCGATGTCACTATTCACAACTGGATCTGTCTGGTTTAGCAAGTACTGTTGCTGGTCATATAATGCTTCATAGATCTATTTGCTAGGAGACAGAAAGGTCTCTTACATGTAATTTACGTTGCAACACACTCTAATATTCCCTGGATTCTTTCATTTACTATAAACTTTCTCCTCATTTTTGTACTATGAAAGGAAGGGGAAGAGTTTTTTTGGTTTTTGTTTTTTTTTGGTCTAAAACACAAAATGCTTACTATAGGCTAATCACTGTAATATTCAACTTCTCAAAGCAATATCTCCCTATGAAATGGGAATACAATACCAAGACTCTTCTTTTTAAAGTTCATTTATTTATTTTAAGATAGAGAGAGAGAGCACACATGCTCAAGTGGGGGAGAGGCAGAGAGAGAGAATCCCAAGCAGCTCTGCCCTGACAGACATGGGGCACGAACTCACAAACTGTGAGAGCATGACCTGAGCTGACACCAAGAGTCAGATGCTTAATGGGCTGAGCCACTCAGGTGCCCCTCAAAACTCTTTCATTTGAAAGTGACAGAGATCTAACAAAAAATAAACTCATCAAAAAATGGAATTTATTGGTTTGCTTAACTCAGTGGCTCACAAATATTTTGGCTCCTCATACATTTAAAAATTACTGATGACCTTCAAAGAACTTTTGTTCATGTAGGTCACATCTATCAATTTTTACTATATTAGAAACTAATGATGAGAATTATTTAAAAATATTTATTTATGATCTGTGAAATCTGTCCTGGAAACACTGGTGTGCATTCCAAACCACTGGTGTTATTGACTATGACTTTGGGTCAGCAGGACAAATAAAATTTAGGTTAGGTTAAAGAGCAAATAGTTCTTTTGTCTTTCTAATCCATCAAGACAAATTTTTGAAGGGCTTAACCTCTCACAATCACCTTCTTCTAATGAGGTTTCTTACACAGTTTTTTTCTTTTCATCAAAATTGCATTCAGTTGTAAACTTCATATGCCAAGCAGCTGCTCTGAGAGTAACTGAAGTGGTAGTTGGGTAAGACTGATATATCTGCAGACAAGCCAATTTTAGAGAACGGTCTGTAACAAATATCGTACTTTATTTTTTCTCTTGAATTGCAAACATTCAAGGATGCATGGGCTTGTTTATTGAAGAACTATTTACGCAGAATGCCATAATGAGAAGAACTCTGGGGACTGAGAAGTCCTCTCTAAGGAGGTGATCAGTTTGAACTGATCCTTGTCATGAGAAGATGAGGTACAAGAAAGTTACTGGTAGAGCACAGAGCAGTTTTCAGAGTCTCTAAAGTGCAAAAGAGCTGATGAATTTGAGGATTAGAAAAGAGACCAGTGTGAGGTTGGAGTAGAGTGGTCAACTCATGAAGCAGGCAGGAGAGAGGTCATGTAAGCCATGTTCAACAGAATGTCATTGCAGGACTTCAAACAAAGGGCTGGGGAGACAAGGTATAAAGAAAGTAAGGGTATTCTTTTCTTGGCTTACACCCTAGGGAAACTAGACCACTGATGGCTCCTATGTGTACTCCTGGCTCCTGTGGCTGCTCTGTTTACTCTTGCTGTTCTCAGTATCCAGAGGCTGTTCTTCATCTCCATTTGTTGAAATCCTTTATAACCTTCAAAGAACCCCTCAGATACCATAGCTCCTTAGTGAAGCTATTAAGCTGGACCATTTGGTGCTACAGAAAGCACAGTACATTGGCGTCCAGGAAACTTGATTTTGTGTCCTGGCCCAGCTACTTTTAAAGTCACTGTGGGTCTTGCAAAAGACTCTTAACCTTTCCAAGGCCCTTGGTTCTTTTTAGCTGACAATAATATCTATCCTGAAGAATTGTTGTAGGATTAAATGAGATGGCATTTGCAAAGGGCATGTCACACTATGGATGCTCCATAAATACTAGTCCTCTTCTACCTTGAAAGGCAATATTGAGATGGTTGCAAATCAAAAAATTTTGGGTTTGCATCCCAACCTGCTGTAAACTTCCTGCTTGATTATTTCACCTCTTCACAGATTTCTCATTTGTTTATGGGGGTAACAAAATCATGGTACTAAAATCATAGTGTTTCTATCTGAGATAATGTAGTGAAAGCACTTGGCATAGTGTCTAACAAATAATAAGCACTCAACAAATACTGGCTATTATAAACAAGAACAATATCCCAAGTAGGTGCTTTGTAAGCTACCGGTAGCATGATTTATGAATATTTTCTGAATGAATAACTGTTGATGGGAGTTGGCAAATTCAAGTCTGAAGCATGGGCACCTGGGTGTGTCCTGGGAGGAGAGGAATGGGAAACGGATGTAGACAACCGTGAGCATCGTGAACATCCAGGAGTAAATGCCAGAAGCAATTACAGAAGGTAGGCTACAGAAGCTAATGGTGACAAACTTTGCCTTCTTTGCAGTCCTAGTGCCTGAACAACACAAGCTGAATCTCCTAAGCTATGAACAATGAGAACAAACTTCTTAAAAAATACAACTGAATTTCAATGAGTCATATTTCTTTCTTGATGATATTTGGAGAGATCTAGAGTCCAGACGTGATAGCTCCCACAGAATGCATGCGTTTCTGTCTCTGCTGGTGTTGCAGCACGCTTGCCAGCTCTGCTCAGTGAGGGGGTGGGCACCCAGGCTGGGTGTCCTTGACTAGGTAACATATCATCTGTACTCTAAGTCACCCATATAAACAAGGGGTACAAATGGCCCAAGGTCCTAGAGAAGGGAATCTTAGGGAAATGCCAGGAAAGGAGGCTCTAACATTAATATTGATCACTAATAACACAATGACTCTTTTTCTTGGTACTGGCTCACACTACAAAGGGAAACCCTGAGTTCTAGAATATTCTCAAGTGGGTGACACATGCTCAGCCCCTGGCACAGTGGCTTTCACACTGGACATTCAAGTAAACCCCTAGTTTACTGGGGTTATATTTGGTTTCAGAAAGATACAATAATCTAAGGAACAGCACTGACAAAGAATTGGAGTGCTGAATGCCAGAGCTTTCCCCAAACAACTACTTCATTACAACTCCATTCATATCACAGTCTATACCAGTTTTTCAGTGCACAGGCTGCATGGTCATTTTTGGTAGAATTCGAATTTCCAAACTGAAAACATCCTAACTGCAAATACATAGATGAATTTTAAACACTTATTTTGTGCCAGGTACTTTCTCGTAGATGGTCTTATTTTACCAAACCAGGCCAAAAATCTCAGGAGTCATTCTTGATTCCCCTCCTGCTCTTGCCTTAACCTCAACTCAATAGCACATCCCATCGGCTTGATTTACAAAGTATAATGTGACTCTGATTATTGCTCAGCACCTCCTCTGCCACCACCTTAGGCCAACTCCCCCACCCTCCTGGAGGATCTCAGCAGCTTCCTAACTGCACCTGCTTCTACTCCTGTCCTGCCCAGCAGCCAGAGTGCTCTTTGAAAAATGTAAGTCAAGTCGTGTCACTCATCTACTAAAAACCCTCCAGGCATATTCCGTTACCCGTCAAATAAGATGCAACCTGCTTAAGACAGTCTAGAAGGCTCTACATGATGTTGCCCCACTACCTATGTCTTTGATTTCATATTCCCATTCTCTTTCTTTGCTCACTGTGCTCTGGTCATGCTAGCCATTTGGCTGTCCCTGAAAGTCTTCAAATCTCTTTCTTCTTTGGGATCTTGGATCTTTGTATTTGCTGTTCTCTCTTATTAGAAGGTTCTTCTCCTAGATCAGATATCTTTTTCCCTTTCTATTATTTTTGATCGAATATCACCTCTTCAGAGATGTCTTTCTGACTGCTATATCTGGAAAAAAAAAAAAAAGAAACAAAAAACCTAAAAAAATCAACTTTCCCAATGAAACCTAGCTACTCATTATTCCCTTAGGCTTCAGTGTATGGTATGTTACTTTTTGTCCCTAGGTTTGTCTAGTTCCCCTGCTAGAATGTAAGTTTCATGAAGACAGAGACTTTCTATCTTTCCCTACTTTTCCTTCTATACCTAGCACAGTTCCTAGTATGCAATAGGTACTCAGTAAATATTTGTTGAATAGATGCTCAATCAACTTATTCCTTACAGCAGGGTTCTCCAAGTAGGAACCTGGATCAGTATTAATTGGGACATTGTTAAAATTGAAAATTGTCAGTTTCTAACCTGGACCCACTAAATCAAAAACACTGACAGTGAGGCCCAGCAATCAATGTTTAAGAAGCTCACCAGGGAATTCTGCTGCATACTCAGGTTCGAGAACCAATGCCTTAAAGCAAACATGTATTATTAGGTCTGTTGCATGGATAATAAAGGTAAGTTTTGAAGAAGTGATGTAGTTCAGACAACTTAAGGAAAAAATAACAATTATTACCAAATATCACACTGTAAGCACTCAATATATAACATTAATAATGGTATTCATACTAGTATTATTGCCTATATGTATCAGATGCTATCTTTAATTTTCATAATAATTCTCTTCAGTAAGCATTAATGCTTATGTTGTTAAGTTTACTGTTGTTCAGACAGTAAAGCAAGAAGCAGAAAGATCTGCTTGCTTCTTGGTGACTTCCTTTTCTAAAAGAGCTCTAACTAAGGACAGATCACTCATGTGGCCCCAGATATGCAAGGAAAACACATTTGGCATTTTCTGAAACAAATGCCAAGTTTCCATAATTGGAAATGATGATGGTAGGTCTTGACATCAGGGGGATCCTCAGAAAGGGAAATGCCTTTCTGCTTGGTGGCTTCAACTCAGAGATGGCAGCCCAACCTGACCTTGATGCGCCCCACCTTCCTCCACCTCAGAAACGGGCCACATGGTACTTTGGATGTGGGCTGGCAAAAACTTGGCTTGGGCACCAGCAAGTGTGAATAATTGTGGGCTCAGCAAATCACGTGGGCCCCACTGCCTTCGTGGAAGAGAACTGACATTTGATGGTGATAGAGAAGATGATGATGGAAATATATAAATATATATACTTCTGAAGTCAAGTCACAGTTGTTCTTGGAACCGCACACCCTGAACACATACAGACGAAACCCCAAACGGCAAATTCCTAAAATTATGCTACAGCAATCTGGTCAATTTAACCATGAATATTGATGGAGAAATTACGTCAACTGGCCTTTCCATTTCCTCCTTATTCCTTCCCCTGTTTTGCCTTTTCACAGCAACATCAATCCATTCTCCAATTTTTAGTTATATATTTTTTAAAGTAATATGGAAGCAAGGGTTTACGAGATGGATATGCTTTTAAACTTCTAATGTAGATAAGACCAGTGCTGTATTAATTTCTACTCAAAGTGGATATCTTTACAGATGTGCATTTATGTATGAAAGATTTTTCAAGGATCCAGAATACTGTTGTTACACTTTTGTATTTAGGCTCTTATTGGGCTAGAATCTAAGAGTGAAATGACCTGGGACAAGGGGACTTATAGAAAGCAAGGATACTGTGTTAGGACTTATCTGAATCCTGCACATTCCCAGTCTCAACATCTAGCACATAGTAGACATTTAATAAAAGTGTGTAGAATGAGTTTTTAGGTGGTATATACCCAACAGGAACTCAGCACATATTCTTTGACTAGATAAGGAAGGAAGGACCCTCATCGTATCTCTCATATAATAAGCATTCAATGAACACTTCTTGATTAGGAAAGTACTACCAAGAATCTCAGTGAATGTTTAGTGAAGGTTTGAGCAAATGCTTGACACATAGTAGGCAGTCAAAGAATGATATCAGAATAAGTAGCCATTTTTTCAGCCACAAAAATGACATCTACAAAGTGTAATGGAAAGACACTGGGGCTAACTCGTGATATCAGGATCCTTATGCTTTGAATATGCCTTATTTTTGATTTTGTTTTTGCTTTTTTTTTTAGTAAGTCTCTGTGTATTCCATAGCATTACCAGAAACTTGGGCTGTTCATTTGTGTGGCAATGGCTTTGTTTCTGTTCTCAGCACTTCTTGGAGGCACAGACTCTCATTTGTGCAAGCTCACACATTAAGGCAGGCACACAGTCCAAGCTTCTGACATGTCCTCTTGTTAGAACCAGAAAAGTCATTTCCCTCCAAAATGCCTAAAGAGTGACTCTGTTTACACACATAGATCTACTGCGTCAGCCCACCTGGTGTAGTTCCGACACATTTGGTGTAGTTGAAGTCTGTGACATCATGAATTTTTCTACACTTCTTCCTCCACTACCCAGATACCAAGCCCATGTAACTAACTCTGCTTAGTTGTAAGAGGGACTATTTTGGAAAAGCTTATCTGAAAAATAATATTTCATCTGTAACTGGTATTTCCTTTAAAATCAGGGTTCTAAGATTGACTTTAGTTTTCTTTCGGCAGGGAACTAGATGTCCCTGTGAACCTGAAATGTCTTCCCATCGTGGAAGGAAGCATTCTGTTAGGAGTCTTAATTCTTGGGCACTCTAGGTTCTTTGTGCCTCAAGTTTTTCATATGTAAAAAGGAGTTAATAATACCTGTTCTTTGGGATTGTTGTGAGAGTAAAGGCTCATGGTATGGAAAGTACTTAGAAGAGTTCATTTAATGCACCCAAGAGGTCTATCTTTCCTTAGCACAGAAGTCAAGTTTGGGAGACCCCACTGACATTGTGATATCCCATATATCACAAAGTGGCGTTGGCAGGAGGGAGGGGTGGATGACGAGGGAATGGCTCTGCATGTCTGTGCTATTTCAATCTGTACAGCACACTTAACCTAATAGTTTGGGGCTCCACATCAGACTGCACATAGCAAAAGCTTTCACTGTTTTAAAAAGAAAACAAAAGTTGGAAGTCATGGATCTAGAATGATCTTCCATTTTACAAATGAGAAGGCTGAAGGTTCAAGATCTCTTGGTCCCCACAACAGTGCTTGTTCCACCACCCAGCTCTGCCTCTTCCCCTTACTTTGATCAAAGTTGACGGTTCTCAACCTAGGATTATAATCCAGACCCCTTGGAGAGACAGAAGAGCTATTTCTATTGACTTTCTAGGTCCCTCTGCTCAAGATAAGCTATAACCACAAAGCATGAAAATTCTCATAATGCTTCACGATTACTGCTCAAGGTTTTGTTGTCTCTCATTCCTCTTGAAGAGCCAAAAAGGAGGTGCCCGGGTGGCTCAGTCGGTTGATTGTCTGACTTTGGCTCAGGTCATGAGCTCACATTTTGCTAGTTTGAGCCCAGCATTGGGCTCTGTGCTGATGGCTCAGAGGCTGGAGTCTGCTTCTGATTCTGTCTCCCTCTCTCTCTGTCCCTCCCTTACTCGCGCTCTGCCTCTCACTCTCTCAAAAAATAGATAAACATTAAAAAAAAGTTTTTTTAATCTAAAAAAAAAAAAAGAGCCAAAAGGATTTAGAAAAACTTTAAGCCTTCTTGGGGGAAAAAAAGTTCCTCATAACCTGAGTCGTGAGGAGGCCAGAATCTACCTTTAACTGTTACCATTTATAGCTTGGTGTGGCTTTTTTTCATTTACAAGACAGAGATGAAAATGCCATCACAGGAAGTGTTAGGAGCATTAATTGAGACAATGTATGCAAAGCCCCAAGGCCTGTAGTCAGGCCTCTAGAAGCAATTCTGCTAACTGGATCTTTCCCCTTCTCCCCAGTGAATGTATGCCTGTTTTCCCAGATTCCTCAAGGGATCCACTGGACCGTTTGGGTACACTAAATTCTTGTTTCTGAATTTTTTTTCCTCTGTCCCAAAGGAAAATTTCTGTTTGAGGACTAGCCCCTCAAGGTCTAGTCTTTTGGTTGGTACAGTGGCTGTGTTTGCCGTTGATTGTCTTTTTTGGACTCTACCGTTAGCCCCACCGAGGTAAGCAGGGCAGGTAACATTACTTCCATTCTTTAGACAATGAAGTCAGGTTTTGGGGACGTTAAGTGACTCACCCAAGGTCATGCAGCGCATGGTATCCAAATTGGCACGCAAATCGAGTTTTTTCGGGCTCCCTGTGTACCGTTCTATCCTGCGGCCTCTGGCAGCTTCTGGTTGAAACCTTCCACTTCCACGAACCTCTCCCTGGTTGGTGAGTTGTATTTTTATATCAAACAATTTTCATTGCCTCTCAAAGGGTGGTAAAAATACCAGTGAGGGAGGTCACTCTACTTCGGAGGCTGCATGAAGGCCTAGAAGCGTGTGGGTGGCAGAGGGAGGGGGTGGGATGACATTGGGCCCCCTACACCGCCAGAGTGAGTGGAGGAGGTGGGAGACATCGGCGCAAGTCAAGCGTAAAGGAAGAGCGAGACTTTCCAAGCACTGCCCTATATAAACACAGGCGTGACAGAGGGAAGGTTGCTTCCAAGGACATACTTGACGTTTCCTTGAGTTTTTAGGGGAAGGGCTGAGTCACCACGGAAACACCATTACTTTCCCTCCCCCAGGGCGAAGACAATGAGGTGTGACTGTAAAATAAGGGCACTGATGCTTTGCAGTCCTGAGCTACTCACACATCCAGGGGAGGATTGCCCCTTCTGCCCTCCACTTTGGTTTCCAGGGCATTCGAGGTCCCAAACTATGGGGTTAATCCCTGCTCCCATCCCCAGTGTTCTAAATCATACACCTTGATCTTAAACTTACAACTTAGTTTACCTCTTACCTACTCAGAGACTCATCTATAATGTTCTATTTGCTATAAATAGAACACCCAACTTAAAGTGGCTTAAATGTTAAAAAAAGAAAGAAAGAAAGAGTATTATCGCAAATAAGAGATAGGGAGGGAAGTGGCTGCAGGATTGGTTTAACTCAAGTGCTTAAAGTCACAGCTGCTTCTTTCCATCTTTCTTTACTCTTGTCTCCAAAGGGTTAGTTTTATCTAAGAGTGCTGTGATTACAGTCCCAAGAAGGCTACCACTACCCCAGGCTTCACATTCTGAAATAGATGCACCCAAAGGCAGGAAGAGGAGTCTTTTCCCTTGTGAGGGGTTTCTTTCTTTCTTTCTTTCTTTCTTTCTTTCTTTCTTTCTTTCTTTCTTTCTTTCTTTCTTTCTTTCTTGTCTCTTTTCTTTCTTTCTTTATCTCTTTTCTTTCTTTCTTTCTTTCTTTCTTTCTTTCTTTTTTTCTTTCTTTCTTTCTTCTTATCTCTTCTCTTTCTTATCTCTTTCTTTATCTCTTTTCTTTCTTTATCTCTTTCTTTCTTTCTTTGTTCCTTCCTTCCTTCCTTTCCCTTTCTTTCTTTCTTTCTTTCTTTCTTTCTTTCTTTCTTTCTTGTCTCTTTTCTTTCTTTCTTTATCTCTTTCTTTCTTTCTTTCTTTCTTCCTTATCTCTTCTCTTTCTTCCTTTCTTATCTCTTTCTTTCTTTATCTCTTTTCTTTCTTTCTTTGTTCCTTCCTTCCTTCCTTTCCCTTTCTTTCTTTTCTTTCTTTCTTTCTTTCTTTCTTTCTTTCTTTCTTTCTTTCTTTCTTTCTTTCTTTCTTTCTTTCTTATCTCTTTCTTTCATCAGAGCATAAAGGCTTTCCACAAGTCCTCTGGCAGACATCTGTCCCTCTAGTCCCTGTTGGTCAAGCTGCATCCGGCCTTTAGCTCCACCAAGCTGCCTGCAGGAATGGAATTAGCCTCCCTGGCTCAGACTAATGAAGACCTCTGTCTCGGAGCTGGGGAGAGGCTCTTCCAGCAACACAGGTCTGTCTAGAAAGAATACTCCAAAACTAAACCAGGGTTTCGTGGCAAGGAAGGAGGGGGGGAAATGCTATTGGAGAAGGGGCCATAAGTGTCTTTTATAGTACTACCTAGTATTACCCTAGACTGCTGTGAAGATAAATGGGATATGGGGGAAATATTGTTTACATTCCTGGCTGATAGCAAATCTCAAATAAATGTTCAGAGTTACCTTCTCTGCTCCTATTTTTATTCCACCCTCTACTTGCTAGTCCTCAGATGGACTGCCCCCATTCACCTGTATTGTTTGTTGCAATGTCACTGTCTCACTCTGCTCTGGCTGCTGTGAGAGAATACCAGGGACTAGGAGCTTATAAACAACAGAAATTGATTTCTCACCGATCTGGAGGCTAGGAAGTCCAAGATTAAGGTGGTAGGAGATTCGATGTCTGATAAGAGTCCATGTTCTGGTTCACAGACAGCTGTATTCTTGCTGTGTCCTTGCCTGGAAAAAGGGAGCTCTCTGGAGCTTCTTTGATAAGGGCACTAATTCCATTCCTGAGCTTCCACCCTTAGGCCTTAATCACCTCAGAAACTCCCCACCTCTAAATGCTATCACTTTGGGGTTTCGATTTCAACACATAAATTTTTGGGAAGACACAAATATTCAGCCTAAGACAACTACCAGTACTCCATGGTCCATCTTAAATGTCAAACATACAATGAATTCTCCCCTGAATTCTCAATCCCCCATGGTATATTTGTGCCTTATTTATGGTTTTATCACACTTGCCTTGTATTTGTGTACTTTCTGAGATCTCTCTATAGTGTGAGCTTCTTGAGGCTTAGACTGGGTCTCGTCAATCCCTAAATCCTCTGAATAACATCCTAGCAGGCCTGACATACAACAGACAGACACTCAGAAAATATGTGAACAATTGAATATATTTTGTTGAAAGCTGCTACCTTGGCCCCACAGTTCTAAAACTCCAATATTGGCCAGAGCTTGTGACACAGGTTTTTCTTTTTTTATCGTGATAAAATATACCCAACATGAATTAAAAAAAAATAATGTTTATTCATTTTTGAGAGAGAGAGAGAGAGAATATGGACAGAGAGAGGGAGACACAAAACTCAAAGCTGGCTCCAGGCACTGAGCTGTCAGCACAGAGCCTGATGCAGGGCTTGAACTCATGACCCACGAGATTATGGCCAGAGCCAAAGCTGGACTCTTAACCAACTTAGCCACCCAAGTGCCCCTTCACAACAGAAAATTTACCATCTTAACCATTTTTAGGTGTATGGACTAGGAGCCTTAAGTACATTGACATTATTGTGAGCTGCTGCCAGTACCCATCTCTGGAACTTTTTTATCTTCTTAAATTGACGCTCTGTACCCACTAAACAGCAGTTTCCCATTCCCTCCTACCCCCTTCTATTTTCTGGCAACCAACGTTCTATTTTCTGTCTGCATGAATTTACCTCATTCAAGTGGAATCATGCAATATCTGTTCTTTTGTATCTGGTTTGTTTCAGTTAGCATAATGTCCTCAAGGTTCATCCATGTTGTAGCCTGTGTCAGAATTGCATTTCTTTTTGAGGCCAATATTCCATCGTATATCTATATCACATTTTGCTTTTCCATTCATCTCTTGAGGACATTTGGGTTGTTTCCACCTTTTGGCTATTGTGAATAATGCTGCTATGAACATTGGTGTTCAAATACTTGTTTCAATTCTTTTGAGTAGGTACCCAGAAGTAGAATTGTTGGATCATATGATACGTTTATGTACTTTTTTTTTTTTTTTAGAGAGAGTGCAAGTCGGGGAGGGGGCAGAGGCAGAGAGACAGAGAATCCCAAGCAGGCTCTACACTCATCATGGAGCCCGACATGGGGCTCTGTCTCATGACTCTGGGATGATGACCTAAACTTAAATCAAGAGTTGGCCACTCAACATATTAAGCTACCCCAGCACCCCTATGTTCAACTGTTTTCCACAGTGGTCGCACCATTGGCATATTCTTTTGTATAAATGGTAGCAAATTTCAGACCTTGCAGGATGGATGTAATTTTCAACATCAACCAGACATCTGGTAAATCCTTGTCTATTAAGCTTATGATGACAGGTTTCAAAAGGAAGATGTGAGGCAGATCAGCACAGTGATTCAGAATTCATGCTTTCAGCCACAGAGACCTAGTTTCTGAATGCTGTTGTCATTACCTATTCATTGTGTGGCCTTTGGCAGGTCTTTCTACATCACCGAGTCTCAGTTTTGTCATCTGTAAAATGGGAATAACAATAGAACCTATCTCCTTGGTTGTTGGGGTAATTAACAGAATAGTGCCAATAAACCTCTTACCGCAGGGTCTGACAGAGTAAACACCCAATAAACATAGTGATTAGATCATGTGATAACTATAATGAGTGATGGGATGGGCTCATTTTGAAGACCCTCCTCAGGAAGAAGTTTCAAACTGGTTTGATCAACAGTAATATTGAATAAGTGTTTAACCTCTGAAGGTATCTACTTCGATGCACAGAATTCATTTGAGTATCAAGGTTTTGTCACATGTTGCCTTAGCAAAAATTATCTTGATATCCTGTAATAGAAACCCATTCAAACTGGCATAAACAAAATGGGGGAGTTATTTTAGGGATACAGAAGGGACTTAGTGAACCTAAGTATAGGGATATAGCCAGGCAGTGTCCATATCGATGTCTGATGCCCCAAGGTATTTCATTGTTGCTTCTCTCCGAGCATCTTCTCTGCTCTTGTTTTTTCCTGAAGACTGACTTCCTTTTGCTGGTATATATGATCACAATGTGCTGAAGTTTCTAGGTGTTGTGCTTCTCAGCTCTGGCCTCAAAAACAAAACTGATGAATCTGATTTCCAATCACAGATCCCCAGGAAAATCTGATTGGCCCTTGTGGCTCAGTTGCTCATCCTGGATGGAACTAGAGTTGCGGGGGCTGTGGGAAGGTCACGTGGAGCAGACATGACTGCTCAGATTTACAGTGGCCCTTGAAGAAGGGGGGGGGTTTCATACGGTTCTGCACACCCACAAGTGTTCCCAACAAAGAATTTAACATTCAGTTTGGTTATGTTTAGTCACATTTTAAACCTGTGATCTCTTCTTGCCTATCCAAGAGGGGAATGTCTCCCCTTCTCTAATCAGAAGTTGTGCCAAGAAATTGGCCTAAGGGAAACCCCAGACCACATAGCCCCACTCATGTTTCTTCTCAGTCAAAATATTGCATATGTTCCAGATGCCATTCTTTTTTGAGAAGGGACCAGATTCTACACTGGACAGGAAGACTGGTCCTTGGCAATGTTAGAGACTAGTGATAGATGACCTGTCATTACAACAACTCTGTAAATGTGTTTTGCCAACACAAAAGGGGAAAAAAACCCACAAAAGGAGAAGAAGGAAAGGTCTTTAACATTTTGGCCACTGAAGTCTTGTTATCCATCAGGACCTGGAACTCTGCCACCCACCCACTTGGCCACTGCTGGATTAGAAATGATGAACATAAGTCACTGTGGGTTTTTTGGTTTTTCAAAAATAGAAGAAAGGAGATTTGGCTAGAGTGTGGCATGTCTGGGGTTCCAGATACAGCAGCTCATACAGCTCATATGCCCTGGGAAATGAAGGCCCCAGGGCATACAATTGTAGATATCATTACAGGGGACCCCCAAGTCTCAAGGTTTTCAGTCCCTGTAGAGGAAGAAAGAATTTTTCTTGGCTTTATCACTTTTTCTGATTCTAAGGGTTGTAGATTTCTCATTCTTAAAAAAAAAAAACTATACAGAAATGAATGGCTTAAAAAATAAGAAATTCCTCATAATCTTATTCCACAGATGCAATTGCTGGAATTCTTTGGTTTATATTCTTCCAAAAATTTTTTCTACACGTGTATTGTAATATAAGTAAAGACATATTTTTTCTACATATAATTATTTTTACCTAAATGGATTAAAACAATAATGTAGCTCTGCAATTATTTTTACATAACAATATAACTTAGACATGTTCCCTGTACTCAGAACTCTCTCTCATTCTTTACAGGCTATACGAGTTTCCATTGTATGGCTGTGCTTTATTTATTCAGTCCCTATTTAAGCTATTCAGAGAGTGAGGAAAATATTTAATCCTCATGTCTTTCCTCATTCTCTCTTGCCTCCCAGACCTATAATATTTTATCGGGCAAAGGTGACTTTGGGATCAAAAGTCGTAAGTGGCTTCTGTCTGTTACAGTGGCTACATGATTGCTTTAAAATGAGCATCTCGCCTGGTTATTCGTTGTGATGCTCAATTATTTGGTTATTTATTCTCAGCTTAAGAAAATCACCCTTCACCTGGAAACTAAATGGTAATAGAAGGCTCACAGTCCTACAGAAATCTGAGAGGGGTCTCAGAGCTGTAGGTCTGGGGAGAATCAGGCACCAAGGTCAGCAAGCTCTTCTGTAGTTTCTGTACTGCCTTTCGATTTTTCCCCCTTGTTTGGTTTCCATGGGAATTGGCGATGTGCATTGTGTGTGTGTGTGTGTGTGTGTGTGTGGCCTGCGCGGCACCCGCACATGTGCACACACGTACGTGTGTGTATGTGGTATGCCTGAGTGAGCGTCTAGGCGAAAAGGCCTGGATAAGAGTGAACTCCCCAGAGCAAATGCTGATATGAAAAGGCCCCAGGAGGAGGCTGTGTTGAATTTTGGGGCTACCGGGCAATAAGTGAAGTGACCCTACTAAATTGGGACAAAGCTGGGCAAAAAGATTGGATGCTATTTCTGGGTTTTTTCATGAATTTGGAAATTTGATTCCTGTGCTAGTGTGATGATGCCTTGGGCATCTCTGATTAATTAAATGCTTCTGGGCCCTTTTGTGACAAATGCTGTGACTTCTGAGTAACACACCATCAAATAAACCAAGAGATATCAGAAAAACCTCTGATGATCTTTATTATTCAAACCTCTTTGGGTCACAAACGTTGGAAAAGTGCTTCAATATAAGATGGATGGTTGTTTCCAGGGGGTGTGAGGTTGGGAGATGCGACTGGGAGAGGGAACGGTAAGGATTTAGGGTGAATTCAAGGCATCTTGCTGTTGCTTTCAAAATACTGTTGTCTGTAGTTACAGAAATGTTAGTCTGCGCTGCTTAAGAAGGGCAGCTTTAGAGAAGCTTTTATTCTTCAAGTGCTAATTTAAGCACAGCGTGGTTTCCCGAGTATAAATACAGATTTAGTGTGTACTCTACCCTACTCAATATACAATCGTGTAGCTGCAAAAGCCACCATGTCCTCAGGCTCACATTGCCGGGTCTAGGCAAGAACGGTCAGCCTGATAGCTTTGGTTTTCTCTGGGGACAGGATCATTTTCTGGGATCAAAGAGACTGTTACACTCTTTGTGATAATAACTATAATTCTTTATATTAAATTGTCCTTTTCGTATATAAAGCTTCCTCAATCTATGATTTTATATGTTCCTCTCTAGAAATTACTGGAGGGTAGGCAGGAATTATTATGCCCCTGCTTTTTTGTGTGTTCGTTTTGTTTTGTTTTGTTTTGCATATGAGTAAAACAAGGGCAGAAACAGTAAGCAGGAGCCAGATACCATGGTGATTAGAAACGTGGACTTTCAGGCCAGACAGAACTGGGTTGAAATCCAACCTTCAGCCCTCATGCCAGCAAGACCTTGGGCAAGTTATTGAATTCCTCTGCCCTTTAATTCCTTTTTCTATAACATGAAGATACTAATTTTTACTGTAGAGGGGTTATTATGAGATGAAGTAATATAAGGCATATCACGCATTCAGTGTAGCACTTGGCACAGAAGAAGCCCTCAGCAAATGTAGAAACTCTTAATAATGTTACACAAAGACGGTAAGTCACAAAACAAGACTAGAGCTTGAGTCTGACTTGACCTGAGTGTATTTTTTACTACACCATGCAGCATATTCCAAGGTTTTCATGGAGAAGTGAATTCCTTCCTTTTGGAACAACCTAGAATCACCCTGTTGTGAAAAGCTGCACATTTGAAATGGACTGATTCTGTGGGGCTATTTTAGGAAAGAAAGAATGCAAAGCAAGAAAACACGTTCTGAATCCCTACTGTGTGGCAGGCAGGTCTACAATGTTACCTCATTTTATCAGCACACTCTTGCTCCTTACAAAGATGAGGAATAGAAGCCTCAGAAAGTAGAAAACTTGCCCAGAGTCGTACAGCTGATATGAGGCAGAGGACACCAAGACTCAGACCTGTTCAACACAAAGCCATCTCCCTGCTGCTCCAACCAAGGGCCACCAAAAGGGCACCTTCACTTTTGAGAGGAGGCAGATTTGCTGCTGAGAAGATGTGGGCTGTATTTGGTTTGCCTGCCTGCTCAGAAGCCTCCTTCCTCAGTCTGATTCCTTGGACTATTTCGGGGCTGCCATGTCATTTCTGTCCCCCCTCGGAGAGCCCTGGAGAATGTGCAAAGGAAAAAAGAAACCCAAGAAATCTATTATTGGCACTCGCCCTCGATTTGCTATTATGACGTCCATCCTGCAAAGAAGTGTTTATACCCTTATAAGGTTCCGAGCATCAATTTAACTATGTTATCTCCCAGCAGATGATACAAAATGCAATCTCAGTAGCATACGGCAGAGAGAGGTGGGAGAGTTTCTTGGCTGGGGAATGAGAGAGAAATGAAAAAGGGCCTACTATGCTGAGTCACTAAGGCAAAGCAACTTACTATGGACCACATTCAGCCCTGTGCCAAGACACAGCAGCGAGTCAGATACTGGTTGGTGCGGCTGAGATGTTCCTCTTTGGGAACGCGTCTTCTGAGAAGCTGCAGCCAGAAAAAAGGGGGAAAAACGCCAACATCCTGAACATTTTAAGTTCATCAGTTATATTTTTACACAGTTAAATCAAGCACAAAAACAGAAAAAAGAAAGTCATGTTTCCACCAGCTTTCCTTGAGCCTCCCCCAACACAGCCGGATGCCTTAGCTCTCCTCCCTTTGCCATCATAATCATCCAGCTAGCATTGCTGAGTGTTGTCCACGGGCCAGGCACTGGGCTCCAAGCGTCAAATGCCTTATTTCGCTTAATCCTTGCAAAATATCCCACGGGGTAGGCACATTCATCAGTCCCATTTTTGAAATGAGGAAGCGAAGCTTAGAGACATTGAGTAAATTGATCAGGTTTCAGAACTAGAGAGTTACAGAGCCAGAATCAGGATCTGGCTCTTTCTGACACCAGCAGAGGAATCCTTAACTGCTATGCACTACTGTCTCTCCACTCCTTAAAGGTCAAAGGGACAAGAAGTCCTTCAGGCCAGGGGTCTCAAACCTGGCTTATTAGCAGAGTAACTTGATGAGCTTAAAGCAAAACAAAGTGAACAAAATGAAACAAAACAAAAAACTCTGCTCTGGACTCACCCTGGAAGATCTTTATTTAGAAGAGTTGTGTTGGATCCTAGAAATTCATATTTGAATTTCCCCTAGGTGACTCTAATTAAGACACAAGTTGGAAACCACAGATTTCATCTATTTCATTCATTTACAAAGCAGCAGCTTAGAATAGAAGCAACTCTCCCATGGAAGCACATCCAGCTGGTAGTAGACCAAAACCTGATTCTGGGTCTTCTCTCCATATTACCATGTCTATCAATTGATTCATGAACTGGTAATATATGTGATCGATTCATTAAAATCTGTGAATTAGACTGAGTATGTTTTTGAGGGAGAGGGACACAGTGGGGTCTGGGATATTAGCGAGAACATTTTTCATCAGGGAGGTCCTTGCGACATAATAGAACTATATCTATCAGTGTTCAATAAACAAGCCAGGCCAAAGTCGATAAGTAGACTTTGGAGAACTGAGGAATCACAGATGGAATCTGAAGTATTTTCAGTAAGAGGAGGAAGAATTGATGAGAGCATGGACACAGGAATGATAATGTTCTATAAGAACATGAGAATATCTCAATCTGAGTAGCCCACCAGTTACAGATGAGGAAGTGGTAGGAGATGGACTCCATAGGAAAACGGAAGTCAGATCAAGAAGAACATAATGTAGTTAGACCATCTGCAGTGAGAATTTAACATTTTGTTTACTGCATAGAATCTGAAGCTCCTTTCCATAGTGAGAGGCTTTCTTCTACCAAGTCTGTGGAGGTGAAGAGGCTAGATAGATACTTGTTTTTCTCACCTCTGGAAGCTGGTGCATGGACATGGCGAGCAACCAGATACTCCAACCAGACTGTACATGCAGTCAATGAACTTATTTAAAATTCATTGAGGGACTGAAGTAAGGTGTCCTGCTGAATGGGAAGAAATGCTTTTTTGGGCATGGAGGCCTTTTCTGGACAAACAATTTGGTGCCATGTCTGGCTGGTCCTACAGTGCCCATTTTCATTTAGAACCTAAGGGACTGACATTAAACTCTCCTGAGAAAGATAGGTAAAGGTGCCCTTTTCCTTCCTTGCTCTGTGGCCAGAAAACTTTGATTTTCTGAAGATGTTTATGGAAAACTTTTTTCAGCTATTCCTCATCCCCACTTCCTTCCCCATGCACTTGGTGCTACAGGCCCTTTTGAGTACCTTCTGTGAGCCTGAATACATATTTTATCTGTATCCATACCCCTCCATGTTTTCTTCTCCTTCCTCCAATTTTCCAACGCCTGCCTACCATGACACCTCAGAAGAAAAGATGCCTTGAGTATCTAGGATTGGCCTCTACACATGGTCTTGACTCCATCCTTTCCTAAATGTCCTATCTTCCTTCTCTTTCTTGCTTCCTTTCCTAATTTTTTAATATATTCCTTTATTTTGGCTCTCTCCTGAATAAATGCACTGAAAGTCTCCTTTTTAAAGAACCTACACTTGACTCTGTGTTCTCCTATTGCTGTTACCCATCTATCTTCCCTTTACAGTTAAACAACTAGAAAGCGTTATGTCCATACCCTGTTGCACTCCTTCACTTCATTCAGCTTCTTACAACCTTCCCCACTGGCTCCTGCTCCCACTACCTCATTGAAATTGCTCCTGCTTAGTTTATCAGTTGCCAAGTCACTGGACCCTCTCAGTTTCTATTGACCTAAATATTGAAGCATTTGGCTGTGATAACCTTTCTCTCTTCCTTGAAACTTTCTTCTTTTTTTCATTTCCTTGACACTTCCTCTCATTTTCCTTTAATACTCTGGTATTTCCTTTTTGATGTCTTTCACTGTCTTCATTACTTCTGCCAACCCTTTAAATATTGGTGTTGCCCAAATGTGACATGTGATGGCTATTCAGCAGTAATAGCCCCTAAATTTTGTTTAGCTCTGAAGCAGAGATCTACTGAACTTAGGGAAAGTAGGCTTTTACCTCAGATCTGGAAATGTACATCATGGCGGGTCTAGCGGGAATATCAATCTCATTTTCCTTCATTAGTGACTTGCTTTTAAGCCAGGTATAGCCAAGGAAACATAAGGACAAATCTGTTGCTTCTGAGAAGAATTATTTTTCCATATGGAGGATGGAATCTCAAAAATTGAAAACTTTTTGCCCTTCCATCATATTCTTGCCTTGACCGTGGTTGAGTGAGGTTATGGAGTTTAGGCTTTGGCAACCATCTTAAGACCATGAGGCAACAAATGTGAAAATTAAAAGTCAACATGCAGAAATTGGCAGGACAGAAAACAGAAAAAGCCTGGGTCCTTAATGACATCGCTGAACTGTGGACTAACCTCAGAACCACTTATCTCCATATTTCTTATTGTGCAAGGTTATTAAATGGCTTTATTAATAAGTTAAGCCACTGTTAGTTGGATTTTTGTCTATTTGCAGCTGAATGCATCCTAATGCTGTAATCCTAGTATTTTAGGGCTTTGGTTTGCTTTGATTCTCTTCTTTTCTACCTGGATATTCTCTTATAATATCTAAGGCATCAAGTATGCCCTTACCTGGTATCTCCTTGTCTTAGTAGATTTGAGCTGCTGTAACAAAGATAATTTAGGTAGCTTAACATTTATTTCTGACAGTTATAGAGTCTGGGAAGTCTAAGATCAAAGCACATGCAGATTCAGTGTCTGGTGAAGCCCTGCTTTCTGGTTCATGAATAGCCATCTTCTCACTGGGTCTTTACAGAAAAGAGAGTCGGGAAGCAAGCTTGCTCTTGACTCTTACAAGGCACTAATCCTATTTGCAAGGGCTCCATTCTCATGACCTCATCTAATTTTGTTTTAAGTGTTTATTTATTTTTGAGAGAGAGCACAAGCAGGGGAGGGGGGAGAGAGAGAGAGAGAGAGAGAGAGAGAGAGAGAGAGAGAGAGAGAGAGAGGCAGTATTGGAAGCAGGCTCCAGGCTCTGAGCTGTCAGCACAAAGCCCAATGCGGGGCTCAAACTCCTGAACAGTGAGATCATGACCTGAGCTGAAGTTAGTTGCTTAACCAACTGAGCCACCCAGGTACCTCTTGACCTCATCTAGTTCTAATTCTCTCTCACCTCTTCATACTGTCACAGTGAGGGGTAGAGTTTTGATGTAGGAATTCTGGAGGGGAACACAAGCATTCAGTCTACAGCACTACCATGTGTACATTCCCAGCCAGCTTCTGCATGAAATAATGTGTTGAGTCTTGGCTATGTATCAGGCACTACTACTCTTGGCTATGTATCAGGCACTATTGTGCTTTATGTGTTTTTGTTAATCTTCACAGCAATCCTATGTAGAATGTCTTACTATCATCATTTTATAGGTGAGGAAACTGAGCCAAAGAGAATTACCTGACTTGCCCAAAATTATAAATCAAAGCCATGATTTCAATCCCATGAGTCTGATTCCAGAACCTGAGTTCTTAACCACTATATTCTGCTTCCCACTGCTGGAGAGCTCAAATGTTAAAAAGTGTTTCTATTTATAGACATTTAATCTGCCTCTTGTTTATTCCACCTTGGTTGGCCATAGTCTGTTTATTCAGAATGTTTCTTGTCTCCCTCCTGCCAGCCCCTCAGATAGGGTAAGAATCTCTCTTGTCTTGTCTTCTCCTCTCCAAGCTAAAGAGTCCCAATTACTAGAACAGTTTCTCATATTAAACTGTTTCCAGATCTCTCATCAACTCGATCATCACCCTTGAATATAGACATATTTTAGATTGATTGTGTCCTTCTCAAAAAGGGATGTTCCTGAGTGCCTGGGTGGCTCAGTCGGTTAAATTATTGATTCTTGATCTTGACTCATGTCATGATCTCATGCTTCATGAATTCAAGCCCCACATCAAGTTCTGTGCTGAGAGTGCAGAGCCCAGCTGGGATTCTCTCTCTCTCTTTTTCTTTCTCTGCCACTCCCACTCTCTCTCTCAAAAACAAAACAAAACAAAAAACAACCTTACCAAAAAAAAAAAAAAAAAAAAAAGGATGCTCCTCACTAGACCTTATACTATCTACATGTGGTCTGATTAATGCAGGGGCCAACGAGATGGTCACATTCCAGAAATTCCAAATGATGATATTGACTAATGATTGATCACCTACTATGTGACAGACATCATGCAAGGTATTTTGGATGCACCAAAACTTCTCAAATTTTCTGCTAAAGTACCCCGAAGACAGAGAAAGTAAAATGTGTATTCCTACGGAACTAGGAGCCTGGACCATGCAGTGGCTGTCTGTATCTTGGAAGTTCTTTACCACTTTGAGCTTTAAGATGGCAGCAGATTTTTCTTCCTACTCAATAATAGATCTGTTTGGCTTAACATAAAAAAAAAAATGGGTTGTAAGTGAGTTGCCATTGAGTAAAATAGAAACATTGGGAACATGCCTTGTATTTATGCCATGGCCTCCCATACTCTCAAGTGCACTGCCAAATACTCCTAGGAATTTGCCAGCCTAATCTGAGAAGTGTAACCATACATTATCTTTATTACTTACAACAACCAGTCAAGGGAAGCGTGTTTGGGGACAGCTCAAGAAATAGTGGCTCAGATGTAACTTGCCCAAGTTCCCAAAGATAGTAAGCCAAACCTGGCTTTGAATCTAGTTCTGCTTAAGTCCTTTCCACTCCATGCTAGAGCAGGTGAGGATTCTACTTCTGAGCACTTTTGAGCCAGACTAATTCACGAATACAAACATTCTTTTATTAGCCCAGCCCAAGCTGATGTGTGGTCCTGTTGGCAGTTTCCCAGGACTTGCTGCAAGGACTTCGGGTAGTGAGACATTTAATATTTGGACCCGAATGCTGGACCCAGTGTTTATCTCTGCGATCTTTCCTTCTTGCCATGTGTTCCAACTTGTCTAAGCAGTTTTGACGTCTAACTTGGTGATGAAACCTCCTTCCATATCCCCACAAGAAGATCTATGATCCTAGTTTAACCAGGGAGTTTTCTAGAGGCTCTCTTAGACTATAGAGCTATTAGTTATCATTCTTACTGAGTCACCATTAAAAATGACAAATGTGTGTGTGTCCATGCACTTGTGAGTATGGTTGTGTGTTTCAAAATTCGAAACTACTTATTTCTACCTAACCAGGCTTTGAAAGTCACTGCTTATCCTTCTCAACATTGTCAATGAAGAAGTGTTTCCCATGGTGGTTTTGAGAACAATGGGTGGTAAAAAATAAACTGGAACATAAGATGCCATGGGATGAGTGGAGTGTAAAACCCAGGTCCTCCAAGGCCTGTCTGTACCTTCCCTAGAGCTCAGCGAAGAGACGATCTCGTCTGACAAGGACATGAGCACCTGACAAAGATGCTCCTCTTCAGCATCTTTCCTGAGGGCTGCACTGCTGCCTTCTTTACCTTTCTTCCACCACTCTTTTCCTTCCCACCAGTATGGTGTCCCTATCGCTGTTTTGTGATTACTGCTCCTGCCCCACCAGCAAAACCCAGAGCATGAAGGATGTAGAACTGACAGCTGGACATGTTTATCTTGGATGCAGCTTCACCACAGTTTACATTTACCTTTAAGCAAACGGGAAAGGTGAGGTCCAGAGAGAAAAAGGGACAGGACAGAGAGAGGAGACAATGACAGGACTCAGATCAGATTACAGGCTCCCATCAGTGACTAAGCCAGCAAAACCAGCAAAACTAGTCTGTATTCTCAAGGTCAACTCAGACTTCTTTCTGAATTTTTCCAGAAGCATTCCTTTCTTTTCTAAAGAGAGCAGGGGAAACGGATCTGATGCAAGAATGGTGTCTTGCAGCGTGAAGAGACGGTGGAAGGGATACATGTTTCTCTCCTCAGAGAAAATATACAGAAACAAAGAAAATGGGTGCCTCAGCATCTGAGGTAATGTAGTTTTCATATTGCTGGGCACAGCCACAGTGGCTACCCTTGAAGACCAAGAAAGCCCTGGAACCAACTGAACTCTGCTGCCAGTAACCAGATGTCTGTTTTTGTACATCAGGCAATAGAACAGGTGCAGGGCAATCATATTGGTCCGGCCTTCCCACAACTCCCAATGCTAGCCGCACTGAGCCTAGGGGGGCCCCTCACCTCTTTGGATCCTTGGCAATGCACCAGCCACATCAGCTTCACTTGGTCACTGGCCCAGACCTCCATCACTGTGCATTTTCCACTCTTTGGTCGCTGCTAGATGTCTGATGGTCTTGAAGGGTACACCACTAGTGAAGGTCTCCTGGTAAGGAAACAGAATGAGATAGTGGTTTAGCCCAAGACCTCTGAAGTCAAACTTCCTAGTTTCAAATTCTACTCTTACAGGTGCAGAACCCTGGACAAGTTATCTACCCTTTCCGATCTTCAGCTCTCTCATCTATAAAGTGGAGATAATAACTAAGCCACCTGGGATTCTGGTGAGTACCAAATAGAACAGTGCACATAGTCAGCTGGTATATAGCAAGTGCTCAGGAAACGTCAGCCATTGATAATGTGTTATTAATGAATCATTTGTTTTGCCCCAGGTAGTGTAATGTGAAAATGGAAAACATATTTAGGCCATATAATTTGGCATATGGTGGAACCGAAAAACACTGGAAACACTGGAAAGCTGTTGCGTCATTGTCTTGCTGTCTCTTCTCAGGTCTTACTTTTCCCATCTGTAAAATGAAGGCTTGCCAAATGTAAGCCCTTCTGTGACTTACAGTTTATGGCCTCGTTTTCAGTAACCCAGTAAGCCACTGGAAATGCAGTTTGGAGAATTAGGTAGCTATGCTTGCTGCTCAGGGATAAGAGCTTTGTACTCTTCATGGCTTCTCTCTTGAGAAAGCATGGATGGTGGGGGCTAGGGAGGGCTTGTGTTTGAGAGGGAGACATAAGAACATTCAATTCAAGAGCAGACTTTTTGGGACAAAAAAATATGTGTGTGCGTGCATGCATTTAAAATTAGAAGTCCAACAGAGAGATGGGAGATGGAAATGGCTTTATTCTTATGATCAGAAAGTTAAGTGTCACAGAGTTATGACTAATTCACAGGTACTGTAAGCTCCAGAGGTGAGCTTTCAGGAAATGGATGGGCATATGTGCTATTTTTACTGTTTCCTTTCTCCCCTTGCTGGCCAGAACCTCAGATGAGCCTTGCTCATGGGCAAGTGGGGAATTTCCTTGAGGTATTGAATGTGCTGATGTAGCTTAATAGCCTGTTTTCTCCATGAAAAGAGAGATGAAGGAGGCAAGACAAGAGGGTGACCGATATGATGGAAAATGCACTCAGAAAAAAATAATGTTTCGTTGCTAAATCAAGACTCTGAAAGTCTAGGCTCTCACTTGTCATTTAAGTTTTGTTGGGTATCCTTTCTGTCAGGGGATCTGGCATTGTTCATAACAATTAACATAACAAATAACAAAACAACAACAAACATAAATTGTTTCCTTTCTCTGCCATCTGAGGTATCCCAGGTATCTCCACATTACATAAGAGAGCCATCAAATGCCCATCTGGCCAATGAGAAGGGGAGGAGCCCAAGATATTTTGGGGGCCAGTACAGCACCATACACTAGGTTCATTGACTTACATATTTCTTTCATTAATCTTCACAACATCTTATGAGATGGGGATTGTAGTCCCCAGTTTACAGTTAAGGAAACTAAGGTTCAGAGAGATTAAGGAGGTGGCCAAAGTTTAGGCTTCTAAGAAGTGGCAAAACTGGTATTTGGACTGGGAATCATCTGATTCTAGAGTCTTCACTCTTTCTAGAAAACCATTCTTCCAGGTCAGCATTGTATTCTCAGCCAAGAATTGGGAGATAGAGTGAACTGTCTGTCAGTTCCCTAAATGTCTTCATTCATTCCTTGTTTTACAGCTCCATTGTCCCTTTGGTCTATATTGGAGGTAGTTCCAGAAAAGACTATATTCAAGGAAGAATAAATTGAGCATGTACCATGTGACACATTGTATGCCAGGCCCTAACAGGCTAAGTTTAAGTTTCTAAGGTAATTCAAAGGCAAAGGAAGAAAGATGAGTTAGTAAGTATTATATAGAGAATGAAAAAAACATGCCCAAGATGAAGTATTCTATATTACGATGCAAATTCTTAGAGCAGGAATCTATCATCTATCTATCTATCATCTATCTATCTATCTATCTATCTATCTATCTATCTATCTATCTCTCATGTATCTACCTATCATCTATCTAACTATCTATACATCTGTCACTCCATTGATCATTAGAGTTGATTTGACCAATCTGGCTGGCTAGGCGGGTGTCCCTTTTCCTCCCTCACCGCTCCATTCAGGAGAGAGGAGGACCTTCCTTCGGTCAAGAGTATACAAGTAGCTGCGCTCTCCTGCTAGAATCTCCAAACAAACTCTCAGGGCCCAAATCTGCAGTATCTCTGAGATATGATTGTATCTGTACTTTCTTTCATAAGCCACAGGTATCATGTTTCTGGTGTGTTTTAGAATAACACTTCTGGCAGTGGGGGTGTGGAGAAGGAAGTTTTGAAAGGGATGTAGTGACTCCTTTAGACTCGAGAGCCAGGAAAAAGTTACTATGGATGAGATATTTGAGCTGAAATCTGAATGACTTAAAGGAACCAGCCCCACAAAGACCTGAGGGGACAAAGGTTCCAAGATGGGCATAGACTTGCTGTGCTTCTGGAGCAGAAAGAGGCCAGTATGGATGCAGCCTTGCCAGTGAAAGGAAGGAGGTGTAGATAAGGCTGAGAAGTAAGAGGGATCCAATTATTCTAAAGCCACTTAAGAGTTTGAAGCAGGGGGCACCTGGGTGGCTGGGTTGAGCATCTGACTCTTGATTTTGGCTCAGGTCATGATCTCCCGGTTCGTGGGATCGAGCCCTGAATTAGGCTTCATGCTGACAGTGCAGAACTTGCTTGAGATTCTGTCTCCCTCTCTCTCTGATCCTTCCCCACTCATGCTGTGCTCTCTCCTCTCTCTCTCTCTCAAAATAAAAAATAAATAAACTTAAAAAAAAAGAGTTTTAAGCATGGTTATGCCTTTATTGCTTTACCTTTTAAAAAGGTCACATTGGCTGCTACATGCACAATAGTTTGGAAAGCAGTGAGGAGGCTAATAGTCCAGGCTAGAGCTGACTGTGGCTTAATCTAACATGGCTTCCAAGGATTTGACAAGAAGCATACAGGTTCAGGTCAGATGCTGGAAGCAGAAGTTATTGGAATTGCTTCAAGATAAAATATGGGGAGAAGAGAGGATAAAAAGAAGAATCATTTATAAGATTTGGCGTTGAGAAATGGGATGGATGGAGAGAAAGATAAAAAAAGAAAACATGAGAAGGTATAACTACTATCTCATATTTCGCTTTTTCTGGGAGGGGTGTAGCACTTAATATGGTAGGAAAGTACTGTGTAACCATCCCTGCTTTACAGCTGGACTCTATGGTCTATTCAGAGTTCAGTAGGTACTAGGTACTGTATCTAAGGGCACAGGAAATGCTCAGAAAATAAGAATGGCCTTATCCCATTCTCATACAATGCTAGGAGAAGGTACATGGTTTCAGCATTTCTGAAGAGCTATTTGGCAAGCTGTATCAAGAGCCATAAAAATGTTCACACTCCATTGGCTAAGAAATTCTAATTCTAGGAATAGATCCTAAGGCAATGCTCAGAGAAAAACATAACGGTTATGAACATATGTTAACGTCAACATTACTTACAATATGATAACAAATGGAAACATCCTAAATGTCTGATAATAGATGATTGCTTAAAAATATGATACATTCGTGTGATGTTATATTAGACAACCATTACAAAGATAAGATCGTAGTGTAATAATTAATGACCTGAGAAAAATGCAAAAGTGAAGCACAAAACTATAGCACAAGCAGTATATAAACAAGCTTATAGACAGTAATAGGGAGAAAATGTATCATCCAAGCAACTGGCATCAGTATATCTCTGGGTTAATCATTTGCAAACATTTGGAAGTTGTACTTTGATAAATTGTTTGCATGGGTGTGAGACTCGTAAGGGTATAGTCAAGTAATAAAGGATAATCCTTAAACTTTCCTGCTTTCTAAAGAGGGGCATCCTATTGATTGTAGGTATTTTGCTTTGCTGATCAGGAAATAAGCAAGTCCAGGGGTAGAACAGTCTTACTGTGCATAAGCGAGGTAGGGCAGTTGAGGAGTCAGGGTACTGTGTAGGAAAGGAAAGAGAAAGAACAGAGGAGGGATATCCAGAGATGGGGGTGTGGCAGCACAGGAAGAAAGGGGTTCTGGCAGCATGTTTAAGTGGTGTTGTCAGGTGTTTTCTACAAGCTTTTTGTTGTCCATCCTCTCTTCCATGTCCCTTAAGGTATCTTCAGTAAATTAACAATATTTCACTAGAGTGGACATCTGTTGTTTATGTCTACCCAGAATCTCTAGCATCTTCTGAAACAACACTCTCTTTTTCCTCTGGGGAAAAACACCCATCTCTCCCTCCAGTGCACGTAGCTTGGATATTATTGGCCCATTCACCCCAACCCCTCAATCCAGGCTAATGAGAGCATCACACATCCTTCCCTCCCAAGGCACTGGGTTCAGGGATGGACATGTGATATCATGGAATGGAACTGGAGATTTCTCCTTGGGACTGTGGAAAGAATGAAATGCTCTCTCTCTCTCCTGAGGTTTTGAAGGGAAGGTGAGCTCATCAGAGAAAATTGTGAGGGTACCAACCTGAAATTTTGTTGCCTCTCTTGCTACCACGGGGGAAGAGCCAATGTATGGAGGTGACCTGAAGGAAGCCAGAGCTTGACACAGACTCAAACTGGGATGCTGCGTACGAGACACAGAGTTATGACTGGACCTGTTTTGAGGAAGTGCATGTATGTGTGTGTGTGTGTGTGTGTGTGTGTGTGTGTGTGTGTGTGTGGCCGGGTCTTAAAAGTATGTTATGAAATCATTCAGATTTTTTTAAATGTGAAGAATTAGTATAACTAAAACCTGTATACATATCCAACGTCAGAAAAAACCATGACCAAACCATAACCATAACCATGCTAAAGAATTCTTTCTCCTTCCTGATCACAGCCCTGTCCCTGCCTCCTAAACTTGGGGTTTAGTTTTTCCAATATTTCCTTTTCCTTTTTTTTCTTTTTTTAGATACATATGTATTCCTAAGCTGTGTTTGCACGTATCCTTAAGCAATTATACATACACAAATGGTATTATAGTACATGCATTCTTTTGCCACTTGTTTTGTTTCACTCAACATATTTGTGAAATGGTCTATGTTCCAATGTGTAGTTTTAGTACACTCATTTCCTTTACCGTATTTCGCTACAGGGCTACACCTCAGTTTACTTCTCTCTTCTCCTTTAGATGAACATTTATGGGGTTACCCTGAAATTGTCTGCAATCTGATAAATGTGTTTTTCCGCCTAAGCCGGTTTGAACTGAGTTGTCTGTTACTTGAAAGGGTTCTGACAAATACACAAAAAGCTTTTGTGTGAGCTGTTGCGAGCTCAAACAGAGGAAGAGGGAACAGCTGATGTCTGAGTTACAATTATGCATCTTGAAAAAAGAACTGGAATTGAAATACGCTGAAAACCTTCTGGGGACACTGTGGGTAATCCTTTAAAATTTGTTTTGAACTTTTTTTCTGTTTTCCGCAGCAAATATGTATTATTATTATAATCAGGATAAAAAGGCTTAATACACATAAAGATTAGGAGACAGTTGTCGCGAAGTTACTTCTCCAGGGTAAAAATGGCACAAAGTCATTAGGAGAATAGAAGAGGGGATTTATGACATACACTCCCCAGCAAACAACATGAATATTGCACTTGGAATTTCTATTTCTCCAAAGAACTGTTTCCATTGTGCCACTCGACTCCCTGGGCATGAAAGTTCCTATGTATCTGAAGGATCTGGACCTTGGAAATGGGTCTTCTTCAATCAAAGGATTCTTCTTTGTTTTGTCTGGTGGTGTGTTTCATTGGAATCAGTAGAGGAGGCAACCAGTTAGGAGTAGCAACCTGATGTTCCTCATTTTTCCCTTCCTCCTTCAGATTTTCAGAGTTCCCCTCTTAGAAATGGATAGCTTCTGAGCCCCCAGCTGGAACCCGGCCCTGTGAGTCACCCCACTTAATAGCGCTAAAGCAAGGAAAAAATAACAACGAAATACTATCAGTCTTTATATAGGGTGCCTTGGAAGACAGTGCTGGAATGGAAGAGGCAATGAGAAATTGTTCCCCAAATTAGGGCTCACGCAGTTCAGATTTAGAATCTGCTAGCAAGAAGGGACTTTAAAACTGATCTAATCCAACTCCCTCACTTTACAGATTTGAGAAGTGACTCAAAGAGAATCAAGATGATTTGCACAAGGTCATACATCTAATTCATGGTGGGGCTTGGATCTGACTGTACGTGTCTAGATCTTTTTGCTGCATTATCTTAGCTGAAGAACAGCAGTGAAGCTTTTGCTTTTGCTATCAGCTGTGCCAAAATCGTCAGCATTCACATTAAATGATTCCAGTGTGCCTTCCCTTTTTTTGTGGCAGAATAACCTTGTAGGCAGCACACACAAATAAATGTCTCCGCAACAAGAACGACAGGTGCCAACTGGACCTGCAGCGTCATTGGATTGGGAAGAAGGTAGATGGTAAGAACACCAACTGGGATTTTTAGGACAAGAGTGGGTGAGAATCCGTGGATTGATATTTAGTGATTTTTAATATCAAACTCCTTAAAACAAGAATGCAATTATGAATACAAAAATAAAAAGTAGACTCTGGAAATTTCAAGTTGGGGAAGGTTTTGTCTCTCATAGATCACAAAAAAATTAGGAAACATCAGGGAGTTAGGGAGAAACATTGCTAACTGATGACGGAACACTTAAAGGCTAAGTCCTAGGGCCGATCCACATTTAGCTCATCTCCTAAATGGCTGCATCCATGGACAAAGGGCATTGATACTGAAAAGGATAAGTCTGGGTCCTAGAGAATGCTCAATCATCTGGGCTTCTAAGACTCAATTAGGGCAGCTATGTGTTGTTGTTAAGGTAGAAAGCAAAATTCAAGCATTTTTTGTTAAAAGTTTAAACATTTTCTTAAAACAAAAATGTTTTTGGAATTTCCCCTAAGATTACCAGACTATAAAATTAAGTAGATGCCCCATTCCTTTTCCTGATCCTTTTAGGTAATGTGTGTCCTCCTATACACAAAATGGTAAATGTCAAAATCATACAAATAGCTGAAAAGAGGAGCAGTATTAGATGTTATTACAGCTACATTTAGAAAAATGGATCTGTGTAGATAGAAATTATCTAATGAGAAAGTGCACTCACCATCCTACCAGCATTTTCTCAGAAGCATAAATGTTCATTTATCCATTTAGGCCAAATTTTAAACAAGTCACTGAGAACATAAACTAAAGAGAGAGATGGGCTAGGTAAAGCAGAAGCAAGAACTATTTAAAACTATAAAACGGAGCTGGGCTACTTCAGAACTGCATTCAAAAGGAACAGGGGACTCATTCAGCTGGGAGATGGGCCCTGGGGTATCCATGGCCCAGGAGGGGATAAGTCAGTAGTGATGATGTGATTAAGGACACAAACAGGGAAAAGAATGAGTAATTTAGGAAACGTTTGACTCTTAAAAGTGTTTTTTGTAATACCAAAAAGCTAATCTGTACCTTTAAAAACAGATTTTTGTTGATCGTAAATAGCTCTGAACTCAGCATCTGTTCAATGAGCATTTACTGAGCATCTACCAAGTTCTAGGGTTTCAAAGAGACAGCAAATATGTTTTATCTTTAGCGCCAACTCTGAGAGATTCGAAGTGGCTACCTGGGGTATTTGGCTAAAGAGGATTCGAACGCTGGGTACGGGCTCCGCTGGAAAGAGTGTCTTGATCACTTAGCGATGCTGCCACAGGTACAGAAGTAGGGAGTGGCAGCATGAGAGCAGGAATTGTGGTATTGCTATACTAATCACCACTCAATAATCAAGGATGTGAGAGATCATCCGGCCAAGAAACCCTTCTGATCTGTCTGTCCCCAGTGATAAAAAATGATTTGAATATAATCCCTGCATTTAGGGAGCTTGTAGTTTAGTGAGGAAGACAAGACACGTATATAAATAATTCTAATAGAATGTGTTTTATGCTCTGGTAGACTGTGTTCAAAATGTCAGGCAAAATGTGAGCTGGAAGCAATTCATTTGTCTGAGAGAACTGAGGAGGATACATAAATTAATAGAACATTACAGAGTTGGGGATATTTGATCTGTATCTTAAAGGATAAGCAGGATTTCACCATATAGAAAATAAGGAGGGCATTCTTAGTCCTGGCAATAGCATCTATAGGGCACAGATGCATGGAAAATCCTGGCATGCTTGGAAGTTAATGAGTAGATTAGTGGGCTAGTGTATATCACAAATGGGGAGAAGTAGCAGGAAAGGAAAGTACAGAGGAAATTTGAGCCCAGATTATGAAGGACCCCATTACGTTTTATAAAGTTTGTTTATTTATTTTGAGAGGGAGAGTGTGAGGAAGGATCAGAGAGAAAGAGAGAGAGAGAAACACTTACTAACAGTGTGGAGCCTGATGCAGTGCTCGAACTCACAAACTGTAAGATCATGACCTGAGCCGAAATCAGGAGTTGGACGCTTAACCAACAGAACCACCCCGGCACCCCACGAAGGACCTCATTATTAACTTAGACTTTTTCTCATAAGTAATGGGGATCCTTTGAAAGTATTTAACCAATTCTGCTTTTGAAAGTTTGTCTCTGTAGCAATATGGAGGGTAAGCTGAAGCTAGAAGAGAAACCCTATAAGACAAGAAAAGGAAGTCACATAAAATAATACATACTTCATACAAAACATAAAATGATGTTAAAAAAGCATCTGTTTTGGCCAGATAAATATCAACAGATTAGGTTTAAGAATAATAAAAAAAAACATTAATAGTAAGTACTTTACTATATGTTAGCAATTGCTCAAAATACCTTTCATGTATGAATTCATTCAGAAAACATTTAGTGAGTAGCTGTTGTGTGCCTGGCCTCATTCTAGGCACTAAATAAAGTGGAGTAAATCTCAGCTTTCATGAAACATACATTTGGGAGAAAAGAGATGGAAAAAAAAAAGTCGATGCATGATTTGTCAAGAAATGACTTGTGTTTGAAGAAATATGAAGGATAAGGAAGTTATAGCGGGAGTGCTCTTTTAAAGGGCAGTAGGGAAGATAAATCTCTCTGATAAAGTGGACCTTAAGAAAGCCATGCAGATATTCAAGAGAAAGTTACTCAAGGCAGAAGGAATGGTAAATGGAAAACTTTGAAGTGGAAGTATGCTTAGTGTCCTGGAGAATTAGGAGAAGACCAGTAAGGCAGGATCAGGAAAAAGAAGAAGATGGATTTGAGATCTGACAGGTGGCAGGGGCCAGATCTTATGGGGCTTCGTAGAACATGACAAGGACGTGCATTATGTCATTTACTTCTCAAAACTACCCTAGGAATAGTCCTGTTATTATTCCCATTTTATAGAAGAGAAACAGAGAAGTCCTCATCCTGGCCATTTGTAGACATATCTTTAGCATCTCTACCCAAATCATCAGTGATTATAACTTCCTGGAAGACAGACATTTTTTTCAGGATATGTGGCATAGGGAAAGAACTTTGAGATTTGTAATCAGGAGACCTAAACTTCCCATCTGATCTGTATTGTTCTTTTTTTAAAAAAAATATTTTTTATATTATATTATTTTGAGAGAGAGTGTGCATGTGCCACACTGTCAGTCCAGGGCTCGATCCCAGGAACTGTGAGACCATAGCCTGAGCTGAAATCAAGATTTGGATGCTTAACCTACGGAGCCATCTGGGCACCCCTAATCTGTATTATTATTATTATTATTATTATTATTATTTTTAAATGTTTTATTTTTATTTTTGAGGGAGAGAGAGAGAGAGTATGAGTGGAGTGCAGACAGAGAGAGAGGGAGACATAGAATCCGAAACAGGCTCCAGTCTCTGAGCTGTCATCACAGAGCCCGATGTGGGGCTCGAACTCAGGAATGGCAAGATCATGACCTGAGCTGAAGTTGGACGCCTAACCGACTGAGTCACCCAGGCGCCCCTAATCTGTATTATTTTTAACCATGATTCTATATAAGTCACTTAATTTCTCAGAGCTGCCTTTTTCTTATCTGAAGTGCTGCTGTGAGGGTAGAAGTGGTCACTGATGCAACTCATCAGTCCTCTCTGACAGACCAGCTTGTCTCATAGTATTGTCTCTCTCATTGATCAGTACCCCATTCCATTGCTCATGACCAAACTCAGGAAACCTTGACAACTACCTCTCTCCCATTTCCACATCTGATCAGTCTCAAAGTTCCTTTGATTCTACCTCTTATTTTTCAAATCCAGCTGTTTCTTTCCATCACACTCTAGTACTATTTTCTAGACACTGTCATCTCTCATATGGAATAGTCTATTAACTGGTCATTCTCTTTTGCCCACCTCTGATCCATCCTGCATGCAACAGTCAGAATGATCTTTCTGAAATGTGAAATTGAGCAGGTCATTGATTTTCTAAAACTTCCAGTGATTTGGGGTTGCTCCAATTTTTAAAATACATTCAAAGCCTCTCTTCTTTAACCTAATACATGTTCTTTCATCTCATGCCACTCTTTCTCTCATTGTTATGGACCATTTGTGTCTCTCCCCTCCAAATTCATACGTTGAAACCTAATCTCCAACGTGATGGTATTTGGGATCGAGCTTTTGGGAGGTGGTAGGTCATGAAGGCAGAGCCCTGATAAATAGGATTAGTGTCCTTATAAAAGAGATCCCAGAGAGATTTCTTTATCTCACCTCCATGGGAGGACACTGAGAAGACAGTCATCTATGAATCAGGCATCAGGACTCACCAGACTCTGTATTTGCTGCCATCTTGATCTTGGACTTCCCAGCCTGCAGAAATGTAAAAAATAAATTTCTGTTGTTCCTAAGTCACCCAGTCTATGGTACTTTTTTCTAACAACCTGAACTGACTAAGACAAGGATTAAATAACTCTTTATGCTCCAGTCACACCAGCTTTCTCCTGCTTCTTGAAGGTCTTGGGGCTTTCATATACACTTTTCTATCAGTCTGGAAAGCTCCACCTCAAATATATTCTTCTGGGTATCTCTTACTTATCCTTTAGAACTCAACCATTACTTTCTCAGAGGAATTTCTGCCAGTACAAATCAGACTCCTTTATAATTTGCACCTACAGTTTCCATCCTGACACATACGGTATATGGAACCAAATAGTCACTGGACCAATTATATGCTGAGGTCTAGCTTCCCCAGTAGACTGTAAATTCAATGGAGTCAGACCTCTGTTTGACTGGTTTATCTCTGTATCTCTGAGTATTAGCACAGGGTGTGACTTATATCAGAAGCTCCTATAAGGTGACTATTCTCAAGCAATGAAACTCAATGCACACTTCTTATAATAAACGTTTTGTTACATCCCCATTCTTACCATGAAATGGAATTCATGGACAACACACTTTGTCCGTACTCTCACAGTTAACAAAAAATTCAGCTGTAATGTTGTAAGTGTGAAGTAAAGGAGTAAAAGGAATGTAAATAATATGTATTTCGGTCTGTACTTGCTTGAGCACAAGCACACTAGTAGACATTATGCATGGTCAGATATTTGCATCTATACGTGGAATTTCTACGAATGTGGCATATGCAGGCTGATACAGGTATTGGTCTTAAATGCCATGGGTGATGTTGTTTTCCATGGAATATTTTTTTTTAAATGGCAAACAATTCTTAGTAGAAATATTATTTAAAGTTATAATCTACCCTTGATTTACATGGAAATTACATTCCTAGAAAATTGTTCCTTGCAAAAAAAAAAGTGTAAATGCCTCAAAGGTCAGATTTTCGGCTTACATAAGCTCACACACACATGCACAAATTTCTTTCTCACCTATATGAATAATAAGTGAGACGTTAGAAAGTCACATGGGGCATGAACTGTGTTTCATCAATCAGGACTGTCCTGCACATTTCAGGGGATCCCTAACTTTTGTCTAATAGTTTATTTTATTTTTTAAGTTTATTTATTTTGAGAGAGACAGAGACAGCATGAGTAGGGGAGGGGCAGACAGAAGAGGAGAGAGTGAGAATCCCAAGCAGGCTCCTTGCAGTCAGCGCAGATCCTGACTCAGCTTTAACTCACGAAACTGTGAGATCACGACCTGAGCCGAAACCAAGAATCAGAGGCTTAACGGACTGAGCTACCCAGGCCCTCCCTGACTTTTGTCTAATAAACACCAGTATCATTCTCTCAACTCATTGCAACAACTAAAAATGTCCCCATAATTTCCTAAAACAGTACCTAAAAATATCTCTATTCAGAATTATTGATATAAAGCACGATATCTGTATTATGTAAATTTCTTTTTTGCACAAAGTAGGAAATTTAAACAACCTTGTGAATAAACGAGATACGAAAAGGGAAAACTTTGACGAGGCAGCTGATTTCTGCGTTGCTGGCACAACAAATAGACTTCTTGGCTAAGTCTGATTTGCTGGATGAGGTTGGTCAGCTGTCATCTTTTGCTGGGTATAACATAGGTAGAGATGTTTATTTTCTCTATTTGCAAACACGAATTAAACATTCCCTGGATGCCAGGACTACAGTAAGGCTGCATGATCCAGGGAGAAATGTAACATATTCCCCATAAGGCAGTTACCCTAGGAAGGGACAAAGTATTGAAAAAGAAATGGAATGTATTCAGCAGTCTGGCAGTTAGCAGAGCTCATAAAAAATGACTTTCCTTTAAAAACTGTTTTATAGTGTTGTGCTTTTATTAAAAATCTTAGTTTTTCTCCTGAGAGAATCATTCTGCTGGAGTAACAAGCAGAAACAAAGCAGAGTGGGTGATATCCAAGAAAATGACTTTGGAGCCATAATGTACATATCCTACACAATAAACACTGTCACTTCATGTAAACTGGCGAGAGCAGGGTAAGAAACTTGCTATTATGGAAATTGCTCTAACACTTCTCAGTTCTACAGATGTAGTCTCAAAAAAAAAAAAAATCACAACCGTATCAAAATGGAAACAGATTGCTAGATTCAGCAGGAAGGTTGACAGGCAGTGAATATTTCTGTTGAAAAAACATTCCCACCAAATTCTTGTCACCTCTGGGTTTGATATTGTCTCCCCACTTTGGGGTATGCTGCTAAGGGATAGGGTGACTGAGCAACAGTGTGGCTCTGTTACAGCAGCCAGTGCAAATCTAACCGCTTATGTCAAGAACTATCATTTACACATTCACTGCCACAAAAGAGCTACCATTTACCGTGAGCCACCATGGCAACATTAGCTATGACCCAGGCACTGTGTAGGTGCCAGATTATAACAGTAAACAGGTATGTGAAGTTCTTCACACAGGCAGTTCAATGACACAAAATAAGTACAAATAGGTCAATATCTATGCCATATCTGTAGTGATCGGTACAAAGAAAAGAATAAAGCAAAGTAACGTACGGTGGGTGACTGCAGGTGGGGATGAGGAGTTTTCTGTCTGGGGTAATCAGAAAAGGTTTCTGCTGAATTGTAGGAATCATTTCCATCTGAGATCATGACTTAGGAACTGAGATCTGAATGATGACAACAGCATTCACTTAACCAAGTGTCCTCATCTCAAAGTGTCTGGACCCTGAGAGGTGGATCTTTTAATTTTGGGTCCCTTGATTCCTGATAGAATTGGAAAGTATGCAGGGGATACCTGTTTCTTCCTTAACTCAATAGATGCTTCCTAGACTCCTGAGAGAAAGCATAGTGTAGTGCCAAAGACTTAGAACTGGAAAGTTGGAAGCCTAGGTTCTAGTTGGATGTCCATTGACAATGGGTTGAGTGATCTTAAGCAAGTCCTCCTTCCTCCTGGCTGTGTTCACCTGTAGAATGAAGACAGGCTGTAAACTCCTGCAAGGGAAGGCAGAGTGTCTGAATGGCTCAGTGCTCCCAGCATTCAGGGTCTAGCAATGGTGAGTACACTGAAAGCTAATATTATTGTGTTGATTATCAGCTGCTAGGTAAGATTCCTTCCCATCCTAATAATGTTGTACTTTAGCTCAATCATTTTATAACAACAACAGACCAAAAATCCATTTCTGATTTTGCTACAACTGGCCCTACCACACAGAGGCAAGTTCTTTCCCCTTTCTGGGGCTCATTTCTCCTTATCCAGAAAGTGAAGAAGTTTATCTCAGCAATTCATCCTGGCTTTAGAATTATGGATTTTTAATTAAATTTTACAAATAAAATTGTATTTCAAATACACTAGGGGGACCCCGTGGTGAATTTTAAAATAATCATGTAGTGGAATTCTTTCCCAAAGCACAATGTATCATTTTTTGATACTAGTCTTCCAGGGTTGGGTCTTATTACATGAGAATGGGACTTTTTTTTTTTTTTTAGCAGAACTAAAATAGTTTTTAAAACTATTTAAACCCACCATTGCTTGATTCCACTGAGGTGTTGGGGTCATTTCTGGGCTCTAGCATAATACCCTAGGCTGTTAGGGAGAAGTATGAGGACAGGAACTTGACACTCTCCTGGAAGCTACTTCTGCTTTGAGAATGAGCATTTTCTTTCTCCTTCCTCCCTCCTTCCCTCCCTCCCTCCCTTCCTTCTTTCCTTCCCTCCTTCCTCCCTCCCTTCCTTCCTTCCTTCCTCCCTTCCTTCCTTCCTTCCTTCCTTCCTTCCTTCCTTCCTTCCTTCCTTCCTTCCTTCCTCCCCTCCTTCCTTCCTTCCTTCTTTCTTGTTGGGAATCTTGGCAACATTACCAATAAATAATTTCCATGGGGAGGAAGATCCAGAAAGTATACCCTTCCTCAGGAATGGAATTGGAGGCAGGGAAGAGTGATTAAAAAAAAAATATTTCTTAAAATAAAGGAAAGAAGGAAAGTAAAGTAAATGAAATAGCAGGAACAAAGAAGAAGTGAATATTTATTAAGTGTATACAATGTGCCAAGCATAAGTCTGTGAAGCAGGTGCTACTATTATATCCATTTCATGAAAGAGGAAACTATGGCACATCAGTTTAAAATGCATGGAAATGGACCACCTGACATAGACTTGGAGAAGAGTGAACAAGAACAAAATGGGTCGGTTGGAAAGGGCCCAAACTGGAAGTCAGGAGACCTGAGTTGAAGTTCTAGCTTTTTTACTGACACGTGTATCAAATGGAGAGATAACAATGTGAAGATTAAAGCAAGAATATGAGGCACCAGAATTGAGGAAGAGTTAGTTGTGTTCCGTGACCCCAAGTAACCCTTTGCCTGTTTTTTGTCCTTCTCTGCCACACCACTGTTTCTCCCCATGCTGTACCCTAAACCTTCTCCAATTGAGAAACATAGAATCACAAGAAGGCCTCCATTCATTTCTTTAAGTCAAAGGTCTCACAATGGTGTCCCACAGATTGGATCTGTCCAATAGATATGTTTTGACTGGCCAATATAGTTTTTATTTAGAAAGTTTGAATTACCTGCGAGCGCCTAATATTGAGGGGTATCACACAAAATTAGGACTTTTCATGAAAGATCAGAACATTTGGCCACCCTGGGCCTTCTCCTACCCACCAATCATTTGTTGGAGCTTGACTGAGTATGAGGTGATCTCTAATCAACCAGTCTCCATTACTCCCCACTGTATTACCCTTGTTGGCATTTAAGCTCTGACCATTGCAAACATTTGAATTTGTAATCCTCTGCTTTAAGCTAACGTTGTCCCTTTTCTTGGGCTTCCTTGAAAATGCAAATACACGAGAGGGAAACCTCATAAATAAAAAGTTGACAGGGTGGATTCTTTTCCAGGAGAAGTCAAAGATAGCAGTTCTGCTCCAGGAATAGTATGGGAGGTCTAAAATTAGATGGATTGGGGAGGGAAAGCATAGAGCTGGCATATAGTAGGCACTCAGAAAAGTTTTGTTGAATAAATGAAAGCACAGTGGGGGTGGGTATTGGATGGGTCTGAAGTCAAGCTTTTGCTACTGGGTTACATAGGTTCTAGCCATCATCAAGACATACTCTTTAAGCATCAGGACACACTCAACTGAAGAGACCCAGCATGGTGTATCCCGGGCCTTTATCCTTTCTGGGGAATATATTTCCTGACCTAAAAACTGAGGACAAACCCAGCCAAAGATTAATTTGTTACTTGAATTCAAATTAGGTTAAAATATTATTAGTTCTATTATACACCAGGGAGTTTGTTAGGTTTTCAAGGAATAGGATAAATCAGAAATATTTCTTGTCGTCAAGAAACTAAGTCTTCTAGGAAATTCAGAAAAGAAATCAGCAAGTACAGTCTGGAATAGAGGCTATGATAAGAGATACTAGGTTGTGTTATAGGAGCACCTGGGAAGATAGCCTATTGTGTCTCCATTAGCTTATATGCTACCTTCATGAAAATTAGAAAATGGATCTTGTCTTCTGAGTACATGAAGCCCAGCTTAGGGCACAAAGCTTGTTAAGTACAGTTTGGTCCAGGGGCACCTCAATGACTTGGTCAGTTAAGTGTCCAACTTCAGCTCAGGTCATGATCTCACAGTTTGTGAGTTCGAGCCCCCCGTTGGGCTCTGCACTGACAGCTCAGAGCTTGCAGCCTGCTTCAGATTCTGTTTCTCTTTCTCTCTCTGCCCCTCCACCACTCACACTCTGTCTCTGTCCCTCAAAACAATGAATAAACATTAAAAATTAAAAATAAAGTACAGTTTGGTCTGAAAATCAGATGTCATGACCTGGCACCTTTGGCTGCAAATGAAGTGATGCTATTTGGCAAGTGGTTGTATCAATTCGGTTGTATTCTGCTGCAATTAATAGAAAAACCAATTAATTGTGGCTTAACCCATAGGAAATTTACTGCTTACCTAACGAAAGTCTGGAAGTTGGTGGATCCAAGGTTGATGCCACAGTTCCTGGGTCTATGGGTCTGTGGGTCTATGTCTCAGCCATTTTATATGTCTCTCCATGGTCACAAAGAGGATTGTTGCAGATACAGATATCCTCACGCAATCATTTTCAAAGTCAGGATATGGGGCAGCCAGAGTGGCAAAAAACAATCCTTCTGGCATGTCATCTGCATTGATCAGAGAGGACAAAAAAATCTTACCATAGAGCATCCCCAGCAGGTATTCCTGTACATTTCATAAGGCAAAGTTAGGTCACATGGCCACTATAGCTGACAGAGGAGCCAGGAAAGCAAGCATCTGGCTTTTTCAGTCTTTAGAGTGGAAGGTGCTTTGGAAAGAAGGTAGGTTAAAAATGTTGGGTGGGCAACTTATAGGGTCAACCACATTAACTTAGATTTGGAGGGTGGGAGAAGACTTACTACAAGAAGGACTGCTTGAGCTGAGTCCTGAAGGATGAGTTAACTGCAGGGAAGTGATGAGGGAGGGGCCGGAAGGAAGACACTGAGTGTGGGAGCCAATGGAAGAGCAGTGTGCAAGAACATGGCAGCCAATTCTTCAGGGTCTTAGGGAAATAGAAAAGGTAGAATGAAAGGAGAGACAAAAGTAGTAAGGCTCAACAGTGAAAGGACTTATAATCTGGCAAGAAGAGGCAGTTTGTAAATTATATAAGTCAGAAATAAAATTCCAGTAAGATACGTAAAATGTTTAAATGAGCATAACCCTATTTCATTCCAATGTCTGGGCATTCAATATATGATGTCTCAATTGTGAGCTCATAGTTAATGGAGAATGAGCACCCACAAGGAAAACTCTTTGAAGAATAAGCAGACTGGATGATGATGATGATGATGAAGGTCATGACATTGGCAGCTAATATTTATTAGGCAATTATTATATGGCAGACAGTTTTAAGTGGTTTACATATATTAACTCATTAAATCTTCTCAACAACTCTATAATGCACATGCTATTAATTTCCCATTCTGCAGATGAAACAAACTGAGTCACTGATGGATTAAGTAGCTTAGCCAAGATCAATGCAGAATGGCTCAGCCAGGAGACAACAAGGCATATATATAGATGTTTAAAATGGGGGCGCCCGGGTGGCTCAGTCAGTTGAGTGTCCGACTTCGGCTCAGGTCATGATCTCACTGTTCCCAAGTTTGAGCCCCGCGTTGGGCTCTGTGCTGACAACTCAGAGCCTGGAGCCTGTTTCGGATTCTGTGTCTCACTCTCTGTCTGTGCCCCTTCCCCAGAGCTCATGCTCTGTCTGTCTGTCTGTCTGTCTCTCTCAAAATAAATAAGCATTAAAAAAATTTTAAATGTTTCTTTGCCTCCCTGTCAACAGGCCATACTGTCTGTACTTAATTATGTTGGGCCCAGCAGAGATTAACCCTAACATTCCTGAACTCTAAAACTAACATGTCAACTAGTCACCAGGGGACAAAAGTGAGAGATGGTTGGTTCTCTCTATGGATTGCCTTGCCTGAGAAAATAGCCTGAAAGCAAGGGGCCTGGTCAAGAGAAATCAATAGGTCACTGTGGATGTTTTATTAAAACTCAACCTTGGTCTCTTATCCAGTAAAGTGTATTGCTTAGAACCTCATCAGAGCTATTGCTGCCACCCATATGACATGCCATAGATTCAGGTCAGTTTGGGTCATTGATTTCAGCTTTTTAACCCTTCATTTTTTCCCTCCGAAGAATATTATATTAAATGTGTGGTGTATGCCATGTCTTATGTGAGTCCTTGGGGAATAAAATGCCAGACGAATAAAAGGGAATCCTTGTTCTTGAAACATCAGATGTTTGTCTTCCTGCTTTCTTTCCAACTTTTGGTTATCTCTTTGTGTTCTTCTTAGAGAAGATAGAAGAGGATCCTACATTTTCAGATTTGACTCTGATGGCATTGAAGTGCCTGGTGTGATTACCACCATTATGGGATTAGAAATCAGAAAATCAAGCCTCCCATTGGGTTCTGTCACTTATTCATAAGTCTTTTGGACCAATGACTTCACATTAGGTTGGAAATATGGGAAGAACACTGGATTTGGTCATGCGGATTGTGTTATACTATTGATTGTTGGGTTGTTTGCCTCTGGCTCTAGCCAGATAAGCAAGGGCCTAGGATGGCTTAATCTCATAGAAGGCTATGTTCCCATTGCCCAATCTAGCTGTATTTACAACTATTAATAACAAACATCTAGAGTTACCTGGAGGTAGTAGAACAGACTAGAGAAATCAGGAAGTCTACAAACAAGCTGTGCTGGTCTATGTGCTCTATGACATTGTAGGTATGGGATCTCAGGCTTGTGATTTAGAGGAAAAATCCAAATGACCACGGCCTAAATAAATTAAAATTTATTTCTCTTTCGTGTAAAGGTAGACCACCTAGAACTGTTAGAGTAGCTCCATACTCATCAAGGACACTGATTCTATCCTGTTGCTCTACCATCTTCAACGTGTAACTTCCATCTTAGGGTTCAAATGAATTGCTCTAACTCCATCCTTCACCACTAACACTCCAGTCAACAGAATGGAGAAACACTTGCCTCTCTTCATTTAAGAACATTTTCCAGAATTTGAACACACTAATTTTGTTTATAATCCATTGGCCAGGATTTGCTCATGTGCATACATACCTCCAAGGGAGGTTGGGAAAAGTAGTCTGTATTCTGGACAGCCATTTCCCAGTTCAAATGTGGGGGTTCTTCAACTGAGAGAGAAGAAGAGAACAGATAGTGATCCACAAAGAGCAATCTTAGCCATAATAAGTAATTCACCTCTTTGACCCTACATTTTTTTAATGAGTAAATGATGCTAATATTATCTGCTTCATTAAGATTTGTAAGGGTTAAATGACCTACATTTGTGGGGCACCTGGGTGACTCAGTCGGTTGAGTGTCCAACTTTGGCTCAGGTCACGATCTCACAGTTTGTAGGATTGAGCCTTGCATCAGGCTCTGTGCTGACAGTGTGGAGCCTGCTTGAGATTCTCTCTCTCTCTCTCTCTCTCTTTCTCTCTCTTTCTCTTTCTCTCTTTCTCTCTCTCTGCCCCTTCCCCACTTGCATTCTCTTTCTCTCTCTCAAAATTAATAAATAAACTTAAAAAAAAAAAGGATATAGTTTTGTGAAAGTACCTAGCACATAATAGGTAGGAATAAGCATAATGATTCCCAGTCAGTGGGAATACACATAATCATGTATGTAAAATGCCTGGCACGTGGTAGGTCCCAGCTTTGCCTCTTGCTTCACTCCTCTGGGTTTCATACATGCTCAATGATATGCCTGAAAAAAAGAAGCCAAGGCATAGGCCACTGACGACCTGACACATGTAACTGTTACTGCTTATACATCTTTCTCCTTGCCTGTTCCATCTGAGATAGGTCTGATGCTAAACATAGTTGGGACATGAAAATAGAAGGTGACCCCTTGGCAAACTGTCTCTCCATGAAGTCCATCTTATAGCAATTTTCAGATTAATTGCTATCAAGGATCTATTTGGGGGCAGGTGAAGGTCAATGAGGGCTCTTTCAATGATCAGAAAGACTTCATTCTAGGCATGAGGTTGTGTAGTAAAGCTAAGCTCTTTAAATAATCAGGATGAGCTCATCATTTCAGAGAGCCAGAGCTGGGAGCCACGCTCATGCTGGGGCTCCTCCCATGGGCCCCAGGGAATGGTTCTCATTGCTAACATCAGGCCAGGCCCTCCTGGGCTCCTCAGAGAAGAGAAGAAAGCTAATAGGAAAGGTGTATCCCATTCAGTAGAGTCTCATTCCAGAGACACCAATGCCTCTTCCACAGAAGATAGGTGAGTGCTATGACCTAGGAAGACTCTAGAAAGCAACTAGTGGAGATCATTTAAGTTAAACCACATTTAGACCTCAGAAAGCCAGATTTTGCACAAAATCTTTCCTCCATGCTACTATGTATAGAGTCAGTAATGGGAGGGTACAGAGTACCGGATCTCAGGGCTACAGTTGAGCCCATTTCAAGGAGAATTCTCAGTCATTCACTGAGTAGAATGGGTAGAAACCCATTTCATTTATTAATTAATCAACATATTCATTATTTAAATAGTGATTTATTAAATGTGTACTGTGTGTTAGATACTGGAAATATTAAAGTCAGCCTTAAAAAGAAAAAACTTGAAAGCAACAAAAACAACAACAAAAACAATAGGCATTATGAGAGAGGTCAAGAGGGAAGAGGTGTGAGGTAAAAATGGGGAAAAGAATACTGTTCCACTGCATGTGCTACCTATTATAGCTATGGCCACTGTTTTTCTTTTCCCAAATAACATTTTTTTTTCTATTTCAAAACTAATACACATTTATCGCAGAAAATTTGGAAGCTGCAGAAAGGCAGAGGGGGGAGAATAAGAATCCCATAAAACCTCACAGAAGAGATAAGCGCTTCTGAGTTTTTAGCTTAAGACCATCTTCCCCCACCCTAGTTCCATCTTTCCCAGACTCCTTTGCAGCAAAATGAGGTGAGGTGCTCCTCCCCTAATCACTTCCAGTAAATTAGGGGCAGGTGGGATGTTCTTTTAGGGAATAGCTCTGCTCTAGATTTTGCAACAGTACATACAGTCTTTCCTCCCTACTCACTTCTCACCCCCAAATTTTAAAAGTCTTGAAAGCTAATTAAAAGAACATGAACTTTGGATCAGAGAAAGTAACAGGTTGTTGTAAAGACTTTGGACTTTACCTTAAGTGAGATGAGGAGCTGTTGTAGCGTTTTGAGCAGAGGAGTGACACGCTCTGACTTATGACTAAGACTAATTGTTTGACCTGAATGTAGCAGTATGAACAATAGCCCTCCAAAGATATCAGGTCCCAATCAGACATACTGGAATCCGTAAATGTTGCTTTATGAAGATAAAGAGTCTTTGCAAGTGTGATTAAGTTAATGATCTTAAATAGGAAGAGGGTTTTGAATTACGTAGATGGGCCCTAAATGTATTTGCAAATGTCCCCATAAAAGAGAACTGAGAGGAGAAACACACGTATGGAGGAGAAGGCAATGCAAAGATGCAGAAAGATTGGAATTTAGAGGCCACAAGCCAAGAAGTGCTGGCAGCCATCCATAGTGGAAGAAGCAAGGAATACATTCTTTTTTTTTTAATGTTTATTTATTTATTTTGACAAGGAGAGAGAGAGAGAGAGACAGAGAGAGAGAGAGAATCAGCAGGAGAGAGGCAGAGAGAGAGGGAGAGAGAGAATCCCAAGCAGACTCTGTGCCATCAGCATTGAGTCTATGTGGGGCTCGAACTCACGAACCGTGAGATCAGGACCTGAGCCAAATCGAGAATTGGATGCTTAACTGAGTGAGCCACTCAGGTGCCCCGGGAACACATTCTTGCTTAGAGCCTCTAAAGAGGAAGCGATCCCACCAATATTGATGTCAGCCCCATGACATTAAGTTTTGACTTGTGGCTTCAACAAATTTCTGTTGTTTTTAGTCATCTAGTTTGTGGTAATGTGTTACAACCGCCAGGGGAAACTGAACTAGATTACAATACTGGGAAGTATGTTGCTGTTGTAACAAGTACGTGAAAATGTTTGGAAGTGACTTTGAAATTGGAAACTGGGTAGAGGCTGGAAGAATTTTGAGGTGCATGATAGAAAAAGCCTAGGTTTCTTTAAACAGACAATGGGTAGAAATATAGATATTAATGACACTGGGTGAGGGCTTAGAAGGAAGTGGGAACACAGCAGAGAAAAGATATCATCTTAGAGAATATATATCATCAAAAAATTGTTTGTAGAAATATGAACATTCAAGAAGCTTATGGTGTGGGCTCAGAAGAAAATGAGGAAGACATTATTGGAAATTGGTGGAAAAGTTATCCTTTTATATAGTGGAGAAAACTTCATTGGATTGTGTCCTATAGTTGTGCAAAAAGCAGAAGTTGTAAGCAGTTATCTTGGATATTTACCTAAGGAGATTTCCATGCAAAGTGTTGAGTGTGTGGCCTGATTTTTCCTTAGTGCTTTTAATAAAGTGTGAGAAGAAAGAGGTAACTTGAGGGAAGAACTACAAAGCAAAAATGAACTGGAACTTGATGCTTTGGAATATTCTCGGCTTATCCAGATCACAAAAGATCCTAAAATCAGCCTTACTGTTAGGAACGTGTGCTCTGGATAGAAGCCCAAAGGTGTGGCCACACAATTTCGCTAGAACTACAGACACCAGAGATGGAGTATTCAGGAAATATCTGAGGAGGACCCCTTAGTCTAATAGCATGAGTTCTGATGACATACAATGGAGACACATAAGACACATTTTTTGAGAATGTCATATCAACAGAAAGACTGCCAGTTTGGACTGACAGGGACGGAGACAGGATGGAATGAAAAGATGATGGGCTCCCCAAATTCTACGGGCAGGAAAAAGGTTCACAAAACTACTCAGTTGCAAACATGTGCTCCCCTTGTGGACTCTGACAAGCATTTCTCATGAAAGGGTCACTCTGAGAAAATGTGATGATGTGTGGGTGGTAGGATATTCTAACTGGCTCAGGTGACAGCATCCTTCTTTAGGTATGGCTGCAAAAAAGTAAATGAAGTTCTGGATTCGGTGCTACCACATAGGTATTAAGGTGCCAGGTTCACCAAATTTTACATCACATTTATGCACAGAGGAGCCTGTACAATACTTCCAGCTAAACACAAATTTTAAACACTCATTTAACCAACGCCAAATCATTTTGAATATTCCTTAGGCTAAATGATAAATCTTGTAGTATGAACTATTGATTTGTTTCCTTCAAATGTTAACTGACCAATTCTAGAATATGGATTATCTTTAGGGCACTTTATCTGTTTTATTGACCACTACTAACTAGCTAACTCTCTATGTATCTGTCACTACTTCTATGCTGATGTATTTTAAAGTACACTACACATAATATAACAATTTCGAAACTTTGTTCCACTCTGGTATCTTAGTCTCATGGCCTATGAATGAATGGTCAATGAAGGACCTGTGTCATAGGATCATTGTGCAACAGTTCAGTGCCTGTCATAAGTCTGGTAGACCCTGAGATGAGAATGTATATGTGAGTGATTTATTAATGAGGTGCTTCCAGGAGAGGCAATAAAGGAAGGGGAGAAACTGGAAAGGGAAGAGGAAGAAGTTGAGCAAGGGAATGATTTCAGGTGATGTTCCAAAGAAGGTAGCTTTGGTCTAATCCCATGGGAAAATTCTGGGTTATGTCTCACTCCAAAATTCTGGGTTATGCAGGGGACCTGGCCTCCAGTTGTCTGAGGGGAGCCCACCTCAGAAGAGTTACTGGTGCGGGCTATTGGAGGGTGAGCAACCAAAATTAGGAGGGAGAACACACCGAAATGGCAAAAAAATATTTGAGGAAATCTGAGCAAAGCACTGACTATTGCTCAGTAGTGACACTCAGCATGTGTTCCCTGGACTGCTGTCTGTTCAAGGACTGTCATAGTTTTGTAATGAGAAAAGTACAGAAATTGAAAGTAAGCACTTAGAAATTTTTATAGCAATTTGACAGAGTAATTTTAAGTCTTTTGAATCTAATAATAACTTTTTATTCATTTCTTTGAGAGAGAGAGCACAACTGGGGGAGGGGGAGAGAGAGAGAGAGAGAGAGAGAGAGAGAATCCTAAGCAGGCTCCACGCTATCAGCATGGGGCTCCATCTCACGAGCTATGAGATCATGACCTGACTCAATATCAAGAGTCAGATACTCGAGAGATAGGCAACATGGCGGAGGAGTAGGGGGCTCCAGTATTTCGCTTGCCCTTTAAAGGGGGACGACTGAAACCATTGTCTCTCTCTCAACTCCAAAAATCGGGGGGAAAAGGTGCTAGAGCTGACAAGAAACTAAGGCGAAAACAGACACGGCCCAACTGAACTGTGAGTTTAATCTGGGTGGGATAAAACGAACTCGAACTCAGGAAGTTGAGCTGAGGGGAGGGTGAGCGTCTTCGGATATAGCTGGGAAAGTGCCAATCGAACAACATCTGAACGAGAGGGCCCACCGGGTGAGACCGCTACCATCCAGGCCCTAAATGCAGGGCTTTTGAAGAGAAGTTCAGTGGCAAGAAGCAGCACTACCAGCGCTGCTGGGACCGCACCAAACCCGTCCTGAGCCACTAGGACGCGCGCGGGAGGGACTGGCAGCGGGGACGCAGGCGGCGCCGCCTGCGGAGCACCTCTAACCCCGGCACAATTATAACGAAATCGGGGGTGGCAGACGGCCGCACCACCGCGCCACCCTCGCCCAGCGCTTCCGGGGCTCGCGCGCTGCCGGGACAGGCAGGGGGGACCCAGGCGGCGGCTCCTGCGGAGCACCTCTAACCCCCGCACAGTTACAGCCAAATGGGGGGGGGGGTGTAGCAGACTGCCGCGCCACCGTGCCACCCTCGCTCAGCGCCTCCGGGCACGCACCCTGCCGGGATAGGCAGCAGGGACCCAGGCAGCCCCAGGCGGCGGCTCCAGTAAACCACACTAGGCTGGCGTGGGCGGTGGAGAGAGAACAGAAATAAAGGGGCGAATAAAGCCTCCAGGACTGGTGGCGCGGGTCTGGAGAGATGCCATTGTTGTCTCAGAAGCCAGGAAGTCACCCCAGAAGCCATCCCTGCAGCAGTGGAGGCCGGACCCGCCTACACTAAACCACGCCCCTCCCAAACTATCAGCAGGAGCGACTGACCCAAGTGGAGATTGCTGCCTGGAGTAACGCCAGTCATTTCTTCTTTTTAAATTTATCCCTCCCTTTCTCATTCCTACCGATCCCCATCCCTGAGCTGGTCATCCAGAGTACTGACTGGCTTAATCATTTTTTTTGTTTTTTTTGTTTTTTGTTTTTTGTGTTTTTTTGTTTGTTTGTTTGTTTTGTTTGTTTGTTTGTTTGTTTTGTTTGTTTGTTAGGGTTTTTTGTTTTGTTTTGTTTTTTTTGTTTGTTTTTTGTTTTTTGTTTTTGTTTTGTTTTTTAACCCACTCTTCGAGGACATGTCCTACAACCTCTTCTTTACTTCCCTAGCCCTTTTTCTGGAATAACCAGGCCGCATAAGTTCATCTAGACGACATCGATCTTTATTCCTTTTCCCTCGCACCTGTCCTTATTCTGACTTCTATCAGTCTGGATTAAACCCTTTAGTCGCTCTACCTGGGCAAAGTCCACTTCCTTCTTCTCCCTGCACCAGTCATTATTCTGTCTATATACGCTCTGCCACCAGCACACTACATACCCTGTCCTTAACGTGTAGCTGTTACTTCAGGACATTGCCCTCAGAGAGTCACTTGTTATTTTTTTTCTGTTGTGAACTGCTTGTCTGGACCATTTGTCGGTACGTTTGAGTATTTCTGTGTTCTGTGTGTCTGTCAGTTTTCCTTTCCAGGGCAACTTCAAGAAACAACCCATAACACATCCAGCCAAAATGACGAGACGGAAGAATTCTCCTCAAAAGAATCTACAAGAAGCAGTGACAGCTCAAGAATTAATGAAAACAGATATAAGCAACATAACAGAACTTGAATATAGAATGTTAATCATAAAACAAATTGCTGGCCTTGAAAAAAGCTTAGATGAATGCAAGGGGTCCCACGTGGCAAAGTTCAAAGACCTTAAAAATGGTCAGGAAGAATTAAAGAAGACATTGGAAGAAATACAGGGGAAACTGGAAGCAGCCACAGCACGGATTGAAGAGGTAGAGGAAAGAGTTAGTGCATTAGAGGACAAAATCATTGAAAAAGAGGAAGCAGATAAAAAGAGAGAGAAGCTGATCCAGGAACAGGAAAGGAGAATTCGAGAGCTGAGCGATGCAGTCAAAAGAAACAATATCCGTATCATAGGAGTTCCAGAGGAAGAAGAGAGAGAGAAAGGAGTCGAAGGGGTTCTTGAACAAATCATTGCTGAGAACTTCCTCAACATGAGAAAGGAAACGGGCATGGAAATCCAAGAGGCACAGAGAACTCCCCTCAGACGTAACTTGAATAGACCTTCTGCACGGCACATCATAGTGAAGCTGGCAAAATACAAAGATAGGGAGAGAATCCTGAAAGCAGCTAGGGACAAAAGAACCCTAACATACAAAGGGAGACAGATAAGGGTAGTAGCAGACTTATCTACGGAAACTTGGCAATCCAGAAAGGAATGGCAGGATATCTTCAATGTGATGAGCAAGAAGGACATGCAACCAAGAATTCTGTATCCTGCTAGCCTGTCATTCAGAACAGAAGGAGAGATCAAGGTTTTTCCCAACAAACAAAAACTGAAAGAATTTATCACAAATAAGCCAGCACTGCAAGAGATCCTGAGGGGCATTCTATGAAGACAAGGTGGCAAAGAACACAAACTACCAGAGACAGCCTTACAAACATGAAACTTACAGATAATACAGTGACTGTAAGCCCATATTTTTCAATATTAACACTGAATGTAAATGGACTAAATGCGCCAATCAAAAGACACAGGATAACAGAATGGATTAAAAAAACAAGACCCATCTATTTGCTGTCTTCAAGAAACTCATCTTAAACCTGAAGACACCTTCAGATTGAAAGTGAGGGGATGGAGAACTATCTACCATGCTACTGGAAGTCAGAAGAAAGCCGGAGTAGCCACACTTATATCAGACAAATTAGACTTTAAAATGAACGATGTATTAAGAGATGAGGAAGGACATTATATAATAGTCTCAGGGACCATCCAGCAGGAAGAGCTAACAATTGTAAATATCTACGCACCGAATTCAGGGGCACCCAAATTTGTAAAACAACTAATTACAAACATTAGCAACCTCATCGATAAAAATGTCCTAATAGTAGGGGATCTCAACACTCCACTCTCAGCATTGGATAGATCAACAAAACAGAAAATCTCCGCAGAAACAATAGCCCTGAATGACACATTAGGACAGATGGGCCTCACAGACATCTTTAGGGTCCTTCATCCAGAAGCAAAGGAATTTACGTTCTTCTCATCTGCACACGGTACATTTTCCAAGATAGACCACATTCTGGGGCACAGGGAAGCTCTGAATAAATATAAAAGAATTGAGATCATACCGTGTACAGTGTCAGACCACAATGCTTTGAAACTTGAAATCAACCACAGGAGAAAGCCTGGAAAATATCCAAGAACATGGCGGCTAAGAAATAACCTACTAAAAGATGACTGGGTCAACCAAGCCATCAGAGAAGAAATTTAAAAATACATGGAAACAAATGAAAATGAAAATACAACAATCCAAACGCTCTGGGATGCAGCAAAGGCAGTCCTGAGAGGGAAATATATTGCAATCCAGGCCCATCTCAAGAAACAAGAAAAATCAATAACACAAATTCTAACAGCACGCCTAAAGGAACTAGAAGCAGATCAACTAAAACAACCCAAGCCCAGCAGAAAGAGAGAAATAACAAAGATCAGAGCTCAAATTAACCATATGGAGACAGAAAAGGTAGTGGAACAGATCAATGAAACCAAAAGCTGGTTCTTTGAAAAAATAAACAAAATAGACAAACCTCTAGCCAGGCTTCTCAAAAAGAAAAGAGAGAGAACTCAAATAGATAAAATCGTGAATGAAAAGGGAGAAATTACAACCAATCCCTCAGAGATACAAGCAATCATCAGAGAATACTATGAAAAATTATATGCCACCAAACTTGGCAATCTGGAAGAAATGGACAGCTTCCTAAATAGCCACACGCTACCAAAACTCAAACGGGAAGAAATAGAAAATTTGAACAGACCCATAACTAGTGAAGAAATAGAATCTGTTATTAAAAACCTCCCAGCAAATAAAAGCCCTGGACCAGATGGCTTTCCTGCGGAATTTTACCAGACATTTAAAACAGAGTTAATTCCTATCCTCCTCAAGCTGTTCCAAAAAATTGAAACGGAAGGAAAACTCCCGGACTCATTCTATGAAGCCAGCATCACTTTGATTCCCAAACCAGATAGAGACCCAGCAAAGAAAGAGAATTACAGGCCAATATCCCTGATGAATATGGATGCAAAAATTCTCAACAAGATACTAGCAAATCGAATCCAACAGCATATAAAGAGAATTATCCACCATGATCAAGTAGGATTCATCCCTGGGTTGCAGGGCTGGTTCAATATTCGCAAATCAATCAACGTGATACATCACATCAACAAAAGAAAAGATAAGAACCATATGATCCTGTCAATAGATGCAGAAAAAGCATTTGACAAAATACAGCATCCTTTCTTAATAAAAACTCTCGAGAAAGTCGGGATAGAAGGAACATACTTAAACATCATAAAAGCCATATATGAAAAGCCCACAGCTAATATCATCCTCAATGGGGAAAAATTGAAAGCCTTCCCCCTGAGATCAGGAACACGACAGGGGTGTCCACTCTCGCCACTGCTATTTAACATAGTGCTGGAAGTCTTAGCATCAGCAATCAGACAACAAAACAAAATAAAAGGCATCAAGATTGGCAAGGAGGAAGTCAAACTTTCACTTTTTGCAGATGACATGATACTTTACATGGAAAACCCGACAGAATCCACCAAAAGCCTACTAGAACTGATTCATGATTTCAGCAAAGTTGCAGGATACAAAATCAATGTACAGAAATCGGTGGCATTTCTATACACCAACAATGAAGCAGCAGAAAGAGAAATAAAGAAGCTAATCCCTTTCACAATTGCACCAAAAACCATAAAATACTTAGGAATAAACCTAACCAAAGATGTGAAAGACCTCTACACTGAAAACTATAAAAAACTTATGAAGGAAATTGAGGAAGACACAAGGAAATGAAAAAACATCCCATGCTCATGGATTGGAAGAATAAATATCGTCAAAATGGCAATACTACCCAAAGCAATCTACACATTCAATGCAATCCCAATCAAAATTGCACCAGCATTCTTCTCAAAGCTAGAGCAAACAATCCTAAAATTTGTATGGAACCACAAAAGACCTCGAATAGCCAAAATAATACTGAAGAATAAAACCAAGGCGGGAGGCATCACAATCCCAGACTTTAACCTCTACTACAAAGCGGTGGTCATCAAGACTGTATGGTATTGGCACAAAAACAGACGCATAGACCAATGGAATAGAATAGAAAACTCAGAAATGGACCCGCAAGTATATGGCCAACTAATCTTTGACAAAGCGGGAAAATGTATCCAATGGAAAAAAGACAGCCTCTTTAACAAATGGTGCTGGGAGAATTGGACAGCAACATGCAAAAGAATGAAACTAGACCACTTTCTTACACCACTCACAAAAATAAATTCTAAATGGATAAAAGATCTGAATGTGAGACAGGAAACCGTCAAAATCCTAGAGGAGAAAACAGGAAAAAGCCTCTTTGACCTAAGACGCACAAATTTCTTACTCGACACGTCTCCAAAGGCAAGAGAATTAAAAGCAAAGATGAACTATTGGGACCTCATCAAGATAAAAAGCTTCTGCACAGCAAAAGAAACAACCAACAAAACGAATAGGCAACCAACGGAATGGGAAAAGATCATCGCAAATGACATATCGGATAAAGGACTAATATCTAAAATTTATAAAGAACTTACCAAACTCCAAACCCGAAAAACAAACAACCCAGTGAAGAAATGGGCGGAAGATATGAGTAGACACTTCTCCAAAGAGGACATTCAGATGGCCAACAGACACATGTAACGATGCTCAATGTCACTCATCATCAGGGAAATACAAATCAAAACCACACTGAGATACCACCTCACACCAGTCAGAGTGGCTAAAATGAACAAATCAGGAAACTATAGATGCTGGCGAGGATGTGGAGAAGTAGGCACCCTCCTACACTGTTGGTGGGAATGCAAACTGGTGCAGCCACTCTGGAAAACGGTGTGGAGGTTCCTCAAAAAAATGAAAATAGAGCTACCCTATCACCCAGCAATAGCCCTGCTAGGAATCTACCCAAGAGACACAGGAATGCTGATGCATAGGAGCACGTGTACCCCAATGTTCATAGCAGCACTTTCGACAATAGCCAAATCATGGAAAGAGACCAAGTGCCCATCAACTGACGAATGGATAAAGAAGTTATGGTACTTATATACAATGGACTACTACGTGGCAATGAGAAAAAATGAAATCTGGCCATGTGTAGCAACATGGATGGAACTGGAGGGTATTATGTTAAGTGAAATAAGTCAGTCAGAAAAAGACAGATACCATATGTTTCCACGAATAGGTGGACTTTGTGAAACTAAGCAAAAACCAGGGGGAGGGGAAGAGGGGAAAGGAAAAAAAGACACAGAGAGGGAGGGAGACAAAACATAAGAGACTCTCAAAGACTAAGAAAAAACTGAGGGTAAGGGGGATGAGGGAGGGGGGAGAGGGGGTGACGGGCATTAAAAAGGGCACATGTTGGGATGAACACTGGGTGTTATATGTAAACCAATTTGAAAATAAACTATTATAATAAAAAAAATAAACTTTCAGATTGATCTACAAAAAAAAAAAAAAAAAGAGTCAGATACTCAACCGACTGAGCCACTCAGGTGCCCCTAATAATAATTTTTTAAACGGCTTCATTTTATTTCATTTTTCTAGTAATCTATTTTCTTTGCATTTTGTGAAAGAATTGGTCTGCGATGTACTGGGGGAAAAAAGAACCCTAGTTCATCATAGAAGCACAGGGCTGTGGTGCACGTAAAACAATGTAGCTATTATTAAAACTGAAAGCCATTCGTTTATTTGCTCACTCGTTTAATAAATATCTATTAAATTTCTGTTATAAATCAGAAATCTTTTTTGAAGTTGCAAATTCAGTTGGGAATCTGTTTTGATATTATGTTTTAGTGGAGGAGATGGTAAACAAATATGCAAAAAAAAAAAAAACAGAAAAAAACATCCAGAGTGGTAAATATTATAGAAAAAAATTAAGCACTGGAAGAAAAAAGGGAGAGCAGGGAAAGAGTTTTGATAGGGTGGTTTTATCTAATATCCATTGCTGTATAACAGATTAGCAGAAACTTGGTGGCTTAAGAAATACGCATTTATAATCTCACGGATTCTATGGGTGAAAAGTGATGTATCGCTTAGCCAAGTCATCTGCTCAGGGTCTTATAAGGCTGCAGTTAAAGTGTCAGCTGAGCCATGTTCTCATCTGGAGGCTCACCTGAGGATTAATCCACTTAAATTTCCTTGTTAATGTAAAACTGAGGACTCTTGTTTCTTGCTGGTTGTTGATTGGAGGTTGTCCTCAATTTCTAGAAGTTGGTCTCAGCTCCTTGCTCCTAGGCTTCCTAACCAGCAGATAGGTATTTTTTTTCTACAAAGTTAGAAAGAAAGTCTCTAGAACAAGTCTGAGAACCTTATACAATGTAACAATCACAGGTGTGACATCTCGTCACTTTTGCCATATTTCATTCATGAGAAGCATGTCACAGGTCATGCCCACATTCCAGGGGAAGGATTATACAAGGACAAGAACACCAGAAGGTGGGTCACCTTTGGAATCTGTCCATCACAGTGGTCAAAGGAGACCTCGTATCAGGTCAAAGGATGTTCAAATAAGGTAATATCTGAGCAATGGTCTGAATAAAGCAAGAGAGCAAACCATACAGATATCTGGTAGAGGAGTCATCAGGCAGAGGAAATGGTAAATTCAAAGACCCTAAGGCCAAACTTGCTCAGTGGTTCAAGGGGCAAGTATGGCTGGAGCAGAGTGAACAGAGGGGAGAGTAGTAGGAGATAATCTCAGAGGGATACTGTGGAGTGGGATCATGTAGAGCTTTATAGACATTTGTAAGGATTTTGAATTTCACTTCGAGTGAGATGGAATCATCAAAGGTCTTTGGGCAAAGGAATGGTCATCTGACATGATCTGGCTGCCCTGCAGAGTGTCCACCATGTGAGGAAGCAGTGAGGGAAAAAGAAAAAGAGTTAAGATTCTAGTTGATAATAAATGCAAAAATGTTGGTATCTTGGACCAAAGCAGTAAAAGTAGCAATGGTGAAAAGTAATGAGATCATAGACACAACTGGAAGGAAATGCTGACAAGATTTGCTAGACTGTTGGATATGCAGCAGAAGAAAATGAGAGGAGTTAAATCTGACTTTAACATTTTGGGCTTGAGCAGGTCAAACAATGAAGTTACTATTTATTTAGGAGGAAGATAGTGAGAGGAAGAGTTTGGAGGAGGCATTCTTCAAGATAATACGGAAGTTTGGTTTTGAATGTACTAAATTTAGTTTGCCTATTCATCAGGCAAGTAGTCATATTGGGTAAGATATTAGGTGTGTGAATCAGAAATTCGTAGATGAGATCATGGCTAGAGATTAAATGGAGTAGTTATCAGCATATAGATACTATAGAAAATCATGAGACCCAATGGACTGACCAAGAGAGTCAGTGTCGATAGAGGAGTCTGAGAATTGAGCTCTAAGGCAGTTTAGACTGATGGAGAGGAGGATGCAGCAAAGGTTACTGAGAAGGAGTGACCGCTGAGGTAGGAGAAGAAGCAAGAGGGAGCAGTGTCCTGGAAGTCTAAGAGTGTGTCAAAAAGGAAAGAGATCTACTATGTCAAGTTCTGCTGGTAAGTCAAGTAAAATGATAAATAAGTATTGACCATTGACCTTAGCGTCACAGAAGCCACTGATGGCCTTGACAAGAACAAAAATCCAACTGGTATGTCTTCCATGAAAATGAAGGGGAGGAGTTGAAACAGAAAATACAACTTTTTTTTTATTTAAGAAATTATTCTGTAAATGGGAGGAGAATAATAGGTGATGACTAGAGGACATATGAACCAAAGAAGGTTCTTTTCTGAAGATGGGAGGCATTAAGTCACATTTGTGTGTTGATAGACATGATCCACTGGAGTGGGAAAAATTAAAATTGCAAGAGATGAAAGGGACAATAGCTGGATCAAAGACTTTTTAGTATGCAGAGGGGATGGAAATAATCATCATGTTTCATAGAGCCGAGGGAAGAATATAATGAGATGGTCTCTGTAAGACATCAAAAAGGTACCTGACAACATGATAGGTGGTCAGAAGAGGATACCTTTTACTATTATTGTATAGCATCTGGGGGGGCAGGAGATGGGGCAAAAGCAATATTTAAATTCAGAAAACTTGAGGTTGAGATTAAAACCAAATGTAAGTGGGCATGGCCGGTGTTAAGAGAGAATGGGTCAGAAATTAAGATCATTGAGACAGTCCAAGTTTGAGTTATCCAACTGGGAGAAGCAGGGAAGAAAGAGGCCACTGTGTCAAATGCTTTGGAAAGTGATCTCTCCCCATCAGTACCTAGATGCACAAGTAAGCCCTGAATTACTTTATGCCTCTAATTGTCTTTCCTATAAAAGAAGGCTAGTAATACTCATTGACTTGGAAGTTAGTTTCTAAGAAGCCAGCAAGACTAGGCAGGAGAAAGTGATTTAAAACAGCACTCTGCAAATGAGCGCTGTTTTCAAGAAAATGTATATCAAATAGTAGAGAGATGGGGATTCCAGAGACTTGCCGGGATTAGAAAAGAAAAACCAAATACTGTACTATATACGATAGCTCCATAGCTCGATAGCTCGTTGAGTCAGAAGGGAGGGAAGAGAGAGAAGGCAGTGTGGTATACAGGGATCAGGAGTCAAACAGCAATTAAGGGAACAAAGGTCAGCTGCATGATAATTACAGGCAGTTAGGGAGGGAATTAGAGCTGGTGAGGTGCTAATTACATGGGCCATTTAGACAAGGGTGGGGCTTTGCTGAGAGGAACAAAATGAGGGCTGATTACCCGCTAAAAATAAAGCCTGCCCCTCTGAGCCCAGGCTTACAAGTCTGGCACTGGCCCAGCGCTAGGCGGTATGCTTCGCTCTGCAGTGCCTACCCTGTTTCTAGTGTGGGCAGGGCCTGCCTCCACCCTTCATCAAGTTCTGACACTAGGTCTGGGAGCTCTCTGCAGATCACTTGCCAGCTCTACGGAGGGCAGGGCGGGGATTGGCAATAGAGAGGGTCTGGGGACTGTCAGTCAATATAATCACTCAAGGTGTTGGCTGTGACGTGCAGAAGGGTGCCAGCCAAGAGGGCCAAAGGGGGTGAAATTCAGACCACACTTTGTTCTTCATGCTAGTGCAATGGAGTGAGGCTGCAGCTGCAGGGAGGAAGGGGTGACTTTTCTTGACTTCCATTAGTCATTTTATGGACTATCTCAGTCCTGTGTAGCCAATGCAAGAAGGTTGGCCCAGTTCTCCCAAGGGGCTGGCACAGGACCCTTCACTTCTCTTATCACCTCATGGGGTCAGTGTTTCTCATTAGGGGCTTGTCAGAGAGGTGAAAAGATATAGGAGAGGTGGCAGAGGAGAAAGCACATGCTCAAAGCATAATTTCCTAACTCAGTCAGGGTCTTCTGCCTCCTATTGTACTTGTATCCATTGGGAAGCTTCCAGGGCTACCTGCATCCACCTGCTGACATGAATAATCTCTCTTATACTGTGAAGATTCTGTTATGTTGAGTAAAATTCACTACCAGATATTAAGCTCTCTGGGTGCTTCATTTGATATTTCTACTTTGTGTTTTTTTTGTTTTCTTTGTAATAGTTATCTATCAATGTATAAGAAATTACCTCAAGATTTAGCAGATTAAAACAGCAATTAATATGTATTATCTTTCACAGTTTCTGAGGCCAAGAATTCAGAGGCAGCTTAGGTGCGTGGTCCTGCAACATTCAAGATGTCAGCTGGGGCTGCTGTCATCTGAAGGTTGGACTGTGGCTGGAGGATCTACTTCAAAGATTGCTCACTCGTATGGCTGATAGGTTCGTGCTGGCTGCTGGTGGTAGATCTTCCACTTTGTGTAGACTCCTCCACAGGGCTAACTGAGTGTTCCCATGACATGGTGGCTGGTTTCCCAGCAAAGCCAGGGTTCAAGATGGAAATGACTATGGCTTTTTTTTTTTAAATGTTTATTTATTTTTGAGAGAGAGAGAGAGAGAGAAAGAGAGAGAGAGAGAAAGAGAGAACATGAACAGGGGAGAGGCAGTGAGACAGGAAGACACAGAATCCAAAGCAGGCTCCAGGCTCTGAACTAACAGCAAAGAGCCTGATGCAGGGCTTGAACTCATGAACCATGAGATCATGACCTGAGCTGAAGTCAGAACACTTAATCGACTGAGCCACCCAGGTGCCCCTACTATGCTTTTTTTTTTTTTAAACCTTGTTATGTATAACACACTATAACCTTTACAATATTTTATTGGTTATACAGTTCATCCCTGATTCATACGGGTTGCATACCAGGAAACAGAGATCATTAGAGGTCACCTTGGACCACTGTAATACCCATGTTGTGGGCATTTGATCATATCTACTATAATATTTGAAAATAAGAAAAAACTTGATGCTTGTTGCCTGTAATGGGCTTTCATTCACAGGAACTTCCTTGATCTTCAGAGAATCTGAAAGCAGGTAGAGATGGTATTCCTTCCTTCCTTCCTTCCTTCCTTCCTTCCTTCCTTCCTTCCTTCCTTCCTTCCTTCTAAAGTTGCCATTTGTTGGTTGCCTACTGTAAGCTGGACACTGTTCTAGGCACTTAACAGATAGAGAAACTGAGGTTGAGTGGCAATGGACAATGAGAACCAAGGTGTCTGGCCACCATCATTAAGCATTACAGCAGCCGTTGAGTTCTAGGCTCTGGGGGGTAGGTACAGAGGTGAATGGAACTCCTGCTCTCAAGTAATTTGTGGTCTCATGGGGAAATCTTATAGATAAGACATATATACACAGAGCCAGTAATTGTGATAAGTACCACAATGGTGTAGGAAATAACCATATGGGCTGCAAACATGGTCATTGCCAGCAGAAATGGTCAAGTATAGGGCATGTGTTGAGAGATCAAGTTAAGAAAAGGATGGAGAAGTGATTTGACAGGATGAAAGTCTTTGCTGAGCTCTACAAGAACATGCTCAGAATAAAAGTGGAGCCTCTCTCTTGTTGAAGTCAGGTTTGGTTGGGACTGGCTTCTGTTAGCGGTAGAGGGGAGGGCTGCAGCCAATTTAGTATACCCTTTACACAAATTCATATGGTGAATCTTAATCTGCGGTGTGAGGGTATTTGAAAGAGGTGGAGCGTTCGAGAGGTGATTAAGTCATGAGGTTGGAGCCCTCTTAAAAGGAATTAGTTCCTTTATAAAGGAGACCTCAGAACGCTCCTTCGCCCACGCCACCATGTGACAACAGAGCAAGAAGAATGCTGTCTATAAACCAGGATGCGGGTCTTCATCAGACACCAAATCTGCTGGCACCTTGATTTTGGACTTCCCCGCCTTCAGACCATGAGAAAGACGTTTCTGTTATTTGTAAGCCTCCCCAGTGTATGCAATTTTGTTATAGCAGCTTGAATGGACTGAGCCAGCCCCCAAAGCCCTTTTCCAGCGATATAACCAGTTGATGAATGCAGCCTTCCGCAGAGCCTCTCTGGTGGCCCAACAACACAAGTCTTATACTCTGATGTCAAAAATATTTCCTGACACCCCATGTTGAGGTTTCATGGGCCTGTTTCCTGAGACTGTAAACCCCCAAGGATCAGAACTACAGCATTTTGCCACCTTGTTTTCAGTGTACTCAATGGGTTTTCAGTAAACACACTTACGTTTTTCTATCGCATTTAGAGAGGCAGTAAGGCACAGTGCTTAAGGGCATAACCTCTGGAGCCCAGTACCAGGCTTCAAATATCAGCTCTCCACTTTCACACTGGTTGAATTTCTGCAATCTCCTTAACTTCTCTGAGTCTCCCTTTCCTCATCTATGCTGTGGGGATAATGATCTTACCATCTCAATGGGTTTTATTTTGGGGACTAAATGAATTAATATGTGTAAAACCTGAGAATAGTTATTGGTATGTAGGAAATGCTAGGCGTATTAGTTATTATTTATCCTTAGATTATCTATATTCAATTAGCAGATCTCATTGGTTCCTTGATGGCATCGATCTAAAACACACTGTGATTTAAGAGCAACTGTCCAGAGAATAAGGGGGTGAATGGTTTGGAGAGGCCGTGGAGAGAAGAAACACCATATCAAATGTCCATTGAATGTAAGTTGCTTCTCTGGAAATATTAAAATGAGAAAATGTGGATTTCTAATTGAGGAAAGGCAGTACCGTAAACATTTAACCAGTCTGTCTTCACGTTTTCCAGCTGGGACACGTCTACATCTGAAGGCTAGGCTAGGATGTCAGGGGCTTTTCAGAGAGTAGGAACACAAGCCCACACTTTTGGCAGGAAAGAGAGTCGAATTTTTTAAAATTAAAATATAATTTATATACAATCAAATGCCCATATCTTATATAAACAGCATAAGCCTGTATTTAAAGTCATATATGCTCCTGTCACAGATTTGAAACAAATCTGGGTGTGAATATAGTTGTATGGAAATTAGGAGCAAATATGTCTAGATGTAACACTTATTATGAAAAAAAAAAAACAAAACACGTAGTCAATATCAGAGCATTTTTAGGGGCTAGAGGTAAGAGAACTTATTGAACTGTTTATTGATTTTTTGAATATTTACTGAATAGCTATTGACCTACACATTTTCCATATATATATATTTTTTCCATTTGGGACCTGCCATAATCCTGTGAATTGCATATCATCAACAGTTCCATTTTACAGACGAGGAAATTGATGCTCAGTTCATACAATTTGCACTCAAATCACAGAATATTTTGTGCTTTTGAACTGAACCTACTTCAAATTACTATGCTCTTTTCTTTCTACTTTAATTATAATTTATTTAAATTCAACTCAATGTTTATCTAGAGATACCCATTCCAGATTTTCACAGCATATTAAGTCTATACTGGGTGCTAGGGAGGAAGATAAAATAAAATAAAATAAACAAGATAAAATCTAGGTGCCATTTTTAAATTGTCATGAACAATCTGGAATGAGTCCAAACAAAATTAGCCAGTAAGGTAAGTCATATTTGGTTTGTCTAATCTTCCTTAGACTAGGGATGAGTCCAAGAAAGAATAAAAGAATAAAAGAATAAAAAAAATAAAATGTTATGAAGATGCATAGAAACTAGTGACTGTTATCTTAGATGAGAGAGAGAGAGAGAGAGAGAGAGAGAGAGAAAGGGAAAGAGAAAGAGAGAGAGAGAGAATACGAGAATTGCTGTCCAGTGCTGGCCCTACAAGTTGGCAGAGTTCATGTCTGTCCAGGTGGTAAGGAGCAAACACTTCCTCCCCACCACCATTCATTCCTCTGCAGCTGGAAAGCTGTGGGGCCTTCATCAATTTGTCCTACCAAATTGTGAATACTCTTAAGAAGGGTAAACAGTGGAGAAGTTATTAATTAGCAAAGTCAGATCAGAGCCATGCAAGAAGACATCATAGAAGAGGGAGGAGGCCAATGAGATGGGAGAGTGAGATATTTATAGTAGGGTCAATAAAGGCTGGAGGGAATGATCGAGACTTCCTTCACTGCCCCTTTCCGGAGTCCACATTATAGCTCTGTGGGAGTTACCGTTATCATTAAACCTTCTGTCTTCTGGGACCTGACTTCTAGTTTGGCTTTCTAGGAAATACATCTCTCTTGTGTGTGACCTCTCAGTTTTGACGGTATTCAGGAATATACCCTATACACCACACACACACACACACACACACACACACACACAGCCTTCTTTAATTAAATAAGTTTTTTTCTGTTAGAAGTTTTACAGAAGCACATTCTGTTTGATTTTGTCATTTGTATCTATTTCTGGAAGTCCAGAACTTCATTAATGGGCAGGCTCAATGACTTGGCCCCATTTAAATTCTGCTTTGTGGAAGGCATACTTAAGAAGGAAATTAGTAAAAATAAGAGGAAAGAAAGAAAGAAAGAAAGGAAGGAAGGAAGGAAGGAAGGAAGGAAGGAAGGAAGGAAGGAAGGAAGGAAGGAAGGAAGGAAGGAAAGAAGAAAGGGGAAAGAAGGAAGGAAGGTAAGAAGGAAGGTACGAAGGAAGGAAGAAAGGAAGGAAGGAAGGAAGGAAGGAGGGAAGCCTGGGTACTTTGATTTTAGAGGCAACCCATAATTTGGGGAGTGTCCACACCTGGGACCAGTGTGGACAGGGCAGGTAAAACTTCAAGTGAAAGCCGGGTCTTAGATACACAGTCCAATGTGCTGAACACGTTTTTTCCTCTCACTCACTCATTCTTCCATGTAACAAATATTTGCAGACTGCCTACTTTGTATCAGCCTTGTGTTAAGGAGAGGATGGTCCGTCCCACAGATTTTGCAGTCTCAAACCTTCTGAAGGTTACAGAAGAGTAACCTTCCGAAGAGTACAGAAAAGAAAATGATAGGAAATGTGCAAGGAAGGGAACACCCTGCCCAAGCCTGCGGTTTTATTTTTATGTTAATTTTACTTTTCCAGCTACTCATTTCCATGCCCCACCAGAGCAGAGCAGGAATAATGTCAACAGACTTGGGTGAAATTGTGTGCTGTCTGTATTCTCTAACTGTCTTACCCAGAAACTGTCAGACCTCAGTGGGAAATTGGGAAGGTATCTGCTCTAGTAGTCAAGTACTGTAGAAAGGCAGAATTTCCCAGACAGGAAATAAAGGTGTGTAGTGGGTTGAATAAGTAGACCCAGAAAATATATGTCCAAGTTCTAACATCCAGAATCTGTGAAGGAGACCTTATTTGGGAAAAGGTCTTTGCATGTGGAATTAAATTAAATCTTTGGATAAGATCATGCTGGATTTAGGGTGGATCCTCTATCCAATGACTTGTGTCCTTAAATACCTTTTATTAAGATTCTCTCCCATGGAGCTTTCTTCTCTCTAAATGCCTCCTTTTTTCAAAATCTGGTATGTGGGAATATTGGTAGTACCCCCTACTTGTCAGTGGAAAGATCAGACGAGGTGGGATATGTGAATTTTGAAAAGTATAGAATGCCACATAAAACATATATAAGAAATTAAATTATCATGGTTTCTGTAACTATTCAAGCTATTCTGCTAAGAATCGGCAGAATTGGAGAAAGCTGTAGGAAAATCTCACCTACCAAGTGAGCTATTGTGTTGCTCTCACATGCCCCAAATAACGGGAATTGTTATCCTGTATCTTGCTTCACACGCCACTCCCTCTAATGAGCTAAGGATGGTGCCCACCCCTTTTCAAGCCCCCTGATACTGCAGAATTTCAGCAAGCACATTCCGGGGCCCACCCAGGCCTGACTAGAGCCCAACCAGGACAAAGCTATCCCACTTTCAAATGCTTCTTGGTTCCTGCCTCAGGTTCTTCTTCCACCAGGTCCGAGGGCTATTCTACTTCCCTGAAATCTTCTCTCTGTCAGCACTAACCTGACCTCAAGGCCCTGCTTAGGGTTCTTAACCCAAGCAACATGACTGTACAACCCTAGGTAACATTGTTACTTTTTATTTAAAAAGAACTTGCTGTGGCGCCTGGGTGACTGTCAATTAAGTGTGTGACTTCAGCTCAGGTCATGACCTCGCTGTTTGGGGCCCTGCATTGGGCTCTGTGCTGACAGCTTGGAGGCTGCAGCCTGTTTCGTATTCTGTGTTTCCCTCTCTTTCTGCCCCTCCTCCGCTCTCTCTCTTTCTCTCTCTCTCTCTTTCAAAAATAAATAGATAAACATTAAAAAATTTAAAAAAAAAGAACTTGCTTTTTTTCTCTGATTGTAAAAGAATTTAGGAAAATAAGAAGACAAAAATCACCTGAGGTTCTAAAAACATAAAGATAACCATTGCTAATGTTTTGCTATTTACTTCTATATTTTTATGAATATTTTTTAAAATGCATTTTCCAGGGTTATTGAGATATAGTGGACGTATAACATCTTGTAAGAGTTAGGTGTACATCATTGTTATTTTGTATACATACATGTTGCAGAATGGTAACTATAGTAAGATTAGTTAACCCATCCATCACTTCACATAATTACAATGAATATATTTCTTAAATAAAATTCCCCCATGCCACATAGATTCATTTCATTCTGCCACTTCTTATATCATGAACATTTTCTTATGCCACGAAATGTTCTTTAAAAATATCATTTTAGCATATGTGTAATAATCCATGATTTGACTTTTCATAATATAGTTGACTCTCTCTTACTTGGATAATAATGCTGCAATGACATCCCTGTGTGTTTGAGCACAAATCTTTGTACATGTGATTATTCCCTTAGAATGTGTGTATATGATATTTATATATGAGAGAGAGAGAAAGAAAGAGAAAGAGAATAAGCATTTTTAAGACTTTGATGCATAGGTTCATTTTGTGGTGAGAATTTGCAATTTTTTTTGCTGCCCAATACCTATTTTTTATAGGGGTAGCATCTGAATTTCCTTTCAGGAACAAATAGTACCACATCCACAGTCCATGTACTTTTGTGGCGCTAACTCTATCCTTTGGCATGTGACCTGAGGTTTAGCATCTTATTTCCCCAATTGCAGTGATTCATTTACGCATGGGCCTGGCACCCAAGATGAGACATTTATGCCCCAATCAGGGCCAATCATGACAATTTTGATTGAGCATGGAAGCTGAACCGTCCTCTGACTGTTGGATGCGGAACCGGAGGAAATGGCAGCCTGTTACTGCTAGGTCCCCTTGGGAGCTTTCTTGAGAAGAGATAACACAGAGCAGACAGAGGGGGAGATGGAGAAAGAGGAAGTGCTTTCTGAGGACATTATTTAGGTACCCTGAATCAGGCGTTGCCCAAAACTAGCACTACTCCATGGTCTTTTCAGTTATGTGAACCAAAATAGTTCCCTTTTGCCGTAGGCAGTTTGGTTTGGGTTTTCCAACACTTGAAGTTAAAAGAGTGCTACTTGATAAACACATTTACAGTGGGTTTGGGGAAGAATGATACCTTAGCCCAAAAGAATGATTCTGAAGATATGAGTCTTTAAATCCTTGAAGACTGAGGTAGACTGGGCAACACCCTCAAGTCAGTGAGATATTGCTGCTTTTTCACTCATTTGAAGGACAAGATCTGGACCTAGTGAGAAACATGAGGCCCTCTTCTCGTTCTAAGAATGGCCCCTAACAGGAAGTTGGCAGTTCTCCCAGACTGAGCAGATAAAGAAGGGGCTAGTGCACCAGTGCGGAGGTGGATAGACAGATGGCATCTACTTACACTTATTAAGGTTACGACTCTAGCTCCAGCTAGATTAGGGATGATTACAATTTCCCTGGTGAGTTCGTATTTGTCAACATCTCTGAAAAAGTCATGACCCTGGCCATAAAGTGAGCACTCGAGAATACAATCCAAAAAGCACAGGAAAATCCATAAGTGCCTTCGTCCCTAAGAAAGGATGCTCTGGGCCCCTTGCTCACACGTATCACAATTTGTTGGCCCACAACCACTCTGTATATTGATCAAAGGCCTGACATGCTGTGGGGCCAGCAACGTGATACAAATCCATGCAAATAATCACCACGATCCCTAAATCCCTTCCAAATGTCACAAGCCACAGTTCAAATTCCACGTGTGTGGGTGGAAAAGGATGGCTCTTAATGACCTCATTGAAAAGACCAAGGGTGATAGTAGGGGAGCAGACAACGAGCTATGGTCCAAATTTTATTTCTGAATGGTAGGTGTATCTTCTTGTTTTCTGGAGTTGAGAGGTCATTCATGTTAAAATCAACCACAAGAAAAAACCTGAATCCGTACTCTATGCGATACACTTGTCATATTGAAAGCAGAGCAATGAAAAAGACAGGGTCTCTACTCTCATTGATAAGACAGGAACTACAGGACATTCTGGTAGTGTATTGAAGGGCACCTAGCCTATTCCTTAGGTGAGTGATCAAGGAAGACTTCCTGGAAGACATGAGATAAAGGAAAGCCCAGAAGGAAGAGAGAGAGAAGGCAAGTTTGAGGAACTACAAGTATTTCACCAAGGTGCAAGAGAGGGAATGACTTGAGATGTTTGGATCAAGTCAGGGAGGAATTCTGTGACTTGTTTAGACATTTGGGTTTCATTTTGATGGCACTAGATATACTTAAATAGGAATAAGATATACTTAAATAGGAAGTATACTTAAATACTTAAGATTTGCAGGTTCTTTCTTCTTTCATTAGATGGATTAGGCATCTTAGAGTAGAGAGAAGTTTAAAACAGACAAGACTATGGAGTAGAAAATGTGCAATGGCTTTCTTGCCAATCTGTTCTGTGGGCTTCCTCTGTCTTCCATGGTGCTGTGTCTCACAGAAGTGAGCACAGTCCTTCCTTTCTGATCTGCAGGTCAGTGTTGTCAATCCCTAGCAGGCACTGGGATCTTGAAAACTGCAATGTCAACAGCCAGGAAGGGAGTTGGGGAGCTTCCCAGAGAGGCTGAATCTGAGTTCACAGTAAAGGATCTTTAACTACTTATTTTTTTGTATTCAACTGAAAGCACTTCTAAGGACGCTCCATTGGCATTTGGCACTATTTTTTTGCCTTAAATCTCAGATGGAGTACTCCACAAAACACTTCTATTGTCTCACTGAATCTTTTCCGAGACTGATGTCCAGGATTATTCTTCCCATCTGACAGATGAGGAAACTGACCAGAGTGGTTTGCCCAAAGGATGAGTTGGAAGCTAGGCATCCTGATCAGGAGTGTGATATTAACTGCTGACAATACTGACAACCAGGCAATATGAAGAAAATTTGCAGAAATAGGGGGCGGTGGTCTTCAACCTAAAGAAGAGAAGTCACATTTGAAACATCCATTCATCCAATAAATTGAAAGTCTACTATGTGCTAGGATCTCTGGCAACTGATGAAGAAAACAGAAATGTCTCCAGTTAATATAGGGAGCATTCGACAGAAAAATTCCATATTTTTTTTTTGCTTGCTTAGGGTTTCTTCTTTTGAGAAATTATCCATTGCCTTTTCCAGAACGCATAAATGTTTCTGAAGTACTGACCTTATTAATTTCCCTGTATATTCATTGAACCCAGAGTGTGTACCTGGCCTAGATCTGGTCAATCAGTGACCCTGCCTTTAGTGACCGGTTTAGGCCTGGCCATGATCATGGCCAGGAATTTTATGGAAGCCACCAGGGAGGATATCTGTGCTCTTTTCTAGCAGATCTTGGTCTATAAAGAAGTATAATAGTGGAAGAGAGAGTGGCCATTTTTGCCATCCTCTGGGGGAAACAATTTTCTTGAAAATTAACATAAGCATGGAATAAAGCAGAAGTTAGGAGATGAAGAGAGAAAGAACCCTGTAAACTTCATGTCAATTCCTGGGTCTAGAGATGTCTAGAGACCTCCCTATATTAACTGGGTTAGGTAGGGCAACAGATCCCCGTTTATGGATTAAATTAGTTAGTATTGGATTTCTGTCCTAACTGATACAAAAAGAGTTATGTTATTTCAAATTGTGACAAGCACTAAGAAGGAAACCAACATAAAAGTATGAAAGAGTATAATTGTGGGGACATGGCTCATAAGGTTGTTAGGAAAGTGACATTAAAGTTATAACATAAAAAAAGGAATAGGCTGTAATGAAGCCAACAGTAGGGACAGTATGTCCTTGGTAGAAAGAGGAAAATGTGGGAAGGCCCAGGGGAGGAAAAGAGCTGTTGTAAGTATTTGAAGAGCTGTTAAGCAGAGTGAAATGCATTTTGTTTGGCTACATTGGACTATAGATGTCAATGACTATGAGTTGCAGTAGATCAGATACAGACTGAACAAGAAGAAGAACTTTCTAGCAGTTAGGAAACTGTGATTTCCCTGTCACTGCAGCATATCAGAGGTAGATATGGTCCTGAACCAAGGGTGTTTTACAGGGAGATTCATTTAGCTAGATGAGGGGTGACTGATAGTAATTTATTTACTTATTTATTCAACAAATACTTTTTGAGATCCTACACTGTGCCAGGTCTAACACTGGTCATGATGGTAACCAATATTCAGTCTCAGCACTGACTCAGAGGACTGACAGTCTAGGGGAGGCTACTGACCACTCACTAGTCAGCTCTGCTACAGGCTGGCAAGGGCCAGGACAGGTATTAGTACAAGGTGCCTTGTGAACACGTAAAAGAACAGCTCGTTAAACCAAGAATGACCTCAAATCTGGGTCCCAATCCTGTAAAAATATGATCGGAAATGTCATAAAAGTTCCCATGAAACCTGTGATTGGGGTCCAAGAGCAAGTTCTTATCATCGATGGGAAATCCGGTCCCAGGATAATGTCAAATGAATGAATTCGACTGCATATCAGGAGCATTAGGCAAGCAACCTGCCTTGTAGGATGGCACCTTAGCAAATATAATAAAATGAAAATGTTACATTTGAAGAGTTAGCGTAGAATTCACCTTAGAGATCGCCCTGTCTCTGGGAAAATATCTGGAAAAACTATGACAGGGATCATAAAGAACTGGGGGCATACGGGACAATAGGAGGTCTCACAGTCAAGTGAGATGGTTAAGATCTTCTGCAGGAGGCAACAAGAGAATATTTATGTTTGGTTTTTGTTTTGGTTCTGTTTTTTCAAAAGCTAAGTGACCAGAGCTGTAGACAGAAGAGAGGAGTCAGAGAAATAGACCACAGAAATCTCTCTGGCCATTGGGATGTTAAGACTGGAAGATGCCCAGTGTTCCATTTGAAGAGGCTTGCATTGTTTCTCCAGCTCCCCCAGATCCCTGACTCTTCAGCATAGTCTACGATCTCAGGAATCCCTCCAGCGAGGGTGTGTATATGTTCTAGCTGGGTGAAGATCTAAGAAGAGAGGTGGATTTCTGAAGGGTCTGTGTTGTGTAAACCAGAGACACCATGCATGGACACAGGAGCCCAGAGGTGACAGCGACAATAGAAGACCTGCAGGTATCTGCAGAAATCCAGAAAAGGTCTTAAAATTCTATAGAGGCATGGGACAGAGAATTGTGGACCAATCTTGTCTAGATCTCAAGGGAGAAAGAGGATTCAGCCCCATGAGCTCTGGGTTATACTCACCTTATTCTACACTGAGTAAGTGTACTAAATGTTACACTTCTGTTACAGTATGATTTACATCATATCATAACTGAATTCATAATGAATTTATATTCATTCATAATATGAATATCATCATATTCTCCTCCCTGCCATCCTCACCCCAATGAAATCCTTAAGGTTCTCATAGCTTCTCTGGTGCCTAGAGCCTGACATAGAAGGGGGCTAGATCAATGCTTGTGTGGGGTCCTGTGCATTTCTCCTAGAAGCAGAGAAGCTATGAATCAGCCTCAAGCCACTAACAAGTTACAAGCTCCTAGACAAAGGCTTGCTTTGGTTCTGGGAATTGTGATAATGAGGCTGCAGAGGGCCTCTGGGCTGAGCCAGCTGCTAAGGACACAGGCCCTGCCCAGCTCCTACCTCGTGTGGGCTCTGACTGGAAACAGGGATGTGGAGGCTCATTAGGGAGGAATGGTTTTAAAAAAAATAGCATCATCATCTCTAATCAGGCAGTGGGCTTAGGGTGAGATCCTTCTTAACAGGAACGTGGGCCGGGAGGGCAGAGGTGGGGTGGCCATGATAGGGCAAGAAGGGGCAGCTGTAGTCAGCTGCCCCGAGTGACACTTCTGGTCACCCTCGCCCACCTGCAAAGGCGCTGTGCTTGAAAGTCTTAATTAGGGCCCCTGCGGTGCAATCGGTTCCTTGGGAAACACAGCCAATCACTCCTGCCAGCCTTACAGGAAAGAGCAGATGTGCTCAGGCCTGGGCTTCGCGACGGAAAGGCGAGGCTGGCCTGGCACGGAGTAAGTAGCAGAGGAGGCCATCGCACCCACACAAGCCTGGCCCTGCCAATAGCTCCGGGCTCGTGCTTCCGGGACTTCTGATGGGAATGCTCAGAGCGGCTGCGGGGAAGGCCCAGACTTCCTCCCCACACAGACGCTGCTTATTGGAAGGATGTTGGCGCAAACCACACTGCTGGCTGTCCCCCGCTTCCCCTCAGCTCAATTAAGGCAGTAATCGGTATTTCTTAATTGCTGCTCCTGCTGCATCTCCTGCCCCTCCCCCTTTCTCCGTCCACCGCAGTGTGGTACCCTGAGACCTGCCTGTCCTCCAGACTAGCCTGGGAAGAAACGGAAGTGGCTCCTTGAGCCACTTAAAAGACCCTCGACGCCTGGTAGGAAAAATAGTGCTATAGCAGGAACACTATCTGACCGGGCTCAGACCCAAATCGGAGGCCACTCTCCAGCACCCAGGGTGACATCGGTCCAGCATGTGGGTCTGTCTCTACCTGGCCTTGCTTTTCTAACTCCAGTTTCTCTAAACTTGATTCTCATTTTACAGTTACGTTATTTCAGTATAGGAGTCATTGTCTGTGATAAACCTTCGCAGATCTTTGTGGAATAAGTTTAGGTATAAGTATAAGAAACAAAATTACAATTTTTTGTGTGGCAATAAAAACACAACTGGGTAATGTGATGGTGAGAGGCTGGTGGGTAGGCAGAGAGCAGTGTCAAAAGAGAATTTTTCGATTATCAAAAAAACCAACTTTACATGCCCTCCTCTGAGGAGATAATGAGATTACTTGGTATAGAAGCAACTCCAGAAATTAAATGGTTAATTCTGGTTGAGGTGCCCAGGGAGCCTGGGGTAACCTGGGAGACTCTCTCAGGCTCTCAGATTAAGATTTTCTAACAGGATGTGCTTCTTGACCCTCCCCTTCCCTCATTCCCTCATTCCCTCCCTTCCTTCCTTCATATTTTCTTCCTACCTTCCCGCCTTCCATCCCTCTTTCACTTACTTCCTTATACATTTAACTGAGGATTCAAGTTCAAGGTTCTGTATCAGATAATAACACAAGGGTAAATCAGATATGAATCCTCATTGGAAACTTTCTTGGAGCTATGTTCTAAGAAGGGAGATCAGATATGTTCACACACAATCATCATCATATAGGGTCGGCAATGATACGTGTTTTGAAAGAGACACAGCCAAAGCACTAGGGGAATTCTTTATTCCCCTCTTGCCCCCATCTTGGCTATTCACCCACTATATTAAAAACCCAGAAATATTATTCAGATATTTATTACAACTTTAAGTGATCCCTCTTGGATGGGTTGACATTCTTGGGCCCTGAGACTCTTTGTCTCAAGGCAAATACCTATTTGAGGCCCATGAGGCCCAAGTCTGTTTAACGCACCTCTTAAATAGCTCTGAGAAAGTGCCCAGTTGATGGAGATGCTCTTAATTGGTGATTAAGTTGGCAGTGCCAGGCTGTTTTTGAGAGGCTGACAGAGTGTGAGGTCCATATGAAATAAAATCCAGTCCAGAATTGGACTGCAGATCAAATAGTGCTTTCCCCCAATTTGACTTTGAAATTGGCCTCTATTATCTATAGCTTATCCATCTTCTTTTTTTTTTTTAATATTTATTTATTTTTGAGAGACAGAGAGAGACAGAGCATGAGTGGGCGAGGAGCAGAGAGAGTGGGAGACACAGAATCCAAAGCAGGCTCCAGGCTTCAAGCTGTCAGCACAGGGCCCGATGTGGGGCTCGAACTCACGAACCGTGAGATCATGACCTGGGTCGAAGTCAGACGCTTAACCGACTGAGCCACCCAGGTGCCCCTTATCCATCTTCTTAAACTCGATCATTAATTCTTCATGAACCCAACTGAGAATTTACATGCTCACTACATTGTGGAAATTCAGCCTGGCCACTAACCCCTAAGAACTGCTCAGGCAGCCTGGGAAGTGGTCAGTGGGTCTGTGCAGGTGTCAGACAATGTGTTACATGGTGTGAACAAGGTTAGAGCCTGGAACGATTCTAAGACTCGTTCAATCAGTTGAACCATGCCCTCTAATAGAAAAACGTAGTGTGAATCACAAACGTGAGCCAATATATCATTTAAAATTTTCTAGTAGTAGACTTATTTTTAAAATGTGAAAAGATTTTAAGATAAGGACATAGGTGAAACTAATTTTAATAATATATTTTATATAATTCATTATATATAAATATCACTGCAGCATGTAATCAATGGGGAAAAATTAAATATTTTACTTTTTTTTTGGTTCTAGGTCTTCAAAATTTGGCACAGACTTTACATTTACAGATTAGCAACATCATAAGTGCTTAGTAGCCACACAAGGCTAGTAGCCACAGAATGGAAGTACAGATTTGGACAGTTGGGAGAAACTTGTTACCACTAAAGCCTGTTGGCAAGAAATACCAGCATTAACTTTTATCTTCATCCCATACATATATACATCACTTTTCTTTCCAAAATACAGTTTATGTGTGTATGTACTTTATCCCCATTTTGTGGATGAGAGAACTGAGCTTAAAGAAATGAAGCAATGTGCCTTACAAATTACTTCAACAGGTAATAAATTACAGAGCTGGGACTTGACTACTTGAGGTCTGTTCTAAATTCCACCATGCTGGCATTTTCCAAGATCCTATAAGCTCCATGAGATAGGTTTGAAGCCAAGGATATTTGAGGAATGTCCTGTACGATGGACAGGTCTTGGGGATTCACAGCATGAATTGCATGTTGAAGGTCCTGGGAAGTCCTCTAGTTAGGGAACCTGCTTGTCTTTGTTTCATCCAATTTTCCCAAATGTGGACCAGGGAACTGTTTCTCATGCAACATCTATTAACATTCTAAGGAACTAGCATTTCACATAACTGGCTTTGGGAAATGTACTCTGCCAATGGAATTCCACTTATTGAAACAAGGCTTCCAGCCACGGAAGAGGTCACATCACAAGTCATGACAGTATTTTTGAATGTCAGCCTCAGGCATTCAAAGGAGGCACTGTCTGGTGGCTTCCATTTAGCAATAATATTGTTCCTATTTGGCCCTTTCAGCTTCAGATTAAAATCATGGAGTGTGACCCACGAGGTTCATCTTAGCCAGTAGAATCCACACAGTACAAGAGCTCGAATAACGAACTCTTTCTCCATCTCGAACAGTGATGATTTATGTTCATAGTGTTAATTGGGGCCCTTTAGGACCTTAAAACAACTTCTGCATGAAAACAGAAAGAAACTTCGATTCATACAGGTGTAGTTTTAGCACAAGATAAAAGTGATCATATTTCCATTTTTTGGGAAATCACCTATTTGTGTATGGGAACATTGGTGCTTAAAGTACTTGTATGTATTCCATATGGTTCGAAGACCTAATGATGACTCAGTGGAGGTAAGAGCCACTGTCATCATCATCATCATTTTAAGCTGAGGAAACTGAGGCACAGAGGGGTTACATTCATGCCTGAGGTCACTTGCTAGAAAGCAGAAGGAAGTCTATGCTTTCACGGAGTCTGGCACCTAGTCCATATGTTTAACCATCACCATGTAATCCTGAATCAGTGAATCCTCTAGAACAACCCATTTTAGAACTCACTGGAACAAATGGAGTGGATGAGTGTGTGCTTATGTGCAGGGAGACAGAGAAAGAAAGGGACATAACAGAGAGGGGCAAACTAGACCATCTTAGAGATTGGGAGAGAAGTAGTGATGGAAGCTCACAGTGAAGTAGTACTTTGTGAAGAGTTTTCACATAAAGTATCCTGTTTGGTCCTTATAATAATTACTTTGAGTGCGGTATGAGGGCTGCTAACAAAGTGGCTGAGTAGGAGGGGAACTCTAGGCATCCGCTCTCAGGTCACAACCCTTTCTACCAAGGGACTGCTGCCGGAGGAAATTAGCCTCAAGCTCTTTCCAGGCTCTTCTCTTTGTCTTAAATTGCCTAGATGCACATTAAAACAAAGACTGCGTTCATGCTTCTAGTACATACCATAAGCCTCCTTCAAGTTCTGAGTCCAGACACCATCAGGCTTCCCTCCACATTTCTAAGGCCCCAATGAGACTGACCAACAGTGTGGCAAGGAGCCAGCATTCTTATTTCCTGAGATTGGATGGCTGGGAGGCCTCCGGGCGTCTCGGCCCATTTCCCGGCACACAGCTGCTGTGGCAGAGCCTGTAAAAATGTTTCAGCATCAGACTGGGAAACCGCATGAGGGATCATTTGGAGAATGGAGACACTCTCCTTGGGTCAATGTCAGGAGAGAAGCAAACTGAGGCCTACAGGGGGGCCTGGATGGGAACCTGTCTGGTGGGTACCCTGGAGAGCCCCTGACCCAGGTAACAGCTGAAAACCCCAAACCCTCCCCAGTTCTCAGTTGCCCTCCGAGGCCCCCAAGGACTGGCTGGAGATCAGTATAGGAAATTCATGCCGGGGGTAGGGTGGCATGGGGTGGGGTAGGGGTGGTGTTAGAGTCCCTCAACTCAGCCTCGTCCCTCTGCTGGAGGGTCACATGGACACATTGTCAGACCGCTCTGTTTCCCCTGCTGGGTCCTTCCAGATGCAAGTAGAGGGGCCTGTTTTATATTTCTATTTAACAAATTAGTTACACCTTTTGGGTTTTCTCACACAAGCCAGCACATCAAAACATGCCTGAGAGCTCTGGAGAATGTCCCAGTGGTCCCAGACCCTCTGGAAAAACACTCATTTGGACAGCTGCAGGAGGTGGGACTAAAGACTTACTCTGAAGCCCCTCAGTGGAGGAGGAAACTTGCCAAAAGAGCCCCTCAAAAGGGGCGGGGAGACAATATATGGCGAACCTAATTCCATGACCAAACTGTATGCTTTTACTAGAAGCTGCTGGCTGCTGCTGCTGATCATGCTAATAACTGCCATTTACTGAGTATTATTTAGTAAGCGTTTAACACATTCATTCATTCATTAAAGATTGCTTCACGGTATCTTATTTAATTCTCACAATAACCCTTTATGAGCTATTATTTTTTCCACATGATAAAACTGAAAGGTAGAGTACTTTTAAAACTTGTTCGGTTTCCCTCAGTTGGTTTTTATAGTGGAGGTGGGATTTGAGACATCGATTTCTTTTTTTCTGATTCCAAAGCTCATATTCTTTATTTATTTATTCACTTATTGAACAAATATTTATTGAGTGTCCACGAGGTGCTAGGCATTTTTCTACATACTAGGGGTGTAGGAGGGTACAAAATGGACAGGGCTTTCATTCTAATAGAGAAACAGACAAAATCCAGTAAACTAGTGAAGCCGTAGTATGTTAGATGTTGATGCGGGAAGAAAATGATGCAGATGTTGTATATTACATGCAGGAAGAAAATTTAAGCAGGGTAAGGAGTATAGGGAATACTGGAATGGGGAGAGGAGTACGTGTTATGTTAGACTGGCTGGTGAGGAATATCGTCCCTCATAAGGAGACACCTGATTGAAGGGAGCCATTTAGGTGAAGGGAGTTCCAGTTGGGGGAAATAAGTGCAAAGGCCCTGAGGTGAGAATATGGTTGGCACTGGAAGAAGAACCAAGAAACCAGTCTGGCTAGAGTGAGGCAGAGTAGAAGGAAATTGGTTCCAAGAAGAGGTGGGGGGCCCAGATCAAGCAGAGTCTTGTAAGCCATTGCCTGGGGTCCATGAAATGAGAAGTCAAAGGAAAGTTTTGACCAGAGGTATGACTTGAACTGATTTACACTCTGAAGACTGTGTATGGGTTAGTGTGTGTACATATATTTCATAGTTCTGTCTGCTGATGGGGCCCAGGAACAATGGAATCCTCCTACCAGAAAGTATGTTTAGGACCTTGATCTTGGCTTCTAAATATCATTTCCCAATGAAAGAAACTAGGGATCCCTAAAAAAGCTCTTATTTCCAAGATAAAGGCAGGAAAAACAAGATGAAATATCTTTTAGTACCAGAAATAAAGGAAGTGCCTGAAAAACATTTAGGGGCATGTTGAAAGGAGACAGGAATCAATTTAAAGGTCAAATCTAGGTCAACTTGAAGAGCAAAATAAATAGTGGCATAGAATTAGATAAATTCATAGAATAAAATAAAAATAGTGTTATAAATATATAATTCACTAAATAAGAAAATGAGAAGGAGAGACAGAAGAATTCAATTAATAAATGTAGGATCTGTGAAGGAAACATAAAATCACCATCAGTATACCAAAGTAATAGTTGCTGCAGGCAAGTTCCTCCAATAAATGCTCAAATTTGAGGGTGAACATTTGAACAGAATAGAATATCAGCACGTTTTTGAAGTAAATCCTCCCAAATATTGACTAATTACAAAGGAAACGACAATAACGTGACAGTGGAGAAACCCAATAAATGGCACTTGAAATCAAGTGGTTAAGGTTAACCTCACCAATGAGATGTCAGTATCTTATAGCATCTTACATGAACATCACATGTGGCCTAAGTACGGAGCCCGGAGAACACAGCAGCTCTTCTGTGGTATGCTTGTTGAAAATATGTATAATCTTATTCTTGTCGTGAGAAAACACTAGACAAACCCACGTCAGTAGACCTTCAACAAAATAACTGTACAGTACTCATCAAAGATTTTTAAAGTCAAGGAAAAACTGAGAAATTGTCATTAAATTATAGGATACTAAAGAGATAACATCATGTGTTGTGGGATCCTGGATTGTATCCAACAAGAAGTAAGGAAAAAACTGGGGGAAAAAAGGTGAACATTGAACACAATCTGTACTTAATAGTCTTGTTAATGTTCTGGTTTTGACCATCGGACTGTGGTATGTAACTGCTAACATGAGGGGAAGTTGGGTAAAGGATATACGTGATATTAACTAGATTTATTGTGGTCATTTCACAATATGTAAATATATAGGATCATTATATTGTATACCTGAAACTAATAGAATGTTATATGTCAATTATATCTCAACTTTTTAAAAAACTAGATAAAAAAATTTAAATAAGAACCTTTGACTAAAGGTTGCTAGATTGACAATACACTGTATGGGGGCAAGTCCAGAAGTCAGAAACTAGTTAGAAGACTGCATTGGACATAATCCTGGTGAAACTAATGGCAATTTGTAGCCAGGGAGGAAGTGAGATGTAGCTGGATTCTGAAAACTTCTTGATGGTAGTGCTGACAATATTTGCTGGGAGAATGATTTTAGGAATTAAAAAAAAAAAAAAAGAACTCAGGATAACTTTCAAGTGTTTACCCAAGGAACTAAACTTTCAACAGAATACATATTTTAAGGTGCTTCTCTTATATTCTTTCAATTAATCCTCACAAAAATATTATGAGCTAAGTACTCTCATCACTCTATTTTAATAGCAGTAAAAATAACTAATATTTCCCAAGTAGTTGCACTGGGAACTTCACATGTAATGTCTCATTTCATCCTGACTTTGTCATTGTTCCTACTTAATATACGGAAAAACAAGACCCAGAGAGGCTAGGGAGCTTTCCCACTGCACCCAGCTAGTACCGAATGGAGCTAGGATTTGGCCCTATTGAGCCTGAATCAGGCGCCCTGCACAATGAACTGCCTAATTTTATAGCTGACGAAACAGAAATTTAGCAGGTTGCAAAATCTGCCAGGATTCAAAAGAGGGAAGGCCAGAATTTGACCCCAGCAGTGATTTCAAAGCTCATGCTCTTCAGCCTAATGGCCTGCTGTTGGATCCTGTAGGTTCTAGCGTAGATGGTGTCAGATCCAGAGCTCCCTGGCACAGCCTGCAAAGGGCTGGCTGGGGGCTGGTGGTGGCAAGAGGCCACAATGGGTAAATGAGCCGCCTGTGGGGACCAACTCCAGGCCAGTGATTTGAGTGGCTCCCTCGCCCCTGGATCTTGCGCTGTTCCATGACCCGAGCAAGGAGGGGGAGACGTCATTACCAGCCCAGGCAGCCCTGCGGTTCCATATGCTGGAGCCACACGTGCCCAGGAAACCTGCTATGCCCATCAGCCTCTTTGGTCAGCCGCCAGTTGGAAAGGACAGATAAATCATGCACTCATTTTAATGGGCCAAAAGGTCCCTGCTTTCCACTTCTGCTCTGTAGCAGGCCTGCCCTACCCAGCCTGCCCCAATGCACAGAGACATGTTCTCAGTCTCTGAAAAAAAGAAATGAAGTCTCCTCACAAGAAAAGGATATGCCCAAATAATCAATCTTGAGTGTCCTGGGTCATAAATAAATCTAGGTACTAAGAGAAGGTGATTTTTTTTGTTTGTTTCTTTATATGTTCTTCCTTGTTCCAGTTTTTATAATGATCCTATAAGTTTGTGTATGTAAAGTATTGATAATTTGATAATTATTTAAAGGAAAAACTGAGAAAATCTAAGTGTGGACTCTGACTTAAGAATCCTTACATTTGAGGGTTACCTGGGGGGCTCAGTCGGTTGAGCGCCTGACTCTTGGTTTTGGCTTAGGTCATGATCTAGAGGATTGTGATCCCTATGTCCGCCTCTGTGCTGGCAGCACGGAGCCTGCTTGGGATTCTCTCTCTCCCCCTCTTTCTGCCCTCCCCAGCACTCTCTCTCACTCTTTCTCAAAATAAATAAATAAATATTTTAAAAAAAGAAGAATCTTTACATTTGAATACTAGGTCTACCACTTACAAACTATGTGATCACGAGTAAGTGAACTGTTTAAGTCATAGTCTCCTTATCTGTTGAAATGGGTATACATATATAAGATCCTACTTCATAGAAGATTAAATGAGATAATATATACAAATAATTTAGCAATAACTTCTAGCTATACTGTTATTATAATTAGTATTAACTTTTCGATTATACTCAATTTTCTTTCCTCCATGCTATCCCCTCTCCTTTGCCCCCATCTGGGTGCTAAACTCATTCTGTTGGCAAACAGAAGGACTGCAGAGAAAAATGGGGAGCCCGAGGGTCTGAAAGTGGACTGCAGGGAGATTTCTCCGGAAAAAGTAGGCATTTCATCACGATGGTTCTTAGCAAGGCAGTCAAACGGAGGCGGGTGGTTTTCGTTATTCCCGTTCTCTGGGGAGCACACCCTCAGTGTCTCCAGTAAATTGGACTTTCAAAGGTAAATGTAAATTCTAGTGTTAATTTATTTAAAGTAAATTATTCAAAGAGTCATATGTCAGCAAACCTCATTTTGTGGCACTATATTAATGTCTTCCTTAAATACAGCTCGCCCTTTCTAAAAGCTGTTTTATGGGTCCAGGAAATCTGTCTATTACAAAGAAGTGCTTATTGTAAAGGATGTTTTAGTCTTTGGGTTCAATTAGGGAGAGAGCCAGGGTCAATGGGAGCCCTATGTGTGAAACAGCCTTAATAGCCGAGATGTAGTAGGGAAGTGGGAAGCCCACTAAAGCACATGGGTTTTTACCCGGCAGGAAAGATAAATGAAGGGCTTGATTCAAATTTCACCAGCCTTCAGGGAGTCTAGTGACAGTGTCCAACCAATCCATTGTATTGGAAAGAAGGCAGGTTCAGAGTGGGAATTTCTGGGTCCTAGTGTCTTCTCAGGGACAATTCATCTCTCTGTGTCTGGACTTCTTTCTCTCAACAGGGGAAAGGAGTGTGTTCCCTCCAGGGCTACTTGTTATTGGTATCAAATGAAACAGCTGTGAAATGCTTTGAAAGATTCAAAGAGTCATAGAAATGGAAAGCATTTTATTTACGGCTATTCATTACTCTTTTTTATTATTATCTGATCTCAGGTACAGGATTGAATTGCTTCTACTCCAACGTTCTTGAAATATTATCATCACCAAGGCCCTTTTTGTTATTTATTTCTTTATTCTCTTTGATCCTGGTTCTTCACCCCTCTTTCCCACTACCATTACCCCTTCTAACAACTTTAATATTTTCTTGAGAAAATACACACACACACACACACACACACACACACACCTGTGTTTCATATGCATGGAGTCGTAATTTACATATGAATGTCATTGTCTTTTAGGGTTCCCAGATCCAGTTTCAACATGCGGGGTGACTCGTACCCACGTAACACCAAGCAATCCTCGGACATCAGCATCAGATTCCACCAGCTAAGGGTTTGGTCCTAGAAGACTGACCGCTACCCCACTTCAGAGGTCAGCCACAAGCCCCAGGCATTACCTGTGCTTCTGACCAACTGCCTACAGATTGGAGCTTCCAGTGACCGCCTTAGTTTCAAATAATTAGTTAATGTGGCTCATAGAACTCAGAGAAACACTTATGTTACCAGTTTATTAAAGGATATGACAAAGGCTGTGAATCGACAGCCAGATGAACAGGTGCATGGGGCAAGGTATGGGGAGAGAGTGCAGGCTTTACCATCCTCTCTAGACACCACTCTCTCGTCTCCCTGTGTTTGCCCACCTGGAAGCTCTCAGAATGCAGATCTCTGGGGTTTTTATGGAGGTTTCATTGTATCGTCATGACTGACTAAGTCATTGGCCACTGGCTGATTGAACCTCTTGCTTCTCTCCTTTTCCTAGAGATTTGGGTGGTAGTAAGAGTTCTAACCCTCTAATTGGCCCTCCTGGCAACCAATCCCTGTCCTTAAGTGGGGTCCAAAAGTTACCATTATTAACGTAACAAAAGACACAGTTATCCTTGTTACTGGAAATTCCATGGGTTTCAGGAGCTGTGTGCCAGGAACCGTGACCAAATACACATGAAAAATATGTTTTGGTCATCTCAATGGCCAAATACATATTTCTTATAAATCACAATATTTTGCATCATTTTATAGGTCTCATTTTGTTTCTCTTATCATCCATCTCTATGTTTCTAAGAATCATCTGTGCTGCTACTCATACATCTAGTAAATTACTTAGTGTTGTTACATAGTAACGCAGAATATTCATTCCCTCCTGCCTTGAACAACTAATTCTCTAAGTGAAGGGCCTTCACACTGTCTCCAATTTCTAGCCATGTCAAATAACAGCAATGTGCACTGCTCCTTTTGGTACTTTTGAGAATGGCGTTGGAATATAGGCCCTGGAGCTGAATTGGGCAAAGGACAAGAACAAGCAATTTCCAGAAGAGAAAACCCAAAGGACTAGTAAGCATTTGAAATTTTGATCAAATATATTAGTAATCAGAAAAATGTGAATCGAAACAAAGGAGTTATCACTTAACACATTTTAGACTGCCATAATTAGACAATTGGAGAGTGCCAAATGTAAGTAGAGATGAGGAATATAAACCGCCCCCACCCGCTGCTGGTGGGGAGTGTTGAGAGTGGCAACAGTGGTTCAGGAGAGCCATCTGACCAGTATTTAGCTAAATCAAACCTATAGTTTCTTTTTTTCTTTCTTTCTTTCTTTCTTTCTTTCTTTCTTTCTTTCTTTCTTTCTTTCTTTCTCTTTCTTTCTTTCTTTCTTTCTTTCTTTCTTTCTTTCTTTCTTTCTTTCTTTCTTTCTTTCTTTCTTTCTTTCTGTTTATTTATTTGTTTTGGGAAGATTGAGGGAGAGAGAGAGAGCAAGTGAAGAAAGGCCAGAAAGAGGGAGAGACAGAATCCCAAGCAGGCTCCATGCTGTCATTTCAGAGCTGGATATAGGGCTCGAGCTTAGAAACTGTGAGATCGTGACCTGAGCTGAGATCAAGAATTGGTCACTTAACCTACTGAGCCACCCAGGCCTCCCCCCAATATACATAGTTTTAGATAGTTATTATTTTTTTATGATTTCCTTTTTACATTAAAAATAATTATCAGGGACCCATGGGGGGCTCAGTCATTAAGTGTCTAACTCTTGATTTTGTCATGATCCCAGGGTTACAGGATCAAGCCCCACACTGGGCTCTGCACTGAGCATGAGCCTGCTTCTGCCCCTCTCTCTCACTCTTGTGCTCTCTCTCTAAAAAAAGAAAAAATTATCGAACACCTACTTTTTTCATTCAAAAATAATTGTTCAATACCTATTAATCAAATTCCTCCTCGCTCTACTGGTGATAGATCTACAATAGCCTACAGCTCAGACATGATCTTTGCTCTTACAGAACTTAAGATACAGCTGGAAATGCTTGATCATCTCTGTATCGCCAGGACTTAGTAGCGTGCCTGGCTCACTCTAGCTCACTGAATGTCTGCTGAATGAATGAACAAGAAGCAGCAGAAATTAACCACACCATTGCTTTCTGATCTAACCATGAGTGTGGATCAACTTGCAGCTCTAAGACAGTCCCTTGGCAAGATGGGTACTTTTTGTTCTGCAACCTATTCTTGGCTTCTATGGGGACCCCTAAATCTACCTCCCCAAATTTTGCCATCACTCCCCCACAAAGTTATTTGCAACTAACATTATTTATCTTCCAAACACTTGGCTAAGCTTCCTTATACTTCAGTGACGGAGGTACTAATGTATATTCAGTGATGTAGGTACTGTTATTATGCTTATATTCCAGGTGAGGAAACTGAAGCTGGAGCAGTGCAGAGAGATGCCTAAGATCACACAGCTTTTGATGTACAGGCTAAGCTCCACTCCAGATCATATTCTGCTTGATAGCTTGAACCCTTGCCACCATGTCAGTGCGTTTAGGTGGGTGGGTGGGGTGTGTCTTAGTTTGGGCTGCTAAAACAAAACACCACAGACTCGGTAGTTGGGTGAGGACCCTCTCAGATTCCCAGACTTCTTGGTGCATCCTCACGCAGTGGAAGGGGCAAGAAGCTCTCTTAGGCCTCTTTCATAAGGGCATTAATCTAATCAGCCCTCCTTCCCAAATCAGTCTAATCACCTCCTCCGAGCCCCACCTTCTAATGCAATGGCATTGGGTATTAGGATTTCAACATATGAAATTGGAGGGGACATGAACATTCAGACCACAGCAGAGAGCATTTACCTTTGTGGGAGTCCCTAGTACAGTGTGCTTGGCATTGGCAAATACTTGCTGTATGCAAAGGGCATTTTTATAACCGTGTTTGGCTATGAGCTTTCACTCCATGGTCTGGATAGAGAATCACCACACCAGCCTCCTGCCTTCACCCTCCATCATTAGAAAGTGCTCATTAGGATAGAACCCCAGCACTTCCCTTTAGCTCCTCCCAGGAACCTCAGCCCGTCCCCTCACAAATGGTTCTGGTGAGGGCTGAAAAGATTTATAGCATCCTCTAGCTGCTGACAATGTTTCCCTATTGATCCCGCTTCCGGAGCTCTGCTCAGAGGACACAGAGTGACCGAAATGCTAAATTTTTACCAGACTCACTGCAAAATCAGTCAGACAGCCCAGGCCTCCTTTGGGACCTGGAGCCCAAGGCAGAGAGCCACTGAGTCACACACACTTCCTTCTGATCCATAATGCGTCTGAATTGTCCCCTCCCTCAGTCAGTGCCTCAAGATCCCGTTTACAGGGTTAATCCAAGGTCTTTGCTTGAAGGTTTCAGTCTTCCCTCTGTCCTGAGACATTGACTCCTCCGTGGTGCCACCACAGCTGCACGTACCGCTGCCATAGCCCATTTCACACTGCTGAGCAGGATCCCTCTAAAACATGTGTATCTTTTCTGTTAGTCCTTAAACTCTTTGAAGGACTGCACAGCTCCTGCATTTAGAACAGGATCTATCGAAATGCTATCGAAAATGTTGAATGAAAGAATGACACACAGACTGATCAGTTTTCACAGCAGGCACTAAGAATATGAGAAACTACTGCTACCATGGAGGAATTAGAAATGCCAACTTTCAGTTCCATGATTCTGGAGAGCAGGAACATCATTCGTTTCACGCTTAGATACAAGAGATCTTATCCATGGGACAAAAACAGGTCAGGCATGGCAAAGTCTATGTCCATATATCACCCCTCCCTATGATCACATCTGTGACAGACATTATTGTCTAAGACATCCTGTTGCACTGAGTACCCAGGCAGCATTTATGAACCATGAGAGATGAAACCTGTGTGTCATCCTTTGGCTAGAAACAGTGCGCCGTATTGTGCTTTGCACCATGAAGCCATGGTTCTCACAGACTGATTGGAAAGGAAATGCTTTCACATTAAAAAAAAAAAAAAATTAAATAACACTACAATCTCCGTGATAGCTTACTCATATATTTAACAAATATCTCCTGAGCATCTATTACATGCTGGCTACAATATGAAATGCTGGGGATATACAAAGATGAACAAGGGGCCAGTTCTTGCTTTCAAGGAGTGTGTAGTCTAATGGAGGGCATGGAAACAAGCTGGTAATACGCAATGTGGTAAGCTGGTATTGAAAATGTGGGGCACTATGCCTACCTGTAGAAACGGCCTTGGGAGGTCTAGGAAAGACCCAGAGAAAGGGCACTTTTTAGTTTTCTGATGCTACTCTTATGTACTGTAACAAATTACCACTAATTGGTAGCTTAAAACAACAGAAATCTATTCTCTCCCAGTTCTAGAAGCCAGAAGTCCAAAATCAGGATCATACCCCCTCCAGAGGCTCTGGGGGAAAAATCCTTTCTTTGTCTGTTCCAGCTGCTGGTGGCTATTGGCCTTCTGTGGCTTGCGGCCTCATCACTCCAATCTTCAAGCCTCTCTCTGCTCTGTTTTCCCAACCCTTTCTCTTCTGTGTGTGTCAAATCTCTCTCTGTCTCCTCCTTATGATGATACAGATGTGACATTTAAGGCCTACTCAAACAATCCAGGATAATCTCCCCATCTCAAGATCCTTAGTTCAATCACATCTGTTCTCTTCTGTTTGCCATATAAAAAAGGAGTTAAGATATGGATATCTTTGGGGAGGTGGGGGGGCGGGAAATTTTTCAGCTTTTCACAGTACCCAGTACTCGAACTGTGCTTGGCACTTACAGGCACTCAAATGTTACATGCATCAAGAAAGTTGCATGTAATCTGAGAACATAAGAATGAGTACGGAGACAATGGCATCCTCTTGCAGAGAAAGGACATGGGACAAGAATCAAAAGAGGGGGGTGTTCATAAGGCAAGTGCGCCCTGCCATGCCCTGGGGGCTCCACAAGCTGCCGCCAACCCTAGGCGTCCCTGGCACCACTTACCCCATGGAGCCCATGGAGCTGAGCCCACAAACTAACCTGACCCAGTGGCCCAAAGCCAGCTACTGGGCGTCCTGAAGGTGGCAGGCATCCTGGGGGTGGTGATCTCCAGCCCGATGGGCAGCATGGCGTTGGCAGATAGCGGCTCTACAGGGCAGCAGTGTACAATATTGAGACACCCCAGAAGAAGTAAGGGCCCTCCACCCAGCTGACCGGTGGCTCCCACAGGACATCTGCTGCCCCCTCCTCCCCAGAACAGCTACAGAAAATTCAAGGGGGTCTTGAGCCAGGCCTGGGCCATGAACAGAGCTCTTTGTGCACCTAGCCCATCTTCCCTTCCCCCTCAGTTTCCATTTTGGGGTATTTAAAATTGTTATTAAACTGATGGAACTTAAAAAAAAAAAAAAAAAAAGGAGGAGTCATAAGCTGGAGAAGGAAGCAAGAAGACCAGAAGTTGAAGTTCATTCAGGCAGACACCCGAGTGGAGCAGACAGGAGGTGGGAAGCAGACCTGGTAGTGATGATGGGCAACAGCCAAATACCAAGAAGAAAAGTCAAGGCCAGAGAAGGATTAACGTCCGTAAATAGAAAGCTCACCTGCAGCCACTTTAGGCATGACTTTGACCCCTTGCTGGGCTAGGACAACTGTGGGGAGAGTGGTGGGGACTCTGGGATGCCACAGGCTCCACAGGTTCCCACCTGTTACCTGTGCCTACGGTGCCCTTCCTCCACACCTTCCTTGCCAACTGCTATTCCCCTTTCTGGTCTCAGTCCAGGAGTCTATTCCTGACTCTGGTTTTCATATCACCCTGCCCTTTTTCCACAGAGCCCAGGGGGCCAGTTAGAGAGACGGGCAGTGGCAGTGTAGTAGATAAGAGGCAACATGATGACATGGAAGGCTCTGCCACAGGGGAAGCTTCACAGGGCAAGGGTTTTATACATTTGCTTCACTGTGGTGTGCCCAAGGTCTAATATAGTGCCTGGTGCACAGCAGACACACAATGAATGTTTGTTAAGTGAATGAACGAATGGAGCCAAATTTTGTTTCCTAATCCCAGTACTACTACTTACTAGCTGTCAGTAATTGCATAACCTCTCTGTGCCTCAGCGTCCTTGTCTATAAAATCAGGATACTTATATCTGCCTCATGGCGTTGTTCTGGAGAGCAGAGATGTTGATACGGGTGAAACATTTAGAACCGTGCCTGGCATAGAGTCATTTTTCAAATCTATACTGCAAAGGTATTTGGGGGGTTCATGAAGCTTGGGAAATACTCGATTTTAAAGTACATTCTGGGGGCGACTGGCTGGCTCAGTTGGTTGGGCATCCGACTTTTGATTTCTGTTCAGGTCATGATCTCATGGTTTGTGAGTTTGAGCCCCACATCAGGCTCCTGTGCTGACAGTGGGGAGTCTGCTTGGGATTCTCTCTCCCTCTCTCTTTGACCCTCCCCTGCTCCTATTCTCTCTTTCAAAATTAGTAAAGAAACTTAAAATATTCTAAGCTATTTTTAAAACTGCACATTTACAAAAGGATGCACTCTCAAAAGTGTCCTGTATCAGCATCAACACACAGCAAAACACCAATGCTTCCACTTCCTGTCCTCTCTTTAACTTTAAAATCAGTACAGGATCTGGTCTAATTTTTTAGTAGAAAGCTATTCTAGCAAAATAACTATTTGTCCACTCCGTTGGGGTTATAAGAAGATACTTCGCTTGAACACAGGGTCCATCACCTGGGGGAATGCTGGTGACCACTCTCAGTCAACTCCATTAATATAGTGATAGGATTTGATTCTATACATTTTGAAATATATAAAGAAGGCCATGAAGTTCACTTTATTTGAGGGAAAGTCCTTGTTCCAGCCCAAAGGAAGAGAGAACAGTTATGATTTGTACAAATCACTAGCATCTTTGCCCTAGTGTTCTACTGCAACCACAAACTGAATACGGGGCACCTGGGTGAGTCAGTAGGTTAAGCGTCTGACTCTTTCAGCAAAGGTCATGATGTCACGATTCGTGGGATCAAGTCTGTTGTTGGGCTCCATGCTGACGATGTGGAATCTGCTTGGGATTCTTTGTCTCTCCCTCTCTCTCTGCTCTTCCCCCTGCTCACTCTTTCTGGCACCAAGATGGTGTCAGTTTTCAGCTCTGCTCACTAGTGGAAAGAGTTGTGCAAGAGAGGCCAAAGGGACAGGATGTTCTTTCTTTTTTCAAAAATTTTTAAAGTTTATTTATTTTGAAAGGGGAGGGAGGTGCACAGAAAGAAGGAGAGAGAGAATCCCAAGCAAGTTCTGTGCTGTCAGCGAGGAGCCCAACGCTGGCTCGAACTCAGGAACCATGAGATCATGACCTAAGCTGAAATCAAGTGGCAGACACTCAATCGACTGAGTCACTCAGGCGTCTTGACAAAAGTTCTTTCAAAATGGATAGCTTGGCTGGACCACTCAAGCTATTTTTAATTATTCTTCATTCTAGAAATGAGAATTAACAACATACTGTATTGTGGGTATTGTGCTGGGTGCCGAGGTTGTAGTAGTCGTGGAAGTGGGACAGACAAGTTTCTACCGTGATCGAGCATAGAGCTCTTGGGAAATGAAAACTGAAAGTACGAGGAAGTGTGAGAAGTCCTATGGTAAAGGCAATGCTCCCCTGTGAGAGCTGGAGTAACTCACGTAGGTCTAGGAGGGACTTTCTCATACTTTCAGAGAAAGAGGGACTTAAGCTGAGACCTGAACAATAAGTGGGAGGAGTTGGTTGAGTGAAAAGAAAATGCAGGGAGGTCAGGGAAAGAACAATATTCCTGCAGAGAGAAGGCCGTGCATTGAAGACATAGAGGCTACAGACAGCATATCACGCTTGCAGAATGGAAAGAAATTTAATATAACTGGACCATAGAGCTGGGACTTTCACTGTTAACAGCCCTTATTTTTCAAACACGCTCACTGCTATATCACTCAATGTATTTCTTGACCTTTAATTTCTTTTTTAATTGCACCTCTCTTTTCTGATTGTTGCTTGCTATATTACAATATCCACTTTTCCAGATGGCCGTTACTCTTTGCCATATGTCCAACGTACCTTCAACCTTTTGATCTTCTCCAGCATCCCTGACTCTGCTTTCCCATCTCGGTATAAATGACACCTTCCTGTCTGGTGGCTGCCCCAAAGTTTTTCTCATGTGCCTCTCCTGGGACTCAAGTTTCATGCTCACAGATAGCAATCTTCAAAGGGAGATTGACTCCATGTAATAAACTCTCCAGCTTGGGCTTTGCAAAATGAAGTAAAGTCTTTGATCCCTTTCTGGTTGCCCCTTGGAATGAAATGAACTCTTTGAAGCAAAGTTTGGCACACCTAGAAATGATAAAACAGGACCACAGGAATTACGAGGTTAAGACCAAGAGGGTGCTATGTGTAGGTAATTTTGTTAAAGAATGGATTTGAGGAGATTATCCAAGAACCTAGGTTTAGACTGTCAAAATTAGCATTAGAAACTAGATGATAATGCAAGCCGAAAGATCTTCCCCCTCTAGCCTGGCCCTATGCGACACGGTGGCAATCCCAAACCATGATACATTCTACCCCCAAGAACTTTCCAGAATGTATTCCAGATGCCATACAAATCAATATTCAGATTCATTTTTTTGCAGTCCGCAAACACACACTGTTCATCTTCTAGAATTACACCTAGCGCTGCACCAGCCTTGCCGCTAAGGGTTACGCAACACATGTGCAAACGGCAGAGCCTTCTGACACCAGCTCACCAGCACTGAAGCCATATGAGTCACACCACCAGGGAAAGGAATCCAAAAATGACAAGTTTACTTTGTAATCAGGTCTACTAGGCAGGGATGGTTAAGGGTTGATCTGGGGCCTGGAAGCTAGCCTCCAAACAACTCAATCCATCCTATTTTCTCACTAAATCGACTACATGTGCTGGAGAGCAGTTAAGGCATGTGCTAATTAACCATCCTCCAGATGAAGACCATACCAGCCTCAAACAGGAAGCGATATTACCCTGTGCTCAATTCTAGCACGTTGAGTTGCCAGTAGGTGGCAGAAATTCAAAAAAATTTGTGATTCTGCTTTGTTTTTAAGCAAGGTCTAAGTGTGTGGAACCCAATTGTCAACAGTCTTGCCACATCTGTATGAGATTAGAAGCGGTGAAAGACATGTTTGTAAGGCTGATGGATAACCAACTTTGATTTACCATATTTTTAAGTAATTTTGGCAATTTCCCCAGAGGGTGTGAAAAAACCCTGTGGTGCAAAGCATTTGATCTATTGTATTATTTTTACAACTCATCGTAAAGAATTGTTCTGTATTGTGTGGATTTTATTCTCTAGCCAGCCCTAGTCCTGGGTCTTTTCATTGTTTGTCTACACTCACCACCCTTGAATTTTGAAATATTATAGTTCAAACATTTCCAAAGAGGATGAAGTTGGCAGCTTTTGATGAACATTCCCTTCTTAGTCTACAATGAATAGCCCAATAGATGTTAAGTTTTTTTAATCCCTAAAGGTAGCTTTTTTTTTTAAACACACATTTTTAGTATGTATTCAGTGGGCAGAGTTACATGGAAATAAAATATCAAGCCATAGAGAAAAACAATATGAAATAAATATTTCCAATTAAGGTCTATAAGATAGGATTTATAGGTTTTCAAGCTGGGCCATTTGAAAGCAACAGGAAACATACAACATACGAGACATCCTAAAAAGTTTCCCTTCTTGTAGAACCTGGGAGGAAAACCAAGTTTTTGTATAGTTCATATTTTGGAAAGACAAATCAAATAACACCCAGAAATCTCTCAGAGGTTTTGGAAGGTTAATGGGCTCTGTCAGTAACTTTAAAATTCTTTAGGAAAGACTGCCATAGAAATACAAAGTGTCATGGTTTTTAAGGAGGATTTTCTGGTGATACCAAGGAATCAATTCACAGTTGGAAAAGTGTACATATTTTTTCCCATGTTATTTGATTTTTTCCTCTCTCCTGATACAGAGGCAAGACCTAATCTAATTTCATTTCAAGCAGATATTGAATTTCTCCCCATCAGCTTTGGTGAGATCTTCCCCAAGACAGTTTCTCCACTTGGTGGTTCTATCCCTGGGTGATCTGCCAATAACCACACCAGTTTGTCACTGTGGCTGTTCTTTAGGTTTAGAAGCAAAGAACGAGGTGGGTAGGGACCCAGCCCAGATTGCCTATACTGCTATTAGTCATATCATGGGCCAATGCTTTCCAAATGTAGGTCTCTGACCAGCAACAGCAGCAGCATCTGAGAATTTGTTGGAAATACAAATTCTTGGACTCTCCTTAGACCTACTGAATCTGAAGCTCTGGAGGTGGGGCCCAGAAATCAGAAGCCTTCCAGGTGCTTCTAATACACACTCGAGTTTGATCTTCAACAGAACAGAGGCCCAATGTTTTCAAGACTTAGAGGCTTCTCCTAGGGTTATGACATGCACCCCTAGGTACCAAAGGTCAGGGCAAGGAAGAGGACCTCGGAACCTCTTTGGTCACTCTCAGTATATAAAAATGGTTTGCTTTATTCTGCGAGTGAAGTTATTTTGCCACAAGGTGATTTTCTTTTCTTTTCTGTTTAATTAATTAATTGATTGATTGATTAATTAATTTATTTATTTTGGAGAGAGAAAGTGGGGAAGAAGACCAGAGGGAGAGAGGTAAAGAATCTTAAGTAAGTTCCACGCTCAGTGTGGAGCCTGACGTAAGGCTTGATCCCACGACCCTGGGATCACAACTGAAGCCTGAAATCAAGAGTCAGACACTCAACTGACTGATCCACACAGGTACCCCAAACTGATTTTATTTTCTGAAATCAGTACGGTGTAGCATGAGAGAATGGTCTCTATCACCTGTTAGATGTGTAACATTGAACAAATTATTTAATTTATCTGTGTCTGAGCTTCTACATTTGTAAAGTGAAATAATACTAACTCTATTTTTTTTTTGCACTGTAAGAATTAATTGAGATAATGCTTGAAGAGCATGAAAGGTAGTGCCTGATAAGTGATGACTACATAATAAATGTTGGGTATTATCATTTTTATGATCCTTCAAAATCTAATTCCTTTGTCACCCAGTGTCAAAATCTTTTTGCCTTTGTCATTCTGAATTGATTGATCCTTCATTTGTGTTATGATAATATTTCATCCTTAGCATGTACACATTGTTTAGGTCATGTGCCACTCACCTTAATGGAAAGGCATGGCTATGCAACTGAAAATCAGGCTGCTATTACTAGAAGAAACGGGTAGAGATTCCAGGTAGGGAAACACAACAAATGTCTATTAAGGGCACTGTACTCAGTCTTTGCAAGTCCTTTGTTATTCTATAAAACCAAGTTAACCTAACAAATAATCACTGATACAGTCATATCACAAGTTTTAGCTACATGAATATCCATTAGTTACCTAAATATTGGTCGAAGTGAGGCATGTATGTTACAATGGTATTTTTTCTTTTTTTAAAAAAATTATTTATTTATTTAGACAGAGAGAGTGAGCAGGGGAGGGGCAGACAGAGACAGGGGCAGAGAGAGAATCCCAAGTGGGCTTCGCACTGTCAGGACAGAGCCTAAGGCGGGGCTTGAACTCATGAACTGTGAGACCCTGAGCCAAAACTAAGGGTCAGAGGCTTTACTGGCTGAGCCACCCAGGTACCCCTATATTTTTCCTTATATAACAAGTGTCAGAAAAAATTATGAAAGACTTCGAAATGGGCAAAACAAGATTGGCGCATGAAGCTCATCTATCTAGGTTGTCTTTGCCTCTCATTGTCTTTGATTTTTTAAAATAATTTTATCAGTCGTAGAAAACTAATAGCAATGCATGTTACTGTTATTCATAGAAATACAAATGGCTATGTATGGTGGAATGTTGTGGTAAGCACATTTTAAGATGGTCTCCCAAAGATCATGTTCTAAGAAAACCTTCTCCCCTTGAGGATGGGCAGCACATGTGGATGAGATATCGCTCCTGTGACTGTTATATTCCATAGCAAAAAGGAGATTATTCAAGTGGGTCTAATCCAATCCCCTGTGCCCTAATTTCATGATCCTTTAAAGTAGAGGGTTTTCTCCAGCTAGTGGCAGAAGGGGAAGTTGGAAAGATTCAAAATACCAGAATGATTTGACATGCAGTTGTTGGCTTTGAAGATGTGCAAAGCACATGTGCAAGAACCAGAGAAGGGTTTCTAGTTGTTGACAGCAATCCCAGTCTACAGCCAGCAAGGAAATGGGGTCCTCAGTTCTACAGCCATACAGAATTAAATTTAGCCAGAAATCTGCATGAGCCTGGAAGCAGATTCTTCCGTAGGTCCTCCACATAAGAGTCCAATCCAACTGACACCTTGGTCTTGACCTTATAAGAGTGAACAGAGAACTCAACTGGGCCCACCGAGAGTTCTGATCTACAGAACTGTGTGAGATCATAAATGTGTGTTGTTTTAAGCTGTGAAATTTATGGTGATTTGTTACATAGCAATAGAAAACTAACATGAATGCAATTGATTATTGCCCTATAAGTAGACCATTTGCTTCTCTTGTTAAATTCATTTCAGAATTTCTTTTTCCTTATACATAATTCTACTCTTTGAATTCATTTTTTGTATCAGTTGAACCATTTTCTCTCCTCAAGTGAGCAGTTGAATAATATCTTTGACACATGTTCATTTTATATTTGTATTACAGTCTTAATTTTATCTTTTTAACCCCCCAAAATTGCTCTTTAACATTGGAATGGACAATTTTTTTTTTCATTTGTTATTTACTGTGTATCTGTTACTCATTCAGCCTAAAATTTCCGTTCTTTCTAAAACTTTATTCAATATGGTAAGTCATGCCACGTGGTTTATCCATTGCTACCACCCTGCCCCTGCCCCCAATACCTCCTAGAGCCCTCAATCCTGTTACTCAGTTGCAATTAGATACCCTCTAAGCTCGCTGTAGAACTTTTATCCTGGAACTTCCCTTTATTACTACTCTGTGAATCTCCTTCACTTCTCTCCTTTTTCTTATCCCTTTTCTTGGATTTGTTCTTTGATTAAGCCCTCATTTGGTAGGAGAGCATCCTTCAGTAGCTCCTGGAAAAGGACATGTGAAAGATAAAGTTTCATATCTAAACAGACTTTTCTTCTACTTTTACTTGACTATGAATATAATTCTATGTTGGAAATAATTTTCCCTTGAAATTTTGAAAGCATTATCCATTTGTATTTTAGCTTTTAAAGGCACTCTAGATTAGTCTTTTGTTATTTTGAATCCAACTTTTTGTATGTGGCTTGTTCTAATTGTCCCTCTCTCACCTTTTCTAAAGACTTTAGAATCTTATTTTTGGTCTAGGATGTAATGGAATTTCTAACAATGTGTCTTGGTGTGGGTTATTTTAAATTCCAAGTATTGGCCAATGGATGGGTTCTTTCAGTGTATAACTTCAGATTCATCATACTTGACCCTCAGCAGCAACTATATAACTGGCCACTCTCTCCCTCCTGAAACACTGCTGTATTTGATTTGGCTAATGCCTCACTCTTATAGTTTTCCTCCTAGCTTTCTGAGGGCTCCATTTTAATTCCCTGTGTACTTTTTATTCTGGGCTTTTTTCTTTTCCTTTATCTTCAGCATTTTCCTGGGTACAACCAGCTCCTCTCATGGCTTAAATACAATCTATATGCCAACTATGACCAAACACACATCTCCAGCAAACTTTTCAGCTCTGGATCATATATGCAATGACCTAATCAACACCTAGCATCTCAAACTTAGTATGCTTCAAACTAAACCTTTGTCTTCTTACATTTGTCCGCTTGCTTCCCCACCTGTAGTGTTCTCCATCTTTTTTTTTTTTTTAATTTTTAATGTTTGTTTATTTTTTGAGAGACAGAAAGAATGCAAGCAGGGGAGGTGCAGAGAAAGAGAGGGAGACACAGAATCCCAAGCAGGCTCCAGGCTCCGTGCTGTCAGCACAGAGTCTGATGAGGGGCTTGAACTCATAAACTTGAACTCAGGTCAGATTGTGACCTGAGCCAAAGTCAGACGCTCAACCGACGGAGCCACCCAGGTACCCCAGTGGCCTCCATCTTTAACACAAGTTCTGGGAACCAGAAACTGGAATCCTCTTCCATTTTCCTTATCATTGTATTCAATTCCACCCAACTCCTGCCATTTTTACCTGTAGAGTATGTCCCGAATCAATCTTTTCTCTATCTCCATGACCACCTTCCATCACTGCTTTCCTAGTGGCTGCAGTAGCTTCCCCACTGATCTCTTTACATCTGCTCTTTCTCCAACTTATCCACTCTCCAAACAGTAGTTTGAATGATCAGGTTTTAACATCAAGTCTAATCACATTAGTTGTCTGTTGTAACTCCTCAATAGTGTCAGAATGCACCTAGAATAAAATTCAGTATTCTTAAGAGACCTCCAATGCTCAAGGCTCTAGAACCACTGATGCCACTCTTTTCTCTTCACTTTGCTCCAGCCACACTGGTTTTGTTCATGTGTCAAAAATGCCACGCTTCTTGCACCACAGGGCCTTTTCCTGGAATATTTCCTTCCTTACCTTTACGTAGTTCTTACTCATTGCTCAGGATTCGGCATAAAGTTGCCTTACAGAGAGGCCTTTTCTGATCACTGAAGCATAAATAAAGGCTCTCTTTCGTTCCTTCATTCCTTTTACTTTATAATATTTAGCAAAATTTTGTAGAATTTGTGTAATCTATTTGTTTTTATTTTTCTTTTCCATTAGAATTGTTGATGTCATAAAAGCAAGAACTACATCTCCTTGCTTTACCACTATTCCTAGCACAGAGCATGAAGCCTCATCTGTTGAATGAATGATTATTCATTTGGAATTTTAGTAACCTGACTCCAGTCCTGGCCCCTCAACTAATTGTGCAAATTTGGGCAAGTTACTTAAACTTTCTTAGCCATAGTTTGCTTAATTGTAAAATGAGGATAATAATACCTACTTCACAGGTATTATTAAAGGAGAGAATCTATGAAAAATGGTTTTCACAGTGTCTGGCACATATTAAAGGCTCAGTAGTTTTAGATGAAAATAATAACAATGATGGGAAGCTATAATTTCAGATCCAAGGGCAAGAAAAATGTGATGAAAATTCGAACAAAGGATTTTGATTGTACCTGCATGCCTTAGTCTATTTGGGCTGCCATAGCAAAAAATACCTTAGGTGGGTGGCTCAAATAAATAACATTTTTTATCTCACAGTTCTGGAGGCTGGAAGTCCAATATCAGGGTATCGACTTTCTGGTTTACGAATGGTTGTCTTCTTACTGAGTCTTCACATGGTGGAAAGGAGTGAGAGTGTTCTCTGGGATCTGTCTTATGAGAGCACTAATTCTGTTCATGAGATTCATGAAGAGTCCATCCTCATGACCCAATCACCTTCCAAAGGCCCTACCTCTTAATGCTATCACATTAGAGATTAGGATCTCAACATATGAATTTGGAGGGGAAGAAAGGCGCAAACATTCAGTCTACAACACTACATAAAGCTACATAAACTGCTCAACTCTGTTGTATATGATGACAATATTAGGTACTTGGCCGTCCCACTGTCTGTGTTCCATAAATGGATAAATATAGGAGATGGCATTGTTGTCTGCCCAAAATTAATTTCTTTTTAGAATATTCTTTACATGCCTCAACGATCATATGTCTCAGTCCAGCCAGTCATGGAGGTCCCACACTCCTTGGCAGTGATTGGTTTTGAAGTGGGCATATAACTTAGTTCTTGAAGGGGAAGCCCTGGTTGGGGTTGGAAGGAGGCCTGGGAAAATGTTTCCCCTTTTAAGAAGGAGCACAAGAGGGATGCCTGGGTGGCTCAGTTGGTTAAGCCACTGATTCTTGATTTCAGCTCAAGTCATGATCTCACAGTTTGCAAGATCGAACCCCACATTGGGCTCTGTGCTAACAGTGTGGGGCCTGCTTGGGATTCTCTCTCCCGCTCTCTCTGCACCTCCCTTCAAAATAAATAAATAAACATTAAAAAAAAAAAGGAGTACAAGAATAAACAGGCCTCTGCTGTCTCTGCACCCTGTTTGTGGCATCTGTAACTGCTGTAGCCATGTTCTGATCACAAGGGGAATCAACCTTAGGAAAAAAGCTGCTACAGAGCAGAGAGATGGAAGGAAGATGGTCTTTGATGACATCTTTCAACTCTGTTGTACCATGCCTGAGACTCACCCTCTTCCTCCTTTGGGTTTATGGCTATAGGAGACAATTCCCCTAACATTTAGGACTGAGTCAAGGCATGATGTTACATGAAGCACAAAGCATCCCAACTAGGACCCAGTAGCTAGCTCTTCATTAGAGGCTGTGTGACCTAAGGGTCATAGGACCTCTGATCAGTCTTCCCACTTCGAGATAACATAATGACATGTACTCATGTATTAGACAAAAATTACTCATGGAGGCAAAGATGAGAGAGTTTGAAAACCCTTTTACCAGTAAACAGAACTCCACATTGGAGTGTTCGTAAGTGGGTGGGGTGATGCAAACTCAGCCACTCCTAGCTGCAGGACTGTGGCACAATGGCTCCAGTGAATAGACTCTTGTTTCCACAACATTATTCTTCCACGGTCTTGCCAGATGGAAAACATCATGTGTTTTTCCTCTAGAGATAGGGGATCAATTCATTTTCCAGTTTATCAAAAGAACATTCATTATTTTGGTTCTCTCTGGTCCTGTTTTGGATGATTTTTATTACTTATCCCAGAATTCAGAGGTCCTAGAAGATACTAAAATGGAAGTAATTTTCTCAGACATGCCTGAAAGGCACCCAACAAAGTTCTGAGGGGCACATCAGGCCAGAGGACATGGGTGGTCTGAAGATTTTGTTGTTCAGAAGGCATTCACCATACAGTTTCTTGCTCTGTGCCTATGCCTGTGTCAGGCTTGGGGAATGCTGGGGAGTAGTTTAGTGGCATTGCATTTATGTCAAACTAGGTTCTAAAGTTAACACCTAAGGCAAAATTGCATGTGGCCAAAATACTCTGGAAAAAGCCCTTAAATAATTGTTGTAGAACAAGGCACATGGTTTGCCGTGTACAACCCTGCATATTTATGTATGTATATGTCTGTACAAGTGTACAATGCATTTTGTAATGTATAGTAGTATGCAATAAAGAAGATAGGAATGCATGAAAAGTGTATATCTTGGTTAGAACAATACTCAGCAAGACAGGATGCTTACATGGGGAAAGGAACTGAGAATATAAAAGGAACTGAGAATATAAAGATAAGCTGTTTCTTATCTTCCATCTTGTGCTCACTTTGCTATTTCTTTCTTAAATGAAGCCCATATAGTTACCTGTACATATAGTCTCTACACTGGAGGATTATTGTTTAAAGTTAATTTATTTTTTAAAATATATAAACGTAGGAGAAAGCCCAGAGACCTTATTCAAAATCATATTAATGGTTAGTGATAGTAGCGAAATTCCACAACCCAGGACTGTCACAGGGGTGGATTTGCATCAGAACCAAAACCAGGAGGCTGTGCGTGTTTGTATTAGAGGTTTATGTACCTGTGCAGGTGTTCCAGTGCTAAGAAGTCATGACATGTTTGCAGGGTACCATGAAAAAAATCAATATGTGAATCTTAAAATGATTTAATCAATAATTTGCTGCCAGATCAGAATTGAAATGCACTGGCAAGTGCCAAAGCCTTAAGAAAATGTTATTTTTTAAATACCTTCTTTTTTTCTTTTTTATTACTCTACCTGTTTGACTGGGTTGTTGAAAAAAAAAAAAAGGCCTTTGCAAATGTTTTCTGTGAGTTTCTAAGAATGGTAATTTTATGCTGTTTTAAGGGGCACAGAAATCCCAGTCCGTAGACTCTATTTCATAGAATTGTCAAAGAGCATGATGAGGAATTGTGAATGGAAGCATTGCACATAGCCCCTGAAAACCTGCAGCTTGTTTGGGTTTGGGCAGAAGGTGGCTCTATAATAGTGAGGAGCTCTGGATCAGCACCTTGAATGCTGGGACTCTTGAGGCGGGCCTTGTAGGTAGAAGAGGGCAGACTACATTTGAGGATGAGTCTAATCCTGCTAAGGAATTTTCCTTGGATGGGCCCAATCAAAGTAAAGAATGGGATCCCCACCTGCTAATGCCTCTAATTTCTGGGCACTAGCTAATGATTAGTGGAATGTGGAAACGTAATACAAGCCATATACGTAAGTTTGAATGTTCTAGCAATCATGTTGATAAAAAGTAAAAAGAAACACATAAAATTAATTTTAAAAAATACTTCCATAACCCATTAGATTCCCAAAATATTATCATTGCAACATGTAATCAATATAAAAAGTGTTAATGAGATATTGAACATTCTGTTCTTTTGTACTGAGTTTTTGAAATCCAAAGTATACTTACACTTACAACACATCTCAGTTAAGACTAGCACAGTGTAAGTGCTCAATAGACACATTCATTTAGTAGCTACTGTGACGGACAGTGCAGACTGTCCATCATATCATATCATCTCCTGAGTCCCATCTAGCAGATCATATCACCTCCTGAGTCTCATCTGCCTCATGTAACGTGTATATTTTATCTACATAAGTTCTAGGAAGGCAGGGATTTGTGATATACCTCCAGCATCTACAGCACTGCTTAGCATATAGTAATGGCACAATAAATATTTGCTGAAAGAGATAATTATTGAATGGCTTTGTGTTTTATCTATGAATGAAGAAGCAGAGAAATTGGTCTGGAAGAACAGACACCAAGATGACAATTGTGGTTACTTGGGGGAAGGACAGGCTGGAGAAAGTGATCATAAGGAACTTCATCTGTATGTGTGATGCTTTCATTTTTTATATATAGTTTCATTTTTATGTGTATTTGGGTATTACTTGTGTAATAAAGTATTGCTAAAGATTAAAAAAAGATGGTGATTATTTATAATTAGAAAAACTGCCAGTAAAAATCAAGAAAGATTAGAAAATAACTAGGTTAGGGTATTTGCTTCTGATGACTGCTGTAGCAAATTACCACATACTGAAGTGGCTTATGACAACAAAATATGTCACCCTATAGTTCTGAAGATCAGAAGTCCAACTGAGTTCTCACTGAGTTAAGCTCAAGGTGGCAATGAGGCTTCCTTCTGAAAGGTCTTGTTGAAAATCCATGTTCTTGCTTTTTCCAGATTCCAGAGATTACCCATATTCCTTGGGTCTTGGCTCCCCTCCGTCTTCAAAGCCAGTGATCATAACACTTCAATCTCTGCTTCTGTCACCATGTCTTCTCTGACCCTCCTGCCTCTCTCTCACTTACGAGAACCCTTGTCATTCCATTGGGTACACCTGGATAATCCAAGAAAATTGCCCCATTTCAAAAGGCTTATTGGAGTCACATCTTCAAAGTCTCCTCTGTCATGTCAAGTAACACACTGACAGGTTCTACAGATATGTGGACACCTTTGGGGTCCCTAATTCTGCCTGTACCACAGTTACCTTGTTAGATTCAGCTGACAGGCTTCCTGTGATATGGAATTGGTTGTGTGTTCTGGAATTCTCCCGTTTGTGGGCTCTGTGGTCCCTGAAAAGGGGCCTGGCTGTTATTGCGGATATGGGTCCTTAGCACTCTCTCCTTATTGATCATTTGTAGAAATCAAGAGGGATTGATTTGGGAGTTCCTATAATTTTTGGTGGTCATTTCCCCTCTTTTCGTGAAAGCTGTTTCTGTTTCCTGAACTTGCATGTCTAACCTCTAAGAAGGCCACCCAGTGACTTCCACCTCCCAGGATCCATGCTCAATGTAATCCTATGCTTTTAACTATAGGCTGGACAATTGACTTGCTTTTAATTATAGTATATGGCAGAAGCAATGGCATGTCACTCCCAAGATTTGTTTATAAAAGATTGTGGCTTCTGTCTTGGATGTTCTCTCTCACTCTCTCTCTTGGTCCAAGGAAATGGAAACCGGCTGCTAAAATTTGAGCGGCCCTATGGAGAGGACCAAGGGGCAAGGAACTGATTCTTTCTGCCAACAGCAGGAAAGAACCTGAGGTCTTGCCCTCATGTCCTCATCTCATCCTAATCACTTCCCAAAGGCCTCACACACCTCCTAATGGCATCATAGCTGAGAGTAGGGTTTTAACATATGAATTGGGAGGGGGTGTGTGTGACACAAATGTTCAGTTGATAATGGACACTCAGATAAACTGTGGTTGGATTTCTGATCCTCAGAAACTGTGAGATAATAAATGTGTGCTCTTTAAGCCCTTAGGTTTTGGGGTAATTTGTTATATAACCATAGATAACCAGTATAGACCCTTCCTTCCTTCATCCCTCTGTCCCTTACTTCCTTCTTTTTTTCCCCCTTATGTGTGGAGATGATCTTGATCTTTAAGATGACTGATCCTGGAAAGGGTCAGTTAGTAAATATTTCAGGCTTTGCAGGACACGTATAGTCTCTGTCTCATAGTCTTCTTTTATATATGGTTCGTCAACCCCAGGAACCCACATATTCTGGTTCAGAAGCAGTTTCTTCAAGTCTGTCTCCTCAGCAACTGTTCTACTCAAACGCTTCCATAGCTCCCCAGATCTCTAGGAATAAAAGCCTAAATCCTGGTGATGGTCTGCAAAGTACTGGGCATTTATCATGCATCTCTGTCGCCACACTGTCGCCACACTGCCACTCATCCTGTTCGGGCTGGAATGGCTTCCTTGACCGGTTTCCACCTGAGCAACCCACCCTTGCCTCAGGACGTGCATGCTTCATGTTCCCTTTGCTTGCAGTGTCTCCCCCAGAAATCTACAGGACTTGCTCCTTCACCTCCTGCGTTTCTTGGCCATCCTATTCAAAGCCATATCCTCCCTCTCTCCCTCCCAAAACATCTTCTCTCCTTTTTCTTTCCCCATCTTACACCCTAGATATTTGCTTATTTATATTGTTTATTATCTATTTTCTTGTTAGAATTTAAGCTCCATGAAGCCAGGACTTTTTGTTGGAGGGAGATGAGAGGCACAGGGGGGTCTTTTTTTGTTTGTTTGTTTTTTAATTGCTGTAGGCCCTGTATTCTAAAAGTGCATGGAATTTAGTAGGCACTCAATAAATATTTGTTGAGTAAATGATATTTTTAGAAGAACACTGGTCTGGATTTGAGGATCCCTAACTTCTAATTTGACTATGCCAAGACTATGTCATGTAATGTGCTAAGTGGTTTTTATTTTTATTTTTTTATGTTTATTTTTGAGACAGAGAGAGAGAGGCAGAGTACAAGTGGGGGAGGGGCAGAGAGAGACGGAGGCATAGAACCCAAAGCAGGCTCCAGGCTTTGAGCTGTCAGCACAGGGCCCAAAGTGGGGCTTGAACCCATGAACTGTGAGATCATGACCTGAGCCAAAGTTGGACGCTTAACCAACTGAGCCACGCAGGTGCCCCTGTCCTAAGTGGTTTTTAAACATTACCATAGGTACTATTATTATCCTTTTTTAATGGATAGGTTTACTGAAGTTGAATTTCATCTGTAAATTGAAAAGGTTGGGGCCAAATAATTGCTAAGGTCTCTTTCTCTCCTCAAAAATATGTCTTTTTAAAAAAGGCATCAATGTCTCTCTATTTGAAAAGATCCATTTATTTATCCATGACTCAAAGAAAGAAAGTCTCAAAGCTCCATCATAAATGTGAACATCAATGCTACCATCAGATAAACCATCTTTCACTTCTATTTATTCTGAATGCTCATCTCAGTTTGCTGGTTCTGGAATAAGTCTATAGAAATGAGTTATCACCACAGGACACTCCTTCACTTGCAGATAACTTGCAACATGTATATGCAAAGTGTGAGGTTAAACTCTTACATTCTGAAAGAAAATCCATGACCAATTATTTTTAGGGCACCTGAAAAAAGTTCAATGTTCATTATTGGTTTTCTATTAGTAATGGAATTCAGAGCTGTTGTCACTGAATGTTCTTTGCCTCTGGCCTAATAGTCTTTCTTTAGCAATTTGTCTCAAGAAAATTGGATTAAAGGAAAAGCTTTATGAGACTCTGTACCTACACCTCGAATCACACACTTGAGGGCTGGAAAGGACCAGCACGATACCCGAGGTAACCCTGTCCTTTTGCAGAACAGAAAAAGGAAAGCTCAGAGAAGGTAAGCTATTTACAAAAACACACACAGGTAACCAGCTGCAGAGATGGACATTTGAACACCAATTTGAAGCCCATGCATGCCTTTTCCACTTCAACACACTTCCCGACTGTGACCTTGAGAGGCATGTTCCCCTTTGAGATTTGATTTGGAGCAGCAGTGGTTTGTTTTTTTTCCTCCCCTACCACAGTGAATGTAGCAGAAGACACTCATGTGTGTAATACATTCTCATGTTATATTCAGAATTTGATGGAAAGCAAACAATATTTTGCATGAAAGTAAACAAATAGTATCATGGGGCACTTACAAGCACTACCACGGTTTATAATTGGCACAATTATGCAAAAGAATGTAAGTAACAGATGACACAAGTTATAAGCACTTCCCTGAGTTTGAAAATACTAATGAAAATGGGACTGAAATAATAGCTTTGACTAAATACTTATTGTGTGCCAGGTGTCCTACTCTTTCAAGTTCAAGTGCAGATGCAGCAAAGAATAGTGGTTGCTTGGATTCAGATCCTGTCACTTGTTAGGTGTTAAATTTGGGCAAATACCTGGACCATTATTCTTCAGTTAGGCCCGTCCATGGGATACAGATCACTACGGCAGTAACTTCATGAGGTTATTTAAGGATTAAGCATCTGGAGTATCCATCGAGGTTTTCCCACCGGTCAGGCTGGGTTCTGAGAATTCAACAAATGTTACCCATCATTATCTCATTGAATCTACACCAGAACACACTGGAGGGTGAGCTCCGTGAGCCCAGAGATGTTTGTTTTGCTCACTGTGACTGACACAACTGTGCACGAGGACATAAGCTACAGTACCTCCAACATAGTAAAGTTCAATAAATATTTGTTCAATGGATAAATCCTGAGTTTTGTATGCTTCTTACCTTCATTTTGTTTTTGAGGAAATGGAGTCTTAGTCCTTTTCTAGAATTGCATGGCTAGGCCCTGCGCTGGCAAGGCATATTAAAACCTGTGACAAGGAATGGTAACAAAATGCAGTTATGTGCACATGAGACAATAGAGATAACCCTCAATCTGTTCTAATTAATTTTAATAATTTAATAATTTCCAATTATTTTCACTATCTTAGTGCATAAGTTACTAGAGGCATACCTGATATAATTGGGATACATCAGTGACTGGGGTAAAGCTGTACGCAACACAGACCCACAAGGCATTAGATATAGAGCGATGTGTGCAAAAGCATTAAGGAAGACAAATGTGGCATACGTGTGCAGAAAAGATTGGAGGACCAGACGCTGGGTGCTGCGAGGGCTGGACAGCAATAGGATAGATTGAAAAAGTACAGAAACCACCTTACAGTTACCCCAAATCATTAGATAATTCTGAACACCCCTTGACTCCTGGATCTCATTCACCAGGGTGCAATGAGTAGGAGGAAACCCAATCCTAGCCGGCAAATTCCAAGTGGCCTCCGAGTACCCCCCAGCCCAGGTAAGAAAGGCTAGATGGTGAGTCTGCCTGACCCCAGGGATATTGATAGGGTTCTTTTCAGGGGAAGAGAAAAATTCGATCTGGGATTTACCTGTGACTGTCAGAGTGGGTGGTGTGTATTCATGAATAATCCAGAGGGAATTCAGAACCCTGGAGTGTCCGCTGCCCCGCAGTGGTTGGCCTGGCTGACAGTGGAGCCAGGCTGGAGGTTGTGACCTGTGGAGTCAGATCACCCCAAGGCACCCGTTCTTGCTCCTCCGTGGCAGCCCAGCTTCACCACAGCAAACAGTGGGAAAGACATTGGGCAGGAGGAGTTTAGGGAGAAAGAAAAAACTAACATGGAACATGCCGGACATAGGTCTTGGCCTGAGGGCAAGATACAGGCTGGTGAGCAAGTCGGGACCAATCACGTCAGCCTCAGTCTCGCTGGGGGCTGCAAAAACAATGTGGCCTTAATATACACCCAGCATTTCTTTACCAGTGAGAACCAAATGTAAGTCTGGAGGGCAGGGTGTGAAGACAGATAGAGGCTGCAAGAGAGAAGGGGAAGGTGGTCTTGTGACAAGGTTGGTGAAGTGTCAGGACCCCTTTACCATTATTGGCAGCTGTATTTGCAATCGTACCCAAGAGGCTATGGCTACGTTTGGAAATGTACGCAGGGACTGAATGGAAAAAGAGAAGGATTCCTGAATCATTGGGAGAGCAGCCTGGAGGAGGCAACGTTGTGCAGCAAAAAAAGTAGACTGCAGCAGTCAGAGACGCCTGGGTTCAAGTCCCATCTCATTCAAAGCCAGTATTTCTTCCTAGACGACCCACTGATTCCCACCATTACATGCATTCAGCCAACCTACTAGAAATCCTCCCTTCTCTCTGCGTAATGGAATCTTATGCACCCTTTAAAGTCCCATGTCCCGGAGACCCCACTCACTACTTTCCTCACAGCATAGATGCAGCAAGTTCATTCGATAGCACATGTAGTCCTTTTATGCCAGGGGTAGAGCAGCTTATGTTAAACCAGCAATTTGCAGGGTACAAAACACTTTCACATGCTCTGAACTCTCTGGAATGTAGGCTGCCTGAGGGAAGGGACTTTTATCTATTTTGTTTATTCTTTGTCTCTGGCTCCTAGAGAAAGGTAGGCACTCAACACACATTTGCTGACTGAATGACTACGTCATGTGATTCTCATTGCCAACTCTGTGACTTTGATAAGACAGGTGTTATTCTGATCATCCACATCCATGGTAAGGGGAAAAGGAGGCTCAGAGGTATAGAAACTCCAAGACAGGGAGCTGATGGGCAGCAGAGCTGAGACGCAGGCCTTATTCATAGTCTCAAAGTATATCCTTTTTCCAATAAACTGTCCTTCATTCTATGTTTTTTTTTCCAAGCACATAGAAGTTCCTCCAAAATCATCTGTATGAGAAACCCATAGTGCAGATAGATACTTCCTCCATGTGGAGCTCTCTCTGTGGTAATTTTCATGGTGGCTTTCTGATTTGTGGGTCTTGCTTATTTTCAGGCTCCAGATACCTACTTGGCCTTTGGTTTACCAATTTGGAAGCCAGCTGAGCTCTGCTCCTAGCCTCCAGTTCCTGCACATTCTCTTACTAATACCTGACTGTGCTAGGATTTCTAACCCTCTGGTCAACTACAGACCTAGCGTGACAGTGTCATTTCTTCCTAAAGCCTTTGACATTCAGCCCGTTTGACAAGATGCATTTATACACATTTTAAGTGCATATGCCTTGACAGTCTTTGTCCCAAGGTAGATTTGGAGAGGATTTTACTTTCTACTTCATGTATTTGTGAACTGAAAAAAAGCATAGCCTTTTCACAAAGATTATTACTTTTATAATCAGCAGAAACAAAGACATCTTCATTAACACTGGAAATGTTCCAGAAGACACTGAGGATACACAACCTTAGTCTTGAATTGTACCACCTCATTCACTTGTATCTTGGTCTACTCTGTCCACTCCCTGTTTTGCTCACATAATAGTCCCTTCAAGTTACCAGGCCCTAGTTCTATTCTCTCAGTTTATTTATTTTCATTTTCCTCATTTTGCTCATACCTCCCTGAGACCCCACAATTCCTTTTCTGGTAGATGAGCAAATGATCTGCGAAGGTGACCTTCATGAAATAGGGAAAACCTCAAAGGAAGATGGTTGGAATATAAAGCTCCCTTCTCTGCCTTCACAGGAATTTATGTTCTTGTCATACAATCAGGCATTAGGTTATATACCCAGTTGTTTTCTCATTGGTTCTTGGTATTTGCCTTATTTTTCCAACTATATTTTAAATTTCTCAAAGGCAGGTGTCTGAAATAATAGTTCTCTTTATCCCACGTAGAAGATCTAAATGTTTTCTATGCTCTGGATCCAGATTCTCTTCCAGGTGAAGGCTGTTTTTTCCACAATATTCTGCAAAAGAGATTTCCCCGGACTCTCACTTGCTGCAAATGTCTCTCACAGGTTTATTTGATAAGTGATTAAGCTCAAACCATCTATTATGGTTTACAAAGTCCTTCATAATTGAGTACCAAACTATGTCACCCAGCTCATTTTGCCTTCTGCTTCCTCTCCCACACATGCAGCCCAGTTTCCAGTAATAATTACTTTCCTCCTCATTCCACAAATACATCATCACCATCCTTATTAATCATCATTAATGCTTTTACATTTTGATGTCTTTGCCTACTGAATATAGAATGACCTTCTTCTTTTTGCCCAATCTGAAAAACCCTTCTGTTCCTACTAAGACTTGTTTCAGACAACTTCCCTTTCGGAAAAAAACCTTGCACAGCCCCTGAGACAGAGCCTATCTCTCTCTCCTATGTGCTCCCACAAAACTTGAACACTTATCACCTTACTTGTATGATTCTTTCTCTCTGACTTTCCCAAGGTAAGACTTGGGTCTTATTTTTTTGTGTGTGGGTCCCTAGCAGTACCTTTTATAATATCTGACAAAGTTGGCACACAAAGTATGTGTTGAATGAATGCATGAGCAAAAGACAGAAGTGTTTTCCAGGTAGTTACCATGATGGATTTGAATGCGGAGTTATGGTGAACAATGAAAGAAAGGAAGGGGGTGGGGGTCATTTTACTGGAAGTCAAAGGGATTAGTTCTTGCATCACGCAGTGCAGCTGACCGCTCCCAGAAGGGAGACATCCAAATGTAAGATGCAGAACATTAAATATTGAAAGCAAAAGTTAAATATTAAATTTTAATATGAAACATTAATGCCAATAAACAAAGCCAGCCAGAGGGGGACAAAATTAGGACCAGGCCACAGCCAAAAAGGAAAGAGTCATGGCCTAGGTTGAAAGCTGACCATGGCCTGGACTTTCCCAGCAGGGCTCATTGGTAATGGTCACACCCATCAAGTTTCCCCAGGGGAAGCAGTGGAGGGGAGAAAAAAAAAAAACCTTTTATAACCCACAGCCATAAAACCCAAGTCTTTCCTACAAAACAAAACACAGTAAAGTGTTTCAGGACCGCCAAGGCTTTAGAACCCACGGTACACTGGAACAAAAGTAGAGGCAGCAGAGAGGAAAATATGAGGTTGCTGAACCCTTGGGGCAGGAATCCTATCTTTGCTTGTACTGTGTGGGACTGGGCTTGTGTACAGCCAGCTTCAGCAGAAAGAAATAACAAGAGTCATTAAAAAAAAAAAAAGCAAAAATAATGGGCTTGCTCATGTTGGTGCCAATGGGTGTTTGCCCAAATGAAGAGCAGTTTTCTGCCCAGGAGCAGAAAATTGAAACTAGTGCTCGAAATTTTAACTTATTAGGGCCCAAGACTTACCCCATCTGGGAATGCAGAGGCACTTGTGTCCACCATGACTATTCACAGTCAAGGTCTGTGTCCACCATGACTATTCACAGTCAAGTCCTATATTAGCCTTATAGGACTCAAGCTAACCCTGAAAATCTAATAAATTGTGGATTTTCCATCAGAAAGCCAATGGAGTTGGTTGGTGAAACTCCATAATTAGGTGACTTGTTGGGTTAAATTCAAAATGATCTGGATAACTTACTCCTACACCTATATTCAAATCTTGCTTGGTACCCTTAGTTTATGAAAAATTCTTATTATAAACATTGAGGTTGGGACTGCCGAGTCAGATCAGATTCTTCTGTGGCAACTGTGGTGAGGCATTAGAAATCGACATCCGTGACCATTGAAAGGAAATAACTTCACGCCATTGGCCTTCAGGGTCAGGATGACACAGAAGACTATTTGTCTTGCTTTAAGCCTTCAAGTTGAGAGGAGAAGCAGAGAATTCTGGGAGCAAGACCCACATCACAGCAAAGGTCTCACATAACCAGTCCCCAGGTTATAGGAAATTTAAGAGGTCATTGAATGCAAAGCCCTTACTCCTAGCCAGGCTCTCACTGAACCTGGGAAAGCACAGGAGTGTGCAGCACATCACGACAGAGGAAGTGCTCCACCAATTCTCCTATTCCCCAAGAACCCTGATGGTTTCCAGGGGAAATATGGATGCGATGATAAAGGAATGAGGGTAATTTAGCTGGAAGGATAATCTTCACAAGAAATTAGCAAGCATAAGGGGGAAATGAGCATGGATTGATGGTTTAATTTTAACCATATGGAAGGATTAACTGATCGGTGCTATCGAGTAACCATATCAAGTGAAAGTCAATCAGGAGACAGCTTGGGGGAAAATTAGGTTTTCTTAAAGGAAACAAGGTATGAAAATGGAAGTTGAAGCCAAGAAACACAGAGTCTATATTATGTGATGTTTTCTTTCCTCAAGATCTCTTTCTTTTTTAGGGTGTATTTTGGTTACTTTCCCTTCTTTCAAATCTGTTTAGGAATTTTTATCCAGCTTCTACCTCTTTCCCCCAACTTTTGTGTAGCCTACATAATCACATGAGGCTGAAAGAGGTTAGCCCTCGGAGATTGGGTAGCCTGCTGGGTTTCAGAAGAGAATACGGAGTTTTAATGTAAGTTGTGGTATTTTGGGTGTATACAAACTCACTTATGTCTACATGTACAGACATGTATATAGAGAGACAATATAATTGGCTTCTCTGGTAAAATATTGCCTCTTCTGTAAATAAATATTGATCATGTTTTATAGGAGAAATAGAAGTTATGGTTTGTATGCTATCGGCAACATCAAATTATTCTTAATGCCTCACAAAATGCAGAGAAAAGATTAATGAGCCAGACAGTCAGGAATAGAGCCCAGCTTTCATACTGACTCACGAGGTGACTCTGAGGTGATTACTCAACAGTACCAGGCTTCGGTTTCCATGTCTGGAATATGACAGGATGAGACCAATACGTGATTCTCAGACTATAACCCAGGGGTCCCTAGTGGTTCATGGATAGGTGATGCAGCATCCACCGTAAAGGCACATGGGAACTGGAACAATATTAGCTATTTCAACCAGAGTTGCTCCATTTGACTCAACTTATTTCCATATTGGACTTTATGTTTACAGTTTATGTTTAAAAATGGATTCATGGGGGGCACCTGGGTGGAACAGCCGGTTAAGTATCCCTCTTTGACTCAGGTCATGATCTCATGGTTTGAACCACATGCTGGGCTCTGTGCTAACAGCTCAGAGCCTGGGGCCTGTTTCAGATTCTGTGTTTCCGTCTCTCTCTCTGCCCCTCCCTCCCTCTCAAATATAAAGAAACATTAAAAACATTTTTTAAAATGGATTCATGCTTTAAAATATCGACAAGTCATTGGACTATAATAGATGATCACTCAACCCTCTTCTATACCCTCTTACACATATAGAGAACCACCACTTCTTAGTGAAGGGATTGTGGGGATCATGTGAGTGAACTCCTTCCTTTGACATATGAGAAACCGGAAGACCAAAAGCAGAAGTGACTTGCCCAAGGCCTCATGGCCAGCTGGTGCCTGAGCAGGTTTTCATTTCCGACTCTCCCAGACCTACCGCTTCCTCCACTAGATAAGTGTTGGTAGAAACTGGTGTATTAGTTTCACCATAACAGGTGCCACAGACTCGTGACTTAAACAACAGAAATTTATTTCTTTACAGTTCTAGAGGCTAGAAGTTCAAGGTAAAGAGGCTGGCAGGATTGGCTTCATTCTGGGCCTTCTGTCATTGACTTGTAGATGGTTGTCCTTTTGCTGCGTCTCCATGCGACCTTGCCTTTGTGCATGCCTGTGTTCTAATATCTTCTTCTAATAAGGATGCCAGTCACGTTGGATTAGGGCCCACCCATAATGATCTCATTTAACCTTAATTATCTCTTTAAAGACTCCATCTCCAAATACTGTCACATTCTGAGGTCTTGGGAGTCAAGGCGTTAACATATGAATTTTAAGGACAAACAATTCAGCCCCATAACACTTGGTGATTATAGTGATCATTCAGAGAGGTTTTTTTTTTAATTGTTTTTATGCTTTGAAAAGCAATACATGCACTCATTCAAAAAAATGTAAGCAATCCAAAAGGACATACAGTGAATAATCACTTCAGTTCACCAGTTTCCTTTCCAGGAACAACTACTATTACTTTTCTTGTGAATCTTCCAGAAATAGGTGATGTATATTCAAACCTATAACATATGTGTGTCTCCCTAGTATATACTGGGGAGATTTAAAACAAATAAAAACCCCTCTGTCTCAGTCCTAGACTAATTAAATCAGAATCTCGGCAGCTGGAGCCCCCAGCCCTCTCCTGTGATAGGATAGACTCAGAAGACTGCTATAGGCCCTTGCTCCTGAGGGAGTGTCCTTGGTCCAGCAGCATCAGCATCCCTGAGAAGTTGTTAGAAATGCAGAAGCTCAGGCTCCATCTCAGACCCACTGATCTGAATCTACATTTTGATAAGCTCCTCCCTTAGGTAATTCGAATGCAGGTGAAGTTTGAGAACCCAGGTGACTTCCAGTTTTTTACTGGAATTTCTGCGGGACATACTAATCAGTGGAGGGTCCCATTGAACAGGCCCAGCCAGAGCAGAGAAGAATGTCTGATGCCTCCAGGGGCCGGAGATAGGCTCCCATGGTGGCCCGTCACTTGGGCCAACAAGTTGTCTGACGACATGTCCCCCAAGAAGAAGAGAAAGCACAATCTTGCCATCCATGACTTCTGCCTGCAAATGCTCAGGGCCCACTTTTGTACCAGTCTGAAAAGTCTACTTTGGATCATACCAGTTTTGCAATTAGATAGTCTTCTGCTAGCAAACCAATGTGTCCGCTGAGAGCTGGAGAATGGCTCCCCTAAACCACAGCGAACACACTGCAGAATTGGCAGCCTGGCATTCCTCTGGACTGTGCAATAAATTGTTGAGGCCATCATCCATGGCAAATAACCCGCGGCCCGCGGGGGAGGGAACCAGGGGTGGGGAGGTGTCAGCCAGTCAATTAGCCACGGAAACAGCATTCCTTCCTCCAGGGTGGATTTTCCTCTTTTCAGCACCACTAACTCAAATGTCAAACAAGTTGTAACTGCCATGGAGAGCAGGCCCTGGTTACAATATTTGCTTTCTCTGTAAGAGAGAAAACAACACGCCATTTCGGCTTTACCTTTGGAGTTCCAGGACTTGGGATGGGGCCAAGAGAGCTGCTTGTTAGCAACTTTTCTACTCCCACCCAGCTCTACACCTAGTGTTGTTAAAGGAAACAACTTCTGAGTCCCCTTAGTGCTGGTGGCAAATCCAGAGCTGGGGGAAGTGGGGGAGTTTTCAATGAAGAGTCACCCTTCTGGGGGCAGCTGTGGATAGATGTCAGTCCCAGTCAAATTAAAGCATGTTTCCAGCATCTTGGAACCCATTAGAAAGGAGTTAATGAGGCCTTGGAGTCCACCCAATCCTGGAATGAACTGAGATGCCCTCACATCCTGTAATGCCAGGTGTTCACCTCAAAGAGGCATTTATGGGAGTACTAGTTTGGGCAATTCTCTTTGACAACAGCAACTGAGCAATGGGAAGTGCCCACCTGGGGGAAGGTTAGACGCAAGGAGCTCTGTGACTCGCCCAAGACCACTTAGCAGGGAGACCACTTGGATGACAAACTCTCAACCCGAGTTCCCGGAAGGTAGGCACCGTAGTTTGTGAATGGACTTAACACTGTGTCTGGGAGTTCTTTGAAGCAGGAGGCATGTAGGAAAGGCTCAATGCTAGGCAGTGGTGATGGAGCCTGGGGATGCATTCTACCCAATCCTGGAGCCAATAGGGCACACCCAGTCCTACCTAGGATCTTAGGGCAGGTGGACATCTCATTTGCAGAGCAGGCAGCTTTCCAAAGCGGTTCTCATATTCCTCCCTTACTTGAAGTGGGAGTGAGGGAGATGTTAGTGGATATTTGTTTTCCATTTAGCGGGACTGTGTAGACCTAGGCAAATTTTGATGCCAAGTGCTAAGAAAGCGTGTTAACGAGGTAGCCAGGCATAGGAGGAAATGTCAAGTGAGCAAAAGACCACTTTTGTGTGATCTGAATGGTGGAGGCTAAATTCTAAGAGGAGAAAGCAAAGCTGGAAACAGCGTGGGAAACCACAGTTAAAGATTGGTTAGAACGTGAGCAGAGTATGGAGTGAGACAGAATAAAAACAAAGTCTGGGGGCTTCTATTTTTTTCTGGCTGCCAGCTGATTAAGGTATAGGTTTATTACTTCATTTAAAGACATGAAGTAGGAGTAAACACAGTCTTGGGCACAGAGTGTATGACCCTCCTTCCTTCCACCTGCCATCTGGTTGGCTAAACTGTGCACATAAAGTTGGGGTTATGTTCCGTCTCCACAGCTCTGGCCATTATGGACCAGAAATGTTTTAATTGCATCCTTGGGTATGTGGCAATGGTTTGCCAAACCCTGGGCTAAACTGCTCCCTTTTAGTTCTTAGAGCAATGGGGCATCCATTGAAAGCTTATATCATGGTTTCCTCTTGTTGACAACAAACTAAATTAATATCTAATACAATACTTACTGTGTTTCAGGTACTATTCTAAGTACCACAGAAATATGTACTCATTTAATCATCACAGGAACACTACAAAGTAGGTACTAATGTTATTTCCATTTTACAGAGAGGACCACTGGGGTAGACAGAGATTAAGGAGCTTTCCCAAGGTCATTTGATTAGTGAGTGGTGGAGAATGAAGAGAAACCCCAACAACCTATCTCCAGAACTGTGCTTTTAACCTCTATGCTGAATTGCATTTTGAGCTCATTCTTCTACTATTGTAGCTAAATCCTTGTTATTTTCCTCTGGATCAGCCCAGAGTATTGGCAAAAACACCTACACAGTAGATGCTTTATGAAAATCCTCCATGTATTTGGAGGAAGTATTTGAGCTAAGCCTATGTCTTCTCTGTGGAGCTCATGGATAGACTTCAGGAAGTACTTTATCCAAGAAGCTTCCAAGGAGAGATCTCTAGCAGATCCACATCTAAATGAGGAATATGTGTCAAGTGCTTCACGGAAGGTAATATAAACTTAATATAGCTGGGAGCCCATATGGCCCAGTCTATGCCTCAAGTCATATACAAAAGAGTACAGTCCAGAGCCAAAAATAAGTATAAATGCATTTTGAGTTTTAGTTTTCATTCAATAAATATTAAATGGGATCCATCTCATAACTCACGCAGATTTTTGAAAATCCTTTTGTCTCTCTTTCCTAATTTATTCATATCCCAAAATCATTCCAGTGCCTCTCTTTTTCCCAGTTGACACTTTTTGTTCTTTCAGAACTCTCCCTGACGCTCATGCCACCATGCTCCCAGAAGTGGAGATGGCTTTCCATGAAAATCAGGGGATTTGGCAGCTCTGGGCCGTCAACTCTTCGCTAGTGCCCCAAGGAAGACACACAACCTTCTGGGAAGCTTAGTTCTTTTCTCGTTTTGACTATTTCTCAATGAATAGTTCTCCTGCAGAATTTGTGGAAAACAAAATTCTCACTTGTTACATGAATTCACATACCATTTTTGAGGGCCTTCAATATACCAGTACCTGTGCTAAATCCTTCAAGTTTTGTTACGTTATTTTATCTTCACAACAGCCCTCCTAGAAATGTATTACTGCTGTGTTAATTTTACAGGTGAGAAATTTTAGGCCCACAAAGATTAAATAACATGCCTATGGTCGTACAGCAAATAGGTAGCAAAATCAGACCTGCTCAAATTCTTGTGTTCTCCCATATTACAGATAAAGAAGCTAACACTCAGAGAAGGCGGCCTAGGGTTTGAATAGAGGCAGTCTGACCTCAGATCTCTTTCTCTTCAGTTTCACACTACATGGTCTGCTCTTGTCCAAGGCATCAGCTTTCAGGAGGGCTGACTTTCCCAAGATCTGGCTGGGCGCCTCGTATCCTTGCCTCACTTATCCACATGGATGTCTATACCCCGTGGCTGCCCCATTGCTGCTACCACTTGGCTGAGTCCTTCCCCAGGCCTGTGTATATCACAGTCCAGACCCTCACTTTCTCTCTCTAGGTGAGGGCCACGCCCACTTGCTGGCTTTCTGGGACCCATCCTGCTCCATCCATGCATGCTTCCTGAGTCATCTTCCATCAGCTCCATGACAATCAGATCAGGTCAAGACCAGCCCCGTCACCACCTCTGTGGTTCCCAAGGCTCATGTTATACCAGTGCAAACTTGACATTCCAGAGACCTGCTGTACCCCAAATCCTGAGTACCCACCTCAGATTGGCCCTCACTCTTAGCACACTCCTGAAAAGAGAGCAATTCTGTAGGACTGATGTGCCTTATGTGATCTGGGTCTCACAGTAATTCTGCTACTGTTTTCATTTTATACAAGTGGAAATAGAGGTTAGATTTTCCCAAGATCAGACAGCTGGTACACAGTTGGGATTTGTGTCCAAGTCGTGTGGCTCCAATCCCATACCCTGGCATTTTCCTAACTTCATTTATTTGTTTGCTATTTTCATGATCTTTTTTTCCATATCCTCACACACTGACCTTATAGCTTAATATTTTTTTCTAATGAACCTCCACTTCCCTTATACACTTCAATACATCTTGCCTCATCCTAAACCCAGACTCCAAAATAATCATAGGTCGGATGTGCTAGTTGCTTTTTCTAATATATGTTCAAATAAATTTTTCATGAATTTACTCTACATAGCCCTGCTTCCCTTAACTTTCCTCATTGTTCTCCCCAGATAGGATTCTAATGACAGGGCCAATGCGAAGCAGCCTGGGGTATTAGAAAGACCCTGAGCCAAGGGAAGGAAAAACTGGCTTCTTAGCCTGGCTGTGCAGCTCTGAAGCCATGTGACTTTGGGAGAGGAGACTCCCAGCAACCACCGACAAGTGAAGACTAGAAAAGAGTGATCTCTAGGGCCTCCTTCAACTTGCCAGCCTGAGCCTTCCTTCTCTTCAGGGCATGCAGTGAGCAACGAGGCAGTTGGAAAAGTGCCCCTTCCCCAACCATTTTTTAAGGCTTTTGTGGGGATTTGGTGCACCATATATGTGCCAAGCAGCCAGCACAATGACGGTATAGGTGCAGGATAAGCACTTGCTGCCTCTCCCTACCAGGGCTGCTGCATCTGAGAGGCAACCCAGGCTGGAGAAGCCAGGGGGTAACAGAAAGAGATACTAATTCCTTCTCCCTTTCCAACCCCTCTGTCCTAAGCTCCCTCCACCTGCTAGAAACAGAGAGGGAAAAGAAACCAGAGAGGAGAGGCTGGTGCAGCTGGAGCCAGGGAGGGCTGTAAAATAATCGGAGGGCAGCCGGCAGGTATCGCTTTGCAATGATTGCTCTGGGAGGTTGTGTCAAAGTGAGAGACTGAGTCGCAATCATGAAACATTAGCACATTGACACACGTGGCCCCAGCAGAGCAGAGCTCTCTGGTTTCATGAGGGCATGACCTCTGCCCCGGCCCCTCCAAGCTGGGTGACCGAGGACCCTCCAACTACCAGATCTAGGGGCCAGACTGTGTGGGTTGCCCCATTGCCCTGGAGGAACTCTAAACCGCTTCTTTACCTATGACCTGTGGCCCCGGAGAGGCTTCTGGTGAACCTCCCTGCAGGGGAGACTTAGGGGCTCCCTTTGGATGCTGGGTGGGTGGTCTGCTGATGCCAAGGCAGCCGAAAGCCTTGTTTCAGACTTCATCATCTCTTCCAGGGGCTTGCAGCCAAGCTCCCTGGAATCCCACCGCTGAAAGGCTGTGTGACTTTGCAAAGTCACGTAATCTCTCTGAGTCTCAGTTTCCTTGCCCATAAGTAAAGATGAAGATATCAAGTTGTCAAGGTTATTATGAAGGTTAAATCAAATATTTAACCTGTTAAGGGCCCCAGGGCAAAATCTCTAGGTAAGACCAGGGGAGTGCAAAAGATTGACAAAAGAGTAGGGGAAATAGAGACAATGTTTGGTTTCCCTTTCTGTAAAGATAGCTGGGCTGGTATCTCCGTCTCAGTGTTGATGCCTACAGTTTTGGGGGAGGGTACAGAGCAAGCTTCTAACAAGGGTTGTGTTTGCAGACAGGAGGCCCTGCCCTCTTGGATGTGTATATAAAGTCAAAAGGCAGATAAACACAATTTAGGGACTTCTGTGGGATCTCTTAAGCAGACCTGTGAAAGATGTGGGGATTTTTGAGATCAGAGCGAAGCTGGGTAGGTTACCCCAGGGGTATCTTTTTAGTGCCATTAGTGTATGATGCCCACATGTCTCCAACCTAAGGCCTGACCTTTACCAAGCTTCTGCCTCCTAAAGCCCCCATGATGGCACCTAGTGATCCCCATAGTGTTCAGACTTATGGCGTCATCTCCTTCTGCATTGAACTAAAGATGATCTATGACCCATAGATTGTTGCAGAGGTGTAAAGTGTGACTTCTAAAGGCATCCTGGATTCCACCTTGGTCTCTCTTGGATCACTTGTTCTTAGGGATGCTGGCTACCATATTATAAGGACACTCAAGCAGCCCTCTGGAAAGGACCACATGGAGAGGAGCTAAGACTTTCTGCCAACAACCAGCACTAAGATGCCAGCCATGTGAGGGAGCCATCTTGGAAGGGACTCCTCCAGCCACAGTCAAGTCTTCGGATGCGTATAGCCCACATCTTGGCTGTAACTTCATCACGGCCCTTGAGCCAGAACCACCCACCAAGCCATTTTCGAATTCCTAACCCACAGAAACCATGAGAGATAATAAATATTCATTGCAGTTTTAAACCACCAAGTTTGGGGATCATTTGTTATGCAGTAATAAATAACTGACTATAGAGCATCTCAAGGAACCCTCATGGACATGCTCTCACATTAGTGGAAAGCATTTAGCTGAAGGGGGCTGTGTTTAGAAAATCAGAGGCAGCCGAAAAGGGGCGTTAGAAACATATAATCCTGTGTTTCTGAATCCTGTGTCACAGATCTGTATGAGAATCTCTTTGGGAATTTGTGGAACTATGTATTTCTGGGTCCTGCTCAGGGAGATTTGGACTTAGGAGGTCTGGAGCCCATGAATCTTTATTTTACCTACTTCTATAACTTCCTCAGTAGGTTTTGGTGAACAGACAGTTTAGGTATAGACCAGTTGTAGATCTGGACCTGATTTTATAGATCAGGCAGTGTTGGTATGGGAAGTGGCCCATCAGGACCACAAAGCAAGGCTGGGACGGAGGAAAGAATAGAACTCAGGGGCCCTGGAATTAAGTTTAAGGCTCTTGTCCCAAATGCACAGATTAGTGGAGTTCAGATGTTGAAACATGAGGGCAGCAAGGGAGCGATTGATCTCAGGTGTGGAGACACGGTGCCGCCCGTTTCCTCTAAGGAGGTGTTGGGCGGGCCGCAGCAGGCAGGCAGACAGGCTCCACCGCCCCTGTGGCTGGACTAATCACACCCATCTCTGCAGGTAATGGCATTGTAATGAGCCTGCTGTGCTTTTAAAGTTGCACTGAACGCTGCATTTGAGTGAAGATGGCTGCTGGGTTTGGATGGACTTCCATCTGCCGGTCCCAGCCAAATGCCACAATAACAGTTGGGATCACTGGGACTGCATTTACATGTGTCTGTGCGTGTGCTTGTGTGTATCTGAAATAACGAGCACGTGAGGGCAAAGGTGCAGCTGGGGGGCCCAAATATGTGGGAGCATGCCTATGAAATACATGCACGCACACATCTGCTTGTGCGTGTGTTTATTGCTACCATCACATCCTGTACTCCAGAAAACACACATGATTTGCAGACACAGGAAATGTCTTTGATGTCATGCAGGCTTCTCGTCCATTCTTGGCGCTACACGTGGTGATTTACAAAGCCGACATCCCATATTTGATCTGAGCGAGACCTGACACGGAGCCATCAATCTGGTGGCTTTGTAAATATTTTCAGTGCTCCAGTCACAATGGGCACTGAGAGCTCTGTGAAGATCAAAGGCCTCACCTCTGCCATGGTATTTGTAGAAGGAAGAGACGTAGCCATGTAGGCGTGAGGGCGTTCGTAGAAGCATTATTAGAGAAGAGTGTGGGGGACGGAGGGTCACCTACCGAGAGCAGCTGCCACCCCATCGTTCCCATTCCCCCCAGCCCCCGCTCCCCCAGCTTAGGGCTTCAGCGCTTCTCCCTGTGGGCCTGTTTCCAGCTGAACTAGGGAGTGGTGATTTTAAGAAGCTCGATGCAGTGTTTGGCAGCTCGGCTACTCATCAGTCTCTGACTTTAATGTCCTAGTTCTACCAACGAATTGCTGGTGATTCCAGCAATTGCTCCTCTCGTTCTTCCTGAGGCTTTTGATATATATGTTTCTATGAGAGTTATTTATCATATTGTATTACAGAAATTTGTTAATGTGCCTGACTCTTCCGCCTCCTAATCCTGGAGGTTTTTGGGGGAAGTCATTCTATCTTGTTTATTGCTGTATCCTCAGCCCCAGCTCGGTACTTGAAGCCCAGATGATGGCCAGTCATCAGTGGACCAACGGACTGAATTAGGGCCTTGCTCCTGTAACCAAACCTTTCCTCTAACCCTGGAGTCTTAATACCCACATCCTTGTCTAAATGCCTCACTCCATACCATTGCCAGAGTCCCTGCTCCTTGAGGTGCCTGGACCCCAAGTTTTCCCTCGGGGCACCAAATATTGTCTTCCCTTATGCCCACCAGTTCCTGCAGCAGCTCGGCTCCTGCCCCTGCCTCCCAGCCTATGCCAGAGGAGAACCTACACTGAGCACCATCTAGGGTCTGCATATGCAAGAGGCCTGTGGTGCTCAACTCCAAGCACTGCCCAGTCTGAGACCTGCCCTTGTCTCAGTATCAGATTGCTACTTCCTAGTGCTTCAAGTGCCTACTTGACCCTGTTCTCATAAAGAATAGTAGTTACAGTGATTCTCTTTTGAATTCTAAAAATACTATGTATCTAGTACCAAGTGTTTTACATACTTTAATTCTCATGGAGAAGTTTCTTTCTACCGATGAGGAAACCGAGGCTCAGAGAGGTTAAGTAACTTACTTGAAATCACACAGCTTCTGCAATCAAGAGGAATGGAGGTGGCCCAGTGGGGTTGAGGGTACACACACTATAGGCTCAGGAAGACTTGGACTGGAGCTTGGTTGCTAATTGGCCGAATTGCTCAGGACAAGATGCTTTTGGAGCTTTCTCTGTAGAATATGGAAGACAAGAGCCACCTTTCTGAGTTGTTATGACAACCCAATGAGCTGTGTCTGCAAAGCGTCCAGCGTAGAGCCTGACACTTAGTAGGTATTCAGTAACTGTTTCCATTTCACCTTTCCTTGGCTTCTCCTAGTTCCGTCTTGAGCTCACGGACTCTGACAAGAAGGAAGGTCACTGACATAATCTCTGATTAGAATGTCCAGAGCTCTCCTTTCCTCTTGAGGTCTCTTTATTTCATTGTCTCTAATGGGACATAATGAGAAAGCTGGTATTCACCAGTCTTTAGAAAACTGTCCTTATGACAGTAAGTTTATGTCTCCCCTCCCCTCACTGTTAGATCATTGTGAACGTGACAAGAAAGAGCCTTATGGAGAAGCAATTATCCCCAGCAAATGAATTCCACACAAATTCAAAGGTGAAGATTACAATGAGAACAGAGACGTGCATTATTAGAAAATTAAAGTGGAAATCAAATAAGGATTAGGAGCCCCGAGTCTCAAATATTTAATTGTCATAATTGCCTAATTAAAATGGTTTTTTAAGCACTCCTCCTCCTTGCGCACAAGTGCTTAGAAGGGCTTTATAGCCAGGAAGACAATAGCGGCACTTAGACTTATCATAACATGAAGGCTGACCCCTGGCAAACCTCTCCGCTGACAGAAAAGTTACACTGCCTCTTCATTCATGCCTTCATTTAGCAACTCCAGAGTGCGTGTGTCCTACTACTTGCCTCTTTGTAGGCAGGCGTGGGGGCCACACCCTGGGGGCAAGTGAGTAGGAGAGGCCTTGAGAACCAAATCGAACCGACTTGTTTACCTGAAAGACTGCTCGTAGTTTCGCAAACCAAGAGGGGTTGGGGAGGGTGCTGGTATATGAAAGCCAGAAGGTGGGTCAAGCTGGAGGGACTAGGAGAGGCATAAACTGAGATGAGCCACACAGCAGAACAAGTTGGGAGAAGGGACCAGGGAAAGGACAGATGGATTTGAGCGTGTAAATGCAGATGTCCCCCAGAATATCTTTTGTTCATTTGGTGCCTGTCTTCCCATGGTAGACTGAAAGCCTTTTTATTTTTTTTAATGTTTATTTATTTACTTTGAGAGAGAGAGAGAAGAAAGAGAGAGAGAATGGGTGAGGGGCAGGGAGAGAGAGAGAGGAAGAGAGAGAAAAATCCCAAGCATACTCTGCCCTGATAGCGCAAAGCCCAACACCGGGCTCAAACCCATGAACTGTGAGATCGTGACCTAAGCTGAAATTAAGAGTCCGATGCCCAACCAACTGAGCCACCCAGATGTCCCTAAATTGAAAGGCTTTTGAGGGTGAGAACTGTGTTCATCTGATTTGCTGTATCCCCAGTGCCTAACACAAAGCAGGGGAGTTTTAGAATGTGTTGTTTAATTGGATTAAATTAAAATGACATTCACTTGAAATAGACCTTGTTGTGCTTTAGAAGGACAGAGGCCTCGGAGGAGTTGAGCTAAGAAGGACACCTACTATACCTGGCACATAGTAGATGCTTATTAAAAATGTGGTGAGTGAATGAATCTATGAATGAATGAATGCGAAGCACTGTTCTACACACTGCAATAGAAACTTGATTAATGCATGGCTCTTGCCCTTGAATAGCTCCTAGATGAATGAGGGACACAGACTTGTGACCGGCTAATGAGAACCCAACCTAATCTGAGATGAGTCATACCATTTATCAAGCCCAAGAACTGGCATCTCATTTTCATTAATCTAGGGACTGTTGCCAGGATCATTTTTGTGGGTCTAGAGACTTTCCCTCTTCACCTTGAGTGTAAACTTTTGACTACAGAGACCTGTATAGTAGTAGGCTATCACTTTAGATTTGCTGGATGAAGGCATGAATGAAAAGGCAATGTAACCTTACCTTCAATGGAAACGTTTGCCTGGGGTTGTTTTCATGTTACGACAAGCGCTATGATTGTCTTCCTGAACAAATCCTACGCATTGCATCCAAGTTTGCCTCCTAACTTAACAAGTACTTTTTCTCTGACATTCTGGATATCTCGAGAGATTGCATTGAAATGCACTTAATAGATCTACTGCAAACACTATACCTGATACTAAGGGGACAGGTCAGGAAGCATAGGATTTGGTCTCTGCTCTCAAAAGGCTTATACTCTAGTTGAAAGGATAAAGCTTAGGTCCATCAAAAAGGTCACCTTAGCAGCACCCAACCAGAGAAAACAAGATGTCAGATCTCATATTTGATAAATGGTTACCTACCTCCCCACCAAGAGCATTAGCCCACTTTGACATTCAAGTTCTTAAGTGCCGTTGCTCTGCTAAGTGAGTTGGGAAGGCTAGGCACATTGACCTATGGATGGACTCGTGTTCCCATCACCCTGGGCTAAAAATAATAGGTGTTGGGGCCTGGGACACAAAGAACTCTGGGGCTGAGTAGGTGACATGTGAGATGTGCAGGTAACTAGTGATATGTCGAGGTGGGTCAGGGAACAATTCACTTGGGAGGTGGCATTTGAACTGTGCCTTGAAGGATGGACAGAATTCTCTATACAGAGAAGTGTCAGCACATAGGGAAAAGTGAGGCAATATGCTGTGCCTCTTCTTTCATCCTCCCTATCGTCTAATGAGATACGTCCTGCTAATATATCTCCTTTTTGCATTTGAGGAAGCTGAGCTTTGGAGGGGCGGAGTCCCTTGCCCACAGACATCCTGCACCAAAGTGGTGAAGCCAGGCTCTGAAGCCGCTGCGTGGCTTTGAAGCCCACTCTCCTTCCCTGCGGAGTTCCACGCAGGGGAGCTGGGGATGATAGAATTGGAAAGTAAACTTGAATTCGCTGAAATCAATGAGCGAGAGCATTTATAAAAATAGAATTGGAACCTTTTCTAATTTTCTAGCCCTTTCATTTGCTTTCATTTGACTGAGTCGTGTAGTTATTTTTGCCTTCACTTTGAAAGTGAAATCTCTGCAGGTTGGGGAAGCGGTCATATGACTGATAACTCCTGTTGCCTTCAAACTCCAGGTCAGCTATTTCCAACATCTGGTTTCGAAAAGAAAACAAATCTTGGAGGAGAAACTGAGAGAAGGAGGTAGACAAACAGGGGAACAGGGAGAAAGGGGAAAGGGACCACAGGAAAATAAAGGTGATAAACACTACTTTGATGTTCAACATGCATATCAACTAGACACCGAGAGTCCGTGTGTCCCCAAGTTCTTGTGGACACTGGGAGTGGGTAGTCTCTGGAACTTTCTTAAGAGGAGCTCAAGTGATAGAGAATTGCTCTAAGTGCCCAAAAAGAAGGACTCAGCGTGGATATAGAAACAAAACTCAAAAGAAGCCATGATATTTTTCAGAGTAGAAACAGAGATGCTTAATAATTTACTTCATTGCAGGATCCAACGTAACACTTGAAAGCTTCAATAAATAAGCATAATGGGCTCCCTTTAAAAATGTATTGGTTGGCAATTTATTTACTCATGTATATGCACCTTATGGTATGTGACATGTTGCCCTTCCTCTCTTCGAGGAAAAGTGCTCTATAGGATGCTCTAATTAGTGCTGGCAGCTAAGGCCAAAAACTCTTTCCTTTCCATGCTTAATTCCTCTGCATTCTGCAGTCTTCTACATCTGCTTTTCCTTCTGCTTTTCTCCTTTATCTCCTCTCTCTCTGTCGGGCTCTCTTTCTCTCTCTCTTTCCTTGTATCTCTCTTGGTTTCTCTCTCCCCTTTCTTTTCTTTATATCTCTCACTTTGTTTCCCTTCTTTCTTTCCTTTTCTTCCTTCCTCCCTCCGTCCTCTCTCTCCCTCTCTTCCTTCCTTGCTTCTTTCCTTCCTTCCTTCTTATTCATTCATCACACTTCAACAAATTTCAACAAATCTGGCCCCAAGAGTTCCCAGTTGCATGGGGGAAAACATATAGTAAAAGTATGATATAGTGCTGCTGGTATTATAAATGATGTATATAGGCAGTTTATATAATAGGGCCAGGTGAAATTCTAGGCACACAAGTAATAGATGAGTGAAAATTAGTGGAAACTTTCTAGAAAGCAATGGACTTTAAGCTTTAAAAATGGACATACACATTGGCCCATTAGTTTCACTTTGGGGAATCTATCCTAAATGATAGGGGAAATATAAATTCTTGAATATAGAGAAAGCTTCATGCAAAAGATCCTATCATGTTTATCATGGCATTATGCATTACAAAACAAAAACTCCCAAAACCAAAAAACAAATTAACCTAGAAAAGAAAAACAAAATTATTTTAAGTTTTTTTTTTTTTTAATGCTTATTTACTTTTGAGAGACATAGAGGCACAGCGTGAACAGGGGAAGGGCAGAGAGAGAGGGAGACACAGAATCAGAAGCAGGCTCCAGTCTCTGAGCTGTCAGCACAGAGCCCGACACAGGGCTCGAACTCACAGACCGCGAGATCATGACCTGAGCTGAAGTCGGCCGCCCAACCGAGCCACCCAGGAGCTCCACAAAATTATTTTAAAAATAATGTTGCATCTACTTGACCAGGACAATTCTCTTTGATGTAGGTGTTGGAGGAGCATTCTAGAAATGCTTCCTGAAAGAGTGGACAAGTAAACAAAGTTTTGGGTCCATAGACAAATGATTACTCCAGAAAGAGCATCAGCAAATAATTTTGAACAACTGCTAAATAATATACAACATGCAATATACTAGATGCTTTGACATACTTATATTTTATTATCCTTGATTGAACACCTACTATGTGGCAGTCTGCTAAATTTTTAATTAGTGCTTTGACATATATAAAGTTAATTAAGTGTCCCAAGAATTCTGTAAGGTTAGTATGATATCTTTCTTTTAAACGTCATGAAAATGAAGCTCCGAGAAAAGAAGCAACTTACTCAAGGTCAAACAAAGTAGTCATAGTTGTGGGATCCAAGCATACGTCTCCTTGTTCAAAGTTTGGTGCTTCTACAAGTACTTTGGCTGACCTGATGGTGATTTGTATATTGGCACGTGATAGTGTGCAAAACTCATAAGCATCCATACAGACAGAAGTGGGGAATGTGCTTATTCCAGGCCATTGTGATAGTTTGTTTATCATTTGGAAAAAGTTTGTACACCATTCTTATTAAGTGATGAGTGCTCCTCTTTGGGAAGCCTAAAACAAGACAGTAGTCAAGTCAGGATGTCACGGCAATGGCGGTTCACTGTGGTTAGTGCCGACAGGCTGGTCAGGGCCACAATGTCCTGCCATCTTAATTGAATCAGATGTGACCACCATGCTTTGGTGTCACTCCACAGGTAAGCTCAGCTGCCCAGAAGACAATCATGTTTGGCTTAATCAGATGCTGTCAAGGCCACTTGGCCTCATCAGATTCTGTCACCAATGAGAAATGAGTACAGGGATAGATCTAATGGCAGTTTCCAAAGCATGTCTCTATACACTCGGAATATCACAATAATTGTATAAAATAGACCATGCGAGTTCTAGCGCCCTCACTTGACAGATGAGGAAATTGGTGTCTGACGAATGCACATGCTATGGCAGTACTGTAAATTGGTGTATTCATTTTGGAAAGTAATTTGAGCACACATATACAGCAGCTTAAAAATATGCATATTCTTTTACCCAGTAGTTCCACTTTGGGAAAATTGTCTTGAGGAGAGAATCCAAAAATTTACAAAAAGCTGTGTGCCAAAGACATTTGTATCAGTATTAAGATAACAGTAAGCAGAAACCACCAGCATGTTCAAGCCGAGGGCAAAGATTAAAGAAATTAAGGCAAACCCACTCCATTGACTGTTATAGAGCAAATAAAATGGTCTTTTGGCAAAAGGCTCTTAATAAGATGGGAACGTGATAACATATAACATCAAATAAAGAAAATAAATTGTGTATACAACAATAGTGCAGTAATAACTATATAAAATTGCTAAAAGGAAATATTCCAAAGTGTTGACAGTGATTACCTCAGGGTATAGGATAGTGATTTCTCAAAAACACACTAGTAATTTTTAAGAAGTAGTATAGGGAACAATTTGCATGTATTTATTTATTTAATCCTTATAGCCCTGTATGTACTGAATGTCTGTGTCCCTGCAAAATGCCTGTGTTTAAAATCCTAGTCCCCAGTGTGGATGATATTAGGAAGTGGGGACTTTAGGATTAGGTGATCAGGGTGGAACCCCCATGAATGGGCTCAGTTCCTTACAAGGAGCCCCAGAGAGCCATCTTGGCCTCTTTCTCTGATTTGAGGACACAGTAAGAAGCTGCAGTGTGCAGCCTGGAAGAGCGCCCTCACCAGCACCTGACCACACTAGCACCCCGGTCTTAGACTTCCAGCCCCCAGAACTGTTAGAAATAAATTTCTGTTGTTTATAAGCCACCAGTCTATGGAATATATGTTACAGCAGCCTGAAGTGCCTAAGACAATATCCTGGTAAGACAGGGATTGTTACAGACGGAGCCGAGCACAGTTACCGCCCTCTGCCTCAGGTCATGGGGTGGGGGGGGAGGGGGGAGAGAGCTGGGCCCTCGAGTCCCAGTCCGTGCTCGCTCAGGCACAGCGCTCTGCGGCCTTGCAGTGACCGCTAACAAACACAAAGTGTTCACTAGGTTTCCAGTTCTCACCTTAATCATCTCATTCAACTCTCCCATCAGCACCACGAGGAATACAGTACGATTATTCCTGTATTACAGATAAAGCAGCTGGCGTCTGAAGAGATTAAGTTACCTGTGCAAGGAGGTCCCACAACCCTGGCGCAGGCCGGCCGACTCGATTGACCACTACAATAAACTGCCTGCTGCTTCTTGGGATGCATGTCCATCCTTTCCTAAACTTTCGACAGTGAAGGTGTTTTTCACTATTATTTCAATTAGATGTCACCTACCCATGTCCATCCTGCCTTTTATTTATTTATTTATTTACATGTTTATTTATTTATTTTGAGAGAGAGACAGCGAATGGGGAGAGGGGCAGAAAGAGAGGGAGACAGAGAATCCCAAGCGGGTTCTGCAGCTGCCTGTGCAGAGCCTGATGCAGGGCTCAAACCCACCAAGTGTGAGATCATGACTGGAGCCGAAACCAAGAGCCAGAGCTTGACTGACTGAGTCACCCAGGTGTCCCTGCTGCCTATTTTTCAAATAAAAAAAAATCTTTGGAACACACCGTTATCTATTCATTTATGTATTATCTATGGCTGCTTTTGCTAATTACAGTAGGGTTGAGTAGTTGAGACACAGAACATCTGGCCCACAAACCTTTAGAAATTTAATGTGTAGCCTCTTAGAGAAAATATTTGCTGACTCCTGATTTAATCATCACTGAACTCGTAAGGAGAACAAGGAAACTAGAATCCTGGCCTTCCGGCTATCGATTGCTTGGAGGCAAGAGATGGGAAGGGAAGTGAGGAAACACGTCTGTGAATGAATTTGTATATGTGATATAGTCATGCCCCAATCTGCCCCAAATCAGTTGGCCCTCTCTTTTCTCAGATCAGACCAGACTAGTAAAATCTAGAACAAATGGTATGACTAGCATATTGTTTTCATCTCTAAACCATTCCATGAAAGCCTGGACTATCATAAAAGCGGCAGTGAATGACTCTGGGATCCTTTGTGAATTGCCAACATTAAAACCACTTTGAAAGATTTGGGTGTGTCTGCAGGATGAAAAATTTGAGCAGACAAATGAGAATTGAGAGTGTTTTTAAAGAGCATTCCAGTCATTTCAGAAGTTTCCCATCTACACAAAAATGCAGTAAATGGGAATACACACCCGTTAGAACTAGAAGAATCTTCCTGCCAAAGTGGGCCTTGGGGGCATTCCAGATTGGGAGAGGGGTGGAATAATATTCAGCAACCCTCCGAAATTGAAGTAAAGTGTCCGAGGGGCCGAGGAACAGATAATACAGCCTTCGGACAGTAAAGCTGAGCTACAAGCAACTAGAGATAAGTCAGGTTTTATGCTAGGACAGTCTCTGCCTCCTTGGGCTGGGGAGGTTCCTATAAACACGGAAAGAAGTTTAAGGAGATCTCAAGAAGTGAAAAGAGAGAGACAGAAAGAACATCTTTTGAATACTACTGTATGTTTTACATACTATGTAATGTTGTCCTCAGGCATTAGCTTACAACATTTCTTGGTGATATCTCCAATTTGCAGATAAGGAATCTGGGGCTCAGAGAGACCAAAGGACTTGCTCATACGTTACATATCTAACAACAACAACAACAACGACTTACTGAAGGCCATATAGTTTAGTGGTTTGGAGGATGGACTCGGGAGCCAAGAATTCTAGGGTCGTATCTTAACTCTGTCACTTACCTTGAGCAAATCACTTAACTTCTCTATGGCTCATTTTCTTCACCTGTAAAGTGGGGATTACAATTGCCCTCACATTAGACACGAGAACTAATTTGCAATGCTTAGAACACTGGCACAAAGTGGATACAAGATAAGTATAAGATAAGTAAGATAAGTACAACTGCAAGATAAGTAAAACTCTGTGTGCTAGGCAGTGTCCTAAAGTACCTCATATACATTACTCATGTAATCCTAACAACACTATAAAAGAGGTATTCCCTGATTTTTTAAATACAAAAGTTGCGGCCCCAAACAAACAAGCAATTTTCTCAAATGGTAGAGCCAAGTGTCAAATGCAAACAAACTCCAGAGCCGACACGTAACCACGTCACTCTACTGCCTCTACCTCTAGAGTTTGCTTCCCATGCTCGCGGTCTGCATGTTTTATGACTTGGCATTCTCCTTGGTGCTGTAGCTGTGTTTGGGCACATGTCCATCATGGAAGGCCCAGATGGCCCCAAAGCATCAAAGTCTGGCTCACCCAGTTCACCCTCTTTCTCCTGTCCTTGTTTGACCTGTGTCTGGACCTGAATCCAAAGGCTCTCTCTTTATCAACCCTCAGAGGGTGTGTGCCATGTTTACATTAACAGAGAGAGACTCTGCTCAGGATAGTTTTTAGCTGGGCTTTTTTAATGCCTTCAACATGCTCTGAGAAGAGGATAGTCCAGGAAGGAAACATGGCCAGGGGACTGTAGTAAAGCAAAAAAGTCTTGGCAATTGAAATCTAAGGATGAGGTATTAGTTTGCTTGGGCTGCAGTAACAAAGTACCACAGACTGAATGACTAAAATAACATAAATTTATTCCTCATCATTTTGGAGTCCAAGATCAAGGTGTTGGCACTGTTGCTCTCTTCTGAGGCTCCTCTGCTTGCAGCTGGCCATATTCTTCCTGTCTCTCTTCACATGGGTCTTTCTCTGTGTCCGTGTCCTAATCTTTTTTTATAAGGACACCAGCCATATGGGATTAAGGCCCAGTCATATGACCAAATTTTATCTTAATTACCTCTTTATTTTTTTTAACGTTTTATTTTTGAGAGACATAGAGACAGAGCATGAGCAGGGGAAGGGCAGAGAGAGAGGGAGACACAGACTCTGAAGCAGGCTCCAGGCTCTGAGCTGTCAGCACAGAGTCCGACGCCCGGCTCGAACTCACAGACTGTGAGATGACCTGAGCCGAAGATGAGATGGCCACTCAACCGACTGAGCCACCCAGGCGACCCTTAATTACCTCTTTAAAGAGGCCCTGTCATCTAATTCAGTCACATTCTGAGACACTGGGTCTCAGGACTTCAGCAGCTGGTCCTTGGGAGGAACACAACATAGCTCATAAAAACCAGACTCCACCACTTTTTGTGACTTTGGGCAAGGTATTTAACTGTTCCAGTCTTTATTCTGGGTCAATCTGTGAAATGGAACAAGGAAACAAGATTGTTGTAGAAGGCATAGGAGACTCTAAAGGACTATACAAACATCTGAACCTGAACATTTGTCTTGCCTCAAAAGACTATAAAACACACAGAGATGATAGTAATTGGGATGATATCCTTGGGATCTCTAGCTTCAGACTTTGAACTTTAAGAGGAACACTGGCAAACTGGAGTAACCAATTTGAGAGGGATCAGAATGATGAAGGATCTGGAGGAGAGGGCGTGGAAGGAACAGCTGAGTAAAGCAAGATATTTGGACCAAAGAAGAGATGAAGAAGAAGGATGCAGAGAGCCATCTTAAAATACTTGTTTATTATAATGATGAAAAGGGGATGGGATGAGTCTGCTGCGTTTCAGAGAGGAGATCCAATGACAAAAATGTATAGGGGGGGAATATTTTGGCCCAGTAACAAGAAGAGTTTCTAACGGAGTATCCATAGTTGAGGTACTGTGTTTCCTTTCTTAGAAGGAATAAGGCCCAGGTCCTTTTTTTTTTTTTAATGTTTATTTATTTTTGAGAGACATAGAGACAGAGCGTGAGCAGGGAAAGGGCAGAGAGAGAGGGAGGTACAGAATCTGAAGCAGGCTCCAGGCTCTGAGCCGTCAGCACAGAGCCCGACGTGGGGCTCAAACTCACAGACCATGAGATCATGACCTGAGCTGAATTCGGCCGCTTAACCAACTGAGCCACCCAGGCACCCCCCAGGTGATTTTCTAAACATCTATTCTGTCAAACATGGCACTGAGCAATTTCACATAGAGTGGAGTGGGGACAATCGTCCTGCAAGGGGCAGTAGGTTGGAATAGCTGGCCTCAGAAGTCTCCCCAATGTTGAGGTTCTCTCTTCCATGAATGGTACTGCCTATGAGGAAGGGAAACTTGAGCAAGCAAATTTTAGTTGACGAAGTCATCTTATAAGGAAACAAATTCTCATGAGACTTACTGCACAAAGTATAAATTTTTCATGAAGAACTAGGACTGGAAACTAAAGAGTTTTCAGGGATAGAAGCAATTTCTCTCCCTCCCTCATTTTGCATAGCTCTCAAATGGCCCCCTTAGCCTCAGAATCCAGCTCACCTTCCAAGAACAGCACACACAGCTAATCAACTAGATCTTCGGACTTTCAGCTCCAAAGGAACCCAGCTTGTGTGGGATGTGCATACGTGATTCAGAGAGTTACAGAAGGGCAGGCTGGGGTAGAGGGGTTTCATTGTTTGGGGAGCTGTCATGACCCATCCTTACGGGAGGGGGTCAAAGCTTTCAGAACATGGGGCTGGGTAACTGCTCTAAACATGTTTGCATCAGGATTTCTCAAAGACCTAGATGGAGAATTTTGACTTCATCTTCTTCAGAGATTCAGATTCCACAGGTATTGGGTAGGGTTTGGAAATCTATAGTTTTTAATTGCTCTCATGGGTGATTCTAACAAAAATTACTTCATTGTGATTCTGTCCACCATGCTGCTAATTTACCCATTTTTCTATCAAAATACATCCTTATCTCATAGGAATGTGTTTGTATTCCTGACATGACATCTTTCAAATTATATTTACCCCAATTTTGTTTTACATCCTCAATTCAGTTATGTGGTCCTGGAGGGCACAGATTATTTCTCTCTCATCTTGCCAACTCCTACAAGCATCTACCACAGTGTCTGGCACAGCACTGATTCCCATAGAATCAATATGGTTCTGAGAACCTACATAAAGCTGCATTAATAGGATGTTTTCTACCTCCCCAACCCAGGCAGGAAAACCCACTCAGAAAATGCCTAATTGTTCTGTGATTCGACATAGCTGGGTAGTCAGGCTGGGATGAGGGTGATTAATTACCAGCAGCATGCTGTGCTGCCCCAGAGGCTGGTAGCCTATGTTACACAGTCAATTAGCTACCAGACACAATCATCTAGGTTGTTATTTATTACTGGGTATGTCTGAGCAGTGAATCCTGTGAGGCAGAAAACAAGTGAGGGGATCTGTCACTGTGGGGCTCCAGGCAGGAAAATCAGAGAACGCATTGCGGGGGAGAGGGGAGCGCCAGGGACCCCTGAACAGGGGCATTCTCTCCGAGTCAGACAGCTGGAGAGGTTCCAGGTCCTCCCACCTCCAGCTCTTAATACACAAGTTGAGGAGGAGCTAAACAAATTCAGTTCGACCAGGGTGTGCAAGGCACCAGGGAAGCCCAGAGGTAGAGAACACAGAAAACAGTAAGGGTCATGCATGGGAAGCCTGCAAGCTGGTGGGTGAGAAAGAGGCATGCACTAGAGGAAAAAGACATCATGATAAGAGCTTTAAGGAGCCTTACCTGGCTTCAGTAGATGGATTGTAGATGAGAAATCAAAAAGCAGTTTACAAGTTGTATGGTTCGCCATTGATGGATGTTAAAAGAATATCACTTTCTAGGCTTCTGGGTGGTTCAGTCAGTTAAGCGATCGACTCTTGATTTTGGCTCAGATCCTAATCTCACTGTGTGTGAGTCTGAGATCCATATCAAGATCTGTGCTGACAGTGTGGAGCCTGCTTGGGACTCTCTCTCTTCCTCGATCTCTGCCCCCCTCCCACCCCCACTTGCTTGCTCTCTCTCAAAATAAATAAATAAACTAAAAAGAAAAAAAGAATATCACCTTTGACAAGGGTGTTCTGGAAGAAGGTGGAATGCCAGCCAGACCTGGAGGGCAAAGGGAAGAGAATCGGATGGGAGAGGGGAAGAAAAGAAAGCTTAAGCTTTGTAGACACCTCCTCTCATACACTATATTTGACATTGTGAAAGGCAGTGCTACATAGTGGAAACAGCATGGATATTGGGGAAGATTCAATCTGACTTTGAAAATCCTGGTTCTTCCATTTACCTTGGGCTAATTTCTTAACCCATCTGGTGCTGTTTCCTAATCTACCATAAGGAAAAAAGATATTTATCTCAATGTGTGGTTATAAAGATGGATTGAGATAATCATGCATATGAAACACCTGGCAGGTGCTCAAAAAAGCAACACCTGGTGTTCTTATTCTCACTGCTCAAAACAGTGTTCAAAAAGGACCCACAAAGCTGGCTTATCCCTATCACAGAAGAGAAAACTAAGGCATACAGAAATGATGTGATTTTTCTAAAATGACAAGCTGGAAAGCGACGGAGTCAGAATTTAAATTCATATCTGTTTGACTCCAAGTACATGCCTTTTCCAGTACATCTTCAAGAGAAGGGGGTAACACAGAATATGTTTAAGGAAAGTGAATACGACATTTTGTGGGGAAGTGAAAGTTCACAGAAAGAGGTATTGCTCATTCATGCTAACAAATTAGTCCAAGATAAAACTTATCATTGACTTAATTGCTTTGAGCTTCCTGTCCGTCTCTGCCCCTTTCTCCGGCACCTCTGACCTGTCATTTCCTCTGGTCTCTGCCACTCAAAATGACCCTGTCTTCCACTAGCTTATGTTGTTCCCTACATTCCTTATGTTCATTGTTTACGTTCTAGAGAGTCCAGCATAGCTTGGTGATATCTTGAAGAACTTTTTTCTCTTCTTAACAAACTGAGCAGGACTTTCCCCGCTCCCTGGATAGAATTTCCTAGGCCTCAGAGACTAAAGACACAACTGTGAAATGTCATACTTAGCTCTTTTACCCACAGCAAGGTCCCACACCAGAAGAGAAGCAGGGAGAACAGATTTAAGAACCATTGACTGGGGGACCGAGTACCAGCAGCCCCCCGTCTGTTCTCAAACTTCAGGACAGAGTCCAGATCCTTGGACTGGACTCTTGCCATTGGGATGAATTGTCTCTCTGGTGTCAATCCACCAACATTTGCAATTTTGCTCCCAAAAGACCCACCTACTTGCACCTCCACATGAAACCTGTGCCTGATGTGTTTGGCCTTGGGAATTGGGAATCAATTATTCTCCAGGAAGTTCTTCAACTACTAAGTAACTTGCCATGTTACACATACAGTGACCTGGTGGTTCCATATGTCCATTTTATAGTCACTACTGAATATCAGTTCCAGTGTAGCTGTTTCCTCTGTTTCAGTATCATTACTGTTATTACTCTTTTGGGTACTAGCTATACAAGCTGATTTTCTTAGCCAGGAAGCCTGGATGCTTCTTGTCCTTCCTCTTCTCCTTCCCATCTTCATCCTTTTCCTCATCCTTCTTTTAAAATAGGAATAGTTGGGGGCACCTGGGTGGCTCAATTAGGCATCTGACTTAGGCTCAGGTCATGGTCTCACAGTTCATGGATTTGAGCCCTTCATCAGGCTCCGTTCTGACAGCTCAGAGCTTGGAGCCTGCTTCAGATTCTGTGTCTCCCCGCCTCTCTCTGCTCCTCCTCCGCTCACACTCTGTCTCTCTTTCTCAAGCATAAATAAACATAAAAAACTATAAAATAGGAATAGTATCTCCGAAACTTCCAGAAAGAAATCCCTACAATTTCCTCCAAAATGATAATGGTTAATATGGAGCTAAACATTCAATACCTAAACCAGGACTTAAAAGATACTGCAAACTAAACTCCCTACAGGCCCATCCAGAGCAGAAGCATTTCTTGGACCTTCAGCCCTGTTAGGTGGGGACGATGACAGGAGGCTTTTCTGTTAGAGCAGTGGTTCTTGAGACCTAGCAGGCATCAAAATTACTCAGTGTCTGCAATGTCTACTGTGTTCCTTGGTGGTGTTGGTGCTGCTGGTTTGGGGGCCACGTTGAGAACCAATCTATTAGAAGATGTATGGACTCCTGCATGGCTGAAGTTTAGCCAGCTGTATTAGGATTCTGAAAGCTCCCCATATTCCCTTCTGCTGAACTTCTGCCCTTAGTTAGGGCCAGGAATGGTTTCTGGTTGGCTTTTCCTGACATTGACTTTTCCAAATGGTAAAAACAGTCTCCCTTTGAGAGTCAACTCAAATGGTACTAGAATGACCCTAGTTAGCCATGCTCCAAAAAAAGTTGACTTCTCAACCAGAAGAGCTCATTTAAGCTTAACCGCCAGGGGAATGTCAAGTGTGTAATTTATGGACGTCTTGAGCAACAGGGAAGGCTGACATGGAAATACTATTAGAAGTGTCATGTAGCTTTTTCCTTTGGGATATAACGTAAAGAAGAGAACTTTAACTTACAAAGTCACTTCATATTTACTGTTTAACAGCCCCCCTCCCTCATGCCTTATTTGTGCATGAATAAGCTCACATGGCCAAAAGCTGGCTGTGCATCATCTTTATCAAATCCTATGGTCCATTGATTTTTTTTTTTAAATACAGCTGAAAATTCTGGCTTCATTCAAAAAAGAGGGAGTTGATGGGGAAAAGAGATGTCCTCCCATTTTACTCAGAGCCTAAGATGAAACTGTAACTAGTTCCTTCTCTATAGGATTCCATCTAAGGGTTATTTCCCTTGATCAGAGTCCTTTGAACAAGGCTCTCCATCCAGGACATAGGGCCTGGGACAACCCTGGGCAGTTTGGGGCCCTGAGGTAGTGTTCCTTCCGTAGTGTGCACCACAGGATAGAAGCAGGTATGAAGTGGGAAAAGTTTCAGAGCCAAATAAGTTTGAAAAATACTAAGTTAAACAAGTTTATTTATTATAGGACTTCTCAGACCCTTTACCTTGATGGTTCTTGTAGGTCTCTTAGAGCAGGGATAATTCTATAGAAGTCTAATAAATTTAATTTTTTTCAGTAGGCATTACAGTCATATGGTTCAAGGGTATACACTTCAAGAACCTTTTCTTCTTCATATCCACTTTCTCTCACTACAAGCAATATTATTATTTTTTGGTGTCTCTTCCTAGGAATATTTTATTCATGTATAGCAAATATATATAACTTCCATCTGTTTCTGACAAATGGTATCATGTTTTAAACACTAGAATACACCTAATTTTTTTCTTACTAAATTTTTTTTATGTTACTACTGTAAAAATCATCTTAATTCTTTAACAACACTGTAGTATTCTGTTTCTTGGATGTACCAATTCTGTCTTTTGTGAATAGGTACTTTCTAATTTCAAGTTATTAGAAATGTTACTGCAATAAATAATTTCATACATAGATTTTTTTACATGTGTGAGACATATTTCCAGAAGTGGAATTGCCATGTTAATGTACCTACAATACAAAGAGGATGAGTGTGCCATATCAAATTTTTGGAGATTTGCCAAAATGATAGGTGAAGAATATTTTTCTCAGTGTAGCAATAATATGCATTTTTCTTATTATGAAGGATGTTTGACATTCTTTCATATGTTTAAGAGACATTTGTATTTATTTTTCTGTGAACTCTTTATGATTTTTGCCAGTGGGTTGTTGGTCTTGTTTTTATTGATTTGTAAGAGCTGTTTAGGTATTATAAAATTACTCCCTTGCTTTTGTTTTGTTTTATTTTGTTTTTTAAGTAATCTGTACATCCCATGTAGGACTTGAACTCAAGATACAGAGATCGAGAGTCACATGCTCCACCAACTGAGCCGGCCAGGAACCCCTAGCCCTTTGTTTCATGAGTTGAAAATATTTTTTTCTAATTTGTTTTTTCCATTTTATCTTTAAAGATGGTGATTTTTGCCATCCAGATTTTTTTCTATGTAAACAAAATTATTCATTCTTTTAAAAGACTTTGGGAGATTTTATTATTTATTATTATTATTTTTGTTTTAATGTTTATTTTTTAGAGAGAGGGAGACACAGAATCTGAAGCAGGTTCCAGGCTCTCAGCAGTCAGCACAGAGCCCGACGTGGGGCTCGAACCCGTGGACCGTAAATCATGACCTAAGCCAAAGTTGGACGCTTAACTGACTGAGCTAGCCAGATGCCCCAAGACCTTGGGATATTTTAAAAATCATAGTTAGAAAGCTTTTCCTGCTCTGAACTTGTAAAATAATTTTTCCACAATTTCTTTTAGTATTTTTATATTTTCATTTTTACATTTAAATAACTGATTCTTTTAAAATTTATAGTGGGGTAAGGTGTAGTTTATATGTCTGGTTTTTCTCCAGATAGTTAACTGGTTGTACTGACAACAATTATTAAATCATTCATCTTGTCTTCAATGTTTTGAAATACTACTTTTTTATTTATTAAGTTTTTGTGAATATTTAGGTCTATTTCCAAACTTTAAAAAAAAAGTTTATTTATCTTGAGAGAGAGAGAGTGAGTGAGGGAGGGGTAGAGAGAGAGAAGAGACAGAGAATCCCAAGCAGGCCCATGTTGTCAGCACAGAGCCCTATACAGGGCTCCATCTCACACACTGTGAAATCATGACCTCAGCTGAAGTCAAGAGTTGGACACTCAACCGACTGAACCACCCAGGCGCCCTTCAATGTCCAAACTTTTCATTGTTATTTGAATCATTTTTTTTTATTCATGCATCAGTAGCACACTTTTAATTATTAAGACTTTATAGTATGTTTTAATATCTGGTACGTCTTGTTCCCATGTCACTCTCTTTTTCAGAATTTTCCTGGCTATCTATTTTTGTTTATTTATCCAAATGAACTTTAGAGATAGCTTGTCTGATTTTTTAAAAAGCTTTCCAGTTGGTATATTTATGGAATTGTTTTAATCTTATAGATTACCTCCTGAGAATTGACATCTTTTGAAGTTGTGGCTTCCTTTCCAATGATATCAAATGCTTTTTCTCATTTGGTTAAACCTTTTGAATCCCTTAAAAGAATTTACAATTTTTCATTATATAGATCTCACATATTTCTTATTAAATTTATTTCTAGGTATTTCACCTTTCATTGCTATTATAAATGGGATCTTTTCTGCTAAGCTATGAAGCTTTTTTGGAAAGGCATCTTAGGAGACTAGTGGGCTGTGAGATCATTTTGGGAAATATTGCTCGACTCTGTGCATCCTTTTTGCTCTAAATAATGTGTGGCCTGGATGGAAAATGACATTTCCATAGAATATACAGAGACCTTGTGAGGAAGGGAAGGAGGAAGACCATTCTTTTGCCTTTGAAAGCGGTTTGATCTCATCCTGTGACATAAAATATCTGAATTGGAAGATCATAAAAGATCAAGCAATTAAATCCTCTCATATGGAGAAAACAAATGATCAAAGAAAAAAAAATAAGCTGCTGAGGTTGGACAGAGCCTGGGTTCTGGGCAATGTCTTTGGATGTCTGGGGCTTTCTGTAGCTGAGTTTCCATGTCACTGGTAATAGGCAACACCCTCTTTCTTATTCCATCCTGAATTTCTTCATGATTTCCTAAAGGTTTGAGGGAGCATATCGAACATCTATTTTGCCCTAGTCATATACCAGATGCTGTGTCACCCACAGCATATACACTTGTCTTATTGACACTACTCATTCCCATCTTTTAACCCTGCACAATCTTGACTAACCTGTTTTTCTATTCCAGTGGGACCTTTATCTCTTTTCTATTTCTCAAACCCAGAGATGTGATTGGGTCAATTGGTCATCGTATGTGCGGTCAAAGCTTGGTTATCTGGTGTGTGTGTGAACCATGGATAAGTTGCAAAGGGGACCTGAAACAAGGGTGCCTGGAAGATTCAAAATGGCTTCAATTGTTGAACAGGAGCAGGGACTAGGCGCCTCCTGCCTTCCTCTTTCATCCCCCAACTCTTCCCATCTCTGGTAATAGGAGTTTAACTGTGGATTTTTTTTTTTAATGTTTGTTTATTTTTGAGAGAGAGAGAGACAAACAGGGCATGAGCAGGGGAGGGGCACAGACAGAGAGGGAGACACAGAATCTGAAACAGGCTCCAGGCTCTGAGCTGTCAGCACAGAGCCTGACACGGGGCTCGAATTTGGGAACGGTGAGATCATGACCTGAGCCAAAGTCAGACACTCAACTGACTGAGCCACCCAGGCACCCCTGTAGTTTTTTTTAAGCCTGATTTACAGTTGTTGATGATTCATCAATCTTTCTTTTATTTCCACAGTCTCCTTCCCATGTCCCTTCCTGGTTAATCGGCAGTTGACTGCAGTTTGCCATAAAGATTTTTTAGTGATGATAATCATGCAATAACATTTCTTCATGCAATCTGGAAGAAGGAATACTGACTTGGGGAGGCAAATGGCCTGGACTGACATTTGACTCTGATGGTTACTAGCTGCCTGACCTAAGGATGGCCACATAAGCTTTCAGGCCTGTTTCCTCCTCCCATCATTGGAAGAGTGAATAAATGCACTGCAGTTAAAACATAGGACTTACAGCCACATACAAAAATCTGGATATATCTTGGCAATATGCTTTTTGTGTTTATTTTGTTTGTTTTGAAGCTAACTCAAACTTATAAAAAGTTATGAGTACAGTCCAAATACCTTTGTTTTTTTTTTTCTGATACATTTGAGAATAAGTTGCCAATCTGATACTTCCTCATCCTTGAATACTTTAGGGTATATTTTCTACATAACAAAAAGGCATTCTTTTACACAACTACAATACAACCATCATAATCAGGAAATTATATTAATGCCTGACCACCACGTAATCCTCAATCCCTATTTGAGTTTTTTCGGGTATTCCAAAGTGCTTTTAAGAGCAAAAGAGTCTAGTTCAGAATCACATAGTGTGTTGGGTTGTCATGTTTTCAGTCTCCATCGTCTGGAGCAATTCTTCAGTTTTTCTTTGACTTTCATAAACTTTACACTTTTGAAGATTTTAGCAGAGTTATTTCTGACAATATCCCTCAATGTGACAAATTGACATTTGTCTGGTATTTTCTCCTGGTTAGATTCAGGTTATGTATCTTTGGCAAGACTATCCCAGAAACAATGCTGTGTTCTTTTCATTGCATCCTGTCGAGCACATGATTTTGATTTGTCCCATTGCTGATGAAGTTCACTTTGATCCCTTGATTAAGATGATGTGTGCCAAGCCACTCCTCTGTGGAGTTACCCTTTTTCCCTTTAGCAATATAATTCTAGGTAAAAATAGTAAGTCTGGAAATTATAAACATTATAATGCCTTTTTATAAGGTTAAAAATAACTAAACTTTAAACAATGCTCACTAGGAATATATATGGATGAGAGAAAACCACATAAAAGGAAAAGTCAATGAATGATGAACACAGGAATCAAGTTGGCAACTACGTTGGACAGAGGTAGGTGGGAGGGGAAGGAATGCACAGGTATGTGTAAGTTATTGCCAAGGTTCTGGCATCGGTGTTGGTTGGTGAGTTCAAAGAGACTTATTATATTGTTGAAACAAACAAGGTAAGAAGTAAAACAATGTCATGCTTAGACCTATGGCAACAGTGAATCAAGAACCACTGATTATGATTAATTCAATTCTATGTTCTTAAATTCCAATTTTTAAAGTGTAAAGATTGTTTGATAGGTACATAGTAGAGGGATATCAGGAAGAGAAAAGAGAATATCACTCCAATAACCCCTGCCTCCAGCTCCAACCAGAGTGATTATAGCTATGTGAAAGGAACCAAATACTTCAAATCCTTCTACTACCCTGGCCGTGGCAGAATGCTTTGAGCCCAGAGAACAGACTCTATTGACCTAGGAAAGCCATTAAAGCTTATAGCATTTTGATAATAAAATCTAGGAAAATTCATCTCCTTCCTGGAGCAATTTTGCATCCCCAGAACATTTGCATTTTTTCCAGCTTCATTTACCATTTGCAAGAATACATATGAATTTTCCAATCTTCTATCTCACCCAGGCCCTGGCTCCTGCATGTTTGGGTTTGGCACAGTTGACAGGACAGGTCTTTATTGTAGAGTCCTGGGTTGTAATCCCAGTAGCATTTTTTTTTAAGTAAGCTCTATGCCCAATGTGGTGCTCAAACCCATGACCCTGAGATCAAGAGTCACATGCTCTACCAAATTCCAATTGCATTTTTATTTTTAAATTTTATTTTAAATTAAAATTTTTTTAAGCTTATTTATTTTGAGAAACAGAGAGCATGTGGGGGGGAGGCAGAGAGAGAGGAAGATAGAGAGAATCCCAAGCATGCTCCACGCTGTCAGCACAGAGCCTGATGTGGAGTTGATCTCATGAACCATGAGATCATGACCTGACCTGGAACCACGAGTCAGACTCTTAAATGACTGAGCCACCCAGGCACCCCTGTTTTAAGTTTTTAAAAATTTTATTTATTTATTTTAAGAGAGAGAGAGAGAGCATGCGCACACATGCGTACATCTACATGAGTGTACCTGCAAGCCGGGGGGGGGGTGTGGGGAGGGCAGAGAGAGAGAGGGAGAGAGAGAATCCCACACAGGCTCCACACCTCAGCACAGAGCCTGATGGAGGCTCAAACTCATAAAACATGAGATCAGGACACCTCAGCTGAAATCAAGGGTCAGATTCTTAATAGATGGAGCCACCCAGGTGCCCCTACCATCCACCACCCTTAATTGCATTTAAAAAAAAATTAATGTTTATTTCTTTTTGAGAGACAGAGAAAGGCTGGAGGAGGAGTAGAGTGAGGGAGACAGAGGGTCTGAAGCAGGCTCTACATTGACGGCAGAGAGCCTGACGCGGGGCTCGAACTCATGAACTGTGTGATCATGACCTGAGCTGAAGTTGGGCACTTAACCAACTGAGCTACCCAGGTATCCCCCTCATTGCATTTTTAATTGCTGAGTGATCTGAGACAAATTATTTCCCTTCCATAGGCCTCAATTTATCTAAGAGGGATTATCTGCCCTTTTCTTTCCCCCAGAGATTCTGAGTTGGTAGGTCTGGGTAGAGCCTAGGTAGGCATATTTTGAAAAGGCTACTCAGATAAGAATCAATGCACTTGGGGCCCCTGGGTGGCTCAGTTGGTTAAGTGGCCAACTTCATCTCAGGTCATGATCTCTCTGTTGGTGAGTTCAAGTCCTGTGTTGGGCTTGCTGCTAACAGGGCAGACCCCTGCTTGCCTGCTTGGCATTCTCTCTCTCCCTCTCTCTCTCTGCCCTCCATCCCCCCCGCCCCACTCCCCACTCATGTCCGTGTACACATGTGCACTCTCTCTCTCTCAAAAATAAATAAAAACATTAAAAAAAAATCAGTGTAGGGGCGCCTGGATGGCTCAGTCAGTTAAGCATCCGACTACAGCTCAGGTCATGATCTCACTAACCCTCGTGGGTTTGAGCCCTTTGTGCTGACAGCTCAGAGCCTAGAGCCTGCCTCAGATTCCGTATCTCCCTCTTTCTCTGACCTTCCCCTGTTCGTGCTCTGTCTCTCTCTCTCTCTCAGAAATAAACATTAAAAAATTTAAAAACAGAACTAGCTTAAAAAAAATCAATGTATTTGTTGACCATCTCACTCACACTTCACATCCTTACTTTAATGTTTTTGTTCTCCTAGGTGTTCTACTCAGCAGAGGATGTGCACTGAGTTGTTCTTCTCTGGGAAATGACCACGATCCACAGAGGTGGGCCGCCAAATCTGCCCTGTCATCCCGCCTCTTCCCAGGAGCCAATTTGTCTAGGAGTTGTCACCTGACTCATAATAGTGTTCCCCACCCCCACCCTGGGAATTTGGAATTGGGACAAAGAGATTCCAGTCTCAGTCTTGGCTATTCTCCTGAGTCTCAAAGGAAATTTCTGCATTATAAGACTGGGTAACAAAGAAAGGTTTTAGGATGAAGCTAATGGATGGAAAGGAGAGAGAGGGGCTGTGAGAACGGCACATAATTCTCAAATGTTTCCATTTCTTGGTTCTGGTCTCTCTGGATGCCTGTTTTTTGTTTCTTATTTCTTGTTTTTCCCCTCTACCGTTATGTGATGGTTAATTTTATGTGTCAACCTGACTGGGCTAAGGATGCCCAGGTAGCTGGTAAAACTTCATTTCTGGGTGTGTCTGTGAGAGTGTGTCTGAAAAAGATTAGCATTTGAATCATCACCTCAAGTAAAGCTGATCCCCCACCAGCCCCCTGACATGTCTGAGTTTCAGGCCACCCGCTGGGAGCCTGAACAGAATGAAAAGGCAGAGGAAAGATGAATTTACTCTCTCTGCTTAAGTTGAGACATCTATTTTTCTTCTGCTCTTGGACATTAGTGCTCTCGGTTTGTGGGCTTTTGGACTCAGACTGGGACTTACACCATTCCCCCTAACTTCTCAGGTCTTCAGACATGGGCTGAATTACAACACTAGACTTGGTTCCACAACTTGCAGACAGCGGGCTGTGGGACTTTCCAGCCTCGTTGGATGATCTCCTCTTTCTATGTATATTGATCATGTTCTGTTGGACCTGTTTGGCTGGAGAAACACACTGACTAATATGCCTTGAGTAGATGAGATGATGAGATAATAAAGTCTCCTTCATTTTGTTTAAGTTTTCTTTTTTGAGATAATTTGCATCGTAATTTGTTCTCTCCTGGCCACTGCTCAGCTCATCTCTGTGATCCTGGAAGGCAAGAACTTCACTGTGGGTGGATGGACTGTAGAACGAATAGCTACAGGTAGAAAACAAGCTACTGAACTTGGTGGTAGAGGTAGGAAGTCAGATAAATGTAGAAGTAAGCTTAAATTCCTAGCTTATCAGAGGGAGAGATACTTATGAATTCTACACATTAGAAAAATACATTTGAATATGTATTGAATATGTGTGCTAAAAGTTTCAGATTAACCACTGGAAACATAAATATAAATATGGATATCTTTCAAATGAGTAAAGCAAAATGGATGGAATTGTATGCCTTTTGATACGATAGATCTCCCCATCAGAAAAACAAAAACAGAAACAGGAAGTTTCCCTCAATAAAAAGAGTAATGGTATTAAATCAATAAAGAAAATGTCACTTTTGTCCTATCAAATTGACAAACAAAACATAACAAACACACAAACAAAAATTATAGTATCTAATGTTTAGGTATGGAGACATGAACTCCATATGAACTTCTGGTGTGAAAGTATATTGCTACAATCTTTCCAGAAGGAAATTTGGCAACATATACCAAAGCCCTGATTTATGTATCTTGACTTTTGACTCAGAAATTCCATTTCTCAGAATGTATCCTAAGGAAACAATTAAGAAGGTAAATAAAAGTATTTATTCTAGCATGGTTTATAATAGTAAAAATATTAAAATAACCTTAGTGTTTAAAATTATAGTATTGTTATAATAAATCATGTTATTTCCATACTTCAGAATACTATGAAATGATTAACAATTATAATGTAGGCTATTATTTATTAGCATGAAATGGAAAGATATTCACAATAGTTTTTTAAGTAAGAAATAGCAGGATGTACAGGAATATAGACTGAGTTTTCATAAAATTAATATGTATCTCTAAATGCATAAAAAATGCTAGGAAGAACTCACACCATATTAACTGATGTGTTTTTCTTTAAGTAATAAGCTTGATTGTTCATTTTCTTCTTTTTCCATGGCGCACTTGGAATTATGAGAATGAAAGCTCTGGGTGAACTCTAAGTCACTATTTAAAAAGATATTATTATCATAAAATGTGCCACTGTAAAACACAGTCCATATCCTTTTGTATCCTGCTATTTCTTACTTGACTCTTCAACTCGGCTCTTCTGCTGTCTTGCTGTGTAACTTGGGTAAGTTCCCTAACCTCTCTATGGTTCAATTTCCACATCTTTAAAATGGAAATAATCACTTACCTTATAAAGTTGTAATGAGCATCGAATGAGTTAATACTTGTAAGTACAAAGTCTAATACATGCCACACTCCCCAAATGTTAACTGTTATTTTTAATATAATCATCCCTAACCCAGAAAAAGCGGTAGTCCCAAGGCAGTATGTGGGCATAAGCATTTATCTTCTAGGCACCTAGCTCATTCTGTATCGAAAATGGTTTGGGGGTGCCTGGGTGGCTCAGTCAGTTAAGCCTCCGACTCTTAATTTTGATTCAGGTTGTGATCTCACAGTTCGTAGGATTGAGCCCCACATCAGCCTTTGCGCTAAAAGCATGGAACCTGCTTGGGATTCTCTCTCTCTCTCTCTCTCTGTCTCTCTGTCTCTCTCTTTCTGTCTCCTTCTCTCTCTCTGCCCCTCCCCTGCTCATTCACTCTCTCTCTCAAAAATAAATAAACATTAAAAAAAAAAAGAGGGGTGCCTGGGTGGCTCAGTCAGTTAAGTGACCAACTTTGGCTCAGGTCATGATCTCACAATTGGTGGGTTTGAGCCCCACGTCGGGCTCTGTGCTGACAGTTCATAGCCTGGAGACTGCTTCGGATTCTGTGTCTCCCTTTCTCTCTGTCCACTCCAGTTCATACTCTGTCTCTCTCTCTCTCTCACAAAAATAAACGTTAAAAAAAGAAAGAAAGAAAGAAAGAAAGAAAGAAAGAAAGAAAGAAAGAAAGAAAGAAAGAAAGAAAGAAAGAAAGAAAGAAAGAAAGAAAGAAGAAAGAAAGAAAGAAAGAAAGAAAGAAAGAAAGAAAGAAAGAAAGAAAGAAAGAAAGAAAGAAAGAAAGAAAATGGTTCGATAAAGGGTTCCCATACGAATCACATCAGTTCCTGTTCACTGCTCAGAATGTATTTCATGTCAGCCCTCCATTGCCCCCTCATTTCCTGCTGGGGACTTTCTCTGTACTTAAGTCCATTCCCTTTTGCAAAGATACCATTCCATCTCTCTCCTGCACCACCTCCAGGGAATTTGCTTATATTATCAGCAAGGACCTTCTAAAGACAGAGTATCTCAACCTAGAGGCACTATGAGGTTTACAAATTCTGTTTTCAGACCTTTCCACTCATACTCTAGAATCCTTCACACTTGTTAACTAGGAAAGAAGCTGGTCCTTGCTTATTTTTGGGGGGACTTGGTCTTCAAGGGGCTGAGAGACAGAGAGCAACCACAGTTGGGGCAAACTTTAATTGGACATGTGCTTGGCAATTGTAGCCACCGGGGAGAGAGAGGTCCGAAGGTAGGAAAAAGGAGGTGATTTTTGAACTCATTTCTGAGAACATCGACTCACAACTGGTTTTTTATTTTTTGGAAATGCCCTAACCTCAGTTGTCAGTGCTATTACCAGTGTAAAATAAACTAGCAAAAACTAAATAGCCTTGTGGATTTTACTATAGAAGGTGAATTTCTTTTGTTGGGTACATTGGGGGCATTTCCAGAGAATTTCCTGTGAACATTGATGAGATAAATACTGACAAATGGGAAATACTAATTGCTGGGAACCTGAAAATCTGACTAATGCAGGTAGAATACAGGATGAGATCTTTTTTATTTTACGTGATGCTGAAAAAAATTCCACTGAGCATTATTATGAAGAGACATTTGTCTGCATTTCCTTAGTCCTCACTATGAGTGTTGGACAGCAATACCTGAATGCACTTGAATTTCCAAAAGGGCTTTCATTCAACCATTAGTTCACTCACCAAACATTTGATGAAGCATTGAAAGTAGGGAGGGGGCAGGAATCAAGGAGACACTCTCCGGACCTTACAATCTAATGTGGGAGACAGGTGAGTAAATGGATTACTGTTATTAAAATTATATACCAAAGGTCTGGGAGTATACAGGAAGGGATGGCGGTCATAGGCCTCAGGAGGACGGGTGGAGGTTTGAAGGAAAGTTTTTCCAGAGAGAAGAATGTTAACAGCACGTGACTGCAGACTGAGTAATTGAATAAAGACTGAGAGTTTGGTTGCTAAGAGCAACATGGACAAGGAAAAGCACAGTTTCCACTGATCTGGAAAAAGAGCTTTTGCAATGTAAGGTGTTATTCAGTGCACGGAGAGAGCTGCATCCTTTCCCTTTTGTGTCAACCTCAGTATCGTGTTTTGTATTGGATGAACTAAGGTGAAAATGTGGTGTTGAGGAACTAGGAAGAAGGGGATTAGCATGGAGATCCCCTGATCGACAGCTCACTTAAGTTTATGACTACAATTAGACCAATGTTTAAAGCAGTCTCTCAACGTCTGTACAGCTGACATTTTAGACTAGATAATTCTGAGTTGTGGGGACGTGTCTCTACATTGCACTATGTTTAGCAAATTCTCTGGTCTCTACCTACCAGATGCCAAGAGTATTCTCCCAGTTTTAAGAACCGAGAATGTCTCCAGATATTGCCAAGTGCCCCCTGGAGGAAAAAATCACCCCTAGTTGAGAACTACTGATGTAGAAGACAGTAGCCAACACTTTTCCATTTTGCTAAATGAAATTTCCATTGTACCAGGAGGGATTTGAGGTGCAGATCAAGGGGGCTTTCCTGAAAATAGGAAACAACCTACACAGCCAATAGAAGATTGCTTAAATTAATCATGGTATACCTACGTAATGAAATATTACATAGCCATTAAAAATAATAGTATAAAAGTATATTAACATGAAATATGGCTCTAGATAAATTTTGTTCCAGCGTGTGTGTGTGTATATATATTTGGCCTAGGCAAAAAGCACGGGAAGGCATACACTAAAATGTTAGCAATGAAAATCTTAGAGAGGGAAGAATTACAGGCTTTTATTTTCTTCTTTCGTTTCTGTATTTTCTACAAGAATACCCTTTTATTTTTTCTAAAGGTAGATATGGGAGGACAGGGATATGCCACTTCTAGGCCTCAACAATAGGGATTTGCTTGATATGTTTGTTTGTTTTTTTCCTCTTGATGTTATATGCCAAGAGGGTGCAGCTCTTTAGGAACCTAGCATGTGGGTTTTTCTGTAAAATTGAATAAAACTTACCTGAAGGATGAAAGATGCATAAACTAAGTTGTTCCTGCAAACCCCTCCTTCCAACTTGGAAAAGTTCAGATAAGAGAGCCACTCAGAAGAGTCTTGAAGAAAGTACCCAATACGGTGAGTGGCCTAAAAGACCCTCTTCCTGCTGATGACCCAATAAAGGGAAAGGCAGCTCTGGCTTCTCTTTGAGAACATTCACTCTTTGGCCTCACTTGACTACAAGCCTTTTCTGTGCAACAGTCACTCATCGGACTGCATGCATATCTTTAATTACCCACTGGCTGCAGCAAGTAGTTCCTTCCCTTCCCCACAGGCCATAACCCTGAGGAGGCAAAGCCTTTGGGCTTTAGTGAGTCAGCCCCAATAAGGCCAGAGAAGAACATAATGAAGGGGGGGCAGCTGTTCTGGGGTTATCTTGGGTGTATGAAGCCAGTCAAGCTGGGGGCAGTGAGGAGGTGTGTACTTCTTCCGCAGTTCTTTTGTTTGGGGGGCTCAGAGTGAGAACCAGGAGGGGAGGTAGAGGAAATTAAGAACCCTCTCAGAAACAACAGAAGTGATTTCTTCTTGTGTATTTATAAAGGCAAGTTTTTAAAAGTGAGATTTGTTTGACGGTGAGTCATCCCCAACATTTGATGGATATGATTCAGATGACCTTCCCTGGCAGCAGATGCTGAAAATACAGGCTAAAGTTTCCTGATTGTTCAGAAGCCCTCAAAGAGTTCTAAAAGGTAGCATCCTCAGCCTGGTGTTTAATCATCTATATTTCTGGTGGCGGTGTTGATAGGTTGAAAGCAAATAATAACAACCCTTGGTTCTGCTGGAGGAATGGATGCTTATCTAGGATTGCCAATGATTAAGTTGCCTTCAGATGCACAGCATAGAAATAAGGTGGAGTTCAAGAGAACTGAGTGACCGGGCAGTGCCCTTGACCTTGACCAAGGCACTTTACCAACCTCAGATGGACCTCTTCAGGTAGAGTTATCCTGGAGAATGTTAAGGTCCCTGTCACCCTTCCTTGGTAGCCTGATACTCATCTAGGTTAAGTGTCCATTCTCTGTGCAGCCTCAGCATCTTGTGTTTATTCCTGTTATAACACTTATCATAGAATACTCTCATTCTTGACTGGTCTATAAGTCCTCCTTAGACTGTAGAGAGAATCCCTGCCTTATTCATCACTGAATTCCCAGAACCTGGAACACAGTCTGTACACAGCACATAGTCAATTGATATTTGTTAAATGAAAGTGTGATTGATTTTAGAGTTTTCCAGTTCCAGCCTCCAGTCTCATTTTTCTCTCTTCTGTTATTTCCTGTCTTCTCATTGGGTCTAGAATAGAAACTTTAACTCATACTTTGGGTGACTTTTGACTTCATACTTTGGGGAACCAGCTACACTAGACACCTTTTGGGTATTTACTCTGTTCTTAATGATCATTGATTGTTGTGGCCATGGGAATACACCTTGCAGATGTTCAACTATGAGAGCATGATCCACTAAGGGCCTAAGCTGCTGAGCTCTGAAATCCACTGCCATGTTTGTTCTAAGGCCACTGCTTCCAAAGGCTATTTCTAGCCAATGACTGAGTCCAGCAAGGATCCTAAGGCAGATTTCTTCTTAGTTGACTAGGGTCTCCCCTGATGAGCAACTTTGGCTTGAGGACTCCTGAGTGGCCTTGCTAAACTCTCCTTGGAGCTTAAAATTTGGACCTAAAACCAGTCTAAAGGACTTCCATCCTTCCTTCCTTCCTTCTTTCCTTCCTTCCTGCCTTCCTTCTCCCCTTCCTTCCTGCCTTCCTTCTCCCCTTCCCTCCTCCCTCCCTCCCTCCCTCCCTTCCTCCCTCCCTTCCTTCCATCCTTTTCTTTCTCCTTCACTTGAGGTCATATTTACATCTAATGACTCTCCTTTGGCTCTTTACTATTCTATATCACAAACATTTCCCCTAATACATTATCTAATTTAATCTTGTCTTGTTATTTGCTTCTTATAGGTCCTGGACTAACAAAACCACTTTCTCTGAGAGTTTCCTCTACAACACTGGGTAGGACCCCAAGTATCTTCTTTATCCTTCACCCACTCATAACAATTTAGACCAGGGATAGACTAATCACATTTTCTTTCCAAGGAATTTGAAATTGGTAACAAGGTAGTCTCTGTGCATGGTTGTAACTGAGGGAAATAAATGGTAACCATAGAACGGCCATCTTCTGACTATCATTATCTGAAGAAGCAGAGAAAGAGACTTAGAGATAGCACTGCCTATTACTGTCTCTTGTTTCAGACCTGATAACATTTCTGTCCCTTGTTTCAGACCTAGTTGTCCTTAACTTCTGCAAGATAATTTAGTATCTATCCAATATATTACACTTTTGGCTTAAGCTATTTAAATTGAATTCTGTTGCTTGCAGTCAGAGGAATGTAATCTTAGTCATTATTCATACCTAATAAAGTTTCAGTAATGAAACAGGCCCTTTGTAAACATATAACCACAGAAGGTAACCGTCATTAAACTGTGACACTTTTGAGAGTGAACAGGGGGAGTTACTCATGATTGCATTAAAATACCAGGCTTACTTTAGGATTTTTCTGGACAAACTGGGGGCTATTATGGTCGTACTACTCCCATAAAGAGAGTCAATTGATAAAAGAATTAATCTCTCAAAATCCACCTATGCATGGAAACATATGGTATCTGTCTTTTTCTGACTGACTTATTTCACTTAACATAATACCCTCCAGTTCCATCCATGTTGCTACACATGGCCAGATTTCATTTTTCCTCATTGCCATGTAGTAGTCCATTGTATATATGTACCACATCTTCTTTATCCATTCATCAGTTGGTGGGCACTTGGTCTCTTTCCATGATTTGGCTATTGTCGAAAGGGCTGCTATGAACATTGGGGTACACGTGCCCCTATGCATCAGCATTCCTGTGTCTCTTGGGTAGATTCCTAGCAGTGTTATTGCTGGGTCACAAGGTAGCTCTAACCAGGGGGGAGGGGAAGAGGAGAAAGGAAAAAAAGACACAGAGAGGGAGGGAGATAAAACATAAGAGACTCTCAAAGACTAAGAACAAACTGAGGGTGAGGGGGTGAGGGAGGGGGGAGAGGGGGTGACAGGCATTAAAGAGGGCATGTGTTGGGATGAACACTGGGTGTTATATGTAAACCAATTTGAAAATAAACTATTAAAAAATAAGTAAACATTAAAAAATTTAAAGAAAAAATAAATTGATTTTAAAATAATTAAAAAAAAAGAATTAATGAGGTTGGACATAGTTGTAGTGAAACAAACTCCTTATAGGATCATCAAAATCCCAGATGTCTCTGAAAAAGGAACTTTTGAGTTTTTTTTCATGTTATTACTTTTCAGGCAAAGAAATTAAGGTTCAGAAAGAAGTAATTAGCTCAAGGCCACTCAGCTAATTAAGTAAGAGAGCTAGACTCAAACTCAGGTCTCTAGTCCCCTAGTCCAGTGTTCTTGCCTCAATGTAAGAGAACTCAGAAGTGTTGATTCCCTTTTGGTGTGAGTTTAGGGATCTTCCCCCTGTCTGAAACACCACAGTAACTCAGATCACATATTCTTAATAAGAGTATATTCTTAAAACACTCCTGGGGAGTGTCCTCTTTATGTCAATGTGACAGATTATATTTTCCAGAAATGGTCTGAATATTTCTCGGCCCTTATGCTGTTCTACAGTGAATTCTTGCCACTCCTTCATCAAGAGGTAGAGTCTATTTTCCCACTACTTTGAATATGGGTGACTGCTCTGAGCAAGAGGATGTGTTAGAAGTAATGCTGATCTAGTGTGGCTTCTTTGCAGTTTTTGCTTGGACTACTTGGAATACTTACTGTTAGGAAATTCTCTTTTGGAACCCAGCCACCATGCTGTGAGAAGTGCAAACCATCTGGAGAGGCTGTGGTCAACACTGCAACTGAGATTCCAGCCAATAGCCAGCATCGACTCCCAGCCATGTGAGTGAGCCATCTTAGATACTCAGCATTCTTGAGCCTTAAGATGTGCAGCCCAGCCAATGTACAACTACAGTCTCATGAGCAACACCAAGTGAGAATCACTCAGATGAGCCAAGTCAACCCATGGAAACATGGAACACAATAATAAATTTTTGTTTTAAGTCACTGAATTTTAGGTTGTATTTTGGAGGGGGGGGGCAGCAGGTGGCAACAACCAGAACATCCAGAATCTTCTCTCCAAGTCCAAAGCAGTCTCAGCTGGGAATGGACCACTTTCTTGGGGTAAAGTTCTCACCTCCTCATTATAGCCACTGTGAGTAATCTACTATTTGTATAGAGAGCCCTTTACGGGGGAGACTGAGTTACAGTTCATCTGAGTTTTTATTACTGAGATAGGAACTGCGAGCTCCATTGGGATCGCTTTATGGAACAAACCAAAGTAAGATCCAAGAATACTTGGCACTCCATCCATGACTTGGCCCCCTACTTACATGCCTCATCCCCTAAACTCTCTGCTGTGATCTATCTGGCAATACCTCATGGCTTTAGTGCTTCACTGACAGCAAGCTGTTTTACTGCACCATGCTGTGCTCATGCCATGGTCTCGCCCTGGAATTCCATTCATATCTCAATTCACCTATTTCCATCTTACTCATCCTTGATGTAGTTTGAGACTGGACATTCTCCCCCCAATGAGGTCTTAAATACTCTGCATTCGTTTATCTTAGCAGATAACATATTTTATTAGAATTGCCTGTTAATGTGTCTAACTTTTGAAGGACGATGTAAGCCTCTGGGTGATGGAATGGTCTTTATCTGTTTGTCTGTCTACCTCTCATCACCATCATCTATGTATAATCTATCTATCTATTATCTGTCTATCTGTCTATCTCTCTATCTATCTACCTACCTATCATCTATCTATCTATCCATATATTTGTTAGTTACTTAGTTAATTTGGGGTCTTATTTTTTAATCCTCAGTATAATGACACTGATCAAGAAGCATTTGATGAGGTAAAACCAAGGAGTCAATGAAAATAAATGGAAGATTTTCAAAGAATCCCTTCTCTTTTAATCAAGAATTACTCCTTCTGCCAATAACAATCACAACAGCAAAAACAAACACTTATAAGGCATCTACATGTGCCAGGAATTCTTCTAAGTGACATATGTGCATAATGCACACTATCCTTGTAGCTTTATGAGGTGGATATTATCATCATTCCCATTTTACAGATAAGAAAAATGAGTAATTCACTCAAGAACCCACAGTTTTTAAAGGAAAGATTCTGGAATTTTAATCTACTCACTCTGATTTTAAAGCCTGGGTTCCTATCCTTCATCACCACCTCCCTGGAACTAGTTATCATGACTTGAAGTCCCTGAGAATGCTCAGGGTTAATGGCCCCAGCTCTGTTCTACTTTACTCTGTCTGGGGCAAGTTGGTAGTAACTGCTGCATTCCCATAGGAAGACAAGGTTAATGAAAGAGAAAGATAGGTGGATAAATAATTTACCACCTGAGCACTGAGAAGAGATTTCTTGGATTAAGAGTCAGGAAACTCAAAAGACACAATTTAGACAATAAGGTAATAAATGACACAATTATTATCCAATTGGCTACAGTCTCATTCCGGCTCTAGAGTCTGCATTTCCCCTGACATGGCTCCTGCTTCTGCTCCTCAACCATAATCCTTCCACAAACAGAGGCAGATTTCCTCCCACCCACCTCTATCAAGATAAATTTGCTTGTAAAGCCTGAATTCTTTATTTTTAAAGGAATGAATCTCCCAAGTTACTAGCATGTGTATTGAGCTATGGGATTGGGAAAGAACAGGGGAAGAGATTAAAAAAAGAGAGAGAGAGAGAGAGAAAGAGCATAAAGGCTTATAAAGGTTGGCAGAGAGAGAGAAAAAAAGAATCAGAGATAGAAGAGACATGAAGAGATGTCATGCTGTTGTTTAATACAACCTCATGCTGAGCAGGGTCCCCACCTGCATAGGATTCCTTGGAAATGTGGCTAAGCCAACAATAGATCCACTGAGGAAATAGGTTAACTGACCCACTCGAATTCCAAAACAAAACAAATTCTTTTTTCTTTTTCTGTCTAGAATCATAATTCTTCCCAGTTTCTCTTTGTATGGGCTGTGGGAAGGCAGTATCAGGAGTATGTGAACGTGTGGGCTCTGGGGCCAGATTACCTGACTTGGGGTTCTGGCTGCACCACTCACTAGCTGTGGAGCTACAGCAGGTTTCTTTCTTTCTTTCTGCTTTAGTTTCCTCATCTGTATTAACACCACCTAGTTCAGGGTGGTTGTGATTAATTTTCATGTAATGCACTTAAAGCAGTGACTAGCACTTTGGAAGTACTTGGCAAATATTAACTTAAAATAATTAGTCTTGGCAAAATATATGAGAGCTACACCTTGTCCCTTCTTTCCTCAGGACTATGGAGCTAAGACTCTGCAGGTTACTTCTCTCTGCACACAGTTACAGTCCAGAGAGAAGAGTCTTACCTAATGGGGTGAGAAGATAAACAGAAAGACTGGGTGTCACCAGCTGGATCGTCAATTAAGGCTGGGAGTCACCACTGAGATCATTTACCTCCCATGTATCTTGTTGTTCATTTATGAAACACGAGTAGTTATTATATTCTTCTTAGTGGGTCTTGTGCTAGGAGCAAAGGTTAAAGAAATGTGTAAAAGGAGTCTGTGCTCTTGAGTCATCACATTACAAGGGATAAGACAGAACATATAGAATTAACACGAATACAATGGGTCATCAAAAAGCTCTGGGTTCAAATCCAATGACTGATGAGCTAAGTGACTTTAGGTTCATGACTTCTCTGAACCTCAAATTCCTTTTCTCTGAAATGCAAATGATAATAACAGTAATAATAATAATAATAATAATAATAGTAATAGTAAATATGTAATTCAAGGATTTTATAAAGCATACATGGAAAAATTCACATAAAATGCTTCACACAGAGTTTGGCACTTAATGCATACTCAATAATTATAGTTTTAAAGAGTGTGATATAGTAGATAAAAGAAGAGTAATAGAAAATACAAAAGCTTTGAAAGAAACAGTATATGAATAAAGGTCTATGAGGTGCCAAAGGAGAGATTAGGCATTAATCCATTGTGGATTGGGGGAAAGTGGGCTGGGTTGGGGGAGGCAGATATTGGAGCTGGTGGTTAAAATGATTAGGAGTTTGCCAGGGGAGAAAGGAGGGGGCATTCCAGGCAGAGGAAACAGCAGAAGCAAAGGCACAGAGGAAAGAAAGGGGACGGCAGTTTCAAAGAGGAGAAATTCAGTGAGTCAGAGAAGGGAAAAGGGTGGTCAGAGATGCTATGAGAAGGTAAACCAGGCCAGGTCATGAAGGAGACCTTTCTTGACCAAATATGGAGTGTAGACTTTATCCTGCAGGCCAGTGGCTTTCAGAATCTGTTCTTTAAACAGTCACACTGGAAGAGGTGAGCAACCACTGCCTGAATGTGGTCTGCCCTCAATAAATCCAGGAAGTGCTGGGTACAACTACAGGGGGCTCCTTGCTCCCAGACTGTGCAATGCCTTTAACATAATAACAGCCCTCCTACCCCAATTTGAAGAAGCATACATAGCATTTCCCCCAAAAGTTTGTCCCATACCCTCCAATATTAGTTCTAAGAAATTCCATTAGGCAAATTTTGCCATAGGTATCACAGCAGTAGAGCATGAATCTTCAGAACTGCCTTCAAGCAGATTAAGGAACAGTCTGGCATTATCAGAGTAGCAGTACAGAGCACGGACTCTGCAGCCAAACCACCTGGGTAGGAATCCCAGCTTCGTCCCTTATTAGCTAATGACTTTGGACATATGATTCCCATCTCTCTGTGCCTCAGTCTCCTTCTTTATAAAATGAGAGTAATAATATGCTCATGAGGGGTATTATGAGGATTGAATGAGATAATATTTATAAAGCACTTAGAACAGTGCCTGGTACTTATTAACACTGCAAGAGCATTTTGTTAATTAAATGGAGAGGACAGGATAAAATTCTCAAAGGAGTTTTGTTGGAGCAAATCAGAAAAGAGAGTGTACTGTACAGTGCTCTCTTGTCCTGTGATGGTTTCTTTTTCTTTTCTTTTTTTCTTTTCTTTTTTTCTCTTTCAGTTCCCTTGGTTTCCTTTCTCCCTCCCTTGTTTTGTTTGCAGACCAGAGCAGTTGTATTACCTGACAAAGAAGCAAACTGGAACTTTGGATGAGCATTCAATTTACATGAGTGCAAAATAAAACAAAATAAGATAATTTTTAAAATAATAAACACATATATTAAATTGGATATTAATATAAAATCTATAATAAAAGTGACATTCATATAAACATGTAAGTGGTAGGGGCCATTAATGTGTCCACTAGAGAGGGTCTCTGTTCCCATGTGCTGCTCAGGCAGGCAACAACTTGCCAAGCTGAAGATGATTCAGGGTTTTTAGGGTAGCTATTTTTCTTATGACTTGTCTCTTAAATGCAAGCCAACTTGGTCCGGTGCACAACTGAAGAAACAGACAACTGTTTCTGAAAGAAACACTGGCTATGTTAGTATAACTGGAGGCACCTTTATAAAGACTTTGAAAAGTTATTTTGCTGATGTGTTATTTTTATCTAACATACTTTAGAACACATTCTCTTGAAATACAGAGCTGAGATGATGACCCGGGTCTTCCTGACTCCAAAATCCTTGCTTTTTCCACCACAAAGACCCTCATAGTCAAGTGCTTGTGTGTCATCCACTTGTTAATGCAACACCTCTTTACTAGGAGTCTACAACATGCCAAGAACCATGCCAGGTGCTTGGGGATGGAGTGTGGAACAAGTGAGACACAGTTCCTGTTCTCATGGGGCTACCGGACTCTGGGGAAGGTACAGAGTGAGAAACGAACTGATACAAGGTGGCATGGGAAGAAAGTCACCCATTTACTCACACTTACAGCACTGCCCTAGCCCACTTGGTAAACCAGCACCTGGATGTTACGATTAAATCAAATCAAAACCATGGCTAACTTTTAAAATAGGAGGGGCAGTCTCAGAGAGTATGGTTTAGTTGACATATCCTCCAGCCTCGCTGCGCATTAGAATCATCTAGGAATCATCAGACTTTATCTGAAATAAATGTAGTAAAAATCTCTCTTTAAGATAAAGACCAAGAGGCTTAGAACTGACCTAAGGATTGAGAAGATTGACTGTCTCCACACATCTGCCCATACACTGCAGAAAAAAGTGCCCAAGATCTTAGAGATAGAGATGCATATGGAATGGAGCTCAAGCATACCAGCTCTGGAGATTCTAGCTCTGCTACTTGCTAACTATGTGGCCTTGGACATGTAATTTAACCTCAGGGTTTCAGATTTCAATTAAGAGTATTAAGTAAGTTAGAAGATACAAACCCTTTAAAAGAACAAATAAAATATAGCAAATAATAAATGCTAGCTCTTACTGTTATGAGAAGAAATATGAGAAATCCCGTTATAAGAAAATCACATAGACCAATATGAAACTTGGAGGCATAGCCCTTCTACTCTTTCCGTGGGCTCTTGGTGTGTTCCTTCTGTGATTCAGGTCTTCTCGGATTATATGGGTCTCCTATTGTCCTAGTTTCTAAGTTATACATTCTGTACACTAATGCCCCTCTCTCTTTTTAACTGAGATATAATTGACATATAACATTATGTTAGTTTTGGGTGTATGACATAATGATTTGATATTTGAATATATTGTAAAATGGTCATCACAATATGTCTGTTTAACATCTGTCACCACACAGTTACAGGTTTTTTTCTAGTGATGACAACTTTTAAGATTTACTGTCAGCAACTTTCGAATAATACAGTATTATTAACTATAGTCACTATGCCTTATATTAATTATATCCTCGTGACTTACTTATATTATGGCTGGAAGCTTGTACTTTTAAATCCCAACTTCTGGCAATCACCAGTCCGTTTGCTATATCTGCAAACTCGGTTTTTTGTTTATTGTTTTCCTTAGATTCTATATATAAGGGAGATCATGAATATTTGTGACTTATTTCACTTAGTGTAATGCCCTCAAGTTCCATCCATGTTGTTGCAAATGTTAAGATTTCTCTCTTTTCCTGATGTGCCTTTTAATTGATGCTTTACTTACTATTTGGCTTTGGGTATTGCCCAAAAACTTAAAAACTTAAAAATGGCATCAAATTAATTGCTACTCATCCTATTGAGAGGTAGAGTCTAATTTTTGTTCCCTTGAATCTGGACTGAGCTTTTTCTTTCTTGATCAGTAGAATGCAGCAGAAATGATGCTGTAAAATTCTGAGACGAAATGATAAGAAGTCTTAGAGCTTCTGCTTGGGCATCTTGGAGCACTCACTCCAGGAAAGCCAACTGGCACGTAAGAAGTCCAGCCACCCTGAGGGTGCCATGCTAGAAAGAGCACATAAGAGTTCCTGAGACTGCATGAGGATGGAAACATGCCCTGAGAGCACCCATCCACTCTAGCTCCCAGCCATTATCTCATCTGGTGCCCCAGACATCGCACGGAGCAAGATGAGTTGTCTTTGCCAAGCCTGGCCTCAAATGCAGATTCATGAGCAAAATAATTAGTAAGATTTAGGGTGGTTTTATTTGTAGTGCTAGATAAGTGGAAAATAAATTCATAAACTTCCATGCAGGAGCATCTTCTTTGGGAGACTGGGGCCAGTATAAAACATGATATGGATATCATGACCAAGAAACAATACACATTCTGTTAAGCAGGGTGAAGCCTCAGTAATTCTGCTGTCCACTTACATGTTGCTCATCTAACTTGGACTTGAACCTCATGAGTCCTGTCATTGCTGTGAAGTTTGCTCTTGTGTTCTCTACGACTAAAACATAATCCAGAAGAGGGATGCTGAGAATAACAGGCAGGCAAAACTGATTCACAAAGCTGAGACTAAAAGAGGAAATGATTCATATTTTATTAAGGATATGAATTTCCATTCAACAAAACTTTATTGAACATCTAGAATATGCCAGTCTGTGTACTAGGTCTGTACAGATGAAATTGCCATGAATGCATGAGTGGGGCATGGGAGCAGTAACTCCCTTCCTTTATGTTAAGAGTTACCCCAGAGGTTATGTGCAGGGTTCAGTGGGACACAAGAGAAAAAATATTTAATATTCAACTCTACCTGAAGAGATCAGGAAAGACTTCATGGAAGGGGTGGTACTTTAGTGGACTATTGAAGAATTAAGTGGCGTTCACCAGGAAGCCACGGGACAGGTAGCTATTGCACAATGGTTTAATGCATACAGTCTGGAGGCAACCTGTATGTATCTCATCCTTGGATCTATTACCATTGTCTGTACTAGGACAAGTTACTTAACTCTCTGAGCTTTGGTTTCATTTTTTTGTTGTTAAATTTTCTAATGTTTATTTATTTTTGAGAGAGAGAGAGACAGACAGAGCACGAATGAAGGAGGAGCAGAGCCTAATGCGGGGCTCCAACTCACAAGCTGTGAGTTCATGACCTGAGCCAAAGTTAGACGCTTAACTGACTGAACCACCCAGGCGCCCCTGCCTTGGTTTTATTTTTTATAATAGGATCAACAATTGTGGAGCCTTATAGGGTTGTTCTGCTGGCTAAAAGAGTTAAAGCACATAAATCACTGAAAATAGTGTCTAGTATATCACAATTATGCAGGAAATGTTGACTCCTCAGAGAAAATAGTAAGTACAAAAGTACAGAGGCACGAAACAGCATAGTAGAGTAAGTAAGTGAACTGCTAGCAGTTCACAATGACCAGCGTAAGGAGTTGTTGGGGACACAAGGGATGGAATGAGCTGGCAAATGGTGGCAGATGAAGCTAGAGATGGCAGCAGGGGCTGGATCGTGAAAAACCTTGTACACAGTGCATGGATTTCATCACCTAGGGAAGTTATTCTTCACTGTGATATGTCTTTGGAAGGAAATATCAGAATCACTGGTTGGGCAGTATATTTTTTCCAAAGCATTTTCAACATTAGGAATATCTATTGCTTTGATAATGCATGCTACCAAAAATAAAGGCAAGCAAACTTCTCAATATACAAGATACTCTGTCTTCAGGGTATTGGTGACCTGCCACTTAAGGAAAAAAAAAAAAAAAGAGGATATGGGGCATATCCAAAGCTTGGCAAGAATGAGGAGTAAGATTTAAAAACATTTTTAAATGTTTATTTATTTTCGAGAGAGATAAACAGAGTGTGAATGGGGGAGGGGCAGAGAGAGAGGAAAAAAAAAGAATCTGTAACAGGCTCCAGGCTCTGAGCTGTCAGCACAGAGCCCGACGTGGGGCTTGAACACACTGACGGACCCTGAGATCATGACTTGAGCCAAAGTCGACGCCTAACCTACTGAGCCACCCAGGTGCCCCGAGGAATGAGATTTTTTTTTAAAGCTGGGGTGTGAGGAGCTGAGTACATTAGAGTCGGAAATGAGGAGCCATTGAAGGGTTGTGGTCAGATGAGAATCATAATTAACATCGCATTTTATTTTATTTAAAAAAAATTCTTTTATGTTTATTTATTTTTTAGAGAGAGAGAAGGAGAGAGACAGAGTATGAGCACTGGAGGGTCAGAGAGAGAGAGGGAGACATAGAATCTGCAGCTGGCTCCAGGATCCGAGCTGTCGGCACAGAGCTCAATGCGGGGCTCGAACTCACTAACCGTGAGATCATGACCTGAGCCGAAACCGGAGGCTTAATGGACTGAGCCACCCAGGTGCCCCCAAAATTGCATTTTAGAAACATGACTTTGACTGCAGTTTGAAGGAAGTATTGGGATGATAGAAGAAGAGGTCAATGCTGGAAGCAAATAGATAAATAGGAGAATGCTGCAATGGTCAAGGGTAGAGATTATTAGGACTTTATTTAAGGGAGTGGAAGATGGAGGGGAGGGGGCACAGCTTTTATGGCAGAATAGATGGATGAGGTATGTCATAAAAGCTTCCAGATAGCTGAGGACCCTTAGCTGCTTGTGCCCATGACAGGGCCCTTTGGCCTTCATTGTAAGCATCTCTCTCTCTTGTCTCTCAGACCAGACTAAATAGATTCACTCTTTGAACTCAAATGTGTGAGTTCCTACACTCTGGCAGGCCCTATGCAAGGCAATAAAAGTAAAGGTTATAGTTGTTCTCTCCCGGGATTATCTTACTGTATACAGGCGAAAGACCGCAAATAATCTTGACCCACTAACTTGTGGGTTTTTTCAACGGACAGCCAGAACCACAGGAAGGTCACATCTTAAAACCCATAATCAGGTGGATTTTCCCTAGGCTGGTTTTGCAACCAGGTGCAGAACTCATTTCTGAATCCTGCCTGACTCAAGAAGACTGTCTTCGTTGTAAAGTAGAGACGTGAGGAGAGAGGAGGGCAGCCAAAACCATTCTGTCTTCACACCCAAATCCCTGGGGATTAGACTCATCATCATATTGTGACTCGGAGGTTTCTGACAGGAAAAGCCAAGACATAAATCCCCTCCATTGTAAAACCATGTGGGAAGTAAGCCAGCCCGTGTTTGAGAGTCTCATTCGTAAAATCGCTCTGATCTCTAGGAGCTTCACTCAGCGTCTTGATGCCTGTGGTTCCCCACCTATAAAGCTATGGGGATAGCCTGCTGGCTGCTGCTCTCTTCTTCCCAGGGGAGGAGGGAGATGCCTATGTACCTGCTTCTACCGTCTCTATCTCTGAGCTCATTAGCACAGAGTGCTTCTTGGAAATATGATGTCTTTGGATGCAGTAAGCAATGCTTTTTTTCAAAACTTCTCTTCTTACAATGATTAAGATAACCATGTACCTAACCATTGTATTCTTCGTCTGCACAGGCCAAAAGTAAAAAGAAAGTCAAGCAACAGAGTGCAAGCGGGGACAACGTAGGAATGATGCTAAATAACCCTTCATGAAAAAAGGATCCTGGCAGAGTCTGGGAATCTGAGCTAGGCAAGAGGCTTGGGATGAGATGGGTGGTTTTGGGGTAGGTGGGGGATACCATTTGCCTGTTGCCTACTTCTAATTCATGGAACTGAGTGGCTAACTAAGAAGGGACATGTTGGAGAGCAACCAAAATCAATACTAACAGACTATCCTAAACCAGAGGTTATTTGTATAGGAGTAGATGAAGAGAGAGACTCTAGATGCTGAACCCTGGGAGGGAGGCTTAGGAGACTGGATAGGAACAAGTGGCTCTGAAGGAGATGATAGGATGCCTGGACAAACTTTCTGACCTAAAGAATATGATGAGAATGGCTTTGAGTATGTCTAGGAAAGCAGTCATAGAAGTAACCAACTTGACTTGCAAATACCAGAATCTGATTCTGGGTGCCCCACACACCTGGACAACCAAGGAACTGGAAAGTAGGATTTACCTCCTTCTTTCACAGATAAGGAAACTGAGGCTCAGGAAGGTGAAATAAATAATTTATGTTTGCACATATAATGAATAACAGAGCCAGGATTAAGTCCAGGAATGTGACTTCAAATATCATGTTCTTTGCATTATACCAAATGTTTTATAAATATCTGAGGAAGGATGAGAATTTGGGGTTCCCATAGTAAAAGACTGATGCAAATCAACTGATCTAATCAGACTGATATTAGGGGCCAATAACTGGAAATGGCCTGAAACCAAAGAGGTATTAAAGATGTAGGAGGGGTTACAGAAAGGCAGGTATCTCCAAAGCATGTGGATGAGGTTGGGTGAATGTTCTAGAAAGGAGACTGGAGTCAGAGATGGGTTTGTTTCACCTCAAAGAGACATCATAGGAGTATCAAGATGGACATGGACTGCCTGGCATCTAGGGGGATAAAGGTTGTTCTCCAAAAGGCATATGCCACCACAGCTTCTTAAGGAAAACATGCAGTGATGGCTACACAGAGGTTCCCAGTGCAAAATGCTCACAAAGCAGGAACAGTCACAAACCATAAATAATACCCACTAATCTGAGGGTGCCTCCCAAGCCCCCCAAGCTGTTTGACCAATGTTCAGATGGTTTCCATGGTCTCTGGAAGTCATGAAAATGTCCTTCTGTTGTCACTGATGCTGTCCTCCACTCTACAGCCTCCAGCGGTGTTAGTGGAGCTGTTACTTGCCATTGCTATGGGTCCTCCCTCACCAAGGCAGGTAAGGGTCTTTCTTTGTGAATGTTTATGTGTCACTTAATAGAAAGTGTGCCCTGGCTCTTTCCATCTTTCCCATATCCTGTGTTGAAGAATTTGGAGAATGTCCATTAGAGCTAATGCAAGTATATAACTTATCATCCATATTTGACATGAAAGGGGGTTAAATTTAATAATAACACAGCAGGAGTGGGACAGCAGGAGTAAGTGGGACTGTCTCAGGCAAATTAGGACATTAGGGTCATCTCACTTGGGATTGAATAGGAAGAGATTTGACTGGTTTTGTACAGTGTCACACACTTAAGAATTCTAATACTGCCACCTCAAACCAGTTCCTTAACATGAAACCCAAGCATCTCAATTTTCTCCCTCCTTAGGAGCTTCCCAGAACTTCCAAGGGAAAGATCAGCCTTTTCTTCTCTGTCACTATTCCCATCCAATATTCCTAATCTCAGCATCTGTGAACCTAAGTTACAGTTGCATAGCTCCCTATACTCTTTCTCTGCCTAGAAGCCTAGAGGGTCTTTATTCAAATTCAACTCCTAGTGAGCTGTCTAGGGATTCCCAGACTTAGAGTGGGAGTGGGATAGCAACGAAGGTGTGTCTTGTATCCTTGCTGTGTCTGTAAATGGATTGATTTTTCTCTACTTTCTAGTTGCTATTGGGAAGCATTCGACACCCACCCTCACACCTCCATGTTTCCTGATGTTTTTCAAAGATACCAGAGGATTGATGTCATTGGCTAAGAAATCTTAATTGGCCTTAAATAGCATACTTCAGAGTTCAGAAGGGATTTTATTAATGATTTCATTTGAAAGGTAGAGCTCACTATTGCTTAACTTTTACTGTAAAGGTAATTGCTCAGCCCAAACGATTCTTCTAAGAGGGCAAAATCATTCTTACCCTTTCTGAAGAGACTATCAATAAAGAGAGATTTCCTTTATACTGCTATGCCCTATTTTTTTTCTTAGATGCTATCCCTCTTCCCACCATGGGAATGTGGTCACAGAAAAATCAACTCATTGGGTTTCCCATTTGACATCTGAAATGATTTTTATCCTCATACTATTTCTCTTGAACAAGAACTATATTTTTGAAGAGTTCTATTTATGCCATGAAATACAAGTATAACCTTTTTGGTTCCTTCTGAAACAAAAAACTTCAAGGGAGTAAAACTGAGTAAAACTTCAGTAGTGTCAGCCCTGAGCACTTGGGAAATTTATGGTTCACAAAAGTGGGGGATCCTCCAAATCTTCCCTTACAATAGGATAATAATGGAAAGCCTAATCTTAAACTCTCAAATTTTCTTTCTTCACTTAGTAATTTTGTTTGAAAGTTTATCATCCAAGCAACTATATTCTTAACTTTCTCTTCTCCTATCCCAGAATCCCTACTTTATCTTTTACCCCCCTCTTTTTAATTGGGCTAGGATCCATAAGGTGAGGCAAATTTTTTGATCAATTACTTTTTGAGAGTCCTGTGGCATCCTGATGTAACTTCACCAATACTACAGTCACCATAAATTTATTAAATAAAAATATATGTTTATTTGTGCCACTGTGTCCCCTCAAAATTAATATGTTGAATATATATCACATCTTCTTTATCCATTTGTCAGTTGATGGACACTTAGTCTCTTTCCATGATTTGGCTATTGTTGAAAGTGCTGCTATAAACATCAGGGTACACGTGCCCCTATGTATCAGCACTCCTGCATCTCTTGGGTAAATTCCTAGCAGTGCTCGGTCATAGGGTAGTTCTATTTCCATTTTTTTGAGGAACCTCCACACAGTCCTTCAGAGCAGCTGCACCAGTTTGCATTCCCACCAATAGCGTAAGAGGGTGCAAGTTTCTCCACATCCTCATCAGCATCTATAGTTTCCTGATTTGTTCATTTTAGCCACTCTGACCGGTGTGAGGTGGTATCTCAGTGTGGTTTTGCTTTGTATTTCCTTGATGATGAGTGGCATTGATCATCGTTTCATGTGTCTGTTGGCCATCTGGATGTCTTCTTTGGAGAAGTGTCATTCATATCTTCTGCCCATTTCTTCACTGGATTATTATGCAGCAATGAGAAACAATGAAATCTGGCCATGTGTAGCAACATGGGTGGAGCTGGAGGGTATTATGCTCAGTGAAATAAGTCAGTCAGAGAAAGACAGATACCATATGTTTTCATGCATAGGCGGATTTTGAGAGACTTAGCGGAAAGCTAAGGGGAAGAAGAAAAAAAAAAGCCACAGAGAGGGAGGGAGACAAAACATAAGAGACTCTTAAATACAAAGAACAAACTGAGGGTTGAAGGAGGTATATGGGAAGGGGAAGAGTGGGTGATGGGCACAGAGGAGGATACTTGTTAGGATGAGCACTGGGTGTTGTATGGAAACCAATTTGACAGTCAATTGTTAAAAAAAATTAATATGTTGAAATCTTAAACTCAAGTGTCTCAGAATGTAACTGTATTTGGAGATAGAGCCTTTAAAACAGTAATTAAGTTAAAATGCAATCATTAGGGTAGGTCCTAATCCAATATGAATTAGTGTCATTGTATAAAGAGGAGAATATGGAAGATCACATGAGGAGGAAGAGGAGATGACATCTACAAGCCAAGGAAAGAGCCTCCGAAGACATCAAACTTGCCAACACCTTGATCTTAGACTTTTAGCCTACAGAATCATATGAAAATAATCATGTCGTTTAAGCCACCACTCTGTAATAGTTTTTCAAATAGCCCTAGAAAATTAATAAAATAAATTTATCTTGTATCAATTTACCACTTTTTAATTCTTCCTACATCTTAGAAATCAACTTTATTGAAGAATAATCTCTATATTATAAAATGTGTTTTATTTTAAGTGTGCAGTTCAATAAATTTTGACAAACATATATACATCCATGGAAACATACCACAATCAAAATGTAAAATATTTCCTGCAACCCAAAATTCTTTTATGCCCCTCTGTAATCAACCCCTACTCCCCAGATACAGGTAAAAACTGATCTGCTTTTTGTTACAGTAGATTAATTTTGCCTGTTCTAGAATTGTATATGAATAGAATCTGACAATATGAACTCCTTTGTGTCTAGTTTCTTTCACTTAGCAAAATGTTTTTGAGAGTCATCATGTTATTGCATATATCTATAGTTTATTCCTTTTTTTTCTTTTTTGCATGTGTAAAGAAAGTTGATTTGAGCCAATGGAAACAAAAATTCACTGCTCTCATTTGTTGTTAGAATCATTATCCAGTAGCCTGTGTTGATCTTCTCTTATGAACACATGGGGAGAATATGAGTTTGCTTATGGTATTACTCACAAGAGAGGGAACACTACTCTGGGTAAAGCTGAGCATGTTTTTGGGCTTCTAAACAGTACAGATAATATTGGGGCACCTGAGTGGCTCAGTTGGTTAAGCATCTAACTCTTGCTTTCGGCTCAGGTCATGATCTCATGGTTCGTGAGATTGAGTCCTGTATCAGGCTCTGCACTGATAGTGTGGATTCTCTCTCTCTGCCCTTCCTCTGCTTATGCTCATCTCTGTCTCAAAATAAATGAATAAACTTTAATTAACAAACAAACAAATAAATAATACAGATAATATTAATTTCTGGTGATTATCAGTTAGCTATTGCTGCATAACAAATCACATCAAAATTAATAACAAAATTTTTTAATGTTTATTTATTTTTGAGAGAGCGAGAGAGAAAGAGAGAGAGCATGAGTGGGGGAGGGACAGAGAGAGAGGGAGACACAGAATCCGAAGTAAGCTCCAGGCTTTGAGCTATCAGCACAGAGCCCGATGCAAGATTCCAACCCACAGACCATGAGATCATGGCTTGAGCCAAAGTTGGATACTCAACCCACTGAGCCACCCAGACACCCCCAAAATTAAAAAGTTAAATAACAAGTATCTTATGTCACAGGAGTTGGACAGGACGGCTGGGTGGTTGGTCAGGTCATGATCTCATGGTTCGTGAGATTGAGCCCTGGGCTTGTTCATGCACCTTCAGTCAGCTGGTCAGTTGGGTGGGACTTGGTCTAGCATGGTCTCAGCTGAAATGCCTCTGTTCTGCCCCATGTAGTTTTTTATTTTCCAGCACTTGTTCTCATGGTGGCTGTAAGAGTTTAGGAGAAAAGTGGAAGCGTGCAAGGTCTCCTGAGACTTAAAACTGACACATCATCACTTCTGTCAGTCTTTTGGCCAAAACAAGCCCAAGGTCAGCCCAGATTTCAGGGTAGAGAAGTGAGTGTTATTTCTTGATGGGGAGAACTGCAGAGTCACTGTTATCAACCTACGACACTGTTTAGTGGTCACAGGGTGAGCAGGTTAACTACTACTTGTTAAACACTTAAGACCCATTATTACCTATTTATTATTCTTATTCTTATGATGCGGAAACTGAGACTCACAGAAGTTAAGCAACTTGGCCAAGAGCTGGAGATTTGGAGACCTGAGAATGTATGTATGTATGTACATATGTATGTATGTATGTATGTATGTATGTATTTAAATTAACATTACTTAACATACCATGTAATATTGGTTTCAGTAGGACCCAGTGATTTATCATGTCCATATGACACCCAGTGCTCATCTCAACAAGTGCCCTCCTTACTGTCCATCACTCGTTTAGCACATATCCCCATCCACCTCCTCTCCAGCAACCCTCAGTTTTTTCTCTGTATTTAAGAGATTTGCCTCTCTCTCTGTTTTTATCTTATTTTTCCTTCCCTTCCTGTATGTTCATCTGTTTGATTCTTAAATTCCAGATATGAGTGAAAGCATACATTTGTCTTCTTGACTGACTTACCATCAACTCACAACCCTGAGATCAAAAGTTGCATGCTCTACTGCCTGAGCCAGCCAGGCACCCCAAGTGGTATGTTCCTTTTTATTGGTGACTTGTATTTCACCGTATATATAACCTCAATTTGTTTATTCATTCACCTGTTGATGGACATTTGGGTTGTTTCCAGTTTTGAGTTTTTATGAGTAAAGCAGCTATGAACATTTGTGTACAAGTCTTTGTGTTAATATCTTTTTTATTATTCTTTTTAAAAAGTGTTTTGGCCACTTTTTATTATTTATTTTATATTATTTTATATTATTTATTTATTTATTTTGAGACGGAGAGAGAGAACAGGGGAAGGGCAGAGACAGAATCCCAAGCAGGCTCCACACTGTCACTGTGGAGCCTACCTGAGGTGCAATCTCATGAACCATGAGATCAGACCTGGGTTGAAATCAAGAGTCTGATACTTAACTGACTTAGCCACCCAGGCACCCCTGTTTTTATTATTCTTGAGTAAATACTAGGAGTAGAATTGCTATTTTATATGTTAAGTGTATGCTTCATTCGTAGAAGGAAATAAAGAAAAAAGGAAAGAAAGAAAGAAAGAAAGAAAGAAGGAAAGAAAGAAAGAAAGAAAGAAAGAAAGAAAGAAAGAAAGAAAGAAAGAAGAAAGAAGGGGAAGAGAAAGAAAGAAAAGGGAGAAGGGGAGGGAAGAAGTAAGAAAAGGAAGGAGGGAGGGAAGGAAGGAAGGAAGGAAGGAAGGAAGGAAGGAAGGAAGGAAAGGGTGGAAGGACTTACTAAACTTTTTTTTTCAAATCGTCTACTTTTCCACTTATTTCACTTGCTTAAATCACAAATTTACCATTTTACTTTCCTACTAACAATAAATGAGAGTTCCACTTGTTCTATGTCCTTGTCAACCCTTGGTATTGTCAGTTTTTAAAAATTTTAATCATCCTAATGGGTGTGTAGTGGTCTCTTATCGTGGTTTTAATTTTAATTTTCCCAGATAACTAATGATGTTGAGCATATTTTCATATGCTTACTGAATATTTGTATATCTTCTTTGGAGAAATGTCTAGTCAACTTGTTTGCCCATTTTAATAGGGTTAATACTGAATTGTAAGTATTCTTTAATTATCCTGGATATAAAATTCTTGTCTGATATATATATTGATATTTTTTCCCCTCCATCTATGGCTTATCTTTCCATTCTCTTGGTGGTGCCTTTTGGTGAGCACTTTGGTGATCATTTAACCTTAATGATGTCAATATTTATCAACTTTTCCTTTCAATAACGATTGATTTTTGTGTTCAAGGAAATTCTAAAGTTGTGAAAATATTCCCCTATATTTTCCTCTGGAAGTTTTGTAGTTTTAGTTTTTTCATTTAGTTATACGATTAACTTTAAGGTGTGTGTGTGTGTGTGTGTGTGTGTGTGTGTGTGTGTGTGTGTATGGTGTGAGGTAAGGGTCAGGGTTCTTTTTGTGTGTTCATGTGGCTATTCAGTTGTTCTAGCACTGTTAGATAAAGATAGTTCTCTCACTGAATTACTTTGGCATCTTTGTCAACAATTTATTGACCATATTTATGGTAGCCTATTTCTGCACCCTCTATTGTTCCATTATTCTCTATGTCTACCCTTATGTCAATACTACATCATCTTGATTACTGTAGTGCTATAGTGACACTTCAGGTACAACTATCTTCTGTTTTAAATTTGTTTTTGTTATCCTAGGTCCTTTATATTTACACATAAATTTTATAATCACCTTATCAATTTCCTAAAAATTGGATAAAATTTTGGTTGGGATTGTGTTAAATGTATGAGTCAATTTGGGGAGCATGAGCATTTTAATAATAATAAGACTTCTCATGCATGAACATATGTTTTCTGTCCAATTATTGAGGTCTTTGATCTCTCAGTAATATATTTGAGTTTTCACCATACAAGTTTTGGACATACTTTAATTTATCTGTAGGTGTTGATATTCTTATAAATGATACTGTAAAATTTTTATTTCCTAATTGTTTATTGCTAATACATAGAATTACAACTGAGTTTTATATATTGACATTGTTTTCTGAGTACTTGTTTAAATGGTTATTAGTTCTAGTAGCTTTATTATGGATTTTTAGAATTTTCTATGCAGACAATTATGTTGTCTGTGAATATAGTTTTACTACTTCCTTTCCAATTTTTATGACCTTAATTCTTTTTATTGCCTTATTGCACATGCTAGGTTTCCAGTCTAATGTTGAACAGAAATAGTGAGAGCAGACATCCTTACTTTGTTTCTATTCTGAGTGTTAAAAGAATTCACTGTTTTGACATTAACTTTGATGTTAGCCTAAGGTTTTCCACAGATGACTTTTATCAGATTGAAGAAATTCCCATCTATTCCTAGTTTGTTCATGGCTTTTATCATGAATAAGTGTTGCTTTTTGCCAAACACTTTTCTTAAAAATCATCTATTAGAAGTTCATTCAATTTTTTCCTTTTAGTTAGCTATTGCGGTGAATAAAATTGATTGATTTTCAAATGTTAAACCAAACTTAATTCTTTTTAGATAAACCCAGCTCTTATTGGCATTTGAGACCAGCCTTGTGCTGTCCCATCAGAGAGCCAAGCAACAGCTGAGTGGTGCTCTTCCTCAAAATTCTGAGCACCAGCTCTGTGGGAGTCTTTCTCTGAGGGCTTGAAGTACGAAGGCCTTTCTCAGAGGTCCAACTACTCAGGTTCAATTCTCTGGGAAATGAATTTCTGGTAATCCCATTTTCTCTTTTCACCTCTCAGCCCTATCGCTCATGGTGCTTTCATAAAAGCATCGTTTCTCAGAGTTGGAAATACCTTAGAGATCATTTAGTATAACGTCCAGCAATTTCTCTCTTGAATCTTCACCCATACTAGGCTTGAAATCACTTGGGACAAGAAACCCAGTATCTCTTGCTTCCTCAAACACAAAAAAATTAAGAAAATCAAGCAGATTAAGAAGAGATGGTCTTATAAATTGGGACTTGAGCTTTCCTGAGCATTGCTAAAAGGCCATAATCCACAGTTTCATGTGTTTCATTGTTTGTGTTTTGTTTTTTTTTTTGTCTCAACTTGGTTCTGAGAACTCCCATAGATATACTCTCAGGATTCCATGAGTTACTTATGGAAAATTTTTAAAAATTTGTTTCTGTAATACTCTAAAAAAGTAATATAGGTATATTGTGGATGATTTCCATGACCACAGAGTACTCATAACAGAGTACTATCACACATTTTCAATGCCTATGTTTGCTTTGTGTTTATATTTACAGTCTACTTGAGAGGCTATCATTGGGTAAGAACAAGAACACTATATCTAGGATGCCTTGGTTGGATTTCCAGATCAGTAACTGATTATATATGTGACTTTGGGCAAATTATGGTATCTTTCTGAGCCTCATTTTCCTCATGTACAAAATGGAGATAAAATATCTCACTCAAATAATTGTTGTGAGGATTAAATATATGATTAAATATATGAAGTAGGTTTAATTAATTATGAGATAATTTTTATCCTTTAAAGTGGGTGCATTCGTTACTCAAGCTAGAGAAGTACTGATATAGCCAGGCCAGTTCTTTCCCTTGTGAAGCACTATCCCTAGCAGTAGATGTAAATGGGTAAGAATGCCTGGCACACAGCAAGTGTTGTATAAATGGTAGTATCACTAGATAGTACTAGCTTAATTATTGCCAGCTATTAACAGAAGCAGGCAGAATTAATGTGTGCCTTAATCACTGTGTAACAAGTGCAGACTAAGTAGCATCACAGCACAGTGCACAGAGTTTTCACAGTACTTGCAATAGATAAAGTAGTAAGAGAATTAAGTAATCATATGGCATCTAGTACCATAAACATATTCCACAACCCAGAGAGAGGCAATTTAGTTTCTGCAAAATAATATCATTTGTCATATTAAAGTTCATTTAAATTTTGCTACTTTTATAGTTTGCTTATAGCTAATTGTAAATTAGTTTTCTATTTATATGTGATAAGGACCAGAGCATATGGAGTTCATATTTAGTTTCGTGTTATATATACTTAAATAACAAGCTACTGAAAATAATTTTTCAGTACTGGAAATCCATGAGATGATTTTTATCCTTTAAGGTGGGTGCATTCGTTACTCAAGCTAGAGAAGTACTGATATAGCCAGGCCAGTTCTTTCCCTCATGAAGCACTATCCCTAGCGGTAGATGTAAGTGGGTAAGACAGAAATTAGGCCACTTCTGTCCAAGACCAGTCAGGAGGGGGGCAGTGTTGGCCTCTTTGAAGCTTCTGAATCAGAGAGGCTCAGTCACCAGATTTAGGATCCAAAGTATGAGATTGGGAGAAGGTACATTTAGAAGAGACCAAGCACCTGTGATGGAAGAAAAATGAAAGCCAGGAGTGGATAGGTAATATGGAACTAACACATGTCTGAGTTCCTTTAAGTGCCAGGCACAAGTCTTATAACAATTCTATGAATTGATGGCCTTATTCTCTACTTTTCAGATGAGGAGAAGGAGGTTCAGGGAAGTTAATAACTTGCCTGCAGTCACAGAGCTGGAAAGCAGCAGAGCCAGGGCTCCCATCTGGCTGCCTGTCTTCAAAACCGATTATTTTGCGCTATAGTTTTGTCCCTGAAAGCCACCAGCAAGCTCTGAGATGACGATCCAGGACTAGGACTTCTGTACAGGAATTCCAGAATGCAAGTTTGTTTTGGAATGGCAAAACTAGAAGAGCCTCTTTGAGTGTTCCTTGGCTTCTGATCCATGGCGGGAAGGTTGAGTTACTGTGATGGTTAATTTTATGTGTCAGCTTGACTGGGCTACAGGATGCCCAGATGGTTAGTAAACTTGAGTGTGTCTGTGAGGTTGTTTCCAGAAGAGATTAGCATTTGAATTGGGTAAAGCAGATCCAATGCATTGAGAATAAATATAACAAAAAGGCAGAAGTAGGTTTAATTAATTCTTGTCTAAGAAGATGGGACATCCATCTTCTCCTGCCTCCGGTGATGATCCCAGTTCTCAGGCCTTCAGACCCAGACAGGAGTCTATACAATCCTCTCTGGCTCTCAGGCCTTCTAACTACACCACTGGCTTTCCTACATCTCCAGCTTGCAGACAACAGATCGTGGGACTTTGTAGCCTCCATAATTGTGTGAGCCAATACCTCATTATAAGAATTTTCTTCCTAGCCAATTTATTGGTTTTGATTCTCTGGAGAACCCTAATACAGTTACCTTCTGGCAGAGGCAGCTAAAGAGGACTGACTCTCAGCATCCTGATGTTCTTCTGTCTACAGCTTAAGCTGGAGGAACATTTCTACAAGAAGCTTATTTCTTTCCTTAACCCAACCATCTTAAAGAAGAACCACCGTACACTTATTTTCACAAGTGGGTTCATGACCTCAAACAGTTATAGACCCAAATATTCCTGGGAAAAAGAGGCTTTCACTTTCTCGTGTATAGGTCATTTTCTATTAAGGAAGTGGAGGTGTCCATGTCTTACTGCTGGGAGAATCCTCTTCTCCCAGAATAGCACGGATACTGAAAGGAAGACACAGAGACCAGAGACCTGCTCTCCTTTTACCCAGGATTTTGTCTTTTTCTTGTTTTTCACCACTAGAAGGCTATGTAGGCTAAGCTTCATCCTCAAACATTCACATAGTAACTTAGAGTTGAAATACCCCCAGGGCCTCCATTTTCAGAAAGCTCAGACCCCAAATACAGAGAATGTACAGAGAATACATTTCACTTCTATGAAAATGTTGCAGTTCCTCTCCTCCTTTGCTGCTGCAGTGTTTCCCAGGAACTCCTGGACACTGGAGAGCCTTGTCCCCCCAAGTCTAGGCTCTTCTGGTTTCCTCTGCTATTCCCGGTAAGAGGCCTTAACATTTCTCCACTGGCTTCCCCCTATTGTTAAAGTCAGATGTGATTTTTGTGGAGTGAAGTTAATATAAATATTTTTAAATTATTGATACTTTAGAAACTTCTTTCAGCTTTACAACTCATTTTAAGTAACATCATGTAAATTAGAATTGTCAAATTTACAAAAACTTTATCAAACTACAAGATTTGGAAGGAGTTTCTACATAATACCAGCTTCTGGCTTCATATATTCAAACCTTATTTGTCCTCCACTCTCCACATACAGCTGGTACTCAGTGCCACAGAAAACATTCCTATCATCATATGACCTCTGGCCTTGCACCTTCAAGTGAGTTAGGACAGAAGACAATAGGATTATTCCTGGAAGCTACGTCAACACCAGCATAACTAATCATAATCATAAGTGTATAGGGAATTGGCCTTAAATCACATGAATAGAACTGCCAAGCCCAAGTTCATTGCCTTCCCAATTCAACTTCCCCTTAGGATGTGCAAAATGCCTACTGTCAGACCAATACTATTGGACTTGCAGACAAGTTTGAAAGAGGGAACATTGAAGGTAAAAGAGCAGTCTTAATCAAGTGAGGTAGAATGTGACATATATTGCAAATATTACAAAACATATGACTACATTAGCACATTACTAGAGTTCTCCCAGAAACTTGGAAGGGCCTGATGTAAATGAGCCCTGAAACTTAAGCTTTATTAACTTCTTAATCTGTCTCTGCCTTGCATTTTGGGTGTATGAGCTTCTTACTCTTCACAGTCCACTTTAAGTAAAGTGCTCATAGTGTCTTTAAAGGTATTTATTCCTTTACTACATGGCTTTCCTAAATTGTTGAGATAGATCATTAGCCATTTAATTATTATTTAAATAATTAATCCCTACTCCTCTTTACCCTAATGCATATTACAGAGAATTGCCCTTGGGAGAAACTGTGATTTGAAGGGTCTTGCACTTGTGACTTTCAATTTGGGACTTAAATTTGGAGCTAAGTTTGTTTTCTTTGACTACAACTGACATATTAATGTTTATGGTTCATCTTTTCTGTTTGGTCAATAATAGACCTCATGTGCTTTGCTTTCAGCTACGTGGGAAGGTAACTGCCCATCTCTTTGAAGTACCCCCAGTGACTCCCCAAAGTGAGCTTCAATAAAACATATTGCCTGTTTAGGACCCATATTCCCAAACAAGGTCTCAGAGTCGCCAAATTTGGTGGAAGTCTGGTCATGTGACCTATTTACAAATAGATTGACACACACTTTTATTTGTATGGTTTCATGTTCTACATCATTACCTAAAGGATTCAAGGTACTTTATGATTATATACTTTTTATGTTTTTCCAAAAACAAACAAACAAGAAAAGTAGAACAAAATATAAAACTGAGAGGAAAAAGAAGCCTGGTATAGAATGGTTGGAGGTGAAAGTTCATATATAGAAAAGCACGAATGTAAGCGTGATGGCCACATTTGTGTTGGTAAATCAACTCTGAGTTTCTTTGTGACAAAAACATAAAGGGAAACCTGATTAGTTATGAAATCCGCATTGTTCAACAGATCAAACCATCCCTATTTTTCACAAGCTCAGCTTGTCCTGGCTCAGAGAGGGAGCTCAGGATATATCTCATTCATTGTTTAAACCCCAGAGTGGTACCTGGTACTTAGTAAACACTCATTAAATATTTTTTAGAAAAAAATGAATAAATGGATCAATGAAATCAATATTTGCTTTCTCTAATAAATAAGTTGAAAATTATTAAAAGTGCATTTCGTGTCTCATTCATCTTTATATCTCCCCAAATACTTACTATCTGTTCTTTATTCACTCAGCAAAAATTTATCGAGGGCCTGTTACATGCTAGGCATTGTTCCAAGCTCTAGGAACATGGTAGTGAACAAAACATTCTAGTGAAGAAACAATAAATGAAGTAATTTATATATATATATATATATATATGTATATATATATATCCATATATATAAATATATATATCCATATAATTATATAGTATGTTAGATAGTGAGTGATCCTTCACTATAGTAAGCACATGTTTCAATTTTGTATGAATTCCAGAAGGAACTGTATCCCCCAGAAAACCCTGGAGGGTCTTCTAACCACAAGGCCTCACAATTGTGATATAACAACTGGGTCTGTGGAATGGCTTCGCTGGAGGCCTTAGAATGGTCCCTGGATTGTGTGCCTCCTAATAATGCCTGAGATGTCCTTTGAAATTTCTAAATTAGAAGGCTCTGGGGTGGGAGACCTTGGAGCCCAAAATTTCTCTTGGGAAAATCTATCCTCAAATTAAGTAGTGAGAGCCTGAACTGAGGCCATCTTTAGAAACAGGATCTCCTTGTGGCCCATTTATAACTCTGAGCCATTCTGTTTCCTACTAAGGGAACTCCCAGGATGGGGCCACCCCACCCAGCGAAATGCCCATGGTCAAACACGGTCATTGGCCCCTGAAGAATGTTCCTCTCCTCTCCTTTGGCTCTCCTTCAGCATACAGGGACTGTTCCAGCATCCCCCTTATCTGTGGCGCCAAGAAGACTAACAGTCCCATGACAGCAGGGGCTGGAAGGGCATGCACTGGAGGCTGCCTGACGGCCAGGGCCCATTAACCTCCTCTTCCAGCTCATTGTTTTACAAGTGGTCATCGCCACCTTGCCGCCCAGTCAGAAGCCAGTAGCAGCTTTATAGCCTACTTACAGAAAATGGCTCAGCACTTAGGCATTTTCTGGTGCCCCAGGGTTCAAAGTGAAATTAATTTCCATTACCTCCCATAATAAATCACCTCACCCAACACATGTATGAAATTCCATTCAAGAGACTCAAGTCATTCTGGGGCTCCACAGAAATGCATACACACTTCAGCCTGCACTTAGTTAATTTCTCTGCTTGGGATGGAGCCGATGGGGCCTTGCAAAACAATTAGGTTCCAAGAGAGCCAATGGAACTCGAAGCAGCCCTGTAACACACAGACAGGGAGCCGGCCGGTGATCCTGGGTTTATGTAGAAGAGAAGGGGGGGTTCTTTTTCCCTTGGGACACTATTTGGTGGTTCCTTTCTTTTTCTCCAAGGCCTTTCATATCAGGGGCACAGATACACAGAACCTGATAAAGTAATAGGGACTGTAGTGCCCCCCTCTGTTTGACGTCAGTCTGGGTCTGGTTGGAAATATTTTTAGGTCTTTTGGGGTGATATGTGTGGCTAGTTATTCTGATTCTCAATCTTTGTATAAAAGAAACCACTGAAGAATCCTAAGTGTGGCATATAGCCGGATAATGAAGAAACTGAATAGCAAGGTGTAGTGTCCCTAAGACAGATCCATGGAGGTTGCAAGAGTGGTGAGGATGACTCATACTCAGCAAATCAGGTCTCAGGAATTTGAGCCAGTGAGGTGAAGGAAGAGGAAGGAGGGAGGTCCAGAATCTTTGAGCTGGAAGGGATCTTACAGAGCACTCTAACATAGGTTAGAGTTGGGGATGGAGAGAAACAGACAGAAGATTATAATAGTAACTACTACTGTTTATGATAGTAACCCTCGCTGTGCCTATAGGCACTACTTTCTAACATTTAAATCAATTAAGCTTCATGGAAAACCTATGAGGTTTCTTTCTTTCTTTCTTTCTTTCTTTCTTTCTTTCTTTCTTCCTTCCTTCCTTCCTTCCTTCCTTCCTTCCTTCCTTCCTTCCTTCCTTCCTTCCTTTCTTTCTTTCTTTCTTTCTGTTTTTTGAGAACAGATTTATATTTATAGAAAATTGAAAAGAGGGCACAGAGAGTTCCCGTATATCCCACATCCAGTTTCCCTTATTAACATTTAATTTTATGTTTAAAACATGTTTATTCACTTATTTTGAGAGAGGGCATGAGTGGGGAAGGGGCAGAAAGAGAGGGAGAGAGAGAATCCCAAGCAGTCTCCATACTGTCAGAGCAGAGCTCCAAACTCGGCCTGATCCCATGATCTGTGAGATCATGACCGGAGCCAAATTCAAGATCAGATGCTCAGCCAATTGAGCCACTCAGGCACCCCAACATTTTACACTAGTATAGTATTTTTGTTATAACAAATGGACCAATATTGAAACATTGCATTAACTAAAGTCCATATTTTAATCAGACTTCAATTTTGAGTAGTTTGATCAGGTATATTTTAGGACGGCCCATCTGTTGAAATTTGTCTAATCTTTTGTCTCATGATTATAGATGGAGGCTATAGTTTTTTGGGAGATGAAATGGGTATTTTTATCCTTATTTGCAGATGAGAAAAATAAAGACTCAGTAGAATAAGGGAATGACCCTAAAATATGTCACCAATAAGTAAAAGAGTCAGGTTTGGAACTCAGGTCTTTTTTATTTTAAAGACCATTTTCTTAACCATCACACCATATCCCTGTAACCCACTGAGTTGGAAGCCCTGTTGAGACTTCAGTCGGAACTCTAAACTGATGTTTCACAAAGCTGGATGGATAGATGGATCTCGGAGTGATAGAGAGATAGCTAGTTAGCTAGCTAGCTAGATGATAAAGAGATGATAGATAGATGACTCTTTATAATTGCTTTCTGGTGACATAAGCAGCAAAGTCTCACTAAATAACTATGATAGACATGTAGGAAGTGAGAGTGCTCTGTAAGCCTTATGAAATCATTGCTACTGTTAAGTATAGAGCCCTCCATTTTTTTCTGGGCTTATGCCATAAATTATGTCAACATATTTTTTTGAAAATGGAAGTACCTTCCACTCAATTTTACTACAAACATAAAACTGCTCTTAAAAAATAAAGTCTATTAAAAATTAGAGGTATCTTATAAATATTGTTCTGTAACTTTTTTTAATCACACAACTTTATGATATGTATATCATATCATATATATACATATTTTTAGTTTAACATCAAACTTTCTATATACTCTTGATTCCTTAACTTCAAGTCTCTCAATTTACTGTTTGTGTTCTTTCCATTAACATGGTGGGTCTAAAACTTCAGCAACCATGAGCATCATTTGGGGAGCTTATTAAAAACGCAAATTCTTAGGCACCAAGGCTAGAGATTTGTATTCAAAAAGTCTTAAGTAGAACCCAGGATTTAGGTGTTTTTTTTTTTAAATAAACTCAACTTCTTCCTTCAGGATATTATATAAGTGATAAAATTATTATAAGTGATTTTTGAGACCATATTTTGCAAAAACATTTAACTTCTTCTCTGTATCTTGGCAGTATAGTCCTCTTCAGTTTGGAAAGAAGTAATCTATTTGGGTGTCCAAACTTCAGAAACTCCAATTAATTGGGTAGGGTAAAATAAATCTGAATATGTGACTTCGAAAAATAAATGCTATTTGAGTTCTGAATGGACTTGCTTTAATGGTATAATAGATTTTCCAGTGTAGGTTGTGGGTACTTCACATATACTGTTTTAGTATGTGTCTTCACTTATAGTGTGTCTCCAGCAGTCTAAGGGGTGAGCAGATCAGATGTCTGTGGCATCTTATGGATGAAATGCTTGAGAGTCAGAGGAGCTTGTGAAGGTCACATGGGTGGTGGTCTAGGTTCAAAGGCATCAATCTAGACTGACTTTGAGTTGTGTATCAGTTAGCAACCTTTTGGTTAAATGACATGACTGGCTCAAGTAACAAGCTCACAGAAGGAGAAATGACCCAGTCCAGGACTGCCAAGACTCTCTCTTTTTGAAGAACACATTTTTCTGCATGGTGGAAAATCTCTCCATCAGTAGCTCCAAACTTATGTTTAGCAGTATTATGGCTTAGGTTGAGGGAAGTTCTTCCACCCAATTTCAGTATAAAAAAGAATCCCAGAGGATTCCTTGGATTCTGACTGGCCCACTGTGGATGCTTACCAATATCTAGACCTACCTCTATAGCTAAGGGGATGGGGTGCTACAACTAGCTAGACCTGGGTCCTGTGCCTAGACCTGGGTCCTGTGCCTAACCATGAAGCTCCATTAGGATCACAGGAAGAAGGGAAGGAGATGTAGATCCTTAAAGCAAGGAGCTGGGAGCTGGACACAGTTACTAGAAAAAAAGGGAAAGGGTACTAACCAGACAAAAACACCCCATGTCTACCACAGACTCTCTCCACATAACACTTTCCATTTGTAGAACTATATCATTTTCAGGACACTTTTACATTCAGTGTATTCATGGTAAATATCCATTGATAATTAGCAAAAGCCATTAACATAAAAATTAAAATGTCCTTTAGAAAGTTTGTTTCTTAAAGGAAATTCTACGATTACATATGTTTCATGGTTGAATGAACACAACATACTAATTTTCTTCCTGGTGATACACACTGCACAAGAGCATATAGAAAGTTCTAAAAAGTCCTGCAGTAAAGAAACCTGTTAGCTTATTCACCCAACTATTTCCCAAAGTAATTTTACTATGGATTCCCCCCCCTTATATATAACTATCAATTCACTTAGAACTAGAGTTCTATGAATTCATGGAAAGAAATGCTATAGCATTCAATTCACCATTCAATTCCTTTGTTAATAATTAGTAGTAAACTTCAGCCGAGACAAATAATTAATAGGCATAGCCTGAAATAATAGTGCTTTACTGTAGAATATAAGATTTCACAAGTAACTTTACTACATTAGGGTGCTCCAACTCTGTCAAATGGAATTACTTCTTTCTACATTTTGTAATACTCCTTTTATTATCCTAAAATGAAATTCATAGATGATGAAACCTACCTATATTTTGTATATACATTTTTTAAAAGATCAATGATATGTTAACTGTAATATTATAGAAATAAAAGGAAAACATCTTTAAATAAATTACCATCTGTGGCAATATGTAAATGTTTAGCTACAACTACACTAGAACGTCTACTGAAGAAGACACTTGCGCTACGTGCAGAATTTCCAGGAATGCGACAGCTACAGATGCAGAATGATAAGGAGGTGTTGTATTGCTAACTCGAATACCCTGGGTTGGTGTTGCCATCAATGATGTGATTTTTCTCAAAGGGTCAACTACTCCTGGCAGAGTTCTACACAGGATAAAGGACAGTCTTGTCTATTTACATGATAGTTTGCTGGAAAATTTAGTCCTTGGTTTGTGTTTATATGTAATATTCAGTTCAATTTTAAGCTCAAATAATTATAAACAGATTGTTTGATTTACCTACATGAAAACCTACTTGGACATTCAAAAGTCATGCAGGACACGGAACAATTCTCCATATGCAGGTTAGCCCATGTAAAACACAAGACATTTAGAATCCCTGGCCCCCACCCACTGAAAGCCATCCCCCAGTAATTTGACAACCAAAATATCCCCACAGATTTCCCAAATGCTCCTCACGATACAGAACTACCTCCACTGAGAACCACTGAGATACAAGTTGTCTTTTGGGTAGCTGCTAAATTTTGTATTATAATCGGAATACTCAGTTCTGAAAAAGAAAACTGGAAATAGAAAATTCATTGTCCCAACAATGTTTCCAAAAATTTCACAAGGAGAAATGGATAGGGAGTATTTAGGTCATTATTTTCTCTATTTGGAAAAATAAGTTGATGCAGAATAAATCTAGTGCCCAGTGGAAAATGTTACCTCTCTGTTTTTCTCCACAAAATCCTGGTCTCAACAATGAGAAAGAAATGTGCAAAGAACAGGGCAGGAATCACTAATTATTGCTAAATTGCCAAGCCTGGTGCAAAGTATACCACATTTCTTATCTCTTTAAAAAAAGCTTGTAAGAAAGATATAATTTTCCCTTTTTTTGGTGAGGTTATGGGGGCTGCTAGATCTGATAAGTCTGACTGATGCCAAACTCTGTACTGTTTACCTTTGTCTTGAAGCACAGTAGGGGGGACAGCAGCACAACACCAAGGATATGCCCAGGGTTTAAATCCTGATTCTATCACGGCTATAGGAAATTGGCCAAGTCACTAAGTCTCTCTGTGCCTCAGTTTTCTCACCCGCAAAATGAGAATGATAGTAGTATCTATTTTCAGAGGATCATTATGAATATTAAACGGTTACAACACTTAAAACTGTGCCTGCTTTTATAGGAAAGTCACATGATTATTAACTATAATAATAATTATCTTTTCTTTTTCAGCTGCCTTAGGTAGTTTTGCAATTTCTTCCCCTGGATCCAAGTTTATCTTTTTATCTGTGGAGGTCCACATTTCCTCCTTTGTTTCAGATAATGCCTGTCACCACACCTCTGAGGCATTTCACAGTTTTGATGCAGCCACTATCTCCCATCCCTGCATCCCACACCAGTCCCTCCTTTAAAAAAAAAAAATGGTGCTGGCTCACAGACACATGAAAAGATGCTCAACATCACTGATCACCAGGGAGATGCAAATCAAAACCACAATGAGCTATCACCTCACACCTATTAGAATGGCTAAAATAAACAACACAGGAAACAACAGGTGTTGGTGAGGATGTGGAGAAGGGAGCCCTCTTGCACTGCTGGTGGGAATGCAAACCGGTGCACCCAGTCTGGAAAACAGGATAGAGGTTCCTCAGTAAGTTAAAAATAGACCTACCCTACAACCCAGCAATTGTATTACTAGGTATTTACCCAAAGAATACAAAAATACTGATTCAAAGGGGTACATGCATCCCAGTGTTTATTGCAGCACTATCAACAATAGCCAAACTATGGAAAGAGCCCAAATGTCCAATGACTGATGATAAAGAAGATGTGGTGCTTGTGTGTATATATATATGCACACACAAACATATATATATATATAGATAGATACATACAATGGAATATATATATATACACACACACACACACACACACACATATATATATGAATGAAATCTTGCTATTTACACTGATATGGATGGAACTCGAAACTATTATCCTAAGCAAAAAAGTCATTCAGAGGAAGACATGCCATATGATTTCACTCATGTGGATTTTTAAAAATGTTTATTTATTTTGAGAGAGAGCGTGCACTCAAGTGGGAGAGGGACAGAGAGAGAGAATCCCAAGCAGGCTCCACACTGTCGGCACAGAGCCCAATGTGGGGCTTGATCTCATGAACCATGAGATCATGACTTGAGTTGATATCAAGAGTCAGACACTTAACCGTGTGAACCACCCAGGCATTCCACTCATATGTGATATTTAAGACACGAAAGAAATAAGCAAAGGGGGAAAAAAGAGAGAGAGAGAGAGAGAGAGAGAGAGGGAAACCAAGAAACAGACTCTTAACTATATAAAAAAATAGATGGTTACCACAAGGGAGGTGAGTGGGGGATGGGTGAAGTAGGTGATAGAGATTAAGGAGTGCACTTATTGGGATGAGTACTGGGTGTTGGTTGGAAGTGCTGAATTGCTATATTGTACACCTGAAACTAGTATTAAAGTAAAAACAAATTTTAAATATTAAAAAATGTTTTGGGATTCCTGGATGGCTCAGTTGATTAAGCGTCGGACTTCACCTCAGATCATGATCTCAGGGTTTGTGGGTTCAAACCCCTCATCAGACTCTGTGCTGACAGCTCAGAGCCTGGAGCTTGCTTTGGATTCTGTGTATCCCTCTCTTTCTGCTCTTCTCCTGCTTGCTTTCTCTCTCTCTCTCTCAAAAATAATTAAAAAAACATTAAAAGATATAAAAAAATTAAAAACAATTCTTTTTTAGTTTTAAAAAAAGGTGCCGGAGGGTACATGGTATAGAGAAATTGTTCCCAGCCCTTCCTCTAACTTGCTGGTCAAACTTGGGCAGGTCGCCCCAATCCCCCAGGCCTCCACTTGTGCATTTGTGAAGGCCAGGGACTGCTAAGATCCCTTTAAGCATCTTTCTCCTCCCCCACTTCCTATCTGTACCTAGATGAGGGAGAATTCTGAAATTAGAGTAATGGAGACTTCCCATCTTAGAAACCTTTGTGGGCTTCATTCATTCAGCATCGGGGTTTTTTAAATGGCCTCGGCTACTCCCAGAAGTCAGGGTTTGTCAGTCTATTAATTTGAACTCCAGCCAAGAAGATGCTACAAATGCAGAGATGCACCTGCTCAAAGAGAGAACCAAGGTCTTGAACAGTCTGTTGGAATGTTTGAAGCATTCTATAATTATTATAGAATAATAATATTTGTTAACATTTGTTATTTGCACAGTGCCCTGACTTTTACACACACACATACCCGTTAATCATCATAGCATCCTACAAAGAAAAGGTTACCAATCACCATCCCAATTTTGCAGTTGAGAAAACTGAGGCACGGGAAGGTTATGTGACATGCACTTGATTTGCAAGCCAGGCTCTAGCGGGCCCCAGGTCAGCTGACCCCTGGTCAGATGTTCTTTGCATCCCTGATAACAAGCACATAGGGGGCACTATATTCAAATATTTCAGACATATCACTCAGTCTTCACATGGCCTTAAGAAATAGGTATTATTGGGACACCTGGGTGGCTCAGTTGGTTAAGCAGCCGACTTCAACCCAGGTCATGATCTCACGGTCTGTGAGTTTGAGCCCCGCGTCAGGCTCTGTGCTGACGGCTAAGAGCCTGGAGCCTGCTTCAGATTCTGTATCTCCCTCTCTCTCTGTCCTTCCCCTGCTCATACTCTGTCTCTAGGTCTCTCAAAAATAAATAAACGTTAAAAAAATTAAAAAAAAAAGAAATAGGTATTATCACCCATCTGTAAACAAACTCAGTGCCCCACTAGACTTAAAAGTCCCCCACGTGTGGGACCTATCACATTCTCAGTGAACTCCCCCAAAGTTACCTATTTTGAAAGTGTCAGATTCAGGAACATAGCCAGATCATCTGTCTGTTCAACACATACTTCCAGAGCCCCTGTGCTGAGACTACAAGGCTCTACCTGTGTGTGCAAAACGAACAGCTCCCCCTGTGCACTCTGGGAAGTAGAGGGTCTGCAGTCAAGGAAGATCCGTGTTTACTGATCACCTCTTTCTTGCGTGCAGGGCCTTTACATCCATTACTGCATCAACTGCACTAGAACGGGCCTCCCTGGAGCTCCTAAAGTAATGGATTCATCCAGTTTTCACATTTTAATTTATGTTGTGAGGACTCATATCCTTCCCTCTTGTCAAGATCTGGAGTTAGGGGGACCTGGTGGCTTAGCGGGTTCATAGTCTGACTCTTGATTTTGGCTTAGGTCATGGTATCACAATTCATGAGATCAAGCCTTGCATTAGACTCTGTACCGACAGTGAGCACTCTCTCTGCCCCTCCCCCTACTCATGGGTACACACGTGTGTTCTCTCTCTCTCTAAAAATAAATAAATAAACAGTAAATAAAAGATCTGGGGTTAGGACAACATATTAAAGATAACTTTTGGGGAAAATCAACATTAACGTATCATTTGAATTCCAAGATCCAGGCTGTATTAAAAGAAGTTCTTGAGACTGGCGGGAGATGAGCTTCAGTTCAGATTGAATGCCATTAAATTCGCCAAACCTCCACACAGTGCCATTCCTGTGGCAGGTTCTGCATTAAGCACTGCCACCATCAAAATGAGGAAGGCCATCCCTGCCCTTATTCTAATTGGGAAGGCAGATGGAAAGAAATGTGAAGAAATGGAGGCAGCAAACCATGTGGCCTCTGGAATCAGGGAGACTGGGCAGAATCCCTGCTTAGGCTTTACTGTGTGACCTTATGCATGTTTCTGAACCTCTCTGCACCTTAGTTTCATCTGTGAAGGGGAAGATATGATATTAGTCCTATATATGTATTATTTTTGCAAGGATTAAATGACTTAATATGTGTGAAGTGTTTAGAACAATACCCAGCAACCATGAAAGTGCAACCATGAAACCATTATAATACAGGGTGAGAAGTACAGTAACAGAGATAAATCCAAGGCATGGAAGAGGGAACAGTGAATTCTTTCCAGGACAGTAGGGGTCAGGGATAGCTTCCTGGGTTTGGGAGCATGCCTAGGATTTTTTCCAGGAGATATCAGAGTGAGGGCAGATGGTACTGGGGCTAAGAAAATTACTAACTAATGAGCACCTACTGTTTGCAAGCCCTGTGCTAATGCTTGGCACGGATTATGTCGTTTAACTCTCTCAGTAGTGATTCTATGAAATTGGTACCGTTATTATTACCTTTGGAGATATGAGAAAAATAGAGACCCAGAGAGGTTAAATAACTCACACAAGGCCACACAGCTGGCACGTGACAGACAGAAGTAAGACTTGAACAGATAATGTTCGATGTTAGAACAAACTTTTTAAACCATAAAGTTATATTTTAGCGGTTCTCTGTCCCACTCACAATTACTGAAAGTATCTTTGTTCTTTTCAGAGTTTGACCCTTTAGAACTTAAGATCCAGTCATTTGTTGAGCTTGCCTGTCAGTTTGTCTGTACTCAGCCAGCTGAATACATTGTCTCATTGGCTGATAACTGTTGTGTGGAAAGTGCTCGGCAGAGAGGGGGACATCTACGGACAGGGTAGGCTTCCAGCTTTCCTCCCAGCCCCTGCTGCATGCACCACACCACCCGTCTTCTACCCTTTCTCTGAGCAACCCTCTGACGCCTGATGAAATAAAACCTACTCCAACAGGAGCAAACTATGGGCATCTGCTTCCCTGGCACTTTTAGCCTAATTGCTGCCCAATGAATATAATAGCTTCCCCACTATCTTTTCAGCAACACAAGCTCCTGAAGCCATTCAGAAAGGGCTCAACACCAATAACACTCGCCCTACTGTCTGAGGGCTGAAATCCAATAGCAGCCAGACGGTCCTAGTTTACAACTTGGTTTTCATCTCAACAAAGTCCCTCGGTCTCGAGTTTACTGCCCAGTTGCTAGACATCTGGAGCAGTCTGTGACATCCCCTTAATCTCTCTCCTGCTTCTCACATCCCAGGGCTGCTAAACTCAGGATAGGAACATAGCAATACTTTTTAAGGTAAGAGCAGGAAGGGCAAATTTCAGCTGAAACCCATTTTGTTGAGCTGCTACCTATTGACCCTGAAGAGGCAACTGGCTCAAATAGTTCCAAGTTTGGGTTTAGAGACCAGATGGAAGGGTTCAGTGAATTTAGACTTGCTAATGCAGTTGACAAATGTGGATCCAACTTTGGAAAGTGCTTGCATGTAGCACCTTGCCTTCACTCTAGATCCTGCAAGGAGCCAAGAGAAAATCCAGCTCCTGATAACTAAATCTCAGGCACCTCAGTGTTTTGGTTATCTATTGCAAGGAAACAAAACAGACCACTCCAAAAATTAGTGGCTTTACACAACAGATGTTTAGTTATTTCTCACATTTTTGTGGGTCTACTGGGCTCAACGAAGTAGTTTATCTGCTGTTTCACTTGGGATCTCTCATGTGGCTATAATCAAATGGCTACTGGACTGAAGTCATCTGAAACATCCAAGATGACTCCTCTCATGTCTGGTACCATGGCAGGAAGAGCTGGAAGACAGGGCTCAGACGGGACCCCAAGGCAGGTAGACCTATCTCTCTATATAATCTCAGGCCTCCTTTCTTTCTACATGTAGTCTCCATGAAATTTCTTTAACTGAGTAGCTGGACTTACTATGTGATGGCTCAGGGGTTCCAAAAGTAAAAGCTGTTACTCCTTAAAGCTTAGGCTCAGAACTGGTAGTGTCATTTCTGCTGCATTCTACTGGTTAAAGTCATATGGCCAGCCCATAGTTCACAAGAGTGAAAATACTGCATAATTAACTCAGTGGAAGCCATCTTTGGAGGTATATTATATTCTCTAAAGTGTATGCATGTACTGCTATAAACAAGTACAGAACGACATTCCCTTATGTAAGTGTACTTTCATCCTTTTATACAGCTGCCATTTGTTTCATGTTTACCACAGGTTAGGTACTACACTAAATGGGTTAGATCACTCTCTGTTTTAGGCTTACAAAAACTGAGAGCTGATCACTATTACCTCTCTGTTACAAATGAACAAACTAAGACCGTAGAGGTTACGTAAAATTCACTAAGTTATCCAGCTAGTGAGTGGTAAAGCTAGCATTAGATCTAAGATCTGTATGCCTGTAAAAATCTGTTTTTTATGTATTCAGACATAAGTCATAGTCTTGTCCTTTCTTACAATTCTGGTACAGTAAAAAGCCACAGTTGGCCAAGCTGAGGCTGTTGGTGTTTTGCCTGAGACCCCAAGGATGTGGAGGGTGAATGTGGCTGCATGCTCAAAAGATTTTGCTACAGGCTTGTCAAGCTTTCCACCCTGGTTTCCGGCCAGCCTACACTTGCTTGCTTTTGATGAACTCAGGTCTTGAGCAAAAGACCTTTGGTTCTGGTTAGTGCATTCTTGCTTCTCTCCTGAACCCTTAAATTCATTCAGTGCCCTGGCTAGATCCTGACCACTTATTGCACAGCCTTCCCAATCTTTGATCCCTCTCATCTTTGCCTGGACTCTTAACTCCTACTATTGGGCCTTCCAGAGTGTAGGACTTTCCTGTCCAGACCTGAGCTACCTATCTGCTTTACCTGATCTTGATGTACTTGGTCCATATCTATCTAATCAGATAGACCTCTGTTTCCGGTCTACTTGGATCTATTCTTCGGTTAATTTGTTCCTTCCTTCATTCATTGGTCAGTCAGTAGGTGTTTCTTGAGGACATTTCATGTCTGAGGCCTTATTCCAGGCACTGGAGATGTGACAGGGACCAAAATTGAAATGTATCCTGTTCTCATGAGCTTTGAACTCAAGTCTGGGGGATAATTAATAAATAAGCAAAATTATGATTGCTTGTGATAAAGGAAAAAACAGGAAGAAAAAGAAGGGCAAGGAGATATTTTAGTGCGCACAGGAAGAGGCTGTTCTAAACAGGGCTGTTGGAAAGCTCTTCTTTGAGGAGTGGGTGCTGGAACAGAGCCAGGATCCTTCTGGATAAGAAGGAAATAACTTGTGGGAGGCCAAAAAAGTGATCATTTTAAGCAGAGGGAACACTAAGTACAAAGGAAAAGAGGTTGACACGTTAGGATCCATGCCAATGGAGTTGTAGAGGAGTGAGGGAGGAGAGATTTATCACACTTTACTGGTTCCAACATGCTTATCTTCCATCCTAAATTTCATTGGGATGAAAGTTGTCTACAACAGAGAACACTCAGGGAAAGCTAGTTCCTCTGGGCTGGGTTGAAGACCCTTCCTATGTGATTTCACTTTCTATAGTTCCCACTGAGTTGCTTTTATAAAATTGTTTTGATTTTTCCTATTTGTCCATATTATTTATTAAATTGTGAATTATTTCCTTTCTTCCTACAAAGTGTTTTATAAATCAAGTTTCTGGTTTTATAAATCAAGTTTCATAAAATTAACCATCTCATTTCCAAGCATTCTCAAGGTTGTTAGCAAAACTTTCTCTCAGATGATCTGGCAGCTAGTTTCTCTACTTTGTTTTTACTTTTTATACTTCTTAGATGCTGAGATCTTGACATGTAATACAGACTTCCTAAACTCTCCAAATGTGGGGAACTTTCATGCAAAGTCCATGCTTTGCCCATCACTTCTGGGTCCCGTCTGTGATTCTTTACTACTTGCAGAACAGTAGTAGATTTCAATCTTTCCCTCTGGGTTTTTCCATCTATGTTGGGACTTCTATCCCTTCCTTAAGGCAGAAATTTCATGGAGAGGAAAGAAAGAGAATTTGAATAAGGTCAATTTGATTTTGGTTAAGTGGGTGGCTGAAGATCTAGTTCGAATCAAGAATCAAAGTGAGGCTTTGTATCATCTATAAATTTCACAGCATTGCTACTTCTTCATAAAAATGTGAAAGTCAACTCAACAAATACTGAGCACATTTTGTCCCAAGTACTGAGCATATAATGATAAACATGATAGCCATAACCCATACCCGAGTTAGAAGAGAGGTAATGTCTATAAAGAATGGTAAAATTCCACAATACTGTGGGGGGACATAGGAGGAACGCATAGCCCTGCGAAGGAATCAGTCAGGGTTGGTCAGATTATGCTATAGAAAAAAAAAAAAATCAACACCTTAAGATAACAAGAATTTGTTTCTCACTCATGCTACAAGTCCAAAGCACTGGCAGGGATCCAAGCTAATGGAGCAATCAATCAGCAATAACAGAGGGAATATAGCTGAGGAGTGTCTTGAACTACCAATGAAATGCTACAGCCTGGAAGTGATATGTGTCATCTCTCTTCACAACACATTAACTAAATCCAGTCATAGCTCTACCTAAACAGAAGGGGTTCAGGACCCCTCCTACATGAATAGGAAATGATGTCTAAACTGAAGAATGAGTAGGAGTAAGATAGAGAGGAAAGCATGAGTATTCAGACAGGGTGAAGAGCAGGAAAAAAATGTTGGGGGCAAAGGAAAGAATATTATTTCGGAGAACATACTGTGGAGAATGAAGGGGGGGGGAGGGAAGAAGAGAATCCTTGGTTATCACTGTGGGGTTTAAAACATCATAGACATTTCTCATATGAAAGAAGCAGCCTTCAATAAATCAGTTGACAGTTCACTCCCTCACTCACTCAAATCAGATATGTACCCTTTCCAATCATATTTTATCTCAAGGACTTTTAGCTGTTTTTCCAATATTCCTTCAATGATTTTATCAGTCACTGTGTGGGCAGATACCTATGAAAATACTCAGCAATTTCTTCAATGTGAATTCGGTGCTTTATTATAATACTTTACTCAATGAAGAACTTTAGAAAAAAGTTTTAACCCTCATTAGTCAAAAGAAAATTCTCAAAATTCAAGAAAGTAAGGAGGGTGGGGCACCTGGATGGCTCCGTCGATTAAAGGTCTGACTTTTGATTTGGGCTCAGGTCATGATCTCATGGTTCATGAGATTGAGCCCTGTGTAGGGCTTTGCGGTGACAGATAATCTGGTGATAAATGCCAGGGTTAAAAATAAAGTAGGGTAAGGAGCATAGATACCCCAAGAATGGTTAGGGAAGGCCTGTAACATAATAGATCTTAAGGAATAAAGAAGGATATCTGGAAGAACAACTAATGGAAGGCAAAGGAAAAGGTAAGAGCAAAAAGCCTTAGGAAAGAATCATTCTTAGAGTGTTCACAGAACCACAACGAGGGACCAATATGGCTAGAGAAGTGTAAGCCTTAAGAAGTAAGAGCTGTTGTCTAAGAGATAGGGGAGAGACAGGTATCTCTCTTCACTGTAAGGATTTTTGCTTTAAATCAGAGTGAAGTAGAAAGCTGGTGAAGGATTTTGAGCAAAGAATGGCATGATGTAATTTAGGTTTCAGAAAGATGACTTTGACCGCTGTATTGAGAATAGAATTGGGGACTTTCAAGGATGAAAACAAAGATCAATAAAACTAAAAGGCAACCTACAGAATGGGTGAAGATATTTGCAAATGACATATGAGATAAAGGGTTAGTATCCAAAATATATAAAGAACTTGTACAACTCAATACCCAAAAAAACAAATAATCCAGTTAACATATGTGCGGAAGACATGAACAGACATTTCTCCAAAGAAGACAACCAGGTGGCCAACAGGCACATGGAAAGATGCTCAATATCGCTCATCATCAAGGCAATGCAAATCAAAACTACAATGAGATATCATCTCACATCTTTCAGAATGATGAATATCAATGCAAGAAACAACAGGTGTTGGCAAGGATGTTGGCAAGAGTTCTTGTACACTGTTGGTGGGAATGCAAACTGGTGTGGCCACTGTGGAAAACAGTATGGAACTTCCTCAAAAAAATTAAAAATAGAAGTACCTTATGATCCAGCAATGGCACTACTGGGTATTTACCTCCAAAACACAGAAACACTAATCCAAAGGGATACATGTACCCCTATGTTTATAGTAGCATTATTTACAATAGCCAAATTATGGAAGCAGCCCAAGTATGCATTGATAGATGAATTGATAAAGAATACGTGGTGTATTTATACAATGAAATATTGTTTAACTATAAAAAGAATGAAATTTTGCCATTCACAACAATGTGGATAGAGCTAAAGAGTATAATGCTAAGCAAAATAAGTCAGTTGGAGAAAGACGAATACCATATGATCCCACTCATGTGGAATTTAAGAAACAAAACAAATAAACAAAGGAAAAAAAAAAAGACAAACCAAGAAACAAACTCTTAACTATGGAGAACAAATAGATAGTTACTAGAGGGGAGGTAGGTGGGGGAATGAGTGAAATAGGCGATGGGTATTAAAGAGTATACTTAAGATAAAAAATAAAATAAAATAATAATAAAAAGAATGGAAACAAAGAGATTCCTTGGGTCTATTCTAGGTGAAAAACAATTGCAATTGGCCTAGGGTAGTTGCAGTTAGTGTAATGATAAGTGGTCAGATTCTGGTTCTATTCTGAAGGAAAAGCAGAGAGTATATTATATGTATGGGATTGGATAAGGTGTGTGAGGGAAAGAGTAACATATGACCCCAAGGTTTCCATGCTGAGCAAACTGGACAGATGGAATTGTCATTTACGGAAATGGGAAAACCTAAAAGCCCAATTTTTGACATGTGAAATTTAAAATGTCCATTAGACGATCAAGTCAAAATAAAAAGTAGGTAGGTGGATATATAAGTCTAGACGTTTGGGAAGTGAGCAGGCTGGAAATTTGTATGTAGCTAAGAGAAAAGCATTATGCGATTCATAAGGTGAACTAGTTACACTTTAGATGTATATACTAGTCTTCACCAAAGTAGAGTTTATGAGGAAGAAGCAGAATGTTGTAGGGAAAGGAAAATCTCCCATAGAGTTAAAAGTAGTTCTTATACTACAACAATGGGAAACTGATACCAATTCCTTAAGGTAAATGAGTGAAGACTGGGTGTTCAAATGAGCTCATAAAACTAACCCAAATATATTTTTCTAAACTTAGTCAAGGCCAGCACAGCCCAGATCATTCCATTTTATTTTATTCCACACCACATCAGGCACTACCAATATCTCTATAAAGATGAAGATTATATATTTTTGCTTCAAGAAACTCAGGATTAAGTGGCCATGCCTGGTGAAATATCCCTCCTAGAGGTCACTTCTTGGTCAGGTCAGTTCTCAAGAAGTTCAAAGGAGTCTTCAGACAGTATCCGTGGCCACTGATGAGTCCAGCAATAAGAAAAGCTGCAATCCTCCCGTTGTATAAATATAACATTCCAAACATCCAGCTCTAATGACAACATTTTAAAAAGAAAGTAGCATTTTTTCATTCCAGAACTATTCCCATTGAAGTACAAATGAAGTAGTTCAATGCATGGGGAAAGTGATTCTTACTGTTATTTTTTTATATTTTTTAAGTTTATTTATCTTGAGAAAGAGAGAGCACAAGCAGGGGAGGGGCAAAGAGAGGGAGGGAGAGAGAGAGAGAGAACGTCTCAAGCAGGCTCTGCACTGCCAGCACAGAGCCCGATGCAGGGCTTGAACTCATGACACACAAGATCATGACCTGAGCCCAAATCAAGGGTAAGATGCTTAACTGACTGAGCCACCCAGGCGCCCCTTTCATTGCTATTTAAAGAAACAAAAAGTAAAGCAACACAGAGATACTATCTTATTCTCGGGGTTATGAGTTCAAGCCCCCCATTGGGGGTAGAGATTGCATAAAAAAATGAAAGGAAATTAAAAAAAAAAAAAGAAGCTTTTTGTCCAACACAGGGGAATAGGTAAGTAAATTAAGATCATAAAAGATATTTATAGCATAATATTAGGGAGAAAAGAGAAATAAAATTTATAATGGTCTGATTTTTAATATGTAAAATACTCATGTATGTGAACAAATTTTAAAAAGAAATTTGATGTAAGAAAAACTTAGTGTGGGGATTATCAGTGGTTTATTTTTCCTTTAAAGGCCTTTCAACCACATTTTATGTCATTGTTAAAACAAAAATAAATGGCTCTCGTTAAATATTTTTCTGATGCTGCTTATCTAGGAAGCAACTAGCTAGAAAATACATTTGCAATGGAATGCTAGCCCCCTAGGGAAATGAGATAGTGCCTATTTAAACATCTTAAGGGTATCAGATGCTAAGGTGTAGTAACTTGCAATCAATACCTGTAATTTGATGAACTGGTAACCAAATCCAACCATCTGAATCCAATCTTTTTTTTTTTTAATCATAGACTAGACTAAAAACAAATGGCAAGGTTTTAAACTATCAATTCAGGTGAAACACATAATTTTATATGAACTTTAAAATATAATCTGCACAAAAGGAAGGTAGTGTGAGGGTCCAGAAAAATGGGTAATCCGACTGTTGAGCCAGGACACTTCCCTCAGGCTGGAGCCAACAGACTCACTGGCATTCTCACATGGAGAACAATGCTCAGTTCTCCTCCCCTGGGAGTCATGGCCCCAGAGCCAAGGCCTAAGTCTCTGCCTCCCAGATGGCACAGCCAGAAGCACATCTCTAATATGGGTCAGGGCCAAAATTTTGGAGACAATTTCAGAAAAACTCAATATCCCTGGATGTTATCTGGATATAACTCCTTAAATTCTGAAAAAAGAGTATAAAAAACTCAACATATGTTTTTGGGAACTGTAAATAGGGAAATTTCAACTGCTCCAAGAGGTGTCTTGATTTCTTAAGACATTATTTTTCAAAATAAATTTTTCATTCATTTGCTACAAAGAAATCCTTACCAAGTATCTATTTGGAACTAGAAGCTGGAGATATGGTAGGAAACAAGAAGGACAGAAGTTCTTGCCCTTGGTGAAGCTTACATTCTACGAGGGAACATACAGATTAGCTCTGTGCTTCCTTCAGCTCTTGGCGGAAAAGATTAAGAGGTAAACATTCAAATTCAAGACTGATATTACCTCTAAAGAATAATGATAAAACAAGATATTAACTAACCCAAATGAATTCCCAGACTCCAGTACTTAGAAGATCTTTCTTGCTTCGTCTCAAGTACCCTCAGTGTCAACGGATTAATACCAGCACACTCTGTCCATGTGAGAGCCATTCAAATATTAAAATTGAAGAACTGATGTTGTTTGGATTGAAAGAAGTTTGGGTCTATTGCCTCTTCCTAATATTTGTGCCAAGGACTTACTAGAAGCAAAGTGCTTCCCCATCTCTTGTTGGTTTTCCTTAATCCTATCAAACCTTTGTAATAATCCCTTCATTAAACCCTCCTAAATTACTCCATTCGAGTGGCCATCTGTTTTGTATTGGCCTCTGATTGCTACAGCTTGGGAACTGGAACCTAAGAACTAGGTGGGGAAAGTTTTTTCCTCTAAAACAAAATTAACTTAAGTGGCACAGACCAACCATAAATGGAGCCCTTCATATATGCAGTGCAGAAAAACCTCTTTAACGCTTCTCTTTTTATCTTTCCCTGAAGATGGAATTTATCTCCCATTCTCTTCCAGAATTTTCAAGGAGACAAAGTTATTTTATTCTTTCAGGGTCCTTTCACCTCAAGTTTGATATTTATTCATCTAAAAGTTTGGAAAGTTCAATAAGGCCTGAAACCAGAACAGATGTTAACATTTTAATATCAAACTTTAATATAATCCCTCTTGGTATTACTAATGATGCCTGATTGCTTTAAGTTTCATAGTAGAATAAAATCATTTTGACTTTATTTTAGAATGATGGAACATATTGTAGTTACATGCTACTATTTCAAAAGAGACTACCAGAAGGAGAGCCAGAGACAGAAGTTAGTAAGATGGATCTATTGCCACTGGTCTCCCCTGTCAACCGTCTTAATAATAAAAATTGGTCTACTCAGGAAGCCAATTAAAACCTCCTTACATTCTCCTTCATTGGCCAGAATAATGATGGTTTTAAAGCAGTCCAGTTGGGAAAAGGAAATGTTTCCCCCAGAAATAATGCACCAAAATTTCTCTGTCTTACAAAGGTATAATTCAAATGCAGCATTAGTCTCTGAGATGTTTATCCAGTCTTCCCTGATTCCATTCCTTCCCACACCATGGACTTCGTTCAACAGCTTCCTAATGGCCTCTCTGCTTCTACTACAGCTCCTCTCCCTTCTGTCCTCCACGCTCCAACCAGAAAGTCCTTTCTACAAAGTGAGTCTGATCATGTTTTTTCCCCCATGTGTCAAACCTCTGGATGCCATTCTGTGGTTACAAAATAAAGCAAACTCCTGAGGAACGCAAACTAGTCTTGGTTACTTTTCTGGTTGTCCCTATTTCCTTCAATTACCCCAGGATCTATCCTTTAGATCCCTACCCTTCTATTTCCTGGATGTAACTTCCAGGAAACTTCTCTCTTCCAGGGTCTTGCCCATGCTGTCCCTCTGCTTAGAATCTTCATTTCTATCACCCTACTGTTAAGCCTCCCCAGTGTCATCTCATGCCCAAGAGACCAAGTTAAATGTCACTGCCTGGCTAAAGTTTTCTCTAACTGCCTCTCCACAATAGCCTTCTCCTACCTTTTATTTCCTTCTTTTTTTTCTTTTTTTTTTTTAATCTACTAAATCCCCTTTTCTTTGTTCAACATCACATCCTTTCAGAATAGGGAAAGTTACTACCAGTTCTCTTTTATATTGCTATAGTCTCATGAGTCAATGAATTCCAATTAAATATTTAGAAAGGAAATAATGTTTATCAAGCACCCACTGATGTACTGTGTACATTATTTACATATATAGTTTCATTTAATCCTCACAGAAGCATTAAATAGAGACACACTATTATCCCATTTTGTTGATGAGAAAACTGAGCTTCAAAACAGAGAAACATTGCTCAAGAGAGTATAGCTGGTGTGGGGAATCCAGAATTTGAACCCATGTTCTATCTGAGTCAAAATCTGTGCTTTTTCCATTGCGTCACCATTTTCTCCCACACGAAAAGTTGATTCTCAGACTTTTCAGACTCCCTTTTGTTTGTATAATGTTACAGATTTCCAAGTACTTGCACAGCATTATCTGATTTGATCACAGTAAACCTGTGAGGTAATGAAGGCAGGATGAAGGGCCTCACTTTATGATGGGAGGGTCAGAGAGGGGAATGGTTTGCCCAAGGTCATTAAACCAAAAACTGGAGGCACCAAGACCAGACGCCTGTCTCCTAAGCCAGGGCTCTTTCAGTATAACAGCACTATCTCCAGCATAGATATTATATTTTCTTCCTAGAAGGGAAGAAGACTTGGATCTTCAAAAACAGTTTGTCTACGGAGTCTCCAGGTGAACCTCCCACACATCTTGCTCTTTTGTCCTATCATAACCCCCCAGGGCTCAACATCTGCCCTTGATTGGGCAGCTCAGCTAAGCTCTAAAACTGAGATTTCAACAGAGCAAGCCAGCAGTCAACTCTGACCTTAGATATGGGATTTCATTTTGGTTTTTGCCCTACACTGCATTTTTAAAAACGTAATTAGTTTCTACTTTTTAAGAATCAGGTGCCTAACCTCTCTTGGAAAAAAAGAAAAAGCAAGAAAAGCCGATTCTGCTAAAATCACTGGATTTAACAATGAGACAAACACCCCCCATTTCCTTCTTTTTTGTACATGCTGGCCCCATGGGCTCCTGAATTTCCAGCTCAGGTCTCACCATTCAGGATTCCCAGTGGACCATTTTACAGTGCAGAAGGCTTGCAGAAACACCTGCTACAAATTTGCCTCCTTCTCTAATTTTCTTCCCCAAGTTTAGCGCAAGGCTCTGCCTTCCTGGAATGATTACTTTCTCTTAAGCATTGAAGAACATCCTCTATGAAGACAAACTCTTTGCCCCTTCATGCAGGAATAAAGATAATCAGGCATCATCTACTTCTGAAACGTCCCTCCATTTGTGCTAGTGATTACTCTTTCCTAAATGCTCCAGAGGAAATGGCTATTGGTGAGTAGGAAGGAATTGTTTCACTGCAGGAGATGAGAGTAGCTTTTGTCTATTAGGTTTCTGTTCTTTGTCTCACTTACCTGAGTTTCTGAATGACACTGTGTAAATTCTATCATCATTTCTGAATGAACATAATGTAAATGATAAAAAAAAAATTCCTCATGAATCTTCCTGGGCCTCAGTTTCCTCATCTGTAATATGAAGGTGGTGGATCTTTTGTTCTTTAAAGGCCCTTCCAGATCTAACATTCTCTAATGCTATGCGAGAACCATCTTTAATACAAACCCAACTTTTGTCTTAATAGTATTTTACTTCCCCAGTTGTAATTTAAAATGTATCCTGATTTACAGGTAGAAAAACAGCCTAACGAATTCTCATAGTGTTTTTGCTTCTCTCAAAGTCAGGGTATTTCCTGGATATATAGGAAGCCCCATGATTAATAGAAAGCACACTACGCTGATAGCCAGGAAACATGGTTGCGCCACTTACCTCCGATATGATCCTGGGCAAGCCCCTTTCCTTCTTTGGGCCTTGGTTTCCCCATTGTAAAGTGAAAGCAATGGATTGAATTCGACAAATCTGTGATGGCAGATGGAAGAAATACACATCTGTGAGCTTGAGTAGCAGCGGTAATAGAAAAAACACTGGACAGAAGATCAGGAGACCGGGGTACTATTAACAGTTCTGCTACTCACCCGATTTGTGACTTTGGGAAGTCACACACATATTCTCTGGGACTTCATCCCTATTTGCATTTGTCACTTTATGCTATTTGTTTGTCTTTAATGTGTCCAGCCTCATTTACTTTCATAACCACTTGGACCTTGCGGTCATCTGAGTTTGTTACTTGCCCTCCACCCAGGAGTTTAGTTTATTTGACTAAGATCTATTGGGCATCCCTTGGAGTCCCAGGACTTTTCTGAGAGTTGGTGATAGAGAAACTTCTGGGAAGTTTATGATTCTGCCTTGTACACACAACACCGAGTCTGGTCGCTGCTACAACTGATTTTCATTATCCTGCATTACCTTCCCTGGGAAGTTTCATCCTCTTCCTTTCCTCCAGCTCCCACCCAGGGCTCACTGGCCCCTGCATGTCCTCCCAGTATGTGTCCTGCCCCAACTCACACCAGTGCTTAATCCCCACCCACCCCACAAGCAGCCGATGAAAGTAAGCGCGTGTGTAAATATTAAAAATAAATGTGTGTGGGTGGATAACCAACCCGAAGCATGGTGTAAGCAAGAGCTCTGGGCTCAGGAGAATGTGGATTCAAATTCTTGCAGAGCTACTCACTGGTTGTGGGACTTTGGTTAACATTTTGGAACCTCAGCCTCCCCATCTGTAAAATGGGGATAAAAATAATACCTATCTTTCAAGGATAGTGTTAAGGTTCAGTAAGATAATGCATGTTGATGTTTGGCACAGTGTTGGCCTGGAAGATTTTTAGCACTCAACACATAGTTGCTGTTATGACCAGTACAAGGTCCAGACGATGGCATTTGTGGGCAAACAGAGATGTTCTAGGAGAAGAGAGACCTTCCCATCAACCCCAAACTCATGCTAATTAGCCTATATTAAGGATGGTATATACAAAGCCTTAGTTCAAAATCACCCTCAATGAGAAAGCCCTGGGTGAGAGAATCAGCCCCAAGATTGCAGTTTGACCCTTTTGCTCCTCAGTGTAGGAAGGAAAACCTTTGCCAGTTCTGGAGACAAAGTATCATTCCCTCTACACATGGTTGTGACTTACAGTGCCAAAACTCTGCAAACATGCTTGTCACAGGCCTCGTTGTGCAGATAGTGTATTTACAAAGGGGTTGTTCTTCCTTTCTGACACCTTAAAAGGAAAAAAAAAATCTCTGAATGAGAAGAAGGATCAAGTGGCTGCTTTGCATGTACGGTGCTTCTTGCCTACAGATTGTGCCACAGTGTTGGAGGCTAGGTTTCATAATTACACAGTGCCGGCACACAATTACCCACAATTAGGCTAATTATATAAATACACTATGATTATCTGAAAGATAATGTTAAATAACACACAAAGAGGACTGGATGGCCCTGAGGTAAACCTGAGCGGGGTGGGGGAGGGGAATGAAAGAGGAATCAAGTCAGTTCCCTGGGATCCAAGCACCAAGTGCTAGAGGCAGGCATTAGCTTCAGGCTTCCCTGGCCAGCCTCCCCTCCTCCCAGCTCAGAAACAGGTCCTTTCCATAGTCTCCGTGGGGTGGTCGTCCTTCAGGTAACCCCACAATGTTCCCTTTACCATCTCTGTCTGTTCACACAACAAATTATAAATGACAATTGGGTTGGAAACCATATCTAAATTTCAGGCCAACACCACAACCACACTGCTGACATTTAAAGGCAAGCTGTGGGTTCATTCTATATTTCCACACTTCACTGATGGGCTTGTCATTCTTAGATGGTCAGGCCAGAGCAATTAAGAAAAGGTTTATACCGGCATCAAAATTATGCTGACCGACAGAGAGCCTTCTGCAGAACCTCTGGCCTGCTCTAAATACTGGCTGCCAGCTTCACATTTTGATAAATGCTTGTTGAGGTCTGAAGGAAAAGACCTCAAAAGGTAGTTTCACAAATACATACAAATAACATTCGAGGTTAATAGACCTCATTTCTTTTTCTGTTTCCTGGACCCTCCTGGACCAGAATTCTCAATATTCATTCAACAAATAGTTAATACCAATTTTTTTCCCCTAGTCTCCAAACTCAGTGGAAGTAGAGCAAGGAACAAAACAGTCATGTTCTTTGCCTACCAGGAGTTTCTACTGGAGCTGTAGGAATCAGGGTCTAGATTCTGTGTGCCAGGGGATTTACCTTTGCTAGGACTATAGAGGCCTGTGTTGTTTCCAACTGTTCACTCTTCCCTCTGGCCCTGCTGTTTGCCATGTGATGTGGTAGTTCTTTTCTCTAGAAATGAAGTTACTTCCCTTCCCTAATTTTGGTGGGCTTGGCCAGGTGACTTGCTTTGGCCAATGGAATTTGTGCCAGGGTAAAAGTGAGCTCATTGCCAACTTTGTCCTCAGGAGACATAACTAGTGTCCACTCATCCTTCAGAGAACTTCCAACCTCTGCCTTGAGAATAACATCCCTCTGTGCCCTGATAGTCTCAGAAGAAGGAGAAAGACACAACAGATCTGAATTGAAATTATAGCCAACCCCCACCTGTACAGCAGATGTGAAACAGGAACTTCCTGCCTGGAGCCACACCCAGCAGCTGGCATCAGCAGAACCACACAGCCGACCCTCAGATGTAGGTGTAAGAAATAGATACTAATGGTCACATGCTACTGAGATTTTGTGCTTGTTCTGTTACGTGGCATTTTTATGGCAGTAGAGGACTGATACAAAGGCTCTTTGAAGTTCCACAAAATGACTTGAGTATAGGATGTGCTTCACCTAAGAAGATGGTGAAGGAAAAAAATCTGGAAGGATACAAAGCAAACCAAACTGTTAATGGTGTTTTCCTTTAGAAAGAGATTTGGGGAAAGGACCTCGGGGTGTGGGAAAGGGACTCTGTGATTTTTATTCTATATTCTTTGATTTTCTTTAGATTTTAGTACCAAGCATTATTACCTTTACAATTTTAAAAGAAACGTATTTTTTAAAACACAGGTCATTTAAAAAAAAATCCAAAACATGGAAATGAGAAGACAAACATTCATCAATCTCTCCTTGTGTTCTAGGGACTATGTTATCACTTTTTATACATTACCTCACTTAATTTTTGCAATAACCCTTCAAGGCAGGTAATATTCTCTCTGTCTTAAAGATGAGGAAACTGGGCTAGGCAAGTTCTGAGAGCTCGCCCAAAGCCAAACAGCTTGTACGCTGGGAAGAAAACATTTGAATTCAAGGCCGCCAACCTCAAAATGTCTTTCTTTCCTGGATATATTGTTGCGTGCTGGCACAGATGAACGAACACACAGGGCCTCAGTTTCCTCTTCTGCAAGAAAGAGAGGCTTGGACCACAGCATCTGTAATGTTCCTGATAGTCTAAGATTCCGTGAGTGGAAATTCACATCGTGAAAAAAAGATTCTTTACTTTCAGAGGAATACAATCAAATTTCTTTTAAGTATAGTGCTCCCCTAGCTCACATAAGTGCTCATTATTTCCAGATCATTAACTGTTTGACATAGAGATTTGGCTGAGAAACATGAAGCTTGAGTGTTTGAGGACTCTGCCAATTGAAGATCAGTCAAATGTGGATAATGGCTTCTGTTACTAGAATACAAGTCTACAGGAAAATATGATTTAATTTATAAAAATTCTATCGAATACAGCTTTTCAGGAATTCATCTGCTGAGTACAACAAGGTACATCTGTGCTGTATTATCCAAATAAGTTCCACCTGGCAGGCAGATGATGGTAATATTTAAAAGGGTGGGGGGTGGGGGATAGAAAAAAAAGGAGTTTTTAGAAAGTACTTCCTTAGCTCACTCTATTTTAACTTGTTCTATTCTATCACGCCCTCATTTCTAGACATCACAGAGACATTAAATTTGGCCAAGCAATGGATGATGCATTTTCATTAACAGATAAAAATGGATTAGTCATGAGAAATTCCTTTCAAATGTCATTCCACAGTATGGAAAATTGGGAATGGGGGGATATGGAAAAAAAAAAAAAGAGCCCATTCTTTGTCCAACTGGTCTTGCTTATGATGAAATTCATAAAATGGTCATGGAAGCTGTGTAATGTGAGCCCCCAGAGGGTTGCTCTAGCTTCTGCTAAAATTGAGGGCCCTAAGAATGCCAAAGGAAAGCAAGCTATTAAGAAAACTCACCATCATTTGGGGGTATTAAGAAGATCAAGGCAGGTTATTTGGATGTCTGGGAAAGTTGGACTTGAAGAATGCTTTCCAGGTCAATATGATTTAACACACGGGATTCTGATTATAGACCCTATTTTGCTGCAGGTGACATTTTAACTTTCAGCAGGAGATCTCCTTACCCTCTCTCCACCCCCTGCTCATTTTTCCTCCTAGTCTCTGTGGCTTCACCCAAGACAATGTCATCCATTCTTATTTGGGTCTTTGTAAACCAAAATTCCTCTAGTCTAAGAAGTTAACTTCAAGAGCCAGACATCTATTTCATTATGAATATCTGTCTAGACATAAAAGGGATCACTCAACACTGCCTCCCATGGTCCTGTGAGCACCATGACAATAACAGGCCAACAGAAGACAGACACACATGCACCCCACTCACTCCACCCCCAGGGCTCTGACTAACTTTAATAGGTTCTACTTGCAATAGAAGCAAATGCGGAGTAGAGAGGCTTCTCAGTTGGTAGAACTAATTGTGCTGTATGCAAAGATTAATTTTATTTTCTGAGTTTGTGATTTTTCCCTTCTAAAGGCAGAGGTGGTTTCCTGATTTTACGGGGAAGTCTAATGTGTTCAGCCTTATTAGCCCTTGGGTTCATTATTAAACCCAAAAGATCAAGAGGAAGATGTTGGCTGATTATTTTGTCCACAACTGGAAATCTTGTACAGAATTGCTGAACTATAGTCAACAGGCAAAGTGTAAGATGCAACTTTCTTAGGAATCATGTTAACTCATAATTGCTCCCTTTTGTTGTCCCCTCTGCAAAATGGTGATATTGAATGGTCTCACTAACTGTTGATAAACTCATAATGGGATTGGGGTAGGGGATCAAGTCCTTTGCCTCAAGACAGAAGTTTTTCCAAGAGAATTCTCCATCTGTATTATTATTTGAAATCTCCAGAGCAATGTTTTAAATGTACGTATTCTCAGAAACAGCCTCCTTAAAGTATATTCTTCTCATTTCATCTCTGAGGAGACTGAGGCACCAATATGGGCACTCAAACTAGATTGTGCATGTGATATTAACAAAATAAGACTTGGAAAAATATAAAATAACCAAATTAACATTACTATCCTTAAAAGTATATCATTAGGAGGCCGTATGCTTATTCTATTGAGGTTTCCTTTGCTCCTAACTTTCTCCTATCTCCTGGGAAAAAAACATTCAGATTCATTTCAGTCACATGGAAAAATTAATATAAGTACTTCAAAATTCTTTTTTTAACAAAAAAAAATGACATTTGCCACGTTCTACAATTTACATGAGATTTGGTACCTAAAGATTTTTAATATTTTCAAATGTCAAGTCCACCATTGAAGGATTATTTGCAGCTATTAAGGGTATTCCAAAGAATGTAACACAGACCTTTAAGGTAATTCCAAAGTTGTTAATAAGGCAATACTTTTGGATTAAGGCTTTCTGTGGAGGTGGCTATTTAGAGGAAGCCTCTGCTCATTTGCATGCATACATTCAGGTCTCCATGTTGGCCAAACTATGGAAAGTCTCATTGTATTCTATATAAATAGCACCCCTTGTGATTTTGTGACCTAGGACTCTGTTTATCCTACTTTGGATAGGATATTTTTTCTGGGAAAATGTTATAGTATGACTTGGATTGCTCTCCCAGTCTTGATGGCAGCCATCCTTGATAGCATCCTTTTACCAATCTAAGTCAGAATATCAGACCCTTGTGGGGTACAACTGTTTTCCCCTTAAGTATATTTTTCATCCTGTGGAGTCATGGAGTGATAGCCCTATTTTATTGCTAATTATTCTCTGTCACATATGGGACTTTCAAAGAAATGGTCACTACCTTCTGAAGACCTTTAGGTTTTTTATGTTTTCACATTATTTTGTAATTTATATAGGACAAAAGTGGCATGGTTAGAAACATTTCTGTCTTAAAGTTGGTGAGAGGGTCTGGGTTAATATTAGTCAAATGGCTTGGAGTTTAAACCTCAGATGTGGTTGAGAACTTTACTGCTGGTATAATTTTCCTTTAATCTTTTTGTAAACAACAACAAAAAAAGCACAGTTAAGAGACAGACTGGAAAAAATGACAGAAACTCCTAAAAAATCCAAGAATAGGAATTGGTCATTGGCCCCGTTTAACCATTTAGGTTTATAGGTCACATTAATCAATATTTGGTCTCATAGCAGATGTGGAGGAAGTGAAAGTCTGGATTCCAAAAGAACCCAAGAATACTGAAAAGTATCACATTTCACACACATGGGGAAAAAATAGAGAGAGAAAAGATTTATGTATATCTGAAAGCAATAAGGATAAAACACACACACACACACACACACACACACACACACACACACACTCAAGTCATCAAAATCACTGTTGAGAAACCAGAATTGAATGCTGCCTAGAGTTCTCTTAATTAGGTTTCAACATCAACAAGCCATGAATAAGGAGTATACATCTTAGAACAACAGCGATCTGGTGTCCCACTTTGCAGAGAAGCATTTTAAAATCACACATGTAAGTATCCACACACAAAGTCATGCATTCCATCTTTCTCTTCTTCTCCCTCTCAGTCTCTCTCTCAAAACATTCAGAGTTTAGCTTCTTGCATCTTTTGCAGAAGACCTTTTGTACCTTTTGTTCATTCAACAAACCTTTACTAAACTCTCTCAGAGGGCCAACCTTGCCTCCAGGTAGAGTAAGAAATGCAAAGTGAAGCTTGACAGGTGACACAAAGAAACCCTAAATGGTGAAAATTACTAAAAATAGGAAGGGTATTGAAAAACTATTGGAGCAAAATTGAATTTGGAGAAGAACACTTGTTCCCCTCCTGCATCCACTCAACCCAGATGTATTTATTAATTCCTACTGTGTGCTTCCTGTGTGCCAGCCACTCTGGAGAATATGACAAGAGCAAAACAGAGCTTTCTGTCCTCACCAACCTTGAACTCATCTTTTCAAATTTTATGGTACTCTTCTTTCCAGGCTCTCCTGAACCTAGTCTTCATTTGCATTCGCCAAATTGCACAGCTAGATGCTAGGAGCCATGTCTGCTCATTTCCAACTGGCTTGACTATGTAACACAATTACGGATATATCCTACTAATAATCTGAATCAGTTGTTTACCAGTACAGTTATTTTAGGGCCGGCATGTGACTGCTGCTGGCAGGTTGGTGAACAGAGGAAAACGGGAAATGAAAGAAATCATTTATTAACATTGAAAATAACAATTTGAAAGGTGTTGGGTCCTGGGGCAAATCGTACTTGGCTGCTGCAAACGAGGGAATGGGAATTTTCCAAGGAAAGGGCTTACCTGAAAGAATTTTCCAAAATTTGGTTTTGGTGTCATGGAAAAACACTAAATTCAAAACAATGTTATTGATTGCCGGACATGTCATCAAGAATCTCACGCTCACTAAGAACTATAACATGAACATTGTTGTTCAAAATAACTGCAACGTTCATGCCTTGAGTATATCCTGAAGATAAAAGAGAAAGAAAGAATAAAACAGGATGTGGAATTTTTATTTTGCACCCATCATATACCAGGGTTAGTAATAAAGATGTTTTCACAAACACATTGTTGTCTACATGTCACAACAAACCTGGGAAATAGAATTGCCAGTTGACAAATGGGAAAAAAATGGAGGCTTGGAAAGAGTTAAAACTGATTTAGGTGACACAGCTTATAGATAGTGTGTGCCTCAAATTCGGATTCATGTCTTTCTATCAAACTGCAAGGCTGCCCTGCCTCAAAGTACTCTCTCCAATAAGGGGATTTATGTGAAGGAGTGGGAGCTTTGGGAGAAATTCAGAAATTTTCGCATTGAATAATCATTTTAGGAAATGTTAAACTCTTAAATCACAAATCATATTTTATTTACTTATTTTTATTTATTAAAATATGGACTACTTCATGAATTTGTGTGTCATCCTGGCACAGTGGCCATGCAAATCTTCTCTCTGTCCCTCAAATTTTTAGTATATCTGCTGCCAAAGTGACCAACAAATCACGTTTTAATTCAGTCTGATAAATTATGTATTAATCATATTTTTCTTAAAACGTCTATAAGTCTAGAGTACTATTAAAAATTGAAAAAGATTTTGCTCTCTTGTCTTACCTTCATTCTGGGACTCTGAATTACTTTGGGAATGACCAGTGACCCAGGAAGTCAGTGGGTAGGGAGAAAGACAGGTCTGGAAGTTGTCACTAAAAGGGCCAAAGGATTTTATCATATGGAAATAATCAAATATTTGATTTGATTATTTGAATATTTGACAACTTTTGAATAAGGATGTTGGTTGCAGTATGATTTATAGTGGCAAACTTAGCAAGTGCCCAAATGTCCAACATAAGAATTGGGATAAATAAGAAGCTCGTTTGTACACTGGAGACTTTTTCAGTGGTTAAAAATGGTAGTGTGTTGATTAGTGATGGACATCTGGGAGTTTGTTATCCTATCCTGTTTTGTGTGTGTTTGAAATTTCCCATAATAAAAGATTTTTAAATATTGACCATCTTATAAATAATTCTGTGATATATTATCTGGAAAAAGTAGATTATTAAATGTAGTAGAAATTTCCACTGTTAATCTGAATTTTGCTCCCCTTTCAAGTATGTGGGAGGATTATATTTCTCTGTTGCCTAGCAGTTGAACAAAAATCATATAACTGGCCAATAGATGTAGGTAGAAGTGACATGTGTCACTTTCAGGCTGGAGCAGTTAATTGCCATTGTGTGACTCTAGTGCCCTCTTCATGCCCTACCATTCCAAGTGCTAGAGCTTTGTCCCTGAATGAGACCAACACTGAACAAAGGAGAGTGGACACGTAGTGTGAGCAAGAGATAAACCTTCAATGTCTAGAGCCACAGAGATGTTTGCTGCCTCGGCACCGCTTAGCATATTCTGATTGGTAAACAAACAATATAATTTGACGAGACTCCTTAGCTTGCTCCTTCTGTTCTGTAAAGTCTTTATGTAAATTATTTTCTTTGGATAGCTTCTCCACTTAAGTTCATATTAAAAAAATCAGAGCCCACAGGATTTGACAGGTCATTGAGTCTGGTTATAAATACTGAGGCCCACAGAGGTCAAGTGATTGCCTAAGACTCAAAGATTCAGGGCCAGTTCCTAACAAATATATTCATTTTATTGTTTGTCTCTCCCACTAGACTAGAAACCTCATGAGGATAGGGATTTTTGCCTGCCTGTCCAGCTGTAATTAATCTCTAACTCAAAAGGATGAAAGAGTGATAATAACAATGTTTACCTATATGATACTATCACTCATACATATTATCACATTTTACCCTTTTTCCAACTTGGAGAAAGGTAAAACTATGATTGTTTAAAAATTGAGGCCTAGAAGAAGTAAGTTATTTTCTCTAGGTAAAAATCACACAGTTGAATCGTAATAGCTTACAATTTGTGGTCTTTTCCTGTACTAAGCATCTTCCATGTTTTATTTGATTTGACTCTCACAATGATCTTGCAAGATCAACTGGATTATTGTTCCCCTTTTAGAGGTGAGGAAAGAGACAAAGAAAAGTATGGAATTTAATTAATTCATTCAGCTAATATTTGCTGAATACCTGCTAAGGCCAAGCAGTGCTATATGCACTAAGAATACAGTACTGGACAGACAAAGTCCCTTTCTCATAAAGCTTACATATCTATGGTGGGGTGGGAGGATGGGGAGAGAATGATGTCTATCAGGAGCCTCTGATGCCCCCTCACAGCCCCTCAGCTATGTCTTTGAGTTGAGCTGCTCCCTGAAGGCTTCCATCACTTGGCATTGATAGTGTGTTACCTCAAAGGTGCACCTAAACACCTTTGTTTTCTCTCCGTAGAGATATTTTGGCCTATAAGCAGCTCAGATGTGGGCAAGGAATTAGCACCTGTGGATGCAAACCTCAGCCAACAGAGGATGAGAGCTGATGGATAAAACTCCCAATTCCCAATGTAGACATGCAAATAATGAGAAGCTTAATGAGCAATTATGTTAAGTGCTATCATGAAGGCAAAGCAGGGTGAAGGGGTAGAGGGATCCTGGGACGGGCATGGCAAGGCTCTGTTTGTAGGTTGGATATCCAAGAAGTAACTCTCTGGAGTGGTGGATGGTGAACTGATGATAAGGAGGCAGTTCTGTAAAGATCTGGGGCTGGGGAGGAGTGTTTCAGGCAGGTAGGACAGTGGGTACCAAGGCCCTAATGAGGAAATAAACATGGGTGAGAATAGTATATGAATTGGAAGGAGTCAGGGGCCAGATCAAATTGATCTGGTTTGATTTGTTGACTGGCAAGGAAAATAAGAAATTATTTTCATTATGATCACAGCCTTAGGAAGGTTGCAAGCAGGGGAATAATAAGACTTCCAAGTCCAAAGCCCAAGCTCCTAACCTTTGTATAAGGACATGGAGTCAGTTGCGCTAACCAAGACCAAACTTGACAAGAGTAGAAAGTGATTTATGTCTCATAAAACCATCCAGGGGCTGATTGGTAGACCAAAAAGACAAAGGAGGGCATTGTAGCCTAAAACACAGATGTAGGGGAGGGGGGAATGCACATAGAATTCAAGGGATGATGAGTCGTCCAGTGGGCTGGGGTATTGCCCAGAGTGCATGGAGGGATGAAACACGATATGAGGTTGGAATGATGGCCTGAGGTCAGATGGTGACAGCCTGAAATCCCTCACCAAGGTGTTTATACTTCATTCTGCAGGTGTTGGGGAGCCGTTTACGGTTTGTGAATGTACCCTGACCAAAGTCAGGGTATCTGACTTTGGTTTCAGGACAATTACTCCAGCAATAAGGTGGAGTGGGTGAGGAGAGAGAGTTTAGAGGAAAATTATCCCCTGGCCCACCTTTGGGAACGCCTGCCCTTGAGCCTGTCAACTGCTCACTTTTCAAACCGGTGGTTTCTCTGCTGAGATTCTCAGAGTGTCCTGAACTTTCTGGAATTTGATGGTCTTCAGTGCCGTAGACATGAAGCACCCCACGTGTTTACATTGTTCCTGGAGAACCAGGAGGGAGCAAAGCATCCTACATAATGCCTGGGGAATTATAGGGCTGAAAGGTATTTGTCACAGCCCTTAAGCAAAGATGTGGCCCTGGTCAACTTCTCCACTTAAGTTCATGTAAAAAGTCAGTGCCCATAGTATTTGGCAGATCATCTAGTCTAGTTATGTATGCTATGGCGCAAAGAACTCTAGCGAGTGCCTAGGGCACAGATATTTTGGGCTAGCACCTAATATCACAGGTTTCCTCACCCTGCGTTTTATCTTGCAGCAATAACCACAAACAATCCTTGTCACTCAGTAGAGTCTCATATTTGATAGTAGTTAATTTGGGCCCAGCATTTGGGTTAGCATGGGCTGAGAAAAAAATGGACATGTATTTTTTCTAGTAGCTACCCCCAAAATTTAATTAAAGCACCTTTTAGATCTAATGATATTTGATACTCATTAGTACATTTCCAGTCAACTTACAGAATCATAGGCTCATAAAGACTTTGAAGTTCATCTGGTCCAATTATACAATATTCAGAATTCTAACACTTGGTTTTGTGAAAGGCACAAGGGCTTAAATCAATTGTTGTCTTGGGTTACAGAGTAATAAAATGTATTAGTTGTATCATTTATTCGCTTAGCAAGGGAATGACAAAACTGATTCAAGATGCTTATAGTCCAGTCTTCAAGATGCTTACAGCTCAGTAAAATATCTGTATATGTCTTTCATTCTTTCTTCTACTGCCCTCAGTATCCTTATTATTGATTTGGCCTGTTTAGCAATTTTAGCACTTTGTTCCTAGGTTTTTTTCAACAGCCTGAATTTGACTTTAGAGGAAAGTAAAAGAAACTCTATCAGTCATATAGAGACACCTCTCAGCTGTCTTTCTTCCACCCAGACTGCACATTGCCTAGTGCAAACATCTGCTGAAGCCCAAGTTCTTGCTCTGCTGTGTTTGCTGGAGAGATTTTCCCCAGCCAAGACCAGTAATCATTGACAGGCAATATGGAGACCCTTGACGGGGTCTGGAAATAAATTGCCTTGGTGAAAAACATGCCAAACCTTAGCCATAAATTACCCTGACAGTAGCAACTGGAGAAAATCTGGTTCAAATAAAGATCCATTTGCCCCGTGTTCTAATTTCACATCTTCCCGGGGCCAAACTCTTGGAACGAGCCCATCGCCCTTGTCATAGGAAGACTTTTGCTGTTTGAGTATCTTTTTTCTCTTGAAGCACATACTGGCAGGAACAGTGTGTATGTTCCAAAGATAGAGCCAGAAGTTGTAATCATAGTAATAAGCTTGGGTAAAACACTTTTCTGTTTACAAAGCCCTTTCTCATATGTATTTTTTTCAGTGTGGAAAGAAGACAGACTCCAGTTGGGGACAGTATAAAATTGAGGGGCTTCTACTTCCCTCCTACCATATGAAACCAAATTCGATTCCATGACCAAAGTTCTACAGATCATTAGTACTTAGTGCACAAAAGAGTTGAGTGCAGTGACAGTCAACAGGCATCTTGGGATCTGTAGCTCTACAGCTGTGCTATCCAGTACAATAGTTACATGTGGTTATTGAGCTCTTGAAATGGGCTCGTCTGAATTTAGATGTCCTAGAGGAGTAAATTACACACCAGATTCTGAAGACTTGCTATAAATAAAATACTTTAAAAACGTCCTTACTATTATTTATATTTATTGCATACTTAAATAATATTTTAGATATGAGTAATAAAATACATTATTATAATTAATTTCACCTGCTTTTTTTTTAACATTTAAAAATGTGGCTACTAAACTATTTAAAGCTACATGCGTGGTTTGCATTATCTTTCTATTGGACTGTGTTGCTCTGAAGGCCTGTCTGGGGATGAGTTCGTTTGAACCTCCTTAACTGCTCTTTGATTGTTAAGAAGACATGCCTCTCCCTAGCATGGCAGTGCTGGGAATCACTTTAATAGAATACAGGAGACAGACTGGAGCTGTCCGGATAAACATCTTATTGCTTCCTTTCTCCAGCCCCAGGACTAAAGGTAGGAGGCCACTGGGGGTGTCTCTGCCTTGAGAAAAAAGTCATAGAAGAGATTTGAGAGACTCCCATGTCTTGAAATAAAGTTAAAATATGGCAGCCACACATGACTACAGGAATAAGACTTGGGTGGGTACAGAAGACAACCAGCACCTTGGTCACCAGGACACCCAGGAATTGCTCTGTCATACAACTGACCCACTGAAGAAAATATGCAACCAGGAAAATCGGAAAGAGCCTTGTTCTCATCAGCTTCGTGCTGTGACAGTCTTCTCTGGTCAGCTCAGATGAGACCATTTGCAAAGTGGTCCTTGGTACTTGACCCTATTTAAGGGTCAATGGCTGGATGGATCTTCTTTCATAAACTTGGCTTCCTACTTCTATCCTTGCCCCAGCCAGAGAATCTCTTTTAAAACCTAAGTTAGATCAAGTCAACTATCTACTCAGAACCTTCCTGTGGCTCCTGGTTAGCCTCCGAGTAAAAGCCAAAGCTCCTACAGTAGCGTGTGAGACCCCACATCACCTCTTTGACCTTATCGCCTACTCCTTTTCCCCAGCTTATTCAACTCCTGGCTGTGCCCAGCTCTGCCCTTTCCCTCCGAATGATGAGAGCTTTCTCTCATATCAACATGCTTGATGGCCTCGTCTCTTTAGGCTTTGCTCAGATTTCAATTTTGTAGCAAGGATTCCCTGACCACTCAGTTAAAATTGCTATGTGCCCTCCTCCATTCCCAATCTCCTGTATCCTTCTTTATTTTTTTCTTTTTCCATAGAACTTCCTGTCTTCTAAGAAAACACCATAACATTTTCTTATTAATCCAATACTGTCTGTCTCTCTGCACTGGAATATAAATATAGTGAGGGTAGAATCTTTGTGTGTATGTGTGCATGTGTCTGTGTCTGTGTGTTTTGTTTATTGATGCATCTCAAGAAACTAGAACTCAGTATACATTTTTTAGTAATAAATAAAAGAAGTTACATAATGTCCATCAACCTTTTTATTCCTGCCATTACCTTTCCAGGGCAAACCTATATCACCTGGTGCTGAGAAGACCCCAGTAGCATCCCAAGTCCTCTCTCTGGCATGCAGGCCTTTCCAGGTCCCATCCAACTGAGTCTCCTTCCATCCCTTCCTTTTCCAAAGAAGACATCCAGATGGTTGACAGACACATGAAAAGATGCTCAACATCATTCATCATCAGAGCAATACAAATAAAAACTACAAGATATCACCTCACGCCTGTCAGAATGGCTAAAATTAACAACATAGGAAACAACAGATGTTGGTGAGGATGCGGAGAAAGGAGAACTCTCTTGCACTGTTGGTGGAAATGCAAACTGGTACAGTCGCTCTAGAAAACAGGGTGGAGTTTCCTCAAAAAGTTAAAAATAGAGCTACCCTATTACCCAGCAATGGCACTAGCAGTTATTTACCCAGAGGATACAAAAATACTGATTCAAAAGGATACATGCACTCTGATGTTTATAGCAGCATTATCCACAAAAGTCAAATTGTGGAAAGAGCCCAAATGCCCACTAACTGATGAATGGATAGAGAAGAGCTGGTATATATAATAGAATATTACTCAGCCATCAAGCAGAATGACATCTTTTCATTTGCAAGGACGTGGATGGAGCTAGAGAGTATTATGCTAAGCGCGGTAAGTCAGAGAAAGATAAATATCAATGATTTTACTCATATGTTGAATTTAAGAAACAAAACAAATATGCAAAAGGGGAAAAAAGAAACAGAGAGGCAAACAAAGAATCAGACTTTTAACTATAGATAACACACTGATGGTTACCAGAGGGGAGGAGGATAGGGGAATGGGTTGAATAGGAAATGGGGATTAAGGAGTACACTTGTCATGATGAGCACATGCTGATGTATGGAAGTGTTGAATCACTATATTGTACACCTGAAGCTAATATTGCACTATATGTTAACTAACTGAAATGAAAATAAAAAATTAAAAGCAAATCCACTAGATACTTGTGAATAGACAAAGTCAGTAAAATACAAACGTTGGGCAAATGCTGGGGTATGGATAGTTAATGATGAACTCCTCTAGCAGGCCTCTGAGGCATAGCTCTTTTATTATAGACTATTTAGTCTTCAACCTGTAGGCAATAGAGAATCATTGAAACCTTTTTAGTAAGAGAGGTGTGATAAAAGTGGTGCTTAACTATTCATTCTTTTCCATTTTTGAAGGCAATTTTCTCAGAATCAATTTAGATAGTCCTAAAACAAACTAGTGGGTTCACACTGTCTCCAACCTTGCAGGAATGGCTTAATTGAGCTACAATTAAACTGTAGACATGAAATTCTCTTATAAAGAGTCATACAAAGTTCATCTCTCTGAATGGTCTCACTGTATATTTTACACAGTTGAAAACTTTCTTATTTAGTCCACAAATAAGTTAATAAAAGGCCTACATGATTGTTCTACATTAAAAGTAGTAACAGAAAACAATTTTTTTTCCTTTTGCAAATCAACAATTTGGTTTCTTTCATCAGAGAATAACAACAATAAAATTTAATATATATATATATATATTAAATATAATATAATATAATATATATATATTTAATAGTCAGAAAGGCTTAATTCAGTGTCCTAGCATGGTATTTACCTTATCACCTATATCTTGTAACTTTTGGGGAATGGAGGAATTAAGCTCTACCACCCGGAGGAAGGAGTATCAAAAGAATTTGTGGACATATGTTCAAATAACACAGTAATTTAATAAATATCTGGACATATGTTCAAACAACACAGTAATTTAATAAATATCTGGAAGGGAGTTCTTCTGAGGCTACCAAGCATTATTTTAATTCTAAATCAAGTTCTTTCTCCAAGTATATTTTCTAAACAATAAGGATTTTTGTCCTTGGAATTTCTCACATACAGTGTGTATATCAGCACATATCAATCTTTGTTCACTATGATCTACCTGAAACACACATTCTCTTTTTTGTCATGGTCCAATGGCTATGCTCAGACTTCTATCTATAATACTATTGTTTTTCATTCCAATGGTTAAGACACACTGGATCTAACCATCACCTCTCATTTCACAATCAATCATGTATGTCCTTGTGCATTTTTGTCTCTGTATGTGCATGCATGTGTGTGTGTGTGTGTGTGTGTGTGTGTGTGTGTAGTTTTCAATTCTTGCGTTCTTTTTAGGTATAAGAGTTTTCATGGATGTTGGAGTCAGTTAGACTTATGCTGGAATCTTGGGTCTGCCAAATATAGCTATGAGATATTGGGTAAGTCATTTTATCTTTCCAAGTCTTCAGTTTCTTTGGATCAAGTAGAAATGCTTATATTTTGTATCCAGATTGTTGTGATGATTAAATTAATTGATAGAGGCAAAGGCCTAGTAAAAGTGTCCAGCACAGAGGGGAGCATATTAACTGTGGTTTCCTCACCATGACCAATGACAGTCATAATCCCAAACCTTGACTGATCTATGCTTTTTTTTTTTTAATGTTTATTTATTTTTGAGAGACAGAGCGTGAGCAGGGGAAGGGCAGAGAGAGAGAGAGGCAGACGCAGAATCTGAAGCAGGCTCCGAGCCATCAGCACAGAGCCCGACGCGGGGCTCGAACTCACAGACAGTGAGATCATGACCTGAGCTGAAGTTGGCTGCCCAACCGACTGAGCCACCCAGGCACCCCTGATCTATGCTTTTATACATCTTCTGTAGCTTTTGGTTTTCACAGTGTAGTTTGTGGAGTTATTAGGGACTACCTAGAAAAAACTTACTGATGGAATCTTAAGCCTCTACCTCGTTGTCCTCCAGAACAGTCTGCTTTGAAGTATTTTATACATTAATTTGAGCATAAGATTTTAGTTAAAAAAAGTGAGTTCTAAAATTTATTATTATTTTTTAAACTTACACTATAAGTTGCATAAGGGGAGAGGAGATTTTTTCAGTGCAGACCATGAGATTGTACATGCAGTTGATGTCCAATAAGTGTCCAACCAACAAAGGAACTAAAAGCTCAATTTGGCTCTTGGTCTTGTAGCAAAATGTGGAATATTAGTCCACCTATTTTTTTTTTTTTTAGTCTATCTATTTTGATTATCCCAAACCACACATGACCTGTCTGAAGGTGGTTATCTGGTCTCCTTAAAAAAAAGATCAACATGGGGCACCTGGGTGGCTCAGTCGATTAAGTGTCTGACTTCGGCTCATGTCATGATCTCATGTATAACGAGTTGGAGCCCTGTGTCGGCTCTGTGCTGATAGCTCGGAGGCTGGAGCCTGCTTGGGATTCTGTGTTTCCCTCTCTCCCTGCCCCTCTTTCACTTGTGCTCTGTCTCTCTCTCTCAAAAATAAATAAACATTAAAAAATTAGAAAAAAAAATCAACTCTATAAATTGATTTTCTCAGAGACCCCAAAAACACTGGGCTGTTGGCACTAAATTAAATATATTGGGGTGCCTGGTTGGCTCAGTAGGTTGAACATGGAGATTGCAACTTTTTTTAAAAGACAAGAGAGTCATAGAACTCTACAGCAGAGATTCCAAAAAGAACATCTATTCCATCCTGAGACAACTGAAGTTCAGAGGGGGGATGTGATTTGCCCACAACGATTTACATCTTTCCATAAGAGCTTATTCTCCACCTTTTCTCGGCTCCTTTGTTCAATCATCACAGCTCTGTATGGTCAGTTTTCTCTTTAGTTGGTATTTAGAAGCTGTACTTTTATTTCATTATCCAGGTAAATAAGACCAAAAGGAAAAATACCTTGGAAACGAAGCTGCATCTCATTTCTCCTGCCATGACTACTTTGCTTAATGACCTAAATGCACCATCACTTCGGTCAGGATATTGATTTATCAAGGAAGAGGGTGTTATTGAAAAGGAGTGAGTCAGAATGTCCACGCAGACAAATGTTGCTCTCAACACACTATGAGCAAGATGTTGGGGGATGGGGGGAGGGGGAGTGGAGGTGGCACACAGCGCGTTAGGAAAAATAAAAGACTATGTTTAAGACACAGAAAAAAAATTACAGTCTCCAATCTGCTCAGTTCACCCAGACTATGGAACAAAGGCCAAAGCCAAGGAATCCCCACTGGGCCTTGTCCTTTTGAAACAAATCCCAGCCACATTCTTAACCAGTCCAGGCCTGGGCTGCCAGATTTGCAATGATTTTGATGAAGCCAAGTATCCTCGTTTGCTACACTGTCGTAACAAATTTTCACAAACTGGGTGGCTTAAAATAGCAGGAAGGTATTTTTTCACTGTTTTGGAGGCTAGAAGTCCGAAATCAAGATGTTGGTGGGGTTGGTTCCTTCTAGAGATACCGAGGGAGAACCTATTCCATGCCTTTCTCCTAGCTTCTGGCCATTGTCAGCAACTCTTGGTATTCATTGGCATAGATGCATCACTCCAGTGTCTGCCTCTCTTATCACAAGGTGTTCTCCCTGTGTCTCCTCTCCTTTTCTTATAAGGACACCAGTCATGTTGGAGTAAGGGCCCACTCTGTTCCAGGATGACTTCAGATTAATGATTCCCTTTGCAATTACCCTATTTCCAAATAAGGTCACATTCTAAAGTACTGGAGCTTAAGACTTCCACTTATCTTCCTGGAGAACACAATTCAACCCATGACAGGGTGCAATGGGCTTAACTGAGCAAAGAATTTGTTTCCTTCATTGAGAAAAGGTTAGGGTCCAGTCGGAATAATCAAATGTGACAGCTTTGACATTGATGTGTGAGCCAGTGCTACATGAGGGCAACAAAAGGGAACACTAGGGGCATTTATGAGAAGGTGAGAGTGAATCAGTAGTGGTTGAGCTGTGAGTTTGGGACAAAGCGGATGAGGCGCACAGGGGAACCACCCTGGCTCACAGGCACTTCAAGAAGTGTTGGAAGTCCAAGTAAGCCCATGGAATGGAGGAAGTTAAGTTCACCACTGGAAATTTTGAAATGGTTAGGCACAACTGCTTCTACGGTTGATAATTCTAGCCTACACATTCCTGTTTCCTATTCTGTGCCCTTTGAGTATTCTTGCAAATACATGTGAAAGCCACCATGCTACCCTTCCTCCATAATTCATTAGAGTAAGGGTTGCAAACAAACAAACGAAATCTACAGGGGCCAGATGATAAGAGAAACAGACTGGGTATAAAATACTGAGAGTCCATTGATTTTCAGTTGTTTAATTGGTACTGGGGAGAATGAAGAGAATCTTAGAGAGAAATGTGCTCCATCTTTAGAAGGAGCTGTGTGGCTCGAGCTGCCATGTGCAACTGTGCAAGAGAGTGCTGACAATGAGGGAGGCGGAGGAGATCCAACCTGCTCTTCTCTTACTGAGTGGTAAGCCCACTGGGCCCATCATCCCAGGGCAGTTCTTTGTTCTAATTTATGCAAAGTACAGTAGTATAGGCAGAGAGCAGCCCTGACTCTAGCTTATTGCCAGGCTACAAAGTATACTGTGTTTCCAGGTCTTTGGATTTTTGAAGAGAAGCAGGAAATCTACATCTTTATGGGTAATCTACTAAAATTTTTACATTTTTTTCATTTTATTTGTTTCAGAGAGAGAGAGAGAGAGCACATGTGCGAGGATGGGGAGAGGAGCAGTGGGGGGATAGAGAGAGAATCTTAAGCAGACTCCATACTCAGCACAGAGTCTGATGTGGGGCTCGATCCCATGACCCTAGGATCATGACCTGAGCTGAAATCAAGTCAGATGTCATCCAACTGAGCTACGCAAGTGCCCCATAGTCTAATTTGTACATGGTGGCTCAAATATTGTAAAAGTCTGTATAGGCCAGTGAACCCATGTCGACAGGCTCTGTGCCCCCAGTGTGTGAGTCTCCCCTGGTGGGTACAGGGGAGATGGCACCACACCTGTGCACAAGCTTGCGGTCAGAGGGTCACAGGTGAGTGTATGAATAACCTCTGCCTCCTAGAGGACTTCAGAATTAGTCACATTAGCCCAGTGTCTCAGTGGAGAGGTGCCGGGCTCTCTCTGGCTCTCCCAGCAAGGTAACCCCGTCAGAATGCCTCATGAGTGTGGATTATCAAGGAATGGCTGCAAATTACTAGCCGTGTTACCTAAGGCAAGTCATTTAACTTGTCTGGACATCTGTTTTTGCATCCGAGCCAGTTCTCTCAGAGGTGCTTACAGAGATTAAATGAGATAAGATTTGTGAAGTGCCTGCACATGGCTGTCATTCAGTGCTATTATTATTTTTTTCAAGGCTTAGCTGTGAGGGCATGCTTGTCCCCTCTTTATCAGGAAGGGCTGCCACTGCATTCTTATTCTTGTAACAATCAGATTACCCTTTTGAGAAATGATGCCTAATATCCTACCCATAATTGTTACAGCATACCACTGTGGGGATCAGAAGCCTTCATCACCACCTATTATTTACAGGCATAACAAATTTAGTTATATTCAATCACATGAAAGGAACTTAAAGTGATTTAAGATACTATTTCAACATCCTCATTTTCCAGATGAGAAAACAAAGGCTGAGAGAGAGAGAGAGAGAGAGAGAGAGAGAGAGAGAAAGAGAGATATTCATCTGTGCCACGCACTGAAATATTAGCAGAACATGAAGTGTAGTTTGTATCTGTGTTTTTTTGTTTTAATATTGAGCTTGAAAGAATTTTATGTTTTTAATTGAAACTTTGAACACTGTAGATATTATTTCAAACACTAAGTAATAATTGTGTTCTTGACTGATTTGGCAATGAAATACCAATTTTCTGGTCTGAACTAAAATGTAAAAAATAAGAATACATTGTCCAAACCACACCCCCCGTTATCCATCCCATCTTTGAAGGGAATAAATTGTATTAGAAACATCTTGCTTTCGGAGCCAATAAAAGCTGTATTTAGCTTTTTGAAGTGTAGGGTTGGCTTTGATCTCTTTTGGGGGGAACCCAGGGAGCAACGTGCTAGTACCTTCCTTATAGAGATGTGAGGATTACATCATCAGTGCTTGGAACGTCATTAGTCCTCAGTAAACGGTAGCTTTGATCTCTTCCTTTTCATTTCAACATCCTACACTCTATATACCCCACTCCTGCCCAGAAAACACACATGAACTCCACACTTCTATACTGTGCTAGGAGCATTTGGGGGCCACACCAGTGGCATCCACACAGCAGCTGACATTTTATTTTGTATAGCTCTGGAAACTTTTATTTTGTATAGATCTGGAAATAGTACAAGACTGGCCACCGTGAACATACTCAGTAAAAGTTTTTTGAATTTATGTGACTTACTGTGCTGCATTCAATCGTAAGAATTTAGACTGTGCTCAAGGCACAAATTCATTCACACATTTGTTTGTGTGTTTATATCCCACCAAGTGCTACAAAGGATTTAAATCTACTTAATTGCTTTAAGTCAGATGTGAAATACTTGACATATTTACCCCTGTGGCCACTTTTAAATGTTTCTGTTACCACACGCATGTGCTTGATACTTTGTTTACATGTCAACCTCCTGAACTTTACTGTGAGCTTCTAGACTCTAGAAGCCAAGACAATGTCTTAGTGTTCTTTGCAACTGTCTCAGTGCCCAGCTTTGTGGCAGGCATATGGCAAGTATTTCATTAAAGTTTGTTGAACTAAAGAACCAAGTTATGAGAAAGGAGCCTGGAGAAGAGAGATAGATGGGAAACATTTTTCCCCCATTGTTTATTTATTTATTTTTGGGGGGAGGGGAAGGGCAGAGAGAGAGGAAGAGAGAGAGAGAATCCTGAGCAGACTCTGTACTGTCAGTGCAGAGCCCAAACTCCTGAACCATGAGATCATGACCTGAGCCGAAGTTGGATGCTTAACCAACTGAGCCACCCAGGCATGAGGGGCAACTGTTAGAGGTAAGTGTTAGTATACCTGATAGAACAGGTTTCAGGAGTGAACAAAGGGGAGAGGACCAGAGCACAGGTGGAGGGATTAATCTTTGATAGGGAGAAGGCTAATGATTAGTGGGATTTGATTTCTGCCCCCTAATGACCATCATCGCATTCCTTTTAAGTCTATGCACATAGCCAGGGACTAAATATTTCCCAGTGATTATTACCAAAGCAAGGCCTGGGAAAAAGATTTGTAACAGAAAGAAATATCACAGTGAACTATCCTCCAAGTGGGCTGGAACCAGTATCTGTGTTTATGTTATAGATTAAACTGAATATGACTTTTTAAAGAGAGAATTATAATTTTCTCACACAATATTAATCTTTACTACATAACATTTTGAGAATGGAACAGGTCCAACAGAGAAGAGAAATGAGTTGCTTAAGGTTCCAAGTCACATAAGCGATAGCAGTAATAAATATCTTGACACTATCAAGTAGCAGTGTTAGAAATGTTTCATTTTTCTTCATCAAAAGTTTTGCGGGGGGTTAACAAAGCATGACTTGTTACTTCCCTTCCAACATGGATTAGTCACGGATTAAGTCATTTGGAGTCGACCAAATTCAACAATACCATTGTTTATGCATTAAGCAGCAGCAATAATGTTAGAGGCACAGTGCTTGTCCTGGGGGACACAGAGATGAATGAGGGATAAGCCCTATCCTCATAGAAATTATTTTTTTTATTACCCAAAACCCAACTAATTGAAACTTGTCTGTAGTCAGGTTTGAGGAGAAAGTAGGCAAATAGGAGGATGAGTTCATCTTTGACGATTCTGCATTTTTTTATAGCAGCAGAGTATCTCCTGGGGCTATTCGGCATTAAGCCCAGTCTTCCACACAGCAGCTGACATTTTCCATTTCTGTGATGGCCCAGTGCTCCCGTATAATCCTCTCAGGCTGCACTGGTGGGCACATGCCCTCCCCTCCCCTTGGAGATCTGAAATGTGTGTATAAACAAGAAGCACAATAAAAACACCTGTGGAGCTCCCCTGGGGGTCAGGTGTGTAGAATAGCTCTGGAGTTAGCACCCTTGTTTCTGTGCATTGGAGAATCTGTTTCTGATTTGGACCCTGCACAGGAAGTGACTTGTATTGCCAGATGGAATTTATATGTTCTTTTTCAACTTCTCTCACAACTGCTCTCTTCCTTCTCTCTACCCTTTCAATTGCCAAGGCTCCTGCAGATGAGAATACTTTCATTAGAGAGACAGAAAGCTGCAGAATGATGCATGGCCAGCGTTTTGCAGAGCAGGATGGAAGGAAACAAGGCTTTCCAGGATGTGCATCAGTGGATAAAGCCCTGGAATTTAGAGATGTACTTTAAGCACAAACTTTTGGGCAAATGCACGACAAAGTTCAAGACGTAGTGGAAAGATCCTGAAAGAAAACAGTGGACATCCCAGTACCAGGGCTGCCTATGTGGCTACACTGTGGGACTCCTGGAGTAAGACACAGACTTCCCTAGGTAAAGAGTTAATCGTCACCAATTCCTTAATAATGAGACAGTTCACTTATTCAATGTGAACTATGTGCCAGGTGCCATGTTAGTCTACATACTCGATCCATATTTACTCTAACCTGATCCAAGACAACCTTTTTAGATCACTACTGTGATTATCTGAATTATATGAATAAACATAGACTCAGAGAAGTAAAGGAACTGTCCAAGTGTTCATGGCCAGAAATCAAACACATGTCTGTCTAACGGACTTTGCTTGTAACCACCATTCTCTACTATGTCCTTGTCAGAGGGGATCAGGAAACTGAGAGCGGAATCCCATCATTGATCCTTTACGATCTGTTCTGTCCATTTACAGTATACTGTATATAGATAGTTGCAAGTCACACAATAACGTTTTTTTTCCCACGGAGTGTGTTCAGTCACTTATAAAAAGCTCTCTGTCCTTTCATAAAACATAAGTGCAGGGGCGCCTGGGTGGCTCAGTCGGTTGAGCGGCCGACTTCAGCTCAGGTCATGATCTCGCAGTCTGTGAGTTCGAGCCCCGCATCGGGCTCTGTGCTGATAGCTCAGAGCCTGGAGCCTGCTTCGGATTCTGTGTCTCCCTCTCTCTCCACCCCTCCCCTGCTCATACTCTGTCTCTATGTCTCTCAAAAATAAAATAAACATTAAAAAAATTTATAAAAAAAAAACATAAGTGCAAAACAATACCTGCAAAACTCCTGGAGATTGAAGACAACAATGACAGCAAGTAACTGGGAACTATACAAATTGGGACATTGTTTATTTGCAAGAGAATCAGCTAGAAATGCTCAAACTGAAAAATAATGAAAAGTAAGGACCCAAAGTTTCAATTTGGCAGCAGTGACAGGATGGAAAGTATGGGAGAGAGATGCTTAAATGAATAGGTCTATTATGCATTTAATTTGAGTCCTAGGAGAGGAGGCAGAGATGATCAATTATCAATTATTTCACTGTGAGGCATTTTTCTCCAACATTTTATCTTCTCTGAAATCAGGATTTATCTGACAATTGATAGCATCCTACTTTTATTGAAGCTGGGTACCAGTTATCTATTATCATTGCCTGCGCACATGTGAATAGCAAAAAGTGCAAACAAATACTTGGAGGAAAAACCCGAGACAGTAGTGGAGCACTCTTTCCACCTACTAGAAAACAAGTGGTTATGGGGAGGGGATGAAAGAGATCACACAGGCATGTTTAATGACATTTTCCAAGGAGAAGTCACTAGTAGGCTAGTTCTATGGAATTTCAAAGCCAGATTAAGAGCTTATCGCTAATGGCTTTTATTTCCTTAATGGAATCTTTGAGGAAAAATTTTGCATGCAGAGTGGCCAAAAAGTGATTCAGAAAACTTAGATTCTTTATGGGAAGAAGTTTTAGGAATACCTGTGTAGGTAATATATTTTGCATATATTTTCCTTGTGGGGTACTGCAATGGTTAGTTTTATGTGTCACCTTGGCTGGGCCACAGTGTCCAGATATCTGGTCAAACATTATTCTGGATGTTTCTGTGAGGGTGCTTTTTAGGTTAGATTTGGATAAACGTTATACTTTGGAGTAAAGTGGATTGGTTGTCCTCCATATCGTAGGCAGGCCTCATCCAAGACACCGAAAGTCTGAATAGAACAAAAGGCTGGCCTCCCCCAAGTAAGAAGGAATTCTTCAGCCTCCTTCCCTCCCTTCCTCCCTCCTTCTCTCCCTTCCTTCCTCCCTCCTCTCTCACCTTCCCTCCCCTTCTTCCTCCCCTCCTTCCTTCCTTCCTTAAAAAAAAAAAAGGAATTCTTCAGCAGACTACCTTAGGACTCAAACTATATCTCTTTTCAGAGTCTCCAGTTTGCTAGCTTCTGCCATCAGATTTTAGACTTGCAAGCCTCCATAAACACATAGCCAGTTCCCTAAAATAAATCTATCTGTCCGTCTACCTACACACACATACATACACTTCCCCATCCTACTCCCCCACCTCCCAACAAACACCTCCTACTTGTTCTGCTTCTCTGGAGAACCCTGATCAATACAGGTACAAGCAATGATATATAACACAATTCTGTTTAATAAAAGGAATTATGTAAAATAAAAGAAGATACAGGAGGAATGAAAAACAACTAAAATGGGGGCACCTGGGTGCCCCAATGTGTTGAGTCCCCGACTCTTGGTTTCAGCTCAGGTCATGATCTTATGGTTTGTGAGTTTGAGCCCTGTGTTGGGCTCTGTACTGACAGTGCAGAGCCTGCTTGGGATTCTCTCTCTCTCTTCCTCTCTCTCTGCCCCTCCCCGATTTGTGCTTTCTCTCTAAAAATAATTAAATAAACTTTAAAAAAGAGAGAAAAAGAAAAACAACTAAAATGGAAAATGATGGAAATAAATCTAAATAAACATTGTGTATTATAATAAGAATTTTGTTTGAGAGATAAGATACGGAACCAATTCATAATGAAATGAAAGCATATAAGTGAGAAGGGGGTAAAAGGAGCAAAAGTGTGTGATGATCCTTGTCTAGTCTGGGAGGAGGTAAAATACCAAGTACCATTAGACTTTGGTAAGCCAGTGACGCATGTTCTAATTTCTAGTGAAATCACTAATAGTTAACGAATATATGCATTCAAACTAATGAAGAAAAATGTAATAAAAATAACCTAAAGGAAGAAGACCAAGAGGGGAAAGAGAAGCCTAACAGAAAAAGCAGGACAAATAGAAAGCAAATATTAGATTGAACCATATGAAATTTTTGGTTTGTAGGAAAAACGGTCAAATATTGGCAATTTCATAGAATTCAAACTATACTGAGATATATTTACACAAATACATAAGGAATAATGATAATGTTGGTATCAGACATCACAGTAGCAACACTTCATGAGCCAGTAAAGCAATGTCTTCAAAGTTCTAGGTGGAAAGGATACTGAATACAGAATTCTGAATACTCAGCCCAACCAGTAACCAGTAGTAAGAGCCAAGTTGAGACATTTTGGGACTAGTACGAAGTCAGAAAGTTTGCCGTCCACACACTCTTTACTTTAAAAAAAAAAATTACTCAAGGAGGTACAATAGCAAAATAAAAACCACACCCATGTAAACAAAAATGCATGGACTATGGTAAATAGTGGCAGTTGGATATAAACTAAGAAGTAAAGGAAGAGCTAGAAAGAAATTAAGGGAAGCTGCTTGAAAGATTTTCTGTCAAAGAGCAAAGTCTCATGTAGTATTGTTTCTCAACAGGGAGACTACTTTGTTCCCTAGGATGATCTGGCAATGTCTGGGAACATCTTTGGCTTCCACAACTGGAGTGGGATTGGTACTGGCATCTAGTGAGTAGAGGCCAGAATGGCTGCTCACCGCCCTATTACGAACAGGACAGCCCTCTGTATCAAAGAACAATCTGGCTCAAAATGTCAAGTAATGCCCCACATGGGAGTAAACTTTAATGTAGAGAATTATGTTTCCTTCACCTTGGATCAAGTCATACTACTTAGTTCTGTATAAATGATTGCTCCATAACTATAGTAACAGTATTGAGAGTCCTTAGTAGGTTTATGTAAAAGAACAGAACATGTTATATATTATTATGTAATTTAATATAATAATAATTATATAGTATTATCATATATATAATGAAGAAAAATTGGTGGTGGAGGAAGGAAGGATGGAAAGAGTACATATTACAGATTGTCTGGGGATCTTATTAAAATACAGGTTTTGATTTAGGAGGTCTGGGGTGAGGCTTGAGATTTTGCATTTCTAACAGGTTCCCAGTTTTTGTTTTTGTTTTTTTCCTCCCTGGTAATATTTAATATTTTCTTTTTATCCTTTGTGTTTTGAGATTTCACTAGGAAAGACTCCACAAAAACTTATTGATCATTTATTTTATGTTTACTATTATTTGAAAACAATTGTCATCCAATGTGTATCATGAGAGCCCCTTTTGTCAGACTGAAATTCCTAGCAAACAAGAAACAGCATTTAAACAAGCATCCCTTTAGTTTCTTCCTTCTGGTTGTTTTCTTTTGTCTTTCAGAGAAAAGTGAGAGCTTTTGGATTGCATTGTGTCTTGATTTTATATTTATCCCCCCTCTGGTCTGGATTCTTCTAAGGCCAGAGTTTTATATACATGGCAATGCTGATGTGAGACATTCATTTATACATTAATTTCATAACCTTTAGTGATTGCTTGCTGGGTGCCACATTCTGTTAAGGGCTGGAAACAGAGCCATACAAGTCTGGTTGGAGTATTCCTGGGAAAGTTTTTGTTACTTTTTTGAGAAAAAGAAAGATGCATCTGGGGAAAAACTTGCACTTTCCTTTTCTTCTTGCCTTGAGCAGAGGAAATGACAAGAAAGACGTAGAGGATTGCAGAGAGAACATTCCTGAGCATTGTTGAACTGCTGAACGCACATTAGCAATTAGTTACCTCTAGATTTCTAGTTAGGTGAGGAAGTACATCCTTACCTCTTAAGCTGTTGTTCTTGGGTACTCTTTTCCTTGCAACTGAAGGCATGTTTGCCTGACACAACATATGCAAGGGGTCAGGAACTGGGTGTTTCACAGTAGTGTTATCAAGTACTTGTAATAATGGTTAATGATACTGCACAACAGATTTTACATTATTTGTAAGTGGTAATATGAGAGGAAAGGATATATCTTTATTGCTTCCAAGAACAGAACTAGAACCAATGGACCAAAGTTTCAATGGGCCAAATTGAATTAAACATAAATTAGAACTTTCTAACAAAGTAGTCCATTAATGGAGTGTGCTATCTCGCAAAGAGATTGATTTCCTAACCATTAAAATTTTTAGGAAGAGGCAGCGACACCATAGCTTGGGATTCTAGCATTATGTGGAAGGCTAGAGGAGAAACTCCTAATATTCCTTCTTACTCTAAGGTTCTAATATCACTTTTCAACAATGAATGTCAAAATAAAAAAAGCTTTAAATCAGAAACTTCTTTAAAACTGTTAAATCTCAAATTCAAATAACCAGAGCAACCCAGTTCCTTAATTCTGATTGGGATTTTATCAGACAGACATAATGGTAGTTTTATCCAATTCCTACTCATAAAAGTGAAACATTTCACTTACATATAAAAATGTGCTTTTTTTCTTTATGAGTTAATAGACATAGGAAAATGGAACGATAGTACAAAACTTAGGCGCTCAAACATATTGAAGTGGTAAATTTACACAGGATTAATAAAAGCTGTGTACTAAGCATGAGTTCCAATACAGGAAAAGAAAATAATATTTTTAGCTAAAAACACCCTGTAAACAATTATGGTTATAATTCTAGGTGATCACTTACTCATCTTGGCATTATAGAAGAATCCAATGTGTTAAAAAGGAATTTTTAAAAATTTCAACAGAAGTTATTATTTTAAAAATGCAGTGTTTAGGGCTCAAATGAGAGGCTTGCCGAGAACGGCATAGCCACCTATCCCTTCTGCCCACACAGAGGGAAAAACGGCATACACCTCTTGGGTTATATGACTCACTCACTACCTGAGAGATATAGAACATATGACCCAGGCCACTCTGGAGAAGTTGGAACATCTTTTAAAACATAATTGTAAGAAATAAACCAATTTTTTATTGCTGTTTTAAAAAAATTGCTGTGCAATTTGTACAGAGAGTTTGGAATTGTGTTCTCCTAAATTAAGCAGTTTGCATCCCTCTGGGAAATGCCAGACGTGAACCATAATAGCGCCTCCCACTGGAGTTTTGAGCACGGGAAAACACCAGACCAAGTACCACTGAGTTAGGTACAAGGTGAACAAAAGTGATAAGATCTTGAATTTCATACAGCTTCGAGTCTTATTGCTATGAACATCATGTAACTAAAGTGCAGTGTAATATGAAATACTGATTTATTTTTTTAAGTGAAATAATTTCTTTCTTGGTTTCCCTACTCTAAATAGAAATAGCTCATTCCCAAGAGATGCAAGTTTACTCACAAATAAGTAACTGGGTTCTGCCCAATGTTTATGGCTATACAAACCTATTAGACTATGGCTCTGATTATAGTTAAGTGAAATAAACCTAAATGACATTTCTGAACCTTACGCAAATAAGTTAATTTTATAAAGGCGAATCTAAGGTTTCGTAGTTGGCCTCATGAATATTTACAATGGATATTTTCTACTCAGCTTTTTGTTTTCATTGAAGGTTAAGGGCAGTTTCATGTTTGCATCAATGATTTCTTCTAATTTACTTTGACATTTCAAGTAGTTATGAGCACTTCTTAAAATACACCTGTGGACAGGCTAATCGGCCCTTTCACAAAGAGACATGTTTGAATACAAAGGGTCCATTTTGTTACACCTGTGCTAATGTTACAACTGCCTTCATCAATATAATAGTCTGAAGAGTTGGTGACTCAGGAACAGGTTTTTTCCCCTCCCCCAACTCCAGCAGTTTTCTTTCTAATGACACTTCTAATTGAAAAATATTCTAAATCCAAGCCACTTGGATTGCTGAGTCATGCTAAGTTGTGCAATATTACATTCCATTCCATCTGGCATTAGATAATATGTTAGGATGTAGAATCTTGAATTTTTATTTACAATACATGCCTCAGATAGAGATAGATTTCAAAGTATCATGAAACTACCTATAATTCAGGATTTATCTTGAATTCTATAGATAGTGTTTACAATGGCTACTATAAAAAGAAAACATTTATAACATTCATTGTACCAAATGTGCTCTCCCTCTCCAAATGTTAAAAATTATTGGCATTCATTCTTAGAAATTGTTAAGCATCTAAAATTTTCTACCAGCAAATATCTGGAATATGCCTTGAAGCAACTTCTGTTTACAGACAAAGTCTGTAAGATATCCAAATACCACTGTGATGTGTTTACAGTTTATAAAAGAATTAAATATCAAGTCCTTTTGGGTGCGTATTTCTAAATGAGCATTAAATGAATAGGGGAAAAAAAAACTAGAAAATTTTCATATCTGGGTCATGCCTAATGAATGATTGCACTCATCTCCCCTTTGCAGCTTACTTTTGGTTGATGAGGGACTCTCTCTAATGGTCATTAAGGTCATTGCTGGGAATTAGTTTACTTTTGTAAATGAGTTTCACCTGGAAATGTCATTTCAATGCAATCAACTGTATCATCTTGGGCCTATGAGCAATGATGCCGAACTACTGACAGATGGAGAATTTTGAAATGAGTTCCAACTAATTCTGACAGCCATCACTTCCCACCACTCTTAGTTAAAAATTAACTTCCAATAGTGGAAAGAAAGATGATGAAATCTACCCGATACCTACAAAAGATGTCTTATATCACGAATTGTTACCCATCGTTTCTTTTTTGGGAGGGAGCATGGGTTGATCTAGAGAGTCATGATGACTACCAAATACAACCAAAAGTTCATTACACTATACGGCCGACAAAATTAAACTTGTAGTCATAAGGAAGCAGTCTCCCAGGGAACATCACTGTTACAGGTATCGAAAAGTATTGTTTTCGTGAAAAAGAAGCATTTAGATTGACCTGCATGGAGTTCATCTAGTTCAATTAGTTCTCAAAGATTGTCCTTCAAATCTTTCCAGGAAATGGAGAATAGTAACAGGAACTTTCTTCAAGGTAATATCATTAAAGTATTTAAGAGAGTACCTGTGGCTGTCTGGGTACCACACAGAGCTAATTAGACTTGGTCACTTCTTAAAAACAGAAAACATAAGCAAGAGGGAAGCCTCTTTCATTGGAGGCTTTGAAAGGAAGAGCTAAGATCATGAACTTTGGGCCTTCAGTAGTGAAAGTGCCCAACTGCTTGAAAGTTTATACTCTGGTGGGAAAGCCTCAGGGTAGCTTTATCAAATTAACAACCAAATAGAGGACTTTGGTAGAAGCATGTGCTCAGAGTCAAGTACTAATTTTGAAAAAAAATCTGTGTGAAAGATGGTTTATGTTACTCTAATTACCAATAGATGTTCTACCTTTTCCAATCATGCATATCTCTTTTTGATACCTTGTATCTCCTCTTGGCTTTGCTGCTCATGTCCCAGAGATGGCCAGGCAGAGAAATGCAAGCTTTGTTGCTATCAATGCTTGGCTTTTTTTTTTTAAAGCATATTAGGAAAAGATGGAAACATTATACATTTATTTCAATAATGTAAAAAATTTAAAAAGAGTGGCAGCACTGATCATTATAATAAAGGTGAGTAACTGTGTTTGAACTGAGGATGAAAAGTTGAGAATACCAAGAGATGAAGTCAAGTGGAGTTGAATAATAGTTTTGGGCCAGTTGTGCATACGAGTGATTTAATTCAGGAATTGAGGGCCATGTTCAAAGTTTTTTATGCGTGTGTGTATATATGTATATATATGTTACATATGGGAGGGAGAGGGGTTAGAGTGAACATAAATGGATTAGAATTTAAGTGATCACCATGATATAATAAAAAAGAAATTTCAGTTTAATTATGGAAAGCACTTAAATGTGGCAATATCTTTGAGAAGTCATATAATACTTCTTAAAAATATATAAGCATTTTATATTGGGAAGTTTGGAAAAAACTAATCTCTCACATCTCTTCTTTAGGTTCAAAACCAATTAAGAAGTAGACATGAGATCTGGACAGGGCTACTAATAGCATATAGGGCTTTCTATCACTTCCCCCCTAGTTTAAGTTTGGAATTCTTATACCCACCTAGCCCCCTCAGGGACACAGTCTATGCAATGCTCGTGGAATGCGAATGAGCAAGAATGGAAATGCTGTGAGGACAGTGAGGCTCCTGGCTTGTGTCTCCAGTCCTGGCTGTTGTTTATTGAATGGAAATAAGGTCTGAGAAAGCACAGGCTAAGAGAACGCAAGAAGAATTTCAAGAGAACGTAGCAAGAGGCTAGGCTATACATGAAGTAGAGTAATAACAATCTACACTTTAACCCAACTCAGTAGAGCAATGTAGAACAATGGGTGTTGGGATTTCACTATCCCAGGTTAGATAAATCTATTCTCTTTGGGGAGATAAAAATAAGAAGGTGGAGGAAAGAAGCTTCTCTATTTCCATTCAGACAGAAAAAAAATGTTGGATAAAACTCCTAATTTATGGGCAATAAAGGAATATGTAAAGATGGAAAAAATTTTTCTTCCTATACTCTTCTTAGTTGCAAGTGATCGAAAATTAAAAGTGACTCAACACACAAAAACTTGTTTATGAATAGATTATAGCAGTTCTATTTTTAACAGCCCCAGGCTGGAAACAACCAAAATATCCTTCAAGAAATGAATGGTTAAACACATTATGATATATCCATATCCACATCATGGGATACTATTCAGTAATAAAAAAGGAATAAACTTTTGATATATGCAACCTGACTGACTCTCAAGGACATTAAAGCAAGTGAAAAAAGCCAATCTTAAAAGACCACACATTGTTTGATTTTCATTTATAGAATATTTTCAAAATGACCAAATTATAGAGATGGAGAACAGATTAGTGATGGCCAAGGGTAGGGCAGACAGGGGGGTTTGACTATACTGAGGTAACATAAGGGAGAGCTTAGTGGTGATTGCAGTGGTGATTAAATGAAAATACACATGATAAAATAGCATAGAACTATTCACATATACTGTGCCAACATAAATTTCATGGTTTTGATATTATGCTATAACCTAAATAAGAATAGTCGGGGAAGGGGTGCCTGGGTGGCTCAGTTGGTTAAGTGTCCGACTTCTGCTCAGGTCATGATCTCATGGTCCAGGAGTTCGAGCCCCATGTCGGGCTCTGTGCTGACAGCTCAGAGCCTGGAGCCTGCTTCAGATTCTGTGTCTCCCTCTCTCTCTCTGACCCTCCTCTGCTCATACTCTTTCTCTCTCTCTCAGAAATAAACATTAAGAAAAAAAAAAGAATAGTTGGGGAAAACTGGGTGAAGAGGACACAGGACCTCTCTGCACCATTTTTGCAACTTCATGTGAATCTAGATCTCAAAGTAAAAATTAAAAAAAAAAAAAAGTGGCTCGAGCGATAAAGGGAATACATTGGTTTATGGAATTGGGTAGTCCAGAGGCTGAATCTACTTTCAGGCAAACCTGGATTAAGGAGCTCAAGCAATGTCACTAGGAGCTTGCTCTCTCTCTCTCCTCCCTCCCTTCTTTTTTCGGTACTTACCTTTCTGTGTTGACTTCATTCTGCAGACAGCTTTCTCCATGAAGCTGGGGAAGATGTCAGAGATCTATGCTTATATGATCCAATATTAACCTGGGAAGGAAACAAATTCTCCATTTTTAGGGAAGACTCTAAATTTTGGGTTAGATGTCCTCTTGGAACAGATCATTGTTGCCAGGAAGCTGGAATACATTGGTTACAGTGGGCTGGGGGAGTGTGTGTGTGTGTGTGTGTGTGTGTGCGCGCGCGCGCGTGTGTGTGCACACACATGCACAGAAATAGCTCCTTTAGGAACTCACCGAAGAAGAGTGGCTTCCCAAAGAAAAACTGAGATGGTTTTTTATCAAACTCAGTTAGGCTGGGCTAAGCAAAATAGATTTCTGCTATCCTATTTAAATGTCAAAATGATAACTCCGTGGATATATATAAATATTTGAAAATCTAACATTTGAATATTGATAAAGTATAATGAAGAGTGGTTACAGGCTTAAATTGTATGTATTTTTGGGAGGGGGAGGAAAAGTAAAAGCTAGAAAGACTGAACAGAATTTAGTAATTAACTAAAGACCTACAAGAAACATGATAGGATGTAGGACAAATTGAATCTCAATATTGCAATGTAAATGAAGTTAACAAAAAACTAAAAATTCCCCATGGTCTCTAAATCATACAGAAAACTAAAATTTTATAGGTAAAATGATAGAATAGCTGAAATAGGTTAAATTCAAGTTTTGGGGGAAAAAAAGTAGCCCTCTAACACTGATTCCAGGATTTAAAAATACCCACTTATGCTTTCAAACCTGGAAAATACCTTTTTTATTGGCAAAACCCCACTGTGATTAGCTCTTAAACTCAGTGGTAGCTGGACTTTTTTCTGAGTTGGGGCCATTTTAGGTAGTGCTCTGTAGCACAAGACAGAAAGAGGGTTGCTGGTTGTCAGGGATGAACTCTGAGGGAGGAGATTCTCTTCAAACTGTGGGGGCAGAGCTAACTGGGGACTAACAACATAGTTCAGCTTGAAATTGAATGGGGAAGTAGGATAAACTGGCAGATTTGTTTGGAGAAAGCAAAGGAAGCAGGCAAAGAGGAAAACACAATAGCAGTCAGGTGGTGATCTTTCAGACTCAGTTTAAGTAGATTGTTTTATTTGATATAAAGAATTCAGAGGAGCAATGTACTTGGAAATGAAGAACATTTTCAAATAGCATTTTGAACTGAGTGAGAATTAGGGTGGGAATTAAGAACCTACATTATGAATTGTAACTGGGAAAAACAGGAGGGAGTAATAATTTTTTTTTAAGTGTGATTCTGGAATAGTCACATAAAAGGAGAATGGGAAAGGGACGTGTGCAGGGGATAGTAGTATTCAAAAAGATTCCCAGCATTTCGTTTTTGAGAAGTAGCTTGCAGAGGGTAAGACCATTCCGCAGGGATGAAAAATGAGGCTGAGGACATAGTATTTCTTTACAAAGAACTGTTTTCCTCTCATGTCACTAATCTTAATTATACCAAACAGATGTCTTTCACCTTCCAACCATTTGAAAGTATGAGAATAAACTATTTTTTAAATTATAACTCCTGGCTTATTTTGTCTTATATCTGCTTTAGGTATATAGATACATACGTGATAGAAATATCTCAGAACTAACCTTTCCTGACAGCTCTTAACTTGACAGACTAATCCCTATAGTGGCTGTTATGCAGAACTTGCCATTTGCAAGGCTTGAGTGGTCTGTTAAATGATGTTCACTCTGAGAAGTATGGACTATCTGTCAACTACTGCCTTTTGAGGGAAGTTTCAGGAGAGGGAGAACTTAGTACTCTACATATACATTTAAAGAAATATTGTCCCGCGCTTGTTCTTAAAACACATATTTTGTGTTAGTGTTCAAGTGGTATCTTCAGACTTTGAATACGGAATCTTAACACAGAAAGATTCAGGATATAAACCAGTGATTTTGTAACATATCTTACCTGAATAGTGGCCAAAGCCTCAGGAGCAATTTGTGAATATGCAACAATATGCAGTTGATTGAACAATCAACCCGTGGGATTTGTGAATGCGTTGAGTGATCCTATAGACTTTTATTATTAACACTTTAATAATTATACTTTAAATTGTTTTTATTTTTCATATAAACAATGTGAGCTAAATATAATTTACTTATAATTATAAATTATGATCTTATAATTATAAGGTGCGTTGAGTAAATCTTCCACCAAATCTGTAGTATAATCAATTTGTGGACCTTCATCCATAAACTAAATTACCTAATCACAGGTGACCATAGAGTAGAATTGATTTTCTGTAGTAGATACTTTCTGTACAGTTATCCATAGCAGAATATTAGCTCCACTATAGATGAAGGTAATGTTTATTATCTAGGGTTAACAGAGACCCTTTTATACCAATTTTAGTTCAAAATCCCAATTCTGCTACCATTTAGTTGTGAGATTTTTTTGGGCAAATTAATAATATTTTCTAAGTGTTTTCTTCTATCTTTTTCAAGCAGAAGAATACATCTTCTGAAATACTTGTGAGTAGGAGTTTGGGAATTCAAAATTTTTTGTTTTGGAAAGGCAATCCAGTACATACACTTATATAACAGCCTCAATGGGCTCTAGGACAACACTCCACGGTCAGTCAGTAACATTCTGCAGTAAAACCTTTGAATTTTTTTTTTTTAATGTTTTATTTATTTTTTAGAAAAGGAGAAGGAGGTGGCGCGGGGCAGAGACAGAGGGCGAGAGAGAGAATCCCACACAGGCTCCGTGCTGTCAGTGCTACCTGGATATGGGGCTCAACATCACGAAACATGAGATCGTGACTTGAGAGGAAATCAAGAGGTGGACGCTTAAACCGATGGAGCCATCCAGCCCTAAAAACTTTGAATGTTCACTCCAAGTGAGATAAAGACTCTATTAGTCTCACATTAGAGGACGTCAGGTTTTACTGCCCCAAATTACAAAAACAAAAAACTTCTATTTTTCAAAAGCTATGAAGTTTTTAGAACTGTGTATGAGGGGCTGTGGATCTGTATCATCTATTTTATTATTATTTTTTAAATGTTTATTTTTGAGAGAAACAGAGTGCAAGCAGGGGAAGGGCACAGAGAGAGGGAGACACAGAATTTCAGGCAGGCTCCAGGCTCTGAGCTGTCAGCGTAGAGCCCAACTCAGGCTGGAACCCACAAACTGAGATCATGATCTGAGCCAAAGTCGGACACTCAACCACCTGGGACACACAGGCGCCCCTGTATCACCTATTTTAAAAGTTTGTTGTGAGGAATAAACAAAAAATGTATTTAAAGCACTTAGCACATGATAAGAGGCCCCCAAATGTGACTATTATTAAGAGATATTGATTAATGGCCCCTTCCCAAAGATGGGACACTTCAGAAGGCTTGTGACTGGAATTCTCTCTCAAGTCAGGGTTAAAATGTCCTAATTCTAGAACCTGTATCTCTAACAACACCAAAGCTCTAATTAAGCAGTTATCTTAGATATTTCTAAGTTATTTAAACGTGAAGGAACCAAAGGTTAATTTAAAATATACTACATTTCTCATGAATACTAATCCTCCTTCAGATTATTAATAATAAATTCAATATTTACATGTATAGTTCTGCTTTAACTGCCTTGAAAACATACGAGTTCGCTCCAACACCATTGAGAGATCAGGGGAACAATTTGAACATAACATGCATTTCATGTTTGTGTTATTTCATCCACATGAAACACTAGGTGAACACAAAACACTGCACCTGGCTGAACCAAGCCATGCAGGAGTACACAAAACGCACACACCTCACAAGAAGGAGGAGCCATGGCCACCCACATCTGGTCTCATAAATATCCATCTAATTTTGGATCACCCTCCTTCCATCATTTTGCATTAACTTACACAAGCTGCAACCCTTCAACACCCACTTTTACAGGCAACTTAACTTTTTTTTTCAAAGCAAAGTGCTATATTTATTCATTTATGCACTTCTTAAACATTTAATGTGTGAAACTGGGCTACTGTTGATATTAGCTTCTAGCCTCTCTTTTACTGTGCCAGTGACAAAGCTTTCGAGTGTTGTGTCCCCCTAACCCATTTTCCCCATAAGCTCTGTGGTTTTAATGTATAGTCCTGCACACCAGTGGTGATTTTTAGGAACACACACCAGGTGTGTATTTAGCATGTACACAAAGTTAATATAACATACAGGCACATAAGAACAAGTTCTCCAATTAATTTTAAAAAGTAGGAAATCATAACATAAACTTTTTAAAATGTTACTATATAAAAACTAATGAATGAGAAAGACTGGTAGAGTTAGCACTAATGTGTCAAAAGAGGTTATTTGAAACTGGTAAATCCCTACCATATAACTCCATTTTCTAATCCCGTTAACTCCATATAGATTATTAATCTAAAACATTACTTTTAAAATATTTATTTTGAGAGAGGGAGTGCACGTGCAAGCATGGGAGAAACAGAGTGAGAGAGGGAGAGAGAATCCCAAGCAGGCTCCATGCTGTCAGCACGGAGCCCTATGCAGGGCTCATTGTGAAATCATAACCTGATCTGAAATCAAGAGTTGGACGCTTAATGGATTGAGCCAGCCAGATGCCCATAGAACGTAATTGTTTAAAGTACATTCTTAAAGATATTACTAGAAGCGCTTTAATAAAAAGATATTTTTATATTAAATAAAAAATGGCTTTTTGAGATTCATAAACAGTACATAGAGGTGAAATAAAATGATGTCTAGGGTGTGCTTAAAAAAAACTCCAGTAAAGCAAAAAGAAAAAAAAATCCAAAAAACAAAAAAACAAGTGATAAAAGGGATACTACAGGCAAATGTGGAAAAAAAGGATAAATGGATTCAGTGTTAGGATTATATAAGGATTCACTGTCCTATCCTCACTTAAATATTTTTTAATAGTTTGAGGTTTGAAAGGAATTTGAGATTTACTGGATGGCAAGAAGAAGAAAATGCTGGATGGCAAAGACTTCAGGGTTTACATTGTCAATGTGCATGATCGATGTCCCAGGAGACTCTGCTTCCCACTCTTCTTTTATACGACACTTTTTTCTTAGTAGAATATCTAAGGTTAGTCACGTTGTGTGCACCATACTTTGGACACTGATTTACAAATAATACTGAGTACTACAACTTATTCTCAGAAACCATGTTTGGTGATAGTCAAAAGAGACTGGGCATCATTGAGATTGTCTCTGATCTTTGATTTGCCACATATAAATTATTTGTCGTCAGCTGTTACTAAGAGCAATCTATCTGGTATAGCAGTACTTAAGAAACTTTACATAAATGGTCATGCTGCTTTCAAATGTGAATAAAAAAGCCAACTGCAAAACAATATATATAGTATGATACCAGTTTTGTAAAAAAATAAAGATGGAGGTTTGTATATGAATAAAAGAAATGACCTGGTGGGGTACGCAAATTATTAGGAGGGAGAAGCCAATATGGCCGAGAACTAGGAATACCCGATGCTCTCCGGTGACTCTTAATCTGAGAGGGATGGAGACTGAGAAACTCTCAATTGCAGAGATCTGCAGGAAGAGGAGGTGGAGGCTAAGGAAAAAGAACACTAAATTCAGAGAATCCTGGAAGACTGAGTGAGTGCAATCTTGGAGAAAGAAAGAGAGCTGCGGAGGTGCGGACTGCAGGGAGCAGCCCCGGGCCCTGGGCCCCTTCCTCAGAAAGACAAGGGGAAGAGAAAGAGCAGCGGGGAAAGTACCTTGAACGCAGGTGGAGAGGGAGCTTATCATCCAGTCCCTATCCTCAAGGCTTTTTGGAGAGAGGGTCCGTTGCTCATGGCGGAGCTGGTGGAGCTTTCTTCACTCCGGAGCCAGCGACGCTGTCCCGGCCTGTGACACGGAGAGCCGCGCGCCATCGCTGATTCAGTGCTGAGTCAGAGACATAATTTGGGTGGGGAAGGCTGGGCGTCTGGGAGGCTTGCCACCACCTAGCAGGTTGTACTGCCCCTGCACTCCGACCAAGTCGAGGATGGACACAGAGGAGGGTTCGGACACTCCAGGTCCGTGAAGAGAGGCTAGGGAGACACCATTGTGGTCGCACTGGTGCTGAGTCAGAGACTAAATTTACATAAGGTGTGGCAGTCAGAGCGAGTTAAAGGAACTCAGATGAGCTTGGGGGCACGATCGCGCAGCAAACTGTACCGTGCTTGTAACCTGGATAGAGTTGAGGATGGAAACTGAGGAGTGATCTGAGACTGTCGGAGCTGGGAGGGTGCCATTGTGGTCACGCATTCCCACAAAGCCAAACCCTAGGACTGACTCCACCCCCCAGCGGAGGAGGTGGGACCCGCCTACACCAGGTAACGCCCCTCCTCATATGGGAGACGCCTTTCTGCAGGAGTGGTAGCCGCAGTGACACAAATACTGTAGCATTGCCTGGATTAATTCTAGGTCAATTCTTTGGTTTTAGATATATTCTTCCTCTTCTCCTTCCTATCTCTCCCCACCTCTAAACTTGTCACCTGGGGGTTTTGGCTTGCTTAAACAGACATTAAACCCACTCTCTCAATGCATGTTCTACACCTCCCTCTTTAATTTCCTATCTCTGTCTATGGAACAGTCAGACCACATAGTGCATCTGGGCATAATCTAACGTCATTTCCCTTACCTTGCATCCTTCCTTATTCTGATTTCTCTCTTGCTGGATCAAGTCTCCTAATCTCTCTACCTGGTCAAAATTCAATTTCTTCTTTTCCCCACACCTGTCATTACTCTATGTATGCTCTGCCATCAGCAGAGCACACATCCCATCATTATTGTGTAGCTGGTATGTCAGGTTGCATACCTCCAGAGTGCGTTTGTTAATCTTTTTTATGTTGTGATTTGTTTGTCTGTATTACTGGTCAGGAAGGTTGTGAGTTTGTGTTTCCTGTTTGTCGGTCTGACTCTTTTCCTTTCCAGGGAGAAATAGGAAATAAACCAATACGCACATAGCCAAAATGACCAAATGGAAGAACTCCCCTCAAAATACTGTACAGGAAATAGTGACAGCACAAGAAATGATGAAAGCAGACATAAACAACTTAACAGAACAAGAATATAGAGTGATAAACATAAAAATACTCGCAGGGCTTGAAAAAAGCATAGAAGAAAGCAGGGGGACCCTAAAGGCAGAGATCAAGGTCCTAAAAAACGATCTACAGGAATTAAAAAATGCTTTAAATGAGGGGCAAAACAAATTGGAGGTGGCCACAGCACGGATTGAAGTGGCATAAAAGAGAATAGGGGAATGAGAAGATAAAATTACAGAAAAGGAGGAAGCAGAGAAAAAGAGAGAGAAACTGAATCAGGAACAAGAAAGGAGAATTCGAGAGCTGAGCGATGCAATCAAACAGAATAACATCTGTATTATAGGAATTCCAGAGGAAGAAGAGAGAGAGAAAGGAGTCAAAGGGGTACTTGAACAAATCATCGATGAGAACTTCCCCAACATGAAGAAGGAAATGGGCATTGAAGTCCAAGAGGCACAGAGAACTCCCCTCAGACATAACCCAAAGAGGCCCTCAGCACAACACATCATAGTGAAGGTGGGAAAATACAAAGACAAAGAATCCTGAAAGCAGCTAGGGATAAACGGGCCTTGACTTACAAAGGCAGACACATTAGGGTAGTAGGGTAGTGGACTTATCCACAGAAACTTGGCAAGCCACAAAGGAATGGCAGGAAATAAATCTTCAATGTGATGAACAGGAAGGACATGCAGCCAAGAATCCTTTATCCAGCCAGCCTGTCAATCAAAATGGATGGAGAAATAAAGGTCTTCCCAAACAAACAAAAACTGAAGGAATACATCACAAATAAACCAATCTTACAAGAGATCCTGAGGGGGACTCTATGAAGGAAAGGTTGCAAGGAACAGAGCACCAGAGACATCCTTACAAACATGAAACCTACAGACAACACCTTGACTCTAAACCCACATTTTTCAATATTAACGCTGAATGTAAACGGACTAAACGCTCCAATTAAAAGACACAGGGTAACAGAATGGATTAGAAAACAAGACCCATCTATCTGCTGTCTTCAAGAGACATATTTTAAACCTGAGGACACCTTCAGACTGAAAGTGAGGGGACGGAGAACTCAGAAGAAAGCTGGAGTAGCCACACTTATATTGGACAAACTGGACTTTAAAGTAAAAGATGTAATAAGAGATGACGAAGGGCATTATATAATAATCACAGGGACTATCCAGCAGGAAGAGCTAACAATTATAAATTTCTACGTGCCGAATTCTGGGGCACCCAAATTTGTAAAGGAACTAATTACAAACGTAAGCAATCTTATTGATAAAAAATGTGCTAGTTGCAGGAGACCTTAATACCCCATTCACAACTCTGGATAGATCCACTAAACAGAGAATCAGCATAGAAACAATGGACATGAACGACACGTTGAAACAGATGGGCCTGACAGATATCTTCAGGGCCCTTCATCCAGAAGCAAAGGAATTTACATTCTTCTCAAATGCACATGGTACATTTTCCAAGACAGACCACATTTCGGGGCACAAGGAAGTGCTGAATAAGTATAAAAAAACTGAGATCATACCATGTACAATTTCAGACCACAATGCTTTGAAACTTGAAATCAACCACAGGAAAAAGTCTGGGAAACCCCCACAAACATGGAGGCTAAAGAATAACCAACTAAAAGATGAATGGGTCAACTAAGCAATCAGAGAAGAAATTAAAAAATACATGGAAACAAATGAAAATGAAAATGCGACACTCCAAATGCTTTGGGATGTGGCAAAGGCAGTCCTGAGAGGGAAATATATTGCAATCCAGGCCCATCTCAAGAAACAAGAAAAATTCCTAACACAAATTCTAAAAGCATGCCTAAAGGAACTAGAAGCAGAACAGCTAAGACAGTCCAAACTTAGCAGAAAGAGAAAAATAACAAAGATTAGGGCACAAATTAATCATATGGAAACAGAAAAAGTAGTGGAACAGATCAATGAAACCAAGAGCTGGTTCTTTGAAAAAATAAACAAAATTGATAAACCTCTAGCCAGGCTCCTCAAAAGGAAAAGAGAGAGAACCCAAATCAATAAAATCACGAACATGGAGTGATTACAACCAATATCTAGAAATACAAGCAATCATCAGACAATATTATGAAAAACTATATGCCGTCAAACTGAACAACCTGGAAGAAATAGACAAATTCCTAAACAGCCACACGCTACCAAAACTCAAACGCGAAGAAAGGGAAAACTTGAACAGACCCATAACTAGTGAAGAAATTGAATCAGTTATCAAAAATCTCCCAGCAAATAAAAGTCCAGGGCCAGATGGCTTCCCTGAGGAATTTTACCAGACATTTAAAACAGAGTTAATTCCTATCCTCCTCAAGCTGTACCAAAAAATGAAGACAGAAGGAAAACTCCTGGACTCATTCTATGAAGCCAGCATCACTTTGATTCTCAAACCAGATAAAGACCCAGCGAAAAAAGAGAACTACTCTTTTACTCAAGGCCGATATCCTTGATGAACATGGATGCAAAAATTCTTAACAAGATATTAGCAAATAGAATCCAACAGCATATAAAAAGAATTATCCACCACGATCAAGTAGGATTTATCCCTGGGTTGCAGGGATGGTTCAACATTCATAAATCATTCAATGTGATACATCACATTAACAAAAGAAAAGATAAGAACCATATGATCCTGTCGATTGATGCAGAAAAAGCAGTTGACAAAATACAGCATCCCTTCTTAATAAAAACTCTCAAGAAAGTCGGGATAGAAGGAACATACTTAGGCAACATAAAAGCCATTTATGAAAAGCCCACAGCTAATATCATCCTCAATGGGGAAAAACCGAGAGCCTTCCCCCTGAGGTCAGGAATTCGACAGGGATGTCCACTCTCACTACTGCTATTTAACATAGTGTTGGAGGTCCTAGCATCAGCAATCAGACAAGAAAGCAAAATAAAAGGCATCAGGACAGGCAAGGAGGAAGTCAAACTTTCACTTTTTGCAGACGACATGGTACTTTACATGGAAAACCCAACAGAATCCACCGAAAGTCTACCTGAACTGATCCATGAATTTGGCAAAGTTGCAGGATACAAATCAATGTACAGAAATCGGTGGCATTTCTTTACACCAACAATGAAGCAATAGAAAGAGAAATAAAGAAGAGAATCCCATTCACAATCGCACCAAAACCCATCAAATACCTAGGAATAAACCTAACCAAAGATGTAAAAGACCTTTACGCTGAAAACTATAAAAAACTTATGAAGGAAATTGAGGAAGACACAAGGAAATGGAAAAACATCCCATGCTCATGGATCGGAAGAATAATATTGTTAAAATGGCAATACTACCCAAAGCAATCTACACATGCAATGCAATCCCAATCAAAATTGCACCAGCATTCTTCTCAAAGCTAGAGCAAACAATCCTAAAATTTTTACGGAACCACAAAAGACCCCGAATAGCCAAAGTAATACTGAAGAATAAAACCAAAGCGGGAGGCAACACAATCCCAGATTTTAACCTCTACTACAAAGCAGTAGTCATCAAGACAGCATGATATTGGCACAAGAACAGACACATAGACCAACGGAATAGCATAGAAAACTCAGAAATGGACCCACAAGCATATGGCCAACTAATCTTTGACAAAGCAGGAAAGAATATCCAATAGAAAAAAGACAGCCTCTTTAACAAATGGTGCTGGGAGAACTGGACAGCAACATGCAGAAGAATGAAACTAGACCACTTCCTTACACCACTCACAAAAATAAATTCTAAATGGATGAAGGACCAGAATGTGAGACAGGAAACCATCAAAATCCTAGAGGAGAAAGCAGGAAAAAACCTCTTTGACCTGAGCCGCAGCAATTTCCTATGTGACACATCTCCAAAGGCGAGGAAATTTAAAGCAAAAATGAACTACTGGGACCTCATCAAGATAAAAAGCTTCTGCACGGCAAAGGAAACAACCAACAAAACTAATAGGCAACCGACAGAATGGAAAGGATAATTGTAAATGACATATCGGATCGAGGACTAGTATCTAAAATCTATAAAGAACTTACCAAACTCCACACCAGAAAAACAAATAATCTAGTGAAGAAATGGGCGGAAGATATGAATAGACAACTTCTCAAAAAGGACATCCAGATGGCCAACAGACACATGAAACGATGCTCAAAGTCACTCATCATCAGGGAAACAAATCAAAACCACACTGAGATACCACCTTACACCGGTTAGAGGGGCTAAAATGACTAAATCAGGAGACTATAGATGCTGATGGGGATGGGAGAAGCAGGCACCCTCCTACACTGTTGGTGGGAATGCAAACTGGTGCAGGCACTCTGGAAAATGGTGTGGAGATTCCTCAAAAAAATGAAAATAGAGCTACCCTATGACCCAGCAATAGCACTGCTAGGAATCTACCCAAGAGACACAGGAATGCCAATGCATAGGGGAACGTGTACCCCAATGTTCATAGCAGCACTTTTGACAATAGCCAAATCATGGAAAGAGACCAAGTGCCCATCAACTGACGAATGGATAAAGAAGATGTGGTACATATACACAATGGACTACTACGTGGCAATGAGAAAAAATGAAATCTGGCCATGTGTAGCAACATGGATGGAACTGGAGGGTATTATGTTAAGTGAAATAAGTCAGTCAGAAAAAGACAGATACCATATGTTTCCACGCATAGGTGGATTTTGAGAGACTTAGCAAAAACCATGGGGGATGGGAAGAGGGGAAAGGAAAAAAAGACACAGAGAGGGAGGGAGATAAAACATAAGAGACTCTCAAAGACTAAGAACAACCTGAGGGTAAGGGGGGTGAGGGAGGGGGGAGAGGGGGTGACAGGCATTAAAGAGGGCACGTGTTGGGATGAACACTGGGTGTTATATGTAAACCAATTTGAAAATAAACTATTAAAAAATAAATAAATTATTAGCAGTGGTTACAACTGGAATGACATTGGTAGGGGATGAGGAGGGAGCACATTTTTACTGTTTACAGTTCATGTCACTTTTTCAAACAAGATATTATTTTTTAATAGAGATAAATATAAGCGATTTTAGTTAAAAACTGTCTATGGTGTTAGAAAAATGGTTACCCTTACAGGAAGGTGTGATACAAGGGAGGCTTTTGGGGATACAGATCATTTTCTCTTCCTTGATCTAAGTTCTGGTTACGTGGTTACATTTATGAAAATTCACTGAGCTATATGCTAATGATTAGCCTAATTTTTACATGAATAAAGCTCATTTAAAAAATTGTCTTACAAGGGTGCCTGGGTGACTCAGTCGGTTGAGCACCCGAATCTCAATTTCAGCTCAGGTCATGATCCCAGGGTCGTGGGCTCGAGCCCTGTGCTGGGCTCCATGCTGAGCGTGGACCTTGCTTAAGATTCTCTCTCTCCACCCCTCCACTGCTCTCTCTCTCTCTTTAGAATGGTAATTAAAAAAATTGTTTTACAGTGACTTATTGAATAGCATTCTTGTTCTAGTTTAAATGTATGTATTTTCTCTATATTCATATATATTTAACAGCTTTCTTTCCTCTCATTCATTATGATTTCTTCCCATTACTTTCTCCTTAACATGGCTGCATTGCAAATGCATTATTATTAATTTTTATAGAAGGCAAAATCCCTAGCTTATAATAATGTCATAAGAAAATCACTCACCCATGGTCATAAAAAAATGAGATCTTGTCGTTTCAACAACATGGATGTACCTGGAGGGTATTACGGTAAGTGCGATAAGTCATGCAAAGAAAAATGAATACCATATGATTTTGCTTATATGTGGAATCTAAAAAACAAATCAACAAAACAGAAATAGACCCATAAACACAGAGAACAAACTGATGGTTGCCAGAGGGAAGAGGGGTGGGAGACAGGGGAAAAAATAATCGCTCACATCTTATGGTATGAGGTGGACCATGAGGTATGGTCACCGAATCCTGCTAGCTATTCATCAGTACCCGGTCAAAGGATTTTTTGGGAAACACATAATTTCCTTAAACAAATGGAAAGGAAAACCAGGCGAAAGTGACTGGTAAACAGGCAACACAACTAAAGGCTTCATGACAAAGGGACCCCAAGGAAACTGCATATGGTGGCTCTCCCTATGACAGATCCTGTGTGCACTTTTATAAACAGGCAATTGCAGACATACAGTTGGGAGGAAACTCAAATATCATTGTTCCATCTCATACTCTCCTACCAGATTTTAAGTTGAAAAACATGACTAAATAAAAGTCCTAAAATGTTTCAACTGGTTGTTAGTGGTTGCTTGTTTTGGTGGAACAGTTCCCAGGCCACATAAAATTAAAAATGTGTTTAATCAAATATTTGTTGCACTCTGAAGGTGAACGGGTCAAACAAGGCAGGTGAACAAAACTGCAGCTCCGTATAATTCCTATCAGAGAAGGAATGACTAAAAACATTGTTGATCATTAAGGACTCTATGGATTATTTTCAGACTTGGTGCTAGTGCCATATACCTTGATCGAAACTGAAATACAAAGCTACAAAGTTCACATTTTACACAAAATGACAGTTTAAAGTGTGTAAGGGGTAGTAATAAGAAAGAAAAGCCAACACTGTAAAATCTACATCTTTAATAGACTGAGTAATAAGGAACAATAATAGTATTTTATTCATGAAGACTACTTAAATAATCTTTACAACAACTTTATGGGCACATATATGTACATTTGTACATCAAAGTATTTTTGAAAAGTAAAGTCACATATGATTAAAATAGTGTAAGACTAAATATATCCTGTGCCATAATTTTATCACTTCTAAATTCTCCTTATTTAAAAAAAAACCAAAACAGTAAGGATAATTTAACTCACTATTGTTTTCTAAAATGTCCCAATCAACTTGTTGTAGAATCGTAAAGCTGATCTGCCACCATGCTGACTTAGGGATCTAAAGGGTAACAAATATTTTAGTAACTTTATTAAACCAAAACCTTTTCTGTTGAAATTTAATATTTGCTGAGAATACAAAAGAACAAAACAGAAAGAACTTCATTTTCTGCTTGTTAAAGGTATTTGGGTAAACTGAGCTTTAAGATGGTCTTCTTTCAAAGGTTTTAAAGGAGTTTTTGAACGGGCACTGGCAACAAATCTTTTTAAAAGGAGACTTGTCAATTTCATTTTTTTCTTGATTTTGAAGTGATTTATCTTAGACTTCCTTTTGAAATACTTCCAAATTTTCTAACCATGTTTGCTTTTACTTTATGGATGTTTCTTTTATAGTCTAGAGAAGAAAAAAGAAGACATATAAATATGGTAAAAGTATCATTCAGAAAAAAATTTCACTATTCATTCAACTTATAAAAATTTGCTAAAAATTATGACCAAATAAGAAGAAAAATTTATTCTTAAAATTCACAGTTGTTAACTACATGATTTAAAACATGACGTGGAAGAAGCATTAAAAGCATTCAATTAAAAGTAAGAAATCATTCCTCCATATTGTCCACTGAGGTTTTAGTGTGCACATACATACACCTCACCCCCAGCCCTGGCAGGTATCAAGTAACATCACTGAACAAACCACTACATCTCTTTTGTTCTTTTTCAACTAATGAAAGACTATTCTATACGCATTGCTCTCTTTGTTTTTTGCATCATTTTTTCTTCATTCTTTGGGATTACTTCCCTAGGGCTTTTAAACTTTCATATTTTTTCTATTTAAGAGTATAATTTGCATCCAGTACTTCCCTACGTGCTAATCCTGATCCCGTAGCCCCTCTTCCTTCTCCTGCCACCTCTCAAATGTCCATTCCTCCGTTTCTCCATAAGTCTTCACCACAACTGCTCAACCAAACTGTTGAAGAGTGCCACTGACTTCTTTACGGATCAGTCTAATCTCTTATCCATTTTCTTGGTCACATTAGGTTTTAGTTTTAGGTGCACATAGTCTCTTGACACTCTTCCTTTTTCTCAATAAATAGCAGTTACCTTCTTTTCCACTGATGTTTCTTTATTTTTTTATTTGTCATTGTTAGTTAGAGAACTCAGATACACATATTCTAGCAAAGGCAGTTCCAATTCTCTCTCAACTTTTCTAGTAATTTCTCATGTGTATTTGGGCACTTTCACTTGGATATCCTAACATACATAAACTATTACTGTCCCTTAAACCAGCAGTGCCTCTTTCTAAGCGCTCCATTATCCTTAACAACACATAATCTTTTAACCTAGTTTTAGCTCCTCTTTGCTCTTTGGCAAGCACTGTAGTTTAGTATCGACTCCTACATTTTTCTCTGTAGAATTTTTTTATTCACCTCTCTTTATACATGAGATACTTAATGCATTTTATACCATTCTTAGGAAATAAGCATATTAGGAAAATTAAATCCCTATTTGAGAAGTATCATAAATTAATTATTTAGCTATAGATTTATGTTTTCCTGGAGAAATTTTTCAGGAGACCAATGGAGCAGTATATACATATATACCAACTGCACATACACATTGTTGAACATTACTAAGTTTGGTATGCTAAACCAAATAATTGTAGTGAATTTTACATTTCAGGACTTTTCTGATTTTTAAAACTTGCAGGAAAGACATTTCCACTCCACTTAAGGATGCCACTAGGTACCACAAGAAGTAAGGATTTATTGATACAGTTTGGCAAAGCTATTGAGAAATTTTGTATTACTCTAATAAAAGGATTGACAGAAAAAAAAAGTTTTCAAGTTACTCTTAGAAGTCCTCATTATCTCATGAAACCCCTTTAAATCCCAAGTGCCATTAATTACAAGTTCCTTTAGGGAAGAAACCAAACTGGGTCTTAAAGACCTTGCTGTCTGTCACAGAACCTAGCACATAGTCAGTGCACAGTAAAGAAATACTTCCTAAACGAAGTCTTATGAATTACAGTGTCAGAGAAACAAAGGTCTGGACGCCAAGGCCCAGAAGCTGGTTTGTGTTATTACCTCTAATTTCACTAACGATGTGGTCTTGTTATTATAGATTCATGTCATCGCCATATGCAATTGAGAGGATGCAGTGTCTCCAATCAGCATCTTTTTCAACTTGCTAATGTGGTTTACAATATGACTGTAACTAGATACACATTAAAGCCTGGCAATAATTGCACAAATGACTCAGAGGTCAAATTATTAAAAACAATAAGCTAAGAAATTTCAAGTAAAGTTTATCTGTAAAATATAGTTAACAATTAGCCTATTAAATAAAAATTTAGCTAATTATTTCAATTATTACTTAAATTACTTATGAATTCTTCTGCAGTATGGATAACAAAAAGAATAAAGAATATAGAGTTACAAGTCTGGCTCCACCATGAAATATCTGTGTGATCTCAGGTAAGTGTTTTATGTCTTAAATTTTATCTGTAACATGGAAGTCACACTTACTATGTAATAAATGAGTAGATACAAGGAGATTCTTGTGAGAACACTGTAAAAAAAAATGTAGAGTACTATACATGTTTGGCCATCATGTTTATTATAACAACCCCAAATTAAGAGCTGAGACATACCCGCTATTGGTCTGTTTTCTTGTAATTGCTTATCACTTGCATTATCTTGTCGAACACGTTTGGCAAATCCAGAATTTACCTCGGCAGTTAACGAAGTATTTGATGCAGAGCTTGAGGGAAAAAATTTTTTATTTTAGCAAAGCATTTTTTCTATCTGTAAGTTCTAATATGTATTCTACATGCAATAAAGATTAAAGAGAAAGTGAAATAATAAAACAGTAAGTTGCAAAATCCCATAAAATTGGAGGTAATAAATACATTTTTGGCCCACAGGGAAATGTACTCATTTTAATGATGTTTACTCAAGTTGGAGATTATGATTGTTGGTGTATGTAACAAATCTGTAACAAAATATTTTCAGGGTGCCCTGCTTTCTAGAATATAAGCCAATCCTATTATTCAACGTGTGGAGATAAAAAGCACCTTGCAAGAGGTTAAAAACCAAGTTCATATTATAAATTTAGAGCATGAACCTTGATCTGGAGAATATAAACAAGTGTGATTGTTTGGAAGTTTTGTTTTTAAATCAAAGCATGTGTAATAGACTGAGAATCTCTCTCTGATTACTACAATTATAAAAACTGAAACGAAAAGAACAGCCTATTTTCATTTGTTTTATCTTAAAAAAATTCTATCAATTGCATATACTGAAGGGTCAAATTTCTAACTCAATTTGAGATGACATATTCCTACTAAACACCTATTACTATGGCCTCATGTTACAGGATATACAAATAAATTAGGCATTAAAAACCCCTGTCCTGAAAACTTACATAATGAATATATGGGGACTGGGGGACAAATGAGACAAATACACAAAATAATACAAGGTAAAGTAAAAATAGTGCTATAGGTTTTCAAACTACAAGGAGCTGTAGGTTCCTGATTTTAAAAGTAGAAAAAACAAAACAACTGAAAGAGTTGTGGATAAGAGGAGTTTGATCTGGGCCCTGAAAAATAGCAATCCAATCCTTCTTCACCCAAAGAGGATCAAGTTTTAACAGGCAGGGCTGGGATCAAGTGAAGGATAAGCATCCCCCTTCATACTGATTCAAATAAGCTAATTTAGGGAGTTGCTGATTAAAAAAAGGTATCATATACCATTTTACAAGTTGATACTAATTTGATTGTTGGTTGCATTAACACTTGAGGCCGTCCCTGTTATGGCAACAGCTTGCTCTAACCACATAGTAAACTGATGTGCGTGTGTTTGTGGAATAAGGAGAAGATGGATTAGTTTTCTCGTTATTGAAAGTGGTCAGAAGTGGCAATTTAATATGATAGGAAAGAAAAACAGGCATGAGCACACTGAGTGCTGGCAAAAATAATTCAACCTATGTACCTAAATTTTTCTAGAGCCTGTATGAAAAATAATTATGGTGTTCCAAATGATAATTCTGTCTACTCTGTTCAAGAATACAAATTATATCTACTCAGAATGCTAACAAAAAAGTACTAGTGTTATGAGAGCCAACAAATTTGGTTGTAGAAATTCTCTATTCCTAAGTGGTGCTAAATAAACTAAGTTACTATAATTCTGTTTTGGGTACTAAGTCAGCTGTCTAAGGCAAAAATTCTTTTTTGGTCATACAGCTGATTTCTCTTCAAGTATAAAGATCAATGTCCTGGGTTACTGTTGATAAGAGTTAGTTTTCCCAATAGTTTATCTTAAAATTGTCTTTATTATTCTATGGTATGATTTTTCATTTTGGTTAGTTCTAGGACCTCTGTTTTTACTCATAAATTGTTTGTACTTGAAAGTTAGGCTTTCAAATAAATCTATCTGAAAGAATCTTCATATTTCCAGGAATGAAATAAAAAATTAAGTTGTGTATTTATATATAATTAAAATACATGCAAGCATTTTTTTTTAGGATCTAGATAAAACAGTCCACTAATGAAATGTTTAACATTCATGTTATAAATTTATTTTAGATTTATTGTTGGATCACAAAATAAAAAAAAACTTAAAATTGGTATGAGTGAAAATTCAAATCATGAATTGAGATGAAGTCTATTAACTCTTCTAGTTATGTGCCAAATATACTTCTATAACTCTTAATGAAAGTAAAGATTTAACCTTTTGTCTGTTATATAAGTAGTATGTTTCTGCATTATGTTAACATAATGCATCTCATTCTTTCAGTTGAGATAATTTCTAGTTGGAATCATTAGATGTGTTTCAGAATTTTTTTTATGGTTTATTTATTTTGAGAGAGAGAGAGAGAGAGCAGGGGAGGGAAAGAGAGAGAGAGAGTGAGAGAGAATCCCATGCAGGCTTTGTGCTGTCAGTGTAGAGCCCAATGCAGGTTGAGCCCAAAATCCGTGAGATCATGACCTGAGCCAAGATCAAGAGTTGGTCACTTAACCAAATGAACCACCCAGGCACCCCTAGATGTCTTTCAAAACAAACCAAAAATGTATTACGAATGTGAGACTCATTTCTGAGTGCTGAGAAAGATTGTGAAACAAACAAAAAATCAACTAACCAAATAAACACAAAGCAAACAAACCTTCAAAACTCAGATTAATGTAATTTATAAGTAAAATTTTACATATGTATATATTGTATTTGATAGGCTGATTTAGTGAAATCAGTGTGCTACAGTAATATTAAATAATCTGAAATGATTAAAAATTTCATATTCTCAATTTAAGTAGTAACTAAAAAAATGAGTTTCATAGGTTTTTAGAGTATCCAGTGCTTTTGGACTCTAATTTGTTTTTCAGAGAGAAAAACTGATATGAAATAAACAAAATAACTATACATATGGAGCTTTCCCTTCTTCATTTTTAGAAACCACATTAGAATATATATATACACCTAAATATGTACATAAAGTGGAAAATATGCTAAGTGGAAAATACCAGAGTTTATTACTCTCAAACTCATGTAGGCTTAATTGGGGAAAAGGAAGATTAAAAAAAAAAAAGTAATTATGTACATTCCTAGCATTAATCTCTTTTAACCTTAGTTAATGGCAGGATCTAATTATTGGTACCAGAGGGAATGTAATATAGCAATTAATAGGCTATGAGAAATCTTACTTTCTTTATATGTCCTCTAACATTATTTTGCAGTATTAGTTGCTCATCTGGAAGCTCTTTAATTCATCTAAAATCACTCTAAATATAATTTTCATACTTGGACATTTCTTGAAAAATCATTTGATTTTGATAATGATGTGTACATTTTAAAATCATAACTAGCTATAGACTTTTGCTACATCTTAGTTAACACAAAAGAGCATGCTATCAGTGAAGAACCAGAAGAATGGTGAAGAACCAAAAATTCCAACACTAATTAATGGAAAGAATAACACAATTGACACAATGAAAATTAGTGATAAGATGGATGAAACACTCATTAAGTGACTGATACTCATACATGAGCCAGACAAATTGCATCATTCAAATTTGTGCCATAGCAATATATAGAATTTTAAACGTCATGGATAAAGACATTCTAGAAAAATCAATCCATGAATCTAAAATCTATATTCCAAGGCTCTGCTATACTTTGGAGGGGGAAGGACAGTTCTTAAACATGCTGAAGAGTTAACACTCTATGTGGCGCAAACAGACGATTTGCAAATTTTTTTACACTAGCCTAGATGATAAGAGGTTCATGGTGGAAAATAGTAAACTTAAAAAGGGTTATCCTATCTCAGGATCTTATACTCTTTTCCTCATAATCGCATGTCAAAGAAAAAGAGATAAAGTAAGTCAGAGCCATTTTATAATATAACCATTCACAACGATCGTGTCATTGCATTCAGTTTTGTGGGATATAAGGACTATATAATGACTTTGTGTCCTATAACTCGGTAGATTTAAGATTTTTTTCCTTGTCTTTGATTTTTAGCTGTTTTATTGCTATGTATCTAGGTACGTTTCTCTTTGTACTAATGCTGTTTGTGGTTTGCAGGGCTTCTTGAATCTGTGATTCGTTATCTTCTGTCAGTTTGGGAGAATTATTAGCCAGTATCTCCTCAAACACTGTTTTCCCCATTCTTTTTCTCATTTCTTTCTGAGCCTCAAAATACATACATGCTGACCTTTCTAATTGTGTCCCATATGTCTTTTTCACTCTTCTCGTATTTTCTCTCATCCTTTTGCATATTGGTTTTGATAGTTTTCTGTCAATCTATCTTCCAGTTCACTAAACTCTCTTCTGCTGTGTCTAATCTATTAAAGATTAATTTATTATTTATTTATTCTTAAATTCAGTAGATTCTCATTTTTCAGTTCTAGGATATTCATTTGTTTCATATTAATACAATCTAGTTCTTTTGGAAATTAGTGTTTTGTTGAACTTAATCACAGTTAAACTTTTAAAGTCCCTATCTGGTAATTTTAATATCTGTGTCACTTATGGATCTTGATTTTTCAGTTATTTGGTCCTATCTCCTGGCATACTTGGTAATTTTTGCTTACGTGCTAAACATGTAAAAAAACAAAAACAAAAAACCTGTAAATGCTCTAGTTGGTATACTTCTCCAGAAATTATTTAATTTCTTAAGGCAAGCAGGCAGAACACTTTGATAGATCACTTTGATACAAAAAGGGACTGAGTAGTTGTGAGGTCTGTTTCAGGCTTTCAAGAACTGGTCTATCTCCAGTGTGCCCTATGCCTACAGCACAGGGCTTCAAGGGTCTCAAATAAAATCCTGGAGACTTAACAGCACCTTTTCTTCTCAGTGATCCTGGTACAGTTTTTGTGCCCTAGCCGCACGAGAATGTCAAAACTCTGCTTAATATTTCCGCTTCTTTTGGCTTCGTATCATGGCCTCTTATGCCACAAGATTCAGAACTTGGCAAATATCTTGAGGGCAAAAGCTACACATAGAATTATTTTCCTTCCCGAGCTCAGTGAGACTGCTGATAGCTATAGTCCTCCATTTTGTGCTTGGCCTCTACACTTGATGCCATGAATTGGCAAACGCTAATTGGCAAAAGAGGCAGAGAAAGTTTGACTCTCTATAGCTTGTTTTCCTTTCTTCTGGATCTTAGACCTTCAAGTCTTGGCTACTTTGGTTGTTTTCCAGTGCCTTTAAAGCAGCCATTGGTTGTATTTTATCAGCTTTTATAACTGTTTGTTGATGGGCGGCTTGGACTGATATGTGTTACATTGTCATAGCTAGAAATTATATTTTAGTCATATATCAAAACACATTAAAGAAATAAAATTTTAGGACTGAAGCAATTAATTAATGTATAAAAAGAAAAATACCAATTGAGTAAAAGTTGTCACCAGAAGAAAAGTTAAAATTAAATGACATTTTTGATGGCCAGAAGACTTTTCAATTTATTTTTAATAATCTGAGATATGGAATACTTTATGTAAACAGCAACTGAAATACTTGGGCTTTATCAAGATCTCCCTTTGATAATATAAATCCAGTGCTGCATTCAGAGCAATTAATTATATGTATGTTTAAATATGAATTCACAGGGGGCGCCTGGGTGGCTCAGTCGGTTGAGCATCTGACTTTGGCTCAGGTCATGATCTCATGATTTGTGAGTTCGAGCCACACACATCAACTTTGCGTGGAGAGTGTGGAGCCTGCTTCAGATTCTCTGTCTCCCTCTCTCTCTGCCCCTCCCCTGCTCACACACATGCTCTGTCTCTCCAAAATAAATAAACATTAAAAAAAACATATAAGAATTCACAGTTTAATCACATGAAATAAAAAGGAGCTCTAGGAAACAACATATAAAGATGATCTTATGTAAGTACTGAATCAATTTATGTTTAATTGTACCTTGTTAACTTCCGTTTCCTTTTGGCAGCAGCAGTCATTGCCATGTAGGATGGCACTATGGTTGGTATAGGCAGAGAATGTTTAGTTGAGAATGAAGAAGAGGCAAGCCTGTATATTAAATAAAAAATAAAAAGAGTAATTTTGATTTATACTATGGGGAAAAAAGGAACATACACTTTCATAATTAGAATACTATTTTGTATGAATATAGAAAGAAAAATACTATTCTGGACTAGAAAGCCTCTCTTGCTTGCCCTAGGGTTTTCTTTTCTCTTTCTTATCTCATAGAAAGAGTTGCTCTCAAGAGATTTCTGCATCCCAACAGCATAGAAAGGTGAAGGCATCATTCTTCTCATATTTGGGTTACTTGTGATTAAACAGATGAAGTGCACAGGATATGAAATGAGAATAAGTGAGAAGGCCGTTTGCTTGGATGACATGTAGTCAACCATACCTTAGCTGTATGATGATTTAGGGTAAGCTGAGGTTCGCTGAACATCAATAAAAAATGTGAGATTTCTTTTAGTGAACATAGTAATATATAATAGTAAACACAGTAATCCTCTGATGATGGCGTGTATCCTCTAACTTTGGAGTATGCAGAACAAACTAAATATATCTTAAGGTTTCTTCTAGCCTACTGAGGGTCAATCAACTAAGATATCAAGTTAAAGACTTTAAAATGTTGTGTTAGTGGATTAATATTTAGAAAAACAAGATTTAATGCAGGTTAAAACACTGACTTTTATAATCAAGAGAGCATACTTGTCTCATGAAATAGATCTTAAATATAACTAAAGAAGAAAAAAATGCTATGGTGTAAAGACTACTAAAAAAACAAAACAAAAACACGAACAAAAGAAGAATTGGCAAATACTCTTTTTTGTACCTTTGTAAAATGTTATTGCTTGATAGTGATTCTTGTTCAGGTAATTTACTCTTTAAGCTTCTGGTGTCTTCACATATGGTAAATGTAGAGTCCAAATCTCCCTGTCCATATTCTCTCCTCTTGTTGAGAGGAATACCCACTTCGCATAACGTTTTCAGAGAATTATCACTGTTTACATTTGAGCCGATGGTCTGAAAACTTGTAGTATGTGATGATGGTTTTAGTAAGGTCACTGTAGATAAATTTTGAGAAGTTTTCCTACAGTCTTCTGGCGTATACACAATAGGTTGAAGTTCTTTGCTGAGAGAATCATTGAGCTGCAAACTTTCAGACAGTGCAGACTTTTGGGGATGTTTTATGTTCAAAGGAGAAGGCATTAATTTTCTTCGGGTTCTTTTTTGTGGAAGGATTTTAAACAGATTAGATTCACTTGAAGATGTACCTATTCAATAAAATTAAAAAGAAGCTCAATAACGTCACCTAAATAGTTTTCCAATAACCTTATCAGTTAAACAACAACATCACCACCAATAATAAATATAAAGTACATTTTCTGCCAAGTGATGAAAGTTAAAAGATGATCGGAAAGAAAAAACACAGTTTATTGCTAATAACTTTAAATAATGTTAACGAACTCATTATAAAGAGATTCTAGAACAGAAAATAAATAATAAATGGTTAATTTCAATACTAATTGTTAGAGATAGCAAAATTCAGATTTTAGGTAATCATGAAATCAAATTTCCCACAAATTCTAATGAAGCTCACAAGCAATTTTCAGCTTTTATGTTTGATTTATGTTTAAGATAACACAAATTACTCAACGATTGTAGGATTAATAATTTATTCTATTGTAAAATAACACATTAATTATTTTCTTAAAAAATTTTTTTAATGTTTATTTTTGAGAGAGACAGAAACAGAGTGTGAGTGGGGGTAGGGCAGAGAGACAGGGAGACGTAGAATCTGAAGCAGGCTCCAGACTCTAAGCTGCCTGCACAGAGCCCAACACGGGCCTTGAACTCATGAACCACGAGATCGCGGCCTAAGTTGAAGTTGGACACTTAAACGACTGAGCCACCCAGGTGCCCTAAAATATCACCATTATTTATTAACTGGGTGGTAGTCTAGTCTAAATTAACAAGAATGGTAATAACCAATAAAATCCCAGGTGTATGAAAGAATTAAATCTGTTACTATCTCAGATAAGGTGGTTAATAAACTGTTCTGATCGTTTGTTTCCTATATCATATATAATTCATCTGTTTTTGAAAATTAGACTAGTACCTTACGATAAATGAACATAATTTGAAGAGGTCAGAGTACTCTTACTTGGCCCTCATCACTCTGTACAAATAAGTCTCCCAAATGTCAAGAGGTCACTAAGTTTAATGAACTTTTCTTAGCCATGTCCTACAACTTCTGCAGCTTTTCAGAATGATTTCCCTACTACCTCTCCAACATCTGTTACCTTCTTTTTCCTTCATTTGGTAAATGTATATATTTCCCTAAAGATGTGTACTTGACCTCTAGTCTTATTCTACACTCTAATTTATAATTATCCTCTTGCCACTACTTTCTAAGTCACCTGGGTCCCAAACAACTAATTCTTACTGTTTCCTTGCATTTTCCGACCTCCAACAATTCTCTTTCTTACACTTAAAATTAAAACATAATGCTGATCATATCATTCTCTGACTAAAGAATTTTAGTGATATTTAAACAGAAACATGATATCCAGAGATTGTTAGTAGGGATATTCCTGTTTCTTGTTCCAAAATTAAGAGACAAATTGTTTTGTTTGAACTTAAGTTTGAATTCCCACAATCTAGACAGGCTTAAATATTTACCTCTCAAATATCTTTTTAAAATATATAGAATAATGAACTGATTGACTACATAACAATGAACTTCATCAGCTCCAGTGTGCTAATCTTGTCTTTCTTAATGAATTATTCTCTGCTTTGCCGGTTTCATTCATGGTGAACTTTAGGCGCCTGACAGGAAGCAACTTTGCTTGAGGTGTATTGTCCAGGAAGGAAACTACAATGTGTGTTTCTGCCCATGTTTTCAAATCAGGCAGTAAAATTCCCAACTAATGTTATATTTGCTTTATGATATAATACTAACTTAAATAACACTGAAAGTTGAATAAATGTTACGGATTTCAATAAAGCAATTCAAACTTTCAATCCAGTTAGAAAATACACTTATAACAATCACCAACCGTACATGCATTATTCTTATTATGTTAGTTGACAATAGGCTCTGCTATGGCTAGGTTGACAATTACCCTCTAGGAAAGACAATTTAAAAACAGGAAGAAAAATATGATCCCTGTTCTACTAAGGAATTTTACTTTTCTGAGAACTAGATAAATGAGATCCAGATCTTAAAATAATTTTCCACTCCCTTTAACATGACATTTGTCAAATTTTCCATTACCAGATATTTTTATACTAATGCTGCAGTGTAAAGACAGTTACTTTTCTCCACTGTGCTGCTACCACCAATTTGGTGGCTATTAATAGCTGGAAGATTAACTTCTTTTCCCATGAGAGGCAGCAGGGGTATATAGAGGATAGAAAACTATATCAAGGATAGAGAGCTGAATTGGGAGTCAGGAGACTTGGATTCTATTTCTGGCTTCAGCAACAACTCACTGAGTGACCTTGGGCAACTCACTTAAGCAGTGTGGGCACTAATACCCCTAAAAAAAGGGGGGGTACTACCTTAGTGTACAGGGAGTTTTCTAGGATTAGGTAAGAGCTATAAAATACTTAGGGTTCAAAGAAAGGCTCTAGAAAGGTAAATATGATTCAACTGTTAGCATTACTACTTTTACAGAGAAAGTTGTAATTTACTTTCCATTAATACTTTACACACGGTTATCACTAAAAGAAGACATTTCAAACAATGTCTCATTTTTTTAGTTTCTTAGATATCCAGTTTACCAAAGCTGATGATAAACTGTAATATAAACCAAAAGTGTTGTTAAAGCAAACACATCTAAGTGTTCTTTGAAAATGCAGGCTTCATATCAATATTGTAAAACTTAAAACACAATGGAACATGAAATCTCAGAAGATAAGGATGATCCAGAGTCACTATTTTTCTTGCATACAGTATCTAGAAAGGGATAATCTCTGGGGTGGCACTGAGAAAACTCCCATAATGGTGGACCATTTTTTCCCAGCTGTAAAGAACATGAAAACAGGGGTCTTCCATAAGACACTGATGAAATATCCATCTGTTCTCTGGGATAATCTAAACATACACTCAACATCAAATTTTGATATAATCAGACTAACAGTTTGTCAGTGAAATCAAGAGCAATGTCATAAGGATGTATCTTTAGTCATAATACTGCTCTCCTGGAAGGATAGATATGATAACTTCAAGAAGAAACATGGAGGTGTGGTAGTTAATATAGATTCACATACCATTGTTTTCCTAAGTCTGAAAGAAGAGATGCTACAAACCTACAACATACATGCAAAATACAAATCCAGAGGATTTTTTTCTTTTTATCCTTTCAATTTACTAATACATACAATAATAATAAGGGAGCAGAAAATAGATGGTCAATTAAGGACTATTTAGGCTGACTAGTTGTTCAGAAAGTTTCAGGAGATAACCAGACCAAAACCAAGATTTAAAGGATTACATAAAAATTCAAAGGTTAATCTACTGTCACTTTATAAAGGGACTGTGTCTCCATTTAATCCATGAAAACTAAAAGAACACAGTAAACTGACATTTGACTTTGGATATGATTTCCAGAATATATAAATACATGACACAATAAACAATTATTCTCCTTTAGGCGATAAAGTACATTAAGTAGGCATGGCAAACTGGAGAGTGTTAGGTTAGGGATACTGTACATTTTAATAGGCTTTAAGAACCATTGGGTATGCTAGGTCTATGTCTATAAAAGAGATTTGCTGTATTTTTCCATTAGAGGATGTACAGTAACTTTCCAGAAGACAAGGCTTGGGGCGGTTGTAGTTTCCCCTGATTCAGACCGGGAAAATACTATCTAACAAGATTCTGTAATTCTTGGGCCTACAAGAGTGGAAATGATAAAGAAGGAACCTGAAGGCAGATTATAATTCCTTTAAAAAAGCTTCATAAAATGAAAAAAGGAATCATGCAGTTAAAGACTTTCAGAACAAGAGACTCTAACAGATGATAATAGTCAATAAAATACTTCAGGAACATGGTGTCACACAGGAGAGGATAGAAAATTAAAAATGCATTGTTATAGGCTCTTAAAAAGTGAGATAAAAATGATTAGTAGCCACTTGGGAGGTCAGCATGTCTTCTCTCCTAGGCCTTTCTATCTGAAAAACCAACCCACATCATCATATTTGAGTATAGAAGGTAGTGGATAGCAATGTATCTTATGGTCTAGAAATAGCAGTTTTGGGACTCTAGCTCTTCAACACGTTGTAAGTATACTGCATTTTTACTGCCCTGAAACAATTATGATCCATGGGATACAAGTGAATATGTTGAAATTCATTTCCAGATAATAACCATGTCAAGACACCTAAAAGAAAAAGTCGCTACGACTATTTTCAGTCTAGGATCAATGTTTATTTTAATTGTGAAAGGAAAAAAAATAGTTTTAGTCACTATGGTACAAGAGAAACAATTAAGAGGACTACATCCGCATAAAGAGAAGTCACTGTTTGTTCATCTATCCAGTATTAAGCACCCACCATGTTCCAGACCTTTTTTAGGTTTTGAGAATCTTGCAGTAAACAAAACATTTAAGAATTTACATTTTTGGTGGGAGAGGGAAGAAAAGTAAATTATCTTAATTAAGATAGTCATGACAAATTCATTTAAATTCAATAAAACATAGAAACGTAATAGAGAGTGATGGGAGATAAGAAGGGTGTTAATTTATGGCCAGGGAAGGTAATTCTAAAGATGGAATATGTGATGAGACGTGAACGGCTGTGAGGGAGTCAGCCCTGTGAAGATCTGGGGAAAAAAGCAGAGGAAATAGCAAATGCAAAGACCCAATGGCAACAATAAATTCGTTGAGCTCAAGGAAAAGAAAGAAGGCTAATGTGATTGAAGTGTAGTGAATCAGAGGGAAAATAGAAATAAGAGGAGGCTAGAGAGCTCAAAAGGGGCCAGCCTATATTAGGGCTTATGAATGAGATAAAGGTCTGGATTTAGTCTAAGTGCAAAGGGCTAACTGTGGACGATTATTTTAAACATGGATATGATGTGATATGATTTATGTTTTAAAAATAAGATTGCCTTGTTTAATGTGTAGATAGCAGAATATGAATGGGAGAGAGAGAGGAAACAGAGATTTAAGTGAACAGAGTGATATGGAAGGCGCATCCTCTTTTAGGTCAGGCACTCTACTTTCTCTGCAAATTCATCTCTAGACACCCTCAAACAACTGAAACAGATTTATCTTCAATCCTAGGCAAGACCTACTATGATTTCAGCTACAAGGACTGACTGCTCCACCTCCCATACCTTGTTAATTGTTGCATTTGATTCGTTAAAAAGGAGCCATTGCATTTTAATCCATAATTAGTGAAGGTTCAAAATGCAAATGTGGTCCTGTAATGAATGCATTTTGATCAAATAATATATGATATACATGATATCAGAATCTTTTCTTTTTGATACAGAGGAAAGACAGAAAGGCACTGAATACCTGAAGAATTTATCGCTGTAAGAACCAGAACTTGGTTGGCTTCCCCTTGTTATGTGTTGTTTTAGAAACATCCATAGTACAAGGAACATGAATATAAACTTTGCAAAAGACAATCAGTGTTAACCAAGTTGGTAATCTGAGTAGAGGCATCTAGCTTCCCTTCCAGATTTCCTTTAAAATGACCATATAATAAAAATAAGAGAAAACTTGTCTTAATGTTGGTAATAAGGGAAGAATATCATCTGCACGCTAGGACATTAGAGGACTTTAGGGACGATATTGTGTACCTAGAACTAGAATAAAGAAAGACATGGAGGAGAATATGATAAAATATTCCCCCATCTCATCCTTGGGTGCTATTCCTGGGAGTTGAGTAAAAGACACTGGCAGAATGTTACTAGAGTCCCTTACCATAGAAATAGGGAGGAGGGAGTAGATGAAGTAGAAGGATGAGACAAAGCGATGGGATACAGTAAAATGATAACATCTGAACACCAGCAGTAGCACTAAGAGGCCCTCAAACCCAGTCCTGGCCCAGCTATCCCAGTATTGAGTAGAATACTTAACAGAAAGCACCAAACCCTGTGGGCCTTGCTCCTAGCATTGGTGACCACACCATACATGGATGAGATGCTGTTGGGCAAAAAGGCAAGTTTCTAGCTGATTCTACCTACAGCCCTGGTTTCTTTTCTACACTCCTTGGGCTGTTAGATCCAAGAAAAGGAATGCATTTGCTCCCCATTTCTGGACCTTAATTTCTACTTGAGTATCAGCAAGTTCTGTGCAAAGCGTACTTATAACAAGCGTAGAGAGAACTCATTGGATAATACAAAGGAATGGCAGAACTGGCATACAAACTCAGGCCCGCTGATAGTCAAGATGCATGTTCTTCATTCCTATACAAGACTGAGTCCCTACCACATGGAGAATGAAATCAATTAGAATAATGGCTAAGTAAAACATAGGACATTCATAATTACAAAATTATTTAAAGCCACGTTTCATAAATTATCTGAGGATAAGGAAAAAATGAAGTAGTATACAAATTGTACACACAGCATGATCTTAATTTTGAAAACAAATAAAAAACATACACATACTGACTCTGCAAGCAAAAATGTGGGGGAAAGTCACAGAAAACAGAGAAGGAAATATGGCATAATCTATTAAAATATTAGTGTAGATTACAGCTGGAAAAATTTTGTGTGATGTTATTTTCTTCTTAAAGTATTTGTCCACTTTTTGTAATAAACATATACCGATTCTCCAAAATTATGAATAGCAAAAATATTTTTTTAAACAAGAGTAATGTAAGGAATGAGACAAAAATGAATAAAAACCTAGCTCTCTGAAGCCTCAGAAAGTCTCAGGAACTGGGGGCATGAGGATGTCTCTGAAGGCACAGGTTGGAGCTAAAAGCAGAACCGACTGAAAGTCTGCATAAGGAAGTTAGAGCCCCACCCCCTCGAATCTTACTCCATCAATATCACCTGTCCTGCCAGTTGACTGTTCATCACCCTGTTAAAAGACATGAGATTTTATTCTCTGGACAGATTGAGACTTGGAGCCAACATGCACAGCTGACACTAGGGGTTTTTTAGTAACTTTTCAATAATGCACAGATTTTTCTCCTATTTCTCTAAAACACTGGTGCCAGACTTATACACCTCCTAAATGGGAAATCAGAATTCTTTATCGATAAACCATAGCAATAAAAAGACGTAGATACTGACATTTTCAGGCTCCTCAAAACTGACTATTTTTCTAGAGGTCACCATAAAGTAAAGCTGAAAGACCTATTCTATTACACAGAATAGAACTAGGGTCACCAGATATTTAAGAATATATCTTTCAACATGATAATCAGGACACAGAACTACACGCAGGAAAAAAAAAATGAGAGGAAAGAGACGACGTAGAAATAGAAGACTATATTAGAATAACCATAATTAATATCTTCAGAGATGAGAAATTACTACATTCATGAAATAGAAACAAAATATTATGGAAGAAATGCTGAATTACTAAAAAGAGTTCTTAGAAATTGAAAATAGGAAAGGGAGAAAAAAACAATAAAGCTATACAAGAATGAGAATTTACATATTTTTTGGCTCAACAGGAAACAATATTTACTTGAAAACACTCTAGAGATTTATTTTTAGAAAGCTGAAAAACTTTTGGAAAGATTGAGTAGGGGAGGAAACATATATATCATGTAAGGGTATTAAATACTTATGGTCCAAAGTAAAAAATAAGCAGATGACATTTAAAATTGTAAAAATGTAAGCAAATAGGAATTAGCAGTATAAATTTCAAATTGGACATAGAAAGGAAAAACCAGTAGGTACAGCTAAAAGGGGAATAAGAATTGGGAATGGGCAGCAAAACAGTAGAGATATTTCCACAAATATGAGTACCTGTTAGCTTTCTGACCTATGTACTATGTAAGCTATGTACATACTAAGAAGTATGTATTATTACTTTTATAAAATATAAGCTGATTTTAAAAGCAGATGAAGGTGGAGAGGGGAGAGAAAGCAGAGGGGGAGGCAGACAAACACACACACGCATGCGCATCTAAAGGCTTTTAATGAAAATAACATAATCAGACTTTTGGGGCTATAAAGGGAAAAGTAGACCAAAACATGTATCTTGCTTGTTCTGGGAAGGCTTTACTCAAAATCTGTGGACCCTAACGTGGGCCAAGCTAGCCAAAGCTATGAAGCTTTACATTCAAAAGTCTAACTGAAACTTGCAAACAAACAACATGAATGGAATGGGCAAATGGAAGAGCTTATGAATGTTCTAGGCCTATGGAAGGACGGAAAGATCTTTTCTTTATTTAGCCCCACTCTCTACAGGCTTACCACCTACCTCGTTTTCTCTGGCATAGAACAAAAAGCAAGGGAGAACAACTACCTACCTGGCAAAATTTAAAAAAAGCTAATAAAAATGTGAATCAATTATCAGAAATAAATCATTCAATATGGTGAGAAATGGATAAAATAGGTTTAAAGTCATGAGTTGCAAAAAGAAGGAAAATTCCTTTTCTTCAGGGAACAAACTGCCTGTGAAATCTGAGTGTCAGCATGTATAATATTGATATACCAAAAATTTACAGAGAATAACAGCAGAAATAAAAATAATGTTTAGGATAGCAATATCTCTAAGAAATAAAAGTCATACTTTGTAAAACAACAAGGATTTAATCATTAATCAATTTGTTTTCAGATATTTTAAGTGTCTTAAAGATCTTCAGCTCTAGTTATTGGATTTCTTATACCTATCTTTACTCTCACATTTAGATTCCATATGATATGATATAGTTTAATTTCTTTATATGCTTGTTGACAAATAGTCAGATGATTAAACAGAGAGGATGTCACTTTAAGGATCAGCAAATTTTCGACTACTACTTTCTACTTAACTGGAATATATAAAATTGCAAGAAAAAAACAGTTTGGGAACTACTTGGAGAAGAACTGTTTACTGAAAAATAACTTTGATATTTCTTTACTTATAAAGGCCTAATACAATTATCCTGAAATTCAAGAGGACCTTTTTAGGCTTATTAACACTTTGCATAGTTGAAGGCACATATTAATAAGGTAACAATATAATGCACCTAATTGTCATTTTGAGAATTATGAGGCTTTTCTTAAAAATAAGAATTTTACAAAAATATATATGCAATGCTATAGACTTATTAATAAACTTCTACTTTAGAAAAGAGGGTAGGTGGTGGAAGCTGTATGATTAAATAATATAACTTTTCAAAATAATTATGTGCTATAATTCAAAAATGGGATTTTAAAAGTGATCAGAGATAGGACTACTGAGAGATACAGAAGAGCTTCTCTTCTAAACCCTACAATAAGTTTTGTTTAATGAATCCAATCCTAGTCTTTGTAATACTTATCCATTAATAGTTTACGAAACATCTTAAAATATTTATATGATGCTTTAAGGCATCTTATATACAACTGAAAATGTGCATTTCAGGATAAAGTGGTTAGTGTTCTATTCATCTGTTCCTGCATTATGGCTAGAGATTTCCCGCTTCAAAAAGTTTGTTTACTGTAAGTCCACAGAGAGGCTTAAAAAGGAAGTCAGACAAAAACATTTTGTTGAGACTGCCAAGTTTTAGAAGCCTTTCAAAAGACTTTTAAGTATTAAAACCACTTTTAAAATGAACTGTAAATGCAAGCACTAAAGTTGTGGATTAGACGGAAAAAAATACAACTTTCATCTGTGACTGTAACACAATATTACCTAGATTACAATTTATGTACATTAACTTTGTGTAGTTTGTATAGTATTATACAGAATAAAATATGCTACTAATATAAGCCACGGCTTGAAATTAAAAACAGTTACAGTCATAATGAAATTAGAATAATTTGCCTGCTCCATTAAATTACATTTGTTAGTGGTGAAAAGAAAATTATGAATAAATATTTGATTCCTGGTTAAGGGGTTAATGAAGAAGTAAACGAAATTGAGATACTAATTAATCTGCCACTTGCCTTCTCTCTCTCAAACTTCTGGGATCTTAAGCAATATGATCGACTATGGCAGTATAATAAAAGCAGTAAAGTGTATATTCTGACTCTGTTAATAAAATATAGGAGAGTCTCATAAAAAAGTATATGCAAAAGACTTGAAGAGAAACATCTAAAAATGTATTTATTGGTTGTACTCTTCTTTAAGTGATTTAAGTCCACCTGTGAGCACAATCTAGTCTTTGTTATTATTTCTGTCTTTCAATATTTCGCGTCTCCAAGAACCCTATCCCATAGATTTGGTTGAGGAAGCTGAAACGTTTCTAGTAGAAAGGAGAAACACATTTTTTTTATATCTATCTTTCTAAAAGTAGTTTTAAGAAATGTCTTTAGAAAATCTAATTTTTCTAATCTAATCTAAGCTAATATTTATTAAGCTAAAAAATTTTATCTGAAACTTAAACAATTTTAAATAATATTTCTATTTTATTATAAAAGTTTCCTCAAATAGGACCTAGTATTAAATGTTACATATATTAATATGTGTAAGTATAATATTACATATAATATATGCCACTTCTTACCTGATGCTGCTAATATGCCAGAATATTATATATTTAATATAAGTATGTATTCTATAATATTATGCATGTTTTAATACTTAGCACATGGTAATTATATAATATGTAATAGTAAGCTATATTATTTTATATTATGATTATATACTGTATAATACCCTGCGACATTTGCAGATCAGAGAAGAAGAAGCAGGAGTGGTATAAATGAACTACATCTTCATCAATCAGAATCAGAAGATGATAAAAATCTAAACAGATAAATCAATAAACAGTGTAAGCATACTGTTTAGAAATACAAGATAAATTGTAGAAGTTTGTTATGTCATCCATCATGAGTTTTAGTAAACAACAGGAGAAAAACTGGTATGCTGATTTTCCTAAAGGTAGTTTTAAGAATGCTGGTGTATTTTTCCTTTTAAATAATTCTTTTGATTATCATTACTTTTTATTATAAGAAATGCCCTTAGATTAATAAATTATTAAGGAAGTCATGTCTAAATGATTTTAAACCAAATATCTATTACAGAGGAAAAGGAATTTAAAACTTACGCATTCCTGAGTAGCAAAAAATGAACGACCCAAGTAGTATAAGCCCTTAATCTACTTTAACTGTGACATTTCTCTGTCATAGAAATCATGCCGTTTAGCAATCTCCCCCTATACATATTAATATAGCAATACTAAATAAACAATATATAACAATGGTAAATAAATATATAACAATACTAAATAAATGATAACTATGATATTTCTATGTCACAGAAATCATGCCGTTTAGCAATCTCCCCCCACCCCCATATATAGAGATTGGTAGGGGATTAGGTAAATATACAACTGTTATATATATATGTAAATGCTTATTTATTTGAGAGAGAGAGAGTGGAAGCAGAGTAAGCGCAGAGAGAGGGGGAAAGAAAGAATCCACACTCAGAGCAGAGCCTGACGTGGGGCTTGATCTCATGAGTACGAAATCAACCTGAGCTGAAATCAAGACTCTTAACACTTAACAGATGGGCTACCCAGGTGGCTAGCAATCTATATTTTTTAACTGAATTTCCACTTCAAAAATTCCCACCTTAAAAAAGCAGGTCCTACTTCCTGCTTGTCTATAGACCACCAGGAAAGTCACAGTGGGTATCATCTCACACAAAGAACCAGAATTTAATATTAGATTATCTTGTAATTTGTTGTTTACAACAAGAAAGAGACACGCTCAAAATCATAATAGCAATCATATTTGTTGTTGACAGAATTGAAGTCTCTTGCTGAAGTCAGGTAAAGAAACCAAAGTAATAGCATATATAAATATACTGAAGACTTAAAAATATTAAAATTTCTTTCACAGGCCTAAAAATATGAATGAGGCAATATATAATTTCATTTCCCCAAAACAGATTCTATCTCCTACTATCAGAAAAAGAACATTAAGTGTGAATGAAATATGAGTATTTTTATAATTTAAAATTGGGTTACATAAAAATTAAAAATCACCATGAATAAAAGAAAAAACAAAGGACCATATATGGCAAAGGCTTTAGAGCTTTAGATGTGTGTGTGTCTGTATATGTACATATATAGGTGTCTGCGTGGTTGGTTATCTTCGGTTTATCTATCATGATAGAATTCTTAAAAGATGATAAGAAACATGAAAGAGGATAAGAAAGCAAAGGAAGTGAACAGGTAATTTAGAATGAACCACAACTGGACAAAAGCACATAAAAAATGCCCACGTTCATTACCTACGCATAGTGGTAGATTCTACAGTTATAATAGTTCTGGGGAATAATTTGACAATGTGTATCAAATGCTTTGAAAATACGCATACTCCTTGACCTAGCTCGTTTATTTTTTTAGGCGCTTAGCCTAAGGAAATAATTAGACACGCTGTGAAACATACACACACACAGAGATGTTTAGTGGAGTGTTACTTTTAACAGAATAAAATGAAAACAAACTAAATGTTCACTGGTAGGGGATTAGGTAAATATGCAACTGTTAAAAGTGACTTACTTTAATATTTGATAGGAAAATGTGTGCGTAACAAGTGGTTCAGTGAGAAAAAGCTAGCTATTAATTGTATGTATAATAGATTTCGATATTTTTTGTTTAAAAAACCTAACTGCATATGAATGCTTAGGAAAATGTCCAACAACTATTAAAACAAAATATTAATAGACATTTCTTTTGGCTGGACTTATTTTTCCAAATTAATGAACATTTATTGCTAATATGATAAAAAGACTAAAATATTAGTGAAAGGAGCAATAAACTTAAAAGTGAATTACCTGAAAACAGTTTCTGACTGCCAATGAAGATATAGTTGCTGGGGAGAGAGAAGGTAGGGTGTTGTAATCACTGTATCAGAAATAAAAAAAATACGGTGGAAATGCCAGGGTATGTACTGGTCAAGGAGAGAGGACTCAGTAAAGGGAAGGCTCATAAAGAAGGCAGAATCTGAACTGGACTCTCAACAGGGATAAGGATTTTAATAGGTTAGGATGCGGGATGAAGCAAGAAGCAGCATTCACAATTGAGAGAAAAGCTTGGAAACTACAGAGGCAAGCAAGAAACAGAAGCATGTTTAAGAAAAGACTGGGACGTGCTGTGGAAAAGCGAGTCTGCAGCTTGACAACGGACGGACAAAGCCTTCGAGGGCTCTCCTACATAAGGGGGCTGCGCTTTATTAGGAAGATAATTGTAGTGTGAAGGGTAGACTGGAGAGGCGACATTCAAGAGCAATGGAAACTAGTTTAGATATTGCTATCATTATTCATTTCTTACATCACCTTTTCTCAAACTGTTAAAATCAGTTGAATTAAGAAACATCGATCTATTCCCTGTATGTCTCTCTTGATTTTAAATAAATCTCTAAAACACAAGAATAAACTGGCAATTTTATGTGATATCTTAGGTATGAGGGGTCTATATTTTTTAGCTTTTTGAAATATTCCACAGATGGTTCCTTTAAATAAAGGGACTAGATAATTTATCACTAATGAGTTAAAAATCCCTCTCTTTAAAAATGGGCAGGCCTTCTGGGGTCATCTTTTGATGTGCCATATCAGGTGTCCTGAATGATTTTACCCAGAGGAACTAATTTATCAAGAGCTTAAGACTGCAAACGTTAAAAGATTTACAAAGCTGTACGTTAGTGTAAAAAGCAGAATGCAGTATTTAGCAAACATGAGTCACAGGCTGCAAAGCAGGGTTCACGACAGAGAGACATTGATGAATGGGATTAGATCTAATTGAGGCTTGATACAAAATGATGGCAAGGATTTTTCTTTTGCTAGTATTCATGTTAATATGTACATGAGGAGGTATTTTGGGAAACTATGCTAAATTAAAATTAGTTGGTAAAGTTCTAAAGTGAAATCAAATATTAATATATGCATTTCAATAAACACTTCTAGGCTACAAATGATTGATACAATTACTGTACTAATCATAAATCGGGATTCTTTTAACAGCCTTATGACTCATGGAATTCAGTTGCAAATGATACAGGTGGATGAATTTTAACTATTTAAAAGACAAGTAACTTTAAGATACTACTGATTAACCATATAATAAACATTTTATAATGCATTCATATGACACTATTGTGGTTACTGCGGTATTAATGCTTACACAGATAATTTACAGCTATTTACAAATATTACAAAGAGAGAATACATTTTCCCATGTATTAAAAAATTGTCATAGTCTTTTAAATTAATCCAACACTCTGAGTAATAAATCACCCATAACCTTTTGCTACTTGCCTTTGTGGGAAATAGCAGATACCATGTTTTCCACTCAGTCTCATTTTCCTACTGTTCATGCTTATTTAAGGAGGGGGGGAAACAATGCAAAGAACCTTGTAACTTACAGTAATATTTACAGTTATGGATGAGCAACTTAACACTGTCTTGTCTACAAGGAGAATAAGGGCCAAATGAAATGTATTTAGGGCTAAAAACCTGACTTCCATTGTCTATTGGTAATGCTTAAATTTTATTGCTAAATGGGAAAATATATGGAAATTTAGTTTATAAGTATTTTTACTGCTTTGTATTTATTATATGAGAATTCATATAGAGACTTATTCTTTAAATGACATATCAAGTAATTTTAGAGGAAACCTAAACTTACATTGGGACTATATTTAATCATAATATCTCTACTATATATAAGACACTGATTCTACTAGTATCTTTTCTTTTATTGTATTTTAAGATAAAAACCACTAACATGAGGTGCAAAATTTAAGAAAAGGAAAGGTTAGAGACAGAAATATTACTAAATGTGAGTTTCCAGATGGATAATGAGGAAATCTTGACTTTTCATTTAATGTCAGGAATTTTATCCATTCCATAAATAAACCTTGTTGCCGCCACCCCCATCCTGCATGGCACTCAGTGAGTGCACTTTCTGTTTTCTAGACCTAAAATAGGTGCATGTTTTACTCCAAGTAAACAGACCTTTAGTTTGGAGGCACAGATTTTAAGTCAAATAACTATCTATTCCAAAATCAAGCATTGACATTGGTAAGGTATTAAAATGAACAAAATTTAAAAAGTTAGTATCTTCTAAGAAATAATACAGGTTTATTAACACGAAAAATTTAAATAATCATATAACAAAAATATAATATTACATTTAGGGATTTAATAACAAACATACAAAATACATATAAAGAAATTTCTGTTCTAAAACTGTGCTGAGAAACACCTAAGAAAATATGAATATGGAGAGACAAACTATTTTGGAGTGTGAAGATTTGATGGCAAAAAATGTGAAGACAAAATTAACTTATAAATTTTTAAAATATTTTATTTCTTTGGTATTAAAAAATTATGCTAACATTCATTTTTGGAGTCAGGGACAGCTAAGAACATTTTTAAAAACAATAACAAAGGGGGACTAGCACTGCTCTATATCAAAAGATACTATCAAGTATCAGCTATGAAAATAATAGCTACTAGGTCTAGGAAAGACAAATAAGCTAAAGAATAGGATAGAAAAGGATAAATAATTCCAGTAAATAGAATTATAGGACTACCTATTACATTTAAAACAAAGGTACCATGAGGATGGACTATCAACATATTACACAAGAATGTCAGGCTCTTTGAAAAAAATTAGGTTAAATTCTCACTTGTTACCTTATATCAAATAAATAAGGAGAAAATGAAAGTAAAAATTAAAAAATAAAAACCTTTGGATAAAAAGACCTTTTGAGGAAGCAGGAAAGAAAACAAAATGAAGTTGTTTTATGACACAAAAGTTTAAAAAATTCAGTTTTAAAAGGGATATCTCAAAGTTAAGAGTGAATAATAAACTTAAAGAAGATACTTGCAACATGTATCTTAGAGGAAAGAGTTAATGTCCCTTGGTGATTTCATCCAGTCCTATGGCTTTAAATATCATCTAAATGTTAACAGCTCTCAAATTTATATTTCAGTTTAGACTTTTCTTCTGAACTCCAGATTCTTATCTCCAACTGCTTCCACGGTCTCTGCTTGGATGTATCGTAGACAAATTTAAAATGTCCCAGTTGTACTTTAATCTTCTGCCACCCCCGCCTTATAAACCTGCTCTACCTGAAGTCTTCCCAATCTCTTTTAATTTCTTAAATTCTTTCCATTGTTAAATTCAAAAATCTTAGGGTCCTTCTTGACTTTTTGTTTCCCTCACATCCCAAATCCAATTTGTAATGAAATCCTGCTAGTTCTTCCTTTAAAATATATTAGAATCTGACTACTTCTAACCAACTCCATTGCTCCCAATCTGGTCTGAGCCACCGCCGTCTTTCACCTGGGTTATTGCAGTAGTCTTCCACCCTTGCCATACTACAATCTGCTCTCAACACACCAGTCAGAAGGATCTTTTGAAAACATGATGGAGATGTTACTTCTCTGCTCAGATCATGCCATGGTTCCCTGATTTGTTCAGAGTTAAAGTCTAAGTCCTTACAATGACCAACAAGCTTTTACTTGATCAAGCTTTCCCTTGATCTTTGTGTTCTCATCACTGTCTACTTTATTTCCCTTTTGTTTTGTACCAATTATATGTCCCAGCCATTCCATAAATATGCCAGCCTGTGTTAGAGATCTGCATTAGTTGTTCTACCTGAAAATGAGTCTTCTCTCAGATATCTACATGGCTAACTGTGAACTTCTTCAAATTTATCAGTGAAGCCTACTGTGACAATGCTATTTAAAGTAGCAACCTCGGGTGCCTGGGTGGCTCAGTCGGTTGAGCGTCCGACTTCGGCTCAGGTCATGATCTCGCGGTCTGTGAGTTCGAGCCCCGCATCGGGCTCTGTGCTGACGGCTCAGGGCCTGGAGCCTGCTTCGGATTCTGTGTCTCCCTCTCTCTCTGCCCTTCCCCCACTCATGCTCTGTCTCTCTCTGTCTTAAAAATAAACATTAAAAAAATTAAAAAAAAAAAGTAGCAACCTCGCCCCCTCCCCACTCCTGAACTTCCTGTATTGCTTTGCCCAAAGCATGTACCACCTTCTAAGAATTTGTTTAATTTACTTCCTATATTTACTGTTTTTATTCTTGCACTAGAATGTAAACTCCAGGAAGGTTAAAAAGTTTGTTTTGTACTTTGATGTATCCTTAGCATCAGATAAGTATATGGCACATAGAAGTTCAATTAATATTGCTGAATGAATAAACATCCATATCCTAAGCTCTTGTAAAGAGCTAACAATTTTTACAAAAGATGACTATGCGGGGCGCCTGAGTGGCCCTGTCAGTTAAGTGTCTGACTTCTGCTCAGGTCATGATCTCCCAGTTCGTGAGTTCGAGCCCCGCGTTGGGCTCTGTGCTGACAGCCCAGAGCCTGAGCCTGCTTCCGACTCTGTGTCTCCCTCTCTCTGCCCCCTCCTACTTGTGCTCTGTCTCTCTCTGTCTCGAAAATAAATAAACATTAAAAGAGATTAAAAAAAAAAAAGACGACTATGCAAGAAAAATGTTCAATTGATGACTTTTTGTTTCCCTCACATCCCAAATCCAATCTGTGATGAAATCCTGCTAGTTCTACCTTTAAAATATATTAGAATCTGACTACTTCTAGCCAACTCCATTGCTCCCAATTCTGAAAAGAAAAGAAAGATAACGTAAAAGAAAATAGATCCTTGAACAGATGAGAAAAAACACATTCAACTATACTCATAAACAAAGGAAAAATGGAAAGAAGATAATATTTATGGTTGAAATTGGCAAAAAAAAATCAATAAATAGCTAGTAAAGACAAAAGAAGGAGAGAGAACCCCACATTCAAAATGATTTAATAGATATATCAACCAATGACAATGTATGGGCCTTGTTTGTATGCTGATGAAAGGACTTAAAACGAAAATCATTTATGAGACAAAGGGGGAAATTTAAATACTGATTGGATAGATATTTAATGACATTAGGTATGAAAAGGATATTGTGTTTTCTTTTAGAGACACGAAGATGTAAATGGAAAAAATGATACATTGTCTGAGATTTCCTTTACAATAATCCAGTAAGATTAGATGGGGTGGAGAAAAGCAGATGGGGTTCTCAAGACTAGCCTTGAGATAAATCTTAAAGTTAGGTGATGGGTTCATGGAGTTCATTACTGTACTCTTTGCACTTCTGTATATATTTGAAAATAATTTTCCATAAATTAAAAATTAAAGATATTTTAACACCAAGAGTTGGTGAGAATAAAGGGAGAAAGGAACACATTGTCTTACACCAATGATGAGAGTTAAAATTGGTATATTCACATGGGAGTGGGAGAAGTTACTAAGCAATATATATTTTAAACTTTAAAAACATGTGCTTATTTCTTGAGTTAGAAATTTTACTTCTAGTAATTTATCATAAGGGTAATCAGATATGAACACTAAGATAAATAGTCATATTTGCTTACTGCAATATTCTTTATAATAATGAAAAGTTATTAAACAATCTAGATGCCTAACAATAGAGCACAGATGAAATTAATTATGGTTAATCTCATCAGACTTTTAAAAGCCGTGTATGCATTTTAAATATAAAGATTGCTGCTGATCTAATAAATACTCTTTAAAGGCCCCTACAGCACCAGAAAACAAAACAAAACAAAAAACAAACAAACAAAAAAAAATTCAAGTCTCAAATACCAGAGCATTTAGCATTTTTGAAATTTAACAACAACAAAAAGAAATCTAACAACAAAACTACTTATTATCTGTTTATGAAAATATAGGAAAAAAGTCAGTCACACATGTGTAAGCTTAGATGAATAAGACACATTCGACTCATGTTTTGCTTAAGTTGAATCTCTTCAATTTTACTTATTAAATGTGTTAAAACTACCATTAATAGTGTAATTTTCATAATATTCTATCTAGGTATTGCTTCATATCTTTAGAAATACAAACATAAATTTCACTATGTTTTTTTAATGAACTATTTTAGTATTCTAAGACTAAGAAAAATAAATATTTATAAGTGGACTCACTTTGTACTCCATGTCCCTTCCCTGTAACTCATCTTTGATTCCCTATTCCTAGTAAATACAACATATATAATTCATGGAATGAATAAGAGACAACAAATAGTTAATCTATGAAATCATGTGAACAAAATATTAAACAACAAACCAAGAACAAAACATAATAAAAACAAAACTCACCTTCTGATACACTTTCAAAAGGAAATACATGTTTATAAAATGTAATATGACTTTGTTTTTCCTTTTTAAAATGTTATGAAAAGGAATTAAGAGCCAAATAAATGTTGTGTTTTACTGTTGATAAGTATAGTCTATCAATTGCATCGTAAGTGAAATATGGATTTTTGAATAAGTAATAATGACCATCAGGTGGTCAGTATTTCTTGATCTTGGTGTTAAAACCCTATTTCCTCTCCAACATCTTGAAAACATTATATATTTAAAAAAAAAAAAATCAAGGCTCAAAAGGTGCAAGAGAGTCTGAAAAAAATCTTAAGTTTACATTCCAAAGATCTCAAGTAGGTTACTTTTAATGACGATAACACTTTATTAAAAGAAAAAGAGGATATAAATATGTATCTCCAAATTCCCACTCGTTTTAATGTAAAAATATAACATCAGGAACTTAATAATAGAGAGCTAGGTAATTCAGACAAACCCCTCCACTGAAGGCAATAAAAAAGTCTAGATGAAATATAAAAAACATATGCTTGAAGGCACAGAAGAACTAGCAAGATTGTGAAGAATTATGGGTAAATATCAAGAGAAAGTTGGGAATCTCTGGAAGGTAATCTCTGCATTTACAGCTATTTTCCCCTTGAGATTTCTTACTGATCCTGAAGGAGGTGGCAGAAAAACTTAATAACATTGTTGAGAACTTGATAGAACTGGGGTAAATCACCTCTGAAGGAAGACATACTGTGAGAAGCCTTAAGGTATTTCTATAAACAATTCTGGAAATACATGTCTCATGCACAAAAACTAGCATGCCTTCAAGGAAATGAGACCATGTGAAAGAGAACCAGAAGAAAGAGATAACAGAAACAGACCCCAGAGGGTTCCAGACCTGGGAATTCTCACAGACTTTAAAATAATTATACCCATTGCATTCAGTGAGAATTTTTTGCCAACAAACGGAAATTTATAAAAAAGAATCAAATAGGGGGTCCTGGGTGGCGCAGTTGCTTAAGCAGCCGACTTCAGCTCAGGTCATGATCTCACGTCTGTGAGTTCGAGCCCCGCGTCAGGCTCTGTGCTAACGGCTCATCAGAGCCTGGAGCCTGCTTCACATTCTGTATATCTCTCTTTCTCTGCCCTTCCCCTGCTCACACTCTGTCTCTATGTCTCTCAAAAATAAATAAACATTAAAAAAAATAAAGAAAAATAAAGAATCAAACAGAAATTTTAGAACTGAAATACAACTGAAATTAAGAACTTGATGGATTTAAGAATCATTTGACACAGTTACAAAGAGAAGTAAACTATAGAATATATGAAAAGAAATTTCCAGAGAGACAAAAAAACAAAGAAAAGCAGAAGAAAGTTAAAAAAAAAAGTCACAGATAAGACAAAGAGAAAGAACCGTGTAATGTAATTGGAGTTCCAGAAGTAGAGGAGATAACAAAAGTAGCAGAAGCAATATTGAAAGATATAATAGTTAAGAACTTCACAAAACTAATGTAAGATAACCAAGACACATTTTCTATGAACCCAAGTAAGAGAAGTAAAAATAAATCGTATAGGGATAATAGAGCAAAACTACTAAAATCCAAAGACAAAAAGAAAATTTTTAAGGGATCAGGAGTCTAATTATATTCAAGGGAGGAATAACAGGTGACTTCAACAACAAGAAAAAAACAAAAACAAAAACAGAAGATAATGAAATGATTTCTTTAAAGTCCTAAGAAAAGAAAGAATACCAAACTGGAATTCTATACCCAGCAAAACAGTCTTCAAGAAACAAAGTAAAATAAATACAGCTTCAGACATATAAAAACTAAGAAAATTTATCATTAGCATATCCACTGTAAAGGAAATGCAAAAGATTCTTTGGATGAAATAAAAATTTTCTTGCATGGAGATGCAGAGATGTTGAAAAAATATCAAAGAACAAAAAGAATAAATGTGAATATTGATTTTATAGTCAATAAAATAAATACTTTATAGGTATATTATATATAGAAAAATAAAATGGATCATAACAATGGTATGTCAGGAGAGGAGCTAACCCAGGTAAAGAATTTTTTAAGTTTCTAGCACTGTCTGAGGGTAGAAGTAACATAATTACTTTGATAAACAGACTTTGATAAAGCAAGGATATATAATGTTACCCAAGGGTAACTACTAAAAGAATATAAAAAGAGTATATAGCTTCCAAGCTCTGAGGTAAAAAAATGGAATATTAAATATCACTCCATCACTTTAAAGCAAAGTTCAAAAGAAAAAGAATCTGGAATAAACAGGACATTAGAAAGCAAATCACAAGATGGCAGGTTTAAAACAAAATATCAATAAATTCATCAGGTAGAAAAGGAATTAAGAGTTTAAAAGATAAGACTAATAAACAGAACAACAAAACAAACCCCAGAGATGCCTAGGAGGCTCAGTGGGTTAAATGTCCAACTCTTGATCTTGGCTCAGGTCGTGATTTCACAGTTCGTGAGTTTGAGCCCTGCATTGGGCTCTGCACTGACAGTGCGGAGGCTGCTTGGTCCTCTGTCACCCCCTCTCTGTCCCTCCCCTGCTCGTGGTCTCTCTCTTTCTCTCTCTCAAAATAAACTTAAAAAAAAAATTATATATATAAAAAAACCAAAACCCAATTATGTGCTGTTTATAATAATAAGCACATGAATAAATATTTTGTAAAAAAAGGAAGATGTAACAATTCTGAATTTACAGATGTAACGATATAATTTCAATGTATGAAAACCAAAAATTGACAGAACTACAAGAAGTACCCCTAAAAGATGTCCATCCCTAGCCCCTGGAACCTGCGAATATGTTACATTACATGGCAAAAGGGATTTTACAGATGTAATTGAAGTTATGAATTTAAAACAGGGAGATTATCCCTGGCAGGTCCAATCTAACCATATGAACCCATAAAAGCAGAGACTTCCCTTTAACTGTAGGTAAGAGAGATGAAGCAGAAGGCAAGGTGAGAGAGATGTGAAGCATGAGAATGAACTGTTCTGCCTTTGTTGGCTAGGAGATGAAATGATGAAGAGGGCAACGTGCCAGGGAATATGGGTGACCTATATAATTGGAGAATGACCCCTGGCCAACAGCCAACAAGGAAACAGGGACCTCAGCCCTACAGCTGCATAGAATTGAATTCTGCTAACAACCAGAATGAGCCCAGTAGCACGTTCTCCCCTCAGAACCTCCAGATAAGAGATCCAGCTGGCTAACACCCTGATTTGGCCTTCTGAAACTGTAAGTGGAGTTACCAGTCGAGCCTGTCATAATTCTGATCTACGGAACTGGGAGATATTAAATCAGTGTTATTTTTAGTTGACGTGTTTGTGTTAATTTGTTAGCGTGATGATAGAAAAATGATGCAAAATGGAAAAATCCAATGTAATAGAGGGAATATTTAATAGGTCTCCTCAGTATATGATAGAATGTGAATTAAAAAAAAAAGTCTGTAAGAGTAAAATTTGTAGAACACAGCCAATTTGACCTAACAGACTTGAAATAAATGACTACAATATACACATTCTTTATAAGTATACTTGAAACATTTATAACAGCTAACTATATGCTGAGCATAAAGCAAGTTTCTATAATCTTCATATTAAGTATTGTCTCTGAATACAATTCGATTAAGCTATAAATAAACAAAAAAATAGAATAGAATTTGCTATACCATTTTAAAGAATAAAAACTAAAAAATATTAAGACTAATCTCTCAGTTTTATCAGATGCCCACATGACACTTAAAAGTATGAATCTCATTTTAATTTCTTCTCCAAACCTGAATACAAACAGAGATTTGCTCAATCTGAAAGTGCGATTCTATGTTAAAAAAAAAAATGCTTCATGGGTCAAAGAAGAAATTATAACAGAAATCAGAAAATATTTTGAATGAATAATAATCTAAAATAGTATGCATCAAACTTGTGAAATGGAGCTAAAGCTGTGTTTAAAGGGAAACCTACGGACATTAATGCATAAATTAGAAAAGTCAGGTGAAAATTAATGAACAAATATCTATCTTTATTAGTCAGAAATAAAAACAGCAGCATAAACCAAGTAAAAGTAGAAAGAAATAATAAAAGTAAAGATAAGAACAATTAAATAGAAAACAAAACCCACAGTGAAAATATCTGACTAACAGTTCTGACAAGAAAAGATCATACTAACAGAAATAAAATCAAAAGCCAAAATCTACAGAAATTTACCTCATCTTCCTCTTAAAATCTATTGACACACAGCCATCAGTGATAGAAAAAAGCCAGAGCTGCCAACATCAGAAACTGGGTAATTTTTGGAAGTTGGAAATCACACGGATCAGATCAAAAGAAAAGCTAGGAAGAAAATCAGGACCCCACTATAGTATACACGAGAAACGCTTTTCCCAAATCTGTAAACTCAGAAAACAAGAACGGGAAAAGACTACAAGGTAATCACCAATGATACTCAGATTAACTGATCAATGGATTGACTGTGATGTTGTACGGTAAATTAAAACTCTCTAAACAAAATGGAGACCTCCTAGTACCAGCATTGGGAACAAAGAAAAGTGGAGTAGAGCCTTGGAAGATCCAAACTTCTAGAAAGACAGAAAAGTTTGAAGGTAAAGTCTGAGAGTTGCAAACTTAAAAAGAATATACACGAATTTAGGGTTGCTATTATTTTGAGTCAAAGACGAGAGAGGTATCGCATACACATTTGGCAAAAAGAAAATTTTGGAGTTTGACAGATTAATTTTTTTAAATTATTCCAACAAATCAGTCTCTAGGAATCTGGTACACACGCACAAATGTGAATATACAAGCATGCTTTCTGATGCACTGTTCACCAACAGATCAATGGTTAAGTAAATTATGGTATTATCTATTCTCTGGATTCTCACAATTGTTAAAAAAAATAAGGTAAATTCTTTAAGTATATACACCCTAAATATGTTCATAATAAACTAAACAAAAAAAAGTTGTAGATCAATACATATTTTGTGCTAAGATTCACATGAAACTTAACAAAAGCTATAGTTAGATTATGTACTACAAATATTACACATCCACATCCACACGGACGCACACACTCACACGTACTACAAAGACAACAGGACTGCTAAATGTATTTCTGAGACGGGACACAAGATTGGGTTCTGCGGAAAGTTGAAGAGGGCATTCTACTTCTACGTATAATTCTATATTGCCTGAATTTATTTTGAACACTATATACATGTTCATTTTGCAATTAAAATGTCCTAAGCACACTTTAATATCAAGTGATATATGGCAACAAAATATAGTTTATTCTATGCTGTTAGTTGATCTTAAGAACAAAATATATGTATTACGGAATATAATATTCTTAATTATAATCTTCATCTTCATGGAGGTTAAATTGTAAAGAAGGGTGGAAGTACAATTATTCCATCAAAAATAGGTAAAATATTTAAAGGTCTTATTGCTGGAGTTATTTAGAACATCAAACATGCTTGGCTCTTAAACCTTTGAAAGGCACTAGTTAATGAAATGATTCTGAAGCTAATTTCCCCATTAATTCTCATAGAAGAGCCACATCTATTAAAAAATTAACTGTTCTATAGATCAATATATAAAGGAGGCTACTCTTTAGAAATAACCTTATAATTTACCTAATAAAAGAAAAGCCGTACTTACAACAAGGAGTAGATTGATCTGGTGGTCCAAGTTGTGGAAAGGTCATAACAGAAACCCCTGGTAGGTCATTTTGCTTTATAGTATGCTCATTAGTTTGGTCAGCCCAAACCACCACTTTCTTTCTCTCTACCAAATGTTCAATTTCTTTGAAGTCAGACTCAAAAGCAGCATTTGAAAGGCCAGCTTCTTTTAATGCACAATATTGTTTTCTTAGGGCTGGAAGTAAAGCATTCAATACCCTATATAAAAAAGGTGATAAGAAAAGAGAGATAAATATTAAATTTTAAAGATACTATTACAGTTCTACGCACATTATTAAATGATACCTTGTATATGTTTTCCTTTAGAATATTTGAATCAAATATCTCAACATATTCTCACTACATTAAGTACAGAGTGGAAAGAATCCTGGATAGGAATTATAAGTGCCAGGCTCTAGACTCGGGTAGTCTTCGCTTGCTACCAGATGATCTTGGGTAACACACAAACTAAGGTTTTTCTCCTTGATAACTTGGGGTACAACCAGTCATTACTTGCAAGAGGAGACTACTACCAAAATCAAAATCCTAGAGGAGAAAACAGGAAAAAGCCTCTTTGACCTAAGACGCACCAATTTCTTACTCGACACGTCTCCAAAGGCAAGAGAATTAAAAGCAAAGATGAACTATTGGGACCTCATCAAGATAAAAAGCTTCTGCACAGCAAAAGAAACAACCAACAAAACGAATAGGCAACCAACGGAATGGGAAAAGATCATCGCAAATGACATATCGGATAAAGGACTAATATCTAAAATTTATAAAGAACTTACCAAACTCCACACCCGAAAAACAAACAACCCAGTGAAGAAATGGGCGGAAGATATGAATAGACACTTCTCCAAAGAGGACATTCAGATGGCCAACAGACACATGAAACGATGCTCAATGTCACTCATCATCAGGGAAATACAAATCAAAACCACACTGAGATACCACCTCACACCAGTCAGAGTGGCTAAAATGAACAAATCAGGAAACTATAGATGCTGGCGAGGATGTGGAGAAGTAGGCACCCTCCTACACCGTTGGTGGGAATGCAAACTGGTGCAGCCACTCTGGAAAACGGTGTGGAGGTTCCTCAAAAAAATGAAAATAGAGCTACCCTATGATCCAGCAATAGCCCTGCTAGGAATCTACCCAAGAGACACAGGAATGCTGATGCATAGGAGCACGTGTACCCCAATGTTCATAGCAGCACTTTCGACAATAGCCAAATCATGGAAAGAGACCAAGTGCCCATCAACTGACGAATCGATAAAGAAGTTATGGTACTTATATACAATGGACTACTACGTGGCAATGAGAAAAAATGAAATCTGGCCATGTGTAGCAACATGGATGGAACTGGAGGGTATTATGTTAAGTGAAATAAGTCAGTCAGAAAAAGACAGATACCATATGTTTCCATGAATAGGTGGACTTTGTGAGACTAAGCAAAAACTAGGGGGAGGGGAAGAGGGGAAAGGAAAAAAAGACACAGAGAGGGAGGGAGATAAAACATAAGAGACTCTCAAAGACTAAGAAAAAAACTGAGGGTAAGGGGAATGAGGGAGGGGGGAGAGGGGGTGATGGGCATTAAAAAGGGCACATGTTGGGATGAACACTGGGTGTTATATGTAAACCAATTTGAAAATAAACTATTATAAAATTAAAAAAAAAAAAGATGAAAACTAAAAAAAAAAAAAAGTCAAATGAGTTAAATACATATAAAAGGTTTCTGCAAAGCTTTATGTGATTTATAAAATAAAGATACTGTTGCTACTCATACTAAGTACCATGGAATTAAAATGAAAAAATGCACTGTTAAAAGAAGAGATCCAGGGGCGCCTGGGTGGCTCGGTTGGTTGGGCTTCCGACTTCGGCTCAGGTCATGATCTCACGGGTCATGAGTTCAAGCCCCACATCGGGCTCTGTGCTGACAGCTCGGAGCCTGGAGCCTGCTTCAGATTCTGTCTCCCTCTCTCTCTGCCCCTCCCCTGCTCATGTTCTATCTCTCCCTCTCTCTCTCAAAAACTAAATAAACATTAAAAAAATATTTAAAAAAAAAAAAAAGAAGAAGAGGTCCATTTTAGGCATGTAATATTTCGAAGGAACCACACTCAACTTTCCTCCAAGTTAGCTCTTCATGAGTTAAGGCAATGGCTTTCAAAGCCTTTCAAAGGGGTTCCAAGTAGAAGAGTTGCGGACAAGGATGGTAGTTAAAGGGAATCGATGGGGCACTCGGTTTTTGGCTCTGATTAAAAATCTTCCCTAATGCTATTAATCAGAGCAGTACTGAATGTATCTTTTTATGTATTAGACCTCCATGTAAGTGTTCGCTGAAGAAATGCCACAGTTAAACAGTTATAAATTTATACACTCAATTAATGGTTCCATCAAGGAAGATGTCAAACGACTTGAATGACCTTGAAATGCTTCAGATCTGGTTGTTTCAGTTGACTCCTAACATCCAGCAGAATAGGATCATTTGAAGAATGGGTAAGGTAGTGGAAAAAGGACAGGCATTAATTTTAACAATAAAGGAAATAAATGCTTTTTTACCTCGGAGTCTTAAATATTTAGATAGTAGTACACATAAATTGTCTGTGACATTGCCCTTTTGGGGGAGGGTAGTGAGTACTCCATTTAAGCCAAGTAGGGAACAACTATAGGGAAAAGTCATTACGCATAAAGTCAATAAAAAAAAAAAAAACATGATATTTATTGAGCACCTATACTAATAAGGTGCTGTACAGAGAAGAGATAACAACCAGCCAGATGTTGCTATGCTTAGAAAGTCTTGCTAGTTGGGCTAACTAGCAAGACTAGTTGTCCGACTCCTGAATTTTGGCTTAGGTCATGATTTCACAGTCATGAGATTGGGCCCTGTGGGCATGAATGAATCTGCTTAAGAGTCTCTCTCCTCTGCACAGTCCTGCTCGTGCTCACATGATCTCTCCTCTCTCTGTGTCTCTCTTTAAAACAACAACAATAACAACAACAGAACTACCATATGATCAACAAATTCCACGTCTGGGTATTTCTACAAGGAAAATGAAAGGTGGCTGGGTGGCTCAGTTGGTTAAGCGTCCAACTTTAGGTCAGGTCACGATCTCGTGGGTTCATGGGTTCGAGCCCTGCATGAGGCTCTGTGCTGAGAGCTTGGAGCCTGAAGCCTGCTTTGGATTCTGTGTCTCCCTCTCTTTCTGTCCCTCCCTGCTTATGCTCTGTCTCTCTCTCAAAAATAAACACTAAAAAAAAAAAAAGTCTTGCTAGCAAGGTTGGCCCTTGGCTGACATCTTAATACTTGAATTTTGAGCGTTCTTATTTTAAGAACTGGTAAGAATGGCTCATTGTGCTTAAACTATTTGTATAAGCAATGTGGTTTATGCTGAATAACTATTTTCCTCCTGGGAAGTATGGAATTTTGGAACAGGCAAGGCAGAAGGTGCCTATGCAACCAACTCCCAATAAAAATCAAGTGTACTAGTTGTCTAACGAGATTCCAAAGTTTAGACGACATTTCAAATGTAGTCACAACTTTTTGCTGGAAGACTTAAGGACATCCTGTGTGGGTCCAAGTGGAAGAAGACACTTGAAAACTTGCATACGGTTTCCTTTGGACTTTGCCCCATTTGCCTTTTCCTTTTGCTGATTTTGTTTTGCATGCTCTTGCTGTAATAAATCATAACAATGAGTACAACTATATGATGTGTTCTGTGAGTCATCCTAGTAAATCATCAAACAAGGAGGTGGTCTCAGGGACCCATGGCATACATATGTACTTACATTTGTTTGTCTGAATGTATTCTTCATTCATTTACACTTTTTGATTTAATATTTAAATATATTGCAAATGACCACCACAATAAATCTAGTTAATTTTCATTACTACATGTAAGTTTTTTTTCTTGTGATGAGAACTTTTTAAGATCTACTCTCTAAGCAAATTTTGGATGTGCAATAGAGTTTTACTAACTATAGTTGCCATGTTGTACATTATGTTCTATGATTTATTTATTACTGTAAATTTTTACTTTTTGACTCACTGCACCCATTTTGCTCACCCTCCAACCCTGGCCTCTGGCAACCACCAATCTTCTCTGTATTGATGAAGTTTTTTTTTTTTCTTTTTTTAAGATTCAACATAGAAGTGAGATCATATAGTATTTCTCTTTCATTGATTTATTTCATTTAGTATAACACCCTCAAGGTGCATCCATGTTGTCACAAATGGCAAGATTTCATTATTTTCTTTTGGCTGAATAATATTCCATTATGTGTGTGTAGATGTGTATATATATATACACATAAACATATACCACTTTTTCTTTAACCTTTTGTCTGTTGATAGACACTTACGTTGTTTCCATATCTTGGCTATCGTAAATAATGCTGCAATGAACATGGGGGTGCATATATCTTTCTGTGTTAGTGTTTCATTTTCTTTGTGTAAATACCCAGATGTGGAATTGGTTGATCATATGGTAGTTCTTTTTTTTTTTTTAAAGAGAGACAAAGAGACAAGAGAGAGCATGTGAGCACGAGCAGGACTGTGCAGAGAGAGAGAAACTCTTAAGCAGATTTCATTTATGCCCATTGGGCTCAATCTCATGACTGTGAGATCATGACCTAAGCCAAAATTTGAATGGGATGTTTAACGGACTGGGCCATCCAGGTGCCCCCGTAGTTCTATTTTTAACTTTTTGAAGAACCTCCATACTGTTTTCCATTGTGGCTACACCAAATTACATTCCCATCAATAGTGCACAATGGTTCTCTATTCTCCACATACTTGGAAACACTTGATATTTCTTGTCTTTTTGAAAAGAGCCATTCTGATAGGTATGAGGTGATATCTCATTATGGTTTTGATTTGCATTATCTTGATTAGTGATATTGAACACTTTTTTATGTACCATTCGCTGTTGAAAAATGTCTATTTAAACAGAACTTCTGTCCATTTTTAAATCAAATTCTCTCTCTTTTTCTTTATTGAATTATATGAGTTCTGCATATATTTTGGACATTAACCCCTTATTGGATAGACGATTTGCAAGTATTTCCTCTCATTCAGAAGGATGTCTTTTCACTTTGTTGTTGGTTTCCTTCGGGTATGTAGAAACTTTTAAGTCTGATGTAATTTCACTTATTTTTCCTTTTGTGTCTTCTGTGCTTGGTGTCAAAACCAAAATATCATCTCTTACCACCTATGTGGTGGTAAGGAGCTTTACTACCTATGTTTTCTTCTAGGAATTTTATTTAGAATCTCAGGTCTTACGTTCAAGTCTTTAAGCCATTTTGAGTTCACTGTTACATATGGTGTAAGATAGAGGTCTACTTTCATTCTTTTGCATAATTACTGCCCAGTTTTTCCCAGCATCATTTATTAAAGAGATTGTCTTTGCCCCATTGTATATTCTTGGCTCCTCTGTCATAAATTAATTGACCATATATCTGTGGGTTTATTTCTGGGCTCTCTAGTATGTTCTATTAATCTACATGCTTTTTTTTTTTTTTCCTTTAAATACACAGAGCAGTTTCTCTTTTTTTTAATTTAAATTCTAGTTAGTCAACATACAGTGTACTTGTGCTTGTTTTTAAGCCAATGCCATACTGTTTTGATTGCTATAGCTTTGTAATATAGTTTGAAGGAAATAAATCAGACAGGAAGTGTGATACTTTGTTCTTCTTTTCTTGAGATTGCTTTGGCTATTTGGTATCTTCTGTAATGCTATACAAATTTTAGAATTTTTGTTCTATTTCTGTGAAAAATGCCATCAGAATTTTGATAGAGATTGTATTCAATCAGATTGCTTTGGATGGTATGGACATTTGAACAACATTAATTCTTCCAATCCATGAGCACAGAATATCTTTACATTTGTGTCTTCTTCAATTTCTTTCATCAGTATCTTCCAGTTTTCAGTGTATAGGTCTTTCACCTCCTTGGTTAAATTTATTCCTAGGTATTGTATTCTTTTTGATGCAATTGTCATTGGGATTGCTTCCTTAGTATCTCTAATAGTTTGTTATTAGTGTATAGAAATACAACAGATTTCTGCATAATGGTTTTGTATCATGCAACTTTACTAAATTCATTTATTAATTTTAGTAGTTTTTGGTGGTCTTTAGAGTTTTCTATATGTAGTGTCATGTCATCTGCAAATAGGGACCATTTTAATTCTTGCTTTCCAATCTGGATGCCTTTTCTTTCTTTTTCATGTCTAATTGCTCTGGCTAGGACTGTTTTTGTTTTGCTTTTTAGATTCTACATAGAATCTATAACAACATATATAATATACATATAATTAATAATAATAAACCATGTTTTATGTTTTCAATGCCACATTTTACATCTTTTTATCTTATATATCCATTAATTATTACGGTTAGAGTTATTTTTACCACGTTTTCTTTTAACTCTCCTGCCAGCTTTATAAGTAATTAATTCACTACTTTTCTATACATTTCCTTTTACCAGTGAGATTTATACCTATTTATATGTTTTTTTTATTACTAATTAGGATTCTTTCTTTTCAGCCTAAAGAAGTCTCTTTAATGTTTTCTATAAGGGCAGTTTTATGGTAATGGACTCCCTTTAGCTCTTGCTTCTCTAGAAAATTCTTGATCTTCCCCCTCCCCCTTTTTTTTAAAGATTTTCCTCAGGGTATGTCCTTTATTTTTTTTTTAATGTTTATTTATTTTTGAGACAGAGAGAGACAGAGCATGAGTGGGAGAGGGGCAGAGAGAGAGGGAGACACAAAATGTGAAGCAGGTTCCAGGCTCTGAGCTGTCAGCACAGAGCCCGACGCGGGGCTTGAACTCACAGACCACAAGATCATGACCTGAGCCGAAGTTGGACGCTCAACTGACTGAGCCACCCAGGTGCCCCTGACCTTTCCCCTTTAATTCTGAATGATAATTTTGTTGGTGGGCAGAGTTTTCTTGGGTGGAAATTTTTTTCTTCCAGCACTTTAAATGTATATTAAATCAGTTTTTTGCCTTTACTATAGAAGGTGACTGGGACAGTTCACCTCCTTATTTTTTTAATGTCATTTAATACTCTTGAAATCTTAAGGGAAGTATTATGATCTATTTTAACATATAAGAAAACTAAGGCTTGGTGAGGTTAAATAATTTATGCAAGTTTACACTGCTAATATAAAACAGAATTCAAGACCAACTCTAAAACTCATACTTTTTCTACTACGCTGCGTTACCTCTACTTGTAATGCTTTGGCTCCCCAATTTGCTAAATCAGAGAGTTAGTCAGAATCTTTTTGCCCATTTTGAAACAAAAATTTACCTTAAATGTAGTAATCTATTTGTCTAATATAATAAATACAGTATGGGTAAAGTAAGTTAATGGGTTTCTTTGATACTTTAACTCTTACAGGTGGTTTGACTGCTAGTGAAAGAATATTTACTGTCTGTTCTAGGTGGAGACATAGAAAGTACCAGGACATTAGGTTGGACTTCTATGCACAGAAGAATATCTCCCCTAAAGTTTTCCTTTCCTTTTTCTTCTTTTTAAAATAACTATCCTAACATGATTTCCCTTACATGAGAAGTACGGAAAATTACTTACCAGTTATTCGAGAATACTAGGACTGCAAAATTTTAGACTAGTGGAAAACTCTTAGAGAAATAAATTTCTTTTCTACGGAGCATGAAATGATACCTAAAGAGGTGACTGACATATACAAAGTAACAAAAATAAAGACTTATACTTTTTAAATATTATGTTTCAAAAGGTGTTACTACTGAGCTAGCAGACCATGAAGAAGCTACTACAGCATCACATAAAAATTGGGACAATTGATGTTAAAAAATACACATTTTTAGTAATTTCATTTTAATGACAAAAAATCATTCTGGAATTATGAATAAAAAACTGCCTCCTTAAAAACTGATTTGGTATTAATAGTTATTGCCTTAAAAATTTTTTTTAATGTCTTTATTTATTTTGAAGAAAGAGAGAGAGACAGAGCATGAGCAGGGGAGGGGCAGAGAGAAAGTGAAACACAGAATTTTTTGAAGCAGGCTCCAGGCTCTGAGCAGTCAGCACATAGCCCGATGCGGGGCTCAAACCCACGAACCATGAGCTCATGACCTGACCCTAACGCAGATGCTCAATGACTGAGCCACCCAGGCACCCCAATAGTAATTGCTTCTAATAATTAAGTTTTATAGAAAAATGCTTTCAAAACTTTATTATAAAGCACTAAAAATATTGGTTGGAGAAGAACTACCTATTTTATACTTTCGCAATGTTTCCTAACTCTGCATACTTTCTGACGCTGGCAGACACTAAAAAATAATGTATCCTGTATCAAATAAAACTCAATTTTCTGGAAGACAACTTCTGTTTCAGGTTCCTTAGGTCTACACTGTTAAAATTTGTAGAACAGGTAAATCCATGCACTTACGCCTCAGTCTGCCTATGTTGCTGTTCTTGAAGAGACGCTAGATCCATCACGTGTTTAATTTGTGCTTTTAAATCTTTGTTCTGGAGATGCAAATGGTGACAATGAAGATCTTTACTGAGCTCCTGGGGAAAACAATGCAAATATACTTCAGATTCTTTCGAGAATGCTAAAATTAAACACATTTTAATAAAACTTATTTTATACTGTTGTCAGTAATTTTAATTTTTTACATTTATATAAATGATAATGTTTAGAAATAGTTTGAGAAATAAACATCTTGGTATAGGAGGTCTATAACTTACAAGCAAGATAAGTTTCAAGTTTCTCAGAAACTAAATGTTAGGAACTCGGAACAAATTTTATTCTGATGGCAGTTTCTTGGTCTATCCAATTTGTTGATAATGCTGTGAAAATGCATGAATATGTCCTGTTTTTGCTTAAATGCCACTTCTTCAGGGAGGCTTCCCTGAGCATTATATTTAAAGATGGACTTCTCTGCCCGCAGTAGTCTCTGCCAGAGCACTGATCAGCAATTATTTCATTTATCTATTTGTTTGTTTATAGTTTCACTGTCTATACTAGAATGTAAGGTTCAGAACAAGGATGGGGGTGTATCAGTGTTACAGCCCCAGTGTCCAATGTCTGCAGTAGCAGGTAATAAAAGTTTCTTGCCTTCACTCATTCAATCTGGTATAAGCTTCACTTTAGAGCAAAAGTATGAAAAGTCTTGTAGCTGCCCATTGTCCTAAATTTCATGTGCCTAGGTACAAGTGTTCTTCAATCTATCACCTAAAATCACTCATTTTAAGCCTACTAAACCTTCAGTGGGAAAATGTCAGCGAAGTGGTCACACTAAAGAGTGAATGGGGATAGTTCAATAGCATTCTCGGAATTCTTAACTGGGAAAATTTTACTCAATACGATGAAAGGAAATGTAATCTTTTGGACTTTTGAGGGGCTGAGACAGCAACCCCATAAACGGGGAAGCTATGCTTGGAAACTTCCTCCTGGAGACAATTCCCATAATCCATTTTAGCTTTTCAACACTCCTTCCAAACCTGCATTTGACCAGATTATCTAAAAGCTTAAAACTGTTTTTTCTTTTTCTTTTTTTCAATACTTCCTATGCCAGTGGTAGGCACTATGACTAGAAGTAATGTCATTCAACGTATCTGAGACAGAGTAAACTTGGGGGTTGTTTCTTTACATGATTTATATTTCAAGAAATACAGCATGCATTTTAGAGAAAACCCTCTTTCAGAAATCAGGATGATATGCTTAGAGCACTGGCCTATGAGTCAGGTTGTCTTAGAGACGGTTTCAGCCAGGACAAAAATGCCACCCTACGCCGAAACTATAGTGTCTATGGAGATCAATTTGCTTGACTAAATTTAAGAGCTTGACTTGATGATCTCTATCGTTTTTTCCAGTTAGAAAATTCAATGATCCTAATGGTCTGAACATATTTGCCAAATAGCCCATCTTTTCTTTTAAACAAAACAAAACAAAACCCTTCTTTAAATATTTCCTCTGATAATTTTATTCTTTTATCTTCTTGAATTACTTATCTCTTAAAAAGACAAGTCTTGATTGTATAATTATATTAGTCAACAATGGGCCTTGGATAGCTTGCCATCTTTGGAAAGTAAGGTTTACAATTTGAGTCTTCTCTCAAAATTAGCTATTTTAAAATAAGGTGTAAATAAGTCAATAGATAGATAGATAAATACAAAAATAAATGCAAAAACTTTAACTCTAACCTAAATTGTTGTCATCTTGATAATGATCATTTTGAAAACAAGACTGTGTTAGATATACATGGTCTCTAACAAATAAGTAAAACTTACAAATAAGTGAAACAAAACCAAAACTACTATAAACATTTAACACCTGCTGCCTTCCAAGAGAAGAGGCTCTTGTGCTGTGAATGAGAAACACTTATGTGCCCAGGACTCTCAGCTGTTTTCTCAGAAAACCTGTCACTCAGCATAAGGCTTGGGCGCTCTGACGGAGGCTGCTGCATTCCCTTTACAGCTTTAGATGCCTCAAACCTACACGGAATTTCAAAAGTTACCTTTTCTAAACCTAAATAATCTCGAATACAGTTTAATGGTTAATCACTGTCTTTTTTTGCTTATTTCTCCTAAGTTATGTAAATATGTCTATTCTGTCATCTTAATATGGATATAGCATTAAAAAAGTGTTCCTCAGCTTGCTTCTAGAGTAGATATTCTTAATGTTGTATGAATGGAAAATGACTTAAAAAAAAAAGTGAAATTATATGAATGCGACCTCCCTAATTTCTGGGAGAAGATCTGTGTAGCTTTTTGATCAGACAGATTTTCAAAGGAATCTATGACCCAAAAAGATCAGAATCGCCGTTCAGGAGGAAGAATAGAAAACGTATTTTGTAATGCAACTGACACTATTGATACCTACATTACAGACAATACTAATGCTGTTATTTGTTGACCATCTACTTTGTGTTATGTGGTGCTAGGCCTCTGCATATAGCATTTCATCTAAATATATTTTGAAGATAAGAAATTAAGACAACAAAGTTAAACAACTCGTCCAAAATCAGACAATCAGTGTTAGAGGGGGTATTCAATACAACTGTCGAATAACGGAATGACCAACCACTCCAACTCTGAACTCTATCCTTTCCCCAATATTTACATTATCTCTCTGTAGGGAATATTCTAAAGTGCTTTATCAATTAAATTATATTATAAAATATTATTAAATTAAGCTTTGTATTACACTTAATACCTAATCTACTGAACTAATCCACTGGCATGCTTTCAGTAAGATACTTTGAAGACTTCTAGAATAACTGAAGAGTATATTAAGTTGTTGGCTGACCCTCCACAAATCTCCACACTAAAGAATTACTCAATCTCTATTTGTCTTTGGTTTTCTTTTTAGGAAACAGGGTATCTGCTGCTTGTTGCTCACTGCTCCTTTCAATACCTTGACTGTCATCACTGACTGCTCCTGCTAGTCTTCTGCCTCTCCAGTCCGAACTGTACTGCTAAAAGGATGGCCATTGCTAGCCAAGCAGAGAATTCATTTCCCTAATGATGATGCACTGGGTGATATCTTTTCAATCACAACAAAAAATTGTCATCTTTGAATATTAACCATTATAACTTGCACTCATTTGTTATTGAATATACTGAGCTTTATTTTACCTGTATTGATAATCACTCTAGTGCTTTTTTTTAGAAATTTGAAAGTTCCAGGACTAGATATCAATTAACTACCCATAGTAGTGAATTTCAGATAAGCACCACCAAAGTAAAGACTTTAGATACTCCTCCTCAAAAAAAAAAAAAAAACTGTAAAGAAGTTGTTCTTTTAAAGTACTAGGTACTTGGATCAAAATTAGTTACTTTGTAGTAGGTGACTACTTGTTGCCTATTACATATTCATTTTCCTCTTCTTTCTTATTAAGAAAACTCTAATTTTGTTCAGGATGATAATGTGTCCAGCAAGAAGAGTCACCTTTCCATATTCCCTTATTTCTAGGGACAGCCATGTGATAATTCTAGCCAATAAGATGACTGTTAGGGATTTCTGGAAAAGCTTTTACTCTCTCCTCTTTCTTTCTTCTTCTTCTGGTCGAAGTGTGAACTTGAGACTAAAGATGGAATAATGACATGGCAACTATGAAATGAAAAGTAGACTGACGGCATTTTGGAGGTGCTATATTGGGAATAAACTTCATATTCCCAAGACTTATTGTAAAGGGAACAAAATACAGCTCTAACTGGTAAAGGCAGTATAGTCAGATTTCTGTAATCGTGTGGATGAATACAATTCTTACGTGATTCAACCATTAATCATTACCCACCGCTACTTTTTATAATCCTTTGCGTTTCTAGGTGGAATAGCTTCAGTTTGGTACATACACATACAGATGTCAAATCAGCTTTCATTAGCCATGATACAAGTAAGGGTGACTACATTTAAAACAATTTTTCCACAAAACATCAAGTATGAAAACAAATTACCTATATGATGAATTCTCAAGTAGTTTGATTACTTCATTCTAACTTAAGAGCTACCTCATAAAAGGAAGCAATTGCTTAAGAATAACTTTACTGAAAAGTAACTTTACTCTTCTAGAAGTACAGAAAAGGCAAATTTAATGAGTAATTAGCAGGGCAGAAGGTATGTTTGGTTATAAATGGCAAAAACAGTCAAATCTCAGAGAGATGGAGCAACAGTTGTCTTATGAAAGATATTTACTCAATGACAAACAATGGGTTTAAAGAGTTCAGTTCTTACAAAATGAATCTGAACACATAAACACATCTGTACCTTCGGAATATGGCCATTTTGACCCAAGAGTTCCATTTCAGATTTTACACGATGGAGCCAATTAGTATTCTCATCAAATTGCTTCAATTCCTCTTCCCTTTTCTTCTCTAGGTAGCAGCGGCGAGTTTTCAACATTGCAAGTCTATGATCTCGTCTGCAAGTGGCCTGAAAAATAATGTATTTAATAGTCAGCCTAATTTTTATATCTGATACATGTGGCATTAGCAAAGTAGTAAATTTTCTTATAAGTGTGCCACTGTCATCTACTAAGCTAGGCCATACTTTTATACTTAAAGCTATTTCCCCTTTGAAATCTCCACAATACTACTGCTTGCAGGAAAATAGGAAATTGAGTTGTGAGTCATTTTTATAAAATTACATGTTGAGAGTTTATGGCTTTAAGAATTATACTGGCCAAACTGAAGACTATAACTTCGTGTGTGTGTGTGTGTGTGTATGTGCGCGCTAAAATACATTCCTTTAAATGTTGCATTTGAAAAGTTCATACGAGGTCTGATAATTCCCATGATTTTACTCAAAATCAAAGCAGATGCCAAGTCGCACTCTTGCCTTTCATCCAACTTGAAAGATGTGAAGAAACAACTCCGCTCTGATTTTGCCGACAATGCTTTTAGAAAAGCTGGTGCAAGTAATAGAAAATAGAGCTTATATCAGAGTGCTTATAAATATCTGATCTCACCTCATGATTGGCTCAGGACCCATAACGGATATTCTGAATAGTTTTGGTGTTTTGTGTAGGCATGAATCTGGCCTTTTGGTTTTTTACACCAAGGGTCTTGCACACTATCATGGCAACTGGGGACTAGAATAGTTTGACCTTTCTGGGCTACTTGCAAACAGACAGTGAACTCAAAAATCATCAGATATGATGGCTAGACCTCAGACAATAGATCCCCATAGACTATAGAACAAGCACCAGTAACTGGTTTGGGGAGTAGGGAACTATATGAAAGAAAGACAATCACAGACTGCATTTGAACTTGGTCAAAGACCTTACTCTCTTTAAAAGCTAAGTCTTCTTGCTTGCTATCTTTCATAAAATATGTATTGAAATTTCTGGGGAAAGCCAGGCCTTAAAGAAATTTGCAAAACTGTGAAACAATGTCACTCTTCTCACTACCTCTTTTTGTTCATTTTAGAAAACCTAATTCAGTATTTTTCATTAAAGTGTACTTATGTTATCATGCAATGAGCTAATGGGATTTAAAATTAATTAATACATAAATAGATTCTTATAAGTTTCAGTTTGAAATTTTAATATAGGAATATTGGTAGATGAAATTCATTGAACAAAAGCTCTTTTAGGTTCTAAATAATTTTTTTTTAAAGCAGGAACAGGTCCTCAGACCTGAAAAGTTTAGAGCCACTACATTAGCAGAAGGTAGGATATGTAGCCTGTTGACTTTCTTCTGCTACATTCAGCAGGTATGAAAACTGAGGCAACTTAATCTCAGTGGGTCTTTAGTCACCTCATCTGAAAATGAACATAAAAGTATTGTACCTGCCTGGAGGAAGGCAGTTAAATCAAATTACCTTTACTTTGCTTTAACATTTATAAATGTTGTAGGAACTCTTAGAAACCAGGGCAGGAAATGCTCTGAGGCTCTCCTGGGAGCCAATAATTTAACACCAAAAAAGTTTCTAACTAAAAACCCCAAAAAGTAAGTTTTTGAGTTTTTACTTCTATTGTCCATCAAATATATCCTCTATGATGGTTCCCTATGGGGACATTTTCCACCAGGGTACTCATACTGACTTACTGTTCTGAAATAAACAATAAGTAAGTATCTGGAAATAAATTCCAAAATATGCATGTTAAACCCTGACATTACGGTAAATGCTTCCCATTAAGGTTTCAAAAGAACTTTATATATTTTATTAACAAAATCCCCAGAATACCACAAAACTTCTTGAGTGAGAACAAACATTTATTCTAAAATTTAGGTGTTACTACTGCTTTGTGCAAAAGGACTGCTAATATGGTAAATAAACTCACTATTTTGCTAAAAATAATTTTCAGATTATCTTTATACGGCCATAAAATTGCCCGAGAGCTTCACTTTAATTCTAATCTCAGAGTCTATATTCTGGAACCATTTATGCCTGAATCAATGTTATGAGATTCTTTTAGCACTTCTGATAAAAAACCACTGTTGGAGAGGGTCCAACACAGACATAAAATTCCTTGCCTTAGCAAGCAGTTTAGTAAAACTATAGTTTGACGCTTCAGTGTAAAAAAAAAAACAAAACGAAAACACCTCAAACTCTATAGATGTCTTCCTATTTTTCAAAATTTAACCCAAATCGATACACTTAAGAGGTTTTATCTCCATTGCTTAACTAGTCTCATATGAATAGCTATAAGAACTGAAACATGTAGATTGAAATGACCAAAAGTAATAAATCATAAACGGTAAGTGGTTATTAAGCAGAAGAATACAGATGAAAACAGAAAAAAATAATTAAAAAAACCCAGCTAAACCCATTCTCCTACTTTGTCTTAATTCAGTACTCACATTTTTGGCATGTCAATCATATCTTAATAAAGCGATTTTTTAAAAAGACATTTTGGTAAGATAAGGGATAATAAATGTATACTCATAAGTAAATTACTAATTTTGATAGCGTAACAGCTACTGATAAACTGGCATCGATGATATACCAATGAATACTTTATGATTTTCTTAGCATATCACAGGTTGCAATTTCATAGGCTGAAAAAAACTGAAATGCTAGTTTTTTAAAGCACTGTTTAAAATTTGATGGCTTTCAACATTTTAAAATGTAAAATTTTTATACAGAATTGATACTTTGGGCAGGTAGGACAGGAGAAACATGTTTGGAGTAGTGGTCTAAGAGGACTGAAAAGTTATTTGTAAGAGACAGCTTTTAAAAATTTTTTTTTAACATTTATTTATTTTTGAGAGGCATAGAGACAGAGAATGAGCAGAGGAAGGGCACAGAGAGAGGGAGACATAGAATCTGAAGCAGGCTCCAGGCTCTGAGCTATCAGCACAGAGCCTGTTGTGGGGCTTGAACCCACGAACCACGAGATCATGACCTGAGCTCAAGTCAGACCCTTAGGTGCCTAGGTGCCCCTTTAAGAGACAGTTTTTGAATAAGTAATTTGCAAATGCATCTCATGTATTACCTATGTAACTAATTTCATAAAATAAATAAGAATAAAATTAAGTTTCTCAGTGAACACCAAAACCGGGGGGAATAATTATCAAAATGTTTATTTTTCTGCTCTTTGGTGATCTGGAGTGGCATACACTAGGAATACATTAGTTTTTATCCTGTTTAGAACTCATGCTTCTTTAATGAGAAAGAATGATATCTGGCCATGTGTGGCAACATAGATGGAACTGAAGGGTATTATGCTGAGTGAAATAAGTCATTCAGAGAAAGACAGATACCATATGTTTCCACGCATAGGTGGGCTTTGTGAGACTTAACAGAAAACCAGGGGGGAGGGGAAGAGGGGAAGGAAAAAAGCCACAGAGAGGAAGGAAGACATAACAGAAGAGGCTCTCAAAGACTAAGAACAAACTGAGGGGAGAGGGGGATGGGAGAGGAGGAGAGTGGGTGACGGGCACAGAGGAGGGGACTTGTTGGGATGAGCACTGGGTGTTGTATGGAAACCAATTTGACAATAAATTATTAAAAAAAAAAACAAAAAAGAACTCATGCTTCTTCAATTTAAATCTTAATGAGATCTTATTAGTCCTAGAAAATTCTAAGCCTGAAATGGCATATTATCCTTTCCCCTTCTGCACTAATATACCTCCCTCAGAACAACTATTAGAAGAATGCGTGACTTTTCAGTGTGTCCTGCATGCAACATCTTATTTACATTTGCTATTTTTTATCCTTATTTGATGTGGGTTACTCAGATCTCCCAGTTCCCTAATTCTCTCTTCAGTTGTATCTAACATGCAGAAAAGGACAGAGATAATAGGCTCTGGAATCAGCTTGCTTGAGTTCATATTATATAGGGCTGATATCAACGAGCTGTGTGACCTTAAGCAAAAAGACTTCTCTGTGCTCTGGTTTCCTCATCTTAATTATGATAATAACATCTCTCAGGGTTTTCTGAGAACTGAGTTAATGCACGCAAAGTATTTAAAGCACTACCTAGTATCGTGCCTATAAAGCGAACTTTTAAATTTCAGTGAGTAAATCTTTAATTTCTGGATGTTTCATTTGTTTTCTTTTTATATATGCATGTTCCTTTGACCTTTAATTCCTTTATCATTAATTCCTTTTTTGATGACTTTAGTCATTTTTATAGTTTTTAAAAATTTGCTTTTAATGTTTATTCTTTTTTGAGAGTCAGAGAGAGAGAGAGAGAGAGAGAGCGAGCACACACACGCATTAGTGGGGGAGGGGCAGAAAGAAGGAGACATAGAATCCGAAGCAGACTCCAGACTCTGAGCTGTCAACACAGAGCCCCATGCGGGCCACCCACATGAGATCATGACTTGAGCCGAAATCGGACATTTAACCGACTGAGCCACCCACGCGCCCCAGTCATTTTTATTGTTTTTAAATCAGATTGCTCTAGTGTCCGAATTTTTGGGAATTCTGTCATTATTTGTTAAGTCTGCTGACTTGTTTACGGTGGGTTGTTTTACCACCGTGTTTTGTAATTTGGACCGTGAGTTCTCACTAGTGATTAGAGTCGAGGGTCTGTCTGACTAGGCTAATTCTGTATTGCTTCCGCAGAGTTCCCCATAGATTATTGCTGCTCTGATGCCATTTTCTACATTAGTTTCTCATTTTAAGGCTTTCGTAAATAAAACACATGGATTATAAAACTTGAAACCTCAAATCTTTAGAAAGCATATTTATAAAGACAGTCTTTAAGTAAGACTTTTCCTTACCCCAGGCATGGTTCTTTGTCTTGCTGATTAGGAAGATGTTTCTTCAAGGTGTACCACCAATATGAAGGGTGAAAGCTTCTGAGGTTCCCAGCTCTATGTGGGGTCTTCCATTTCTATCTCCCTGTCTCCCTTGAATCCCTTATCTAAGTAGCAGTGTACATCAAAGCTTAAGTATCAGGCGTGGTCTGTCTATGTGGGGGGGTGGGGTAGGGCAGTGTACAATTGCATGAAACGATAAAACCAAGTAAAAGATGGTCTGCCTTTTCAAGTACCATGCAATGGAAATTCTAACAATGTTAGTGACAAAATATTCTTTCCTGGAAGGAAAGATCTGTGATTGTTCTAAGTTGTAAATTATTGCCTGCACCTGGGATGTACCACTCCCACTGCCTCAACCTTCGGTACCCAACATTTCCTAAGTGTGTTAACATTATGTTAAGCATTCCAATAACCCTCACAGAAGCAACAGTTCCAACTGAGATTGTTCTTTTGGTTTCTTTTTCCTTTCTGACACCTAGGAATTTAATTTTCTGTCTTGCACACTTAACTATGCATTTGAAACAATCTTTGATACATTTCCCCCATCATCTCCAGGTATTTGTAGTGAATGGGTGATTAAACAACATTATCTATCACATTTCTAGAATTAGAAGTCCCCATGTTTTTACAATGCCTAAAATTTAATTACAAATAAATACCTTTTCTACTTTGTCTTCAGAACACATCATTTCGATTTGCTTATGGCACTGTTGTTGATAGAATGATTTAAGTTCATTTTCTTTTAGTAACATTTCCAACTTCAGATATTCTTGTCTAATTTCTTCTCGATTCTGGAACAAGCAGTTCAGAATTTCTTGAAATCTACCAAAATTAAAACACATTATTAGAATCTCACGAATTTTGTGATAGATGTTATAATGTTTACATAAAGAAATAAATGAACAAAAGAATATATATCACTCAGAATTAGACTAAATGACAAACAGCAAATAAGTTAGAGTAACTATTTCCTATTAAATTACAAAATGTTTGGAAAAGGATATTAACTTTATTTTTATTGTATTCTTTCTCTTTCAAGGAAGATCATGTTATCAAAAGATGTAAGTATTATAAAGCCTCTATACATAAATCATAGGTATATAAGTCAGGTACTCTATTTTGTCTATGCAATCCAGCTGCTTATTAGCAAAAATAAAATATTTTATTTGCTTGTAGGGAAAGGATGATAATTTGGACCTGTACTATCCCAATTAACAAGGCCCCAGAAGCAACACATTATTGTGTGCTGTTTTGATGTTGGCTCACTGCAAAGAAAGAAGCAGTGGGTGGCATGATCATATGGTGCCTCCATGGCCCCCTAGGGAAAGTGAGATAGCCAGTTTTTAGTTTCAGAATTTGTTACAGCGAAAACACACCATACGGTTAGGTACCCCCTACAGCCTGGCTAAGAGTCAGCTGACACTGCCAGGACCAAAGCAACCAAGTTTGCACTGTGGCAAACCTAGAAAAGTCATTCTGGTGTCTTTCCTCCAAAGGGAATGGAGATTTAGAGATTTAAAGTTGGGGAATTTGATTCACAGCACCTCCAAATACACAAAGACCTCAAGCTGAAAAACTCCTAGAAAAGGACTAAAAGAAACCTGCAATTCTGCATCCTCCAGGGTCAGAACATCAGTCACAGCAATAGTCTAGTTTTATAAAAATATATTTAGTTTTTAAATCACAGATCAGGCGGGTCTGAGATACAGTAACAGTATAGTCACATACAGGCAAAACTTTCAAAGAAAAATTAACTGTGAAACCTTTAAAATAAAACTGTTACAAAGTATATGCATTTAAAAATAAATGTTCCCTGGCTAGAATTTTAGATATATTTGTGAGGATCTGTGGTAAAAACATTGCCAATTTACGTCAGTAGTTCTTAATGAAACTCTATTGGGAATGGCTATAAACCACAATATATCGACTTTACTGCAGTTTTGTCAAACTGATAAATATTTCATAGGAAGTATGTACGGACATTGCAATTCCATTGTATTATATTACAACACGCTAATGCCAGTAAATGAATTGATAAGTTATCTTTAGGTTATATTCAAAGATAGTTTCTCAGGTTTTTTTTTTTATAACATTTTATCCAAGGACATAGTTAAATATTGGTCAATTTTGTAACTTTGTGGTCCAGATTTATTTTAGTTGGTAGGGGTCTACAGATTAGGATGGAAGAAAAGGAAATAGTATCAAAGGTTTCATGAGATCTCTTCAAAAAATATCTACCATTTTAAAACAGTAAGAGCCCTAACGGATTGACTCATAACTATCTTCTAGTCATTTAAAACATTCAAGTAACTAGTAAAAATCTTTGCCAATAATTTTAGGTGATACATGATGAATATTAAATTCTACACAATTTTTGTGATACACCCATAAGTGAAGTTTTATAATTACTTTGTAAAAGAACAACTGTACTTTCTTTTTATGGTTTCTCCTTGAATATTATCTTTACAAATAGCTTTGATAGACAGTTAATACTGTATATTCTTCATTTGCAACTTTGCAAATTCATGGCATTAAAAAAGTTCTATGAAACAGTATGACTATTATGAGAGAAATTATTTCATATTTTTCTTTTATGAGACAGCTAATTTTGAGGGAAAATGACAAAGGCTATGGGGTATTTAATCTGACCATTAAAGCTTGGTTTTAAGTACAAGTAAATTATTTAACGTGTTGTACAAATTAAAACTCTAAAAGCTTTTATTCCTGGTTAAATCAGGTTGAAATGTGAAAAATATTCCCCTGAAATGCTTATTTCATAGTTCAGGCCATCTCCATCCTGAATCATCTTACCAGAAGGTAAGGTTCAATCATTTAAAGCCATCAACTGCAGAAAAGTCTACTAAGGTTTCAACTGATAACTAGATCTGCTTAGGTAGTGTTGAGAAATTCCATACTAGAAAGGAGTCCAATACTAAGCAGCTGGTGACTTCTTTAATTTTCCTTAAATTTATTTTTAAACTTGCACCAACGAAAGAATATCTTGTTGCATGTGGACCAATCCTACATTTGACTAACAAAACGAAATAACAACTAATACTATACCAGAGTTAAAAGCTTTTTGTGATAAGATACAGTGCATAACAAGGAATCAGTTTTAATTATTTAAGAAAACATTTTTTTAATATTTCTTTATTTTTGAGAGAGAGTCTGAGTGGGGGAGGGTCAGAGAGAGATAGACACAGAATTGAAGCAGGCTCCAGTCTCTGAGCTGTCAGCACAAAGCCCGATAAGGGGCTTGAACTCATGAATGGTGAGATCAGACCTCAGCTGAAGTCGGATGCTTAACTGACTGAGCCACCCAGGCACCCCTACTTCACTTATTTTTTAAAAATCACTGTAAGATTGGTGAGACATAACAGAAAGCATTATAAATGTAATAATTTTTTCTTGACAACAGGCTGGAGGGATTAACAGAAAATAACTTAAGTATTTTAGAACATCTCCGGCATAAACAGAGCTCTTGTATTCTAACAATACATAGGTCAACTTTATGTTATATGAAAAACTGATTGTCATTGAAAGAAACAATTGTTTAATTACCTCTTATGATATTTGTAAAATAGCATGGTATAGAAGAAAAGATTAAATTTAAAAGTTCTTGCCTTATCTTTGAAAAAACAATACCCCACTTTAAATTTCAAAGGACTGTTCTACTGATCAGATTAAATTGATATGGGCCTAAAAATCACCAAAAACTATAAAGCCATCTACAAAGATAAAGTACTCTTATTAGAAGTAGCAATCTTAGCATCTGGGGTCAAATGAGTCAGAAAACGTTATTTTTTTTCAAATCAAGGATATTATAGGTAAACTTCAATATATAAATTTAATTTCAAAAATGGTGTTGTACCTGAAGCTAGGTTGAAAGTCACTGTTGACTAGTCTTCCTTACATGTAGCAAGATATCTTCTATAAACCCTAGAGTTCCAAAACAGTGTGAATAATCTTCGGTTTAAGTTGTGATTAGTTTTTCATACTAAAGATAACAGAACACCGCTCTGGAGAATGTTTGGAGAATGTTTGGAGAATGTCGAGTAAGTTTAACTTCAGTCAACTTCAATCAAGGTTGAACAGATTCCTTTACTATAAGACCTCTCAGAACCTTTAATAAGCTGATGTACCTTGGAAATCACCTAGAATCCTCAAGTAAGGTGTAATTTCCAAATTTACTTGATCCAGGAATTTCTTACTAGCTTCTAAGAACTACTTAAGATTCACAGTTTTTGAACTAGTATCCTATTGGGACAATTTGGAAAATTATCTTAACTGCTTAAGGGAGAAGTACTTGTGAATTAACATGTTTTTAAAAAATTTTTACCTAGTGCTAGGAGCTTAGTGGGAACCTATCAAAATTCTGTATTAATTTATATCACTGAGAGATGTCCCTTCAAATAATTAACCAAACTAAGTAAGTGAATTATTAGAGTTATACATAGTCAAGAAAGGGTAGATAAGATTCACTTGAACTAAATATAATGATAATATGCCAGATGAGATTGCCTGAATGTTTGTTACCCAAAATTCCTATGTTGAAACCTAACACCCAAGGTGATGGTATTAGGAGGTGAGGCCTTTGTGAGGTAATCAGATGAGGGCAGAGACCCCCATGTATGGGATTAGTGCCCTTGTAAGAGAGGCTGTGGAGAGATCTCCCTTCAGAGTTTCGTGAGGATTCAAGGATTGAAATCTTCAGCTGGAAAGAATGCCCTCACCCAACTAAGATAGCTCCCCTAATCTTAGTTCCAGTCTCCAGAACTGTGAGAAATAATTTTTGTTTGTTTATATGATACCAGTCTGCGGTATTTTGTTACAGCAGCCTGGAGTAAGACACCTGAGAAGAAAAATATGAAAACACCTAAAAACTAATATCATAAGTGACGTAACTAGCTTTCCTTTCTCCATCTTATACCTAAGTCCTGGTATAATTACAACAGTGTATAATCGTAACCAAAATTACTGGATCTCCAAAGTGTGCGAATAAAGAGCAATCAGTGAATTCCTGAATTCAGTTGAGAATATAAAGACATACTTACACAAAAAATGATAACATAAAACATCTGACTAAATTTTAAAAACATAAAATCCTCAAAATGAGATCTTAATGTCATTTTTACCTTTCAATTTCTTTTTCCTGAGGGTTTGAAATCTTTAACTTTGCTTTGTTATTTTCATCAGTAAGGGCTGTCTGTTCTTCATAGGCTTTTAGTTTTTCTTTTAACATTATAATCTAGTAGAGAGAAACACTAGTTAAAATACAAATTATTTGTCTCCATTATAAATGGCCACGGGAAAGTCGTAGCTGTAAAAAATAACTGAGCATGCCAGATTTTCAACTATAATAGGAAAAAAGTCAAATTTTTAGGAAATTAAGTCTGCAGAATCCCATAAATGAAGAACTAAGGGAGATTAACATAAAATGTAAGGAGAAGACATACCTCTTCCTTCTGCTCATTACAGATCTTTACATACCGAGTTATATGATTGTCAAGGTTAAGAACATTGCTCTTCAACTGTTAAAAGATAGAAATTATGATTGTATATAGTGAGATAATAATCACATAGCTATATATATGAGAAAAATGGCATTATATCCTCATTAATTCAGATCCATGAATTCAAAATTTGTGACAGTTACAGTCATGTGACAGTCACGATCAATTACGCTCATGTTTAAAATCTATGACAAGAGGATATGCTGAGCACATTTACAAAATAAATGCAATTATAAAGATATTATCTTATCACCTGAGAAAAGATGCTTTTAAGAATTTACAAGCATTCATTCGCATCATAATTAAAATTGCCCATTTTCCTTTTTCCTGACTTCTAAGAAATTTAGAGATAATTTTAAGTTTCGATCATTTCTAAGTTCAACTAGTTTTTAATGAGTTATTACATTTCATCCTTTTTATAATTGTTTGGGCTCCTCGGTAGCTATGGAATAGTGGAAAAATATCAAACATGTAAGTCCAAATACATGATTTCAAGGGCCTGTTCACTTCTCACTTAATGGATTTAGAATTTGGTACTTAAAATTCTCTACTTTACAGTAGAGTCTTCCTCAATGGGTTGGTGTAAGGATTATATGAAAAATCTGTGTAAAAAGCTTTGTATCCCCATATAGTATAATCTTTCCCAGTTAATTATGTTAAGAGTGTATGGACATTTCTCTAAGGAAGACAATAACCTGCTCATCTTCAAACACTGGTAGCAGAGGGATAAGTAGGAGAAGTTATCATACTACCCGAACTCTAGGTTTCTTCCAACCCCGAGATCCTGTGATTTTTAAACATACATCATACCTGACTTAAAATTTTTAAATTACCCCAAATTACCGGCAAGAATACTGACCTAATCTATCATTATTATATTGTTAGAGCTATATTGGTTGCATCAATATCATGAATTCTTTTAAAGGGGCTATTTACTTTATAAACTGAGGCAGATATATCTACTTTACAGATGAAGTAACTATGGCTTGGGGAGATATTACCTAACATGCCCAAAGTTTTCAGGAAGAAAGGGTTGGTGCTTAGCTGTAGCAGATAGCATCATCCTTGGCTATAACAAATGTGTTCAAGCCTTGACCAATCACCCCAGGGTGCCATCAAAATATCATGTGTCATGATATGAAAAAAGTTACGAAGAAAGACACTAAAGCATTTTAGCTTCCAAAAGATGAAATAATGGTATCTACTATATATGTAATCAAGATGCTTAATGGTTTGACTGTCTAAGTTAATGCTCAATTAACCAAGCCAATACAGACATTTCTAACCCTATTTGTTAATTCATTAGTAAAAATACAACTTTAACATTTTTTGGAGTTAGAAAATAATATACATCCAATGCCCTTACAACAAAGGCAGAGTAAACATACTTACAGAAGATTTAATGTCCTTTGCACGATTAGCATACTTAAGAGTGTTATATGTGTCATCGTAGAACAGAGAGGAAGGACTAACGGCAGCTATCATTATAGTTTGACAGTTTCCTCCAAGAGAATCCTTTAACAAGCGAGTGAGCTTACTATTTCTGTAAGGAATATGCTGATTCTTTCTCTGAAAGAACAAAAAAAGAATTCTTATGTCATTTTCCACACTTAAATGCAAACCTGCTATCACTTCACTCTAAGAATTTAAGCACTGCCCAACTTTGCAGACTTATAACTGGTGATTGAAATGATGATAACGAATCTTTCAGAACTTCTGAGTGAATATATAAAACAAATATCCTACTTAAAGATTATATCCCCATCTAAATAAATATAAACATTAGCTAATAAAAAAATATTGGCTCATGAGTTGTGATAAGTATACCATATAAATGTGAGATGTTAACAACTGGGAAAACCGAGTGTGGGGTATATTTAACAAAATCTTTCCATTATTATTTTGGCAACTTTTCTCTACTAAAAACAAAATGTTGGGGCGCCTGGGTGGCTCAGTTGGTTGAGCGTCCGACTTCAGCTCAGGTCACGATCTCATGGTTTGTGAGTTCGAGCCCCACGTCGGGCTCTGTGCTGACAGCTCAGAGCCTGGAGCCTGCTTCAGATTCTGTGTCTCCTTCTCTCTCTCTGCTCCTCCCCCACTCATGTTCTGTCTCTCTCTCAAAAATAAATAAACGTCCAAAAAAAAATTAAAAAAAAAAAACAAAAAAAAATCCCAAAATGTCCTTTAAAAAATAACCGTTTTTAAAAAATAAATTAAAATACAAAAGTAATATATCCCCTATACAAATATAAGAATAATAAGATTTTTGCATGGCTGAGAACTATTTCTCTCACTAAGTTAGTTAACATGAACACAAAGTAAATTAAACCTAAAATTTTACAGAGACTTCATCTGAAAGGACAAGACAGTTCTAAGAGAACTTAATATTTCTAGGTTTCCCTTTACTTAAAAGATACAGTTTTTTCATTTTTTTGAGGAACCTCCACACCGTTTTCCAGAGTGGCTGCACCAGTTTGCATTCCCACCAACAATGTAGGAGGGTGCCTACTTCTCCACATCCTCGCCAGCATCTATAGTTTCCTGATTTGTTTATTTTAGCCACTCTGACTGGTGTGAGGTGGTATTGCAGTGTGGTTTTGATTTGTATTTCCCTGATGATGAGTGACATTGAACATTAAAAAAGGGCACATGTTGGGATGAACACTGGGTGTTTTATGTAAACCAATTTGAAAATAAACTATTTTAAATTAGAAAAAAAAAAAAAAGATACAGTTTTGATTTTAAAGTAAAAACCAAAATTTCCAAAAAGCACACCTTCTATATAAAAACAAAGCATTATAATGTTGAGCTAAAAGCAACCTTATGCTATCCAGTGTAGATCTTTCATATTACACAAGAGACAAATGGGAGCTACACAAAAAGTGAAATGGCTTGCATCAGGTCATGGGCCTGAGGATTCAGAGCTAGAAATGGACCTGAGGTGCCCCAGCGCCCAGTAGTACTGTGCTTTCCACTACAGCAGTGTTTCCAAAATAGTGTGGAGTGTGCACTGCTGGTGTTAACTTGAAATGATTTTACATGTACAAGTCCATACATTAAACAGGGACTCATAAATGACTCAACAGGAGTCAACTATTAAAAATTGGGTCAGTATGGAAAAAATGCTATAAATGGCTTAATTTAGAAAACCAGTCTCTTTATCATGCTGTTTACATGTCTGAGATTTTAACTTAGAATATAAAAAACATATTGCCTTTGTAATCTTTATGTGATTTCAGGAACATGCCTTCTTAAAAAAGATTTCCCAAATCATTTTAATTTTATTAAATCAAAATACAACATTTTCCTAGCATTCATTGATCTGTACTTTCCTAAATACAGTAATTTCCTAAATCTTGAACCTGGATTGAACTTGAATTAATTAAAAAAAAAAAAGTCATTTTTACCAATATAGAAGTTGGTAAGTATGCTGTATTCTAGTAAGCACTGAAGCATATAGTAGATGTAAAATATTTTTAAATGTCTAAAAGGCGTCTAGTAAACATTACCTTATTAGGTGATTTGATTATATTTTATATCTTAAGCCATTCTTCTTAAGAAAAATTAAAACTCTAATATTTTCTTTTTAATAATTTATTGTCAAATTGGTTTCCATACAACACCCAGTGCTCATCCCAACAAGTGCCCTCCTCTGTGCCCGTCACCCACTCTTTCCCCTTCCACACCTCTCTCACCCCTCATTTTGTTCTTAGTCTTTGAGAGTCTCTTACGTAAAACTCTAATATTTAAACCAATCTTACAGTTACAAACCAGAAAAAAATTTAGTTTTTCTACATGTGTTTTTTGTATTCATCCCAATTCTATTATCATGCTTGCTATGTAGTGATCACTAAATGGTCATTTTATTTTATTTATTTTTTTAAATGCTCATATCAGAGAGTGAAAGGGTGCATGAGCAGGGGAGGGGCAGAGAGGGAGAGAGAATCCCAAGCAGGCTCCATGTCATTAGCACAGAGCCCCACACGGGGCTTGATCTCACAATCCATGAGATTATGACCTGAACCGAAATCAAGAATCAGAAACTCAACCTAATGAGCCACACAGGTGCCCCTGAATGGTCATTTTAATAATCAGGTAGAAAATAAGTGATGAGAAAGAACAATAAAATATTGACCATCGTGTGATAGTCAATCATTTTCTTTCAACAAATTCTGATTCTAAAACTAGAAATTAAAACAAAACCAAACAAAACATAGCTTTATTTGATATACTAGGCTTTCTATGATCTTTGCTATATATACAAATATTACTGATATATACTGGATATTTGATTTATAATAGACCTTTAAAACAAAGTTATATTAAGTAGTATCTTTCTAGGAATTATACATATTTCAATATTTCAAAATATTTAAATAGTAAACATATGGCACCTACCTTTGTATCTGCTAAGGCATTGATAACATTCCCAAGAGCTAAGAGTGATTGATTAATATTTGTGCCTTCTATAAACCGGATCCCTTTAGTACTGGTAGTACTGGCTCGCTCAGACCCTGCCAGATCAATGAGTGACATCTTGGCAATTCGTACGTTTTGACTGATACTTGCTGTTCTGTCTTGTTGTCGTAAATAAATCTTTTTGAAATTAATAGAAAAAATGAGGATAAGAATTAACAAAATTAAAATAGAAATGTGCACTTTATTTTTAAAAGAGCATGAAATCAAAATTATTTTCATTTCAAAAACATACTGAAGAAAGTATAGTAGTACTCTGACTGGCTTATAAGTAAGATTACTAGAATTATGGAAGTTGAAAAAAACCTCAAAGTGAGAAAATTTCCTGTATGTGTACCAGAGGGCAAGTGACCTCCTGGCATGATAGAAACTCAAAACAACTACCATTTGTGTTCTGGTAACCTCTGAACCAGAACATAGTATTACTAGTGGTGGTGGCAGGCACAGGTTACCCTAGAAATAATATTCTTAACAGAAAACCAAAGGCAGTGGTCAGAGTGCTCTACCTTTGTCTGGAAACTGTTCCTAAAGGAAACGTGAATTTGAATGTTGGCCTAAATTGGAGACGAAATGTATTCTAATTCACGGAATTGTTGTAGGTCGTTGTAATTAAGAAAATACCCCGTCTAAAAAATAGTAAAATATACTTGTCATGTTCAGCTCATTAGAGTAAAGCATCATTTATTGAGCCATGTTAGGCTACTTTATGGCTTAATGGAAATAAGTTAAGTGGCACACTTAAAAGAGATGGAGAAGATTCGCTATTATTCCATTATAAAATTCTGTTAATATTCTTATAAAGCAGGGTCTAAGACATTTTGGGGAAATTTCAGTGTCACAAATAAACATTTCTCTCATGACCACTGATAAATGAAGAGTCAGTGGAAAGAACAGAAGAGATTAATAAAATTTAATGGACTAGGGACTTTCTGAATAACTTGACTGCCTCAGATATGAATTCTTTCAACTATCAATTTTTTTTTATAAAGATGGGCTCTCATAACATAATCCAGAAAGAAGCTATAAAATAATTTGTATTTTAACAGGACCAGAAGCTACAAAAAAATAATAGCTTCTAACCTATGCTCTAACTCTTTCTAGAATTGAATTCCTAAAAAGAATGGTATCGATGCAATCAATGTCCTTAAGGAATGCAACTACTCACATGGTCCCTATGGTGAAATCTTTAAAAAGTGAATCAGTATCTCCCAATTTATTGGTTCTGTAAATCTAGATCTATAAAGACAAAGTTTACTCTGAATACAAGGTTATCTTTAGAAAGAATTAAATATTTTCACTAACTTATAAAAAGAAAAACAAAAAACTCAAGGAAAAAACTCTTTAACACTACTACCTTACTATACTGTATCTTCACACATAGAAAACTTTATACTTCTGATTTACATTATCTCAGTTCTGAATATTCTTGATAAAAATCTTTTCAAAGCTGCAGAGTTAAGGAAATACTGAGTAAGAAGTCCACAGAAAAAGGGATTTTCTTTGTATATGTGAACATTACCACCAATGAATTCAGCTTTGTTTATTTTAAATTCAATTTTAAGAGCAATAGTTTAATGGTCTGTTACCTGGAAAACAGCATGAGAACGAGAAGATGTGGAATTCATATCAGTGGGATGCTGTGTCCTGTTTCTGTTTCCATTATCCAACAACTGTAAAATTTCCTCTGAGGATTTAGGCTAGAGAAGTTTAAGTAAAAGAAAAATATACAAATTAGCCATATATCTCTAAAATTTTTAATAAACTTTCAACAAGAAAAAAGATTTTTAAAGATAAAAGGTAAAAAATGCTTTCTATAAATTGAATTCATTAAATATTCCCTATATAGTAGTAGGTAATATGGAGGCTCGGGGTGCTGATACACCCTTCCCCTCCAGGGAATTGAAAATCTTTGTGTAACTTATGATTTCCCCAAAGCTTCACCAATAATGTACTGCTGACTTGAAGCCTTTCCGATAACAGGAACAGGTGGTTAATACATAGTTTGCATGTTCCATGTATTATACACTGTATTCTTACCATAAATGAAAAGAGGAAATGTTATAAGAGAATCATAAGGAAGAGAAAATACATTTGCAATACTGTACTGTGTTTACAAGAAAAAATATCTGCATATAAGGAGACCCGTTCAGTTCAAACCCATGTTGCTCAAGGGTCAACTATGCTTTGTGTGGTGTTATATGAGAAATAAAAGATAAAATCTTGTCTCTCTGTGGAGATAAAATATAACTGTATTAAGCAGAACACATAGTATTAAAATTTCAAGTAGATTTTTAAAAGAAAAGTTCATTAATTATTTAAAGGGAAACAAAATAATACTAAAGATACCCTGATTGTTTTAACTCTGCACTTCATTATTTTTCTTCTTTCTTGAACACAACGGAAAAAAAATAAATGGCTAAATAACGACACTTGCTATTAGAATAAGGAAAAAGAAATTTATAAGCATACCTGATGTAAAGTCAATCCTTGAACGACTACCCCTTTTTGGGCATCTTCCCGAACAGCAAGTGGCCCTGAATTTACTAAGAGGTCACGAATCTGTTCATTATATACCTTAAGGGGTAAAACAAAAACAAAAACAACTGCTTTAGCACTGATGTTAAAGTAAGAGTGATAACATCACACATGTTACTGATTTAAGGTTGTATTAGAATTACATCTTAAAGGTAAGTAGAACTCATTTTCATTCATCTCACCCCTTCTACCTCTTGTTGCCATTAATTTTATACCTTCTGAGAAAACAGAAGAATTTTATTACCGAAGTTAGCAACTGAAATTTAAAGATGGAGTCATTATACTCTCCTTCCATAATTCCTAACTTGATGACTACGGTGAAACAAATAAGATAGCTGGATGTGCCTTTTCCTATTTTCTGTAAATATATGGGACATAAGGTCTTGGGAGAGTCTCTTAAGTTATATGGAGGTGTCATAGTTCTTACTGAAGATATTTGTTATTTCAGGATGCCTCAACAGTCAAAACATTTTAAATTTTAGAGCTTAAAAGTTAAAGAAAACCTATACTCAGGGATTGATAGCATTTATTTCATTTACCCTTTAATTGCATTAAGTTTAATATGCAATTCTTAATAATAAGTTCCATAATAGGACCCTCCCACAACCTTCATTTGAATGGCCAGTGGAACTGAGGCTCTAGGAGGTTAAGTGATTTGTCCATGGTCATGTAACTAATAGCAGAGTAGTGATTGAAGCCCAGATATCCTTAGTCTACTGCATGGCATTGAATACACATCTGCATTTTATGTCTCTGGCAATTTTTTGTTTTTGTTTTTTTTTGTTTATTTTTTTTAGTAATTTTTATAAGCAATTCATAAAAATGGTACTATTGATTTTATGAATTTATCAAAGGTACTGAATTTTCGACTTGTAAACCAAATGACAACTAAAACTAGTGATAAGACTTAAAAAAAAAAAAACAACACACAGCATTAAGGCTTTAAGAATTATTTTGTTTATTTCCATGTTCTAAGAAATAGCCTATAGTGATACTTCATTTCTGGTTAATATTTTCTATATTAAATGATAACCATTTTTAAATGTAATAAATTCTTGGGGCTCCTGGGTGGCTCAGTTGGTTAAGCGGCCGACTTCGGCTCAGGTCATGATCTCGCGGTCTGTGAGTTCGAGCCCCGCGTCGGGCTCTGTGCTGACAGCTCAGAGCCTGGAGCCTGTTTCGGATTCTGTGTTTCCCTCGCTCTCTGCCCCTCCCCCACTCATGCTCTGTCTCTCTCTGTCTCAAAAATAAATAAACATTAAAAAAAAATAAAAAAAATAAATGTAATAAATTCTTAAAAGTAGTAAAATATAAAGAGATAAATTTTTGGTTGTTATTTTTCTGATAAACAGCTGTCACTTTTCAAATGCTTCCCCTTACCCATTTCAATCACACAAAATACACAATTAAAACAACCATTCTCAAGCCGGTCTATGCATCAACATCACCTGGGAGCTTTTAAAAAACATAAGATGCCGCAGCCACAATCCAGACCTATTAAATTAAAATGTCCAGGGGATGATGCCTAGGTATGTCTATTTTTAAAGCTCCACAAGCCAACTCCAGTGTAAAGCCTGCGTGAAAAACCACTAGATTAAATATTGCCTTCCTTAACATTAATAAAATGAAGGTAGATTAAAAGAAAGAAAAAACAATTAAAAACATTATAAAAACAACCAAACTTTAGAATTCTCCCAGTTTTCAAAAGATCTGAGGAAATAATGAATACTGCCATGCTCTTTCTTCAATTAAGTTCAAAGCAATTTTTTCAGTACTTATAGAAATGAGTTTTATTTCTCAGTTCTATAGACAAGAAAAATTTCAGCAACCTGCATATCTTAATCAACTTTTGAAATGTAAAGAAACTTTCTCGGTAGAAACCAAACTACAAGGTGTCAGTAAGAGAGCTGTGACTACTAGAAATGCTTTCTCTGATACCGCAAATGAATAGGCAGTAAAATCATGGATTTGTTTCTGCACTGGTATCTGAAACACTATCTGAACACAAAGTTAAGAGTGCCTACCACCTAGTTACAATTTGTTGAATGTCAGCTATTACTAAGAAGGCAGAAGTCCTCAAAGAATGATGGGTATGTCAAAGGACACAAAGTAGCATGAGGGAGACTTGACTGGTCAAATCCAGCATAATTTGAACTTTATAAATAAATAATTATGGAAAAGGATTATAAGCTATTAAATAATGTTAAGAATCCATGAGTCCATGCTGATATAATAAAGGAAATGAGAAGCTATTCTGTATCGGAGAAAGTAAGGAATAAATGTTGATGAAATTATGGAATTTTTGTATTGCTATCATCTACCATCATAATAACCGGTTCAGGCATGAATCATCAGTGGATGATGCCAATAGTAATAGATGCAAGTTTGAGGAGTAAGAGGATAAAGGGTAAAGTAGTATCTTTATAGTGCATAAACTTTGCTGATACCAACATAATGAAACATAGTTAACCAAGCCAGTAATGGGACTAACTAATCACATAAGCCTCTTGATATGATACCCTGAGAAGAACTCAACATCACTTCTATGCTGTTTTTGCCAATGTACAACCTGAATCTAATTGTTAACTAACCCGAATAAGAGGTTTTATGATAGTGACATAAAACACAGAGAAAAAAATCCAAATTAAGACTAAAGAGATATGACAATTTTGGATGCAATTCCTGATTTTAGATTTTCTAATAATTGGCAAAATCTCATTAAGATTTATAGATCAGGTAATGGTGTTCTATCACTGTTAATTTTGCGAATTTGATAATTATTCAGTGGTTATTCCTGTTTTTTCAAGTTTGTAACTTAAACAGGTTAGAAAAAAGAGAAAGACACACACATACCAAGGGAAAAAGCAAAGGTAGTAAAATGTTAACATATGGGGGATCTGGGTAAAGGGTATCCGGAAGTTCTCTGTGCTAATCTTGCTAGTCGGAAATCAGGTCAAAATAACATACGCAGCAGAAAAAGCTAAAGATGCTTGACAAATACTTAAGAGCGGGAATTTCAATGATTTTACATACTCATAAAGAAATTCTTATGAGTAGTTTGAATGGGCAATGAAACTTCTTAAAGATTTCTTAATACCATTGACTCGTCTTAAGAATAACATTGACAACTTACCTCCAGATAAGAAACTGCGGTACTGCACACTTTCTCTTCTTTAATCTCCTCCATGGATTTGTACAGGTGTACCATCGTCAGATACATCACTCCAGGTTCAGCAGCTGATCCTAGCATCGTGTGGGTCTTCCCAGCTCCAGTGGCACCATATGCAAGTACTGAGTGTTTTATAAAAGGGGATCGAAGCTCTTTATTCAGACACACATTACTATATCCACTATCCAGTGGAGAGTTGAACCTGTATATCCTGAACACAACTTTAAACTCAACAGAACCAAAATTAACTTCTAGCCTTATCCTAAAACCTGGGAATTTAAACGTAAATCTACTCTTACTCCTGTATTCTTTATTCTGGTTAATGGTACCATCCCCCTCTCATCTGTTAACTTTCTTCTATAGTACTCTTGATGACTTTTTTATTTTAAATATTTTTTTTAATGTTTATTTATTTTTGAGAGATAGAGAGAGATAGAGCGTGAGTGGGGGAGGGGGAGAGAGAGAGGGAGACAAAGAATCTAAAACAGGCTCCAGGCTCTGAGCTGTCAGCCCAGAGCCTGACACTGGGCTTGAACCCACAAACTCTGAGATCATGACCTGAGCCAAAGTTGGACGCTTAGCCGACTGAGCCACCCAGATGCCCCAGCACTCTTATAACTTTAATCAGTTATCAGTATCCCTACCGCGTCTCAATCTTCTTTAATCCATCTCTTAGAATTTTGTACAGTTATTATTATGAAAACAAAATTAAATATGTTAAATCTTCTTAACTGTTCCACGGTCCTATACGAGAAAGTTGAAATTCCTTACCTTGGAATATTGTTAGGCCCTCTATCCTATTTCTTCCTTCTGTGGTCTAAGTATACTAGATTGAGTGACATTCTCTGCATGTCTACTCCACTGCCTTTCCACTGAAGAGTTCCTCTACTTAATCCAGCTGGAACACTTACACCTGTTCTAAATATTTAGCACAAATGTCACTTTTCCGTGTCACAGGCAGAAACGTGAACTCCCTCATTTGAGCCCTCAGTATAGGCTGCACGTCCTTCTATTCTACCCTGTATCACCCTGTATTTCCAACTGTGAGCTCTAAAGCTGAGACTGTGTATCCTTCACAACTAGTGAATCAGCAGAAACAAAGCAGATATCCACTGCAAGTTTGTTGAATAAATGGGTTCCAATAGAAGCCGTTTATAAAATTCCTTTTTAAAATGTTTCAGGTAAATTACTTTGTTTTCACAATTCTCTCTAGTATAACATAAAAGTGATTTGTTTGAAGAACAAAAAACAAAAGCTACTCTGAATTACATGTGGCAAATACCTGATGTAATAATTAAGACAATGAAGTCTTCATATTACTACTTGTAAGAATATTTATAGAAGTTAAATCTCTCTGCTAAACCAAGTATTAACAAACTACTAAAATACTTTTCAGTAGAATTAATTGAACAGACACATGTTTCATTTTGCTCTATTTTATGTAAGCTAGTGGTAAATCAAGAAGTCTTAAGACGGTTGGATCATAATATAAAATAAAGTGAAGAAGAATACAAAGAGTCACTATTTGCTTGGTATCATTTGAAGTCAAGAAAAATATAAGTAGTCTCTGGACACAATATGGAGTTTCATGAATGAGGAAAAGAATATACACTTAAAAATGAGAATCACAGCATTCTAATCAATAAACCACATTCTATTCTTATTTGACCAAGAGAGTAAGTCTTCTGTAATAAAACTGAATGAATCAGAAACAGTGAAACATGATTTGGGGTATCTTAAAGAAAATGTCATAAATGGTGGTACTTACAAAAGTAAGATACAAGTAATAGTGTTAAACGCCTTGTAAATATTGCATTTACTAGCCTACTGGATCTCTCACTAGGAAATGAACATGGCTGTTTTGAAAGGCAAATTATAGATCTATCCAGAGCACCAGAGATGCTTTCTGGGCTGAAGATATGTTGAGTTAGCACCTGGTACTCAATTAACATGGGCTCTTAACATTTTTATTTCAAGGTACTATAAACGAAGTGTCCCAAGTATTCCCCAGGGATAGATCATTGTATAGGTAAGCAGCGAGAATACTAATGAATACAAATTGTGAGAAATCTGGCATCAATTACAAGACATGTGGTTTAATACCCTAGGAAACTGAGAAGATGACTGCCTAAAGAGATCATAGCAAGGCTCTAGAAGAACTTTCACAAATGATATGTTATATATGATAACTGAATTTCAGAGAAAGTCTACATTTATAGTGCAATCCTACTGAACTTAATGATTTTTAGCAAAAAGCACCTTAAAATTGATTATATTTAGAAGAATGGGCCAAGTAGATGTCCATTCTAAAGTAAAACTGAAATCAGGTGGAAAAATTAAACTCTAACTGAAATAATTACCTGTGCAATTATATCCATTCAAAAAACTACGAAGGATTGGCTTAGTAGTGTGTTCAAAAACTTCCAATTGAGTTGAAGTTTCATCAAAAACAGCATCAAATACAAATTTGAGATCCTTATTTTGTCTCTTTGTAATATCTCGATTTGCAGTTTTCTTTCCGTGGAAAAAACTGATTTCTTCTTGTTTGGGATCAAAAACGAGGATGTGCTTATCCACGACATGGACCACATTATGGAATCCAGCTGCCTTTTCTTTTGTGTTTTCAGGACGCACACGAACAACTACTTTCATGTGGTGACACAGGTCTTTCTCGGTGACAGACATTGTTGACTATCTTGCTTCTTTTGTTTACGTGAAAGCCTGAATATTTCTCTGTAATTAAAAGGAAAATAAAGTATTAATATTATTTCTATTGTATATAATATGACTGGAATGTAGTGTTCATTAAAAAAAGGTGTTAATTGTATCCTACTCCCCTGGTAAATGTTACTGGAAATATATACATTTAAAAATATAATATATATTTCACTCCTGGGTTCAAAACCTTCCAGTGGTTCTTTTATTTGGTTCAGAGTATATGTTTAAGTTCTCCAAATGGTCTCCATTTTCCCCTGTTTTATTGATCTTCTTTTTGCTCCCTCCATCCCAGCTAACACACCAACCACCCCAATAAGATCTTTCCACTAGCCATTTTATTACAATATCTGCATGCCTAACTCCCTCACTTCTTTCAAGTCCTTGCTCAAATGTTACCCTCCTCACTACTCTTATTAAAATTGCCAAATTCCTAGGTACCTTTATACTGCTGTTTTTTCCCCCAAATACTTACTGTCCCCAAACAGTATATATTTTTTACTTATTTATTATATTTGTTATTTTTCTCTCTTCCAGGTAAACCATGCACTCTTTAATGGCATGCATTTTTTTAATCTGTTTTGATTATTGATATGTTCCAAGAGCCTAAAATAGTGCCTGGGACATGGTAGGCTGTATAAATATTTGATGAATAAATAAATAAGAAAATCTAAAATGTTTTTAATATTTTTCCTTAGTTTTAACTTTTAGATTCTAGATTATTTTCTGGATAATTGAAGTTTCCAAATTATTGATCTTTGTTAGTTTATCTTTACTTTTATCTTTTATTTTTATGTCAGGCAAAAGAGGTCATAACTTTTTTTGAAGCTTATTTATTTCTGGGGGGGGTGTGCACATGCAAGCACGTAAGTGGGGGAGGGGCAGAGAGCGTGAGATAGAGAATCCCAGGCAGGTTCCATGCTTAGCACAGAGCTCATGAACCATGACATGAGATCAGGACCTGAGCCGAGATCGAGTCGGACGCCTAACCGACTGCGCCACCCAGGAGCCCTAATCAGACAATTTTTAAACCTACCATCACTGACGTACCTTATAATATTACAGAACAGACTGGGATCTCTGAACACACCATTGTGTATATGCCATCTTTATCACCTTCATACCTGGGCTAACTAATTGAGGCATCCTTGGAACAATTTTTAAACCCATGGGTTTGTGAGATACAGGTGGAGATGAGCCTGAATGTCAATTTCCACTGCCAAGAGGCTTGCAGCTAAGATCACTTTTACTAAACATAGTTCAAAAGCCAAGGCTCTCCCTTCATTTCCTTGATGATTCTGAGAGATCTTTTCCTGTCCATTCCCATAACCCAACTAAAATAGTGCTGAAGCTCTTGTGAAAATCAAAGCTTGGTTTTTGGGCAGCCTAGTTGTGACTGTATGTGGTTTAACTACAGTGCTTCAGTCTAAGTGGAAGCCCAGGGTCTGACTTATATTTCAAGTAAAGAGATCTATCAGGGTTTTGCGTGTATTTAATTTTTTGTTTTGTGATATAATCTGCTCACTCTCACTACTATGTAGACAACACATTATCAGGAAAAGAGACTAGTTAGAACACTGAAGTAATACAAACAGGAGATGATGCCATCAACTCAGAAGAAGGTGATGGTCATATTCTGGATGTATTCTGAAGGTAAAGACAATAGATTTTCCTGACTGTTGTGCAATATGAGAGAAAAATAGGATTCAAGAAGAACTCCAAAGTTCTTGGCCTGAGTGTTGGAAGATCTAGAAATCTAGAAATGTCAAGGCAGGATACGACTTAAGTTAAAAAATAAAGTGTGTTCTCAGAGTTTTAATGCCATTTGAAGCTTTTAAAAGTTTTTAGAGTTTCAAATGACACTAAGATTTTGGGGAATCTTTAAATCAAAGACAGGATGATCAACTGTGATAAATCCTCCTAATACGTAAAGGACACACTAAGAAGTAACCATGAGATTTAGTAACATGGTAGCTGACTAGAAGGAAAGTTCTAGGGGAAGAAGGGACAAAATCTTGAGTAAGACTCAGTGAACACAGTAATGCCACTGCAAAAATGACCCAAGAAATGGTGTGGTGGAGGGGGAAGGTTACAAGAAAATATTTTGTTATTTTAAAATGGGATAAATGTCAACAATGATAAAGCCATATGCTTTTGGGAAGAATTCAAAGAAAGGCGAAGTAATCTAAAAGCAGGAGACACTGGACAATGTGGTCCCTTTTCAGGCTTCTGTCCTTCTCCAAAAAGAGAATGCTGAAGAGGGAAGGATGGTCATTTGGACTCTAACAGTCAGGTTCCAGAAGAATTATTTTCTGTCTAGCCAAGTCCCACAAAGCACCTATGCCTCACTTCTGTGACTTTTGACAAGTTACTTAACCTCATCGATTCTCAGGTTTTTCAGTTCTATAAAAGAAATAATACCTCATAGCATTGTTGTGAAGGCTAAAAGATATAACAAGTATTAAGGGTATTAAGGCATTCAATAAATGTCAGTTCTCTTCCTTATCTACCCCCATTCCTGTCTCTTGCCAAAGATACTGGCTCATCTTTTCAGTGTTTCCCAATGGGCTTATGATGGCCCTTCGGATAGGGCAATTCTTCCTTGTTTGGAACTCTTCCATGTATTAGAGATGTTTAACATTTCTGACCTCTATTATAGGCTAGTAGCATCCTACACTTCTTGTGATACCAAAAACTGACCTCCACACACATTTCTAAAAGGTCTTGGGGGTCTGGGTAGCTCAGTCGGTTAAGTGTCCAACTCTTGGTTTCAGCTAAGGACATGATCTCACAGTTCAAGAGACTGAGCCCTGTATTGGGCTCTGTGGATGGCACGGAGCCTGGCTGGGATTCTCTTTCCTTCTCTCTCTGTCCCTCCCCTACTCTCTTTTTCAAAATACACACGTAAACCTTAAGAAACATATACTGATGTCTTCAGGTATTAATGAAGATGTTCCTACATTAATACATGATGCCATGTATTTCTTGACATGGCCAACTAAAAGGCACATCTAGTTGATTCTGAATAAGGCACACAGAGAGCAAATTCTTTGACTATGTTTACTAAGAAGCAACAAAAGAAAAGCCTAAATATTGCTATCTGTGCAATAATGTGTTGATTCAAACATGCTTTTCAGACGACTGTTTAGAAGATAGAATCACAGCTTCTGATTAATTCTGTCATATCTACTCCTAATTGTATTTGTTGAATAGAACCAAGAGTAAGTTGGTAGAATTTCATTGGTGCGACTAAAACGTTAAAGATAAACACTTCTAACACCACTTTTCATTATAACAGAAAGGTACTTGTTTAGTCTAGAGAAACTAGAGTATAAATGAGAATAATGAAGAGGCTTTAGTTGCTAACCTATAAAGTGATAGGATTGGTGAAAGGATAAAGTCCTTTTCTAGCTCTAATATTTTATTATTACATGTGGTTGGAAAAGGGTATAAGAAAAAGTGACAAGAAATAACAGCTAATGATACTTATGTTTTTACCTTTATATCCTTAATCTCTTGTAGTGAGCCTAGTTAATAGCATGTTCTCAAATATTTGATTAATGAGTAAATTAACAAATTATAAAAAGCAGACAGAGAATCCAAGAAAGTAATTCACCCATTGAGAATAGAGGCAAACATACAATATACTTCTCTGAAATAATCAACATATTATAGTAAGTATGACTGGCAGTAATAGGCAGTCACAAAGAGGAGTCTGAGGCATCAAAAAAGAAAAAAGTTACATAGTGTACCCACTTTCTTGTTTACAAAATTAGGAAAATGGGAAGATCATCTTTTATGTCAATCATGGAGGGTGGTTAAAACACCATGCCATGTTACACTTAACAAGTGTAACGTTCAATTTTCTGGGACATTCACTTATGTAAGCAAAGCTCATTCCTCCACTACATTAATGAAGAGTTGTTAAAATCTAATTCTCTACAACAGTTGCAAGATAATATACACCAAGTTGAAGAGGCAAATTCTTAACTTATCAGCAGCTACTGTTTACCTAAGAAAAAAAATATAAACTAAGTAAGATTCATCCGCAGTTATATGAAAGTAAATAATAAATTTTATTTAAGTCATCGATTGCATCGCTGACGCCTTCTTCGAGAGCCATCAGATCATGTTATGCGTCTCATGTCCTTCCCCAGCTCCAACCTCTCCAATCACTTCCCAGCATTAGAAAAAAATACAAACTCTTTAGCATGTCTTGTAGGTTCTATATCTGGCCCGATCTACCTCTTCAACCCCTTCTTTAAATGTTATCCTCCTCCTTGATTACTCTGCTCCTGTCACATGTCCTAACTGTTCTAAAATATTCAGTCTTGTTCTACCCTCATGGCCTTGCACTTTCTCTTCTTTACCTGGAAGGCTCTACCTTCAGACATTTGCAAATCTTAATCTCTCAGTTCATTATACTGGTCTCTGTTCACACAGCACTTCACAAGAGGCTTTCCCTAAAGATTACATTCAAAATAGTGTCACCCTGCCCTTTCCTCTTTATTCTCTTACTGGTTCTAGTTTTCTTTTTAGCATGTAGACTAACTGGAAAGTATTATTTGGTTACATATTTACTGCTTGTTTCTTCTTTAGAATATAAGCACTCTGAGACTAAGGGCTTCTTCTGTACCCTAGAAACTTGAACAGGGCTTGTTCAATATTTAGGACTCAATACACATGTGTTCAATAGATGAATGAACTAATGCAGATTTTCAAAATATGTGCAAAAACCAAGTGCAGAATAGCAGACTTGGCCTGCAACCATTTGTATTTTTTTAAAAAACATACATATTTGTATATGCATGGGCTCTCTCAGGAAGAGAACACAAGGAATTGATAACACCAGTTGCCCCATGGTGGGGAAATATGAAGGTCTGGGTGACAGGCAGGCTTACTTTCTACTGTATATCCTTTTGTAGCATTTGGATTTTAAACAAGACTAGTTATTTTTATTTCAAAAAACCAAACCAAGTGAAACAAAAAACTATTATAATTTACCTGAAGCACTATCTTTCTTTTAATAACATTGTATTTATGGAATACTTTCTATTGGGCATTTATTATACTATAGTACAGAAATTGCTAAGCAATTTATATACTTCTCATTTAATCCCCATAACAATCTTATGATAGAGGTATTATTATTGTGTTTTATAGATGGAAAACTATAATATAGAGAAATTAAGCTAACTGGCTAAAGTCACACTTTTGGAAGTACAAGACATGAGATTTGAACTCAGACTAACTGGATATGAAGCCAAAGTATTTAATTCACTACTCTTTCAGATGTAAATGTTTAATCTCTGGAAATTTTCTCATAGAGGGTAAAAATACATATTTGCCTATTTTTGATAGAAGGTTCGCATAGGAGCTCTTGAATGAATACTGAAATAAAACCAAAAGAGTATGATTTCTTCCTGTTTGTGGGATATACAACAGTATCTATTCTCAGCAAATATACTATTGAGAATTCTTAAATTAGGCAAAAAAGTGATAACTACTATTAATGAACAATGATTATCATTTGATCATGTTATGTATGCCAGACATTATGGTAAACATTTAACATTCATCATCTTATTCAATCCTTAAAATAATCATATAAGGCATACTCTACAATAGTCTGCATTTTACAAAAACAGAGACTTAATTTAGGATAAGTAATTTTTCCAAGATGACATAGCTAGTAAGTGAAAAGCCAGAATGTAGACTCATCTCTAAATCCAAAGCCCACGTTCCTAACGATTACATTCTACTGGAATAACAAAAGAACATTTTCAAACGAAGGAACAGAGATGTTGCACAAATTATCTTCAATGTGGAGTTACACAGTTATAAATTATTTCTTGTATTCAAACTTGAATCTGAATTTGATTCAAGATCAACAAACATTTTTAGGAGCAGGAACTATCCTCCACAGTATCATTTATAGTATTCATGCAGGTTACACCTCTTTGGAAATTACTTTAGTGTTAGAGACAGTGCTTCTACTAACTTAAAAACTTCAGGGAAGAAGAAAAATGTCAAATGGAGTGAAAAGTGGCACTAACATCTGGGCTATTTTTTCCCCCTAGATTTCATAGTGTTGATACCATAAAAGTGATTTTATTGTGTACTTTAATTGATTCGGGGTATCAATGCACTTTGACCCAGATGCACTTTTAAAGTGAAAATTTTATGTACTTGTAAGCACTCGATCAGTAACGACTAATTACTACTGTTAAAGGCAGATAATCTTTGTTTACTGAAAAAGACAATTCTTACAAAGTAACAGAAACTTATTAACAAGCACTATCTAGTCTTTGGAGCTTATATTCTCTAGAATCAAAGTTCATAAATACTTCCCAGAGGGGCTGAAAATAGTGGAATAACACTACCGACTAAAACCTGTAGAATGCTTAGCACGGAATACATAGTTCATAGCAAGTAATCTAAACCATATTTTATACCAAATCATTCGATTCTGGACAAATAACCTCTTTTCATAAACAGCAGTTAGCCTGTATTTCTCTGTAACTGAATGCCTAGTGAGCTCCTAAAAGAGTCTTGCAGAAACTAAGAACAGAGGGTAGGAGTTCTCATTCATTTGCAAAGCACTTTGCCAAGTGGTGTCGCTTCCATACCTCATCTGATTCTTGGCAATCCCATTAGGCAGTGCCGGCAGATCTTATCTTGATGCTACAACCGGGGCTCAGAGGAGGTTCTCGACTGACCTTTGCAGGATTTTACAGGACCTTACACGACAAAAAGTTTGTAAGTTGGAAAACCAAAATTCCTTATTACACAGTTAAGCTCAGAGTTACGCTTACAGCTGTATCTGAAACGAAACATTCTGAATTTGGAGTCCGGAACGAACTTTACACTGTAAGGTGCAGGGTTAAAGTGCTCTGCCAGTGTGGGGAAGGAGCCAGGATGCCCTTTAAAACTTCCGACTTCCTCAGAATTTAAGGCAGGAGATTTCTGCCCTTCCGGCTGAGCAGTCAAGGGCTCCTGATCAGGTAGAGCCCTGCTCTAGCGGGATCTCGAGTTCCTTTTCCTTTCACTTTCTCCCCAGGGACCCTAACTACCCTCCCCCCACCCACCTATCCCCCTACCCCCCACACCCCCACTCAATCCTTCGGCGTTTGTCAACAAGCCCATCCTGTCTTCTACTCCTCAGGTGGAGCCTTCCGCTTCCAGCGAGCTAGGTCATCAAAAGAAGCGTTCCCGAGACAAGAGGTTTCTCCTCGCGTGCCCCTCACTCACCTCTGGTCCACCAAATGTTACCGCGACACTTCACTTCGATGACCGCCTCCCCGCGATTCAAACTCGGCAACAAGATTCAAACCCAAGCCAGCTTTTTCAGCACCTCGTTTCATTGGCTGCCGTCTTCGTGACGCAATCACGTCGGACGTTGCCGTGGCGCGTTGCAGCTTGGCGCCAGTAGTCTCAGGCGCGCGGCTCCTTGGAAGCTGCCTTGCTGCGCGTCGCCAGGGCAACGCGCATGGCTGTTTCCGGAGGCGTTGGCCGAAGTGGGCGGGGCTAGACCGCAGCTGCAGGTGGGAGGTAGCCACCTGGGATCCTCAGACCACTTCCAGACCCGCGGGCGCAGGGCCCAGTCCCTGGGTTCAGGGTGTGAGTGAGACGGGAGCGGGTGGGGGTTGTCTTGTGCGGTCGGCTTGGGGGAGAGGAGGAGCCTGTTGGGTGTGGGTTAATGGATTGTGAATGTTTATCTTCTCCTTTTCTCTATTGTGTAGTAAGGCCTCCAAGGCACAGGTCCCATGCTCTGGAAGGTGTAGGGAACTGTTCCTTTCCTCCACTTTCACTAGAACCGAACTGGGGTCAATTCGCCTCAATTAATTGAAAGTCCAGGTCTTTAGGTGTGAGGCCCTAGGCCTCATTTCTCAGGACTGCCAGGTCTACTCCCTTTATTGTGACTGTGAAACTATTTGGTGTTTGTTTTTTACATTCCTTTCGGATGATGACTTTACAAAATAAATTCATTTAAATTTATTGACCTAGTTCATTATTGGATCCAGTAGTTTTTAAAGTAGATAGATTGTAGATATTATTTCAAAATGAACGCTTTAAAAAGAAAAATACCAGAAAAAAAGGGAATTATGTTTCCTAAGATAAATCAATTTATTTGTCACAAGGATATTTTTTATAGTATGATCTGAATGTTATTGTTATTCTTTATATTAACATTATATCCATTCTGCAATTACTGATTGTAGACTTTAGGGACATAATAGTCTAAGTAAAAATTCCCTGCCTTCTTGGAGCTTATATTCTTATATGGAGCATATCACCCTAAAAGTAGGATGGGAGAACACATTGCAGAGTATTATAAGTGAAACAATTATGAAAACTTCCATATTATGGACATTTATTTCCTACTGAAGAAAATCAGAAGCACTGTGTATTGTATATGATGCATGTTATATGATTGTTTCTGAACTCTGGATAGAGCATCAATAAAGATATTAATTGCTGGCTATATTACATATATCTTAGCTAATGCAATAGTTATTTGTGTGGTGCCGAGTCTGGTAATAAAATTGAGAAGTCTTTTTATTTTATTTCAAATATGCACTCACTCTATAGTACTTTACCATTGATGTCCCAGGCATTTTGTTAACACTAAATATGTTATTTTATTTCATTCTCAAAATAGTCCATGAGATGTAGGCACAATTTAGTTTGCTAAAGAAAAAACAAGTTTTCAGACGATCCTTAAAGGAAATTTATTTTTAACTGTACAAACCAGCCAATTCAGAAATGAGGCTTTTTGTCTCAGAAATAATTTCTAGGTTAAATGATATTGAGATGCTTAATCTATTCTGAAAATAGGCATTTTAAAACCAATTTATTGTAAAATTGCATTGATTATTGGTGAATAAGAAGTGTTTTAGGTTTCATCTATTTTGACACCCACATTGTAAGCCTTGCTAACAGGTGTTTCCACACCTAATCTAAGTACTTATTTTCCATTTAACTTTAAATTCTGCCTTACAGTTGCCATTTAGCACATTTAGATGATGGGGTCCATATTCTTAAAGTATTGTATAGTCAAAGCAAAGAAACTTTAATGTTACAATAAATGCCTTCACTCTGCCAGTTGACTTCTGTTTAGTTTTGGCAAGACATCAAGGAATAGAACAAAGTATGAGACTAGTGTATTTTGTAACGAAATTAAGGAAAAAGAACAGAAACCATTAAAAAAACAAAGGAGAATCCAAAGGATTCTGTTCCAAAGGAGACAGAAATTACCACCTTTTGTTAGAAATTGGAGTCTAACTCTTGTGTTACAACAGAACACGGAAATTTAACAGAGGTTCATATTAAACGGAATAGAGTGGAGATAAAGATAAAATGGAAAGTTAGGTTTAAAGTTGCTTGAGACGTAAAAAAAAAAAAAGTAAAAGTAAATTTAAACCAGGCAGTGGTAGTTCTTATTCCCACCCCGCTTAAAGAACACTGTTTGAAACCCTCGCGCCTGCAGGAACTTTTGTCAGCTGGGGCCTGAAAAGAGCGGAACCAAAGGCGGACGGTTTTCGGTTGCTGGGGCGGACGTGGACCCAATCTGTCCGTCCTTGCAAATTTCCCCCAAGGCTGGGACCTAGACTTGCGCCAACTCGTGTTCTCTGGCACCGTAGTGGTCGTCGCTAGCCCGAGTTGGAAGCCAACAGTGAATTCTTCGTGCCTCAGGTGAGAAGGAGGTGGCCAAGTCCCGGGAGCTCTCTTGAAGCGCACCCCAAGCCTTTGGGGGAGCTTCCAGAGGTCGCCGAATTCGCCCAGGACCAAGGAAACACGCCCCTGCTCCCGCTTTACCATTTCAACACTCATTCATCCTCAGTTCAGAAGTTTGTAAACAGTTTTCCCTCCTCCTAGTATAATTCTTAGGGAAAAGGATGCATTCTTCCTGAACTTTAGAACCTCTTTCACTTTCTGTGCTTTCGGCTGCCAGCCTCCATGCTAGGTTTTCGGCCTTAAGAATTAAGTTTTCAAACGGGTTTCTTCACAGGGAAAGCTGAGTGCTAAGATGGTTAACAGGTAGCACCGTTGAGGAAGTAGTTTTCAAAGGTACTACTCACCTTTGTGGCCACCATTAAAGAGTGACCTGGCTAATTCCCTGGTTTCTACAGCTTAAACCGAACTTTGCTGGCAAAGTTAAAAGATTTACCTAGGAAACCAGAGTTGGCTTGAGCGGCCGGTTTCCCGTCTTTCCGCTTTTTTCCTGTGACCAGAGGGAAACTTAAAAGTTTGGATCTAAAATCGTGTAGGGTCTTTGGTTCATAGCCAACTACTGGAGCGCCCTGGGTTATCTGGTAGGACACCGGGCTTCGGAAAGGGAAGGAACATCCTCTTTTACGGCTTGCCCACTTCCATTCTTAGGGAGATGATATTCAAGGAAACCACGAAGAGGACATTATTTGTGGTCCTTTCTCCATGTTAACTCAACGTTAGTAACCAATTGCTGCAAATCTTCAGGCTTTGTACTTGAAACATAGTTGAGTAAATACATATAAATTGAATGCAGAAAAAAAAAGAAAGGCTGGCATTTTTTTCTTGCTTTTCCCTGTGTGGTTCTGATTCTTGTATTGGAATATTATAGACATATATAGATGTATATGTATTTATCCATTTAAATATATATCATGTATTTATCTCGATATATATTTAAATATAAAAATATGGACATGGGATTAAGCAATAGGATTTTGGCTTTTTACAGAAAAAAATAATCCATGAAATACAACAGATATACACCCAATGTAATTAAAGTGCCATGCAATTATATGGGTGCATTAAATAGAGCTAATGGGCTATGTTTGCAGCATAGAGACTAAGATTTCAGGATCAGGATAGAATGCTGGAGTTACAGTTCTAGTTTTATGTCTTTCTAGGTAGGTGACCTTTTGGCAAATTACTTCTCTGTTTTCCTCATCCGTAAAATAGAAATAATTGTACTGCCTGTCTCTAAGAGTTGTAAGGATAGAATGAGTTTAGTGGTATTTAGTAAGGGCTCAGTAAATGTTAGCCTTATTTTGAAAGATGTTAGAACCACTAGGTTTGAGGGTAGTAGGGTTTACCTCGTGTAAGCTTTCTTCTTTTATTTTTTTAAAATATTTTTTTTAATGTTTATTTTTGAGAGAGAGAGAGCTCTTGCAGTGCACACGTGAGGGGGAAGGGCAGAGAGAGAGGGAAACAGGAAATCTGAAGCAGGCCCCATACTGTCAGCATAAAGCCCTACCTGGCGCACAAACTGAATCAAAGTTGGACGCTCAACTGAGTCACCCAGGTGCCCCTGTATAAGTTTTCTGAAAAACATGAGAGATAATTAATAATTTGGCTAATTTGTCACTAGTGAACATCAAAAACTTTATTTAAAACACTTAATTCCGTCTCTCCCCACCCATATTTTTCCTGTTACATTTGCCACATAATTCTGTGGATTACGTCTTATGTCTTAGGTAAAGTTGGCATATTTTTAAGGTAACATCTTGTTGATATTATATTTATAAAATGTAAATGTATTTCTTTTCTAGTCATTACACATGATCAACTTTTCAACATTATTTTTCATTTTCTATTGCAAAAGGAAGGGAAGGCATATTTAAACAAGTTGTTTGTGTTTCTTTTTCAGGGGAGGATATTTATGTGTCTTGAAGTATTTTGAGAATGTGGTTTTTGGTAGGGTCTGTCAGGCAGGCAAAATTTTCTATTAAAAATATTAATTCTGTAGAATTATCCACCCATTCACTTTTTTTTTCAGAAAACACTAAGTACTTAGTGTGCATCTGCTTTTATAGATAAAAAGGTGTCATCTTATTCTTAAATATCTCCTAATAGTCCATGAGGAATAAAGAGTAGTGTTAACTCTGCATTTACTGTAGTAGTATTAAACAACTTGCTTACAACCTGTATAAAAAGCATAGTGTTTTTGAAATGTTTTCTGTTAATATATTAACATACTTTTTGAAAGAGTTACAGACTGCAGGGTAAAAAGGAACAAGTGCGAGAAAGTTAAGGAATGCGTTATTTATTTACTTGTTTTTGGGGGGCAAAGACAGACAGTTAAAACAAAGGTGAGTATGAAATGCCAAAGTATGCTCAGTTGAGTGTTTACAAGGTCATTATTTATTTTTATAGATTTCCTAAACTTTTTAAAAAATGTTTATTTGTTTCTTTTTGAGAGAGAGAGAGAGCGAGCAAGCAGGGGAGGGGCAGGGGGAGAGAGAGAATCCCAAGCAGGCTCAGTGCTGTCTGTGTAGAGCCTGAAACGGGGCTTATGACCTGAGCTGAAATCAAGAGTCAGGTGCTTAGCTGACTGAGCCACCCAGGTGCCCCTATAACGTTATAATTTAAATTGAAACATGCTTCACTGATACAGGCCATGGTTGAGACAATCTTGTCAGAGAATATTCATAAGAAGTCTGCAAGATTTTCTCAGACTGATTTTTACCTTTCTTTCTTTTTGGATAAACATGCATATCTTTTTCCAGGGACAATTTCTCAAAGTTAAATTAAAGATGAAGATTTAGCATTATGAGAAAAAACAAATAGAAGAGCTTGAAGTGAAAGACTACCTGAACCTAAAGTAGGATAATATTTATAATCCTTTCAATCATCTAGATAGCTTTTTCAAATAAACATTTCTAGTACACTGAATTCATTCTTTAGACTTAATTAAAATTAGAAAAGTATATTTCTCTGGTGCCTAGGTGGCTCAGTCAGTTAAGTGCCCGACTTCAGCTCAGGTCATCATCTCATGGTTCATGAGTTTGAGCCCTGTGTCAAGCTCTGTGCTGACATCTCAGACAGAGCCTGGAACCTGCTTCGGATTCTGTGTCTCCCTCTCTCTCTGCCCTTCCGTCACTCACGCTCTCTCTCTCTCTCTCTCTCTCTCAAAAATAACATTAAAAAAAGTATATTTCAGAAAAATGACTTAATAAGCAGTTTTTACATTCGTAATCATTAAAATGTTAATGGTCTTAGAAGTTTACCAGGCCATTTTACAAAGTTAAAATTGTATATTTTAAAAATCCATTAGTCATGATATTTTTAATTTCTTTCTAGATTTGTTGACCTACAGGATGCTTCGATACCCATGTTTTTGTAGAATCTATAAAGAAGTTCTTTCATGCTGGTTGGACTCTGGCATATTTAATTTAGGTATCCGGCCAAAACAAATACATGCTACAACAGAAAGATGTAATGAACATAAAGCCCAGGAGCAAACAGATCAAACTGGAGCTCAGGAGTTACATGGATCTCAAGATGGCGATTTCAAAGCTATGACTAAATTACATATCCCAGTAATGGTGAATGAAGTTGTTCGTTGTTTGGCACCACAAAAAGGCCAGGTAAGTTGATTAGTTTTTTAAATTTTTTAATTTTAATTAAGGTAAGATATTCACTTACCTTAATATTCATATTATTCAGTGGATTTTAGTATATTCACAAGATTGTATGGTCATCACTATCTAATTCTGGAATATTTTCATCACTTCAATGAGGAATCCCATATCCATTAGCATTCACTCTCCACTGACCCCCTTCCCTTTGCTCCTGACAACTACTAATCTATTATTGACTGTACGGAGTTGCCTAATCTGGAAATTTCATATAAGTGGATTCATATTATATGTGACCCTTTGCATTTGCTTTGTATTATTTAGAATGTTTTCAAGATTGACCCATGTCGTAGCATGTATCTGTACTTCATTTCTTTTTTCCTCGAACAACAGTGCCTTTATGGATATACCACATCCTTTTTATCCATTCACGAATTGATGGCATTTGTGTGTTCACTTTTTGGCTACTGTGAATAATGCTGTTATGAACATTCATGTACAAGTTTTTTGTGTTTTCACTTGGATATATACCTAAGAGTGGAATTGCTGGGTCATATGATACTCTATGCTTAACTCTTGGAGGATCCGCCACATGGTTTTACAAAGTTTATTAGTTTTATCAAGTAACAGTTTTAAAAGAAAAAGATCATTACATTGGCTGAGTGGTTTGGGTATGAAAACTGAGTTCTAGCATAGCTTCTTGAGAATTTTAGTATCTTTCTAGGAAAGACTGTAGACAAAGATAAGGATCTGAATTCCTGTTTTCTTGTTTTGTTAGACTTTTCAACTACCCTGCTGTCTGAATTCAGAGTTCTCCAGAGAAATAGGATCAAGAGGATGTGTGTGTTTGTGTGTATACTTGTATGTATGTATGTACGTATGTATGTATGTGAGTACATATGCGTGTGCACACAAATGTGTGAGGTGGGAGAAAGATTGAATGATTGATTTTGAGGAATTGAATCTCAGTTAAAGAGGACTGATGAGTCCAAAATGTGTACAGTAGGCTGACAGGCTGGAGACCCAAGTAAGAATTGCAGTTTGAGTCCAAATTGAGTCCGCATCTGCAGTTTCCTGGCAGAATTCTTGTTCCAAGGAAGTGAGTCTTTGTTCTATTAAGGATTTTCACTAATTGGATGGGGCCCACCCACATTATGGAGAGTAATCTGCTTTACTCAGTCCAGTAATTTAAAATTTAATCTCTCTCCCCCCAAAAGAACTTTCACAGAAACATCCAGAATAACGTTTGGCCAAATGTCTGGGCATTATGGCCCAGCAAAGTTGACATATAAAATTAACCATCATACTTGCCTTATTTTATAGCGTTGCTGGTAGGATATTATAAGATTTTAGATACAGAAATGCTTTAAACTCTACAAAGAGTTCACAAAAATGTTAGATGATATAATATCCAAAAAGATAAAGCTAGATTTCTGGAAATTAAGCTCATTTACAAAAGAAAAACAAAAAACCTTTATCCTAGTACATTTTCATCAGATGTGTTCTTATAACTTAATGCTGATACTTAGCTTACTGACTTCAGAAATATGATCTCTTATTTTAGAAGATACTATTATTACCTAAATCAGTTATTTACATTTAAAAGTCATGCCTTGCTTCTTTTTCAGGATCTAGTAGCTTGATGGTTAAGAGCAAAGATTCTATAATTGGACTTCCTATGTTTGAATCCATCAACTAACACACAAGTATGTCCATACATTCATACACACAGCTCTTAAATTTTTTTTTTTTGAGACTTATTCAAGTTAGATCAGATAGTTTTCATGAACTGAGTTTTAAGCTGTATCCATAAGGTACGCTGGAACGGCTGGATGCTGCTCATACGAAAGCCATCATTAATATGACTTAGGTTGCTTCACCCCCAAAATATTCATTTACCTTTTCCTTAGGCAGTATATGTATAACAGGGTAAATCCAGTATTCTTAAATGAGATTATGTGTATAACGCATCTAGCTCAGTGCTATCATAGAGTAGGGACTCTAAAAGATACATGAAAATATAAATTAAAAAATTAAATTAGATAAAACTTCCTGTTAAATATGACTTAAAATGACATTCTCTTCATTTTCTGTAAAGATTTGTAATGCAAGGGTAGCAATTATTACCTGTACCTTAATGAGAGTCTAAGAAAAAGTACATGTAAATATATATGATATATTTAAATCTATATGAGAGGGAAGGGGCAGTTAGTAAAAAAGTGGAACTGAATTTAGTGGCTTGAATTTGACCTCTGGAACCAGAAACTAAAGCTCGTATAAATTTGCTGAACCCTAGTAACAAAAACTAAATATTTATTTTGTAATAACTGAAGTAGAAAAATAGCCAAACAAAAATAAACCCCACAAAGTCTCCTACTAAATCAGTATTGGATCTGCCTTTGTTCTAAAACCAAGAGAAATAAAATGAGACAATTTTACAACTTGACCTATCCTGCTATTTCATTTGTTCAAGTTCCTGACAAATGTAACATGGGTTTATTTTGGCATTTCCATTGTTCTGATTTGAGTTGGGTTTTCTAGTAACTTTTTATAGAAAGTTTAATTTTATGATTGTTATTTCTGAAAAATTTCATGTGAGGTACATTTAGAGACAACATTATTTCTTACCTTTTTTGCTGTCTGGCAGACAGCTTTATTCACTATTCCCTTAATCTTCAAGTAATAAAGAACTGGTGACAGTTCTTGGACAGGAAAGGTCTTCATTTCTTCCAGAATCCATTATTTGCTTCTTTTCTTCCTGAGCCTTTTCCCCCAGATCATTTTCATTTGCAAACTATGAGTCATACATTCACTTGTATCAATCATCCACTTAATTGTTAGTTTTCACCTCACCTTCAATGGTGAATTTATAAATGAAAGTTTTGATCATAACGGAACATTAAAAAATAACTAAATAAGTTTTCAATGAGGTCTTGGTCATTTAGTAGTTATTTTTTTTCTTTAACATTTAAAAGTTGCTTACCTTAAGCTAATTTGGGGGAATTTCTTCTACATCATAACCAATTTACTGTATATTAATTTAGTGTTGCAAATACATGCAAAATATTTATAAATTTGGATTAAGAGAAAAAAAATCTTCTTTTCCTCTCCTTTGGGAGGTACAGAAGGAATTGAATAAATTGTAATTCTTTCTCCTTGCCAAGTTTTCATTATTTCATGTTCTGGGTGAATAACTTTTTGTAATAATTTTTTTCTTGCTTCTGGAGATGTTTTAGTGTCAGCTACTGTGGTCAGTTTTTCATTCCTAATTTCTGAAAAGTGGAGAAAAAGCATGACCCTGCTTAGTTGAAGATGGTAGCAGTTTGGAGGATATAGGAGACTTGGTGTTTATTCTTTGCCTAATAGTAGTGCCAGTTTAATTTGGTGCGTTGGGGTTGCTTTGAGAGTGAGAGGTTATGAAGGAGATGATGGACAGGCAAGGGCTAGTGCCAGTAGCTGTGTAATTTTGGGCAAGCAACTTATCATGACTGTGCCTCAGATTCTTCACCTGTAAAATGAGGAAATATGACCTACCTCCTGGTCACTGTGAGGATCAGATGAGTTCACATATGTAAATTGCTTATAGTGGTATCTTCCAAGTAGTATGAACTCAGTAAACATTAGCTGTTATTATTAGGGGGAATAGTAAGGGTCAGGGTTGGTAGCTAGCTAGATACAATAAAATTTAGGAGAAAAATACCAAGAGATAGCAAAGGTGGAAACAAAAGTTCAGGAAAGGTGAAACCAACATGTCTGGGATTGAAAAAGTACTGTTTCCTTTGCAGTTTTGAACTCTTCTCATCGTCATATTTTAGGCCTTGAGTCAAATTTCACTTTATCAGGGAGGTTTTTTCAGAGCCTCCAGAGGGGGCAGGTCTCCCTGTCAATACATTCATGGAGTCGCATACTTTTCTTTCATAACATTAATAATAATTTATAAGTATAATTTTTTATGACATTATTCAATGGACATTTCTCCTAGCTGACTGTCCTCTATGAAGTCATAGACGTGGTTTTTTTGTCTTCCATTATATCTCCTGTGCCTGGCACAGGCCTATAACACGGTGGGTTTACAATGATTTTTAAGTGAATGAGTAAAAGTCAAACTGGAGGACAGATGTGAGGTACAAATAAAAGGAATGTCCCTTGGGTACTGAGGTTGCTTCTTGGGCTCGAGACATTTATATGATTCCATCTTCAGTGTGGCAGGCCCCGACTGACAAAATAGTTGGAGACCCTGGTGAGGAAATAGATACAAGGACTAAGAAAATGAGCTGATATCTAAACTGATGCAAAATCCTTTATGATAAATATCAGAGTAAGGTTGTAAGGTTGGTTTTATACATATTCAAAATAATTATCTTACTATTATGATATTCTAACATTTAATCTTAATTTCATAATTACTAGATTTACTGAAGTTGTCATGGTACCAATTATGATAATTTTCTTTATAGAAAAATTCATTATTCTCTGTATAATGGATTTTTCTTAAGATTAGTAATAATATTTTACTTGAAAATCTTTATAATCTTTAATGTAGAGTAAACATCAAAGAGAAGATCCTGAGACTATATGTTTGCTGATTGATCACAGAGAGGAGGAGTTTATTTTGTTTGACCTCAAATTATTTAAAAAGGAACTTTTCTAAGAGACAGGACCAGTACCATACCTCCTGTAGGGAGATGCTTTTTAATTATTTATTTATTTTTTTAAAGGAAGGATTGTTAAAATTTCAGATGGAAAAGGCACGCCTGGGTGGCTCAGTTGGTTAGGCGGCCAACTTCAGCTCAGGTCATGATCTCACGGTCTGTGAGTTCGAGCCCCGCGTCGGGCTCTGTGCTGACGGCTCAGCGCCTGGAGCCTGCTTCAGATTCTGTATCTCCCTCTCTCTCTGCCCTTCCCCTGCTCATACTCTGTCTCTAGGTCTCTCAAAAATAAATAAACATTAAAACAATTATTTAAAAAAAATTTCAGATGGAGTGGACTGTGTCAAAATGTAGTACTTCTTTGCCCATATTTTTTAAAGTATAGGTTTCTTTGAAGTAAATTTTTATTTTACATTCCATTCTACCATTGTTTATCTGAAAAAAATGTTTCCATCTTAAAAAATCTTGTAGCTAGTTAAGTGACCTTTGCATCAAAATACCTAATGCAGTGTGATACTTCCAGTGTTACACCTGTAAGTATTTAGTGCCTGGTCGGAGAGTCAGGGTGGGACGTAGATTTAAAAAAAAAAAACAGCAGCAACAACCTCGATTTATTTCGTTTGCAGATTTTCATGATATGTATATTCCTACTATAGGCCATTTCAGCCTACCAACCTAATGTCACTGTATGTAGCCATAGGGAGGAATATCACTAGTTGGTGGGCTTCCACTGGTTTGACCAATACCAAGATATGACTCTCATGATGTCATGAAATATCCATGAATTGAATAATGGCAAAATTTTTGCCTTACAATTCTGAAAATCAGTATAGTCTGTAGAGTTTTTTTTCTCTTTGTTCATTTGATTTTCCCTAGTTAAAACCTTTGTTTTATGTTTCCCTGCCCTAGGAAGTACCATGGTGTAGCCGTACAATATTGTTTTTCATACATTTTTTAACAATAGCATTCTTTTTTCTCTCATAAATTCCATCCCAAATATAAAACAGATATAAACAGCATTACATAGTATACATTTGTTTATATAATTTAGTGTGACAAAGTCACTTATGAAACAGAGGCATTTTGTTGAGTGCAAAGCTTTGAAATCAACATCCATGTCTTTTTAAAATATTTTTTTGCATAGTTTGAAAATTTTTTTTTAATGTTTAATTAGTTTTGAGAAAGAGAGACAAAGTGAGAGTAGGGGAGGGGCAGAGAGAGAGGGAGACACAGAATCTGAAGAAGGCTCCAGGCTCCTGGCTCTTAGCACAGAGCCCATTGGGGTGCCTGAACTCACGAACTGTGGCAAGATCATGACCTGCACCGAAGTGGGACACTTAACTGGCTGAGCCGCCTAAGTGCCCTCCTTTTTTTTTTGTAAATTAAAAAAAATTTCATTTGCATAATTTGTATTTACACAGGTAAATTATAAATTGTAAGTTTTTTTTAAACAGTTTTCCTGAAACCTGTTTTTTAAAAATTTATTTTATTTATTTATTTTTATTTTAGAGAGAGAGCGTGTGTGCAAGGGACATAGAAGGTAGGGGAGGGAGTGAATTCTAAGCAGGCCCCATGCTCCACGCGGAGCCCTACATGGGGCTCAGTCCCACGACTGTGAGATCATGACCTGAGCTGAAATCATGAGTTGGAATTGAATTGAATTCCTAAAAGAATTCCTAAAAGAGTTGAATTCAAGGAATGAAACTTAACTTAAGTCACTGAGCCACCCAGGTTCCCCTTGGCTTAATTTTTAGTTAAATTGAGGTGATAAAAGAGTTTTTAGTTAGATTTAAAAATACATTATATATTAATAAATATTTATTTGCCTAGTGTCAGGCCATCAAATTATATGACGCAAAACCTGACAGAATTTAAATTTTTATTTTTACTATTGAGAGAGAGTAGGGGTGAGGGGCTAGAGAGAATCCAAAGCAAGCTCCATGCTTACCATGGAGCCTGATGCAGGGCTCAATCCCATGACCCTGGAATCATGACCTGATCCAAAATCAAGAGTTCAACTGACTGAGCCACTCAGGTGCCCCAAAACCTGACAGAATTGAAGGGAAAAATAGTGCTATGATAATAGCTAGAGATTTTAATACCTCACTCATAATAGCCTCTCAAATAATCAGAACAAATATTAATAAGGAACAGAGGCTTTAACATAATAAACCTACTAGATCTAACAGCCGTATACAGAACACTCTACCCAGAAATGACATACATATTTGTCTTAAGTCCATGTGGGACATTTTTTGGGATAGAACGTATGGTAACTGGAAAATTCATGAATTTGGAATTGTGGAAATTAAACAACGTACTCCTAAACGATCAATAGATCAAAGAAGTCACAAGGGAAATTAGGAAATACTTAGGAATGAAAAAAAATACAACATACTAAAATTTATGGGGCACAGTAAAATCTGTGCTAAGGGAGAAATTTAGAGATTGCTTGCATTAAAAATCAAGAAAGGTGTCAAATCTTCCATAATGTGTATAAGTGCTTTTTGTAACATATGTAAATGTTGAATCACTGTTGTACACTTGAAAGTAATATTGTGTATCAACTATACTTCAATTAAGATATCAAATCGGCAATCTAAGTTTATAACTTAAGGAACTAAAAAAAAAAAAGAATAAACTAAACCCAAAGGTAGCAGAGGGAAAGAAATTAAAGATTAGAGCAGTGATAAATTATATAGGGAATAGAAAAACAGTAGAGAAAATCAGTGAAGCCAAATTGAAGAGATCAACACAATTGACAAACTTAGCCAGAGGGACAAATAAAATAGGAAGGGTTGGCCCAAATTACGAGTCTGAAAATGGGGACATTACTACCAATTCTGCAGAAATAGGATGATATGAGAGTTCTATGAACAGTTGTATGCCAACAAATTGGATAACCTAGATGAACTAGACAAATACCTAGGAACACAAAACCTACTAAGACTAGGGGCACCTGAGTGCATCAGTTAGTTGAGCGTCTGATTCTTCATCACAGCTCAGGTCTTTATCTTGGAGTCATGGGTTATGGCCCGTGTTGAACTCCTTGCTGGGCATGAAGCCTACTTAAAAAAACAAAACAACAACAACAACAACAACAACCAACAAACCTACTAAACCATGAAGAAAATAGAAAATTAGGATAGATCTGTTGCTATTAAGGATACTAAATCAGTAATAAAAAAATCTATTGACAAAGAAAAGCCTTGGACCTCATGACTTCACTGGTGAATTCTACCTAATGTTTAAAGAATAATTAATTGCACCTCAGACTTTTCTGAAAACATTGAAAAGGAGGGAATACTTCCTAAGTCATTTTTTGAGACCAGAATTATACCAAAGACACCGCAAGAAAACTATAGCCCAAAATCCCTTGTAAACATTGACACAAAAATCCTCAACAGAATGCTAACAAACAGAATTCAGTAGCATATTAAGAGGACCAGGTGGGATTTATTCCTGGAATGCAAGGAGGGTTCAACATACAAAGTTAGTCAATGTAATCTATAATATCAACAGAATGAAAAAAAAAACCCACATAATTTCAATTGATGCAGTAAAAGTGCTTGACAAAATTCAACACCTTTTCATGATAAAACACTCAAAAAACTAGGAATTGAAGGAAACTACCTCAGCTTAACAAAAATCTTAAATGAAAAACCTACAGTGAGCATTATACTCTATAGTGAAAGACTGAAAGTGTTTCCTCTAAGATTGGGAACAAGGCAAGGAAGTCAGCTTTCACCACTTCTATTCAGCATCATACTGGAAGTTCTAGCTAGAGCTGTTAGATTAGAAAAAGAGAGAAAAGTTAATTCTATTGGAAAGAGGAAGTAAAGTTATCTGCAGATGATGTACTCTCATATATAGAAAACCATATGGGTACCACACACACACACAAAAAAAAAAGGAAAAAAAAATAACCTGTAAGAACAAATAAATTCAGTAGCAGGATACAAAGTTAGCACACTAAAATCACTATACAAGAAGAATCAACCATCTGAAAAGGAAATTGTAAAAAGTTACACTTATGATAGTATCAGAAAAAAATAAAATGCTCAGGAATTAACTTCACCGAAGAAGTGGAAGACCTGTACAATAAAAACTATAAAATATTGCTGAAAGAAATTAAAGAATACATAATAAAGATGAAAAAAAAATCCTGTATTCATGGATTAGAACACTTAATATTGTTAATGTCAATACTACCCAAAGCAATCTACAGATGCAGTGCATTCCATATCGAAGTCCCAATGACGTTTCTGAAGAAATAGATAAACCTATCCAAAAATTTATATGGAATCTCAAGGGACCCTGAAGAGTCAAAACTTTTTGAAAAAGACAAACCTGGAGGACTCATACTTGTTATTTCAAAATTACTATAAAGCTACAGTAATCAAAACTAACACTAGCACAAAGCCAGGCATATAAACGAATGGAATAGGCTAGAGAGCCTGGAAATAAACCCCTGTATATATGGTCAAATGGTTTTTATCAAGAGTACCAAGACCATTCAATAGGGAAAGGGCGGTCTTCAACAAATGATGCTGGAAAGCTGAATATCCACATGCAGAAGAATGAAACGGGACTCTTCCCTAACACCATATACAGAAATTAACTAAAAAATGGATCAAAACCTAAATATAATACCTAAACCTAGAAAATTCTTAGAAGAAAGCATAAGACAAAAGCTTTATGACATTGGCTTTGACAGTGATTTCTTGGATATAACACCAAAAGCACAGGTAGCTAAAGAAAAAAATAGATAAATTGTACTTTATGAAAATTAAAAAAACAAATTGTGCATCAAAAGACACTATCCACAGAGTAAAAAGGCAACTCACAGAATGGGAGAAAATATTTGCAAAGTGTATATCTGATGAGAGTTTAATATCCAGAATATATAGAGAACTTCTAAAACTCAGCAACAAAAACAACCCAATTAAAGACGGACTTGAAAAGACATCTCTCCAAAGAGAATGAATGAATGACAGTGTGTTCGATATCACTAATCGTTTGGGAAATGCAAGTCAAAGCCACAATGAGGTTTAAACTCATACCCATTAGATAGCTACTATCCAAAAAACTCCAGAAAACCAGTGCTGGTGAGGATGTAGAGAAATTGGAATCCTTGTGTGCTATTGGTGGGAATGAAAAATAGTAGAAATGCTATGGGAAATACGATGGTGTTTCTGGAAAAATTAAAAATAGACTTATCATATGATTCAGCAATTCCACTTGTGAGTATATACACAAGAGAATTGAAAGAAGGGTCTTGAAGCAATGTTTGTATACCCATGTTTTTTGCAGCATTATTCACAATAGCTAAAACATGGAATTAACTCAAGTGTTGATTGATGAATAAATGGATAAGCAAAATGTGGCATATATACAGGGAGCATTATACAGCCTTAAAAAGGGAAAAAATCTGCTGTTTGCTACAGCATGGATGAGTCTTGAAGACATTTTGCTAAGTGAAATAAATCGATCATAAAAAGATACTAGATGATTCTGCTTACATGAAGTATTTAGTGTTGTCAGAATTATAGAGACTGAAAGTAGAATGGTGGTGGCCAAGTGCTGGGAGATGTAGGGAATAGGGAGTTGTTGTTCAGTCCGTATAGAGTTTCAGTTTGACAAGATAAAATAAGTTATGTAGATGGATGCTGGTGATGGTTGCACATTATGAATGTATTTAGTATCTACCATTGAAATGTATACTTAAAAATGGTTAAAATGGTAAGTTTTTCCTTTTGTGTATTTTAGCACAATGCAACTTTTTAAAGCAGGCTACCTTTTAAAAGAAAACACAGTTCTTATATTACATTATGGTTCTAGGGATAGATTGTTTTATAATTATACAGATGCTTGCAAGTAAAATGAATATTGTTGCTTTTTTATTTTTCTTTTGCAAATTTTATACTTGCAGATTTTCTTTTTTAAATTTTTTTAATGTTTATTTTTGAGAGACAGAGTGCAAGTGGAGGAGGAGCAGAGAGAGAGGGAGACACAGAATCTGAAGCAGTCTCCCTCTCGGCTCTGAGCTGACAGCACAGAGCGTGTATACTTGCAGATTTTTCTATGTGTACCTCTAAAATATGTCTTTAATATATATTTAAAAGTCTTAATTAGTATTGAATTTCATGATTAGCTTTGTGTTTATTATATGTAATATTTTATTAGTAACATATTTATCTTGTTAGTTTTTACTTGAGCTATTAAGCATTTATAGAAAGCTACACTACCTGATGATGTGATGAACATTTTACATACTGTTAAAGTATTTAAAATCATTTGTCTTTTAGTAAACATAAAATAGACAAATGTCGAATTCTTATTATTTGATCATTTATTAAAATTTTTCTTTACAAATATTTTTAATTTTTTTTAATGTTTATTCATTTTTGATAGAGACAGAGCATGAGTGGGGGAGGGACAGAGAGAGAGGGAGACACAGAATCCAAAGCAGGCTCCAGGCTCTGAGCTGTCATCACAGAGCCTGATGCAAGGCTCTAACTCACGAACCATGATATCATGACCTGAGCCGAAGTTGGTCCCCTAATCGACTGAGTCACCCATGCGCCCCTTCTTTTCAAATATTTTTAATAAAATTTATAGTTTATGAAAATGCCAGTGTGTGTTAGTAAATCCCATCTACTTAGAGTGTCAAATTTAGAAACTCCTCTTAGAGTTCTGAGGTGGAGCATATGGGAGTATGGAACCCAGTGGTAAATTTAACATAATGTTTTTAATGGGAATGTATATGGTTAATGTTATTTGTAAAATGGTTTCTTGTGTCTTGTAAAAAATGTCAAGAATTGATGCAGAAAGAAGTTTTCTGGTTACTTTTTAAAATTTTACTGGGTATATATAAGGGAATAAAGTTTTTATAACTAAATGAGCTATTCAGTTATACCTAAAATATTAGTTTCTTTAACAATTCCTTTAAAGTTTTTGATATAAATTCATCACTTAAAACTAAAAGGAAACTAACTTGTTTATGCTTTCTTCTTCAAAATGATCTGATATTTAAAATATTGTTTATTTTACATATAAGTATTTTTATATACATTTATGTAAATACATATAATTATATTAATTTTCATATTGAAGTCTTTAATAAGTGCTGTATATTTCTTGTATGTATATACTCTTTCCTTTAAGTTCAACATCCAGGAGAATATTCTTGCTTTTCTACCAGTGAATTAAGGCATTTTTATCACTGAATATAATTTTCTTCATTAGAGTCTATAAGCAAATTATAAATTAGGGCATTAGATAAATAAGGCCAATTAACTTAACTTGATTGTCTGGCCTATCTAATCCCTTTACATTATCTTCTTATAATTTGGTCTTTTTTGTAGTCCAGAAGCTGAATCTTTATTACATTGTTACTGTTAAAATATAAGAATAAAGATTTTTAGGGGCGCCTGGATGCTCAGTTGGTTAAGCGGCCGACTTCAGCTCAGGTCATGATCTCACGGTCTGTTGAGTTCGAGCCCGGCGTCCGACTCTGTGCTGATGGCTCAGAGCCTGGAGCCTGCTTCGGATTCTGTGTCTCCCTCTCTCTCTGCCCTTCCCCTGCTCACTCTATGTCTCTCAAAAATAAATAAAAACATTAAAAAAAATTAAAAAAAAAGAATAAAGATTTTAAAATTTTAAGTTCAACTTAAAAGATAGTCAGAAACTATAGTTTTAGGGGCGCCTGGGTGGCTCAGTTGGTTAAACATCCGACTTTGGCTCAGGTCATAATCTCGCAGTTTGTGGGTTCCAGCCCCACTTCGGGCTCTGTGCTGTCAGCTTAGAGCCTGGACCCTGCTAGACCCCTGGATGGGAGCTATGTCTCCCTCTCTCTCTGTACCTCCCATGCTCATGCTCTGTCTGTCTCTCTCTCTCAATAAGAAATAAACGTTAAAAAAAATTAAGAAAAAAGAAAAGAAACTACAGTTTTAAAAATCACTGGTCCAGTTAAAACCCCCGAATAAATATGTTTCGATGGTTGTGAAAAATGATGTTCCTCCATATCTAAAAGTCAGATATATGTACCGACTTTTAAAATTTATTTAAGAGCCATTCTTTTAGTTCAGGAAATAGAGACCCAGAAAGAAAACAGAGGTCCATTCTAGAAGGGAGGCTCAAAGAAAACGGGAGAAACAGGACATTTTTTTGTTCCCAAAACACGTACTCATGAGTCATCCTGGGTACTGGTTACTCTCTATTTAGGTCAGTCAGCACTAGTCCTTAATCAATAGTCTAATCATAGTTACTGCAAGAGGGTAGGTCCAGTGGTTCTGTCTTTTCCCATTGTTTTTCTAAGTCCCATACTGTTTTTGTTAAGAGTGGTAGGAAGTATACCTTGACCTTGTAAGTTCTCATAACGTTTTATTTTATTCTTCCTCCACTACTTTCTCCTCATATAACAAACTACTGAGCTGTAAGTAGCATACTTAAAATGTTATGTTATAATAAACCAGGTTGCAAAGCTTTATGATGACTCATCTTCTTGAAATGTTCTGTGAACCCTTTCTCTCTTCTTTTTTGCGGGTGCTACTTTTTGTCTCCCTTGGGTGAAACAAATACCATTTACCAGAAGGTAATGTGCATTTAAAGGTTTTATTTACTTTGATGAATGTTGTTTTAGAAAGTGTTTGTGTGCACTTTTTATAGTTACTTATTTTTCTTCTTGTTCTGTGTAAACTTTGTACTTGTTTGGGTCCTCAGTATATGAGATGTTGTTATATCACATTTCATACTAATTTAAGCATATGTTTTATCCTTGTCATATTTATTTTCTCTGAGTGGCAAACAGTATTTTTCTATGTTTGTAATTAAATTTACAAATAAAACCTAACTTTTTCTTTTGTTGTATTTTTTTTCTTTCTGGAAAGCAAAAGAAGTTAACTCCAGATATTGAATATATACATAAAGATGGAGGTTTTTCCACATGAGGCCAATGTTTGCTAGGAAGAATATTATTAATAATAATAACATAGAATTATGTAAGATTTTAGTGTTGGCAAAGCACTTTCATATATTATTGTTTGTGCTTTTCATTAGGTCTGATCACAGTAGCCTTTTGTACAAAGTACCATGTTAAGTGTAGAAAGAAGGAAAAGAAATATTTCCACTGCTTCTGTTCTACTAGAACTATGTAGTAATAAATGATATTGGTTGTATTTGAATGCTTCTAGCTAATAATATGACTATGCAGTATGCTTTTTAATTCCACCATGAGTGTTAGTTCCTTCGTATCTAGTGGTCAACCTACAAGGTCTTCAGGACCTGTATTATGTCCCTTAATCCCTTAGGCCAGCCAATTTGGCCTAATATCCTTAGAAAATAGATAACTAGTCTCCCAAGCACACTAGGGACTATGTTAGTACTCAGTCATTCAGAGCACATCATGCTGCTTTTGCCATCACAACACTCTGAGAGGAGTCCTGACACATCTCCTTGGTCTACTTTCTGGGTTTTTCCGCGCTTGTTTTAAGATTGATCTTTCATTCTGGCAAGGAAACCTTGTTTTTCTAATGACAGGAGAGGCAGATTGGTGTAATAAAGGTATAGGGTAAATTGACTAGAGCCATTAAGTGACTGAGGCTTAGAAATGAAGGTAGAGGGAAAGGATAGAGTCAAGGGAAGGAAACTCTTAAGAGGATGATTTGAAGAACAGTATTAATATTAAAGAGGGAAGCAGCTTCATGAATTGCCATCTTTTATATGTTTTCACTTTATTCTCCTGCACCTTGCTACCATATGCTTCTTCTCTGTGTTTTGATTCTACTGTTCCTTTGTAGCAGAAATCATAAAAGAATTAAATTAATTCTCCCCCACCCCCTTTTTAAAAATGACGTTCATAATTGTCCTATGAAGACTAATTTTTCCACAGTATAGGATGTCATCACCAAGATGATTTCTTCTTTGAGCCATGTGTATGAAACCAACATTTTTAAATAGAAATCCTTTCTCTGCATCCTTGCCAACACCTGTTGTTTTCTTTTGTTGTTGTTGTTGAGATTAGCCATTGTGACTAGTGTGAGGTGATATCTCATTGTAGTTTGGATTTGTAGTTTCCTGATGATCAGTGATGTTGAACATCTTTCATGGATCTGTTGGCCTTCTGCATGTCTTCTTTGGAAAAATGTCTATTTGTGTCTTCCGTCCATTTTTTAACTGGATTATTTGGGTCTTGAGTGTTGAGTTTTATAAGTTCTTCACATATTTTGGATACTAACCCTTTATCAGATATTCATTAAGAAATATCTTCTCCCTTTCCATAGGTTGCCTTTTACTTTTGTTGATTGTTTCTTTCACTGTGTAGAAGCTTTTTATTTTGATGAAGTCCCAATAATTTATTTTTGCTTTTGTTTCCCTTGCCTCAGGAGACATATCTAAGTAAGAAGTTGCTATGGCCGATGTTAGAGAGGTTACTGCCTGTGTTCTCCTCTAGGATTTTAATGGTTTCCTGTCTTACATTTAGGTCTTTAATCCATTTCGAATTTGTTTTCACGTATGGTATAAGAAAGTGGTCCAGTTTCATTCTTTTTCATGTTGCTTTCCCAATACCATTTGTTGAAAAGTCTACCTCTTTTCCATTGGATATTTTTACCTGCTTCGGACCACAACCCATATAATAGTGGATCTATTTCTGGGTTTTCTATTCTGTTTCATTGATCTTTGTATCTATCTTTTTGCCATTAAGATACATGTATTTGTAAATGTATGTGTAGAATCATATGGGAATAGCCATATGCTTCACGCTCTGAAACCACTATGTATAATCTGTCTTACAAGTGTCATCCTCTTTCATTAGAAGTTTCTCCACATATGTGTATATGTGTATATGGGAATGGCTGTATGTTTAGCTCATTGAAACTGTATATAAATTGTTATTCAAATAATACCTTCTTTCATTGATATATATGTTTGTAAACATATGTATAAAACATGTGGGAATATACCTATTCTTACCTGAATGAAACTACACAGTATATAATGCGTGTTTCAAGTAACAACAACAACAAAAAGCCTTGATTTTGTTTCAGTTTAAGATTATCAGAATGGCGAATCACTTTAATGAATGAACCAATTTCTCTTGCTAAGGAGAAATATTTAGAATTTAAATACAAAATGAGATTTTTAAAGAATACAGATACCAATGAGACAGAAATGTTTTATAATGTTTTCTTGTGTTAATGTTTATTTTTGTAATATGTTAGTAACAGAAACTGCCCAGATTTTTCTAAAGTTACAAAGTTTTTCCCTGAAAAGCCATTAGCTTAGAGGCATGATTCATAACATACAAAACAAAAAACAAATTTTTCGGGATTTATTCAAAGTTTATATTAGAAATTCTCTTAGAAACTTATATCAGGGACATTTAATCAGTTCTGCTTAATGTGACTATACCTTTTGAAAGCCAGGGGTGAGAAGTCCTGTTAGTGTCAGATTCTATAGTTCCCATAAAATCTTCTGTAAGTAGATTGACACTACTGTGGCTCGATTATGCCGAATGTATTATTTCTAAACCTTTTGCAATTGGTATCCATCTAAAACTGACATTTTTTTCTTCATTTTATTTTCTGTGTGTTCTGTTCTGAATTTTTTTTATTATACCCAACCTATCCTACTTGACACATTTGGTTTTATAATTACATATGAAAAAAAATCCAAAAAATAATTGTTTTTGTAAATGATTAATGAATGACTTTTGCCAGAAATACTTTTGTCTGAAGATGTAACCATGAAAACCAGAAAGTTCTTTTGTTCATGGCTAATCAATAAATATTTATTGACCACCTGCTGGATATACCTTAGTCCATTTGGACTGCCTCACAGATTAGGTAGTGTATAAACAACATAAATTTATTTCTCACAGTTCTGGAGATTTCAGTTCAGAATTATGGTACCAGTGTGGTAGGGCAAGGGACTTCTTCCTGGTTCATTGCAGGCACCTTCTTGCTGTGTCCTCACATGGTGGAAGGGGCTAGGGATCTCTCTGGAGGTTCTCTTAAGGGACTAATCCCATTTATGAAAGCTCAATCCTTGTGATTTAAGTGCTTCCCAAAGTCCCCACCTCCTAATACTATCATCTTTGGGGGTTACGATTTCAACATAAGAATTTTGGGTAGATACAAACATTCAGAACATAGCAAGGTACACATTTTTCTTCCATTTGAGGAAAAAAAGATTATAATCCGGTACCCACCAAAAATAGCTTAGAGTTTCCTATTGAAGGTAAGGGAGAGGCAGCCTAGATTTCTGGATAGGAGACTGTTATTAATATTGTTGACAAAACTAATATTAAATGATACATCAAAGTTAATATATTTTTTCATTTTGCTGAAATAGGAGCAAACTCTAATTGAGTTAATATATATTATGTCTATAAAGTAGGGGATTTTATGATATGCAAAGGCAGGTATTCATTTGTTTTGTGATATGAAAAGTAAGATATTAATTTCTGTGTTAAATCGGATTCAGTATTGCATTTCTGTCTAGTTCTTTATGTCAGTTTAAGATGTTAACCACAGTGTTGAATATCTCGGGCCCTTTTCACTGTACTTTTATGATAATGGGAGTACAAGAATTAATTAAATGAGAAAACAAACCATTATTAACACTTATGTTTGATTTTTGAATTAGGTGATTGCATATTCAGTTACCACTTTAAGTACTATAACTGTTTTTGCTCCCTTGTTTGTATTGGTTTTTGGATAAAATCTTCTAAAATCTTATCTTTCAAAAATGCAAACTTACTTACCTTAGAATATATGCATTTAGATTAAACTTTTCTTAATTGACTTAAGGTAGTAATTTTGAATATCTGTTCTTTTTCTATTCTGTGTAACAGTGATATTCTTAGTGCTTTAATTTCTTCCTTATCTAAATCTCTACATGGCTATGTATTTCTAGAATGTCTTTTTTATCGTTTCCGCAGGTGTTCATTTTGTAGTATGCAGACTTACAGCAAGAGCTACATACTTACAGCATAGAGCTAATGTAAGGAAATTGGGGAGTTTCTAGGTGAAAGTAGATAACACATTTATTGACTCAAAAAAAACCCTCAAATTACTCATCACGCAGCTATCCATATGATCGGCTTTCTTACTACTGGTCTTTATTTAAGACACCTTTTCAGAGACCCCTTCCCTGGCTACCATATCTAAAATTTCAACTACCACCCCCCCAACATTTGATATCCTCTTTTCTTGCTTTTTTTCTTTTTCTTCAGCACTTATCACTAATATATATGGTACATATTTAATTTTCATCTTGCTTCTTAACTGTATGTTGCCCTTGTCTTATATCCTTTCTCTGTGGGATCCTAGAATATAAGCTTCATGAAAGCTTGGATTTTTGGCTGTTTTTTACAACCCTAGCCTGAAGACAATGTATGGTACGTAGAAGGTATCCCATAAATATTTTTTGAAATAATTTCTGAATGCAGGAATGAAAAGAAAGATACTGGTAAGAGAGATGTTAAGGAGAGAGATGTGGCAAGTGGTTGGATGAAGACAAAAATTAATGAGTAGTGATGGTTGTGGAGTTGGAAAGGAATGGATAGATCTGAGAGATATTTAGGAGGTAAAAAACACAGGATGAAACTGACATTTATTAAAACACCATTTTTATGTTAGACACTGTCATAGGTAATAGGGATACGAAAAAGAAATAGCCTGTGGTAAAAGAGCTCTCTGGAATAAAGCGATCTATTTAGAGATATGTATAGATTGCTTTGGGATAATAGTAAGGAAACACTTCTGCCTGGTGCTTCACAGAAGAGTTGAAGGTTAATATACATTTTCAGAGGTTTCTAAATGGATGAGGAGAGGAAGGGCATTCTAGGTAGAGAGAACTATTTGTAGATTCTAGGCAAAAAGGCATGAGAAGGCAACATTTGTTCAGGGAGGCAAAACTTCAGAACATGAAGGAATGTCTAAGGAATGCTAATAATACAGGAACTTTATCCCGTTGGAGATTGGGAGCTTTGGTACTTCCTCTTTCTCATTACCCTCAGGTTGGTGTGGAATCTGGAGTTAAAACTCATTTGGAGGTAGAGATGGAAAGATGGACAATTGGGTTTGATGAGATGGGGTTTTCATTTGAAATGTTCACCAACAGAAAGGAGAGACTAGAAAGAGGTAGAAACTAGATATGGAGATTGAATATATCACCCAGGTGATATTTAAGCCCTTGAGAATAGATATGATTGTCAAAGAAGATAAAAGAAATTCTCAGATAACACATTGAATATCAAAGCTGTAAAAGAATTTGGGAGATAGAAAAAGAAAGGATTAGAGAAGTTGGTAGATATGTAAAGTAAGTTGGAATGAGTGGCTACCTGGTCTAATCTATTTCATTACTTTTGGCCCATTGGCCCAGGGTTTGAAGGAAAAAGTTGTTTTCTGGCTCTGTGAAGAGCTCAAGTGAAAGGTAAAAATGATTTATAACATTTTCAATACCTAGATTATTTTCTAATTTATATTATGATTAACTCTTCCCTTGCTATAATTTATATGGTTTCATCCAAATTCCAAAACATCCACTTGCAATATAAGCATTATTTAATCTAGAAACCTAAATTTTAAAAAATGACTTTATTTAAAAGCTTTACATTGCTATTGTTTTATGTAGAATAAACTTTATCACATAGATCCAACTAATCAAACTAATACTATATCACTACTAATCTTGACAGATTTATTTGCAAAAAGGAATTCCAAAGAAATTATCCAATTTATTTTTTTTAATGCTTTTTTATTTTTGAAAGAGAGAAAGTGAGCAGGGGAGGGGCAGCGAGAGAGAGGGAGACACAGAATCTGAAGCAGCCTCCAGGCTCTGAGCTGTCAGCACAGAGCCTGACAAAGGCCTCAAACTCTGAACAGCAAGATCATGACCTGGGCTGAAGTCTGACACTTAACCAACTGAGTCACCCAGGCACCCCTATTTTAATTGCCGGCTTGGAAATTCAAACTGGTCCATTGTTTGAATTTTGTTGTATTTCTCTCCATGTGTTTATAGCTTCAATGCTTTGGGCTAGTATTCAGCCTATTAGTTGACTTATCACCTTTCAGAGACTGGCGTGAGTTCCATGTAAATTAAGTAACAGAGAACACCTGCTTAAGTTGAGTATCTTGATTTTGTCTTTTTGGACCTACTTGATGAATTATATGTAATGTTCATACCTAATGAATAAAAGGAAGGGTCTTCTTACATAGGGGTTTCCATTGAATAATCTATAGACTTTTTTTTATTTGAGAGAGAGAGAGCATGCATGCGCATGCACATGCTTGCTCATGGGGGAGTGGCAAAAGGAGAGGGAGAGAGAATCTTAAGCAGACTACACACTTTGCATGGAGCCCCAGTTGGAGGCTTGATCTCAGGTTGGTGAGATCCCAACCTGAGCTGAAATCAAGAGTTGGACTCTTAACTGATTGAGTCACCCAGGCATTTTCTTATGGCAACTATTTTAATTGAGGCATAAACCTTGCTTCCATATTTATGTTTTGATGGCATTGTATAGATTGGGTAACAAAACCAAAAGTAAGTAAATAAGTAAATAAATTTAAGAGTAGAAAAGTAATTAACTAGGAATAATAGTATAATCTCTAAATGAATACATATTGCTAATAGGTACACTATATACCACACTTATAGTTTATAAGAACATTTAAAATAAGAATAATTTAGCTTACATTTACATAATGTTTAAAATTGAAAGTAGACTTTGTATGATGTTTTAAGAGAGGCATTCAGGGTGTTTTGCTTTTGTAAATTTGTTGTCACTTGCTGAAAATTAACATGAAATGTGTATGCTTGCTATAAACATTTTCAAGATTCTTAAAAATTGGACATGTTATATTTTGTATATTTTCCCTCAGATAATATTACTGCTAGAGATAGAAACTTAATTGTTGTGTTTGCAACAGACATTTTATATGAATCTTTATTTGGGGTTTTTTTTTCCTCATGTTTTGTGTAAAAGTTCAAAAGGGAGCAGAAATTATGTGTTCACTGTTTTTCTGTTTACTAAAATCAGGGATATATAATATCCTGTAAAAATGTGAATAGGGAAACTAAATTCTTTCAAATGAGTTTCCCTGATCAGATTTTATAGGTAAGGCTTTATTATTTAATTATCTTAGATGATTTGGGGATGTGTTGACCACCAACAGAAGTTTTTAGACTGTAACTTAAAGTAGTACTAATGGTATTTTAAGAGAGTACAAAAACATTAAATTGACAAAATGCATGAATTAGTCTTTGATGGTTTTGCTTTTTGTTATGTTAATTTATTCTCATGACTCAGAAATGAAAGCTCTTTAGATTCTATCCATTTACACTGCTGGTCAGTGGACTTTAGATCAACATGTCGATGAATAGATATTTGTGGTTATCTTGAACATTTGAAATTGTTTAGATATCCCCCAGTTTTGTAACATTTTATTATATTGATTTTGTTAGATTGCAGAAGAAAGGCATACTCATATACTTTGATATTCGCTTTTATACTTTTTTCTTTCTAAACTAATGACTGAGGGAAAACGTTCAAGTTATACCAAATTACTTATGGTTCTTTTGTATGCTCTAAAATTTTTTTTTTAATTCAGTAAGTGTGTATCGACTGTTTTTTATGTGTCTGGCATTATGTTTTGAGATGTAGGGGTTATCAAAATAGTGGGTGAAAAAATACTGAGGGGATAATCAAAACTCAGAAGATTTTATCTTCTAACGAGAGGCCCTTAGTTTGTGTTTGTGGGATACAGGTATTAAGAAGACACTGAATACAATTCGATCATCTAAATCTAGAGTTGGTGGAGAAAGAGCCCAGGTGTGAAGTAGCTTGGGAATTTATGGGGAAAAGGGTGGGTTTTCTCTTACTTAAGGAGCGCGCCTTTGAGGCAGTCACGTGTTAGAGGTGGTATGCGCGGGGATGTAGTCAAATTTTTCTAGTGTTTATAATTCAACCTGTGAGAATAATCCATATGTAGATGACCATAATAATAACACTAGTTGAAAAGGTGTTATAAGAAATGTGTATTATTCAAATTAGAGGAGGGAGCAATTATATTAATAGGGATCTTTAGAAAATACACTATTGAAATACACTATTGAAAAGCATTTGAGGAAGGCTTGGAAAGATGCTTATGTTTTTGGAGACTTGAATATTTCATTGTTTAATGGAAGCTTACAGAACTCATGAGGCGTAATGGAAATTGTCACCGGACTAACTTCCAGTACATGGATTGGTCCTAAGTGATGATGTGACCTTGGAAATGTCGCTTGATTGTCTAAGCCTCAGTTCCTAATACAGAAAAGGAAGATTTTGGACCTGTATCTTCTTTAGGTGTTCTTATAAAGCGTAACAGGTTATTTGTAATTATCAGAGTTGACTTTATAAATGGGCTGGATATCTTCTGTTTACCTTTCCAGAACTACTCTCTAGCTCTCTTTACACTATTTGTGTCCTGGGAGGCTGATTTTTCCCAACTAAATCATCTGGCTCCCTTGCCTTTGGGTTCTGGTTAGATTACACAGATGTGGGTCACCAGCTGGAGATCAGAGGGTGAGGTGAAAGTGAAGTCAGAGTACCTACTCTCCTGGTGCCCTCCCTTGTGTTGCCTTGGATTGGCTGCTTTCCTCTCCTGAAAGATATAGCTCCTGTCAGGAGGCCCTCTCTATTTAATTAACCCTCTTTAGATTCTAATAATTACTTATTCCTCTTGCCCTTCAGGGTTAGAGATGGTAATATCTCCCGTTGTTGCCAGTTCTCCAGGAACTGTGCACTATTCCCTGTTCTCTATCCCCTAAACTGTCCATGTTTTTGAAGTAGACCCTTAGTTAAGCTATCATCCTCAAATTACCAAGTTTGAGCATGCCACCTTTTTTTTTTTTTTCTTTCCTGCCAGAACTGACTGAATGCTTTCTGTTCTCTTGGAATGACATTCCACCAATCTCTATATCTTAAAGACTTATTGCCATTACATGTTATCAAGAGTTTAGAATGAAAATATTCTGGGAGGAACTATATGTTACCTGGCTATTATGTTAATCGTCAGTATCTATGATCGGATTGTTTGCTACCTGTTTAGGAGATATGCGTATGTACGCTTGTGTGTGTGCCCGTTTCCTTTGTATTCAGTGAGAACTCAACAATTTTATTTAAGTCATCTTCCTGGAAGAAAATATCTTTAGGCTAATTGGATCAAGATGCTTGGTGTCTTTTATTATAGCAGTGAGGAGTCTTTGAAGAGTGTAAGTCCAGGGAGCCTAGGTGGCTCAGTCCGTTAAGTGTCTGACTCTTGATATCCTCTCAGGTCATGATCTTGGCTGTCATGAGTTCAAGCCTCATGTCTGTCTTTGGGCTGACAGTGCAAAGCCTGCTTGGGGTTCTCTCACTCCTTCTCTCTCTCTGCTCCTCCCCTGCTCACTCATGTGCATGTGGGTGCCCTCTCTCTCTCTCTCTCTCTCTCTCTCTCTCTCTCTCCCCAAATAAGTGAACTAAAAAAAAAAAAGAGTATAAGTCATGGAGTGACCTTGTTAAATTTCCATTTTTTATGGGCTCCTCAGATGGCTATATGTGGGGTGAAGTTGTAGGTAAGGAGGCTGATGTTTTATATTAGGTAAACGATTATAAGTATCTGAACAAAAACAGTAATTATCAGTATGTTGAAGGAAGGAGTTGAAAAATGAATGGTTGTGGCAGTGGATTGGATGAAGGGGAAGAAGCTTTACATCATTCTCATCATTTTTGTGTGAGTAATCAGATGAAGGATGGTAATATGATCTGGAGAATAATGGAGGAAGATTAGACTTGGGAGAAAGATGATGAATTAATTTTTGATTTGTGTATTTGAGGTGCCTACGGGACATCTAGGTTCTCCTGTATAGAAGGCAGTTAATTGGAATAGTCCGAAGCAAAGAGGAGAGGACCAGATTAGAAATAATAACTTAAGGAGTCATCAGCAAAGCATTAGTAAAACCAAAAAGGGAATAAGATCACTCAATAGCTGTGTATAAAAAAGACTGTGCACCGAAGATCGGAAGCTGGAGAAAACTAATATGAATTTGGTAGAAGAAGTTGGCCTGAGGAACAAGGAAAAAGGAATGGTTGAAGGAGTATGCAGAGAGCCAGGAGACTCTGGTAGCCTGGAAGCCAAAGAAATAGAGCTTTAAAACACAGGACCATCAACAATGGCAAATGCAGCTACATTTCAGAAAGGTAGAGGCTGAAAAATAGTATTTGGAGTTAGTTGTCAGTTAAATGATTACCTTAGGGAAACAGCAGTTTGAATGGAGTAATTGTTCATTAGATATTAGATTTCTATATGGAAGGGACAGAAAAAGAGTGTAAACTGATATGAAAAAACTTGGGGTGAATAAAGGAAAGAGTATGGATGGAAATATGTCAAGGCAAGGTTTTATGTATATGTGTATGTATGTATGTGGATGAGCAGGATGGTAGGTAGATAGAAATAGATACTGACTTACTTTTGTGAGGATGGGGTAGGGAAGAATGAAAGTTTGGAGATAGAGGAGAGGGGATGTCTGATAAAACCAGCAAGTCTTGGTTCAAGAACACAGGTACTAGATTGGCCTTGAGTAGAGGAGAGTCACTGCACCCTTTGGAACTTGAAGTGAGGATGGGGGTGATCAAAAATAAATTTGTAGGTAAGGGGTCAGAAACATTGAGGGGAATCTAGTATGAGGACCTTTACTTTCATGATAAGGTCAAAGACAACATTGTCTGTAAATCTGAGGTTGTTTGAAGAAATTATTAAAGTAGGGGTTTTAGGAAGTTGTTGAAAATTTGGGGTAGTCATTGAGAAGTGCAGTGTGAGTAAGAGCTTGAGCTCTAGAATTCTGCTACTAATTAACTGTGTGACCACAGGAAAGTTGCACACTTTCTGTGCCTCAATTTTCATCGAGAAATGGAGATAACTATATAGTTCCTACCTCACTGGAATATTGTGACAGTTAATAAATGTTTGCATTCTAAAGTGTGTCTGGCACTTAGTAAATACTCTATAAATTATAGTTCTGATTATTATTCTTGAAATGTGAGGGATGAAGCAGTGAATAAGTAGTATGGAAGGGGAAAGAGAGAAAGAAAGAGAGCAAGAATATACGTGGTTGTGTCCATGCAAGAGCTGGAGTAGTTGTGGTTAAAGAATAGGGTATTCGAATTAAAAAATTTAGTTGGAACATGCTGAGCTGATGAGAAGGTCTGGTAAACTGACTGTGAGAGGTAAAGGTCACTGGATTTGAGATGGACATATTGTCAAAGTATCAGTTTTGTACTTACAGTCAGAATGATTGAATGCAACCTCTGCAGACTGACAGAGGGGTGTGGTATTGACCACTTAAATATGACAGGTGGCATTGCTAAACATGAATTGATTTTCTGAAATGGAAAGTTATTCTTGGTAAAGTTTCTCTCAATTTACATAATAGTTGCATTCTTAGAAAATTTACTGTATATTAAGTTCTCGCAAAAAGTACTGTGTGATACATAAATTAAAATTTGGTTTCAGGCTTAATTGTCCTCCCCTTTCCCCATCCCCTTTGCGAACTGTATGTCCTGTAGAATTTGGGTTCTTTTTCAGCACGCCGTGCTGTGTATTGCAGCACATCCAGCGTTCCTGTACCTCATCTATCGAAAGCCAGCGGCATCCTCTAATTCTTTGTACACGCTAAGCACTTTTTCAAAACGCTCCCGTTGAGCACCACTGTGTTAGGGGAGAGAAGACGCAGAGTAGCATGTGGATTGGATCCCAAGAAAAGAGTCCTTGTTTTGCACAGTGACCTGGTATGATAGAGATATGAGGCAGGAAATTAACTGGTAACGAAGTTTCAGGTAGAATCCTGAGGCAAAGTTGAAATGGTGCAAAGTAGTAAAGTTTTCTTACCATCTTAGCTTCCTGTCCTCATTAACTCCTTCCTCCAAGCCACCCCCCAGCCCAGATGCAGCTGGTAGCCAAGCTATGTTCGCACTTCATGTCCTGGTGCAGGAAGAATTCTTGACTCGATTTGGTGAAGAGTATCATTTTAGCATAATTTCTCTTTTAACTACATTAGCATTTTACTTCCTTTTTTCTCACTTCCAAGCTTTCCTTTTCTATATGAAGATAGGTGCAAATGCCTTATCATTCCTATTTAAATGTTTATTCTCATTTTTTCCTTGCCATCAGTAAATGTGTTGCATAAAATTGTAATCATTGAATTTCTGTGTTTGCTTGTATCCCAATATACTAAAATGCAGTAGAATCATTGTAGTTTTGTCTTTTGCTCAAAATGATAAACCTTTTGTAGTGTCACTTTTGTCCAATATCAGCAGTTTTTGTTATTTTTGGAAGAATCATCTCATTTGCAGCAGGTTGCTTCTGGTGACCTTAATCAAAAGTATTGCTTTTGAAAGAGTAAAGTCTGCTCAAGTTGTGCTATTCAGATATTGCACTTATTTAAAATTAGGTGACTTTTCTTGTTGGGATGAGTACTGGGTGTTGTATGCAAGTAATGAATCATGGGAATCTACTCGCGAAGCCAAGCACACTGTATACACTGTGTGTTATCTAATTTGACAATAAATTTATTAAAAAATTAAAAAAGTAAAATTAGGTTACTTTTGAAATATGGAGCAATAGTTTCCATTTTCTATAAATTTTTAAAAAATGTATATTTATTTTTGAGAGAGAGAGAGACAGAGTGCAAGCAAGAGTGGGGCAGAGAGAAAGGGAGACACAAAATCCAAAAAAGGCTCCAGGCTCTAAGCTGTCAGCACAGAACCCGATGGGGGCCACGAACTTAGTGGACCGCAAGGTCGTGACCAGAGCCGAAGTCAGATGCTTAACTGATCGAGGCACCCAGGCACCCCAATAGTTTCCATTTTTAAATAAAAGTTTAGGATGATAAAAAAAATGATTAGCCAAGGATAAATGAGGTTTGATGAAGTTTTTATAGCTTCCTTTATGAAGTAAAACCACGTTCTTAATAGTGAAGATTTGAAAATCAGTTTCTTAAGTATACATGCTTTGTGAAATACACCTACTTTCAGTTTGTTTTCTCAGAGAAATGCCCATGCCAATAAAATTGTGATTGGCATTAATTGTTAGCCTTTTGGGTTTCCCTGCAGATTACCCAGAGTTGTAAAAATGGAACCTTTTTTATTTTTCCATATAAAGGTCAGAGCAACAAATATGGACTTGAAATGAAGCACTAGGATGGTCACCTAGCACTGTGTAATTACAACACACTTATATGCATGGGTGGAATCTCTTCATTAAGTTACATTTCTTCTATATTAAAATATATATCATTTTTATCTGAGAAAAATTAGATCTTTCATAAATCCAATTTGTTCTTGTCCCTTAACCTTAATACATTAGTCTATGTTTTAAACTGGTAGAAAATAATTTGTTCTCGCTGTCTTTCTCTTTTTATAATGGGTCCTTAATAATCTTGAAAATGAGTCTATTAAATCAATTAAATTAATTTCAGCTGCTTTTAGGTTCATTCTGTGGGGGTATTCCCTTATGAGATTTTCATAAACTATAATTGAGCTTATATTTACCATAAAGTGAGTTTTTCAATCATCTGTTCTTTGAAATTCACCTTGGTGTGGCATGTGGTATATTAGAGGAGAATTATTTCTTCATCTTTGATACATGGTATAGTGTTTTGTTTGTTTGCTTGTTGTTGTTCTTGCCACCACTGACAAATTCCTGAAAGGTTCTATGAAAATCAAATTTCAGAAACTTCTGTTTCCTCACTGTATATTATAATCTTAGCATGTTTTATTTGAATAAAATAATTAATATTGACTCCAAAAATCAGCAAGAGTTGGTAAGGTTAAAGGGAAGGTATGTTTTTTTAACTTTTGATTTTCATTTTCTCAGATTTAGAAGTCTATATAGACCTGTTGGAATATGATGCATAAGGAAATTAATTGGAACTTAGAAAATAAAAAGTTTTAATATGTGGTATTTGTTAAAACCTATCATATCATTAAGAAAAAAATCCTGAGAATATTGCTTAAGAGTAATATGATAAAGGAAAATGATAAACGATCTTAGGATATGTAATTTTTTAAGTTTTTTTTCTCCGAATACCAAACACTGACTTTAGGGGTACCTGCCTGGCTCAGTTGGTAGAGCATGCAACTTTTGATCTCAGGGTCCTGAGTTTGAGCCCACACTGGGGGTAGAGCTCACTAAAAAAAAAAAAAAAAAAAAAAAAAAAAAAAAATTAAAAATGTCTCTTGGAATAGTTGGGCTAGGTAGTGGTTGAAGAGTAGGAAGCAGATGTAGAGTGCTTTAAAGAGGATGTTTTTGGAAGGTGGCAAGAAATAGGGCACCTTAGGGATGGGAGCTGTAACTCAGATTAAGCACAGACTTCAAGGTAATTTCAGGTTTACTATAGTCACTTCAGTTTAGGTCCTGGAGTTTAATCTACTGGGAACGATTTTAAAAAATCAGTTAACACTGTGATATTCAGTCTGCAGATGGCTGCTATTGATCTTCACCTCCTTATATTCACAGTCTTTGTAGTTAGTTCCTTCCCACAACGAGTTGGGTTGACCTGTGTAACCAGTAAGATAATTACGGATATGATGGTGGGTGACTTCTGAGGCTAAGTCAGAAAAGAAATTGTGTAGGGGCGCCTGGGTGGCTCTTTTGGTTGAGCATCCCACTCTTGTTTTGGGTCAGGTCATGATCTCAAGATTCCTGAGTTTGATACCCAGTGGGCTTTGCTTGAGATTCTTCCTCTTTCTCTGCCCCTCCCTCACTTACACTCTCTGTCTCTCTCAAAAATAAATAAATAAAATTTAATAAAAAATTAAAAAAAAAAAAAGAAATGTGGCTTCTTCCTTGCTATCTCTTGGATTGATTGCTTTCTCTGGGATGCCAGTTACCATACCGTTAGGATGCTTAAGCAACCCATGGAGAGGCCTGCATAGGGTGGAATTGAAGCCTTTTGCTAACAGCCAACACAGGTAAGTCAGCCATCTTGGAAGCTGATCCTCTAGGCCAGACAAGCCTTCAGATGAATGTAGTCCTGGCTGACACTACAACCTTGTGAGACCCCAAGCCAGAATCACCTGGTTAAACTGTCTCTGTGTTCCTGACCCATAGAAACTGTGAGATAAGAAATATTTATTGTTTTAAGCCCCTAAATTTAGGGTAATTTGTTACGCAGCACATTAATATGCAGCACAGTAATGCAGAAGTAATACATACAAAAGAGTTTCAAGTGTGATAAATGTCATCAAGGAAAGGTATATACTGCTATAAGAGTCGCTAACAGACTTCTGATTTAGTATGGGGGTTTGAGAAGGGCTTGTGAGCTTAGCTCTAAAAAACAGGGAATAGCATTCCTGACAGGTTACAGCATATGAAATTCTGTGGTGGGAAAAGGAGGGTACTTTTGAGAAACCTGGAGAAGACCAGTGTAACCAAAGGTAGACAGCAAAGAAGAGATGGAAAGAAAGGAAGGTAGACAGAAGATGCTAGGCCTGGGGCTGTGTTAGGGATTTTGGACTTTATTTAAAAATTTTTTTTTAACATTTATTTTTGAGAGACATAGAGACAGAACGTGAGCAGGAGAAGGGCAGAGAGAGAGAGAGAGACAGAGAATCCGAAGCAGGCTCCAGGCTCTGAGCCATCAGCACAGAGCCTGACGCAGGGCTCGAACTCACAGACCGTGAGATCGTGACCTGAGCTGAAGTCGGCCGCTTAACCAGCTAAGCCACCCAGGCGCCCCTGGTCTTTGTTTTAAAAAGCAGTGGGAATCCACTACATAGGTTTTATCAGGCATTGTGGGGTAACTGGATTAGATACGTATTTTGTAAAGAGCCTTCAGACTGCTTTGTGGAGAATAGATTAGAAGTGGTAGGCTGGGAATGGGTTGTGCAAAGGTGGATGAAAGGAGACAGTTGGAAAGCAACTGAATTCATCTAAAGACGTATTGATAGTTTGGACTAATATGTGGTGGCAGTTTAGATGGAGAGAAGTGGGCAGATCTGAGAGGTTTTCTATTTCAAATAAACAGAATGTTGTGAGGAGGTAGATATGCGGGGTGAAGAGAGAGGGAGCTGTTAATGAGGGTGTTTGGCCTTGTTACTGGATAGATAAAGACTCAATTTTTTAAAAGAAGAATGATCGTGTATTTCTTTTTGGACATGTTTTTCAGGCAGCCAAAATGGAGTTTCCAAAACTAGTTAGATACATTGTTCAGAAGTTCAGTGGAGAGTTATGAACATGAGACAAAAGTCTGTCAGATTTATTTCTTAGGAAGTCATAACCTGTGTGATGCAGTCCTTGAAGAGAGTTCTGGTCAAGAGAACACAGTCCAGCAAACAATTACTTCAAAATAATGCAAATCCCTCATGGATTTCTTAAAACTGTGAATGGGACTCCAGCAGTACTCCCAGCAGTACTTTCTGATAACGCTCTTCTTCTGTTTTCCTCTGTCTTCATCACGTGCAGCTGCTCTTCCACCCCTGTTTTCAACACTCCTGAAGAAGCTACCCCCTCTGCTCCTATTCAGGCCAATTTTATACTAATTCTTCCTTTATCTTTTGTTTTTTGCTCTTCATTACTTAAACTGATGTAACTGTTTTGTCCTGTTTTGACAACATAGGACTTTCCTGGCAATGGACGGTAGGGAAACTGGGAGCACAAAGCCAGATGTTCTTCTGATGGCTTAGGGAGAGGAAAGTCAAGGAACATTTCTGGGAACAATAAAACATTAATGATTTTTGTTAATTTAAATTAAATTAAATTTATTTAATTTAAATTAAATTAAATTTTATTTCCATGGCTATTTTAAAGAGTTAGGAAATATGGGGTATGTACATACATATATATTTATTTACATAAGTACATATGATGAATTGGTGCATTTAATTAAACACTTTAATATGAGTTATTTATATCCTCTATATGGTTTAGAAAGCAATTAGCATTCTTTATGGATATATTTGCAAAACTGATTTCAAAGTAATATATTTTCATTGTTTTGTTAACAAATCAAACTTTTCAAGCTATTTCTGACTATTAAACCTTTCTGGAAAGTTGTTCCATATCCTTCCGGTCATCTAAATTTATCACAGGCCTTTAACTAAGAAGGTTGGTGAACCTTCTTTCCTTTTGATCTTGCATCCTGGCGGGTGCTTGGATATTTCTTCTGTAAGAAAAGTTTTGGTGGATGAGTCAGTGCACTGAGTCATAGGCAGCATGAAGCCTCTAGTGTTCTATACGAACTAATTGGAAACAGTTTCAAAATTAATTAAGGCACAGTTGTCAGCTCAGTGTTACTGATTGACATCCCACCAAAGTATTTTGTCTTTTGGCAACTTGCTTAATTGTTCTTTGGTATTTAGGTTTTTGTTTTGCTTTATGTATTTTTTTAATCTGTTGAATAGACCTATAGTTACCATGTTGATTTTTTTTTTAAAGCTCTCTTATGAACCTTGTATCATTTGTGTTTAATTTCTCCCTTGCTTGATGCCTTTTTTCCCTTAAAAATTATTCAATACAATTCCTTTTCTTTCTGGCTTGCTAATTTATCAGGTAACGAGAGAAGTCTTTATGCACTGTAGAAAGTAGTTCATACAATATTAGTATATTGATTTTTCAAATAAGAGCCCCTTCTTCAGCTAAACAACATGTGTTTAATTTAACAAATACAAATTAAATGGCGTGTATAGATTTTTTTTACATTGCATTAATTTGACCTTAATAAATTCATTAAAGATGACATGTTCTTGAAAGATTCTTTTTATTATACTTCTATTTGTTTGAAAATACTTTCATTTGTATGTAGGATTTTGCAAGGGGGGCATTGATTAGGTGTTCTTCATGTTGATAGAAGATTAAACAAGTCAAGATCAGGAAGATACTTTGGCTGAGAGATCAAATATGTTCCAGAAAGATGATAAAATGCTAAGGTGAATTAGTAAGGGGAAAAAAAAACATATTAACTGCCTACTAACTTCCAGGTACTTTGCATATATTATTTCTTTAAATCTTCCTAGCATGTCTTTGAGATGGTAATTATTTACCTATAATCAAATGTGGAACTTGAAGCCCAGCAAGTTAATAACTTATTCAAAGTCCTTCACAATATCTGTATAGTAAACACCTTAGGCAAACTATGGCAACTCTTTAGTGCGTTGTCTCATGCCAGATTTGGGCATTATGCCAAAGGAAAATTCAGGAAAAGTATTTATTCTAGTTATACAATAGACCATCCATATGACAATAAATGGATTATACATTTTTTAATCATTCCTCTTAACCATTACTTTTGAAGTTATTTCACTGATATTGAGAAACATTTTACAGTTGATGACATGTCAGTTTAATTGGCAGCATCTTTTTTTCATAGTACATAAGATTAATGGTGCATCTTATAATCAGTATGATCTTAGATTTGTTGGAATACAGTAGATAGTCTTTGTTCTACTCACTCCTTTGAAATGTTTAAGAACAAAGGCAACCATTTAACCTTTTGGTTTTTCTTTCATTTTTTCCTAAGTCTGCTCTAATGAGATGGTCTTTAAAAAATTCAATGGTCAACGAAGTTTTAGAAACATAGCATACTCTATCCTCTTGGAGATTCTCATTGTACACTAGCATATAAGAATTTTAGCCAAAAAAAAAAGTAAAAAAGTATATTTAACTTTGTTTAACCCATTGTGTACAAATTTATTTGACCAAAGAATCTCCTGACTCTGCCCTTTTTTTTTGTCTGTTTATGCTTGAAGAATTTAATACTCTGCTTATACCTTTGGGAAACGCTGGATCACATACTCTCTTGCCTAAGGGTATCACCGCTTAAGAGTCTTAACATTTCTGACGGTTAACAGATTTTTTCTTTTTCAGACTTCTTACCCAGCCTCATTTTATTTTTATTTTTGTGGATTAATCATACTTCATTACCAATTCCTTGCCTTTTTTTTTTTTTTAATTTCTTGAGTTCTGCCTTGGTGTACAGTTTTTCCTCATTTGCTAGCAAAATTGTGGTATTTGAAGCTTATCAACTGGATGTTAGAAGTTTAGTCAAGGATTCCAAACATCCACAGGATTCTTGGTAATATATAAATTACAAATGTATAAGTCACATTTTCTTTCATTTTATGACATCTAAAGGTCAGTAGGTTATGGGAGACTCATTTACATATCTTATGCTGATCTCTTCAAAGGTATGACATTTTTCATCTACCAAGGACTCACTAAGGAGGAATAATGTTCTCTGCTATTTTTCTTATTAATTTTTTTATTTCTTGACCCTCTCCTCCCCTTCCCTCGTCTTTTCTCTCTCCTTCCCGCTGCCCCTCCCTGATATCTGAACTCAGTTTACTTGCCAATTCTGTGTTCTGTCAGGATTACGAATTTTATCATGTAATATTTGGACACTCTTCTTCCCCATTATGTTCTGTATTTTAATGATGTTGCTTCTAGAGCCTTGTTCTTAGCACTTCTGTACAAAAGAGCTTGCTTTTGGCTTTTTATGTCTAAGCTAAACTAATTTCTTACCAGTCTTTCTGTCGGCCAGTAGATCATCATGTGTTTTCAGTCACCAAGCATTCAGGCATACTGATTTTATTGTAGTGTTTTCCAGTTTCCTCCTTTCTTACCTGTGGTACTTGTAGCAATGCTTGTGATGATCATTATGCCTGCTAGCAAGTATTCTTGAGTTTGTAGTGTGTTTCTAAAATGGTAGTGGCCATCATGGAATTTACATATTCATGCTTTTAAGTATCCTATGAGCTCAGGAGGAAAAACCTATTAAGTCATAATTTACTGCATTCATAGCATATAAAGGGGACCCTGAAAAGTATAATACTGCATCAAGGGTGTAGGAAATGGGATCAGAAATGTGGACTATTGCCAGATTGTTTAGCAGTTTATTGCCAGAGTAGGATAGCTCTTGAGCAAGGGAATAATATTCTTCATTTTTTCTATCAAGCTATATAGTTAGCCTAAAAACTTGAATTTATTTCAAGCAGCTAGATGCTTTTATTACCAGTCTGTTTTCTGATTATTTTTTAGCCTTTTCTACTTTGAAGAACCTATGTCATAGGATTTTCTGATGATTAAATAAGACAGTTTTCATAAAGCATTTAAGAAACAGTGCTTGGTACATACGACAATGACAATAATAAAATGACAAAAAGTACTGGAATATGGATGTAGCTGAAGTGTGGGGGTAGTTTGGGGGTAGGAGGTGAAACCATACAATCTGTTCTAGTCTAGCAAGCCTAGCTGGGTAGCGGACATACGACTCCAGGGCCATTCTTGCAGCTTGTATTTTTTAGACTAGAAATCAGGAGACCTGCGTTCTGGACCCAGCTCTGTGTGACTTTGCCAGTCACCTTCCCTTCTAGGCCACTGTGCCTAAATAGATAAAATCATGGATTTGGATTAGGTAATTATTAAAAGATATTATCCCAGCTTTAAAATATATGATATTTTGGGGTTGGGCAAGTAGTGGTTAAAGATGGCTTAAGGGCGACAGGAGACTTGGGCTATCTCTTTTATTTCATTGTGCTATTTCTAATGGACTACCCAAAACAAACTGGTAAATGACTGTCCAGGATTTATCTGCTTCCAATAGAAAAATTATTTTAACTATAAGAAGGACCTATACGAAAAAGGAAAAAGCACTGTAGCAAAACAGTGCTTAAAGTGTATTTAAAATACACTTGTGTTTTTCATATTGCGAGTCAATACATAAAATTCTGGGGCAAGAAAACATCCCTGCAGTTGGAAAGTGCTCACTGAGTTAACTGAAGGATTTAGAAAAATAAGTTGGGTAGTATCTGATATTTTTACAGCCTTACACATTTAAGGTAAATGTAGCCTCTTCAAATTTCAAATATACAGACTTCTGGCCTGTTACTGCCCAGGATGCATCTTTTGGGCAGGCAGTCTTCAACTCCTAGCCAGATTAGGGTTGAAAGGCTCTTCTTTCCATGTCCTCCTATATACTGCAGTTCTTCTTTGTGTCAAATTGTCAACAAAGCAGATAGACTGGAAGATTTTTAAGGTACCTTGCAATTCAGTAATTTTACTGCATCAGTATGTATTGATCTTTCTTCAGCTTGGAACATGCTTCATTGTTACTGGTTCTTTTGCCTTTTTCCTGGTACTGTTTATTTCCCTGTTCTTTCTTATTATTTCTGTTTGGACCTTGGTACTGAGGTAGATTTGTGGGAAAGATGGGAGCAAAGAATTTGACCAGTATCTTCTCATTAACACCTCTTCGACAACCAAACACACAAATATCTAGGAATTTGGATAGGGAGAGGGAGGAGACAGTAAGAAGGAAAAAGGAGAAAAGGTGAGGATATTGAGTTGGGAAGGTGCATTGGGAATATCTGTTCTGAATTTGAAGTGTAGATGATTTTAAAAAATAAAAGACTCTCCCCTTACACGTACATACATGCCCCCTGAGGAATAAACAAAACCTAAACAACCCCCCCCTAATGTTTATGTAATTTGATTCTAAAGGATGGGATATGTTGCTCTAACTCATGGTGATCAGCAGTTTAGGAATCCTGCGCATGTGGGTTAGAACATTAAAAACAGAAGAGGATAATTCCTGTCTATTCAAGAGAGTTGTGGCTTTAGCCTTACTTTTCTTATAAAGCTTTATTTATCAAAGGTATTCTCAGGAGGTAATGATAAACGCCAGGCTCCTCCAACCTGTGCTGAAATACTCCCACACTATGTTGTTGGAATAGATTTAAGCACTCTGTAAACCCATGCCAGAAAGTTCTTACCATTTGAAGTTTCTGCCCTCAGTTGGATTAAGAGGAGGAATTTCCCATCTGTTCAGACAGAAGAACAGTAATCAAAAAGTAGGTAATAAAAAAGATTTCCCTGCTTGAGATGTGCTTTTTGTGCATGAAAGCTTTTCATTGGAAGGGATTGTTTGTTTCCACATGACAAATATTTGGACCTGATGTTCAAAGCAAGTATTTGGACCTGAATTCAAAACAAACTTATAGCTTTCAATATTGTACTATATAATTTACTTGTTTTTGTTGGTGGTTGAATTCAAAACCCAGTAGGTATTCTTTTGCTTAATATTTCACTTATCCACTTTAGAACACCACATCACCACCTTCTCATCTCTTATGAGGATGATGGCAAGAACCTATCTTAATAGGTCACTTACCTTCAATACATCTTCCACTCTGCTGTTAAAGGGATATAACGTTACACGTGATCTTTTAACGGTTTGTGAATTCCTGGCAAATGTACGGGTTCCTTTACCACTAGACCTATTCTACCTCTTCAGCCTCCTCTTCTACCACATGCCCTACTCGCTACTCTGATCAGACTTGTGATGTTCTTTTAGGTCTTTGTTTCTCTGCAGGTGCTTTTGTACCTTCTTTCTTCCATGATGAGATTTATTGCACTGTTTATTATACTGTTTTTTTTCTTTTCTTCCAGTATGACATTTATTACATGGTTTATAATTGCCTATTAACTTACCTGTTTCCTCTTTAAAACTATGGATCATACCAACTCTATATTTTCTCAACATTAGCCATTTAGCCCATTTGCCCCCCCTTCTGTATCTTATAAAGTTCAGTGTGTTTTTGTTCAACAAAATTTAGAATTGTAAGTAAATTTATGGCTATTCTTTTTATTTCAAACCACTTAAAAATTTTTTTATGTTTATTGTTATTTTTTGAGAGAGAGAGGGAGAGAGAGAGAGAGAGAGAGAGAGAGCGCGCGCGCGCGCGCACTAGTGGGGGAGGGGCAGAGAAAGAAGGAGACATAGAATCAGAAGCCGGCTCCAGGCTCTGAGCTGTCAGCACAGAGCCTGATATGGGGCTTGAACCCACGAACTGTGAGATCAATACCTGATCTGAAGTCAGACATTTAACTGACTGAGCCACCCAGGTGCCCCTATGGCTATCCATTAAGACCCATATTTCCTAAGTTTTCCCATGAAAACGTATCTTTAATTTCTAATTTTTACCTTTGCTATCATTGGTCCCATTCTCTCCCTTCAGATTTCAATAATCAGTTGTAATTATTTGCCTAGACAGGGTCAGCCCCTGGCATAAATGTTTGCTTTATTTATACTATGTAACATTGGTTAGTGTATCTGTATTTCTGCTCTTATTTCTTAAGACTTTTACATTTTCCTTCTATCCCCTAGGCCACACCTGCTACTTTACGCACATTCTAGATAAGTGGATTTGGGTTTAGAGAAGTGAAATGAGTAGCTCAACATCACAGAGCAGGGAAGTAATAGAATTAGTTTTACATGGCCTCAAAGCCTATGTGTGTTTTTTTGCTGCACCACACTGCACACTGCTTGTTCCTTTCTGGTTCATAGGCCTTATGCCTAAGCTGTTCTCTACAATCATCTTGTAACCTTAGCTTTCTTGATTCATTTCTCATTTCCAAAAGGATGATAGGGAAGGAAGTGGGACTTAGGATACCAAATTTTTGTTTCCACCCAGTTTTGATGAAAGAGATTTGTTTATATATTTGTAAATATATAAACAATGTAGCCAAATGGTGTTCACATCACATTCTTTTTATAGTTTTACAGTTCACAAAGAGAAAAAGGGAAAAAAAATGTTATGAAACCTTTTTTTAAAATTCATAGCCTTTAGTGATGTTTTTTAATTTTTGAAAAATAATCTTTAAAATAAATATTCTAATGTGTAATTTATACAATTGGGTTTAGCTACATGGAGAAGGGAGGAGGGAAAAGAGGTGGAGGGAGACAGACAAAGAGAGGGAGATAGATATGAGCCCAGGAAAATATTAGTCTGTTGGTTGCTTTTAATAATTAAAGAATTAGAAAACCTCATTTTCCTATTATCTCAAAATTTTGTCTTGGTGACCCAGTCTACTGAGTGGGCAAAAGAGTGTGCTCAGAACATGATGGAACTGGCATTTAGAAAATCCAACAGATAAAATATTACACCCACTGACTCATGAAACAGAAACAATTAAGGTCCCAATTTAGAATGATTCTGGACACAGACTCTAATCGTTAAGCTCGTTTAACAAACATCCATGTGGTAGAGTTGGAAGCATGAGCTAAGTGCAGAAATTAGTAGTGCTGGGAAAAGTTATAGTTTAAAATTTGAGCCTTGGTTAATCTCCATAAATTGACTCATTTGCCTTTTCATATAAATATCTAATATCAGTTGAAATAATAGTTTGAATTTTCAAACTAGGGTTCTTATCTGATGTTTTTATTATTGATTCTTTTACCCATAACTCATAAGTGCAAAGTTTATCTTAATTTCAGGTGGGAATTTTTGTCTATTCAGTCTGCAGTGAAAGGAGCTGGAAAGGGAATTAGGGTTCCAACTTGGAATTGAAAGGCACATTCTAGCACAGCAGTTAAAAACACAGGCTGTGGAGCCAGACTGTCTGAGGACAAATCTCTGCTCCTCCTCTTGTTACTTGCTTTATGATTTTACACAAGCCACTTACCTTCCCTTTGCTTCAGTTTTTTCATTAAAAAAAATTGGATAGTACCAACACTTATGGTATAGGGGAGTAAGTTCAACATGAGTGTGAACAGTTTGTAGTTTCCGTTCTGCCATCATCTTGTTATGTAATCTTATGTGAGTTATTTTACATGCTTGGACTTTGCTTATTTTATTTATTTTGTACAACAAACTAAGCTCTAAGTTTCCTTCTGGTTCTAGAATTAATTTTAATAGAATAAAATAGACCTGTAGCGGCTTATTGCATAAGTGTATATGAAGTATATAGTTTTCGATACTAAATAAATGAATAAGGCTTCTGATCTCAGAAGTCTGTGATTTAATATTGTATTACTTTGGATAAGTTTTTTTTTTGTTTTTTTCTTTCAGCTTTAATAGTATTATGTATAAAACAGATTAATAAGCTATTTCATAGGGATATTATGCTCATTTTATGAAATAATGTGCAAACTGCCAATTATTATGCTTGATATGTAGTATGTATATTCAAAAATGCTACTGCCCCTTAACTTACATGCACAGTCTTTTTCTGTCATTCTAATCTGTGTATTTGAATATGTGTCTGTCTCAATATGGGATGGTTGTAGCATATGACTTAAGTGAATTTGTTGGTTGCCAGTGAATTTGGGAGATAAGATGAGGCAAATTTCATCCAGTTCTTTGTGGAAGGGAAAGACATATTAAGGTTGCTGAAAATTAAGAAGCCACAAAAGATGGAAAAAAGCTCTCCTAGTGGCATTTATTCTGGCAGGATCTGAATCGAGAACACAGGGAAAAGGAATTACGAAAGCAGTGTAAAAGTAGGGTGGATCTCAAGTTATCTGCAGTGCTAATGCAGCAATTTGTAGGGAAAACCAGCTCCCTTCTGATTCCTTGATTTTGCTGAAGTCTTTCTGTGCCGTAGTACTGCACTGTATTTAGTAATTCTCCAGTAATAAGGATTTATAGAATGTATTGCTTTCCAATAAGAATACAACACTGATTCTTCATCTGGTTTTGCCACAGCTTGTTAGGGCTTGAGAAAAGCCACCAAACTTTTCTAATGTTCACTTACTGTTTCAGCCTCTTCTTTTTGGGGATGGAGAGAGGGAGGCAAAGACAGAGATTGAAATAGATGATTTAAATGTCCCCCAACTCTAAAATGTTACCTTCTCTAATATTAATCTAAATATATTGTCCTGCACAGTGCAGAGTAATCAACCTTAGAAAATGCAACATTTATTCCAACAAAATTGCCTTTAGAGCCAATTCTTAATCTATCAAAAAGCACAACTCTTGCTACTATATAGTCTGAGTAATGTATCCTTTTCTCTTTAACTTTTAACTTTATTAGAATTTACTTTGTCCTTTCGTTCCCTCCCTTGCCAGGTTTCTGGAACAGTTCTGTTTGAATGAATAGGCCATAGGCCCTCTTAGCATGAGTGAGATGGAGGGGGTGAGACCATAATAAATCTAGGAACTGAAGATTTGAGTAAAGGACAAAGAAGAAAGGACAATACAGAGAAGAGGTTAAGAGAATGGGACTTGGAGAAAGACTGCCTGAGTTCAAATCCTGACTTCTTTCTGTGCCTCAGTGACCTTAAGTTTAATGAAGACAGTAAACCTCAAAGGACTGTATTAATGTGATTATATATTTGGTAGTAATCTTTAAATAATGTTTGATAAATACTGAATGAACACTTGCTAGTATTATTGATTATTATGTTAAAGGTTGATACTAAAAAGCTCTTACCAGGATTATATCAGAAAGCAGATCGGGAAGCATGGGCTTCATTTGTGTGATAGATGTGAATTATTAGAAACTGATATGTCTAAAGCTGAAGGTGTGTAGGTATCTGTATAAATTTCCCCTAAAAATGCTATTCTGCTTGGAAAAATTTGTATGTTCCCATATGTATCTAATGTGTTACTACTTTTGCTCTTTAGGGCCAAAGTGTACCCTAGGGTAGGAAATTAGATTTGGAAGGTACCTCAGAGAAAATCTCTTTTATGCCTTGTACTTTTTAGGAGACAGGATCCTGAAAAGGTACCCAGTTAGAGAAGAAGGACGAGATGAAGACCTGAAATTTCTCCTAAGGCATATATAACTTGGAAACATTTTCTAATTTTCTATCTTTCAAATAAATAGAATGGTTAGAAATTTATCTTTCTATTCATGTCATAAATGCATTTCATCTTTTTGAGATTTCAACATTAACACATCTCAGTGTATTGGGAAAGTGTATCTTTGCTTCAAAATACCATAACTCTTCCTGACCATGGATATTTATGACAATAGAATCTTTGAAGCCTTTAAAAATAACCTTTTCAAATAGATAAATATCTTTGCCCATAAACATTTATGTCATCACTTTGTAGATGTTTTAAGTCACTCTTATTCTTTTTTTGAAGTGTTAAAAATTACCAGTGCTTTATTCTCTGGAATGGGGAGGGAATAAAACAACCAAAAAACATTTGTATAAGGTCACTTTCTTAAATGATGAAAACTCCAAAATATAATTTTTATGAGCTGTCAGACTTGCCCGTGGACAAATTTGTTTCCCTTTTGTTTTATAACATTAAGTATATCTACTGAAAAACTTACAATGATAGTATGGGCAATTATCTTATTCCCTGGTAGTGTTAGCCGACTCTGATGGCTCCACTGAGAAGAAAATGGCCTTCAAACACAATAAAAGAACAGAAAATATCCTTGACGTCAAAATTCTGCAGAAACAGTTGCTTTATATTATTTCTGAAAACCATGGTTGTTTAATCTGTGATAGATGTAATATAAGGGAAATGATAATTAATTCTTACTCCTGAAATTATAACCCTCATTTTCTTATCTCATGAAAGGTGTCATAACTAATTCTTACCTACAGGTCTGTAGTTGGGAAGTGGTCAGAGAGGAGTTGATGGCATCTTTCTCTTAATATGAGATTAAGAGACTATTTTCAAAATTGCTTATGTTCGATAATAGGATTCTAAAATTAATGACCTGGCTTATGTGTCAGATTTAGGATTTTTTATAGAATTTACTCTGTTTAAGAATAGTTTCCTCAATGTCCTTTATAAATACAAGTGCTAATCTGCTGAATTTAATCGTAGCGTGACCCTGGCTTCTTAGAAAACCATGGTTTTTTCTTTCGAGTTTATTTTTATTTATTTTGAAACAGAGAGAGCAAGTGGAAGAGAGGCAGAGAGAGAGGAAGAGGGATGATCCAAAGCAGGCTCCTTGCTGTCAGCACAGAGCCCAGCACAGGGTTCCAACTCAGGAACTGCGAGATCATGACCCAAGCCGAAACCAAGAGTCAGACGCTTAACCGACTGAGCCACACAGGCACCCCCATTGTTACTTTTTAAAAACTTTTTTTTAATATATTGGAGTTGGTATACTTAATTCTGTCATAGAATTTATACATATGAAATCAATACGCTTAGTGGGATTTTACAATAATTACTAGTATGATAAAGACCTTGTGAAACAGTATTGTACTGGTAATGATTGAATTTACCCTAATTCTCATATACAGTATGTACCAAATGGCCATAATATTAGAATAAGTAAATCCAATAGCAAAACATTCCTCCCTTTAATAACCTAGCAAGGCAATAGAACTTCATGATGTAGCTCTTCATTTGGTATAGTGATTCTAAATCCTATCAGACCTGGGTGTCTGGATGGCCTCAGGTCATGATCTCATGGTTCCTGGGTTAGAGACCCACATCAGGCTCTGTGCTAACTGCTCAGAATCTGGAGCCTGCTTCAGATTCTGTGTCTCCCTCTCTCTCTCTGCCCCTTCCCCACTCATGCTCCATGTCTCTGTCTCTCAAAAAGTAAATAAACATTAAAAATAAATAAATAAATAAATCCTATCAGACGTAACATCCCCTTATTATAAATGTTTTGTAGGATCTCTTATAATCCTGAATATATAGCTAAATATATATAATAAAGCAAATCACTGTAATATACTAATTGTAGTTTAGAGAAATTTAAAGAGGAAGTAAATCATAGTAAAGATTAAGCATTACAATATATAAATGCTAGAAAACAATAGTGAATATTTGGAGGTAAGAGATGGAGGAGATCACATATCATTCCATACAAGAAAGACCGGGAATTGAAAGAGCTGATGTACAGATGAGCAGTAGAGTAACAGAGGATGTTAGAATATGTAATAATAGACTGTGCTTATTGGTTTTTTTATTTAAGCAAAATAAAAAGGATAATATTTTTTTTAAGGATAATACCTTTTTTATTTAAGGATAATACCTTTAGCCAAAGCAGGAAAACATAAGAAGACAAACTAAATACTATCAAATTGGAGACAATGAATCGGACCTTATTTTATGTGTAATATTAAAATAATGTCTAGGCTGTAACGTAAGGTGGTATAGTAATGAAAAAGAATAGAAAACGTGACTTGTATTTTGAAAGTCTTCCACATCAAGAAAAAGGAACATAAGAGTAATAATTTTGGGGTAGCTTTGAGTTTGGTTAGGGGTCTGTTGAATTTACACTATTGTCAGGGCACTGTAATGGAGATATTCAGCAGGTAGTTGAAAATGAGAGTTAGAGTTCCAGAAAAAGGTTTACATCAACAAGATTTAGTTTTGAAGGTCATTCGCAAAGCAGTGATCATTGAAGCCATAAGATTAGACGATATTACAAATAAAGAAGAGGATGATAATAATGATAAACATCATCGTGGTTAACATTTGTTCATTTCTTTTGTGCTATGCATTATACATCTATTTGACATATATTTTCTTATACATTTCTCACAATCCCCTATAAAATAGGTAAAATTATTGTCAACATCTCCTATTTACACATTAAACAACGGACACACAGAAACGTTGCCCTGGCCTAGCCAGTAAGCGGCAGGGTTTGAATGCAAACTCAGGTGATCTGTCCCTAGAACCCAGTTTCAATGAAGAATTCTTGAAGAGTTCATTCATTTTGGAGGCAACAGTAATACGAAATAGCAGTTAGTGAACAGAGTAAATTACGTTGTCATGGAAGGCCAATGGCACGAGAATGAAAGCTAATAACACAGGATTCAGAGCATTCTAGAAAAGGTCACTGGATTTAGTGATTAGTAGATCCTTGGGAAATAGTCATTCAGTAATATTACAAAGCCCCCAAAATTATCCAAGTATGTTTCTTAAGACTTTCTAGAAATTTTTAATTTTCTATTTATTTGTCCAGTACCTATTCTGAACGTTAATATATTCTATCCAGATTGAATTTGAGCCTCAGCAACCATGGTGTAGCCATTTTTTAAATAAATCCTTATGCCATTCCCAAGGATCTATCAGAAAATAAGCAATCTAATTTTGGATTTAATTGGAGCAGTAGAATCTGTTGAAAACACCAGAAGCAACAATTAAATTATTTTTATTTGAAAGAACAAATATTACAGAAAAGTTCAGTGTAAAAGCGAAACAGTTTTAAGTATGATTTGTACTATGCAGTCCAGAAGAAGCCACTCATCATTCTTGGGTGTGATAATGAAGAGAGAAATATTCATGTGGGCGTTTTGATGATTAATTAGTTGTGTGTAAAATGCTGAAGAAAAAAAGTATGGCATAAAATTTAAATATTGTTATTGTATTCCCAGAATTCTGTCAGGCTTCATGGCTGCCTTCCCATGTGCCCATCTTTCTGTACCTTTTGCCAGAACTTCTTTCTACAGCAGCACTGCTTTTGCTGTCATTTGAAATCTGTTACAGATTTTTCCCTCTCATAACTCATAACATGCTGTTACTTGGTTATCTAATTTTAATAGGATGCTTTTTCTTATATAACTATATAAATCACACAATCATCATATACATGATAAACAGAAATACGATTCCTCACCTTTAGTGACTTAGGTAGAATAATTTTGTTTATATAATTTTCCCCCAGAATTACCTGACCCAAAATGGCTTATTCCCTGGGAACTTCATTATCTTTAACTAGGATTTAGTGAACTGTTGTTAATTCTTCAATGTGCATTTCATTGTCTGGAAGCCTTTTCTTTGTCCATTAAAGAAGGAACCTCAATTTGAAAACTTGCCACAACTCATATGTCTTCTCTTTTATTAGAAAGAGTTATAGTTGTATTACATTTTTCAAATTATAATTTGTATCTTTTTAGAAAAGGCTCTTGTTACTTGTTTTGTTGTTTGTTATTTTAAAAACCAAGCCCCCCTTTTTTCCTGGTGGGCTTAAATTTATTTTTAAAAATTAAATATAAATTTTAGAGGCAATTGTAAAGTCTGAAGAAAATACAAAAACCTAAATTTCAGATTTTGGACTCTTTAAATTTAAACATTAGTTTAGGAATTATTCATTGCCAAAATGAAATCACTATATTTCCTTGGTACTTTATTTTGATACTGAATTTATTACATGCACACTCACACACACACAGAGAAACACACAAACACACACATTGTGTCACTATTATATCTTTCTTTACTGGTCTAAAACTAAAGCATTTAAAAAACTGTATCTGTGAACAAAATGATTACATATTTCATTTGCTCTCTCTATACCCTGTGGTTTCCACTTAACCTTTCGATAGTGTTTGTTCCTTTGTTTTCCCTGAATTAACAAGTTTTGCTTTTGAAAGACACAGTCATTAAATAATGGAGCATCCAGGAACTTTGAGAGATCTTTGCTTATAGCCAAAGGAATGCATATGGCAAGTTATCAAGCAGGAAGAGAAGAGGAATTTACTGAAGTAAACTAATAGTTCTCACAATCAGCATAAGCACTGGAGAACCAGGTTGAGAAAATGGGCAGAAATCAAGGGAAGCTGAGCAGTGGCAAACATAACCAGCATCATGCCACTGAACAGTCTAGGTTGGGAATCTGTCATTCTCAATCCTGTTGCTGCTGCGAAATTCCCAAAACTTTTGCCACACCTGGATACTTTCCTCACATGCATAATTTTTTAACTGTCCCTGAGTCTTACTTAGCATCACTCCTTCAGGATTCAAAATCCCAGGTGGTTACATTGAATTGCCTGAATCTAGATGACTTATTGCCAGGGAATGAGAGCAGGAAGCACGCTCTGGTCCCTGCAGCTTATTTATGAGGAGATGGAGGATACTTCTTACCAAGGAAGCCCACACTGCAATATTTACCTCCATGGGAAGGTTTTTTGATGCTAAATATTAAAAGGTCAAATTTAGACTATAATGACAAAACTCTAGAATTTTTCTCAGATGGTATTTCAATATCTTATCATAGTCATCTGCTACATAGATTTTCTTTTATCCAATGTACGTTAACTTTTAAATAATTTTATATTCTTGTTTTAGTCTAGGAAACATGAAGAAAAACTTCTTAGCATCTGTCTGTGAAAACTATTTATGTTCTATAAGACTGTAATGTGCTAGTCAATTTTTTAGAATTAAACTGAGAAAAAGGTAATAATGAAAACTCTTTAAAATTTTCTTTATTTATTTTTAAATGTTTATTTTTTTAAGTTTATTTATGTATTTTGAGAGAGAGAGAGAGAGCAAGTGAGAGCAGGGAAGGGGCGGGAGGGAGGGGTGGAGAGAGAAGCCCCAGCAGGCTCCATGCTGCCAGCACACAGCTCTATGCTAGGCTTAAACTCAAAAAAACTCACGAGCCATGAGATCATGACCTAAGCTGAAATCAAGAATCAGATGCTTAATGGTCTGAGTCACCCAGGAACCCTGTTTATTTGTTTTTGAGAGGGGGAGAGAGAGAGAGAAAGACAGAGGGAGAGAGAGGGAGGGAGTAAGCAGGGAGGGACAGAGAGAGAGGATCCAAAGTGGGTTCTGCACTGAGAGCAGAGAGCCTGATGTGGGGCTTGAACTCACAAACTGTGAGATCCTCACTTGAGCTGAAGTCAGTTGCCTAACTGACTGAGCCACTCAGGCGCCCCACTTTAAAATTTTAAATTCAATACTTTTCTTACATTTGGGGAAAGATTCTTATATTGACAATTTTTATTCTTTACCTTCTTTCTCCTTCCCTTCCTCCTTTTCCCCTCTTATCCTGTTTTCCAGCCCTCTTTCCATTTGTCACATGTTTATTGACCCTTCTGTGCGTAGGCATGGGTGTCTAAAAGGAAAAAAACAAAAAACAAAAAAACATGGAACCCTCAGATTGACCCACCATTGAGGAAGCCCATAGTCTGGTGCAGAACTGTAGACAGGTATGGAAACTAAATGCAAGTGATTACTACTATAATTGAGAAATGAAAAATGCTATAAAAATAAATATAAATTTTGATAGGTCATGTGGTAGAATAATTAAGCATAATCTCTTTGTTTTTGCTTCCTCTTAAATTTATTTTATTTTTTATTTTTAGAGAGAGAGTGCACAAGCCTGTAAGAAGGGCAGAGGGGGAGAGAGACAGAGAATCTCAAGTAGGTTCTAAGCTCAGTGCAGAGCCTGATGCAGGACTTGATCCCATGACCATGGAGTTATGACTTGAGCCAAAATCAAGAGTCGGTGGCTCATTCAGTTAAATGTCCAACTTCAACTCAGGTTATTATCTCCTGGTTCATGAGTTTGAGCCCTGCATCCAGCTCTTTGCTGACAGCTCAGAGCCTGGAGCCTGCTTCAGATTCTGTGTCTTTTTCTCTCTGCCCCCCTCCTGCTTGCATTTTGTCTTTCTCTCAAAAATAAACATTAAAAAAATTAAAAAAAAGAATCAGTAATCTAAGTGATGCTTCTTTTAAAGAGAAATTTTTAAATACAGGAAAACACAACATGTAGTATAATTAACACCCATATTCCCATCTCTCTAAGTTAACTCCTTATCATAATTCCTTTTAGTTAATTTTTTAGAGAAATAAAATGTTAACAGATATAGTGTAAGTTCCCTTTAACAAACACCCACTGTTCCATTCCCAACCCCGTTCCTCAAGAACAACTATAGTCTTTGGACTTTTAACCTGTAGGCAACAGGAAATCCCTGGTTTGTTTTTTTTTTTTAATTTTTTTTTCCAACATTTATTTATTTTTGAGAGAGACAGAGAGAGACAGAGTGTGAGCGAGGGAGGAGCAGAGAGAGACACACACAAAATCCGAAGTAGGCGCCAGGCTCTGGCTGCCAGCACAGAGACCGATGCAGGGCTCGAACTCACAAACTGTGAGCTGTAGTCGGTCGGATGCTTAACCGACGGAGCCATGCAGGCGCCACCCCCTCGCCGGAGTTTTTTTAAACAGGGGAGTGATATGCTTAGATTTGTTTTATTAAGCAGATACTTCAGAAGGCAAAGTGGCAGTCAGATCAAGATGGGAAAGAGAATAAATGGTAGAATTAATAAAAATGTTTATGTAATCATCTAGGTGAATGATTCTGACAACTAAAGCAATCACTGTTGCAGTGAAGAGAAGAGAGTGGCTTTGAGAGTGAAATCTGAGGGTCAACTCAAAGGACTGGATAAGAGGTGTTAATGTTCAAGTTAGGTCCAGTGATCTATTCATTCCATAACTGGAAGCCTGTATCTCCCAATTCCCTTTACCTATTTTGCTTAACCTCCCCTCCCCCTACTAGAAACCGACAACCAACAGTTGTTCTCTGTATTTATAGGTCTGATTTTGCTTTTTGTTTGTTTATTCATTTGTTTTTGTTTTGTTTTTTAGATTTCATTTATGAGTGGAATCATAGGGTATTTGTGTTTCTCAGTCTGACTTACTACTGAACATAATCCCCTCTAGGTCCATCTGTGCTTTCTCAAATGCAGCACAGCCTCATCCTTTTTTATGGCTATATAGTATTCCGTTATATATAGATGATAGCATGTTTTCCTTAACCATTTGTCTATTGATGGGTACTTAGGTTCCGTACCTTGGCTAATGTGAATAACGCTGCAGTAAATGTAGGGGTATATATGTCTTTTCAAATTAGTGTTTTAGTTTTCCTTCTCAGTAGTGGAATTACTGTATCGTAATGGTATTTCTATTTTCAGTTTTTGGACGAGCGTCCATTTACATTTTCTCCAGCAGTGCACAAGCATTCCTTATTCTCCAAATCCTTGCCAGCACTTGTTATTTCTTGTCATTTGATACTAGTCATTCTAAGGTAATATAATGTGATATCTCATTGTGGTTTTGGTTTGCATTTCCCTGATGACTAGAGATGTTGAGCATCTTTTTATTATGTCTATTTGTTATCTGTATGTCTTCTTTGGAAAAATGTCTATTCAAGCCTCTGTCCATTTTTTAATTGGACTGTTTGTTTTTTTCGGTGTTGAGTTTTATAAGTTCTTTATATATTTTGAATACTAATCCTTTATCAGATATATCATATGCAGAAACTTCTTGTTCAGTAGGTTGTCTTTTTTGTTTGTTTTTGTTTTTGTTTTGATGGTTTTCCTTTGCAAGAGCTTTTTATTTTGATGTAGTCAAATAGTTTAATTCTGCTTTTATTTCCTTTGCCTCAGGAGACCTATATAGAAAAATGTCGCAGTGGCTAATGTCAGAGAAATTACTGCCTCTGCTCTCTTCTAGGATTGTTATGGTTTCAGGTCTCAAATTTAGGTCTTTAGCCCATTTTGAGTTTACTTTTGTATACAGTGTTAGAAAATGGTCCAGTTTCACTCTTTTACGTGTAGCTGCCCAGTTTTCCTAATATCATTTATTGAAGAAGCCGTCTCTCTCCCATTGTATATTCTTGCCTCCTTTGTCATAGATTAGTTGACTATACAATTGTAAGTTCATTTCTGGGTTCTCTATTTTATTCTGTTGATCTGTGTGTCTGTTTTTGTGCCAGTACCATACTGTTTTGATTACTACAGATTTGTAGTTTAGCTTGAAACCCGGTATTGTGATACCTCCAGCTATGTTCTTCTTACCCAGAATTGCTTTGACTTTTGGGGTTTTCTGTGGCTCAATACAAATTTTAGTATTATTTTTTTCTAATTTTGTATAAAATGTTGTTTGTATTTGACAGGGATTTCACTGAATATGTATATTGCTTTGGGTAATATGGACATTTGAACAATATTAATTTTTCACATCCGTGAGCATGGAATTTCTTTTCATTTGTTTATGTCATCTTCAATTTCTTTTATCAGTGTTTTATAGTTTTCACAGTACAGGTGTTTTACCTCTTTGGTTAAGTTTATTTCTCGGTATTCTTTTTGGTGCAGTTATAAGTGATTTTTTAAAAATATAATGTATATTGTTTAAATATAAATTTAGAAATTAAAGCCAAATGATATGGAAGAATACTATACAGCCATTAAAACTTTCATGTAGATTTGTAGATCCGAAGGGTGACATATCAAAATTACTGTAGAATCATAGCAAATGATTTCTCTCTTCATTTTAAAAATTTTTGTCATTTTCATAAATGAACATTAATTTTTTAACATTAAAACTTGTTTTAAGTTAGTTACTAGATTTGTGATATCTTTGGTAGCTACATTAGTCATAAATCTATAACTATTAACTCTGTTAATATTAATAAAATTTTAGAATATATATTAATTTTAGAAACTTTATAAAATACAGATAAGTTTGAAGGAGACCAAAAATGTCCCTGTTATTAGGAGTGATCACTGTTAATCCCCTTGGCATATATTTTTCCAAACTCTTTGTGTTTATGTGATTGTTCTTTTCTAATAGAATTGGAATCATACTATTCACATTTTTCTTAAATGTGGCAAAATTTAAATATCTTCTTTTTGTAACATAGTATTAAGAGTGTCATTTGGGAGCCAGAATGTCTGAGTCAGAATCCTGACCTTGCAACATACTGCATTCTTGGGCAAGTTATTCTACTCCCCTGTGCATCAATTCCCTCATCTATAAGGTTAGGATACAAGTATAACAAGGGTTAGGTTGGTTGATGGTGGAAAATGTTTAGAACACTGCCTGGTACCTAATCAGCCCTAAATAAGTATTTGCTATTTTTATTTTCATCCACTCTTCTTTTACACTATGAATTTTTATTAACTGTATAGTATTGTGTCATATGATATCCAGTCTTTGGAAGTGTAGTCTTTATAGCCTAGTGAACCTGGTTTGTGTTGCTAGTTATTATCAATGTGACCTTGAACCATTGACGTTATACCTCTGTGAGATTATTCGTACATGTAAAATGGGGTTATGATGGTACTGTGTAAGGTTTTTGTGAAAAATATTAATATAAACCACAAACTTAGAAAAACTCCTGGCGCATAATACACTCAGTAAATGTTACTATTTTTATCAAGGTAGAATAGCTTCATAAAGGGCATCAAAGGGGTATCTTGAATTTTTGAATAATATTTTTAAAATTAAGTTATGAGTTTGATAAGCTTTGATAAATTTATAAATGTAATAATTCTTAGCTGGACACACTAGGAGAAAAATTCTATATAAGTAAAAGCTGATTCACACTGTTATTTTTTAAACTTTTATATTACTTACTTGGTAAGTCTTTATAGAAATGAAATGTTACATCGTATCTGGAAGGAAATATTTAAAAGTTTGAAAATATTTCATGTAAACTTTTGTTATAGTAGTAAAATAAATGAATTTTGTTCAGATTTCTACTAGTGAATAGATCTCTCCATAAAAATTATTTAGTAATTTTTTTAAGTATTTGGCCTCAAATCAAGAAAAATATTGATTTCTATAAAGATGATTGAAACAAATGTCTTCAAATTTGAAACATTTGGTGGCAAAGCAGATGTTTTATTTGAGACAAGTGTTTCAGGTTGTGTGAAGACTCCAACTAAAATGTTTTCTAGGCACATAGAAAGTTGTATTTAATGTGAAATATGGCAATGGAGACACAACATTTGGATTATATAGGTTAGGTAAGAAAAAGTAAAAATTAGCACACAGAACTCTGGGAACTGCAAAGTTAAATTACTCACATGATAAGAGGAGTTAGGAAAGCATTTGAAATTGTATGCTTTCTTCACTGGATTTATGAATTTTCATGATTTTCTTGGCATCAGTTTCTCATCTGATGTGATAAAAGTGATAGAGTTGTTTGGAATTCAGATCTCCTAGAATGTTTAGGTCTGAGAGGGAACATTTAATGTGAAAGTCTGAAGAGAGGTTGTGGCTTAAATTGCTTTGGGTGGATGGATGATGGTTAGATAGATGGCTTTAAAACTAAGGTGAACAACCCTTTATGAGTTAATCATTACGCGTATGAGACTAGAATTTAGTACTTTACTGTAATTTAAGACTGTAATTTTTACTATATTATCACATCTCTGCTTTGGGACTTTCAAGTGCTTTTGACTTCCTTAGAAGAAATACTGAACCCAAGTTACTTGGTTTTTACTTTCCATAGAGGTAGAAATGAGTTGATGCTTGACTGCCTAATTTGCTTCTATTATCATTTGCCTGCCCAACCATCCTACTAAACCACATTTATTGGCAATGTGGCTGCTTGTTCAAGATTATGCCAGTATGAAAACCCATACATATACACACATTCACTGCTCTTAAACCAGCATTTTTAAGTAGCTATTTATCATTAACATTTTTCATATTAATAAACGTAAATACAGTGTATTAACTGTGTAGTATTCTGCTATAAAAATATACCACAAATATTTAATCAGTCATTGTTGTAGGAAATTCACTTTGTTTTGGGGCGCCTGGGTGGCATAGTTGGTTAAGCATCCAACTCTTGATCTCAACTCAGGTCATGATCTCTGGGTTCATGAGTTTCAGTCCCGCATCAGGCTCTGTACTGATGGTGCGGAACCCACTTAGGCTTCTGTCTCCCACTCTCTCTGCCCTTCCCCTGCTTGTGCTCTCTCAAAATAAATAAATAAACTCAAAAAAGGAAATTAACTTTGTTTCTAGTTTTTGCGATTATTCACAATTTTGTATGGAAAATTGGTAACTCACTTTTGTAATTATTACATTCGCATCAATTATTTGACATAGACCATTTTATGTTAGTTGATACCTATTACTGAATTGCCTCCAGAAAACACCTACCAGGTGATATTCCACTAAAGGTGTTATCAGTCGCCCGCTCCTACAAGGCCAGAGGCTAATACACTTTTTTGTCAAGAGTATTTTATTTCTATTTTAATTTACATTCCCTTACTATATGTAAAGTTGAACTTTTAATCATCTCTCTCTATGTCTTACTTTCAATGTGTCCATTTTAAAAAAATTTGGGTGCTAATGTTTTTACTCTTTTGGACAAAAACTCAATATCATTGACATGAATGGTTTCAAATCATACTCATTATTAGCCTTAGAAAAATGAGGTAGGAACAAGATGTTTTTTTTATAAGCAATGCAAATAAGATGAATAACAGTTTGAACACCAGTGTCCTCAGTTCTTTGGTATTTTATTTCATTTTTTAGGCCTTTTCTTTTACTGGTGGTCTCTAAAACTTGAATAACTTGAATAAGAAAATTGAGTTATGACAGTTGCTGTTGAGTGTTACCAGTTTTTCTTTTTATTGTTGATAAAGGAAGTAAAAGCATTAATAAATGAAATTTACACATACACCAAATCGTTTATATTTTTTACTAGGTTTAGTTTTTTTCATCTCAACTGGCATAGCTACAGAGATAAAACATTGACTGATGTAAATTTATTTTCCTTTCTTTCCTGTTTGTCCTGTGGAGATCAAAAATGGCCAAAAGGCAAGGTAAATAATAAAGAAAATCTTCATGCCCAGAGGCATGAATAACTGTTACATAAAGATAAGGTCTCAAACGTGTGTGTAGAGATCCATTGATGAGTCATAATTCTAAGTAATTTGTTACTAACAATATTTAAAGATAATACATTTAAGTATTTGGGACAGTGCTTGGTTTATAATTCTTACCTATCATTCTCTTATTGTCATTAGTACTAAAAGCAAATTTTTAAAATTATAGCTGATTCAAGTTAATGTTATAGTTATGTTACCTAATACTTTGCAAATATTCTCATATATGTTCATATAGGAGAAAGAGAGTAAATAATAGGTATTGGTTAGGAATCAAACCCAGTCTTACCTTCCCTACAGAGTAGACTCCTAGGAGTACGTGTAACCTGTGAAAGCTATCTTCCATCAAATGTGTGATGGAGAAAAACTATTGAAATGCCCTGATAGGTCATCCCTGGGTAAAAGAGATATGTTGGAAGTTTGTAATGATGAATCTTACTTAATTCACATTTTACTTAATGTGTTTAATGCTAAAATCAGTATTATAAGAACAGAGAAAATTGCATTTTTAAAAATATATAAAATAACTGCTTTATATATTTTTTAAAAATATTTTTTTGATTTGAAAGCTTTCTATAGTGGTCCCTTAGATTGTATATAATAAACTCTATAGGATCATATCTGTACATTTGTTTACTGTCCTACAGTGCGTTACACATTGTAGCTGTTGATTGACAGTTCTTTTGGTTAAATTAAATGCTGTTTAAAATGAGTAAACACTGGGGCGCCTGGGTGGCTCAGTCGGTTGAGCACCGATTTCGGCTCAGGTCATGATCTCACGGTTTGTGAGTTCGAGCTCCGCGTCGGGCTCTGTGCTGACAGCTCAGGGCCTGGAGCCTGCTTCGAATTCTGTGTCTCCCCCTCTCTCTGTTCCTCTCGCACTCGCTCTCTGTCTCTCTCTCAAAAAGAAAGAAACATTAAAAATTAAAAAAAAAATGAGTAAACACTAAAATTAAAAAGTGAAAACTTTTATTTTAAAAACATTGAGTTTTGAGTCAGGCTGATTTAGGCTCAAATCCTAACCCCCTTTAAAAGAACTTGGACAGGTTCCTTAACATTGAGACTTAGTTTCCATATCAATCATTATCTGCATTTGGGATGATGAAAATATCTATCTTTTAAAATTGTTATTAGGATTAAATATATATAAAGCAGTTTCAAGTGCAACTAGCATATAATAGCCATTGAACAGTTAGTAGCTATCATCATCATGATCATCATTTTTTTTATTGATTAGAATCAACTTGACTTTGCTACGAAACAGAAGAAATCCATTGTTCTGTAATGCACTTAAAAATAAAACAGTTCATCAGTTATTACCTTCTAATGGTTTTAGGTTTAAAACGGTTTTGCATATTATTTTAAAGCCCAAGGCAAAAGCAAAGTGAAGAATTATTTATTCCAATTCTGTATGTTTTTTATTCATTCACTTAACACATATTTATAGAGCTCTGTGTTTCAGGTACTGTTCACAGCCCTGAAGATGTAACAGTTAACAAGAAAACATTCATGTTTTCATGGAGTTTATGATTACTGGGGAAGACATAATTAGTACATAAATAAATATAAAATGCACATTTATATATAACATAAATATATTATGTATTTATTTAAAATATAGTAGAATTAAATATTCTGTTTTAGCTGTGTTAAATGTAGGATGCATACTAGAAATCCAAGTAGAAATGACAAATACGACATTTGTGTGTTTGGGTCTAGAAAATAAATGAAAAGTTAGGCTACAGAGGCCAGGGAAGACAGTAATTTGAAGAATGAATCATGCACTGTGTAAAATGCTATGGTCAAGTAAGATAAGAACTAAATTTTTTCTAGATACAGGTCATTGGTGATTTTGTGAGGAGATGCATCAGGGAAGTGGTAGGGATTGAAAACCTGATCAGAGTGGGTTAAAGAAATAATGTTATATTATATAATGTTATATAATATAGGAAAACTGTATTACAGAATTCTGTATTATTTTCAATAATTATGAAATATTTTACATTCAACAAGAAAATAAATGATTTCTTAATGTTTATATGCTTAAGATTTGTTTTTCTTTGTATACATCCTAACAATCATTTCAGTGTTTTTACTAATTTATTTGGAAGGCTAATTTTATGAATTTGGATTTTATGTTTATAATAACAATTGTTTTACTGGTTCATACCTTGAGATGAAAACCTCTTACTTCATAATAGTTAATTATAAATAACCGTAATTGCCTAGGTTTTAATTATGTATGATAATATATAGTACCTATATTATGGATGAAAATGGCGTAAATGACAAGTGTGAAAAATCTTTAAATCCTACAAACTTGAGAATATTTAGTGGGATAATAATTCTATGTAAAATGTTTTTAAACTTTGTTTTGTTTTGAGAGAGAGAGTGCAGAAGCAGGGGAGGGGCAGAGGGAGAGAGAGGGAGAGGATCTTAAGCAGACTCTACACTCAGTGCAGAGTTTGACATGGGACTTGATCCCAGGACCGATTGTGAGATCATGATCTGAACTGAAATCAAGAGCTGGTTGCTTAAGTGACTGAGCCACCCAGTACCTCTCTATGTAAAATATTTTTAAATGCAGTATATTTGTTTATCTTTAATAATTTTATCATCTTAATTTTACCCTACCCAATAGTAATATAGCATTTTTAAAAACTTTATTTTAGGAAGAAGAGACTGTGGTTAAGTAAGCTTAATCCATCTATAGTATACTTGTTGAAAGCAAAGAGATTCCTTGGATAGAATAGAATGGTAGAACCTTTGAAGATGTACTCATATTGGTTAATCTTCAAGTATGTGTTTTTGGAAATACTTTACCAGTCACATATCTTCATCCAGTAATCAGATAGGATGTGCACAGGGTGACACTGTGTAACTACACTTGGAGAGAAAATATAAAAATAACTTATAAAAATATAAAAACAACTCTATTCTTGAGGAACTTTAACCTTAAGTAAATCTTTCTGAAAACCTCTCAGAAGTATATGATAGAAAGCTTCAGCAATCTGTGGGGTATACTAGCTCTTTAAAAATAATAATTAATATAAAAGTGACTAAGTTTCTCTACTTATCTAGAGGTGATTCCAAACAAAGGTAGGTGGCTTTGTAAACTTTCACTTTGCTTATGGTCCTCTTTGATTAGCTAAATAAATCCCAGCTAATTCTGAGCACAAGTCTTCAGTAAGGTAGCTGGAGATTTTGAAAATGTTTGAAAATTCATCGTTCAGGAAATGCTTAAATGGAATTACAAGATTCCTCATGCAGCTTTTAGAAAGGACGAAGGAGGACAGGTGGGGTGGTAAGGGATATTAATAAAATATAAATATAAATAAAATGAAGTATATTTTTTATTTATAAATAAAATAAAATATAACTCAGAGTCATTATAAGGATTAAAGAAAAGCACATGGAATAATACTTGATACAAAGGAACCATAAAATAAATGCTAATTTTTTTCTACATGTCATTGAAAACATAGTTACCTCATAGTTACAATACAAGACTTACTGTATAATTTTAATTTGTTACTTTTTTGTAGTGAAAGGCTATATATGCATATTTAAATATATTTATGTTTGGGGCATCTGGGTGGCTTAGTCTGGTGAGTGTCCAACTCTTGGTTTCAGCTCAGGTCATGATCTCATGGTTGTGAGACTGAGCCCTGAGTTGGTCTCTGTGCTGACAGCATGGAGCTTGCGTGGGATTCTCTCTCCTTCTCTCTCTGCCCCTCCCCCTCTGCTCCTCCCCCACTTGTAACCGCTCTCTTCCTCTCTCAAAATAAACTTTATAAAAAAATGTATTTATGTTTGCATATGTATAAAACAAAGTATGAAAAAGAAGCACTCTTAAATTTGTATTGGACAAACTAGGTGGAGGAAGTAGAAGCCATTATTTATTTTTCATTGTTATTTATTGTTTGAAGTATTACAAATATACAAAGTTATTTTCTAATTTTGAAAATAATAATAAGAAAAAAGTACATACATTCTGATCTGGAAAGGTCAATGAATGATAGTTTCACCCCTTCATCTATATGGACAACTATCCAATTGATGGACAGCTGAGTTGTATTATTTTCTACTTAAAAGTGCTTGACTGCTACTGGAAGTTAACTGATTACTTGGGGAATAGCTTTACTGTATTTTGCATGTATAAAGAACTGCAAGGTTTTGATTTATGTCACACAGTAAGTGATCAAATATATGGAAAAGATATGTATACTTCTATACATATTCTATATGTATTTTATAAAATCCTATAAAATTGTGGATTATAACTTAAATTCTAGTGTTAGAGTATTTGTATTTATAATTTAGCTATGCAAGTATTACTTTCTTGGGTACTTTTCCTCTTCACCATTCACTCTTGTTAGATTCCGCTCCCCCCCGCCCCCAGCCTGTGCCAGGTTAGATTACTATTTTATTCATTGCCTTTTCTTACACTAGTTTTTATGGCATTTGAAAATATAATGAATACCATTTCACAAAATTTTATCCAATTAACTTTCTAAATGGGAAAATATTCTGGGACATATCATAGTTGACTCAGCCTATTTCTGGCATTTGGTTCACCAAACAATGTATGAATCACATATGTTATTTGAAAATAAATTCAAATATATCATTGGAAAGATATTTTAATATTCTGACAAAGTTTTAAACTGAGGCATATGTGGTATTTAATTTGTGATTTTTAACAGTGAAATTATTAAATAACTTTGATCTTTTGTTTGGATTTATTTAGGGATGTAAAATATAAATCCAGATATTATTCACTTATTGGAATTAATTTACTATGAATTAAAAAAATGATGTAATGATATCAAGCAGATATTTAAAAAGTTGACCCTTGACTCATGCCTAAATGTTAGCTTACTAGTTTGTAATATCCGTAACAACAAATAATGTTGTATAGAGGTACAGAAGAAACAGAAAGCTATGAAATGTCTTTTTCTTAAATTTTTTTTCTAACATTTATTTTTGAGAAACAGAGAGACTGTGAGCAGGGGAGGGGCAGAGACAGAGAGAGACACAGAATCAGAAGCAGACTCCAGGCTCTGAGCTGTCAGCACAGAGCCAGATGCGGGGCTCGAACCCACCAACTGCAGGATCATGACCTGAGGTGGAAGTTGGAAGCTCAACTGACTGAGCCACCCACGCTCCCCTGAAATGTCTTTTGAAAAGGTGTACATAGGGGCACCTGGGTGGCTCAATCCATTGGCTCCATCCAGGTGCCACCTGGGTGGTTCCATCTAACTCTTGATTTTGGCTTAGGTCATGATCTCAGGGTTGTGGGATGGAGCCCTGCACTGGCTCCCTTTTGGGACGTGGAGCTGGCTTAGGATTCTCTCTCTTCTTCTCTGTCTGCTCCTCCCCCACTCTCTGTGAGAGCACATGCACACACTGGAGCACTCTCTCAAATAAAAATAAAACAAAGCAAAAAAACAAGTGATGCATAATATCAGTAGCAGAGCTGATGTTAGGACTTACTTGAGTTTGTATTAAGCTGCTCAGTTTCAAAGTCTTGGTGCATTCCATATACTCTTTTGGCTGAGCTGTACCTTTTAGCCCTCTGGAGCCTGGGTGTCATAATTTACCCGAAGTCAATTTAATCATATCATATAGATAACCAATTCTTCTGTAACCTTATTTATTTTATTTTTTTTAACACTGGGAAATGTCATCACTAACTTCTTTCAGTGTAAAATATATTTATTTCCCAGGAAACTGTGATTGTTTGCATAAATGATAGTATAAAAATATATAAACTTACTTCTTAGTAACCCATTCATCTTAGCTTATTTTTAATGTTTGCATTCATGATATATCATCATTTGTGCAATGTACAATTTAGATATATAGCTTATTTTATTGTTATTTTTATTTCCTAGAACACATTAAGTGTATAATAAAGTGTAGCATATAGGTGATAGTATAAATTGATTGAACAAGTATGACAGTAAATTTATTGTTGAATTTATATTTCTCTCAGAAGCCATCAAAAAATCTTAAATTTAATGTTCAATCATAATTCCAAGTTTCATTTCCTTCTTTAACATGTATTTAAAAATTTGGGGATATAAACCTTACTGCAAAGTCGCTAATAACATGAACTAACAAATGAGATTTTTGTGTGCTTAATTTAATGGCATTCCATCCTGTGTATCTTCCTTTTTTATTAACCGAAGAAAGAAACAAAGTCTACAGAATGTCATAATAGATAAAGATAGGACTATGCCTAAAGTCAATATCAAATATTACTTATGGGAAAAGAGACCATGAAATAATTCCCAAGGAAGTTTCTAAAAGCTCTAATTTGAATTGTTTTTGAATTTTGTTTATAAACTCTCTATATTCTGTGAGTTTTTATTTTGACAAATATAAACAAATCTGTATCAATTTATTAGTCTCAATTAAGCATGGAGGAAGTGGTAGTAAATGACACAGACCAGTTTAAAAATCTGACTCCGTGACTACTTTTATCAGTTGACGTGTACAACTGGGTGAATGATTATAATCGGAGTAAACTTCAATGAGTGCATTTCCATTGATGATTCTCTGTGGTGATTAGCTAGCCAGTACAGTAAACTTCACATTTTATAAAATATCAGTAGGATGTCATACAAGAGTATTTTGTGATTTGTCCGAATAACACTGTAATGGAAATTTCAAAAAAAGACTCCCAATTGATCACAATGAGCTGTGTTTTTATTGCAACAGCACTTAGTTATGAAGCTATTACCACAAAGTTCTCTGAAACAGGTTTCATGTATATTTGCAATGTTATTGATTTATAATTTTTTCTTTTCAGGGCTCCTGCTAGAGCCCACTGCAGTGCTCTGTACTTTGAGTTAATGTAATTGATCTGTTCTTATGTGTTGATTATACTTTATTGCCTACTTTAATTTTTTTCATGATCAATAGTTATTCAAAAGTTGATTTAATACTGTTTATTATTGATGATTTTAAGATTATTTCTCATAAAGTAAATTTCCCTTAATAGTTCTCTTCTTGTGTGTGACAATAACTATTTAGAGAATGGAAAGAGATGGCCTCTTTTTGCATTTATCCTAGAACATGAATAAAATCCCTTCCTCACATGAGCCTTTCCCCCCCCTGTAGCTAGCAATAACAAAATCAATTTTCATAAGTGATACATATGAAGTTCAACTATTTTTCAGAAATTTTAGGAAAAAATCATTATTTCAAGCATTTATCAATCTTTCAGTTACTTAACTCTTTGGATTTAAATTTCCAGTGCATTGATGTGATGTTAAGTTATAATAGAGTTATTTTAAGTCTATTTAACTCTATTAAAAATGCAAAGAAGATCTCTCTGAATTTATAGTCAGATATATCTAGATCCTGTTTATTTTAGAATTATAGAATATTTGAGCTTGAAGAGATTATCTTTATTAATCCCCTTGCCTTATCATTTAGGCAATTAAGGCCTGGAGAGGTAAAGTGGCTTCCTGAAGTCACATAGCCATGTTTTTATATAAAGAGCTTAGCATGATGCTTATACATGAAGTGTTTATTAATTATCTGTTCAAAACCTGGGTAAATGATTATGAAAAAAGGCAAAATTAATATTTACCTTAGGTAGAATTATAATGAGACTTAAAACAAGTTAAAATATTTATTTATGGGGCACCTGGGTGGCTTAGTTGGTTACGCATCTGACTTCATCTCAGGTCATAATCTCATGGTCCATGAGTTCGAGACCCGTGTCGGGCTCTGTGGTGACAGCTCAGAGCCTGAAGCCTGCTTCGGATTCTGTGTCTCCCTTTCTCTCTGCCCTTCCCCTGCTAGCACTCTGTCTTTCTCTGTCTCTGTCTCTCTTTCTCTCAAAAATAAAAGAAAAAAAGCATTAAAAAATTTTTTTGAAAAGTGAACTTTTTCTTTAGATTTGAAATGATGGAGTATGGCAGTATTTTCCATACTTGGCTCATATGCTTTTGTTGTAACTTGTTTAACCCAAGTTATAGATGTAGAGTGGCATTAATGAGAATTATACTAGATTTTATTTACATTATATTCTATAATGAAGTTATAATATTGAGCCTATTATTCATACTTTTGCTTGACAACAGATTCTGTATTATCTTTCAGAAGGCAAATGATGCTTTCTTCACATAATTATCATGATAAGTTTTATATTTTAAAGTTATCCCTGAAGGTATAAATTGTTCTGCAGACCAAACTAGCTTTGTAAGTTTTTACACTTGCCAGTGGAATTTAATAATTGGTGACAATACTTTTACTTAAAATTTTGTCTGAAATTTTATAAGCAAACCTTTACTCTATGGAAGTTGATGAAATTTGTGAAAGCTTTCTTTTTCTTATAATGTCATTAGTTTGGGTATGGGTGTAATTCAAATTGCTTTTTTTTCTCTTTCATGTTACATTTTTTTTGTACTTTTCCAGATATTCTTGAGAATTTAATCATTAGCTAAAATTGGAAGACTTAGAAAAAACTTGGAATAGAGGCTTAAAGAGACAAAAAGATCAAAATTTTACTTGGCCTTTCTATCTAACATAAAGAAAGTTACCTTTCAAAGTCTGTATCTTTTCATAAAAAAACAATTTTTTAGTGGAACAGTTAGTAATAGTCATTTTTACAACTTAATCTTTTTATAAAAATATGTGCATATAATTCTGTGGTATACTTCAACTTTGTAGGTAGTATTCTAGTGTTTAATTTGAACTCTGAGTATAAAAAAGCAAGTGGTAATATACTGTGGAAGAGTTCTTTTGGCACAGAAATATTTTAAAAAGTAGCAGCAATTATATATCTGAAATTAGATAAACTCCTGAAAGGCAAGGCTGATTTATTTTTAAGTGTCTTGTGAGAACTAATAGTCAGAAAATAGCTTAGCATTGTGTTGCGACAGTAAAATATCTTAACTAACAGAAATACTCGTTCTAGCAAGAGTAAGAAGAATTTTCTTGATCTGGACTAATATTTTAATATTTTTAAATTTTTTCTTAGCCTACTTCTTATATCTGTTTGCTCTACTTAGTGTTTACATATTTAAAGTCTCTTTTATAATGATTAATTAAATCATCTGAAGTTATTTGGAGTATTATGTTTTACTTTAAACATAGGCAACTAAACTTTCTTCTTTGCTTATTTGTGTGTCTTTTCAAGATTGGGTATTCATTCAAAGATCATATCCTCTCTGGCTAATGGTATCTTCTCTTAAAACCGTATCAAATAAATAGGCTTAGTACTGCATTATGAAGACATAAATGATACTGTTGGATAACAAATGATAACACATACTGTAGTACACAACGTGGCATAGCTAAAAGATTTCCATGCTTTAAGTGATTATGAACTTGTTTGTAATCATGTGTACTACAACCTAAATCTAGAATTGGAGATAAAAAATTTAGGGTAGACATTTAATTGTGGTGAAGGGTTGAAGGAATGATTGGAAAAATTGACTTTTCATCTAGTTTGATGTTTCTTCCTTAAATCCAGAAGGCATGAGTTAAGATGATTTAATTTAGAATGGATTGAAAATATTGGACTTTTTTGGTCATTTAATAAATAGAAGTAACTCAAGCACCACTTGAAAAGTAGAAGAAAGAAGATATATTGAGAAGACTAGCTTCCTTTTGTTATTAGATTTATAGCAATTTACAGTTTTTGTTTTAAGGAGTTGCTCCTTGTATTCTAACATAATATAGTCCTGGTGCTTAAAAATATAATTATTTTGCATATTGCAATTATTGTTTTGAAACCTAAATGGCCCCTGCAGTAATGCTTATATTTGGCATTTAAGTACCTTTGTAGCTTTTTTTTTTTTTAATTTTTTAAATGTTTGTTTATTTTCGAGAGAGAGAGAGAGAGATAGCAAGTGAGTGGGGTAAGGGCAGAGAGAGAGAGAGGGAGACACAGAATCTGAAGTAGGCTCCAGACTCCGAGCTGCCAGCATAGAGCCTAATGCAGGGCTTGAACTCACAAACCGTAAGATCATGACCTGAGCCAAAGTTGGATGCTTAACCAACTGAGCCACCCAGATGCCCCTAAGTACCTTTGTAGCTTTGAAAATATTTATATTACTTTGGGTTATTGTTTCAAGTATTCCAGCCATACTTTTTGGAAATGCAGAGATGTGAAAATTGGTGGAGAGACAGGAAGTACACAACACAGGTTTCATGAACTGTTCAAGAATATGGACCGTGACCTGGGCTTTTGAGATTCTCATTACAGTTTAACTCAAAGGGTAGTAGATCTCTAATAGTGAGACTTTCAAGCTTCTTAATTATTTTTCATAGGCAATAAATAATTTTGAGTGACTTAAACTTTTTCAGTTTTGATATATGGTGGTTTGAAAGACAATATTTCTTTAAGTTTTTTCTTTTTTTTTGTTTCGAGCTTTTATTTAGATTCCAGTTGAAAGACAATATTTCTAAACATATTTGAGATACAATTAGATGCCATGCCATTATTGCCACCATGAAATGTTTAATGGTGAAAATAATATTTGTATAGTGATCTACAGTGTAGAACACATTTTCATTTGAATTATCTCATTATTTTAAACAACAGTATTAAGATTCACTCTTATTAAATGACTTTTCCAAGGTCACTTAGAGTGGAGACCCCTTTCTAAATGAACCCACCCTTCTCTAACTCCATTTTCAGTGTTCTTAAGGGCACCTGTAAGTTTTCCATTCCAGGTATATTGGGACTCTATTGAATTGTTTGGAGAACCATACCATATGCCAGTACCTGTAGTAAAGAACACTTGAAAAAACCCTGTAGTGAATCTAAGATTCAAAACAAATAAAATTAACGCTAATTCTGGATATCTTTTTTTTAATGTTTATTTATTTTGAGAGAGAATAAGTGGGCAAGGGGCAGAGAGAGTGAGTGAGAGAAAGAGAGAATCCTAAGCAGGTTCTGCCCTGTCAGCACAGAGCCCAATGTGGGGCTCCATCCCACAGACCGTGAGATCATTACCTGAGCTGGAACTAAGAGTTAGACACTTAACTGACTGAGCCACTCAGGTGCCCCTAATTCTGGATATCTTTAATGAATTTTGATAACACTGTAAAAATCAAGTAAGATGTTCATTTCATTTCAATCTAAAGTTTATTTAAAGCTTTTCCTGGTAGATAATATTTTCTTTAAGGATTTTATAGACTTCCTCTCTTCTTTCTACTTTAAGTAAGCCATCTATTTCTTCATCTATACTTAACAAATATTTATCACCTGCTGTGTTCATAGCTTTGCTAGAAGTCTACCTTTCGAGTTTCTGTTTTGTCCTATGTTTCAGACATTTAGGCAGTATGTATAAAAATCAGAGTTCTCTAGAACGTGAAGGAAAGAATCAGTAGGATGTATACGTATATATTAAGTGATTTATTTTAAGGAATTGGCTCATACATTTGTGGGGATCTGAAATCTGTAGGGCAGGCTGGCAGGCTGGAATATCATGTAGCGGTTAATACTATAGTGTTGATGTAGTACTTCTTCTTTCTCCAGGAAACCTTAGTTTTTGTTCTTTATGCCTTCCCACTGATTGGATGAGGCCCCACTCACATTATGGAGGGTAATCTCACTTAAGGTCAACTTGTTTTAGATGCTAACTGTATCTAACAGTATTTTACAGCAACACTTAGACTAGTGTTTGATTAAATGACTGGGTGCTATAGCCTAGCCAAGTTGATACATAAAACTAATCACCAGGATGCCATTTGTTTGAAAAGTGACCTATGATTGCATCCCTCCATTGATGAGGTTTACACATCCTAGATTAGATATGTAAATCTTAGCTAGTACCTAAAATACTTTACAGGAGGCAGGGTGATAAAGCAGGAAGCTCATGGACCCTCAGAATCAAAAAGGCCACTGTTTACAACTTGGCTTCGTTACTTACTATAGTTTGCTTTGGGAAAGCTGCTTAACCTCAGATTCTGTTCCTGTTCTATAAAATAGGGGAAATCTCTATCTCGCAGGAGAATTAGTTGAGTATTTAGTGAGTTAATATATGCTAAACACCCAGTAGACTTCCTGGCACACATTAGATGCTAAATAAATATTAATTATAATTGCCTTTTCTCCTTTATTCTTTTGAAAACTAATTTTGTTTAATTACCAATATGTTTGTATTTGTTTAACCATGTATACTTTCAACAAATATTTACTCAGCTCTATGTGACAGGTACTATTCCTGGTATTAGAGATACAAAAGTGTATATATCCTCTTAGAACTTTCCTTCTAGTGATTGCCTTCATAGACAATAAACATAACAAAAAAGAAAGATATAAGGTAGATTATGTTAGATTAGATAAGTGCTAAGGGGAAGAAGTAAAACAAGAAGGAGGTATAGGGAGTGATGAGTGTTGGTGGTGAGGAAAAGAGTTACAGTTTAATAGTTTTACTGGAGACAGCTTTACTAAGAAAATTATATTTTAGCAAAGACCTAGAAGAGAAGACAGGGTAAATCCTCCAACCTTGAATATCCGGCTGTGATAGGGCGGGCAGATGGGACACTTAAGTGCAAGGGCTTTGTGACAGGAGTGTGTTTGAAGAACAGTAGGAAAGCTCTGGTAATTGGAATAGAGTGATCCAGGAGTAGAATAGTAGAAGATGAAGTCAGCCAAATTGGGTGAGGTGTACTGGGCAAATTTCAAAAAGGGCTTTGTGAAATAGAAGCCATCAGAAAGTTTTGAGCAGAAGAAGAGTTGACATGATCTGGTATTTGTGCTGCTCAAAAACAAATGATAGGAAATGGTTTTGTTAAGAGTGTAAACTCAAAAGATAGACTTCATCCTTTGGATCTGTAATTTATTAACCATACAAGCTTAGGTGACTTACTTCTCTACATGAAAAGGAGATAATAATAGGATCTATCTCATAGAGTTGTTTTATAAAGTAACCCTCTCCTCAACATATAGAAAGAATCTAATAAATCTTTGCTGTTAGTAGTAGTAATAATAAAAGGGTCTAACTCTAATGGAGTGCTTAGGTGGCTCAGTCAGTTTAAGCATCTAACTTCTTGTTTTGACTCAGGTCATAATCTCACAGTTTGTGAATTTGAGCCCTGCATCAAGCTCCATGCTGACAGCGTGGAGTCTGCTTGGAATTCTCTCTCTCTGTCTCTCTCTTGTCTCTGTCTCTCTGCCCCTTCCCTGCTCTCTCTCTCTGAAAACAAACAAACAAACAAACAAACAAACAAAAAAATAAGGTTCCGTGTTCCTGGGTGGCCCAGTCAGTTAAGCATCCGACTTCGGCTCAAGTCATGATCTCGCGGTCCATGAGTTGAAACCCCACATCTGGCTCTGCTGACAACTCGGAGCCTGGAGCCTGCTTTAGATTCTGTGTCTCTCACTCTCTCTGCCCTTCCCCTGCTCGTACTCTGACTCTGTCTCTCTCAAAAAATAAATAAAACATATAAAAAATAATAAAATAAGGTTCTGACTATACTAGTTTTGCTAGTGACCTTGAGTAGATACATAGAGCATGTTCTTGTCATTGTTTTAGATATAAACTATATCATTAAAGTAGAGATGATCATGAGTAGTAAAGAAAAAAAACTTCACGCTTCCGATTTTGAGAGGGTTAGATTTGAGAGGATCATGGTAATTCCTTGAAAAACAGATTATCTCCTTTTGTGATACCATCTTTTGGTAACCACTATCATTATTCTTTCATGGAGGGGTTTTGAAAGTTTTGTGACAATGTTAACGTTTCTTCCAAGTGTAGTATTTACATCGAAACTGAGCTTTAGTTTTTATGAGTACTTCTTTATGGTGGTGTTCCTTCTGTCATTTCTCTCATATGTCCCTTTCCTCTCCATCTGTTATTATCCTAGTGCAAGTTCTGTCACGCCATGGGCTCTTGTCTGTTCTGCTTTTTGTCAGTGGAAGTAGTAGGTATTAAATTATTATTGTTGTCATTGTGATTGTTTATTATTTGAACACTCACTATGTTTCAGGAAGTTAAGCACTTTATACACAAATTCATTTAATCTGTAAGACAGTGTTTTCGATTCCAATTTATAACTAAGAGAGCAGACTTACAGAGGTTAAACAATCTAACATTCAACCTGGTCTATTCTATTTCTTGTTACAAATCTTGTATTTCAAACAATTAAATCAATTAATGACTCAAGAATAATATTTTTCTGTCTTTGTTTTAGATTTTTTCTGTCCCCTGGGGGCATATTTTTTCCCCTCAATTATACTTAGCTAATTATAATCCAGGCTTGACTTGGGTCATGTTTCTTTAATAAAGGAGACTTTTTAGACAATGACTGCATAGAATATTATTTGTTTCTGTAAAACATAGTTTACTCTTTGTTAATTCTGCTATTAATTATACACTGGTGTTTAGCAGGCCTGGAATTTTCTTCTTGTTACTTAATCATTTTATAGAAATTTGGGTCTCTGCAAGTAGATCGAATGTTCGTCAGGAAACTAGGAGTTATTTTAATATTTCTTATATTTCCATACAAAATTTATACTCCAAAATTCTGTATTGTACATACAAAATTTATACAATGTGTGTAATTTTTCTTTACTGTCAATATAATTAGCTAATTAATTTTCATTTGAATAGTGCTTCCTTTGAGTAAACTGGCCACTTTGAAAGTTGTATAAAGTCTTCCGGATCAGTTAAGAATTGAGAAATTTTGAATGTTTTGTTCCTAGTAATATGTCAGAATACCAGTGCAGTTAAATTGGCCTCACTGCCCAATTCATTGTCACTAGATGGGATTGTTTATACACTCTAACATATGATTAGTAGTGTGATAAAATTTTAAAGGGCAATAATAAAAATCTTTAAAACTATTACTATCTAAAAAAAGAAAAGTAATAATACTTACATTAAAAGACATATTTTTAATGTCACCAAGGGGCACCTGGTGGCTCAGTCAGTTAAGTGTCCGACTTTGGCTCAGGTCATGATCTGAAGGTTTGTGAGTTCGAGTCCCGCATCAGGCTCTACGGTGACAGCTTGGAGCCTGGAGCCTATTTTGGATTTCTGTGTCTCCCTCTCTCTCTCTGCCTACTTGTGCTCTCTTGCTCTCAAAAAAGTTTTTTTAATTAAAATATTTTTTTATTTTACTCAAAAGTCACTTGGAACAATTTTTTTTCTGCATGGTTAGGTTATTTATTTATGAATACCAACAGCTGTTTCCAATTTGGGGGTTTGTTTTTTTATTTAAATTTATGTTTTGTTTTTATTTAAATTATGTTATTTTTGTTTTTATTTAAATTTATAAGACTCAGAAGTCTATATATAAAATAATATTCATGGAAAAATATTTTTAAAGAGTAACTATTTACAGAGAACAAATTGTTGGTTGTCAGAGGAAAGGGGTAGAGGAATGGGCAAAATGGATAAAAGGGAGTGAGAGATACAGGCTTCCAGTTATGGAATGAATGAATAAATCACAAGAATAAAACAGCGTAGGGAACATTGTAATAGTGTTGTATGGTAATAGATGGTAGCTACACTTGTGGTGAGCTCACACCACAACCACACAGTGGTTGACTCACTATGTGGTACACTTGAAACTATGTAACATTGTGTGTCAACTCTACTCAAAAAAATTAAAAGTATAAAGAATAAGGATTTAAAAGATCATCTAGTGAACTGTTTTTTCAATTTGGGGTGAATTTAACGATAATTCAAAGATACTTCCCTAGTTTTAAGCATATCAAAGATGAACTAATTATGAAATTTTCTTATTTCAGAAATATCATTAGTGATTTTTATTGCATTTAATTTTTTTTTGAAATTTCTCCCTCTAGAAGCATTACATTATGGAGAGGCTCCTTTTATTTGCTGGATTTATTTTAACAAATCGATTTAGAAATATCACAGATTTAAACAAAAATTCTGACATGTAAGCATACTGACCTGTTCCTGAAACAGATGTTACACCTGATAAAAGTTAATAATCGCTTGTGAGGAACGCTGTCCATTAATAAGGCCAGTCTTCAGCAAAACTAAAACAATTTTGTTTCTTTAGGTTTCCTAGTGTGACGATGTAATACTATCAAACCACAATCAGACAAGATTGGATGGACAGATCAGTACCATTGGTTACAGCTGTTAAACAGTTTTATTCTTGATGCTACATAAAAAAAGCCAATCACATCAAATGAATCATGGCTTTTTCCCTTTATTACAGAGTGGCTCCTTTTAAAGACCATCTGCCACTGAATGTTCTGTTAGTGTTTCTTCAGATTCAGAAGCCAAAAAAACTGGAGTTTTTTTTTTTTGTATGCTAACTTACTTTTGTATTTAGTATAAATTATTATGGAATTTAGGCCTTTTGTGAATAATTATTTTCTTAAAGTACATTTTTTTTAATGATCATTTATTTTTGAGAGAGAAAGCATGTGGGTTGGGGAGGGGCAGAGAGAGTACCAAGCAGAGCCCAACACAGGGCTATCTCAGGAACCGTGAGATTATGACCTGAGCTAAATTAATTGACGTTTAACTTTAAAGTGCATTTTATTAATAATATTATTAAATATCACTATACCATTTTCAAAATTCCCTTATGTATACTGTCTTATTTCAATATCCCAATAACTTGGTGATGTAGACTGGAACATATACTTATCTCCATTTGCATATGAAGAAATTTAGGTTTAGAGAGGTTAAGTAACTTGCCCAACTTTTATGGCAGTTAAATAATAGGTTCTGGACCAGAAACTAGTAACTGTGACCTTTAGTCTCCTTCTTTTACACCCTGCTGCCTAATTTATATCTTGTTTTTCAAGTCATAAAATACTTGAAAGTCCCAAAGATGGTTCTAAAAGTAGTTATGTATTTTATTGAACCTGCTTCTAATTATTTTGAATTATTTTCAAAGTAATTAATGATTTTACTTCTTACTAACCTATGAAACTCTTTCTCTTTAAATTTTACTTTGTTTGGGGTGCCTGGGTGGCCCAGTTGGTTAACTGTCCAACTTTGGCTCAGGTCATGATCTCACAGTTCATGAGTTTGAGCCCTGCATCGGGCTCTGTGCCGACAGCTTAGATCCTGGAGCCTGTTTTGGATTCTGTGTCTCCCTCTCTTTCTGCCCCTCCCCCACTTGTGTGCTGTCTCTCTTTCTCTCTTTCTCAAAAATAAACATTAATTTTTTTTTTAATTTTACTTTTTTATCCCAGGGATTTATTTTTTATTTTTTTATAATAACTTATTGTCAAATTGGTTTCCATACAACACCCAGTGCTCAACCCAACAAGTGCCCTCCTCTGTGCCCATCACCCACTCTCCCCCCTCCCACACTCCCCTCTCCCCTCAGTTTGTTCTTATTCTTTGAGAGTCTCTCATGTCATGTCTTCCTTAATTTTACCTTCTGACATCTACTCCATGCAAGGGTTCGTGGTAGTTTAGTGTACCCTAATCTGAGTCTGAAACTTGTCCAACCTTGAGTCACATATTTAAACAAGTTAAGTAAATTGGCAATTTCTACTCATCTGCTTTTATATATATGTGTGCATGTGCATACGCATGTGCCTTCCTGTGTGTGCACACACCACAGTAGATTGGACACCAGTACTGTGTATGTATTGGTCTGCTTTGATTTGTACAAAGTTGTTATCTGAAGGCTAAGTAGTAGAAAACGTTACCATCATTGGTTTTATTAAAAAAATTTTTTTAACGTTTATTTAATTTTGAGACATAGAGACAGAGCGTGAGCAGGAGGAGGACAGAGAGAGAGGGAGACACAGAATCCGAAGCAGGCTCCAGGCTCTGAGCTGTCAGCACAGAGCCCGACGCGGGGCTCGAACTCACAGACCGCGAGATCATGACCTGAGCCAAAGTCGGACGCTCAACCGACTGAGTCACCCAGGCGCCCCTGGTTTTATTTTAATGCTGATAAAAATTTATTACTTGAACCACGTTGAAACTGCTATCAGTAAAATGACTTTTGCTCCTCTGACCCCCCCCCAAAAAAAAAAAAGTTTGAAAAGAGCAATTGCTGAGCACACCCAGTAAAGAGCTCAATATCCCATTATTTTCACATTATTTTTTGCATATACTATAAACTATATATTTAATAATTCTTAGAAGAAAATATTTGTCTGGCATTCTCAGTGAAAGTGTGACCAGAATATGTCATGAATTTCTTGATGGTGTAGATAAAAGCTTTTCTTCTTATTAAAGAAGATGCTGACGGATTGGCATTGTCTGGGCCAGAAATGTCTGTGTAGCTAAGCTTATTGTGACCACCCAATGCCATATTATTTTTAGCTATTTTTGTTAATTCAAGCATTGTAACCTGTAAACAGATCAAGTGGCAGTCCATTGTGCATGGTTGGGACTTATGATTGAAATCCATCCATGTTATATATAAGAACAAGCCTACTTATCACCAAGGAAGATGAATACTATAATTATTTAATTTAATATAATTGAAGAACATACTTTATAAGGAAGAGGAAAATAAGTTTTGTTATGACAAGACTTCTATTGTGAATAGGATGGAATTTAAAGTACAAGATGAAATGTTTGCAGAATGAGTTATAGTAACACCGATACTCTTGATAAAATGGGAAAAGAGATAAATTTATTGCAATGCATTGATTGTTTTGTTTGTGGTATAACTTTTATGTCCTTTTGAGACTTTTTTTTTGCTTTTACATAAGCCCATGTAATAGTTACAAATAAAACAAAATAAGCGTGTAGCAGACAGATACTCAACAGAGCTTGACAAGACAATAAATCAAGGGGTTTGGGAGAAAAAAATGTTTGTTCAGAATGTTAGCTGACTGTAAGGTTGGTAGCCTTCTATGTTCACAATTATACGTTCTAATTTATTTCAGGTCTTCAGATGCATCAGGGTGATAAATGTCTACCTGCCAATAGATTAGACAGATATATAAGTAAAGCCTGAGAGAAGTCAGTGATAGTCTTGTATGATTCAATACACAATGGTACCACAATAGCTTGCTTAGCAATTATAAACATTGTAGTGACACTATAAAGCAGGTAACTTTTTCTAGTGATTTTTTTAGACAAAATATCTATTATATTTATCATATCATGTCCAAATAACTAGCTCATCTTCCTTTTAACATTTGCCTTACTAATTACATCAAGGGCCTCCCTTATGTTGCCTTTGGTTAATGTGTGCTAGGTATGCTGTATTTGGGGCACAATATTTCCAAAGGCTGCATAACACAATTTGGGTATATAATGAAAGTAATTTATCTCACTTTTTTTAAATGTATCAATGTTTTTGACTAGGATAAACTTTAAAAATATAGTTAGATCTTAGTGTTCTTTAAGTATTTTAGGAAATCAAACTTCTTCCTCCCACTATGCAATAATGCTGTTATAATTGGCCTTATTATGTTTGTGGGTTTCCAGCTTTTTATTATTATTACTCTCTTCAAAATCTCTGCTCAGCAAGATCCCTCACTTTACTGTTTCAAGTTTACTATGAAGAGTTACCGTACTCCCAGATGGAATTCTTAAATTTTTGTTCTCCCTGTCAAGCTGTCCGTATCTTCTCATACTTCTCTTTTTCTCTCTTCTGGAGTAAAAGAAGCTGTTACTTGGCCTTTCTTACACTAATTGGGAGGGGTTGAGGGCAGAGTAGAGGGGTGGAAGGGAGGAGAAGGAAATTCTTATTTCTGCCTCTATCTCTAATTTTACTGCCAATTTATGTTTTCCTAAAGTAAAATGGCTCTGATATACTCATCTGTGAAATGGAATTATTTTATGTGCTGTACAATCTGTTGTAAGTATTAAATTAGGTCAAGTTTTTAAAGTGTGTGGCATAATGCATGGTGGCACATAATTGCACAAAATAAATATTGTCTTCTGTATACTCTTGGTTACCTAGATAGCATGCCTTGTAATCATTTTTTTTTTTATTTCTCTCAGTTCTCCACTTACTACATCTAATTGGTCTATTCTACCTCTACAGAAAGGGAAAGTAGTTAGGTTCAGGAAACAGAATCGCTTTTGAAATCTGTCTCCAACATTCATTAGCTGTGCCTCGGGCAATTCACCTAACCCTCTCTTAAATCTCCTGTTTCTCTATAAAATACTAATGATAATAGTAACTTACTCAGAATGTGTAAGAATCACATTCAGTTAACTGTGAGTGTTAAGTGTGTGTGTGTGTGTGTGTGTGTGTGTATGTGTGTGTGTGTGTATGTGTATATGTAAAATGAATACTTGATGCAGATCAAATGTTTGGCACCATTTTTGATTCATAAAATAAGCACTCAATTAGTGTATTATACATTGTTATTATCATATTTACTCTCCATTTCTGTTAACGGCTCAGCTTTTGTGTCCTGTTACCTGGGTGTATGCTCTATAGCAAGTCACCACTATATTCTGACAACCTGCCATCTATCTAATACTCTTGGCAGTTACATTATTTTTTGTACCTTAGAAGTCTTCAAAAGCTGTTCATTTTCTAGCAAATATGATGCAAATCACTTACCTTGGCCTTTTAGGACTGTCATAGTTGACTTCACCCTACCTTCCAGCATTATTTCCTAGTTTGTCTCATAGGACTACTATTAGGAGGGAGACAGGGAACATATCGCAACAAATAATAGACTATCTGCCACATATGTAAAAGTTTTTAATTTCTCCTTGTTTCTCTTTTCTCCCTTTTTCTCCTTTCTCCTCTCTTCTATTAATACATCCTGGATTCCAGTCAAACTCTATGTATTCCTTCCTATGTCTACACCTTTGCTAAGTGTTAATTTTCTTTGTTTTTATTTATTCAGTAGATATTTATTGATTATATTCTGTTTCATGCATTATTTGTCATCAGCGACATAGATGTTTAGGGCATCTTCCTGAGGTGTATTCTAGAAAAAAAGAACAATATATTAAAGACACTAAGGCCCCCAGTTAAATATTTCATGAGAGCAGAGGCCATGTCTGTTTTGGCCTACTGTCATATTTCCAACTTTTGTAAGAGAGTTGGGAATATACCGGAATTCTTGTGATTATTTGAGAATAAAATGAGTGAGATAGAACAAGGCAAGAAGGGAGAGAAGACATCAGACATTTCAGCATGTGTGATAATTGCATGTACTTTTATTATGTTTTATAACTGTATGGCTAGGGAATACATTGTAAAATTCATGTGTGAGTATTAGGAGATAATGTCAGACAGAAATGCAGAGGATAGAATCTGAAGAATATTATCCAATATTCCTAGAAATTTGAGCTCTATCTTGTACCTCTGGAGAGCTTTTGAGGGGAGGAATGTCACATGTTGCAATTTTATTTCAGAAAGGACATCCTGTTAACAGTGTAGCAGAAGTATTAGAAGTCAGAATAGCAGTAAGGATGTGAGTGTGAGCCTATTGCAATAAACAAAGAAATAAGGGGGCCTGAATTTAAAATGGGAGTGGAGAAATTTAAGGTATACTTGTATGGTAAAATCAACAGGGCTTGGTAGCTAATTGTATTTGCAGAGTATAGGAGAGCGAGAAGAAGGGGTGCTTTCGGACTTTGGCTCCGTCTTTGAGGCCCAGCTGAATGAATTGTAACCTACCCCGATCCCGTCCATCTCCGTAGTGATTGACATAAATGTGTTCTTTCACTCCTTCTATGTCTTTTTTATATTGCTGATTTCTTTTTACTAGTAGGTATTTGTGTGCATGTCTAAGGCCCATAGCTTAATATCTTTGTATTACCTCATGTGGCCCTATCTGTACTGAGTGTTCAGTATATACACGTTATTAATTAATGCTACATTTGAGTTTAACTCCTGAAAAAAATCCAGAAAATTAAGTATATGCTTGAGATGTTTCAGTATTTCAAAAAATACTGAAATAGGTGCCTGTCGCAAATAGGTGAAGTTTAACTAAAATTCTTTAAAAAACACTTTAATTTTAAAAATTCAAAATTAGTAATTGCCAGAAAAGAAAATATTCATAGGAAGAAATTTTAAAGTGAAATCAGGCCATATTGTTTCCAAATTCGGATGAGAACTTACTATTAAAAATCTTGCACAGATTGGAAATGACTAATCAACATTAGGAAAATGAAATTGAAAGATCTGCCCTCATGCTATTCATGGCTAAAAATGTTTTCATGTCCAATTTTAACAGTGTTGTTCCAGTGTGAAAATTTCGGTGATTAGAACTGTTAGCTCAGGAAAAACAAATCATTTAGTTATCTAGTCTGCAGGATGATCTTGGGCAAATCCCTTGAATTCCGTCAGTCTCCCCCCTTCAGAGAGCAGCCTTAGCTGAGTCTTAAAGGATATCATATCTGAAAGGTATTAAAGAATGCTAAGTATACTCTAGAAAGACAGAGGAGTATATACTAATGGGGTTAAGTTTGGATTATTCTATGGGTCATTCTAGCTCTAACTACCCATGAGGCTATGATTTTAAGTAATTTATTTTTTTTGCTCTTAATTTCAATATCAATTTGAAAACGTAGCTTGTCAAAAAGTCAGTCATCCCCAGTTGCTCTTACGTATAATGAGTGGATGTTTATATGAGGCCATATGTATAACATAATTGTCTTCGGAATTCAATTCAATAGATTTATCTTCATAAAGTCTTAAAACAATTTAGAATGGCAGAACAGTGATTGTTTTCAACTGTATTGGAGGTTTAAAATGCAAAGTTCCTACATATATCTATCTTCATATTAAAAAACAAAAAAATTTTCAAAAATTGATTGTTTATTTCAGTGTTATTATATAATTTCAGTAGAAGAATATTATGAGATGAAGTGGAAAGAGCATAGGATCTGAGTTTTAGTATTAGCTTTGCCCTCCACTAGTAACCATCTACCCTCTTTAGGCCTTGGTCTCCTCATAAGCAAAATGAGGAGGTGGAATAAATAGTTATGTCCCTCTCAGCTCTGAAATTCTGCATCTGTACCCTGTTATTATCAGATTCACAGCTATAGCTCAGCTATTCAAGTGTGACTCATCATGGAACAAGGTAGAACCTAATCATTCTATATTTAGAAGACCATGGGAATAAAATGTCATTTAGTTGTATTTGATTAAAAGAGGTAACCTAAAATAAGAAGTATTCATTTCTTATTTCAAATGTAAAGGAAGACTAGTCAACAAATAAGAACATGGGGAACAGGAGTTGCATAATGCTGTTAACATCAGATTATTATTAACGCTCTGGAGACGTTTTTTATTAATGAATCAATTTGTAATATTAGGAATATATTAATGTTAAATAACTCCTAAAAGTTGGATATCCTGTGATTATTGTATGTAGTCCTATGGTAATGAATCTTATATCTTGAGTATTTCTGAATTAATACACACAAATGAGTGTTGCTATCTTTATTATAGTTACCTTGGGAGGCTGAGCTCTTTTTTCAAATTTCATCACAAAATATTTACTATACATATCTACCTCTGTGCACTGATGCTACTCTATTAAATTTGAGGCAAGGGTCGCCTGGGTGGCTCAGTCAGTCTGCATCCTATTCTTGATTTTGGCCCAGTTCATGATCTCTTGGTTCGTGGGATCAAGCCCCACATCTTGGCTGACAGTACAGAGACTGCTTTGCATTCTCTCTCTATCCTCTCTCTCTGCCTACCCCCCTTTCTCTCAAAATAGATAAATTAAAAAAAAAAAAATAAAGTTGGAGAATTGTAGTCCTGAATCTTCCCTCAAATGCTTGTTTATTTTTTCTTTAAGTCACTTTCATTTTGATTCTGAGCCTCAGTCTCCCTGTTCTGAAAAGCCATCAATCCCAGCCATTCCCTTGACTCCACACACCACCCAGAGCTGAGCAGAGGCCCTGCATCTTATTGGTCACCTCATGAAATACCCTGAAATACCTTTTGTTACAACCTGCGTGGGCCCTCGAGGACGGACGGTTCTGCTTCTTCTGTACCATGGAGTGGTGTGGAAATCTTTAGTAGCACTGAGAACCCTGTGTTGAGGGTCCACACTCCCTCAGTTCTTCCAACAGAGAGCTGCTTTGAGATCTTATCCCTTGTCAGTCATTCATTGTTCCTGCACCTTCTTGGAATTTGTTCATTAATTTCCATCACTTTTCTACCCAATTTCAGTGAAATCTCTCTCTCTCTTTTCCTTAAAGACACTAATCTACCCAGCTACCCAGGATAACTAGCATGCTTTCTGAGCTTTCTTTTTTTTTTTTTTTTAACTGCTAATAGGAAAGTAGTTTCTTCAGACTATAGGAAAGATACTTTTTTCTTTGTGTCATGCAGAACTCCTCAAGGAACATACATTGTAAAGCTCTGAATACTTAAGTACCTGTTTGAAAGAAGAGAAGGAGGGAGGACAAAGAAAAAAAAGAGAAACACACATATCTCAAGAGTTACCCTGCTACACAAAGATTAAGACATGGTTTCCAAGAGCCTAAATTCCAGGGGGAATGAGTGATCTATAAAAAAACTAAAGTTTTCTTGTATAATTTTTATAAAGCTATCTCTGCCATGATTCTTTCTATGCCATCCACTTTTTAAAATTTCTTTTGTTTCCTTACCCCTCCTTCTTCTCTTTTTCTTTATTTCTTTCAGAAAAGGCACAGAATTTAGAGTTGGTGACACGCAGTTTAGAGTTCTCTTTCCCTCACTTGCTAGTAATATGATCTTAATCAAGTCACATCATCTTTCTGCACCTTGAGTTTTCTGCTTGCAAAAATGGGAATAATGCTGCTTGTCCGTACTCACCTACAGAGCTTTTGTTAGGCCAAGTAGGGAAACTTTAAGACTTGGTAAACCACAAAGTATTGGGCAAATACAGACTTTATTGATTTAATGCAGAGGCAGAGTGGTGCCAGAAAAAAACACAGGTTGTAAAATCAAGTATACCTGTATTCAGTTCCTGCATTTGCCACTGACTAGCTTAGTGTAATCTTAGTTTCTGTGTATTTACAAATCTAATAACACCTACTTTGTGGTCATTAGAAAGAAATAACATAATTTTTAACAATCTCTGTAAAGTAAACAGGGCTATATTTTATCCCCTATTCTTAGATGAAAGAGTTGGGGCTCAGAGAGTTAAAATTTGGCCAGGGTTTTACAGGTGTAAAGTGACATTATCAGAATAAACTCTTGGTATCAAATAAGGGTTTCATGTTTTAGATAAATTATATCAGGTAATCTCAAAGAAAGAGTTCCATGTACGTTTGGAACATGACATACGCATATGAACACACACACACACACACACAGACGAGACCCATAGAAAGATTGTTTCGAAACACATAGATATATTTGTTCTTGTGCATTGTTCTCGTCCAGTCTTCTTATTTTATCGTCAACTTGTACAAATTAAAAAATGAGGTCTTGTATCAAGTTAATGACCCAGGAGAAGGGAGAGACTTATTGGCTCCCTTTTCAATTGTAGTGCTGGTTGACTCTCAAGGCCTGGATGTCATGATTTATATTTGATGAGCAATGTACATTCGAATTTTAAAAGTGAAAGTCGATGGCTTCAGAATGTATTAACCTAGGACATACGGTGGGGTTCACTTCTGGTTTTATAAATCCCTCGTCTCCCACTTTCCTTTGTGTTACATTTGACTGGTGGTAATAATTATTTTTTTTTCCTATAGAAACTTCCTTGATTGTCAGTACATCTCCAAGGGCATAATCATGATATATTAAAAAATAATCATGTAAATTATAATCATCTCACATTTTCTAGAATATTTTTAATGATGAGGATTTTTCTTTTTAATTATTGATTGGGGCTTGGGATAAGGTAATCATAGTTAAAGTGCAGGATTATAGACTTGATGTTAAGACTTGATATTGGGGCATGAGGAGAAGGTAATTTATACTTTTGCCTTGGAGAAGTTTTTTGTTTAAATTATGCCAAATACCTAGAAATTTTTTTTTTTATTTCTTCTTAAAATTTATTTATTTTGAGAGAAAATAGAGTACAACCAGGGCAGGGGCAGAGAGAAGGAGAGACAGAATCCCAAATAGGCTTCATGCCATCAGCACAGAGCCTGATGTGGGGCTGAAACTCACAAACTTTGAGATCATGACCTGAGCTGAGATCAAGAGTTGGAACCTTAACTGACTGAGCTACCTAGGAGCCCCTAAACCCCTAGCAATTTTAAAACTGAAGTACGGTAAGACAGCATATTTTTATCTATTCATAGATGCATAAAATAAGTATACAGACTGGGAAAAGAAATTATTCGATCTTGAGATTATAAGTATGTACTCCTAACAACCATACAAATAATAAGACTTCAAGTATTGTTTTCACATTACTGTTTATAATGGCGAAACGAGTGTGTAGCCATGTCTTTTGTGCAGGCAGTGACAGAAATGCAAGGTTAAATTGTATTAACATTTGTTAAAAAGCAGTGCTTGTGCGTTTTCACCGCATTTACATCCCTCTTATAACTTATATCCCTCCTTTTTTCAATTTTTATCAGAAGATTTTTCTCCATATTATTCTTCTAATAGCGGGGTAACTTTTCTGAGGACTTGATCAGAGGATGGAACTCAGCATGATTGCTGGTAGCAAAAAATCGAAGCATACTTGTATCTCGTTTCTGCCCACTCTCCTGGGAATAAATTGTAGCATTCAGGGCAGGGAAGTGTTCACATTCATGACAGGGGTTTCCCATGTGTGGTGTATTCATGAATGTAAAAGTTATATGTTTGGCTATTTTAATGGTTTGGCTTATAGTATATTCTATTTTTCACAGTATTTGATATTATCGGAATGATTATTTTAATTTTCATAATACTGTGAAGCTTATTGAAAGGGTACATTAAACTAACAGCATAACACTGAGTGTCTTGACTTCCAAACCAGCGGCAATCAATTAACTTATTCAGAAATATGTTTTTAATGGTCCAGGTCTGGTTTCTTGCCCAACTGAGATTTATTTTCTTTATAGTATGGCCCAATAAAATAGCCAAAAAGTAGGTTCAAATCCAATTTACTTTACTGTTTTTCTAGAATGATCTAAGCATTGAAGATAGACACCCTTGTACATTGTAACCTGTTGTCCTGCCAAAATTATTACTGGCAAATATTTCACTCTCAAAAGTGTCTTGGTTTAAATAAGAAATTATATGTCATCTTACCAGTTAGGTAGGTATTAATGGTATCTTCTTCTTAGACTCTCTTTTTCTTTTCAAAGCCTGGAGAAATCTAGACACTGGAATTTTAAGTGTCTTTCCCAAAGATGTGTAGCTACTTCATGGCAAAGCTAGAATTTATAATAGTTGTTTTGACTTTAGCCTTGAGTCTTTTCCAGTTTAGATTTTTTTTTTGTTTTATTTATTTATTTATTTATTTATTTATTTTATAACAGTTTATTTTCAAATTGGTTTACATATAACACCCAGTGTTCATCCCAACATGTGCCCTTTTTAATGCCCATCACCCCCTCTCCCCCCTCCCTCATCCCCCTTACCCTCAGTTTTTTTCTTAGTCTTTGAGAGTCTCGTATGTTTTATCTCCCCCCCCCCCCGTGTCTTTTTTTCCTTTCCCCTCTTCCCCTCCCCCTGGTTTTTGCTTAGTCTCACAAAGTCCACCTATTCGTGGAAACATATGGTATCTGTCTTTTTCTGACTGACTTATTTCACTTAACATAATACCCTCCAGTTCCATCCATCTGGCTACACATGGCCAGATTTCATTTTTTCTCATTGCCACGTAGTAGTCCATTGTATATAAGTACCATAACTTCTTTATCGATTCGTCAGTTGATGGGCACTTGGTCTCTTTCCATGATTTGGCTATTGTCGAAAGTGCTGCTATGAACATTGGGGTACACGTGCTCCTATGCATCAGCATTCCTGTGTCTCTTGGGTAGATTCCTAGCAGGGCTATTGCTGGATCATAGGGTAGCTCTATTTTCATTTTTTTGAGGAACCTCCACACCGTTTTCCAGAGTGGCTGCACCAGTTTGCATTCCCACCAACGGTGTAGGAGGGTGCCTACTTCTCCAATCCTCGCCAGCATCTATAGTTTCCTGATTTGTTCATTTTAGCCACTCTGACTGGTGTGAGGTGGTATCTCAGTGTGGTTTTGATTTGTATTTCCCTGATGCTGAGTGACATTGAGCATTGTTTCATGTGTCTGTTGGCCATCTGGATGTCCTCTTTGGAGAAGTGTCTATTCATATCTTCCGCCCATTTCTTCACTGGGTTGTTTGTTTTTCGGGTTTGGACTTTGGTAAGTTCTTTATAAATTTTAGATATTAGTCCTTTATCCGATATGTCATTTGCGATGATCTTTTCCCATTCCGTTGGTTGCCTATTCGTTTTGTTGGTGGTTTCTTTTGCTGTGCAGAAGCTTTTTATCTTGATGAGGTCCCAATAGTTCATCTTTGCTTTTAATTCTCTTGCCTTTGGAGACGTGTCGAGTAAGAAATTGGTGCATCTTAGGTCAAAGAGGCTTTTTCCTGTTTTCTCCTCTAGGATTTTGAGGGTTTCCTGTCTCACATTCAGATCTTTTATCCATTTAGAATTTTTTTTTGTGAGTGGTGTAAGAAAGTGGTCTAGTTTCATTCTTTTGCATGTTGCTGTCCAATTCTCCCAGCACCATTTGTTAAAAGGCTGTCTTTTTTCCATTGGATACATTTTCCCGCTTTGTCAAAGATTAGTTGGCCATATACTTGCGGGTCCATTTCTGAGTTTTCTATTCTATTCCATTGGTCTATGTGTCTGTTTTTGTGCCAATACCATACAGTCTTGATGACCACCGCTTTGTAGTAGAGGTTAAAGTCTGGGATTGTGATGCCCCCCGCCTTGGTTTTATTCTTCAGTATTATTTTGGCTATTCGAGGTCTTTTGTGGTTCCATACAAATTTTAGGATTGTTTGCTCTAGCTTTGAGAAGAATGCTGGTGTAATTTTGATTGGGATTGCATTGAATGTGTAGATTGCTTTGGGTAGTATTGCCATTTTGACGATATTTATTCTTCCAATCCATGAGCATGGGATGTTTTTCCATTTCCTTGTGTCTTCCTCAATTTCCTTCATAAGTTTTTTATAGTTTTCAGTGTAGAGGTCTTTCACCTCTTTGGTTAGGTTTATTCCTAAGTATTTTATGGTTTTTGGTGCAATTGTGAAAGGGATTAGCTTCTTTATTTCTCTTTCTGCTGCTTCATTGTTGGTGTATAGAAATGCCACCGATTTCTGTACATTGATTTTGTATCCTGCAACTTTGCTGAAATCATGAATCAGTTCTAGTAGGCTTTTGGTGGATTCCGTCGGGTTTTCCATGTAAAGTATCATGTCATCTGCAAAAAGTGAAAGTTTGACTTCCTCCTTGCCAATCTTGATGCCTTTTATTTTGTTTTGTTGTCTGATTGCTGATGCTAAGACTTCCAGCACTATGTTAAATAGCAGTGGCGAGAGCGGACACCCCTGTCGTGTTCCTGATCTCTGGGGGAAGGCTTTCAATTTTTCCCCATTGAGGATGATATTAGCTGTGGGCTTTTCATATATGGCTTTTATGATGTTTAAGTATGTTCCTTCTATCCCGACTTTCTCAAGAGTTTTTATTAAGAAAGGATGCTGTATTTTGTCAAATGCTTTTTCTGCATCTATTGACAGGATCATATGGTTCTTATCTTTTGATGTATCACGTTGATTGATTTGCGAATATTGAACCAGCCCTGCAACCCAGGGATGAATCCTACTTGATCATGGTGGATAATTCTCTTTATATGCTGTTGGATTCGATTTGCTAGTATCTTGTTGAGAATTTTTGCATCCATATTCATCAGGGATATTGGCCTGTAATTTTCTTTCTTTGCTGGGTCTCTATCTGGTTTGGGAATCAAAGTGATGCTGGCTTCATAGAATGAGTCCGGGAGTTTTCCTTCCGTTTCAATTTTTTGGAACAGCTTGAGGAGGATAGGAATTAACTCTGTTTTAAATGTCTGGTAAAATTCCGCAGGAAAGCCATCTGGTCCAGGGCTTTTATTTGCTGGGAGGTTTTTAATAACTGATTCTATTTCTTCACTAGTTATGGGTCTGTTCAAATTTTCTATTTCTTCCCGTTTGAGTTTTGGTAGCGTGTGGCTATTTAGGAAGCTGTCCATTTCTTCCAGATTGCCAAGTTTGGTGGCATATAATTTTTCATAGTATTCTCTGATGATTGCTTGTATCTCTGAGGGATTGGTTGTAATTTCTCCCTTTTCATTCACGATTTTATCTATTTGAGTTCTCTCTCTTTTCTTTTTGAGAAGCCTGGCTAGAGGTTTGTCTATTTTGTTTATTTTTTCAAAGAACCAGCTTTTGGTTTCATTGATCTGTTCCACTACCGTTTCTGTCTCCATATGGTTAATTTGTGCTCTGATCTTTGTTATTTCTCTCTTTCTGCTGGACTTGGGTTGTTTTAGTTGATCTGCTTCTAGTTCCTTTAGGCGTGCTGTTAGAATTTGTGTTATTGATTTTTCTTGTTTCTTGAGATGGGCCTGGATTGCAATATATTTCCCTCTCAAGACTGCCTTTGCTGCATCCCAGAGCGTTTGGATTGTTGTATTTTCATTTTCATTTGTTTCCATGTATTTTTTAATTTCTTCTCTAATGGCTTGGTTGACCCTGTTACTATTTATTGTTAGATATATTCATTCTCTTTCCTTCCATCTCTCCCTTGCTCTCATTCTCACTCTCATTCTAGCTTTCTCTTTCTCATTCTCTCTCATTCTTTCTTTGTATTCTTGAATATCTTTCTGTGAAATATAAAGTATTTATAGAAACTAAGATAAAGTGAGCCATACTAATTATAAGCTATCTCCTTTGTGATGAGAAATTTTTGGAAATACTATTATCAGCCAGGTGCTGGAAAGCATTAAAAACCTAGCAGTAAAGCACTGTGGCCAGTTTGACCTTTGGAGGAAAACGTAAATTTGTCTTGAATTGGCTAGACTGTACCAGAGATTATCATTTTACTGACAGCCGTCCACTTCTTTTGGACTGGTCACTCATAATTGGTCCAGATCTCATGTATAACAAATTCAGCTTAAGGCAAAATGATTTTAATTGTTTTTCCAATTGCTATCAGCTCTGAAAATCAGTATGTGCCTCTAGAAAGTACGGTAGCTAGCAAGAATGTTTTGTTCATGCTAAGTGGTAACTTTCTTTTTCCATGTTGGCTAGGTTTTTCTAGATATGACATTTGGTTCAGGAGGACACACAAGAGCCATTCTACAGAAGGAGTCAGATATTACTCTGTATGCCTTAGACAGAGACCCGACAGCTTATGCAATAGCTGAACAACTTTCAGAATTGTATCCGTAAGTAATACTCATATAATTATTGAATTTTCTTGCTGAGTTTTGTAGAGCTTGGTTTACCATTTTGGCATTTGTCTCCTTTGTGTGAGGTTTTACTTCACTATGCTACATTATTTTCTCCCTCAAAAGAATTAATGTAAATAATGTTATCCTTTCTGATTCATAAAAATGAATACAAAAATGATTTATGGCTAAAATCTGAGGATGGGTTGAAATCTATCCATGAATAATGGTTTGACAAATAGGCTTGGTTTAAAATAGAATTTTTCAAGAATTTATGAGTTACAGTTTCCAAGAATTTACTGAAGTAAATAAGTATGTGAGAATTCTGCAGAATTCATTAGGTCACATACATCAACGTAATGCAGTTGTTGTCTCTGAATTCTTTTTGAAATTCACAGGTAAATTTAGAGCAGTCTATCCCTCTGTCAAGAATTAGTGAGCTTTTTAAGAATATAAAATATTATCTTTCTAAGTTCTTCCTTAGGAAGAACTTCCATCCTGTTCACTTCCTAAGTGAAAACATCTTCCTTTAGAGAAAATTTTGGGTGAGTTATGTATGTTGTTTAAAAGTTATCAGCCTGTAAAAGGAAAATGTCTTGGAGTTAAGGTGACTTTCTACAAATATGTAAAGAGATATTTTCAGGAATAAGGAATTGTTCTCTTCTCTCATGCTTCAGAGACTGAAATCAAGAAAATAGATGAGAAATTTAGAGGTAAATTTTGACATGATGTAAGCCAGGGTTTTATGCTAGTTCTAACCGACGAACAATGAAAAGGTCCATTTGGTAAAGTAGCAAAATTATGACCAAGGAAAAGTTTAATCACAGACTAAGGATAGGAAGCTAAATTACTAATCTAGAGTAGTCTATTTCAAGTTCTCAGGTCCCAAACTCTTTGCAAATCTATCAATGTTATTAATTCTCCCAATAAAAATGTGAATAGATACACCTAAGCTTTGTTTGCAACATGAGAGGGTTTATTGGAGTGCCTGAAGTCAGTTTGACCCCAGGTTATTTTCTTCTAAGAAAAATATGAGAGTATGGTTTAATAATATGATGCTTTTTTTTTAAACCTGTCTGTCATTTTGCAATGTACTGTAGATGCATCTTCTTTAACAAGATCTTGTATTAGGGCATTCATGTTTGTAAAACATCTTAGGAGTTCACTTGATTATGACCTGAACATTCATAGAATGAATGTAGGTCTCCCATTTCACTATCATAGAAAAACTGGATTTTCTTATATATTATTGTTTCTAAAGGCAATGAGTTCCAGTTCAGATTTTCCAAGGTCTCCTATTCCTTCATGTAAGCTCCATTTATCAGTTGGAACTTAACATTTTATCAATTTTATGTGATTTTTTATCTAACGGAGATCTTGACACTGTATTTTCTTTTCAGTTTACAGTAGTAGAAACTATTAGCCAGACGGAGTAAACGATTTGCTAAAAGGCATTTATGACTAAATAGAAACAAAGCTGGAACATGGATTCTGCCCCATCACCTAATAATCATTATTATTATTATTATTATTATTATTATTATTATTATTATCAATATTTGAGAAATAGGTGGCATACAATGTTAGTTTCAGGTATACATCATAGTGATTTAACATTTCTACACATTACTCCATGCTTACTGTGGTAAGTATAGTTATCATGTGTCACAATACAACATTATTACAATATTATTGACTCTGTTCCCTATGCTATACTTTTCATCTCTGTCACTTATTTATTTTATAACTAAAAGTCTGTACCTCTTAGTCCCCTTCAGCTATTTCACCCATCCTTCCACCCACCTCCTTGTCTGGCAACCACTAGTTTGTTCTCTGTATTTAAAAGTCTATTTGGTTTTTGTTTGTTTGTTTTATTTTTAGATTCTATACAGAAATGAAATTATAGAGTATTTGTCTTTCTCTGTCTCACTTATTTCACTTAGCATTAATACCCTCCAGTTCCATCCATGTTGTCACAAATGGCAAGATTTAATTCTTTTTATGGCCGAGTATTATTCCAATGTTTATATACCTTTATCTATTCATCTGTCGTAGACACTTGGGTTGCTTCCATATCTTGGCTATTGTAAATAATGATGCAATAAACATAGAGATGCTATTACCTTTTGAATTTAGTGTTTTTGTTTTCTTTGAGTAAATACTCAGCAGTGGAATTACTAGGTTGTACGGTATTTCTATTGTTAGGTTTTTGAGGAAACTGTACCCTGTCTTCCACAGTGTTTACACCAGTTTATGTTTCCACTCAGGAGCATTCCCTTTTCTCTGCATCCTCCTTAACACTCGTTATTTCTTATCAATTTGATACTAGCTGTGCTAACTGGTGTGAGGTGATATCTCATTATGGTTTTGACTTTAATTTCCTTGATTAGTGATGCTGAGCATTTGTTCATGCATCTGTTAGCCCTCTGTATGTCTTCTGTAGAAAATGTCTATTCAGGTCCTTTGGCCATTTTTAAATCAGATTTTTTTTGTTTGTTTGTTTGTTTTGTTTTTTTGGTTTGAGTTATAGAAGTTCTTTATATATTTTGGATATTAACCCTTTACTGGATATATACCATTTGCAAATATGTTTTCATTCGGGAGGTTGCCTTTTTGTTTTGTTGATGGTTTCCCTTCTTGGGAAAAGCTTTTAATTCCAATCTCTCTGTCTCTCTCTCTCTCTCTCTGTCTCTCTCTCTCTCTCTCTCTCTCTCTCTCTCTCTCTCCCTCTCTCCCTCCTTCCCTCCCTCCCTATCTATCTCTCCTTCTGTCTCTCCCTTTGATGTAATGCCAATAGCTTATTTTTGCTGTTGTTTCCCTTGCCCCAGGAGACATATGCATAAATATGTTGCTAAGGTGAATGTCTAAGAGATTCCTGCTTTTGTTTTCTTTTAGGAGTTTTATGGTTTCAGGTCTCACATTTAATTTTTTTTTTTTAACACTTACTCATTTTTGAGAGACAGAACATGAGCCTGGGAGAAGCAGAGAGAGAGGGAGACACAGAATCTGAAGCAGGCTTCAGGCTTTGAACTGTCCGTGTAGAGGCTAACACAGGGCTCAAACTCATGTACCGCAAGGTCATGATCTGAGCTGAAGTCTGATGCTTAACTGACTGAGTACCCCAGGCATCCCTCAGGTCTCACATTTAGGTCTTTAATCCATTTCAAATTTATTTTTGTGTATAGTGATCCAGTTTCACTCTTGGCGCACAACTGTCAAGTTTTCCCAGTACGATTTATTGAAAATACTGTCTGTTCTTCATAGACAGTCCTTGCCTGTCCTTGCCTCCTTTGTTATATATTAATTGACCATATAATCATGGGTTTTATTTCTGGGGTCTCCATTCTTGTCCAAAGAGCTGCAGGGTCTATTTTTTGTGCCAGTACTATACCGTTTTTATTACTAAAGCTTTGTAGTATATCTTGAAATTTGGGATTATGATACCTTTGGCTTTGTTCTTCCATTTCAGGCCTAATAATCTCATTTTATTAAGTTTTATACTACCTTGACTCAAATCTAATTGAGACTTTTTTACTTCTTCCATAAGATAATTCTTTGCCAAGCATAATAAATTAGTTAAGGAACAATAGAACAAACCAAAAGGAGATAGGAAGAAGGAATTAATACAGATAAAAACCAGATTCAAAGAAACTAAAAAGAAGAAAGGATAAAGAAAACCTAAGTTGTTACTTGAAAATAACAAAATTCCTTGATAGCCTGGTTATTAAAGAAAAAAATGAGCAAAAATATATGATCAAGACTGAAGAGGACACCAACCATTGACACAAAATAAATTAATCAATAAGATAATACAACCATAATTCTGTGGTAACATGTGAAATCTAGATGAAATGAATAATGTTCTATCAGATATAAATTATTAAAATTGAATATTATGAAACTTGAATAGGTCCTTACATTATCATAACAGATAAGAAAGGTAGCGAAAGTATGTAGAACAATGTACCATGACTAGATTTGCAATTGTTACCTAGCTCTTAAAAAATAGGAAAGAGCATTTCCTTTTACACTATTCTTATCATGATAAATATGTAAAGCCCTTTCAGTTCATTTTGTGTTGAATCCAACATAGTTTTAATATTTAATCCTGCTAGAAATAGTATAATAGAAAAAGATAGAAAAAGTCTAACCTAACTGAAGAATATAGATGCAGAATTCAAAAGGAAATACTAGCATATCTAAATCATTTATCATTTAATTAAAAGAGTAATACTTACGGGGCACCTGGGTGAGTCAGTCGGTTAAAAGTCTTACTCTTGATTTCGGCTCAGGTCATGGTCTCATGGTTTGTGGGTTTGAGCCCGGTGTCAGGCTCAGCACTGCATAGCATGGAAACTTCTTGGGATTCTCTCTCTCTCTGCCTCTCCTCCATCCCACCTCTCTCTCTCTTAAAAGTAAATAAATAAACTTAAAAATAAAAGAATAATACTTATGGCCTAATTAAAAGAGTAATACCTAAAGAATAGTTAGATGGTGGTTCTACATCAAACAGCCAATGATAGGTTGATAGCATGACTATAGTCAACTATTCTTCTTATTAAAATCACTGTGTTAAACAAGAATATAAATAAACTGCTTAAATGTAAAATATCCTATTATCCAAGGACAAACAGCAATTATCTTCCCAAAAGGTAAAATACTATAACAATTTAAGTCAAAATCAGGATTTAAATATGGATTAACTTCTATAAATATTCTAATCAGTGTTTTTGAAATTTCTGGCATATATATAAGTAAGAAACTAGGGGCGCCTGGGTGGCTCAGTCGGTTAAGTGGCCGGTTAAGTGGCCGACTTCGGCTCAGGTCATGATCTCGCGGTCCGTGAGTTCGAGCCCCGCCTCTGGCTCTGTGCTGACAGCTCAGAGCCTGGAGCCTGCTTCGGATTCTGTGTCTCCCTCTTTCTCTGCCTTTCTCCTGCTCACGCTCTGTCTCTATGTCTCAAAAATAAAAAAATAAACGTTAAATTATTAAAAAAATAAAAAAATAAACTAAAAGAAAGGTTAAAACATTCTTCTTGTAATTATTTAACTGAAAGACTTGTAAAATTAATAAGGTGATACAATAAAATGGTTAGATAAAAACTTTTAAATATACCCAGTAGTAAAAACTTGGAACGGTAAATAGGAAAAAAATTCCATTCTCAAAAATGTACCTAGCACTGTATAGAGTATTTAGTAATACATTTTATAAGAAAGGCACAGTTCTAAATTTTTTTTAAAAATTATAATTTTATTAAAGGATGTACAAGAATGAGCAAAAGAGAAAACGTATTTGTTTTGGTGTAGTACAAATTAGTATTATTTTAAAAATCATTTCTTCCCAAATTTTATGTTCTTCCAGGAATTATCTTAATTGATTTAACTTTAATGTATGATTGTTTATTAGTTTATATAATATGATATTAAGTATATATGGCAGGGGAGTGACAAGATATTTTGGAGGAAATAAATAAGTGAGGGAAACTTGCCTTATCAGATGTCACATCACACTGTAAAATCACTATAATGAAATCAGTATCATATTGGCACAAGAACAGGTAAATAGATTAGTGGAAGAAAGAATCTAGATATAGGTTTAAGTATATAATAGATATATATTATACTATAAAAAATTTAATAAAAGACAAAGATATTCTTTGAGGAAATAGTGCATTATTAAATAAATGGTGTTATTACAATGCTCATTACACTTGAAGAACATAAAATGGACCTTATTTTAAATCAGATTCAAAAATAACTTTCAGATAAAGTAAAAATGTATGAAAAATTGAAAATAAATTCTATAAGAAAATTTAAGAGATTATATAGACAATCCAAGGTTAAGGAAATTTCTTAATCAAGACTAGAAACCATAAATCTATAAAATTAAATGCTAGAAATATTTCATAAAAATTTTAAAAGTATATGGCAAAATAATATGGTATATTTTCCACTCCCTTTGGGAAAAGAATATAGAGAATAGGAACAGGACTGATATTCTAGGGAAAAATATCTTTTTCTTCTATCCTCCTAAATTCTCAGCCTGAGCAAATTAATCAGAGAAAACATTTATTTAAGTTTTCCATGACATAGGAGCTTTCATAAGGAAGTAAAGCCCCTAAGTCATGATTATACCTGATTATTTCTATATTGGTTTGATGAAGAGTGGAAAGTTACGGAAAAGTATGATAGGACAAGGGTATAAGCTAAGTGGGGGAACTTAGCAAGCCTCATTCATTCAGATTCCTCTGGTCCCTTCTTCAGAGATAACAAGGCTTTTTTCCTCTGCGTATAGGGAGAGTATCTCTCACATAATGGTCTTAAGACCTACTTCAGGAGAAAGTCAGCAAGTTCTTCTTTCATGTGCCATTTCTCAGATTCCTTTAGTGTAAATAGTCAGTGTGCCAAGGTGATGTATTTTGAAGTAGCATGTCCTGAACTACATCAATATTTATCACGTAGGAAGAGGGGTTTTTTTTGTTTTTTTTAATTGATAAGACAACAAAATCCAATTTGACAAATGAACAAGAGATATGAAAGGGTCATTTGTAGTAGATTAAGGTATGAAAAGATAAAGATCTGGTGATGAGGAAAGTGAAATGAAAATAATAATGGCTAATATCCTACATATATCAGACTGGAAAAAAAAGAATAATTTTGAAATTGAGGATATGGGGAAAGGATATTCATCCATTTCTTGTGAGCATCTTTTAATATTAAAAAAGTACATGACATGCTTAGAATTTATTTCATCTAAATAAAAGAATCAATATCTAAGGAAGCGTATCTTTAGCGTTATCATAGATTTTATATATGCATTGTTTGTATATATAATCATGGAGTACTTGAGAAAGAAGGAATTAGTTGCGGGGGGAGGTGTGGAAAAACGGAAAATTGGTTAAAACAGACAGACCCAGAGACTGTATGATCAAATACCTGCATGATATGGAAAGTAGAAAATGCCAAGCAATGCTGTATGTTGTTTATGCATACCTACGTATGTAGTTGTATTATAGGAACATACATGAGATAGAAAAAACACAAATTGAGCCTAGGGATTTTTTCTGGAGATGATGGATGGATGGATGGATTAGACTGTTCTTAAAAATACATATGTATAGGGGCGCCTGGGTGGTTCAGTCAGTTAAGCGTCCAACTTCAGCTCAGGTCATGATCTCGCAGTTTGTGAGTTCCAGCCCCGCATCAGGCTCTGTGCTGACAGCTAAGAACCTGAAGCCTGCTTCAGATTCTGTGTCTCCTTCTCTCTCAACTCCTCCCATGCTCATGTTCTGTCTCTCAATAATAAATAAATGTTAAAAAAAATATTTAAAAAATACATGTATAATTACAACTTGTAGTAAGCTACACAATAAATGAAACGGTTTGTCATTTCAGTGTGAGTATCCTTTGAGGAAATACAGTAATTTCTTTCTTTCATTTATTTATTTTGCTGTCGTCAAAGAGAAGCTTAAGCTTCTGAAAAATCTTGTTCTTTACTCTGTCAAAATGAAGTAAAAAATATAGAAAACTAATTCATGGGAAAGTTGAATTTTACGTTAACCCATTTTAAGTCTTTCAGAAAAGATGGCATGTCAGATCACCTCTTGTTTGAAAACTGACACTCTTTCCTGTTTTCTCTGAAGACTATAAGAGAGAAAACACATTTAAATTGGAGCAGTGGGGTGTTTGCTTACTTTTGCCACCGTGGAAGATGGATGTTGGAAGACAATTTTTTTAATGATTTTTTTTTTTCTAAATTCAGGGATGAAATGTCCTCTGTATTTTGAGTTTAAGGAATATAGACATATATAAAGAAAATAATAAATATCATAATTGATTCTATCATTTGACTCTAATTTTAAGATTATATTTCAACAGTTTATAAAAGTAGATAGTTCATTGCAACAAATTTATAATATACAGAAAAATGTAAAGAAAAAATTAAACTCACTTCTAATTCCACCACCTTCCTCAGTAGTAATGATTTTATGTATTTCATTCCATCTTTTTAATTATCAGTATTTCATTATATGTACTGTTTCTTATTTGTACTTTCTTGGGCACTTTTGCTTTTTATACTTCTGTCTAAAGTGTTACAATATCTTGGTCAAGTTAAAAAACTTTTTGATCAATTGTATTAAACATACAATTAATTTGGAAAGAATTGGCATATTTATTCTGCATTCGAATCCAGAAGCATGTTATGCTTTTCCATTTATTCCAGCTTTTTGTGTTTCTCATTAATGCTTTTTTTGATTAAAATGATAAAATACAGAAAAGTCTGAGAAAAAAGTTAAAATAACTCAAAATCCCACCACCAGTATTAACATGTTTATGCATTCAAAATGCATACATATATATCTTATAAAATTTTACTATACTATAAGTTCTCAGGTTATTATGCATTGCATATTATACATTCTACAGATCATATATGATATATGTATCATGCTATTACTTGTATATTATTAGCACATTCATATTTCATTAAATTATCTTAAAGAATAATTTTATTGATTGTAGCTTCTTTCTTTCGTATAATTATTACTTAATTTATAAGAATTCTAGCTTCACTATAAGAATATAGTCTTATCCATGTCCATATTGCTGCTATTTTAAATCTTTCTATGCTTTATTATTTTAGATGTCTTCCTATTAACAGCAAATACCAGATGTACCTTGTGTAAACAAATCTGAGTGTGGTTTTTGTAAAAGAATAATTAATTCAGGATATGCTTGCACTCTATGTGATCTTCTTTTATATTTTTCTATTTTTATGTTTCATTGAAGTTGTTTTGGCTTTTAAAATATATTTTGTCCATACATATATCTAGTTTGCCTTTTCTGTACCAATTTTGATGACATACCTTTTGTTTTTTAATTCACTACTGGCTGATGTTAGTGTTTTTTTTAATTTAACGAATTTAACCAGTTTTCTTAAGTATGCAGAACAAAACAATATTCATATTTTTATTTTACTTGATTTTCCCAGCCCTCTGCTTGTCTTTTAAAGTATTATCTTGGATTTATTCATTAATATCTACTATTATGATAATTATTAGCATTTGCAGTTCGGCAGTCATATCTAAAATAATTGTTTTAATATTTATTTAGTTTGGAAAGAGAGAGACAAAATATGAGTGGGGGAGGGGCAGAGAGAGAGAGGAGACACAGAATATGAAGCAGGCTCCAGGCTCTGAGCTATCAGCACAGAGCCCAACGCGGGGCTCAAATTCACAGACCGCGAGATCATCACCTGAGCTGAAGTCAGACGCTTAACTGACAGAGCCAACCAGGTACCCCTAAAATAATTATTCATACTTAAATCTGTTTATTCATTTCAGTACAATCCACTAGCCTTTTTATGATACAAGTGCTATTTTGAATTCTTCACGTAGGCTGATTTCTCAGTCAATTGATCACATCTTTAAGTATTATTTCTAGAAATATACAAAAGGGAAACAGGTTTGCCTTTGTCTGTGGAGGCTGTGGTACTCATGCTTTCTTACATCTGTAACTTGATTTGGTATAGCATTTTGGGCATGTTATAGATATTACTCTGTTTTTTTCTGACATGGAGTGTTGTAGAATGCAGTTTCTTTTTTCCACTCTGAGGTAATCTGTTTCTCATTCCCTTCTCCCCACAATAGCCTGGATGCTTACTTAGATATATCTCTTGACCATTTTTGATATTCACAAATTTCACTAAGAAATATTACTAATTGGTCTCTCTTCATTAATTTTCCATGTACCCCGTGAACAATTTTGGCCTGTGGGTCTGGTCTTTTCTCTACAAAGGAGTTTTTTGTGTTACTTAGCCTCCACTTTTCTTGCCATTTTCTAACCTTTGAGCACTTTTTGTTTGTTGGTTGAAGTTGTATTATCTGTCTGCATGACCTTTATTTCCCCTCAGTGTTTTCTGCTACTTTTTACTTTGCCTCACTATTCTGGGAAATTTCCTCAAGGTTATTTTTTATGTTACAGGTTTGGTTTTCTACAGTGTCAATTGTGATTATTATTCATTCTTGTTCATGTTTTGATTCAGGTTTTGGAAGGTATCTTTCCTTATAACCATATTTAATTTGTTGATCTGTTCTTTTCTGCCATTTCCTTTTTATTTCCTCCTGTTTTGTTGTCTCATTTTTATGTTTTAATAGTCAGCAGATTTTTGAAATTTATGGATTCCAAAATATATGTATTTTGTTTTTTTCTAACAAATCTTTTTTAAAATATGCTTGTGCTCTATATCTTAAACACAAAGTTTTCCTTCATTTCTCTTCCAGGATCTTTTCATAGGCCCCTTCTTGGTCATGTATTTATATGTACAGTTTTTACTATTTGCATAGGTTCTTTTTTGACCTGTTCATTATTCGGTGTTACGTGGCTAGAATCTTCACTTTAGATTGTAAGCTAAAAAATTATTTCAGACACATAGTCTCTTACTGCAAAAAGTTTAGCACTTTAGAATCACTGTCTAGGATCTGCCAAAAAGAGGAGGATTCTGTTTTCTTGTTCTTACTGGAGAACACAGTTTATAAACACTACTGCTCCTGTAATCTATTACTTCTGTGCCTCTTCCAGCCTTCCATTCTACAGAGATTCTTTGTATCCAGGGTGCCTTTTGACAACATCTATCCATTTTTCCCCTTGGTGTTAATACAGTATGAATTGTAAGCCCTAAATGGATGTAGTCATAAAAGTATTGGTTCCTGGATAAGAAGGAGTAGTGAAGTAAAATGGCCCCAAGAGCCTCAGAGTATTCCTGTCTAGACAGTTTAAATAATCCTTTCAGGTGCTTTTTTTTTGTTTGTTTCTGGGGCAGTGGGTAAGAATGGAACATTCTTAACCTTTTAACTAAGTGTCTCTACTGCCTTTAATCAGGCTCTAGTCTTACCTTTGGTGAGAAGAGATGTTTTTCCAGTATTCTGCTACACTTTTGAGAAATATTTTTAGTTACTGGTACTATTAGAACATCCATTGTTTTGTTTGCTTTCAGAGAAGATTAAATATGTGTCAATAGCTGGCCTCCATTTATTTAGATGAAAGTTTGTTCCATGGTCATTGAAGAGGAGAGAGTATATTTACTCATATGACATGATCTGTGTTTTTTTTTTAAGTTTATTTATTTATTTTGAGAGAGAGTGAGAGAGGGTACATGAGTGGGGGAGGGGCAGAGTGAGAGAGAGAGAGAGAAAGAGAGAGAATCCTAAGCAGGCTCCACACTGTCGGTGAGGAACCCTACTTGCAGCTTGAACTCACAAACCTTGAAATCATGACCTGAGCTGAAATCAAGAATTGGACACTTAACCGAATGAGCCACCCATGTGTCCCTGACATAATCTATTCTAAATTACTCAAATGATTTCTTCTAAGTCTATAGTCTGTTCCCTGGCACTTGAAGTTTACCATTTAAATTTTTTTCCTTTTAAGCCACTATTTCTTATTTTTTATTAAATTCACACAGGAAGCCAGGGCAAAGGCAAATCTAGACCTCATGGGTTCAGGCTTGCTACTTATGTCCTGTGTATCACTCTACAATATTATACTCAAAGCAATTTTGTCATATTCTCCAGCAGAGCCAATACTTATACCCAGGCATTTTGTCCCCAGGGCCAGTGTAAAAATCGTGCAAAGGGAGACACTACCTTAAACAGCTCTATCTACCTAAAATTTAGACTACCAGGGTAAGATAGGAGACACAGCTGCTCTTAATCTTACTAATCGTGGGAGGTCAGTTCTATGCCCCATCAAAGTAAAAGAATTTTTATAAATATAAGCAAGTATAAAAAAGCAACTTGGAAAAATTAACAAGGCCATTTTGAACTATCGTTGATGGTCTGTCACCTTTTCACTATTTTTGGTAATATAAACATTACTAGGTTTTGTCCCACCAAATACTACTAAATATAACGTTTACCCAAAGGAAATAGTTCTTACAGGATGAAGGTGTTTGAGGAGGTGAAAATATGTGATTTTCTGGTATACTAAACATTTAGTTTCAAGGCTTGAGGAAATGTGTTGCACTGAATAGTTTTAAGCAGTGTTAACTGTTCTAGTGGTTCCCAGGGGATGGGGACAGGGTCCATCCCTTCACATAGCTCAGGATGTAAATGGAAAATAGGATAAGATAATTTCACAATTAATTATTGCACTGCAGTTGTGATTATGGCTAAGAATGAGTATAGTATGTTCTAGGAGCAATATGTTCTAGTCTAGTCTAGAACATCTAGAAAGCTTGTGAATTCAAGACAAGACCTGAAGACAAGTGACCCTTAACTAGGTGAAGAGGGTGGGATAATGGTGTTAGTTGAGACAGCTCTTGTAGTTTTTAGTGAGAAGAGAATATTCAAAGATCTTTAGCAGGAAAGAGAATGTCAATGAAGGAAGTATAAAATGAGCAGTGTGAGTGAATGAGAGAGAGAGAAAAAGAAGTAGATAGAGAGGTAAACTAGGCCAGATCATACAGCGCCTTGTGAAAGATTTTAGATTTTATTTTATGAGCAACAAGAAGGTACCAGGTGCTGAAACAGGAAAATGATATGATCATATTTGCATGTTTAACAAATTATTCTGCCTGGAGAATATGGGTAGGAAGAGGGTAGAAATGGAAAAGATTTAGTGAGAACAGTTAAAAGGCTAGGAATTACCACTCCGTGAAAGCTGGTAGTGATTGGGCCTTGAAGGTTTCCGTTTTCTGATCATCCTATTAGAAATTCTACTTTGCTTTGATGGTCTGTGGCTTCCCATTTTGATGGGATTCAAACGGATTAAAGTAGTTCATTCCAAGGTAAAATTATGTTGCATGTTCATAGATGAAATTTAAGTTAATATCATGATACTGAATTTTACTTATTTTATTTTAAAAAGTTTTTTAAATGTTTATTTTTGAGAAAGAGCACGAGATGGGGAGGGGCAGAGAGAGAGGGAGACACAGAATGCAAAGCAGTTTCCAGGCCCTGAGATGTCAGAGATGTCCAACACAAGGCTTGAACTCATCAACTGGGAGGTCGTGTCCTGAGCCGAAATCCAGAGTTGGACACTTAACCAACTGAACCATCCAGGTACCCCTTTTGCGGGGGGTCTTGATCAGCATTTTATGGAATTGAATGGGAAAGAATCGGAAATATATATCGCATAAACTTAAATTTAAGTAGTTTTCAATGAAATAATATGTATGCATGTGTTTGTATATATACATATATATATTGTATTATTTTTAAGTTTTTATTTTACTTCCAGTTAGTTAACATACCATGTTATATTAGTTTCTAATATAGTGATTCAACAATTCCATTCATCAGTTGATGCTTATCATGACAATTGTACTTCTTAATTCCCATCACCTATTTAACTATAGGTTATATAACTATATTTAGCAATTTAATATATTGTATTTTTGTATATGGGATTGCAGTAAAACCATATATATATTTTAATGTTTATTTATTTTTGAGAGAGAGAGAGAGAGAGACAGAGTGCAAGCGAGGGAGGGGTAGAGACAGAGGGAGACACAGAATCCAAAGCAGACCCTGGGCTCTGAGCTGTCAGCACAGAGCCTGAGGCAGGGCTCAAACTCAGAAACCATGAGATCACGACCTGAGCCAAAGTCGGATGTGTAATGGACATGCATAAGGGACTAAGCCACCCAGACATCCCTAAACCATATTTCTGACTATGTATCTTGATCAAATTCTTTTGAAAACAGTAGTCCTATCTGGCTACATTTCACATATTTGTTCACATTGTATACTAAATGTTCGCTGAAGGTAGAAACTCTGTCTAATGTACATCCGTATTCCTAGAACCTGGCTTTGTGCTTGAAATACATATGGAAGTTAACAAGCGTTTGTTTATGGTTGAAGCAAAAAGAAACTAACAGAAGGCAATTGTACCTGCTAGGATCCTGCTGTCTGGAAAGCCCATTTTCCCTGGAGAATTAGAACCTCCTGAAAACTATCATCCCTTAACCTGTACTTTGCTTAACTGTCTTGCCATGAATGCGATAGAATATAAAATATTAGACACTGACTATGAAGAAAGGACACATGGTTGGGAGTAGAATAGTGTTTCAAAGTAAGAGATAAAGCATGATGTCTGTAATCAAAACATTTGTAATGTATGACGAAAAGTTAACTTTTCTTCTGACTTAAAACTATAATAGTACCTGGAAGAAGGAATGATAAACAGCCTCAGAAAGGTACCTTATTCCAAGTGGGTCAAATGAATTGCTTTTCTCAGTCTTTTAAGTCAGCCTTTAATCTTCTGAATTCCTATGAGGTGTACTGAATAATCTCCATTTATCCCTAGACTCTCCCTCCACCCTTGTCCACATTTGAATCCCAGAAGATAACCTTTATGGATTTATCAACAGGCTTCTTTGTCTTCTGGCTTCTGGTTGAGTTCAGCAAATGGGGGGCACTGGAAGGAAATAGGAGGGCAGAGGAGAGTGAGGCCAGAGTGTGAGATGGCGGTGGCCAATTTCCTCTTTGGAGGTCATTATTCATAGGCCTCCTATCAGATGCAGCTCTGGCTCTTTGGGATTCCACTCATCACTCCTTGTCCTTGCCTTTTCACCATGTAGCTTTGGGATGCTTCTCACATCCTGTTTTGACTCTCCTTAACCTAGTCATACTTTTGTAAATAGTGTCTTCATTAAACTTTTTCTAGTTACCCTGCCTGGATGTGCTATTTTTTTTCTCACCATAAACTTTGCAGATTCACAAGGTGTCTGACCCTTCTTTATCTCTGGGTTCTCCTTTTATGGACTCATGTGGGTCTGACTTATGACAAATTTCCATCCCTACTGATGGAGAAGCACTCTAGATTTTAGAATCAATCAGTCCTGGTTCGGAGTCTTATTTCTGTTTTCTAGCTGTGGATTTTTAGATAAGTGGCTTAAACTCTCTGAGTTTTTATTCTCATCTCTAAAATGAGGTACTATTAATACATACCTCACGGTGTGTTTATGAGGATTAAATAAAATTATATCATCAAATTGTGTAGCTTCAAATTACTTATTAAATGTTAATTATAGTTGTTTTGTTATAATAACTGCTATATAAGATAACATGTAATTATAATTATTGCCATTATTCTAAGAGTATGGAAAGTTTCTTTGGCATATACCAAGATGATGGTTGGCTTTTATTTCCTATCTTTACCTGCTTGGTTCCTTAACATGCATGGATTAGAACTGGTCTAAGATTTCAGGTGTGGGACACTGCATCCAGCTTTCTTCACCTGGCCATGTTCTGGCATCTGTCTTTTATTACAGGTTCTTTTTCCTATTATCAGCAAAAATACTGAAGACTATGTTTGTCACAGTTCGAAAAACACTTCTCCACTGAGCTGTATCATTGTCTTCCTTTTTACCTCCTGCCCCCTGCAGACTTATTTTTTATTGATTGTGATTTCTCTATCAGTTCTTGGCTTCAGGCTAAAATAACTAATATTCTACAAATGCCATCAACCAGTCAAAAGACCTTTTCTTTTTTTTTTTTTAATGTTTATTTATTTTATGAGAGAGAGAGAGAGACAGAGTGTGAGCAGGGGGGCAGAGACAGAGGGAGACGCAGAATCCAAAGCAAGCTTCAGGTGCTCACCTGTCAGCACAGAGCCTGACGTGGGGCTCAAACTCACGATCTATGAGATCATGACCTGAGCTGAAGTTGGACGCTCAACCAACTGAGCCACTCAGGTGCCCCAAAAGACCTTTTCTATGTGTCTCCTCTTCTTGGCTCTCTCCTTCAATATTCATATGCAGCTGCCTTCCCCAAAACTTTTTCCCTATTAAAGAAGATTAAAAGTTTTCCGGCATTTACTTTTTAGTGCCTTCTTGTTCTGAAATCTGAAAATTCTGAAAGGCTGATTCCTGAGTCAGTCTTAGATTTAAGTTCTTATTGTCTGTTTTTTAGCTTATTACTGGCATAGAGAGGCAGAGTCTGTAAGTGTTTATTTAAAATAAAATCTTTGATTTTGGTTTTGGTTTTCTGACATTAAAAATTTAACTCTAGATCTATATAATTAACATCTCTACACTCATTCTCAAGTGGTGTTATATATTAATTTCTTCACTTATAACCTTTAAGTTTACAAAACTGATTCATAGAAGTCAACGTTTTATTTGAAATGCAAATCATGTTTCATATTATGATAACTATGAGAAGATGAATTATCTCTTCACAAATTTAAGATAATCCATTTTTATTGCCTACGTCATTTGAACATATCCATATGGTACCAGGATGAGAATAGCAGCTTATTTAGCACAAGAATGACTATACCTAGAAAGACTTCATTTTATTTTATCTTGGGTAAACAATACATATTTAGGCACATACATTATTACATATGAGAAAATTTTAGAAAAACCCTTTATGTTTGAGCTTCTGAGATATTAAAAGAATGAAAACAATAGTTGTATTTTCTCTAACATCATAAACTAATTAAATCAACATAGGTTTGCTATAATTACATGTATAATCACTTCTTGTTCTGTACACCCCCACTTTTGCCCGATATTTAAAGTAAAACTAAGACAAACAGCTGCTAGATTGGATTATCTACTTTACTATTTTATTCTTGTTTCCTGAGAGAATATAATCTAAATTTAGTACACAATTCAACACGCATTGTAGTGCCTGCTGTATATAGGGAAATAGGCTTGGCATGAGGAATGCCCAGAAGCCCCAAGATAAGGTCTCTGTATCACAAGAAAGTTCATTATCTAATACTAGACAGGTAAACTAATAACAAGATCAGTTAGGTAAATCTCTCAGAAGGGAAAATACCAAATGTATTCTAAATCCAAAATTAAATTGTTTTCGGAAAACCTATTCTTACTTTCTATGTTAGTATTATTTTCCATTTATGCACTTCAGGAAACCCTTTTTTTGGGCAGATAGTAAACCATATTCTGGGAGTACAGCTAGATAAAAAGAGCTGTATAATCCCTTCCTACATTATTAAAGAAGACAGTTATTAGACAGGTATTTACAATAGATACTAATGAGTGTTAGGACCTAAAGCATTAGATATTACAGAAATAAGCTTTTATATCATGGAAGAACTGATTCTATGTTATTTAAATAAAATACCATTACCACAAATATTTATGAAAAGGAGGAGTACTCATTACATAACACATATTGTGGACATTTCATAGGACGAGTAAAATGTTTGTAATAACAAGATATCACTGATCAAGTTAAATGAGCTATTCAAGTAATATTTATATACAGCAATCTTTATTCCATGGTAAAAGCCTTATAGTTTTCCAATGATGAACCATAGCTTTCCAGATAAAGTTAAACTTTTCAGCTTACCACAGGAGGCCATTGAGGATTTGGCCTTTGTCTCTTCTCTAGAATCATCTCCTATGACTCCACATCAGTTTCCCCATACCCTCTATGAAATACTAAACTGCTTTTACATAAACTCATTATATTGTGTCATACTTTATATCTTTATGCTGTTCATTTACGTGGAGCATTATTTATCCCACTTATCTTTCAAGACTAAGCACTATTGCCTCTGGAAGTCATCAGTGATTCTCCCAGTTTGATTTAATGTCCCTCTTTTGTTCCCCATCACATCCTGTACAACCTTTGTCTAAGCTCTTAACACACTATTCTGTTGATTTGCTTCCATATATTACAGAATCCTGACTTTGTATCTTCTAAATTCTGTAATAGATGCTTGATTAATGTCTTATGGATAAACAGATGAATTAATGGTAATAATTTTCTATTATCTGGATCATATGTATAAAAGGAGTCAAATTAGATATAATTTGCCAAATTTATCTTGCTTTCCATTTCACAATGTAGATAGAACCCTTCTACATCTCCAAACCACTGTTTGAAATCACGTCGTCTAGATCTAGGTTCTAGTGAGAATTAAATGACTATGTGCAGATTCAACTACTCACTAAATATTTATTAAGAAATACTAGGAGATAAACTCTGATTGGATACAACATACTTTTCAATGAGCTAAAAGCCCTTATTACCAATTTTACTATGGACAAAATAGTTATCACTTCTATTTCCACTTGAAGTCCTGCACATCCAGGGAACCTATATGGAAATATATGTATTCCCATAACAAAAAGATGTTTAGATTCCATATGTTATAAGAAATTTTTACTCCACTCTCTAATAATGCTAGTCTGTTTCTCTTTCACTGAAACTGAAAAATTCTTCAGATTTAGGATGTCAAGCTCGTATAGGTAAAATTAATAATTTCTTTTAAAAGGAAAAAGTCAATACTACAGATATTAAATAGTCATGTAATAATTAAAGATATCAGGATGCATAGAATAATCTAGAAAATAATTTTTATATTAATACCCTTACTTATTTTGTATCTTGAAGAATTATTTTTCATATAAGCAGGTATATTAAAAGGAACATATTGTGTGCAACATGTAGGCTCAGCGTAGGATTTTCTGCACTAAAACTTTGCAATGATACTGGTTAATTGCTAGATTTCAGACACCTTTCTAACCTTCTTTTTAGTGGGTGTGAAAGGGTTTATTTGTAAGAGATATTGCTACTGACAGAATTTTATCTTTTTCCCCTGGAATCTCAACAGCAATTCCCATGTTAGAGGCATCCCCAGAAAGCTCGTCAAAGGATTTCCACCTACACTCTGAATATCTAACAGGACTTGACCTATTTTTTTCCCTTATTAAGGTAGCAGCATACACATCATGGGGAAAAATAGAATAAGAGCTCATCTAAGCTTGGAATTTCAAAAAGTTTTCTACCTGTGTGCAAGGAATTGAAGTGGAAACCTAAATTAGTCTTTATTTCTTATTATACCCCTAATAAAAATCTAAATTTCTCATATCAAGGAATCAAATCTGGTATCATGAACATGGTTTTATTTTTAATGTCTTAAAATTTATATTATCAAATGCAATGAATGTGAATACCAAAACTGGAACACATTATAAATCATGAATATTCCTATGTATCTGAATTTTAGGATGCAAAGTATTTTTTTTATAAACCACTTTATTGAGGTATGATTGACACACAAAAAGCTGTATATATTGAATATATATAATTTGATGAATTTATAGGTAAGTATACATCCATGAAATCATCACCACAGTCTATGCCATAAACATATCCATTAGTTCCAGAAGTTTACTCCCACCCTGTTTATTATCATTTTGTGTGTGTGATAAGAAGACTTAGCTTAAGGTTTACCCTCTTAGCAAATTTTAAAGTGTATGTACAGTATTGTTAACTTTAGGCTCTATGCTTTCCAGTAGATGTCTAGGACTTACTGATCTTTATAACTGTAACTTTGTACCCTTTGTCTCATACCTCCCCATTTCTCTCTTCCCGCAAGTACCTGGCAACCACCACTTTATTCTCTCCTTCTGAGTTTGACTATTTTAGATTAGGACACAAAGTCTTTGCCTTACTGGTTAAATAATATAGATAGTAATAATTGAATGAAGACTAAAACTTTAAATAGTAATACTGGTAGAATTCTTTAAAATAAAGCAAAATAATTATAGTATGGAGAATGAGAAAATTATTTTAAAAATAATTTTGCTCACATAAACAGTCACATCTGTTATAAATTTCTTTACCCATCTGAACCGTAAAACTCTTGTTGGTTTTGTTGCTGTGTTTTGTTGTTGTTATTTTGTTTTGTGTTTGTTTTACTGTGACATCCAAATACTCCTATGTAGACTGGGGCTGATTTTTTTTTTTTTAAACTTAAAGAATAAAAGTCTCTTTGGAATACAAGGCTACCTTCAGTTTTTTCCTCTCATTAACTGCCTGACTTTGAGCAAGTTCCTTTATGTGTTAGTCACCTCGCCTTCTTCCTGATGAGTGTGGTAAATAGGCTTAAGAAAATAACGTTCAATTATTTAAATAAATGTTAATTATTGTTAACATAGTAGTTGCTTTTTATGCTATTGTTAATTTGTAGTTAGTCCTCCAGCTAACATCCAAGTGCAAATACATGAATGTTATGTTCACTGTCCTTTTTTGGTTATTCCATCATCTCTCTGTATTCATTGTTTTGAGTTCCTCTTTCCATTCTTTCTTGGATTCACTCAACTATGACTTTCAACTGCACCACCTCCCAGCTCTACCAGAACCGTGCCCTGTCAAAGATACCAGTTACACCACAGCGCCAAATTCAGTGCTCCATTCTCATTTCTTATCTTACTTGAACCAGCAGCATCATGTGATGTAGTTGACCATGTCTCTCTTCTTCAAACTATTTTATTTGCGTTTTCTGGTTTTCCTCCTCCCTGGACTGTTTACCTCCTGTCAACTCCTTCCCACATTCTTCTCATCTTCCCCTTATATTTGTGCTTCCTTGGGGCTCATTCTACAGGCCTATTTTCTGTTCATAACCACTCCCTCAGTAATCTTATCTAGTCTCAGAGCTTTAAAAACTATCTACCCATTGATGACTCATTTTTATCTCTAGACTCACCCATCCAGTTGCTTACTTAACACTTTCACTTGGCTAATAGAAATCTCAAATCTAACACATCCAGACAAAGCTTTTGATCTTTCTCTTTAAAACATGCTTTGCCCTGATTCCAACCATCTGTTAAGGGCAATTTTATTTTTCTATTTGCTAATGTAAAAAATAATAATAATAAATAAATAAAATACATTTTTCAGTTAAAAAAAAAGAATATCATCTTTTCACATGTCGGTACAACTCTGTCTGGAAATCCTGGTAGCTGTATTTTCAAAATACACACGAAATATGACCCCTATAAACCACCTTAGTAATACTGCCTACGATGGTGCAAGTAACCCTCATTTCCTACCTAGATTTTTGCCTCCTAACTACTCTCCCTGCTTCTGCCATTCTATTTTTGTAATTTATTCTTAGCACCAGCACAAGTCATTCTAACTTTTAAAAACACATTAGATCATGTCACAACTCTGCTCTGTGCTTGCCTCCATTTTACTTCATTCTAGCTTCCCCAGCTACCCAGTTTCCTTCCTATTTTTTGAAGATTCTAAGCACGCTTGGAAAAACAGAGAGATATGGAATAAAAGATACCTGGGTAAGAAATAGGATAATGGAAAACTCTCTTAATTTGCTGATAGGTTTCAAACTTGAAGAAAATAAAAGCCAAATAGTATTATTTAGCAAGCTGATCAACAGAAAACAAAAGATGTACTTTTATTTTTTATTAAAAATACTTTTTAATCTTTTATTTATTTTTTGGGAGAGAAAGAGAGAGAGTCCATGCAAGTGGGAGAGGGGCAGAGAGAGAGGGAGACACAGAATCTGAAACAGGCTCCAGGCTCTGAACTGTGAGCACAGAGCATGAGGTAGGGCTCAAACTCACAAACTGCAAGATCATGACTTGAGCCGAAGTCAGGTGCACAAGTGACTGAGCCACCCAGGCACCCAAGATGTATTTATAAAGAGCTAATCAGATTTCTCAAAATAGTAAAATACTCTGGAAACGTTTTCTTGAAATATTGTTTTACTGTAGAAACACAGTCATTTGTTCATTTATTCGATATATATTTTTTGAATACTCACAACGTACCAGGTATTTTTCTCAGTGCTTGGGTTAAATCAGTGAACAAATTGGACATAGTACTCTACCCATGGGAGTTAATATTAGCAGAACAGAACCCATAATAAACATATTGTTGTCTAGTATGTGAGAAAGTGTTACATGCTATGGGAAACCACCAGAGCATAGCAACAGGGGTTGAGACTGGGGGGAGAGGGAATGCAGACATAACCTAGTTGCAGTTCTCAGTATGGCAAACAGGATATCATTAAGAATGGGACATTTGAGCAAAGATTCAGAGGAGTCAAGAAATTAGTATGGGATGGATCTGCAAGGATAAACATTGAGGCAGATGAGCAGCCAGGACAGGGCGAAGGCATGACGGTTATACCACCCATATCCAGAGTGTTCAAGGGAAAAAAAAGGAAGTCCATATGGGGAGTAGATAATGAGCAAGTAAGATACGAAGAATAAGAAATGTCAGAAAGCTAGTGGGTGGGAGGGAGGGAGGGTGGTGGTGCTCCAATGACAGATCATGGGGAACTTTTTAGGCCATTGAAAGAACTTTCATTTGTATTCTGAGTGAAATGGGAAGTTATCACAGATTTTTGAGCACAGGAATGAATAACATTGGCATGGTTTTTTTTTTTTTAACCTTTTTGTTTGCTTGTTTATTTATTTATTTATTTATTTTTGAGTAATTTGTCAAATTGGTTTCCATACAACCCCCAGTGCTCATCCCAACAAGTGCCCTCCTCTGTGCCCATCGCCCACTCTCCCCCCTCCCTCCTACCCCCCCTCCTCTCAGTTTGTTCTTAGTCTTTGAGAGTCTCTTATGTCTTCCTTCCTCTCTGTGGCTTTTTTTTTTCTTCCTTCCCCTCTTCTCCTCCCCCCTGGTTTTCTGTTAGGTCTCCCAAAGCCTACCTATGCATGGGAACGTATGGCATCTGTCTTTCTCTGCCTGACTTATTTCACTCAGCATAATACCCTCCAGTTCCATCCATGTTGCCACACATGTCCAGGTTTCATTCTTTCTCATTGCTGCATAGTTTTCCATTGTATATATATATATATATACCGCATCTTCTTCATCCATTCATCAGTTAATGGACACTTAGTCTCTTTCCATGATTTGGCTATTGTCGAAAGTGCTGCTATGAACATCGGGGTACATGTGCCCCTCTGCATCAGCAGTCCTGTATCTCTTGGGTAGATTCCTAGCAAGGCTATTGCTAGGTCATAGGGTAATCTATTTTCATTTTTTTGAAGAACCTCCACACAGTTCTCCAGAGTGGCTGCATCAGTTTGCATTCTCACCAACAGTGCAAGAGGGTGCCTGTTTCTCCACATCCTCGCTAGCATCTATAGTTTCCTGATTTGTTCATTTTAGCCACTCTGACTGGTGTGAGGTAGTATCTCACTTGGTAATCTTGGTTTTGATTTGTATTTCCCTGATGATGAGTGACATTGAGCATCGTTTCATGTGTCTGTTTGCCATTTGGATGTCTTCTTTGGAGAGGTGTCTATTCATATCTTCTGCCCATTTCTTCACTGGGTTATTCGTTTTTTGGGTGTGGAGTTTGGTAAGTTCTTTATAGATTTTAGATACCAGTCCTTTATCCAATATGTCATTTGCGATGATCTTTTCCCATTCCATTGGTTGCCTATCAGTTTTGTTGGTTGTTTCCTTTGCCGTGTAGAAACTTTTTATCTTGATGAGGTCCCAGTAGTTCCTCTTTGCTTTTAATTCCCTTGCCTTTGGAGACGTGCGAGTAAGAAATTGGTGCTTCTTAGGTCAAAGAGGTTTTTCCTGCTTTCTCCTCTAGGATTTCGATGGTTTCCTGTCTCACATTCAGATCTTTTATCATTTGGAGTTTATTTTTGTGAGTGGTGTAAGGAAGTGGTCTAGTTTCATTCTTTTGCATGTTGCTGTCCAGTTATCCCAGCACCAATTATTAAAGAGGCTATCTTTTTTCCATTGGATACTCTTTCCCGCTTTGTCAAAGATTAGTTGGCCATATACTTGCGGGTCCATTTCTGAGTTTTCTATTCTATTCCATTGGTCTATGTGTCTGTTTTTGTGCCAATACCATACAGTCTTGATGACTACCACTTTGTAGTAGAGGTTAAAGTCTGGGATTGTGATGCCTCCCACCTTGGTTTTATTCTTCAGTATTACTTTGGCTATTCGGGGTCTTTTGTGGTTCCGTACAAATTTTAGGATTGTTTGCTCTAGCTTTGAGAAGAATGCTGGTGCAATTTTGATTGGGATTGCATTGAATGTGTAGATTGCTTTGGGTACTATTGCCGTTTTAACGATATTTATTCTTCCAGTCCATGAGCATGGGATGTTTTTCCATTTCCTTGAGTCTTCCTCAATTTCCTTCATAAGTTTTTTATAGTTTTCAGTGTAGAGGTCTTTTACATCTTTGGTTAGGTTTATTCCTAGGTATTTTATGGTTTTTGGTGCAATCATGAAAGGGATTAACTTCTTTCTCTTTCTGCTGCTTCACTGTTGGTATATAGAAATGCCACCGATTTCTGTACATTGATTTTGTACCCTGCAACTTTGCTTAATTCGTGGATCAGTTCTAGTAGGCTTTTGGTGAATTCTGTCGGGTTTTCCATGTAAAGTATCATGTCATCTGCAAAAAGTGAAAGTTTAACTTCTTCCTTGCCAATCTTGATGCCTTTTATTTTGTTTTGTTGTCTGATTGCTGATGCTAGGACTTCCAACACTATGTTAAATAGCATGGCGAGAGTGGACACCCCTGTCGTGTTCCTGATCTTAGGGGGAAGGCTCTCAGTTTTCCCCCATTGAGGATGATTTTAGCTGTGGGCTTTTCATATATGACTTTTATGATGTTTAAGTATGTTCCTTCTATCCCGACTTTCTCGAGGGTTTTTATTAGGAAAGGGTGCTGTATTTTGTCAAATGCTTTTTCTGCATCAATCGACAGGATCATATGGTTCTTATCTTTTCTTTTGTTAATGTGATTTATCACGTTGATCAGTTTGCGAATATTGAACCAGCCCTGCAACCCAGGGATGAATCCTACTTGATCATGGTGAATAATTCTTTTTTATGCTGTGGATTTGATTTGCTAGTATCTTGTTGAGAATTTTGCATCCATATTCATTAGGGATATTGGCCTATAATTCTCTTTCTTTGCTGGGTCTTTATCTGGTTTGGGAATCAGTGTGATACTGGCTTCATAGAATGAGTCTGGGAGTTTTCCTTCCGTTTCAAGAGGAGGATAGGAATTAACTCCATTTTAAATGTCTGGTAAAATTTGTCAAAACAAAAAATGTCGCGGGGAAGCCATCTGGTCCAGGTCATTTATTTGATAGGAGATTTTTGATGACTGATTCAATTTCTTCACTAGTTATTGGTCTGTTCAAATTTTCCATTTCTTCCCATTTGAGTTTTGGTAGCGTGTGGCTATTTAGAAATTTGTCCATTTCTTCCAGGTTGCCGAGTTTGGTGGCATATAATTTTTTGTAGTTATCTCTGACGATTGCTTGTATTTCTGAGGGATTGGTTGTAATTACTCCCTTTTCATTCACGATTTTATCTATTTGAGTTCTCTCTCTTTTCTTTTTGAGAAGCCTGGCTAGAGGCTTGTCTATTTTGTTTATTTTTTCAAAGAACCAGCTTTTGGTTTCATTGATCTGTTCCACTACTTTTTCTGTTTCCATATGATTAATTTGTGCCCTGACCTTTGTTATTTCTTTCTGCTGGGTTTGGATTGTTTTAGTTGTTCTGCTTCTAGTTCTTTTAGGCGTGCTGTTAGAATTTATGTTATTGATTTTTCTTGTTTCTTGAGGTGGGCCTGGATTGCAATATATTTCCCTCTCAGGACTGCCTTTGCCGCATCCCAGAGCATTTGGATTATTGTATTTTCATTTTCATTTGTTTCCATGTATTTTTTAATTTCTTCTCTAATTGCTTGGTTGACCCACTCATCTTTTAGTAGGTTGTTCCTTGGCCTCCATGTTTTTGGATATTTTCCAGGCTTTTTCCTGTGGTTGATTTCAAGTTTCAAAGCATTATGGTCTGACCATGTTCACAGTATGATCTCTATTCTTTTATGTTTTTTTAAGAGCTTCCCTGTGCCCGAGAATGTGGTCTATCTTGGAAAATGTACCGTGTGCATTTGAGAAGAATGTAAACTCCTTTGCTTCTGGATGAAGGACCCTGAAGATGTCAGTTAGGCCCATCTGTTCTAATGTGTCATTCAAGGCCATTGTTTCTGTGGTGACTTTCTGTTTTGTGGATCTGTCTAGTGCTGAGAGTGGAGTGTTAAGGTCCCCTAATATTAGGTCATTTTTATTAATGAGATTGCTTATGTTTGTAATTAATTGTTTTACAAATTTGGGTGCCCTCCAATTCGGCGCATACATATTTATAATTGTTAGCTCTTCCTGCTGAATGGTCCCTGTGATTATTATATAATGTCCTTCTTCATCTCTTATTACATCTTTTACTTTAGAGTCTAGTTTGTCCAATGTAAGTGTGGCTAGTCCAGCTGTCTTCTGAGTTCCCATAACATGGAAGATAGTTCTCCATCCCTAACTTTCAATCTGAAGGTATCCTCAGGTTTAAGATGAGTTTCTTGAAGACAGCAAATAGATGGGTCTTGCTTTTTAATCCATTCTGTTACCCTGTGTCTTTTGATTGGCGCATTTAGTCCATTTACATTTAGTGTTAATATTGAAAAATATGGGCTTATTGTCACTGCATTATCTGTAGGTTTCATGCTTATAAGGCTGTCTCTGGTAGTTTGTTTTCTTAGCAACATTTCCTTCATAGAGTGCCCCTCAGAATCTCTTGTAATGCTGGCTTATTTGTGATGAATTCCTTCAGTTTTTGTTTGTTGGGAAAAACCTTGATCTCTCCTTCTATTCTGAATGACAGGCTAGCTGGATACAGGATTCTTGGAAAATCTTGGATACAGGTTTGTTGGGAAAAACCTTGATCTCTCCTTCTGTTCTGAATGACAGGCTAGCTGGATACAGGATTCTTGGATTCTTCCTGCTCATCACATTGAAGGTATCCTGCCATTCCTTTCTGGCTTGCCAAGTTTCTGTCGATACGTCTGCTACAATCCTTATAGGTCTCCCTTTGTATGTTAGGGTTCTTTTGTCCCTAGCTGCTTTCAGGATTCTCTCTCTGTGTTTATATTTTGCCAATTTCACTATGATGTGTCATGCAGAAGGTCTATTCAAGTTACGTCTGAGGGGAGTTCTCTGTGCCTCTTGGATTTTCATGCCCGTTTCCTTCCTCATGTTGGGGAAGTTCTCAGCAATGATTTGTTCAAGTACCCCTTCGACTCCTTTCTCTCTCTCTTCTTCCTCTGAAATTTCTATGATACGGATATTGTTTCATTTGAGTGCATCGCTCAGCTCTTGAATTCTCCTTTCCTGTTCCTGGATCAGCTTCTCTCTCTCTTTATCTGCTTTCTCTTTTTCCATAATTTTATCTTCTAATTCACTTACTCTCTCTTCTACCTCTTCAATCGCGCTGTGGCTGCTTCCAATTTGCTTTGTAATTCATCCAAGGACTTTTTAAATTCTTCCTGTTTTTAAGGTCCTTGAACTCTGCCGTGCGCAACCCCTTGCTTTCATCTATGCTTTTTTCAAGCCCAGCGATTAGTTTTAAGATTATCATTCTATATTCATGTTCTGTTATGTTGCTTATATCTGTTTTCATCAATTCTTGAGCTTTCCGTTCCTTGTAGACTGCAACACCTTTCCTCCCCGATTCTTGGAGTTGAGAATCTTTTTGTTCAGTCATTCTTCGTTTAAAAGACAAGGGAAATACTGGGTGCCCCTACTTCTCCGCCATGTTGGTCCCCTCCGACATTGGCATGTTTTAAAAGCACAACTCTGGCTGCTATGTTGAGAGTACTCTCAAGGGCCTAAGGGCGGACACAAGGAAGCTAGAAATGGGGGGGAGGGAGGATTATTAAAATAATATCATAAAATCTTAAAATTCTAATCTTGATTAGAATTGTGAGAATGTCAGAACTAGGTATTTGGTAAAAATCTATCCATTCATTTGCATGTTATTAACGTGCACTTGTTTGTCAGTTCTTTAATATTCATGTTAGAATTCTTGTTATTATACTTAGATTTATTGATTTCGTCTCATGCCTTGCTTGCATCATCTCTGCCAGAGTATGAGTAACTCAAACACAAATGATGTCTTATTCGCTTGTATTTTCAGTGCTCAAAATTTGTTTTTGAATTAAATTAGAATAGCTCAAATCTACCATTAACATGCAAAAATTATCCTAGTAAGAGATAGACAGCTAAAGGATAGGTTCCAAACAACAAACCTTAGTCAGATGTAATTTAGAGAACATCTTTCTAGCATATAAAAATACTCATTTATTCAAATGTAATAAAAGGATTTCATCAGATTACAGAGTCATAGTTTCCTTTTCCATGTTTATCCATTATATTATTGCTTTTCATTTTCATTAATGTCTTTCCTTGTTTTGGTAGATACAACTCCAATTTTACCTTCCTTGGACTTTCTGCAACTATTTTAATTTCATTTCAAATGATAAATATTTACAAAAGACTTGAAGAATTAGGGAAAAGGAACTTTAGATTTAATTCTCAGAGCACTCTCTATGGACCCTGGAGGAGTGTCTTTGATACTGCTCTAGGAAGGATACGCTAAGCTGGCAGAGAACTAAATCTTAGAAATCTAGCCCAACCTTCTGTGAGAGTTGGTTATTGGCCGACACCAAATTTCTTACATTGTTTTCTAGACATCCTATTGCTTTAATAATTTCATTAACATGAGTGTGTGTTATTGAGTAAATGCTTATTGTTTTGAAAGGGGTAATATGGATTAAACTTCCTAGCCAAGAATGACCACATATATTTTTATAATCTCTAAAAATAAAAGAACGTATTGAGGAAAAATTATAATTCTGTGTCTTAATAGAAGGATAAGCAAAAACAGCATGAGAGTAAAAATAGTATGTTTAAAACTGGCATTCTAGAGGGATTTTAAAATGATTTTGAAGATGAATGCCAAAGAGTAGTTCTTCAAATGTATGAAGTCTTGGTGCCATCATTGGTAAGTGTACGTCTCCCGGCAGGACTTCCAGTGGAGTACTCAGGTAGCTGGAGGTTAGAATTAGTCTTACGACTTGGTTTGGTTAGAATTAGTCTTACGACTTCTTTTGCTCACATCTTTTGTCTCTAAGTAATAGGAGTTTATACAATGTGTTATTTGATACAGTTAAAGTAGTCTAGGTGGGAAAGAATATCCAAAAACGTACAGATGTGTTTCCTTTTTTGAATTTGTGATTCAAGACTCTTTTGTCTTCCTATTTAATAAAATGTTGTATATACTATTGACATTTCAACTACTTTTTTGAGAGGAAAACTGTTTTATTCTATTCTTCTTCCTTTTGCCAGTGTTATAGCATTCAAACACCTAAGCAAAGTTATTCATATTAAAGTTTAATTCAAATTGAGAATAGTATTCCAGGATCTCCAGATGGGTTGTGGGGAAGTATATAAAGTAAGGGACAAGTCATCAGTTTTACTGACCATTGAAATTTACTGACCAATTTGCTGCTCAGTGGAGGTAGCTCAAATGACTGGAAGTGTTGAGGACAGGCAGTTCAAAACAAGTTTTTAAAAAGTTCAAAGACAGGCAAGTAAATGATAATATTTAGTGATGTAGTCATAGATTATAATAAAAAGCTATAAAGAAGAGCAAGGGAATAATTAGTGCAGAATTCGGGATCTTAGTTGTAACTTAGTATTAGACAAGGAAATCAGATTGGTGAGGATCAAGAAAATTTTGTTTCTTTGCCTGGTGCGTATATGCATGGGTATCTATTTTATTGCTATTCTTTAATCTTAAAAGTGTCATTTATTACAATGATTGTTTTTTTTGTCCTGATCTTTTCTAATTCTACCTGAATTTTAACATGGTGACATTTACATAAGAATCAATATAACAATCATTTTCCATAGATGTGGGATTTAAGTAGTTGGGATTCCAGATACATACGATTATTGGGGGTGATTTTTTATTTGTTTGTTTTCTTCTCCCCCCAACCTCCGATATACATTCCTAGGTTCTCATTCCTATTTTTTTTTTTTGTTTTTACTATAACCCAGCAATCTGTATTTCCAAAAGCTCTTCCAGGTTGTTTTGACATTAAGTCCAGGTTTGAGAACTACTGGAGTTTTATCCAAACCTTATACTTATTAGAAAGTGTATTAGCAAGTGTCAGGAGGATTCTGAGACAAAAGGAGACTCTCTCAGTGAGGGAAGGGATATGTACACAGTAACTGAAGAGCTGAGAAGTCAAACAGGGAGGCTTTCCAGAGATTGGCAAGGCCAGAAGCCACTACTAATCCTAGGCTGGAGGGACAAAGGCAAGGAAGTCTTACTAGAACTCAAGAGTCTGGGTCACCTGGTGGGAGCTGGAGCTATGGAAACTCAGAAGAAGTGGAGAAATTCCCTGGCTTCTTTTTTCCTCTTGCATTCTGATCTTTTGTCAGTATCTTGTATTGACTGACCCTGATAGACCCCCGAGAAGTACAGCCTTTAGCATTAGCCCCCCTGAAAGAGAAGGCAGAGCAGGAGAAAGTCAGAAGATAGATTTGAGACAAGCATGTCTAGGACCTGTACTGATGTCTGGCTAGATGGAGGATAACATTCTTTTAATTAATTTGGCTTCTCATATTTTGGGCTGTATCAGTTGGAAATCAGAACTGCAAAATTGTTGAAAAACACAGATGATGAACCATTACAACTTGTGTTCAAAACCCAACTCTACCCTTGCTCATATGAGACTTTGGGAAAATTATTTAATCCCAATGCCTGTTTCCCCATTTGTAAAATGATGAAAGTAATTAACTACTTCTCTCCACTTCTGAAACTGTATACCAAGAAGGCTAAGATAACTAATGTGGCCACAAAACGATATTTTGAATTTTCAAGGGAAACATAGTGATACCTAACACCTGCTGCATATTGCCAACCCACTAGTTCAAGGTTGTTCATGATTCCAACATTAGATCGTGCATTATTTCTTTCAGCGATTTTATATCTTTACAAAGCTTGATTTTCAGTGGCTGTTATGATTTAAAAAAAATTATCACATAGGGCAACATGGAAATACGTGAGGGTGTTAGCATTCAATCTGATGCCAAGATTTAAAAAGCTATACATTGTCTAACAGGCATACATACACATTTACGAAGTAATTGTGATGAAGAATTAAATAGAAATATTTCTTCTTTCAATTTCAAGTGGCTCTAAATTATGAAAACATAAGTACTTATTAAGCTGTTTGACCCCAACTACTTAATAATAGAACTTTGGGATAATTGTTTTGTCCTCAGGGTGTTGTGGAAAAAAATTACTGAAACACTAAGGGTTCAGTGAACCAGGCAAGTTAGCCTCTCATCTACTTCATAGCATTGTTAAGAGGATTAACTAAGCTAATAAACATTACATGATTTTATTTATTTTTTTCTTTTTTCTTTTTTTATTTTTTAATTTACATCCAAGTTAGTTAGCATGTAGCGCAATAATGATCTCAGGAGTAGAATCCAGTGATTCATCTCCTATGTATAACACCCAGTGTTCATCTCTACAAGTGTCCTTCTTAATGCCCTTTGCCCATTTAGCCCATCCTCCCACCCACCACCCCTCCAGCCACCCTTAGTTTGTTCTCTGTATTTAAGTCTCTTATGTTTTGTCCCCCTCCCTGTTTTTATATTATTTTTGCTTCCCTTCCCTTATGTTCATCTGTTTTGTATCTTAAATTCCACATATGAGTGAAATCATATGATATTTGTCTTTCTCTGACTAACTTTGCTCAGCATAATACACTCTAGTTCCATCCATTTTGTTGCAAATGGCCAGATTTCATTCATTTTGATTGTCGAGTAATACCCCATTATGTGTGTGTGTGTGTGTGTGTATGTGTATATATATATATATATATACCACATCTTCTTTATCCATTAATCAGTCATTGGACATTTGGGTTCTTTCCATACTTAGGCTATTGTCAATAATGTTGCTATAAACATTGGGGTGCATATGCCCCTTTGAAACAGCATACCTGTATCCTTTGGATAAATATCTAATAGTGCAATTGCTGGTTTGTAGGGTAGATCTATTTTTAATTTTTTGAGGAATCTCCATACTGCTTTCCAGAGTGGCTACACCAGTTTGCATTCCCACCAGCAGTGCAAAAGAGATCCTCTTTCTCCGCATCCTTGCCAAAATCTTTTGTTGTCTGGGTTGTTAATTTTAGCCATTCTGACAGGTGTGAGGTAGTATCTCATTGTGGTTTTGATTTGTATCTCCCTTATGATTAGTGATATTGAGCACTTTTTCATGTCTGTTAGCTATCTGATTGGCTTCTTTGAAAAGTGTTTATTCATGTCTTTTGCCCATTTCTTCACTGGATTATTTGTTTCTTGGGTATTGACTTTGATAAGTTCTTTATAGATTTTGGATACTAACCCTTTATCTGATATGTCATTTTCCAATATCTTCTCCCATTCCATTGGTTGCCTTTCAGTTTTGCCGATTGTGTCCTTTACCGGGCAGAAACTTTTTATCTTGACGAGGTCTCAAATAGTTCATTTTTGCTTTTGTTTCCCTTGCCTCTGGAGACATATTTATTGAGTAAGAAGTTGCTGTGGCCAAGGTCAAAGAGGTTTTTGCCTGCTTTCTCCTCTAGAATTTTGGTGGCCTCCTGTCCTATGATTAGATCTTTCTTCCACTTTGAGTTTATGTTTGTGTATGGTGTAAGAAAGTGGTCCAGGTTCATTCTTCTGCATGTCGATGTCCAGTTTTCCCAACACCATTTGCTGAGACTTTCTTCCATTGGATATTCTTTCCTCCTTTGTCAATGATTAGCTGACCATATGTTTGTGAGTCCATTTCTGGGTTCTCTATTCTGTTCCATTGATCTATGTGTCTATTTCTGTGCCAGTACCATACTGTCTTGATGATTACAGCTTTGTCATGCATCTTTTTTTTTAATTTTTTTTAACGTTTATTTATTTTTGAGACAGAGAGAGACAGACCATGAGTGGGGGGAGGGGCAGAGAGAGAGGGAGACACAGAATCCGAAGCAGGCTCCAGGCTCTGAGCTGTCAGCACAGAGCCTGACGTGGGGCTCGAACTCACAGACCGCGAGATCATGACCTGAGCCGCAGTCGGACGCTCAACCAACTGAGCCACCCAGGCGCCCCTGTCATACATCTTGAAGTCCAGAATTGTGATGCCTCTCTCCAGCTTTGGTTTTCTTTTCAGGATTGCTTTAGCTATTTGGGGAATTTTATAGTTCCATAAAAATTTTGGGTTCCTTACAAATTCTAGCTCTGCGAAGAGTGTTGGTGTGATTTTGATAGGGATTGCAATGAATATGTAGATTGCTTTGGGTAGTATCAACATTTTAACGATACTTGTTCTTCCAGTCCACGAGCATGGAATGTTTTTCCATTTTTTTGTGTCTTCTTCAGTTTCTTTCATAAGCTTTCTACAGTTTTCAGTGTATATATTTTCAACTCTTTGGTTAGATTTATTCCTAGGTGTTTTATGGTTTTTAGTACAATTGTAAATGGGATCAATGCCTGATTTCTCTTTCTGCTGCTTTATTATTGATGTGTAGAAAATCAACTGATTTCTTTGCTTTGGTTTTATATCCTGCAACTTTGCTAAATTCATGGATCAGTTCTAGCAGTTTTTTGGTGGAATATTTTGGGTGTTCCATATAGAGTATCATGTCTTCTGTGAAGAGTGAACGTTTGACTTTCTCCTTGCTGATTTGGATGCCTTTTATTTCTTTGTGTTGTCTGATTGCTGAGGCTAGGACTTCCAATACTATGTTGAATAACAGTGATGAGAGTGGACATCCATCTCATGTTCCTGACGTTAGGGGGAAAGCTCTCAGTTTTTCCTCATTGAGGATGATATTAGTGGTGGGTCTTTTGTATATGGCTTTCATGATTTTGAGGTATGATCCTTCTATCACTACTCTCTTGAGTGTTTTTATCATGCTTTCTCTGCATCTATTGAGAGAATCATGTGATTATTATTTGTTCTTTTATTAATGTGATGTATCACATTGATTGATTTGCAGATATTGAATCAGCACTGCCATCTCAGGTATAAATCCCACTTGATTGTGGTGAATAATTCTTTTAATGTATTCTTGGATCCAGTTGGCTGGTATCTTATTGAGAATTTTTGCATCCATAGCATTACATGATTTTAAAAGTACCTAGCAATTAATAAGTACGGTTTAAGTGTCACATACTGTAGTCCAAAAGGTATAATCAATAGATTTATAACCATGGCCAGTGATACTTCTATTATCATGAAAACCAGGGAAAACTGACCTGGGGCTTTTATGTTGTTGCTATGGGACACCTTTCAGTCAAGCTCACATTTCCTAAGATACATTAGTGATGCACATGGCTGATGTCTATGAGCAAGGATGACCATTTTCAAGAACTGCACTGTCCAGTAGGGTAACCACTAGCCACATGTGACAGCTTATTGGATGCTTAGCATGAGGTCATGTGAGTGAGTAACTGAATTTTTAATTTTAATTAATTTAAATATAAAATTCAGTACTTAATTATTGGGAAAATTTTTTTTTAATTATTGGAAAGCCTTTAAAGGTTTTTGTAGTGACTTGGGCATATGAATCTACTCTTTCACCTGCATTTTATGAAATTTAAATACAGATTGAACATTTCTGATGAAATTTTGGCATTTGATTTGAGATATGCTGTAAATATAAAATACATACTGGATGGGGCGTCAGTTGGGCGTCCGACTTCGGCTCAGGTCATGATCTCACGGTCTGTGAGTTCAAGCCCCGCGTGCTGTGCTGACAGCTCAGAGCCTGGAGCCTCCTTCGGATTCTGTGTCTCCCCCTCTCTCTCTGCTCCTTCCCCACTCATGCTCTGTCTCTCTCTGTCTCAGAAATAAATAAACATTAAAAAAAAATTTAAAAAAAATACATACTGGATTTACAAGACTTAGTGTTGAAAAGAGAATGTAAAAGATCTCATTAATAATTTTGATGTTAAGTTATCCATAGTGGACATGGATCATATTCATCTACATAACTTGGTATATGCCTACAATTTTTTAGGAGGAAAATTATTGAAAATGGAATATGTGAATTAAAAACTATGCATATTTTGAGTTTTGGTAAATATTGTCACAATCGTACAATTTATAATAATATAGTTTTAATTTTTAGTTTTGTGACTGTTTTCCTAATTTCTCAGGGTATTAAATTTGTTCATGAAAAGGAACTTTTCAAAAGAAGTATATTTATTTCTGTATGCCTTTCACTCGTTTGTGAAGTTAGTTGCTTTATACTTTTATGCTATAAATATCAGTTAGCGTCTTTCATAATTTGACCCACAGATCAAGCCTTATATAAGGCCAGAACCTGAGAACATTTTCAGATTGATTGGTAATTTGAACAGAGCTTCCTGGGGGGAAAGAAAATACCATGCTGCAAATCCGGAACTAAAAACTCATTCTCTCCTTATTGGGTTGCTGACGTCTTTGTCCCATAATCAACTTTTAGAGGTACAGCAGGTGGCTTAAAGGTAAAGTGAGTTAACAATTAATAAGGCTTTTCAAGGCTTTTTGCGTCACTTTTTATTTCCAAATCATTTACTAACAAGTCACCCAAAGGGTTGAAATCAACCAGAAAAATAATCAAAGGAAAACTGTTAAGCAGCTTATTTTAACCAATGGCTAGTTAAAGTAAATTAAAATAGGTAACTATAATAATAATTTAAAAAAACATTTCACCTGTTCAAATGATATTTTTGAGTTTGAAAACAGCTTCTATCAAATTCTTGGTAACATATTTAGTTGAAGATAGCAATGAGGGTATTTGAAAGAGAATACACAGTTTTTTCTGTAAATGTCCTCATTGGGTTACTCCCTGGCTTCAAACCTTCAGTGGTTTCTCATCTTTTAAGAATAAAATTCGGAGTTCTTTTGTCAGAAGTTGAAAGCCATTTATGAGTCCGTCTACACCCCATTCCCCATCCCTATCACCTCTCCCTCTATTCCAGCCTACAGTCCCTTGCGTTGATTGTATCTAGAACCCCTCTTCTGCTCCTACACCTAGTGAACTCCTACTGCTTTAGCAAGCCTTCCTGGGCTTCCCAAGTCCAGATGGCATATCTGCCTTGTGTTTCCTTAGCATCTACTTCTTACCTCTTTCATAACATTTATTCTATTTAGAGCTTTTACCTGTTTGTCTCTTCCACTACATGTGAATAACTTGATGTAGGATTTTTTTCAATCCTCATTGCTTAAAACAGTGGTGTATGAAAGGATTTGATAGATATGTGACAATGAATAAGTTGGAGAATAAAGCATTTCATCTGGGAATGGATCCGTTGCAGATGGTTTTAAATTCAAAGCGTGATACTTTTTACCCAGAGAAGCTAACTAATGTTATATAACTTTTCTAATTTCAGTTTACTTTTGTATTGCAAAAGCAATTAAACCGATGTATTTTAAAACCAAAGAAGGACATAAAAATTCACTCATAGTCACCCTAATATAAAATTTATAGCTTTTTTGGTGAAATCTTTGATTATAATTGTAGATTTATTTTTTTTCTTCGTGCAGTTCTATCAGTTTTTGCTTCATATATTTCGAAACTTTATTATTAGGTGAATAAAAATTAGAATTACTACTTTTGGCAGTCCTCATACAATTAAGTGCTTAACTAAAAATTGAAATACTCTTCTGGTATTCCACCGAATATTGTATTATAACATGTAAATATATTATTTCCTAAATTACATTATATTTTCTGTGGGGAAGAAGTTGTTTATGCTTCTTAAATTTGGTATTTCCTTATTTGCATTTTGTAAGGGGTTCAGTAAGTGTTCATTAATAGATAAGTTCCTTCTATACATCATTAAACAGGTAATGCTTATCTTCATGCTCATTAGTATGTTGTATAATTTAGCTTCCTTGCCCTATTAAACAAATGATGTTGTTGTGTGGTGTTGCACTAATTTGGGACGACACTGATGAGATATTTTAAAACTATTTTTTCCCTTAAAATATGATGTCTCCCCTACATCAGTGCTTCATTTGCTTCTTGCTCATAAAAGTAGGAGTAGAGGAACCTAACTATATAACTTTCTGGGCAGCAGTCATGGCTGAGGCAGCAAAATTAATTATTGATTCAAAGACCAAAACAAGCTTCTCTTCATTGGTTTTCTTGTCCAGAAAATCCCCTTCAACTCTGCTCTTCACCTGCCAGAAAAAGATCTTCTCTCTTGTTATCAGTGACCTTTGACTTGTCAGTAGCATTCAAAACATTGTTATTTCTGCATCACTAATAAAATGTTTCAGGTCAACCCCCTTGTCAGTTTTAGCTCTTCACTTTCCTGTCCCACTTGCATTATTTGTGCATGGGGTGTAAGAGAGGAACTTCAGGAGTTTCTGCAGATATTTTTGGGAAAGGGTGATTGTTGAATCAAAAGTATCAGATCTGGAGTTTTCTTTCATCCTTTTAAACAAAGCCTTCCCACAGTCACATCCGAAATATAAATTGTTCTTTAAGGCTCTGTGACTTTCTAATCTCTCATTTGCTTCTCAGTAATCCTGATATTCCTACTAACTAGAGGAATATTTGAAGCAAACTTGAAGAGATAGCGAAATTATATCTTTCGCTTTTCATACCATGGTCCTACCCTGCTGTATCTGCTATTCTCTAGCAAAAGGATAAATGAGAATGATCATTTTTTGGCCTAGACCCCTGTTACTAAATTAGAAACTTCCTCTTTTGGTCAGAGTTTTCCTTCACTCTTTACACATAGCCCTCTTAACCATAAGTTTTATAATAAATAAAGCTTTTAGCTTTAAGGAGAAACCAAGCCTTTCAACTAACTCCAAACTCATAAACTTCTTTCTCAAGTCATTGTTGAAGGTTAATTTTATTCTTGCTAGGTCATCAATTTTCTTCGTCTCTAAGAGTCATTACTCCAGGGCTCTGAGATTCCCTATGCCATCAGAAGTAGTAAATGCTGGAATAGACTTTCCTCGTAATAACTGACAAGGCCCTAGATGCTTCATATACACAAGATAGCTGGTACTCCAGGAATCAACATTAGAAATATGTTGCTAACTAGTCTCCATGATTAATTCCATTCAACATCCTGCTTTCTCAGTTCCTTGGCTTCCTTAACTCTGATGATTTTTTTCTTCTGTGCCAAATGAAATTGTCAGTCCGTTAGGCCTTCGCTGTAGCATCTCCTATTTGGAGTCTAGACATACGCATGAAGCCCTAAATACAGTATCTGGGGAGCATCCTAATGAATATCATTGTTACTGCAATTAATAAATATTAAAAATAAACGGACATTGTCAATCATAATTTCATCAGCTTTCTTTCCTTGATATTAATATTGGAGTTCTGTGGAGTTCTTCTCTTCTCTGTCTAGATTCACACCCTTGGTAAGCTCACCAACTCTAATGGCTTCAAATACTATCTTCATATCAATATTTTCTCTGGAACTCTAGACTTGTATACCTGAATACTTTCTTGACATCTCCAGTTGCATATATAATGAGACCTCAAATTTAATGTGACTAAAGTTGAACACCTGATCTTCATCCAAAACCTCCTTTATTTGTGGCTTTCCTCATCCTTCCATTAGGTCTGGCCAAAATCCTTGTAGACATCCTTGATTTCTCTCTTCCTTTCTCAGCCTACATCTCCTCCATCAGAAATCTTATTGCCTTTAACGTCACAATATATTATGAATGAATACCTAGACTGCACCACCTAGACTGCTACTGCCCTACTCCTAACTACCATCTCTTACCTGAGTCACTGCAATAGTCTCTTGCTTTATCTTCTTGTCTCCTCAGTATATTATCAACACAGCAACCATTAACGATCCTTTTAAAACAAAAATCTGGTTATGCCACTTTTTCGCTCAAAACTCTGCAACGGTAGCTATTTTACAAAAAATGAAGAACTTACAGTAGCTTACAAAGCACTACAATGTATCACCTCCTCATTACTTCTCTGTGCCTTGATCACTTTGCTTTGGTCATTCTGGCTTCCTTGCTATTCCTGAAATAACCAAGCATGCCTCTGAGTTAAAGGGATTGCATTAGCTATTTCCTCTGCCTGGAATGTTCTTCCCTCTTCTTTTTCCTCCTTCAAGTCTTTGCTCAAACATCGTCTTCTCAATGAGGCCTACCTGACTATTAAAATCACAACTCCAGCACTTCTGATCTTACTCTTTCCTATTTTATTTTGTATTTTTTGTGCCACTTACTACCTATTAAACTATATAATTTACTTATTTAAAATGTCTATTATCATTCCCTCCCGCTACTAGAATATCAACTCCATGAAACAGAATTCTTTGTTCTGTTTGCTGATGATTCTCAGTAGCTTAGAACAGTGCCTGGAACGTTGCACGTGAGGAGCACTGTTCTAGAGATTTTATGTACATTAGTTCACTTAATTATTATTTCTGCATATATGGAGGAAGATGACTCAGAGCTCTCCTAACTTGGCTGAAGTCAGTATTTGGTAGGTAGTAGAGCTGAGATTTGTCTGTCTAAATCTTCTCCTCTTTGCCTCTCTTATGCAAAGTAAGGAAAAACAAGGGAATAGAATAAATACGTGTATGTAGATAGATTTAGGTGTTATTTCATGGATAAAATACTTTTCTAAAAGAGTCTACATATAAGAATAAAATACTTTTTTATTTTAATATAGAAATAATAATTGAATAACACTACAATTCACATATTTTCTTTCATATAAATTGCCGTCTTCATCAATCACTTAAATATATATTGGTTTGTTTTGATATCGTTTTAGTAAATATTGTTGCTGAAACAGAATTTTTTTCTCCTTTCTTTACACAAATATATTCTCTATGCAGTCCATAGCAAGATACTGGTATAGAAAAACTATTATCATTTTGATTGTGCATTTCTGTTTGATGGATTGTTCCAGCCTTATAAGATTTCATTTGCACTCGCTTTGAAATAAACTGTGTCAATTAGCATCTTTTCAGTATTAAATATAACGCGTAATTAGAGCATATCCTTCAGGTGTTTTCAACTTAGCATTTTCAAATCTAATTCTAGGGTAAAGTGGTACAGTTGCTCTATTTTGATTGGAATTTGTATATTTATTTGAGCAATATCCTTTCTGGAAAGGGACTGATATTCCTAAATGAAAAAACATAATAAGCCCCTCCCCCTTTGACATTCTGTAGACTCACTATTCCTATTGCTCTAAGTTCTTGGTTAAAATATCATTATTATACCTATCAAGGGAGATTTACTGGTGTATGAATCACTTTGTCTTTGAGATATGTAAATATTTCTAATTTGACACTGTGCTAACAGTGAATAACTCAGCTGTGTACCACTTTGGGTCCAGTCAAAGTAAAATATGGCCTTTTTTAAATCTGAAATTTAAGGAGCAGGGCATCCTAAACCACCAGATACTATTTTGGTATAATCTATCACCTTTGTTAACATTTTATTGGATATAAATCATAACGTATCAGGTTGCATAGCGACAATATGGTTCACCAGGCATTCTATTTTTATAACTTTATTTAAAACTGACATGTAACTTGCTGTACCTGAAACCCCAAGTGAGCCAGTTATTGGAGTGTAACAAAGTTTTGACGTCAGAGTAGCTATTTATTCCACTGGAAACCATTAGCGATGCATTACCCTTTGGCACTGCTGTTTTTTGCAGAAGCACGGTTAAAATTTTATGACTGATTTTGACCAATTAGATTTCTTTCCCTCTTAGAACTAAGAAATTATATATAATACACAGATATATATATACATGTGCGTACATATAATATGCATATGCTTTATATTCCTAAGATGTGTAACATATATTTAAGTATTTAAATATGTTTATATGTATATATACTCTAATATTATACATATAAAGCCTTTTGAAAGTTTCTCTCAAAGCCAAATATGGTTTTATTTTCTTTAGACTGCTTACTGTTTCAAGGAAAGGCATTACCTATATATTACTGTTGTTTTTCACTATAGATGTGGGTACTGATTAGCTGCATAGTTCTGCATGTTTGTTGGCATTATTGCTCTTGCTTTTATTTTAAGAGGACTCCTTAGCATTTCATTTGTTTACTGCCAATTGTAGATTCTTTGGAAGTGATGGGGTAATACCATGTTGTACAAATGTAATATAATCAGTTACAGACAGGCTTTCCTCCTGCTTCAGTTTGTCTGTTTTGTTTTGTTTTTTTTTCCCTGAAGATACTAAAATATGCACTGTGCATCCACACATGGTGTTAAAGTCCCTTGACTCCTGAGCCAGCCAAGCATCAGCTTATATGTCGAGCTCTGCCAGTGCATTTCAAATTGGATCTGATGGGACCACCATTTAGAATTAAGAAGAGGAAATTTTTTGAGTTTTTTAATTTAATGACCTAGCTGCTCTTAAAACCCTGTATAAAATTTTGCCAAACTTGTGTTTGTGGAATAATTGAGTTGTGCCAGTTAAGGAGATGCCTGCATTTAATCTGAGAAAAGAAAATTAATTTTCTCAAACTCCAGATGTGAAACCTTAAATTCAGCAATCACCACTATTATTTTTAATGTGTCATCTACTTTTCAGTCCTCATATATTATTGGATTGATTGTTTTTCCTCAGAAAATTCAAATATTTATTTATAAATTGGTAACCCCTTCACATGTTATATAATTTTTTTCAGCTCCATCTTTTCCTCTTGAAACCCACCAAAACTTTTTGATGTACAAAATACATATGGTGAGTTCCAACTCCAAAAGTAGCATATTTCTAACAAAGTATCCTAATATTGCACATTGGTTTTACGTAGAGGCATTAGAAACAAAGAGGAAACAAGGTTAGAATCTCAGCCTGCTGCTACCTCTGACAGTGACCATACTATTTTAAATTCTGAGTCAGTTTCCTGACCTCTGAAATAGGTATAATAATAACCACCTCAAAGATTATTGTTTCTGTAAGGATTAGATGAAATAACAAACATAAGGCCTTCAGTTCAATGTCAGGTAGTAATAACTCAATAAAAGGTAGGCATCAATTGTGCTGTTGCACTCGATAACTCTTGTCGTCTACAGAGACAGTGTGGCACAGGACGGGCTTTAGAACAATACTGCCTAGGTTGGAATCCCATGTTTACTACTTACTGGCTCTGTAAATCTCAAGAAGTTCTGGAGCTCTGCTGTCTCAGATTCCTCATCTATAAAATGGGGGGATATACTTGTACTTACCTCAGGTGTGTTTGAAGATTGTATACTTTTATAGAAGGAGAGTACTCAGAACAATGCCTGCCACATAGTAAGGGTTCAATAAATACTAGTTTTCACTGTCCAAAAATTACTGAATATGAGTTTCCTGGTATATTAGGGTTTTGTTTGTTTGTTTGTTTGTTTTTAAGTCTTGCCCTGGTATTTTATAATGATTAAATAGACCCAGCTATAGAAATGATTTTCCCATAGGCACACAGCATTTCTGAGTATTTTGACATCCAGCCCACTCATCCCTGTATATACCCTTTCAATAAAAATTTATTATAAAACTCATTTAAACACAAATGAAACAACCCAAATAATTGACACTAAAATTCAGGTGAATTCGTTTTAGTACTTATTGCAAAATCATGTTATTTCAGATTTTATTGTTGCATTTTGTAAAGTTGAGATAGATAATCCTTCCAGGAAATCTGGTTATGATGGTCCAAGGCTAATCTGGTTAATTCTGATTCAAGATTGATATTTGGATTATTCCTGTTTTTAAGCATACAATGAGTTTGTTTGTTTGTTTGTTTTCAAGCAGGCTGATAATTTCAGTCTGATAATACTTGCCAGTGACCTAACCATCCATATTGGTGACATGGATGCTCGATCTCTAGAATTCCGTTTCTTTGCTGCCTCCTCTCCCTCAAGGGTGGATGCTAAAACTAGAGCAATGAATAGACTTTTTCTCCTGGCATGCATGCCATTCCACCTTTAAAAAAAATTTATACATAGCTCAAGAATTACTATATTAAGAAGTTGTTGAATCAGTTACATCAGAGAGATGTGCAAACAGATGCCCTGAATCAACCTCTCGAAACTATCTACAGTAATACTTTGACATCTCGGTCTTAGAATTAACTTGACCTGAGTTTAATTCTTAGTGGTCATACTAGCTATGTGACCTTGAGCAAGTCATTCATTATCAAATATTTATTGAGCATCCACTATGCTCCCTGTTAGTGTACTAGATAATTTTATACAAGGATATATGAGAAAAGTACTCTCTAAGCCCAAGTTTCAATAACTATAAACTAAAGGTAAAAGTATTTACATCATATAACTTCTAGGATTGGATGAAGCTCCAAATGTGATCATCTAACTTAAAACATTCTGTGAATAGTAAAGCTGTGTACTATTATCTCCTGTGAGATCTTGTAGGGACCAGGAGTTACCTTTGTTACCTTAGTATCTAACATAGTACTTGACACAAAAAAAGTATTCAGAAAATGATAGTGGACTGATTTCCTTAAAAATCTCAAAAGCATTTATCTGTGTGTAGAAGGATGTTAACATTTCAGAATTGACTGGATCTACTATGTCCAAAAGCTGGATTATGATGTACCTAAAGTCACAGTTAGCCTCCAGATTTTAGAATAATTGAATTTATTTATAAATTCAAATCATATTTATAAATATATTGAGTGGTTGAAAATATATTTTATACCTAAACCTAATAATAATCTTTGAATGATAAAATCTACTTAATTGCATAGTAGTCAACTCCTTAAAATCCTAATTATTTGGACACTGTACTTTTATTAGTATTATTAAATGGATTAGAAATACAAACCTTAGCACACTAGACTGCATTTAAAAGTCTTGCATGTAATGTATCTCATGTATTTTAAGTTAATAATGCAGGAAGTAAAATCTTGTAGACCAGAAAAGTGTTGGAGTTAGGCAACATTAATCTAAAAAAGAAAAAAAAAAAAATCCTGGGGGTTAGTTCTTACATTGTATTTTCAGGTTTGAATCTAATCACCCAAACACCCTTTTGCAAAAATAACAGCACTCAAGATATATATGAACTAAATCCATGCTTGGTTTGGGAGATTATCTCCTGCTAATATACACTTGAATATGCTTTTAAAATGAGAAATTATATATAGTAGTTACAGGGCTAAAACTCAGCAACTGAAAAGTACAGAGAGCCTTTTTTCAGAGAGAGGTCACTGGAAAATAGTATGGGTAAAAGAAATTTCCTTCTGACATAAACCCAGCTAATTAATTTTCATTTACAGAGGGAAAGAATTTTTCTTACTCCCACTGAACTTAAAAAAGCAATGAAAGGGCACCTGGGTGGCTCAGTCGGTTGAGCGTCCGACTTCAGCTCAGGTCATGATCTCGCGGTCCGTGGGTTCGAGCCCCGCATCGGGCTCTGTGCTGACAGCTCGGAACCTGGAACCTGCTTCAAATTCTGTCTTCCTCACTCTCTGCCCCTCCCCCACTCATGCTCTGTCTCTCTCTGTCTCAAAAATAAACATTAAAAAAAAAAAGCAATGAAAATTTACTAAAATTTCACACTATCAATTTTAAGTTTTAATGAACTTTTTTAAAGAGGCCAGAAAGGCTATATTTTTTTTTTCCTTAGACTAAAACCATTAGCAATTTGCCATAATCTTCTTGCTATATTATGTAAAGACCACACTAAGTTTCTAAGCTAATGAGAACCACCAACAGGACAAAATTTTACATGTGCTCTTCTTCTCTGGATACATCCATCATTTTATTTTATTTTCTTTGGATACACATTTTAATATGTTGGTGGTTGTCAGCAGTGTTGCCCAGTGAGTATTCAAGACTACAGGAAAAACATGATATGGCTTCTAGAACATCAATTTGACTTGTTAAGTTGAACATGGTTTTATAATTAAACATTATATTAAAATGAACACAGATATAGAATAGATAAAATGTGCATTGATTTAAACATTAAAACCTCAGACATCATGGTCTGAATTTTGAGCTAATGACTACTCTTCTCATTTGAAAAACACTGCTTCAGGGCACCTGGGTAGCTCAGTCGGTTAAGCATCTGACTCTTTTTCAGCTCAGGTCATGATCTCATGGTTCGCAAATTCGAGCCCTGCATTGAGCTTTGTGCTTATAGTGCGGAGCCTGCTTTGCTTGGATTCTCTCTCTCTCTCGCTCTCTCTCTCTCTCTCCCTCTCTCTCAAAATAAATAAATAAACTCTAAAAGAATGAAAAACACTGCTGACTTCCATTATAGATTTTTTTCCTTCATTTTAAATACTTGGTTGTATTTAGTGATTTTTATTTATTTATTTAAACTGAACTTGAGGTGCCATTTTAAAGTCCATCCATCAAAAGCTACTAGGGTAGGAATCGGTAATTTCAGATTGACTAGAGTTAGGGCCAGTTGATACATGAATCCAGATTAGTACATGCACCCATACCACTCCCTCTGTGTGGGTGAATTTATTGCTTACCAACGGTAAGTGGAATTTCTCTCTGCAAGGAATGACGTATACACCTACTTCCTAAAGTCTTAGGTTCCTAACAGCTGCTGTCCTTTTTCTATGTGACAACCATTTCCTTTAGCGTAATAGTAAACATTTAATTTTTCTCACTCATTTGCTTCATGCTTGTTGTACATACTTTATAAAAGCTATCATCAGCCTCAAGAATTTACTATTCCTCATGGTGTTTATAAACATGCCTGAGGTTTTTTTTCTTTGTGTCTGTATCTAACTATTGCACCTCAAAGAGGGCTACAAGTGAGAATACCTCAGGAAAATCTCCCAGATATAGCATGCTTGTCTTGATGTTGATTCTTTAGGTCAGTAGTAAAACATCCATAATTTGCAAACACTCTCAGGTGATTGTGATATCCATCCTTAATTAGAGACCTCTAGATTAAATCATCTGACTGCTGCAGACTTGATTCCGGCCATCATCCAAGCATCCTGCATCAATAATGCCAAGTATTCAAAACTGTTGATGTTAAGTCGTGATGGAATTCCCTGAATAACTGATAGAATCAATGGTATATTTTGGCAGTATGTATGCACAGTGATTATTTAGAGGCTGAATTCATCTAACCTACTTCAGAGGGTATAAATTTTAGAAAGCGATACCTCAGAGAAATGGATACTTTTTTTTCCAATATTCACATTACTTTTTAGAAAATGAGATGTGAGGGGAATAAGAAGGGAGCGAGGTTAACCAGCATGCAAAAGCCAGAGACATATTAGAAATCATAGAAGGAGCAGTTTAAGACTATTTTGTAATTACTATCTAATTATTACCCAGAGAAAACCAGACTGTAAATAAATCTTTCTGTATATGAAAAAAAAAATAGTTTATTTCTGGGACTTTTTAAGCGCCCAAATGAGGAAAAAAAAATACTCCAAAAAGAAATTTTGTTTAAATAATATTGTGACTGTAATACCATCTTTCAAAGTAAAGCACTTCAAAGTTTTCCTTTTTATTGAGCGACTTAAATTTACCTTTAATTCCCTGGCTTTAATTGGTATGAATTGTGAATTTTATTTTTTTCCTAGTAGAACATGATAGTATTCTTTCCTTTGATATTGTAGGTGGAAAGATATTGTGACCAAAAACTTAAAATAATCTTAAATTGATTGTGGTTACAGGTTAGTTCTATAAAACTTCTAACTCTTAGACATATGAAAAATAAGTGTCTAAAACTTATGCCCATATAACAATTGTATTTAGTTAACTACTTATGGGATATATGCTATATAACTCTGTGTCCTCTCCAAAGCCTATATAAGTATACTTTGTATCTTACATCTCATTTTAGTACTTTGATCACATTTAAGTATGATTTAAAAAAAATGAGTTATACTAGGCGTTCTCGCCTCTCAACATAATCACCACCTGTATTGTAAAAAAAAAAAAAAAAAAAACTTAATACAACTTGCAATCTTTTGGGTACTGCAGATACAAAAATGTATATGACCTAAGTCCATGTGACCGTTAAGAAATTTAGGTTCTTATTGCAGAGGAAGCAGGATGCATACAATAACATTACAAAGTAGCACATACTGCATGCCAATTGAATTATCAGTAAGTTCTATAGCAGTCTAGAAGAAATGATCAGCAAGCACTGGAACAGTACAGTCCATATATGTTGGGGGTGCGGGGTTAGCACAAAGGAAATACATGTTTTTATGTGAGCATTACACAGAATCAGAGTTCAGTGTTTGAATATCATGTCAAAAGAGTAAAATGAGGGGCGCCTGGGTGGCTCAGTCGGTTGAGCGTCCGACTTCGGCTCAGGTCATGATCTCACAGTCTGTGAGTTCAAGCCCCGCGTTGGGCTCTGTGCTGACAGCTCAGAGCCTGGAGCCTGCTTCGAATTCTGTGTCTCCCTCTCTCTCTGCCCCTCCCTCTCTCTCTGCCCCTCCCCCACTCATGCTCTGTCTCTCTCTCTCTCAAAAATTAATAAACATTAAAAAAAAATTTAAAAAAAAGAGTAAAATGAAATGCTAAAATAAGAAAGCAGTTTTTACCAAGAAAATTTCCTTACTAGAACTCCTTTTTATTCTTTTTCTAATCTCTTTTATAATATTAAAGTATATATAACATCCCTCTGAGGGGCCCAAGTGTAATGAAGCTATCTCAAGACCACATATTTGGGAAAATTGCATTTATATTTAATATTTCTTTCAGTATCAGGAATCCATCTCCTGAAAATACAGGCCTGAAACTGAGACCAGAAGAGTTCTTCCACTGTAAATCCTGTTATATATTCATTTAATAAACATTTACTAAGTCCTTACTATTCTAAGACAATTGCAGAAGCCATATCGCCCCAGCCCTGACTTCTCTCTTTAGCTTCAGTACTGTGTGGTCAACTGCTTCCCGGATCTTGCCACCTGAATATCACCCTAGTGACACCTACCATCTCAAATGTGTGTAATTGGGTTTGGTATGCTCATATTTTATTACCTTTGTTATTTTTTATTTTGTCCATGAGGGAGATTGGTCTTTAGTTTTTCTTTTTTGTAATATCTTCATTGAATTTTATATCAAGGTTATTCTGACCTTGTAAATTGAGTTGAAAAAGATTTCTTCTTTCTCTGTTCTCTGGAAAAGCTTATATAATATTAGTATACATTATATAATTAGTATAGTATATAGTATATATAGTATATATATAGTAATATAATATATAATATATAATTATATAATATATATTAGTATATATAATATAATATTAGACTTTTTTGTTTACATAATATTGATATGCAAATGTTTAGAAGAATTTGTAATAATGCCATCTAGGCCTGCCTGTTTTCTCCTTTGTGTGAGGTTTTTTAATTATAGATTTAATATCTAAATGCTTTAGGACTAATTTACATTTATTCTTAGGTCAGTTTTATATGTAGGATTTTTCTGGGAAATTTTCCATTTGTTCTAAATTTCAAATTTATTTTCACAAAGTTCCTAAGAGTGTCCTCCTATTATATTTTTAATGTCTGTAGAATCTGTAATGACATGTTCTTTTTCATTCCTTATATTAATTAGTAATGTCTATCTTCTCACTTCTTGATCATCCTTTTAGGGGGTTAAACAATTTTCTGAATATTTTCAAAGAAGAAATTTTTGTTTTTTTGTTTAATTCTTTCTATTGTATGCTCTGTGTCTATTTCTATAATTTCTTTTTGCTCTATAGAATTTCCTACCTCTTTGTAGGAATTTAAATTGCTGTTGTTTAATTTATAAAAATGAATGCATATCATTGATTTTCCACCTTTTCAAATATGGACATTCAAGTATGTGAATTTTTCTTATGTATAATTTTTAAAATGTAGTATAAGTTTTGATGTGTTACATTTTCATTGGGTGGTAAGTTATGCTGTACTTTTTATCATTGTTTAGTTTAAAAATATTTACTCTTTTCCATTCTTTCTCTGTTATTTAGAAATATATCACTAAATTTCTAAACATTTGGGGACTTCCTAGTTATTTTCGTATTAGTGATTTCCAATTAAGTTCCACTGTGTTTAGAAGATATATTCTGTATAGTATCAGTTCTTTGAAATTTAATGAAACTAGTCTTCTAGTCCAGCATATAGTCCATTTCTTACATATTTAGTGTACCTTTAAACCTATGTGTATTGTGTAGTTTTAGAGTGGGAGTTTTTATATTTCAGTTATATCAAACTTGATAATTATGTATTTGAAATCTTCTACATGTCTGCTTATTCTATACTTACTAAGAGTGGTCTTTAAAAACTACCATTCTGGTTATGCATTTAGTTCAATCACATTTTACTTACATGTTTTGAAACATATGTTATAATTAGGTATATACAGATTTATAATTGGCATGTGGATTTGACCTTTTTATTATGATAAAATACCTTTTTATTTCTACTATCGTTTCTGTCTACTGCATTTGATAACATCTTTCTTTCATATAGTGATTACATGACATTTCCCCCCTTACTTTTTACTTCTCTGTCTCCTAAGTGTTGTTATTTATAAGCAGCATATCGATTTTAAAAGGCTTAGTCTTTGAATTTGAATATTTAACCTAAGAATATTTAATATAAATACTGTTATATTTGAGTTTAAATCTATGTACCATTTTCCTGTTTGTTTTCTGCTTGTCTAACCTATTCTTTGTTCCTTCTTTTTAACTCCTTTATTGCCTTCTTTTCTTGTTATTTTTATTTTTATCTTCTCTTTCTAGTTGCACAATACATTGTACACAATTATTCTTTTTAAGGTTACTCTGGAGATCACAATATGCATAATTTCCTATGAAAATCTAGTATAAATTAGTACTTTAATCTCTTTCTGGATGCTGGAGTTGCAAGAACTTTAAACTTGTTAACTACATTTATCACACTCTTGCTTCTTGTGCTACTACTATATGTTTAACTTTACATATATAGAAGACACAAGAAATTATTTTTGTCTTATATAGCCAATATTCATCTAGATTTATCGATGTTATACATTTCAGTGATCTTCATTCCATCTTGTGTTTTCTTTTTTTTTTTTTAATGTTTATTTATGTTTGAGAGAGTATGAGCAGGGTAAGGGCAGAGAGAGAGGCAGACACAGAATCCGAAGTAGGCTCCAGGCTCTAAGCTGTCAGCACAGAGCCCGACGCGGGGCTCGAACTCACAGACCATGAGATCGTGACCTGACCCGAAGTCGGCCGCTTAACCGACTGAGCCACCCAGGCGCCCCATCTTGTGTTTTCTTTCTTTCAACTTAAGATTATTTTCCTTCTGCCTGAAGAAAACTATTTTTAATATGTCTTTTAGTATGGGTCTGCTAGTGGTGAATTATCTCAATTTTCTTTATCTGAAAATATTTTTATTTCCTTTTCACTTTCAAAGGAAATTTACCAGTCTTTTGGCTTTCATTACTTCAGTTCTGACTATTGCTCCTATGAATGCAATATTTCATTTTTCTTTGTTCTTAATATTTTAATTTCCCTTGTCTTCACAAATTCTACTGTGATGGTCCCACTTTCGGTTTTGTTTTCTTTTCGTTTTGTTTGTTTGTTTATGTGTTTATCCTCTTTGGAGTTTATTGTGCTTTTTGAATCTGTGACTTGAAATCTTGAATCATTTTTGGAAGCTCTTGGCCATTTTATCATTATAAACATTGTATTTACTTCATTTTCTCTCTGTTCTCCTTTGGAATTCCAGTTATACATATACTAGATTCCATTACCATGTTACATGTCTCTTTTGATATGTTCTGTATTTTTCAAATTATTGCCTCTACCTTTTTAAGTCTTAATACTTTCCACTAAACTATCTTCTATGTCACTAATTCTTTCATGGGCTATTTTCTAAATTTACCTATTGAATTCTTAATTTAAATTCTTGTGTTTATCTGTTTTCCATTTGGTCTAATTTTCATTTTACTATTTTCTATAGAGGCATTTTTGGGTTGAAATTACTTAATTTATCCTTTCTTTTCTTGAGCATATTTGTTCTCTTAAATTTCATTCTGAGGACTTTATTCTGTATTCTGTATGTCTGTTTCTGTTATCTACTCCTTAAGGTATTTGGGCTTATCTTTTAGTCTATCTACTAATTTTTTATATCATTTCACATATTGTTTTTGAAAACTCATGGAGCTCTTTTGAGAGTCCGAGAGGTATCTTCCTCCAGATATTATTTACTGTTGCTTCTGGTGGGCATTTCATCCAAGACCATATCACCTTATTGCTATGTGAATTGAACTGATTTGAAACTATATTTTGGTCTTTGTGAGACTGACTTTTGGTCTACCTTTCCATGAGTTTTAGCCCGCTTTGGATCTCATCTACAATTTTGGGGGTACTTCCTGGTCATATCCACTTAATGGACTCTAAACTCAATCTTTGTCTCCCTCATCCTGTAAGGTTCCAGTGGAATAGTTGTTCTGAGCAAGTTAATTGCTATAGACAGAAACAGATGTTTTCAAATATATTGATTGGATTATCTTCTGTATTGTAAATTCTGCAGTCATGGGATTTTATGTTTTATTTACTTATATCACAGGTGCTTAGGACAATCCTTGATATTTAATAATTACTTAGTAAATATTCATTTGCTGTTCGTTTTTGTAGCTGAGCACTGGACAGTCTTAATTTCTAAAGTGGCTATGTTTACAACTCACAATGGCTATAGAACTGTAACACATTAGTGAATGGAAAAGTTATGAGGCCTGCCAAGCTATATTATTCCAGAACATGGGAGATTACTCCAGTGAATAAATGTTGAAAAAGTTCCTGAGAGGTACAATGCAATTACATTTTATCATTTTTAAAATGTATATTATTCTAAAATGTGCATTATGAGTTGTGAATGAATGGCTAAATCAATTTTTAACAATTTTAACTTCCTGAAAGGAAGGACAATGGCCAGTAAATATAATGCTATCAAAGATTTTGAGCAAATTATGCAATGCAAAAATAATGTTTTTTTCATTCTATCTCTGCAGTATATGGAAATATTCCTTGAGCAAGAGCATCTTTGAGCAAGGGCATTAAATACACAATCAAATTAAACATATACAGTATATGGAAATATTCTTTGAGCAAGGGCATGTTTTAATAATATTTAAAAGTGATCATAATTAATATGAAAATCAAAATATCTTAGATTGCATATAAATATGTCTGCAAAGAGCTCGATGTGGTATGGTAAACATAGACATATCAAAAAGTGAACAGTTCTCCTCAACATCACTTATCATCAGAGAAATGCAAATCAGAACTATGGGGAGATATCACCTCACACATGTCAGAATGACTGGAATCAACAACACAAGAGACAGCAGGTGTTGGTGAGGAAGAGGAGAAGGGGAGCCCTCTTGCCCTATTGGGGATGCAAACTGGCACAGTCACTCTGGAAAACAATATAGAGGTTCCTTGAAAAGTAAAACAATAGAACTACCCTACAATCGCGCAATTGCACCACCTGGTATTTACCCAAAGAATACAAAAAAATACTGTTTCAAAGGGATACATGTACCTCGATGTTTATAGCAGCATTATCTGCAATAGCCAAATTATGGAGGCAGCCCAAGTGCCAACTGACCGATGAATAAGTAAGGACAGCGTGGCATATAATGCATATATAATTCCAATATATAATGTAATATTATTCAGCCATGAAAAAAGAATGAAATTTTGCCATTTACAATGACATGGATGGAGCTAGAGAGTGTTCTACTGGGTGAAACAGGTCAGTCAGGGATAGAGAGATACCATTATTATTTCACTCATACTTGGGATTTAAGAAACAACAAATAAGCAAAGGGTAAAAGGAGAGAGAGCGAACGAGAGAGAGAGAGGGAGAGGCAAACCAAGAAATAGACTCCTAAGTGTAGAGAGCAGACTGATGTTTACCAGAGGGGAGGTGGATAGAGGGATAGGTTAAATAGGTGATAGGGGAAAAATAGGTGACGGGGATTAAGTTGTGTACTTGTGGTGAGCACCAGGTGTTATATGGAATTGTTGAATCGCTATATTGTACACCCGAAACTAACGTTACCCTGTAGGTTGACTAAGTGGAATTTAAATAAAAACTTAAAAGTAAACAAGTTCTCAAACTAAAACAGGGGCATAGTGAAGTAGGAGAAATACAACCTAATAGTGGCACATCAAAGAGGTCGGAGAGAAAAATTTTTGTAGTCAAAAGATCACAGCCAATATGCCCTGCATTTGGTGGGCTTGAAGGAAATCTTTGCCTTTGCTCCCAGCTCTCAGTTGGCAGCATAGTGACCAAATTGTAAGAAGAGTATCTAAGGGAATAAAACAGCTTAACAACTTGGAATGGAGGGAGAGAAGTAACATTTTTGGAGGGCTTTTCTATGCCTAGGGGATCTTGGTAGGTGTTCTCATGTACATTAATTAATATACACTTTACAAAAGCTCCATGACATTGGTACTGCTCTGTTGTTCACATAGTGCAAATGAGGAATCTGGCTCCAGAATTATGAGACAATATGCAGCTAGAAGAAAGATGAAGTTCTATGTCTGATCTTAAACACACAAATCAAATGCTCTTACATCACCAGCCTCAGTATATACGAGTGCACCACAGTCCTTTGTAATAGAGCAGACTCATAACTTATATTCCAAGTACAGATGACTTGCCAGAGTCAAGATTAACAATGCTTACCATAGTCAAATTCAAAAATAATTAAAGAATTAGAAACCTAATGGTCTGATTCAGTTTGAGTCCAGAACTTGTTGAGATATTCTTCCATACTAAGTTGAGTTAAAGGGGGAAAACTTGGGGTACCTGGGTGGCTCAATCAGTTAAGCATCTGACTCTTGGTTTCAGTTCAGGTCATGATCTCATAGTTCATGGGTTCGAACCCTGCATCAGGGTTCTGTGCTCTCAGCACAGAGCCTGCTTGGCATTCTCTGTTTACCTCTTTCTCTGCCTCTCCCCTGCTCGCTCTCTCTCTCTCTCTCTCTCTCTCAAAATAAAAAAATAAACTTAAAATAAAAGGGGAAAACTTAAACAGTATGGGCTGTTAGGAACCGAAATGGAGAGAAATTAAATAACTTGTCCAATATCACAGCGTTAATAGGTAGCAGAGCCAAGATTTAAACATAAACCTTATGCTACAGTGTCCCCATTCCACTCTACCACTGTTGATTTAAGAAGAAATAAACCATCTTCTCAGTAATTTAGTAAGTTTGTGCATATACCCTTCTATATTATGTGCTCTCTTTCATTTTTATATTCCTGTGTCCAGCACCTAACAGATAATCCTTATTCAGCAAATATTTGTTGAGTACTGAATCTGCAGACCTATAACTATGAAGAGATGGCAAACATTAAGAACAATTAAAGTATTTTAATAAAAAAAATCAGATAAACTAGGCAGATTTATGGATCATGACAAGGTCATAATTGTGAGGAGTAAGAGATCTGAAATGGTACTAAATAAATGGACATTTGAAAGGTATCACAGTATAGTGGTTGAGAACGGAGACTGTAGCCAGACTAGCCTGAGTTTGCATTCTGATTCTACCATTTACTAGTCGTATGACTTGGGTAAATAACTTCACCTCTGAACTTGTTTCTTCATCTGCAGATTGTGGGCAATAGTGTCGGGTTATCAGGAGCGTGACATGATTTGATAGGTATAGAGCACAGGGTCTGGCACACAAAAAGCACTCTGTGATGTTTGTTCTTACCATTGCTCAAATTAACTACATGTCTCATCCTCTGCTTTGGCTCCCTCTGAATTCCTTATTTGGGAGGCCTAAGAAAGTGGTAAAAGCAGCCACCGCCCCTGCTTTTTGCCTACAGATCAATAAAATTTAATGACTGGAAAATAGATAGTACATTGGGATTTATATGAAATAATGTTGATGTTAATGTAAGAAGAACTTGGAGCCACAGTAAGCAGACCTTCCTCTTAAAAAAAAAAAAAACTATTTGTATTTTGCTCTTATCCTCTTATGGAATGTTATCACCTAGGTATATCTCCAAGTGTACATACAAAATGCATGATTCAGGTTTATGATGAAGTGAACCCTGGATTCACTTCACTTTAAGTTCAGTGAGACAAACTTGAAGTGTCTTGGTACTTACTGTTCCTGGCAGCTTCTTAAGAAGTGTTACTTTTCTTCTGCTTTTCGTTGCTTTGCTTGTCACTATAGTTCATATGATTAGAGTTTTCTGCCTATCCATCTGCTAGTTCAATGTACCCTCATACTTGATCACAGGGCTCTGGTAATGGATTGAAGATGGCCTCGTCTGTAGAATAAGTGACAGCATCAAGTTGCCTTTACTACTAATCCCGACTTGATGTCTTAGTTTTAGTGACTGGGCTGGTTCTAATTACATCTCTAAACTTAATCTATTATGCCTGAGTCTCTTCCCTTATTCCTGTTTAGGACCTCAATTCCTTCACAATTAGATGACTTATTATTTTTAGGAAAAGTCTGGCCAACAGTTAGAGCCTGCCTATTTGCTGTCACATTTACTTGATGTTAACATAACTGGTTCTTGACACATTGTTTTCTTGCAGACCGCCTACTACTCCCCTCCCAGATGATCATGTATTAGCTCTAGCCAGACCCCTATGGCACAGTTTCCTTGCTGGTCTCTGCCCAGATTTGTATTTCTGTTACCAGAACCTAGCCCCTTAGTCTACCTCTGCATTCTAACATCAACCACCACCACACACCACTGTGTATTTCTTGTGATACCTATAAGAGGAAGCTATTCCGTAACATAAATTCTAACTCAGTAGAAGACAATCTAGAGGGAAATTTTTTTTGTACTTTCAAATTCACTCCCAAATATAAAGAAAGTGGTATATTGCTTGCAAAAATGCGCACTATAATCCCTCTCTTTTCTATATGTACTCCCTTGTAATATATCTTTACTACTCTTTTCATGAAGAGGTGAAATCTGATTTTACACTCCTTGAATCTCAACTAAGCTGTGGGCTTGCTTTGGCCAATGGGATATTAGAAAATGAGGATGATCAGAAACTTAAAAAGTACTTGCATACTCAAAAACGGCTTCCAGCAACCAAGGTCTTGTTGACATTCTACTGCTAAGCACCTTGGCTTTTCCTGGGCTTGGGTTGCAGGACTATTCTCACGTAGATTGTGCTTTGAGTTACAGTAGTATTCTGTTTACATCGTGGGGAGCCTAAGGTGATGACAAATGATGATGACCATTTGAACAAATTGTGCTTTTGTAATTATGGCTAAATGTCCCAGTTTGGGTCTGTTTTTGTGACCATCATGATCCTCCCTGGCCAATTCACACTTTTCTGTTACTTGTTTTATAATCCTTATGAAATACATACGCGAAAATACTGGAAGTTTAAATTTGAAAGAAGGGAGGGAGAAAGAGAAAAGGGGGCATGGAATGTGCCTGTACAGGAAAATTAGCCTGAACATAATTACATATATGAAATAATGCCCTGGGGTCTGAAGTTAAGGCTGAGTTTTTATTCGACAGAATGATCAGTAAACATTGTGGATGGTTTTTTGACTGTGAGAACAATCTAATTCTGGAAACATATAACTGATTTCAGCATCAGAAAACTCTGCCTTAAACACATGATTTACTTTGTGCTGTTGCCATTTGGTTACTTTTCTTCCCATGTGATAGTTTCATACTTGTGTGTTACACTGAGTTTTGTACTGCAAGGATTGCATTTTTATTATTTACTAATAGTCAGACATAAAACTGTATGAGTATTGTGTGTTAAACAGTTATGTTTGAGGACACTCAAGAATGCAAACATTCACTGTAAGATGTTATTTTATTTTACAAGTATATTAACTTCAAGCAGGATAATAGCTGTAATACCTAAGGAATTAAGACTGGGAAGTAGTGATTTGTTGGAGGTTTTGCTGAAGTATAAAGAAGATTTCTGTGGTTAAAGGTAATACCTGGATCCTAAAGGGTTGTAGAGAATGTGTAGGGCAGAAATCATGCTTAAATCTGCAACAATTGATAAAACAAAGCTGCACAAACACAGTGATGGAGGAAGCTTAGCAATTGCGTACATGAAAAAAACTGAAGGATATTAGGTAGCATAAGACAGTGGTGTGAAATAAATCCTAAAACTATTTTGATCTTGGTCTGTATTAATATAATAACTAGAATAAGAAAAGGCCGAATTGACTTTCTTCCATGCTGATCATTATAGAATTTAGATCAAGGGGCATAGGCAAACTGGAACACATAGCATGATGATAGATTTTCTTTTTTAATAGAGAATATAGCAGAAGAAACAAGAGTATGGTTTGGAGAGAAGAAGACTTGAAGAAGCATGATAGCTACAATAGTTATGATGTTTGTTTGCCATCGTAAGAGAAGAAGCATTTCTAACTGGCTTCAATAACAAACATAATTTATGGGTTCCTATAACTCAGAAGTTCTAAGACAAGTTGGATTTTACTTGAGGCTCAATCTAGTGGCCGTTTGGCCAAAATTGGTTACTCTCTTTTTCTTTGGGTCGAGATATCTGCTGGCAACAGTCAGGCAGTTTGCTTCTTTCATGTCAAGTGAAAGCCTGTAAAACCTTTTTCCTCCCATATAGTTCATTGAAAGAAAGAATAATTTCCTTTTCCCAAATCCCTAGAAAATATTTCTTGTATCACACTGGCTAGAATTGTGACATATGCCAATTTCTGAACATATTATATAGATGGGGTATAAATTAGCATGGCTAATCAAAAATCTACATCTTTTTTTTAAAGTTTATTTATTTATTTTTGGGAGAAAGAGAACACACACAGAAAGGGTAGAGAGAGAGAGGGAGACAGAGAATCCCTAGTAGGCTCCGTACTGTCAGCGCTGAGCCTGGCACAGGGCTCAGACTTTTGAACTGTGAGATCATGACCTGAGCCAAAACCCAAGAGTCGGATCCTTAACCAGCTGAGCCACCCAGGCACCCCACAGACCTACATCTTAAGCTAAGATACTATGTCTGTCAGGACTCTCAGGAGAAACAAAATCAGCAGAAAATACACACACACACACACACACACACACACACACACACACACTTCTATATATTGTATTATATATTGATATATATTATAATTTATAGATTATATATAAAATATATTTATATATATAAATTGTGTGTATGTATATTTATTTTGAGAAAGAGAGAGAGAGAATGTGTGCAAGTGGAAGAGGGGCAGAGGGAGAAAGAGAGAGAATCCCAAGCAGGCTCCACCCTCTGTGCAGAGCCTGCTGCAGGGCTCAGTCTCACAACCCGAGAGATCACCACTTGGGATGATATCAAGAGTCAGTCACTTGAGCAGTTGAGCCGCCCAGGCGCCCCCAAAGTGAACTGATTATTAACCACATCTACAAACTACCTGCACAGCCACGCCTTGATTAGTGTCTGATTAAATAACTGGGTACTGTAGCCTAGCCAAGTTGACACATAAACCATCATAGATATAATGAGTCTCTCCCAAAATACATAGCTGAAATTTTAAGGTCCTGTTGGAACAGAAATTGGCAACTGAGAGGTAACCAACAGTATTCCTTATAATGACTAACAGTAGAAGTGTGAAAGGCTTCCATGGTTGTGAGTTTTTAGTTGTTTTACGTAGACTGATACCAAGAGGAAAAATTGTATAAATAGTGAGGAAACAGGTATCAACTAAAAAATAACTGGCTAAAAAAACAGTAGTGAGTTCTTATTATTGGCAATGTTCAAACATGGATTAGAGGACTGTGGTGTAAGGCCTTAAAATTAAATCCCAATATTATGTGTTCTTGACATCTGAGGAAAACTGGGAGATCCTTCAGTGGGCCCACCACAGATTATCCTCCCCACCGTGCTCCCACAGATAAAGTCCCTGAGCCAAATGACCCTTATTAACAACATCTGCTTATCCTTGAGAAGCAGGTTTCAGTTCCCTGCCCATGGAATTACTCAGACAAGGTGATCACGTTCTCTCATGGGGCCAAGGGCCGCTGCTCTTTCATTAGTATAAAACCTGCATCCTACAGCCTCTGCCTGCCCATTCTGTTCCTGAGTGCAACCCCCATGTAGCAATGCATAGAACATACTGCCCTCCTCCCCTGGGCTGTACATATGTGTGATTAATAAACTGTCAGTCTCATCTGTCCAGTGGTCAGGTGCTGTGTTTCAACCAATGTTCATAATCCGAGAATGGGAATCCTTCCCTCACTGATGGGGTAGATGGAAGGTGGTTAAAACAATGACTGTGCCCCCGACTCCCACAGCCCATTCAGCTGTGATAGTGGAGAGGGAAGAGATTCAAACATCAGTTAAATAATTAAGTGATTTGTAAGTTGCTTTTCAATCCCAAGATTCTAGTTTTTGTGTTCCCAGTATTAGTATTAGCATTTATTTTATATTTTCCAAAGACAGACATAACAATTCATCTTTCTACTGTTAGCACCCATCTGGTTGTTTCGCAGACTATTTATTTGTACATTTCTTCCTCTCGGTTCAAAGCTCAGAAAGCCATGCTTTATTATTTTTTATATACTGTCAGTTAACATAATGCCTGATATATAGCAGATATTCAATGAATTTTTTGGTGAGTGAATCTGAGAATCACTTTCTCCATCAGAATTTGAGGAAAAATTACTAGTGAGCAGTGAAGTTCTCCTTAGACATAACACATAAGTAAACATCATAAATACGAATTTTCCAACCCTGTTGAAATCCGAATTCACCTTATCCACCTGTAGATGGAGGGAATGAGGTCTTGGGAGAGTTGCCATCTTTCCCTCTTTTCATTCCCCTTCCAAAATGCATACCAGTTGCCCTAAGGCTTCTGAAGAACCCCTCAAGCAGCATCTCACTTTGTGTAGGAAGGAGAATTAGTATAGCTGCAAGGTGATCCCAAATTCTTGCCTGTCTATTGATTTCGAATGCTCCATTCACTTCAAAATTCCTGCTGAAAGCTAAAACATTGCTTCTGCAAGGAGGCATTTATTTTAAGCATAGTTTCATGCTTCAAGTATGCAGCCACACAGCACCCCTATCCTAAATTATGGAAAATGGAGGAAGCTAAAATGCTTGACTTGAAGATATTGGACATATCTTTTTTCTGTGATCTCTGCTTTATTATTTATTGTAATTAAATTGGCTTATTCATAAAATTTATTTTTCCAGTTTTATTGAGATAGTAATTAGCATACAGCACTGTATAAGTTTAAGATGTACGGTATAATGATTTGATTGACACATAGTGTCAAATGATTACCCCAATAAGTTTAGTTAACATCCGTCATCATATAAATATAAAAAAAGAAAAAAATATGCCTTTTTCATTGTGATGAGAACTTTTAAAATTTACTCTTAACAACTAACTTCCTATATATCATACAGCAGTGTTAACTGTAGTCATCATGTTATATATTACATCCTTAGTACTTATTCAATTTATTTATCTGGACATTTTTACCTTTTAACCACCTTCATCCAATTTCCTTTTCCCCATCTCCTACCTCTGGTAATCACAAATCTGATATGTTTTTGTTGTTTTGGGATTTTTTTTTTGATGAATTTGGCTTCTTTCTCTCTTTATCTCCCATTTTTTTAAGATTTCACATGTGAGATCATATACTATTTGTCTTTCTCTGTCTGATTTATTTCACTTGATGTAATGCCCTTAAGGTCCATATATATGCTGTGACAAATGCCAGGACTTCCTTCCTGCTTTATGGCTGAATAATATTTCTGTGTGTGTGTGTGTGTGTGTGCGTGTGCATATGCGTGTGTGTGTGTGTGTGTGTGTGTGTGTATACAGCTTCTTTATTTATTCATCCATGGGTGGACCCTTAAGTTGTTTCCATGTTCTGGCTATTGTAAATAATGGTGCTATGAAAATAGGGGTGCACATATCTCTTCAACAGAATGTTTTCATTTCCTTTTGATATATTTACAGAAGTGGAATTGCTGGATCCTATGGTAGTTCTATTTTTAATTTTTTGAGGAACTTTTCCTCAAAAAATGCACTGTTTTCCATAATAGCGGCACTAATTTACATTCCCACCAACAGTGCATAGTTCCCATTTCTCCACATCCTCATCAGCATTTGTTATCCCTAAATTTATTATTTTTATAAATGATATATGCTTTTTTTTTCTAACCTATAGATTTAAGATTTATTTTTTTAAGAAAAAAAAATGAATGACCTGGTCTGACAAAAGAATTTTGTAAATTCAGTGACTTCTTGTATATCTTCACAGAGGTATACAATAAATTACATTTATTAACAAAAATAAAATTACATTAAATCACCACTGGTGTTGAAATCAAGGATGTAAAGTTTCCATTTCTAAATGTCTTTATATAGTATTAAGCATGTGGTTGGTATAAGTATATATTGGTTAAATAAGCTAATAATAGGATACACTTCCTTTCATTGATCATAGACCTCAAGAATTTAATATAACAGAAGTCTTTTCTCCATCTCCTGGTTTTTTCACAGTAAACAGATCCGAGCTATGCTAGGCCAGTTCAGCCAGGCAGAAGCCTTATTAATGAAAGCTGGAGTGCAGCCAGGGACTTTGGATGGAGTTCTTTTGGATCTGGGGTGTTCCTCCATGCAACTTGATGCTCCTGAAAGAGGTTTTTCCCTTCGGAAGGACGGCCCCTTGGACATGAGAATGGATGGTGGCAGGCGAGTATTGATAAAGCATTTCTCCTCACAACAAGAAATCAATTTTGCAAAAACACTCTGAATTTAATTTCCTTTTAAGACTACAGAATTCCCATCACACGCCCACACCTAACACTATCCATACATAATAAATCAGTTTTGTTTGCTACTCAGTATAGACTTTAGTGTTTCTCTAGATTTGAGATTCTAAAAGAAAAATCACTGCTGTCTTTACACAAAATAGTAAGGAGGATAACTTTCATACTGATTATCTTTTTTATAGATACAATATGGGCTTTTATACTACTTACAATATTGATTAATGTGAATCTGAAACAATGGATCCATTTTTGTGCAGGCCCAACTATGCCTGCATAGATATAAAAGGAACTATATTTAATGCATATTCATTTGAATATCACATGAAATGCAAAAGTCTAAGGGTCAGTGATTGTGTGTTTTGTCCTGTCTCTTGTACAGTCAGTTTGATTTAACATTCTCCAGAGGAATTACAGTTTAAGGTACTATATCAACATAGTACTATATATAGGACAGCTTTACACCTCTTCTTCATTCCTCACCGCTGTGGAAATACTACTTTGTTCTCCATTTTTCCATTATTCAAATAGGTACATATAACACAAAGAGGCTCACATTCTCGTAAAGTATAGGATAATTTCTTTTAAATCCAAATTAATTTTTAAAGCTTAGATTAGCACTTGTCTCTATGCCTAACACTGGCTCAGGGATTGAACAGCCTGTACCTACAAAGCTTAACCATGTTTTTCTCCCTCATATCATGTCCCCCCACCACTGCAAGATTATGTTTCATGGCCCCTTCATTTGGGAACCTTATCTTCTAAAAAAAATGTTAGATTTTCTTATATCTAAATAAGCAAATCCTGTTACTATTACTAATCTGCAATTCTAGACCTGCATAAACATTTCTACTAAGACAAGTAGGTTTTCCAAAATTTCTTATGGTCTATTCGGAGGACTTATATATAAGAATTTAATATCCAATTTAAGTCAGCAAATTCATATTGAGTTGACTTCAACTTCTTTCCCACAAACTTCTTTACCCAATGCTAATTATTCACGGATAGCCTTTTCCCCATGTTCTGATACGACCTAGTAACTTGGATTGTGACCCATACTTGTTGGAACCTTTTGTTCTGAGTCTTATACCTTCTTTTGCCCAAGTTGGCATTCATAGAATGAAGAATGTAATCATAAAAGAAAATAATGAAAATCCTTTAAAAAGCAGTGACTAATAGTAAAGGTCAAATATCTTTTCATGTTTGGAGATTGAGGTTGTTGTGCAGAGGTAATAAAATGTCAAGCAAATTTCTGCTGTTCCTATGTCTTGTTAAGGAGGATGCCTTCTGAAATATGATGAACAAAGCTTCTAGTTAATGGTAGTAAATCCCCATATTGTTAATGTAAAGACTCCTCAGCAAATTGTAGTCTGTGAATCACGGTTCTCGAGATTTTCACCTAAGAATCTGAAAATGAAATTTCCCTTAAGCATTAAACTCTAAGTCAATACATAATGGATGAGGTTAGAGTTGAGTAAATATATCTTAAAAAGCAGGATGGCTTCCAGGTAGATAGCACAGACTGTATAACCTAATCAAAGATATTAAAAGATCCAAAGAAAGTATATGGCATTCAGAAAAGGGAGTTTGTTCACCTGAATTCATAGAAAAGGAGAATCATTGTAAATATGTCCAATGCTTATCCAAGTGGTGTCATGGGGAGAGGAAGGCCAAGCCAAAAAGTATGGCCAGTCAGATTCTTGAGACCAGTATATCTCTGTGATGAAGGTGGACACAAGAGGCTTTCTTAACCTGTTTCACTGAAGACTGGAATCTTATAACATAGTTTAATTTGTTCACTAACTAAATAAGCTTCAAGTACTTATAGGTCTAACTGTTGTTAGTTGTATTCTTCACTGGAAGTTAATAAATAAATTTACACTTATGTTAATATTTTCTTTCTATTGTTAGTGTAGTCATTTTAAATCTCTGGAGCACCGTCAAGATCTCTTACCTGTTACGTTGAGGAAGGGGCAGATTTTGTATCTTGACTTCTTCATTATGAATGTCTACTCTAAAGTCTGCTAGCAGCCTGTCACCTTTTCACAGTGTTGCCCCTTTTGTCTTCTGGCACAATAGAAACTTCTACATTGCGATTCAGTGTTAAAATGAGAGTAAAATAAAATTATGCCCATTATTCACTGAACTATATTTGAGCAAAATGCTGTTTCAATCGTCTTACTTAAAAGTAGAAAGGTATTATAAAGAACTGCTAAGTCCATCCATACTAATCTTAGAGTTATCCTGGTAGAGTTGGATTATGTCCTGTGGATCTGAATTTACCATCGTTAATAAGGTTCATCTTGATGCTCAGTGGCTTTGGGCAGTTGAATGCACAACTAGGTAAGATCTAGCGGGGATTTTGTCTAAAATTAGGCCAAGAATGATGATGGGAAAATCTAGGAATTGGCAAGATCTAAGGGACATGCACATTCATTGACCTCCGTGTGCCAGACATTCTACTATCTGTTTTACAGCTGCATGCACCCTTAATTCTCCCAACAATCCTATGAGGAAAGCATGGTGACTTTCATTTTACAGGTTAGAAATTGAGGCTTCAGTAAGTTAAAAGGCTTACTCAATGTGAATAGGAAGTCCAGTGTTCTAACCAATGTTGATCTGACTCCTCCTCCTCATTGTTGTTGTTGTTGTTGTTGTTGTTACTATTATTAAAGGAACAAAGCCTATTGAGATGGAAACAGAACTACCTTACAGGATGTTCATTGGTCTGGGGGTGCCTTGGCAGCTAAAAAAAATGAGTCGGATCTGGAAAGCAAGGTTGCTCTCTCTCTCGCTCTCACTCTCACTCTCTCACACACAGTGAGAGAGAGAGAGGGGTCATGGCAAAATTGGGGACAAGCCAAGGACAACACAGTTTCTCCTGTAGGCACTAGATATGTTAACAAGGTTCGGTATATTATTTTTAAGAAAGGATTCAGGTTTCTTCACAGCCCCACTCTTAGGCCTTAAAGGTCTACCATATCCTTATTACTTAAAGTCCTCACAGTGTGATACCAGCAATCAATTCAACATATTAATTACAGGAGTAATAACTATACTATTAACAAAGCTGTCTTACTAATAAGTAAATTCTCAGTTCATCACTTAGAATTCCTTGGCACATTTCCCTAAAGGGAAGTAAACCGGAATGGTCTGACAGAGTGAATGCTATTTCCTACTACGTGATCTATTCTATTTGGCTAGAGGTTTTTCCTTTGTCTCTATCACCTAAAATTATTGTCTTAGGCTTGTTTAGTACTGTTTCTTGATTACTAAGTTTTACCCCATGGTGACTTTAGTTATGAGTTTATAAGCCAATATTAAACATTTGAAATAATATACATTATTGACATTAAGATTGTTTGGTTTTTTGTGAGGGAAACTGACTGGGAGTATCTTTTGTATAGACTTTCCAAGTTCAATTTATGCCCCCATATAAGTACTCAGTTACTTTATAATCACAGATTTAGTTAAGTTCCTGAGATATAGGATCATTTAAATATCAGTCAGTATCTTGTATCTTCTTATAGTGAAAAAAAAATAAATGATACTTAAAATTTTCAACAAACTGAATCCAAACATTTTCTATTATTTTGGCTCAGGGAAAATCTGCATAAGAAATAATAACTTCTTTATGAATTAAATGTTAGTAAAATATTTTAATTTCCTGCTGCCCTTGACCTTGATGAATGTCACACATAATCCCCTCTTGCCATTATGATGGGTATTTGAAATGGAAAATCTATTTCATTTGTATAAGATTTCAGTCTCTAACTTGAAAAACCTCAGACGCTCTTTTAGACTGTGTGTGTATGCCTGACTTCAGTACTCTGAAGTCTCACCTCTTGTCAATGAAAACTGACGTCAGCGAACTAATTGGCTCTTCTTGTGCGTAGGTACCCTGACATGCCCACCGCAGCTGATGTTGTGAACGCTTTAGATCAACAGGCACTTGCATCCATCCTGAGAACATACGGGGAGGAGAAGCATGCCAAGAAAATCGCTTCAGCAATCGTTCAGGCACGCAGCCTCTACCCCATCTCCAGAACCCAGCAGCTTGCCAGCATTGTTGCAGGTACCCTCATTAATTCTGAACAGTGTCTCAGAGAAAAAAAAAACCCACTATATATATATATATGCGTATATATATATACACACACATACATACATATATACACATATCCCACAAAGTCCCAGAGGGATTCATTTGTACTTAAAATCATTCAGGATAGAATCTTGCCTATCCTTCTCTCTGTAACAGCTTTCTCTTGGTTTTGGAAGCTTCCCTCCCCCAGCACCTCTCCCCAACAATTTAAGAAAATATACTGTAGTTGCTGATTAGTTGAACAATAGATTGTTTTTTCATGAGAGGTGATTTATCATTTGTGCCTACCAAGGTGAAACGTGGAATGGCAAGAGCAGAATTTCTCGATCCATCTCAGTGGTTGATACGCGTTCTGTATAAGATCTGACATTACCTCTCTTCGTTTCACATTTCTGCATTTTAATATTTTGGGCAAAAGGAGAATTGCATTGCCCAACTGCTAAAATAAAATCTAGTGACTCATACATCTATTCTAAACAACTAGCTAACAAAGGGTATGTGATGTATAGGTTATTCCACTTTGTGAATGCTAACTAAATCAGCCTGAGGGGCTTATTGAAACATTTCATCTTTTCTGCTGTTCGCCACCATAAACCTCTTGAACTTAAGTCTAGCTAGGAGGCGCTTTATTCTAGCCTTTCTGTTTGAAGCCAAAGTTGTTTCACAGCTGTGTTCCATGATGAAAGTTTTCCAAGGCAAAAATACAACTCCTGCGGTTATTTAACAGAATTCGTGTTACATTCTTTGTCTTTTGGGCCATCTGTAACCCTACATCATTTTTATTTACCGAATGTATTAGGATTTCTTTCCAGTGGCTCCTATTAATTTACCTAAGTAGCTAAAGAAGTAGAGGAAATGAATAATTGTGTAGCTTATAAAAAGAACCTGATATTGGTTGCCTCTAATCTTAATGTTATCTATAGTTTAAGGAATAAACTTGATTATGAATTCATTCAGATCAAGATTTAGAGATCATATAGCAATTGTTTCATGACATAGCTTACTAAGACTATATTTTACTTAGTTAGGAAAATAAAATATAGAGTTGACCACGTCTTTAAACGTTTTAAGCTTTATATATACCTCAAAGCCCTTCCAACTTACCACTGAGATTCCGTTAGGCAAGTAAGAGCAAAATTCTTGTGGGTTAGATGATCATAAAATATGCCATGGTATTTTTTTCCCAAAAAGAGTTTGAGCTAGTAGGCTACATTAATTCACCTTCTGTCTTGTGTCCCTTTCTTTCCACCCTATACTCACAAAACATTACCACTTTACCTTACCTTTTTGTCATTATTTAACTAGCTATATGTGTTGTTCTCTGTCTCCCATATGGAAATGACAACAGTGAAAAGCCACATTTTTTATTCCTAAGAAAATCCAGAATTTTCTGGTGCTGAAAATGAAGACTAGGGTGGAGGGCATCCTAGAAATCATTCAGTCAAAAACCTCATCTGATACCGGAAGAAACTGAGGCTCCAGGAGGGTCAAGAGTATCCTCACAGGTATACAGCCTAATTAATGGCAGAGTCAGTACTAATCTAGAATTTGAGGCATAACCGGGTATTTGCCTTTAAAATATTAGTTAATTTTTTTGTCTCAGGGTCCTAATCTTCACACGTGGGGTACTAACACTGTGGCGTTACACAGAAATTACATCAAGATGTAGAATGGAAACAATTTAAGTATTTTCAGAAAGATTATGATGTGGAAAACATATTAGGGCTATGATAAATGATATTATAAAAGTGAGAATATTCATATCTGTGTAGGCTTTAATAAATGGCATTAAAAGATTGAGTTCCTCATAATGAGGCCATTTTTATAGTTCAAATCAGTCCATAATAAGACAACATTATTGATGATGATATAATTCTGTGGAAAAGAAACCTAAAAACAGGTTTGCATTTTGTGCTCATTCATTCAAAAAGTATTTTGGAATAGGCTGCTGTATGCCAGGCGTTATAGTGAGTACTAATGATAGAATGGGGAACGGATCAGAGCCTCTGTTTACAAAGCTTACTGACTGGTAAGTGACTGGATTAAAACGTGGTATTAGTAAACATGGTTTTTCTACTTATAGTGGAAACCCTCTTGTTTATTGTAGTCTGAAGTTATGATTGTGTGGGTAATAGAAAAAGTTGGTACATGTGGAGAATTTATAGAACCTATCCATATTTATATATATGGAGATGCTTGGGTCCTAATTGTGGTTCCACAAAGTCCACTCTCACATAAACCATACCTATGGCATACCTTCTACAAGATCTGTTTTTATTTTTGTTAGAACGAACTTAGAGTTCAAAGATATTTACAAAGCAATCTGAGCATATTTTCTAGATTTTCATAATTTTCTACATTTTCATAATGTTTTAAATCTTTCATACTTACTTCACCTACATCTAATTTGATCGCATTTTTTTACATGACTCATCTTTATTAAGAGTCTCCAAAGTCTCCAATTTAGTTTTCATGGGAACATCAGATGTCTTTCCTTTTGCGTTCATATTTCACCATTTATGTAATATTTGATTGAATTATTTAATGGCAATAGTAAGTGCTCTGGGCTTACAGCTCTTTTGCTGGGATGAGGATTGTATAGGAATATTCGAGAGAAAAATACCATGCTGAGACAGTTTAACAGAGAAAGGGATTAATCTGTTAAGTCCACTAAACAGAAGCCTCTTAAGAGAGCTACTTCATGAAGGAAATATGGGAAGCAATGGAGGACCAAGAAAGTTCCTGTATTAGTATCATTTCCTAGTGCTGCATTAACAAAGTAAGTACCACATATTTGGTGGCTAAAGTAACAGAAATGTATTCTTTCACAATTCTGGAGGCTGGAAGTCCAAAATCAAGGTATCAAGCAGAGCTCTGGGGGAGAGTACCTACCTCCTTCACTCCACCTTGTGTCTGGCACTTGCCAGTAATCCTTGGTGTTCCTTGGCTTCTATATGCTTCACTGAGTCTCCGCCTCCACTGTCACTATCCCCATATGTGTTTTTTGTGTCCAAATTTTCCTGTTAGTATAAAGACACCAGCCATATTGGATTTAGGACCCACCCTAATAGAGTATGTCCTCAACTTGATTATATCTGCAAAGATCCTATTTTGAAATAAAGTCACGTTCACAGATTCCTGGTAAACACAAACTTTGAGGGACGCTAATCAAGCTGGTACAGTTCCTTAGCAATATCTTTATTTAACAAACATGTATTTTGGCAGGCTATGCTGTGACCATATTTGGACATCTTTTCTGGTTCTAATAAATTCATACTAAATATGTTCAAGATTATCCAGCACTCTGGGAAATATGCCACAGTTCCTGACACATGGTAAAACCCATATATTGATGGAAATATAAATCACTCCTTTGCTTTCAAAAAGCTAATAATCCATTAGGACAAGGAAGACCACCACACTTGTAATCACAAAATACTTAGTGGGATTATATAATAATTCAAGTGATTAAGTTGTAATTTGTAAAACCTAAAGCCTGGTGCATTTCACTAGTACAAATAAGTACAGTTCTGGTAGTCTTCCATATCCTGTGAGCACCATAAGACAGGTTCGAGGCTGCAGATTGAAGCAGGACACTTATAAATACCATGAATTGTTTTGTAAATTACCAAATTAGTAATTTATAATTCCAAAACCAACCTGTGGGACTTCACTGTTCATACACACTATTCGGAACTGCGAGCCAGAAAATTTAATGTTGATATCTTACATATGTTAGTGTTTCCTCCAAAAATAATTTATAAATAACAAATCACATTTTGTTAAGCATAGTTTCTATTCTAATGCAGTTATAGCTGAAATATTAGATTTATGAAATTTAAGACTTGAAAATGCCCTGAGGGACTAAATTAATGTAGAACCAAACTCTTCATCACCTCTAATAAATGGTTATCTTGCTTTAGCCTTTTCATCTACATCTATCTTTCTCCCCCTTTGTATTTCAGTGAAAAGGAGCACATTTCAGTCTGAAATTGCTGGTTCCATAAATAGAGGCCTTAAGCCTTTAGAAAGGATGAATTCCTTAGAATAAAATTCAGATTCCTTTACATGGTTTGCAAAGCTTTTCATGGACTGGCACCTCCCTTTTCATTTTTCATTTCTGTTGATCTCCAAAGTAATCTCTTTTCCAGCCATACTAGAATCCTTGCGGTCTTGTCTTTCCGGCATACCTTGGTCACCCTACACCTACAAGCCTTGGATATTATTAACATTAACACTAGAGTGCCCAATCCCTATCCTCTCCTGTGGCAGCTAATGCCAGCTCATCCTTTTGAGGTTAGTTAAAAGTGTCACTTCCTCCAGGAAGGTTTTTCTAGCTCTACATAAAACGGTTAGTTGAGGTGCTCTCCTGCATGGTCCCATAGTGCTGCAGTTCCCTGCCATAGCACTGACACTGTTCTTGTTGCTTTCTATTTAACTTCTCCCCTAGACCCATTCTATCTAGTACAGTTGCCACTAGCCACACATGTCTCTGGAACTCTTGAAATGAGGCTGCTCCTGAGAGGTCGAATATGTAAAATACACACCTTAGTTTGAAAAAAGAATTTAATGTATCTCAAAAATTTATATGTTCATTCTGTGTTGAAATGGTAATATTTTAGAGATTATTGGGTCACATACAGTATTATAATTAACTATACTTGTTTCTTTTTACTTTTTTAACGTGGCTGTAAAAACTTTTAAATCACATATGTGGATCACATTATATTTTTATTGTACGGCACTGCTCCAGATGCTAAGCACTGTGAGGGCACTGCTGTGACTCTTTTACCCATCAGTGTGCCCCAAGTGCCTATCGTAACTTTGGCCCTTGAAAGGCTTTTGGCAAGTGCTTTTTCAAGGTTAATTTATAAAATAAACAAAATCACATAGATCCAAGAAGGTTCTGCTTTTATACAGTTGGTATTCAGTGAAATAACATCAATGTTAGTAAAAAATTGGTGTTCAGTCTTGTACACCATAAAGAGTGAATCTCTCCCACACCAATATCCTCTAATAACATTGACACTAAAAGTACTCAGGTAAATTAGAAAAACAGACTACCTTCCCAGTCATTTTAGTTTATTCATCTTTAGGCTGAAATGATATTTTTCTTCCCTTATTCTAGAGATGCTGGGAAGAAAAATTACACTAATAAAATATTTTTTTTAATTTTTTTTTAACGTTTATTTTTGAGAGACATAGAGACAGAGTATGAGCAGGGGAAGGGCAGAGAGAGAGGGAGATACAGAATCTGAAGCAGGCTCCAGGCTCTGAGCCGTCAGCACAGAGCCCGACGCGGGGCTCGAACTCACAGACCGCGAGATCATGACCTGAGCCGAAGTTGGCCGCTTAACCAACTGAGCCACCCAGGCGCCCCAAGATATTTTTATTAATTAAGAATCTTTAATAATGGGAAATGATACATATAAAAATCCCTCAAGCTCCCCAGGAGAAAGAAGATTTATGTACTTAATTTTGTAAAAAACATGGCTGTGGTCTAGATTTTGCAGAATTCTTGTATATTTGATATGTAAGCTTAAAAGTGGGATTGGTTCTAGACATGCTTCTGAAGATTGTCTCAAAAGGCTGTCCATATTTTATTCCATATTCCATTGTTCTTTCCATTCTCTGGATACAACAAGGGAAGTTTAATTATTAAATTGTTTAATGAAGAAAGTTTAGTTCAAGTCCTAGTACTGCGGGTTGCTTCCTGTGTAGACTCGAACAGTTCTAGACCTTTTCTTTCATTTTTCATCTTGGAATGAAAGTGAATAATATGATGATAATATACCATTTGTTATTTTATTTGTAATGCAACTGTGTTTTGTAATATTGAAATTCACTCACAGTTTCTAAGCACATGCCAAAATCAGAGTATGCTTTTAGATCATTGGGATTTAAATTCAAATTCACAAAATATATAATCAATGCACTCATAATCAAAAAGTAAGAGAAGGTTTACAATATCAATTTTTGAAAGGTAAAACAGAGGGGGGATAGGTTTCTTAGATATATTTGATTCTTGTTGATTAAATATATAAACTTATTCCCTGACTGAAACTTCTATGTAACCTTTATTCTGACTCATGAACCGGGTACATGGCCAGAGCTTAATGAATGCTTGTTGAACAAATAAATCAATAAAAAGATGTGTACGTTCCCAGCCAAAGTAAAATGAAAATTCAGGGAAAAAAGTGTAAGTTGTTAGGTGTTACTGAGAATCAATTGTACTCTCCCCTTCACACTGAAGAGAGGGAGACCTTAGCATCAAAGTACTCAGTATAAATAAAAAGAGCTTGAGGAATACATGGACTCCCCAGGACATGGAATCTAAAACTCTCAAGTTCTTTGGTCCTGCTATTTATTTGCTCTGTGAACTTGAGTAAGTCACTTCTCTTCTCTGATCCTTATTTCCTCATCTGGGAAAGAAGAATAACTAATTCTTGCTATGACCAATAAATGAGATGGTGGTATCTAAGGAAGTTCTCTGTGAATTTAAAAAAAATTTTAACGTTTATTTATTTTTGAGAGACAGAGTGAGACAGACCATGAGCAGGGGAGGGGCAGAGAGAGAGAGGTAGATACAGAATTCAAAGCAGGCTCCAGGCTCTGAGCTGTCAGCACAGAGCTTGACGCGGGGCTTGAACTCACAAACTGCAAAATTGTGACCTGAGCCAAAGTCAGATGGTCAACCAACTGAGCCACCCAGGTGCCCCAGTTTTCTATGAATTTTAAAGTGCAAATACAACTATAAGCATTTTTTACTTCTCTCTATCCAGACCTGAGGTGATTCAGGGAGCAAACAAGTGCAGTAGTCAGAACTGTAATTGTGGTCTTATATTGAAGACTGCCTGTCCACAGGTGCAAGCTGTTCTTCTGTTAGGGATTATGTGACTCTTAGAAAAAAGAAGAAGAAACATCTTTTTCTGCACTGGTACACATAAGGTGTATCTTTCCACAGTAGTATTAATAGCTTATGCCTCTGCTTGTATCCAAAATCATAATCTTTTTCCAACAAAGTTATCTGGAAACAACCAAAATACAAAATAAATTAAGTACAGCATTCGTTAAGAAATAGTCATTGCCATCAAATTTTAGTGCAACATTTTCCTGCTGAAATTAATCAGACCAGTTTGCCATCCCTTTATTGTTTTAATAACCTACATGTTGCTTCCTCCATCTTCCCCAAAAAGCACTCTGTATACTAACATTGCCATGATTAAAGAATAAATGAAGATGTCAGAGAGTTCAGTTGTCACTTTCTGGTCAGTACGGTGGTATGATCATAACTATAGTCAAATTTGGATAGCTTGCCAGCGAGTCATAGTTGTCATTGTCACCGCCTATAATAATGCACTTATTCTGTCATTTAAATCTCTTGAGTTCAATCTGTTATATACTGTGTACATTAGTATGATAACTTCATGCCAACTAAATTATCAAATGACATTTCATAAGTAAACTTATTTCTTATTTTAATAAGTAATCTTTTCAAGAAACATTGTGAACAAGAAGCCCAACTCAGAAAAGAATGAAATATGACAAACAGAAAGAAAGATAAAACCTGAAAAATCTTTTTTCCTTCTAAAAAATCTGGCAATTCTTAGTTTGAAGTATCAAGTGGGAAGCAGGGATTGCTCTAATCCCAAGTGACTGTGGCCCAAGCCTAATTTGATGCTGCTGCTGCTGCTGCTGCTGCTGCTGATGATGATGATGATGGTAAATCCTAGCTAACACTTATTGAGCAAATATAAGACACTCTCCTAAATTATTTTTTTGTATTAACTCAATCCTCAATAACCTACGAGGGAGGTACTGTTATTATCCCTATTTTACACCTGAGTAAACTGAAGCACAAAGAGTCTAGGTAACTTATTTCTTATCATGTGGCTCTGGAATTAGAAGTAGTCTCACTGTAGACTTATTTAGGATGCTACCCTAGATCCCCTTCTCACATGATTAAGATACAGTGTGACCTGTTGCTAGAGGATGCCAACAGCTCAATCTTCCAGGATCTCACATCTCTCATATGGGAGACAGTCATAAAAGCAGCTCACTCTGTCACCCTGTGATAAATGCTGTATAAAACAGAGTCATGAACAAGAAGTGATGGGAACCCAGAGAAGGGAGAAGTTGATTTTAATGTGGTGAGAGGGTTTAAGTTATTGTGGAGAAGGGTTAAGTAAAAGTTATAGAAAGGAGACCTTTGAGTTGAGTCTTTAGGAGGAGAAGTGATGACTATCTATAGAAAAGTCTCTGGCATGCAGTACATACTCAGTAATTGCAGAAAACGAATGAACAAATAAAGGAAGAAGCAGGTAGGATTTCAGAGGACTGAGAAGAGTACAAGACAGGCAATTCAGAGTCCAATCCCAAGACCCAGTGGAATCCCAAATCCCTGAAATTCCCCCCATTATCTTGGTATCCATTATCCTAAATGTGACCTTGAGTTGGGTTAAATTTTTAGAACAATAATTCAGCATAATCAAGTCCTCTAAGTGTTACTGATTATGACTGAATTTCAAACTGCTTTTATGGAACAAGAGAAGGGAAATGCATCCTTTTACTTCATTGCTCCATTTCTCATTTTATATTTTGCATACTTCTACAAGTGAAAATTAGAGTGATCTGCTGGCATTGTATGTTCTGCATATAGGAGTTTTCACATTGGTATTAATTTTGCAAAGATGTATATAAATAGCCTGACCATCTTGTCCTTATCTTTACTGATTAGAAAGAAAAAAAAAGAAGAGCGAGAAAGATTATTTGTTCCTATAACTAGTTATTCAGAAGTTTTAAGAATTTGGTGCTAGGTATTTACAAGAGCTTTCAATTTAAGAATTAAGATTGAGCAATCTTCTATATTTGTACTACCATCCTGTTTTTGAGATTAACATGGTCCAGATCTCATCTACATGGTAGGTATAATTTCATGTCTTTACTTCACCCTGAAAGTACTGAGAGTATTAACAGTGTGCAACACTTTTCCCAAAAGTAAGTTTCAGACATCCGCTATTATATGTAAACATTGGGAACATCTTTTGAAGACAAGCATCTGCTTTTATTTTCATGTTAAATGTTTAAGAGAACCCCAAATGTTAATAGGTTGATAAAGATCAAAGGTTAGATTTCTAGGGCTAGAAGGGGGAATAGTGAATGAGAGTAGGTTTAATGTCCAAGCTTTAATTATAACTGAAAACTAACAAAAATGCTTCCAAATTATTTTGTTATATCCTTTTTTTTGTGATGAGAAATTATGGAATATCTGGAAAAGATATTCCTCAGAATTTAAAAATAAAAGTAATCTATATTAATTTTTCATATCTTTTATATATGTAACTTTTTTGTGTCTTTCCCCATCTTTTTATTTTTGTCGAAAATATAGCAGTTTTGGGGAGCCTGGGTGGCTCAGTCAGTTAAATGTCTGACTCCAGCTCAGGTCATGGTCTCACGTTTATGGGTACGAGCCGCACATTGGGCTCTCTGCTGACAGCTCAGAGCCTGGAGCCTGTGTCTCCCTATCTCTCTGCCCCTACCTGCTCGTGCTCTGTCTCTCTCTTTCTCAAAAATGAAAAACATTAAAAAAAAATTTTTTAAAGAATATGGCAATTTTGCATTATAATTTATTTTACCCATTTATTCTTTATGGGACTATATATTGCCTCACATATTTTTAATTACTTGGAATTTCTTCTACCATATTATAAACCAGAGAACATATATTCTTCCTTTACATTTGCATGTAGCACACAGTAAGCAATAGGACTTCCTACATTCTCATAATGCATGAGTATTCATTTAGTGACTTTCTTATCAGTTGGACTACTGACTCTGAGAGCAAGGATTGGATATATCTTTTTCATTGTTACATCCTTAAGACCTAATATAGTATTTAGCTTATAATAGGTGTTTAATTAACTTATCTCAAATGAATTCATCAATGTCCATTTCTTTGTAGTTCTTGTGATGTTTAGAACATGGATGAGATAAGAGACAGCTAATAACAAGGAAAGTTTCACAACCAACTAGTTTCTTCAGCAATAGGCACTTTCTATTGTTAGTAGACTCAGACCTACAATAATAAGAGAAACTGTCATAATTTTCTTGACATTGTAATATCTTTCCTGTTCTCTAAAGGGTGGATCGGGTTCAACATGTCATACAATACTGGTCAGTCTTCTATATTTTCAGTTTCCTCATTAGCAAAGCAGAGAATATGACCTAACATTGAGATGAGACACATTTCATATATACATTGCATATTCATTTAATCATCAAGTATTTATTGTGAGTCCATTTTGTGGTAGGCACTAATGAAGTTTCATAAATAATTAAAACAAAGTTTTCATCTTCTTAGAATTAACAAAAAAGTGATTTACCGTATTTAGATAGTAGTCTTCATAGTTAGTGCTTATTTGGATATGGCATCATGTTTACTTTTTTTCCTTTGCATATGGTCCCTAATCCTTTCTGGGATCAGTTTTCTTCTTACCGAAGTACATATTTTGATATTTTCATTGAAGATCAATGAGTGATATATTTTCAAACTTTGTCTAAATATATCTTTATTTTGCCCTCACTTTTGAGTGATAATTAGTTGAGTATAAAGTCAACAGGTTTATGATTATTTTCACTCAGTACTTTGAAGGTAATATTTTATCATCTCTTGACATTTATTATAGTTGATGAAAAGTCTAATTGTCATTATTTTATGGTTGGTCTTTGTCTTTCTCTGGCTACCTTTAAAGATTTTCCTGTCATTGGTGTTTAATTGTGATGTACTTGATTGTGAGTTTGTTTTTATTGGTCATTAATGAAACAGAATGAACTTCTTTAATATATCTATTTCTGGAAATATCAGACATCATTTCTTTCCGTATTTGTTTCCTCTACTTTCTTGACTCCCGGGCAGCACTTATTACTCACCGTGTCTCTCATACTTCCTGTGTCTTTGTGTCTCCATGTTACAATCTGAGTAAGGTCCTTTACTGATTTGCTAAGTCTTTTTTAAAGAGATAGCTAATCTGCTGTTTAACCCATTTGTGGAATTTTTAAATTCACTAGTCATTCCTGTAAGTTCTATTTTTAAAAAATACTCTTGTTCTTATTCTTTCATCATAGTTTCTATAGATTATTTTTAAATCTTAATTTATTTTAAATATGGTAAATATACTTAGTTATTTCATATTTTGTGCTCATTTGTTCTATTATCTCCAGTTTTTCCTATTTATTTCATCCACTGATTTTCTCCAAACACACACACACACACACAAACACACACACAACTTGTATGCATAAAATATATAGAGTGAGCATGTCTTCAGTGGGTTTTGCATATACACATATCCTCTTTAGAAATCCTGCTTGCTTTGTTTGTTGTGATCTGATGCTTGCTTCTTCTTTTTTCCCTTCCCCTTTTCCACCTTGTGTTCACCTGCTAAGCAAAAAGTATGTTAGCTATTTAGGTTGCAGAAATCAAAGACCTATTTAGGCAGACTTAAGTGATAAAGGGTCATTATAAACTGTGTAAGTTAATAAGAAGGAATTATTATAAGGCTATTCATGTTATTAAGAAAGACAGTTACCTGAGCTTCACAGTCAGATCTCTGAAAGACTGGAAGACAGCTCAGAGGTTGTTAAGGGTACTACACAATTTTGCAACTCAGCGATCATGTCGCAGCCTCAACAGGAAACATCTTTGTCTGCTCTAGTAAATTATCGTTATTTTTGTTTGGCTCTTTTCTATGTCTAGCTCTTCTCTACGACTAACTTTTTTCCAGGATTACTAGTTTCTGCTCTCAGATATTTTCTTTCTTGTTTTTACTGTCTTATGGCTCCTACTTACGTAATCTTTTACTGGGTGTTTTAGTTTTTACTTCTGTTGTCAATTGCTTCTGTCTTTCTCCTTCTTTTCTAATCACCCCATCTTTCTTTCCATTTACCTCGTATTCAAGTTCCCTAAAGTAAAGGACTTAATTTGTACCATAGTTATCCTTAACATTTCCTTGTTTGGCAGAGTTTTACACTAGTTCCATTTAAAATGGGTGCCACTGGATTTACATGGTACTAGCACAGTGACTAAAGCTTAAGGAACTCCTTAGGACAGTTCCAATCATGTTACAGAGTCCTCCTCAGGATTGTAATTATTTAAATAATTCTTTAAATTTTTTTTAATGTTTATTTATTTTTGAGAGAGAGAGAGAGGTAGACAGAGCATGAGTGGGGGATGAGCACAGACAGAGAGAGAGACACAGACTCCGAAATAGGCTCCAGGCTCTGAGGTGTCAGCACAGAGCCAGACACGGGGCTCGAACTCGGGAATGGTGAGATCATGACCTGAGCCAAAGTCGGATGCTTAACCAACCGAGCCACCCAGGCGCCCCTAAATAATTCTTTAAAGAAGGAGTTGTTCTTGAAATTGGCCATGACTAGTGGTGAGGTTTTTTTCCCCTATAAATAATTCATCTACCTATGTAAACAACATGGATTCTGTAATTTGTGTGTTTTTCAGTAATCTTTTGTCAAAAGAGTTGTGTAACTGCTGTATAACAGTTCTAATATGCTACCAAAGTGTGATAAAATTTATCATTTCCCCAAATCTCCAGAGGCAGTCAGACCACTCTACTGTTCAAGACTAATGGCCTTATTTTGAGGTCCTCTCTTCCTTTTCCCATCCCCCACCAAAATAAGGCTACACTGAGACATCTTCTCTTCTCCCTAGACTGTCACTTTTCGCAGGTCATTTGATAGGGCAGGGCATTTCCACATGAATTTCTTGTCGACACCCCAATCTCGAAATGTGTAATGTGGTAAATTCATCATTTTCTCCACCAAAACCATCTCCTCTTCTTGGGTTTGTTGTGCATATGTTAATACCTGGATTCCATTCAGTTGCTGCCATTTGGCTAGCTGACCATGCAAATCTGGTTTCTGACTCACACTGCCACTGGTGATTAATAAGCCTTCTTTTCACTGTTCTTTGTCTCCAGCTAACTTTATTTCTTATACATTCTATACCTATCTGACCATGACTAGCCCTAGTCCTGACCAGCTTCCACTTCCCTCTTATTCAGTGCCCAATTCTATTACTCTTTTATCTTCACTTTACTAACACAGGCATCTTTCCCTTTGTGTCTTTAACACTTCCCATGGAATAGTATTCTTGCCTATTTTCTTGGAAATCTTGCAGCACCATTTCTTCTACTCCACCCAAGGTCCAAATTTTTATCACCACTTTCTGGCCAAGTCCAATCTCCCTAAGTCTTAATTCCTACTCTACTACTAATTGACTGTTACTTAAGTCACTTCTCCTCTCTGGTCCCAATTTTATTTTCTCATAAAGGGAAGGTATATTAAACCACCCAGTCTCTAATGTTTTATGAAACTAGATCAGGCATTTTCCTAGTCTCTGCATGGAAACCTCAGAGGTAGCTTTGCATCATTTTCTGACATACAACCCCCCCGCCACAGTTTTCCATTGATCAGTTATTAAATTCTGCTTTGATTGGTTCAGTTCTCTTTTCCATATCTACCACCACTACTGTTATTTCTTGTGTAGACTATTACAAGAACCTCCTTAGAGGTTTACCTGCTTTTACGCTGTCCCCTTAAGTCCATTTGTTACACATGTTTAGAAGTGTCTGCCTAGCTCACACTCTCTTCCTTTTGAATTGCCCAGAATCCTACCAGTTCCTGATACCTAATAAAGAAACAGTTGGACCTAGGCAGCCATGTTTATACCAGGTCACCCAAGAAGCAACTGATTAGGTCATATAAATTAGATACTTTTCTCAAAAATGTGAGCCACCAAACCCAGAAACTATAATTATATGGTACTGGGAGTGTAGAATTGAGACTAGATTTGACTCTCTGTCAGTCCAGAGCAAGGTGAAGATCATAGTTAAGAGAAGTGGGAACCATGAGCAGAGTGAAGAAAATAAGTTTGCATAAAGAACAAACATCCAGTAAATGGAGGAGATGTTCACACACGCATGCGCGCGCACACACACACACACACACACACATTTCCTTTATTATTTTGTTATCTTAAGTTAATTTGACTGAATTTTAGTCTATTCATTAACATCCAACCAATCCCCTGTAACATTATAGTTTTACTAATCATTTAACTTACTTGTTCAAAAACTTTCATTAGCTCTTCATTGCTGATGCATTTGATCTCAGGCTCTTAAGTTTGCCGTATTTGGGTCCATTCTCTGGCCAGAGCCATAGTTTTTATGCTTCTCTCTCATCCTCCTCCTATATTCTTACCGAATTATACTGTCCTTTTCCCCCAAACATGACTTGTACTTTCCTTGGTTATATCTTTGATCATGCTGTATCCTCTACCTGGAAAAACAACAACAAGTAAACAAAACAACAAAATTCTCCTTCCATCTACACTGGTTGAAAACATCTCCACTCTTAAGGCCCAGCATAAATGCCATTTTTCATGACTGCACCTCTGATCTCCTGAGTTGGATAGAGCATTTGATTTAAACTATCATAGCATTTTGTCCATCTTTTATTTTTCTTGTGGCAGTGTGGTATAGTAGAAAGAATATGGGCTTTCAAATATGACAGAACTTTATTCATATCCTAGTTTTGATACTTAACGGTTATTTTTGACAAGTTATTTAATCTTTAAGTGCCTCAGTGGGGGAGAAAAACAGGCAATAAGCAAATAATCCCTCAAATAGAGAATTATAAATTGTGTAAATGTTATGAAAAAAAGTTATGAGAAAGTATAGTAGGGGGACATAGCAGGTTAGGGGTTTTAGGGAGGCCTCCTTAAAGAAGTGGCCTTTAAGCAAAGACTTAAAGAATAAGTAGCCAAGGGACAAGTCCAGGAGTAGAGTTTTCAATACAAAGAAATTAAGCGTAAACCAAAGTATTGGGGCCCTTCTGTATCTTAGTTCATCACTAATATTTTCTCTTCTCTTAAGTATTACTTCACTCTGATTTTTTTTATTATTTCATGTTTCATGTCATGATTTGTGCTGTTAGTAAGCTTAATTCTCATTCCTCTGTTTCTGTTATGTGACATTTTATAGCATAATCTTGATAATCGTTAGCATCAGTTTTGTGTATCTATTAAGCTGTGTCACTCTGGTAGTTGACCAACCTTTTCTCCTAAAACGTGAAATATGAATAAACCAGGACAAGCACTGCTGTTTTAATTCTAACATCTCTTGATTATTTTCTTTTGATGACTTCCCTTTTTTCTACTTTATCTTTCAGTAATACACACACAGACACACACACACACATATCCCTGTTATATGTTCATAAGAAGTTTAAAGTGGAGTATTAGACATCTAGTGGAGTATTAGACATCTAAACAAATAATTCTAAAATGAAGCAGAATATTTTGCCACTCTCTGTCTTTTCTTTTAACTACCTTCCCCTTCCCCACTGATATTAATGATGACAGTCTCCATTTTATCTCCCTCCCAATCCTCTGATTGTATTTTTTAGTATTAATTTCTCTTCCTCTGCTTATGTCTTTAATGTTGTTATTTACTGGGTGTTCAATTGTTGAGTCTTTTCTCACAATACATATGATGCTGGGCATCTACATCCATTTCCACAGATCTGTCATCATCTGTATTCCCATCTGCAACTTAAATCTTTCTTCTGAATTCTAGACCAATATTTACCCAACTTTCTGAGAATATCAATCTATTTATCCTATAAGCATATAAAGTTCAGTATTCCAAATCTTACCTTGCTTAGTGCCACTGACCCTTCCTTTTTTTCTGTTTCCAGTGCATCTAACTACATTTACCCAAAAGCCCAAATCAAAACTTGCAAATCAATCTTGAGTTGAAGTAAAAAGGTTTATCACTAGAACTTTCCAGTTCTGCCTCCTAAATGTCTCTTAAATTCTTCTGTTTCCCCCAACTCCAGGTTTCCACTGTCATTGTTTTATTGTAAACCTTTATCATCTTTGCCAAAATTACTATGTTAGTCTTTTAAGTGGACTCTGTCTTCTGTCTCTCTGAACCTCCTCCAGCCTCTACCAGAGTCGTATTTATAAAATATACTTACAGAGTTATGTTTATAAAATAGAAGCCTCATACTATCATACCTCTCCATAAAATTCTTAATAGGTTCCTATCATCTGTAGGACAAAATTTAAACACCTTAACATGAAAAACAAGGTCCTTCATGATCTGACTTCTGCCTGTCTTTTTAACCTAATTTCTTTACTGCCCCTCCCTACCACAGCCCTCCACATCTACACCAAACTGCTCACCATTTAGGCTCCCTGAAATCACTTTCTGCTTTCTCATTTATATCCTTTTGTTAATGATCTTCCTCTGCAGGGTATGTCCTTCTTCATGTTTTCTCTTGGCCCCTACCTACTCCACAAAATCCCTCTACTTCTTTTAAGAGTAGGCTTATATATCATTACTTTGGATCCTTCTTGAACTTTCCTTTTTATCATCCTCCTGAAGTTGCTTACTTTTTCAATATATTTATTTATCTGCTGTTTATATATCTGATGAACATTTGCTCCATTACACTTTCTCTCCCTTATAAACTTTGTGAGTTCTTCAAGGACAGAGTGACTGCATCTAATTTTCCTAATAGCCTCAGCAGCCATCTCTTAGAAAATATGTTGAAGAAGTCAATGAATTGGATTAGAGAAAGCAAGAATTATTGAGTCAGGTAGATTTGAACCGCTGTGTCATTTCCTAGCTTTATAAATTTGGGCATTTATTACCTTCTCTGATTCTGTTTTTCATCTGCAAAATATGGGTGATGATAACTATCTCACAAGATTCTTGTATTACTAAGTCAGACAATGTATTTTAAATGCCCAAAAGAGATCCACCTCTAGTGGATAATCTATGTATTTTTCAGCTTTTGTTGAATGAACACATAAAAATGTGAATGAGCAAGTGAGTGGATAATTGAGTGAATGCACTTGAGTGAATAGAGGAAATACTATAAAAAATTTTTTTAATAAATTTACCAGGAAAGACTTTCTATACAAGCAGCAGCTGTCTTACTCTTTAAAGGGATGGTTAAGATGTCAGCATGCAGCGATGTCGCCGTAAAGGCACTGGGAACCTGAACCTTGAGAAGCAATGTGAGAAAAGGCTAAGACTGGGGAAAGCATCGCTTTTTGTTGAAATCATTATTCCCTGCTGTCACTTTACCCTTCTACCTATTTTTTCTTCATCACATTAAAGAACTCTTAAGGATGGGCTGGCTGCCAATTCTTTCAGGATACATCAGCATCTTATTAGCCAGGTGACAAGTTAGACCTCACACAAAAAGGTCTATGGGATTTTGAAAAGAGAAAGTGAATTGTTATTAATAGTAATATAAATTATTGTTGAATGGAGATTTCTGTTGCCTAATTATTATTCAATGAACTGTTTTAGACACAACATACATTGCAGTGATGCTGAAGGCAATACATTTTCTTCCTTAAAAAAAGAATATTAACATTTATGTAAAATCCACTGGAAAGCATTAATTTAGAGTCTTGTGAGCTTCAGGTATTTGTCTCAGAAGTTGAAGCTGAGAAAGATAATCTAATAGGTAGGATTTATAAGCTGTTGACTTTATCTCTGCACTCTTTCGATGGAAATGTACTTTGATGACAGACTCAAATCATCAAGTCAACATGCTGTATTGCTATATTGCTTACCAATTTTCCTTATTAGTCTTTTTTAAATGTCTCATCACCCTTGCATTATTTATGGGTTTATGTCACTGCATTCTATTGTGTTACTGAGTAATTGAAAAATAAATTAACTTTGGAATTACACAAAACCAGGATTCAGATTTCAGCCCTGCTGTTTACTAGCTGTGTGAACTTAGACAAGTTATATAACCACCCTAATCCTGTCTAAAATGGGGATAATGGTTCCTAACTTATAAGATTGCCACCATGATTAGAAATTAGATTTTAAAACTATCTATCCTCATGGTAGGCATATGATAACCACTTGATAAAAGCTAGTCAGTACAAAGAATTTACCTTATCTAGTTGTTGATAGAATCTATTTTACAAATATGTGTAAAAATATGTAAAATCCATAATTTTCTCTATTATAAAAGCATTTGCATTTGTTAGTCATGTCTCAACATTGCTAAGAAATTCAAGTGAAAACTTCAGAAGCTTGTAACATCACTCTCCCACCATAACATGATTATAATTTTACATATTTTCTTTATCTCTGTCTTTATTCTCACATTTTTTTAGTTGAAATGATTGAATGTATATAATTTTGAAATTTATTCACTTGATATCTTATCTTGCTACCTTCGATGCCACTATACAGTGTATCAGTAAGAAATATTAGAATTTATTTAATCACATCCTTATTATTAGATATTTGGCTTACATCTTAGTGAGGGTTATTATTTAAAAACTGTGATAATTTTAGTGCGTATTTAAGAGATTTTTAGAGAGGAGAGATGTACTTTCTTTCTAGTCTAAATTTCTTAATGAGGTTGATGACATATATGACTTTAGCCCTCGAAACATTTATTTTTCAAAAGGGATACACATCCAAAACCAAAAGCCTTTGCTGGACATTATTCAAAGCACTACTCCTAGACCAATTTAGTAGAATAGAACAGGCAGAAAAATAAAAGATGGGAGAGTGCAGTTCAGTAGTGAATTTTGATGTGGTAGTAAAGAGATATTTATAATCTGTGATTTAATTAAAATCTATATGCCATTGACCCTTGGAGAAATTAATCATCTATTGTTCAATTCAGTCAGATGGTCTGTTAGTCTTTCAACAAGCCTGTTATGAGAAAAATTATGATAATACAGACTCCCTACTTTCTGAGAATAACACACCGTCCCTGCCTTCTGGAAGCTTATGCTTCAAGTAGAAGTAATAAACATTTTTAAAAGATCATTGTAATACAGTTGAGAAGTGTTCCACTGCAGGCTTAGTATGCTACAGGAGGGCAGGCAACTTGCCTTGAAGCCCAAGGATCAGTTCTGAGTACGTGCTGACCTCACAGAAAATAAGAGCATAGTTACCTACTTTTTCTTGTTACTATCTCCCAGTGCTGGGAAGTGCAAATGTCCCACCTCAGAGGGCAGTACTGCACTGCCCTATTCAAATAAAGTAATGGTTCAACTGAAGTATCTTATTACGGGTCTTAAATATGCTAGAACCACCTTCTGCTTTGTGTTCACAGTATTTGGTGAATAGGCCTCAATCCCTTCTTAAAGATCAATAATTAAATTTAATTTTGGCCACCTAAATAAGTAAAAGGAATCATGATTCATTTTGAGATATCCCATCTATCCTCAGCATTTTAAGACTTGGATACTATAGAATTATAGTATTATACTACATTATAGTATAGTATAGTATTATATAGTGTTTTAGTATATTATATTGAAAATAATATGTGAAAAATATCAGTCCTTTTCTCTAATTCTAAGCCATGTTTCTTATTTCATCTCAGCAGGTAATGTTCCTCTTTACCTTTTTTGCTCAAGCCTATAACTTGATTTTTTCCCTATTGTGTAAGGATTTGTAAGCCTCAACCACCCGTAGTGAGATCATGTTGTCATCAGACTTAACCTGTAGGAGTTGAGGATTAGATGTGACGATGAAGAAGTTTAAAAAGAACCTCACTGAGTAAAGCCAATTTTATCCAGACCCATTCAAGTCACAGATTTTAATTAACAGTTTGAAATTTGTAATATTACTTGAATTTCAAATGGGTGAGAATTTAACACTATATTATAGGAGCCCAGGCAAAAGGACACGAGTTGCGTCACAGAGACTTATTAAATGTGATGGAAATTCAACAGACGAATGCCGGCAAACAGGTGCAAGAGCTGAATTAATTTTTAAACCCTACCACTCAGGGGGAATTGCAATGCATCACGTTGACAGCCACAGCACGTTGCTAATTTCATTCACAAGCTTAAAAATCTCAATACATTTGAACATGTGAATGTATTAAATTTTAAAAAGTGTAAGTAGCATAAGGGTATCCTAGAACTAAAAATGATAATTTCTTTCTGGGACTTCAAGTCATTTATCTAGCCAGAAGCATGGTGTTTTTTATGAATGAAATCTATCTTACCGCTTCCCCATACAAATTGTGTTCTATTATTATATGTAGTGCAGATTGTTACTAAGCAAGGTTTTCCCTTACTTTTAATGTGAAATCACTTGTTAGTCAGCAGAAAACTGAGCATTCACTGATGCAGTTTTCCAGCTTCTGCCGTCATGCATGAGGGGGGTTCTCAATCCATGCCTCTGATGATTCTAAGCGGTGGTACTCCTGGAGCTCAAAATACAAAACCAAACTAAGTGAAGGCAGAGCATTTTTTTTGTGGTATCTCTAAAGGTGGTAAATGGTAAGCTAAAAACTCAGCAAACTCTGTTTTTACCTGAAATTTACCTACTTTGGGGTCTCTGATGCATTTGAGAATTCAGTAGAAGCCCTGGGTTATCTCCACATAAAACTGCACATACACACAAAATCTTACAAAGATTTCAGTGCATTCAGGAATGTCCTCATTTAGAATACCATTATTGGTACATCTTGATCTTTGGGACTAAAAGAGTATGTCTTATTTAGCGGATTTTAATTTGCCACCTACCGTGCACCAGGCTTTAGACCTGGGGCTGAGGATATAAAGGAAGATAGTACAAGCTCTTCGGACCTTTTACAGGCTAGTAGATGTTAACAGACCAATAATGTAGAATGGTAGTAGTTTGTTGAAATATGTATAAAAAGGTCATTTCAAAGCTTCCTGGAGAAGATGCCACCTTAGTGAGTCTTAGGGATGAGTAGACATAAACTGTAAGAAGGGGGAGAATGGCATTCTAGACTGAGAACGAGAGCAAGGATCACTGCCCAGTCATTGCTAAAACTGTGTATTTATAAGAAATGCATAATATCAAATGTATAGAAAATCTTTCATTCTTCTGTTTCAATATTTCTCAAGGAACTTTAAAGAAAAAGGAACTGGGTTTAATTAATTTCCCAAGATTTTAGCCATCAGAACTCCTTATTTCTAATTGTACACAAGCTTGTCCCCACTTTGCTTAGCAAGAGAATATTAAGCACTAATTCTTGCAACATAAAAACAACTATAAAGGACTCCTTTCCTAGCAGGTGAGTCAGAAAAGCCCAGTGGGTACTGCATTGGATGAGTCTAGATTCTTAATCAAAAACATGTAATCAGTACCTGCCCAAAAGTCTTTTGATAATGACAGCAGTTTCTTTTTGAAACCCACTATCAAGAAAGCCGATGAAAAAGAGAGGCAAATGTACAGTCTAATAACCTGAGCTAACAATATGTTATTTTCAATAGAACGAAAAGGACAAAAGCCAAAGGTATTCATTACCTTTCCCAGGGTAAGAGACCAGGGCGGTTGCCGCCTTCACCAGATGTGCTGTCTTGAGGCCTAACAATGCACATCTCCCCAAGGGAAAAGTGGAGAGAAAGCCAAACCCTTGCAACTTGATGCAAAGTGATTTGGGTTCCATTACAACATCTCTCAGTAAAAGGCTATTCAGGTTTAAAGATTCCACACTCATTTTCTCCCCGAAATAAAACACTAGACATGGAATCAGAGCTCCTGGAAATCACTCTAAGCCATGTGATTTCATCTTAACTTCCTTAAATTCTAATCAGGAAAAAGGAGATGAGGTGATGTGGTGAATGTACCATCTTAAGATTGTTGCCTTGTTTTGAGCACACATAAAGACAAAACTGAAGAATATCCACCAGAAACCGAAAAATTAACAAACCTATATAATGAAATGAGTTTTTTTTAAACAAAATAAAACAAAATATTAATGCTAATCTGGCCTTCCCAGAGTGTGTTTATCAGATGGGTTAGTCTCTTCTGGAAGAGTCAGCTTCATTCTGTATCATAGGAAAAACAATTGTAGCGGTGGGCTTCATGTTAAAAAGACCTGGATTTTCATTCGAGTTCTGTGAACTTGGGAAGAGACCTTTAAACCCTCAGTTTTTCACCTTTAAATGGAAATAAGAATATCTACTTTTTCCCTCAGAATTATTATAGGGACTTAATGACATAATTAAGATATGTGAGGGGGTGCCTGGGTGGCTTAGTTGGTTAAGTGTCCAACTCTTAGTTTTCTCTCAGATAATGATCTCACTGGTATCATGGAGCCTGCTTGGGATTCTGTCTCTGTCTTTCTCAAATAGTAAATAAATAAACTTAAAAAAAAGAAAAACTTTAGGGGCACCTGGGTGGCTCAGGTCATGATCTCACAGTTCATGGGTTCAGACCCCACATAGGGCTCTGTGCTGACAGCTCTGAGCCCGGAACCTGCTTCGGATTCTGTGTCTCCATCTCTGTCTGCCCCTCCCCCACTCTCGCTCTGTCTCTCTCTCAAAAATAAACATTAACAAAATCTTAATAAGAAAAATATGCGAGGAGTGATTAACACCAAACTTTCTAAGTATTTTCCTACCCAGAAAACAAATTCTGTGGAATAGATAGTTATAAAATTAAAGTTTTTGTTTCAGGAAGTTGGAAATACTAGGTAAACAAAGGTAAACAATTATCTTCAGAGTTTTACCATACTATTGGGCATTGTGGGTCTCCAAAAGAGGAGTATAGCATGCTGCATTTCTCAGACTTACTTGATGACAGACACATTGGTAGTTGGATAGGGGTCGAAGGTGCTATATAGTTCACAAGGTCACTGTCCCCAGAACAGTAGATTGGAAGATACTGTCTTTTCAGGGGTCAAAGTTCCTTTTTTTTCCCCCCATTTTGTTCCCTTCATAGTGTGTACAATCCTTTATAGCCGTCTACACAATATTTGTATACCATTCTTATTGGGTTTGAATTTCTTGAGGGCAAGGACTAAATGAGATGTCCTCTTCAACATTTTAATCCCCAGTGTTTAGTACACTGTGCATAATAAATATTGTCTAAGTGGATGAATGACGTGTTATTCAGGTTGTCACCACTGCAGTTAAAAGAAAAAAAATTTTTTTAATCTTTATTTTTGAGAGACAGAGACAGAGTGCCAGCGGGGGAGGAACAGAGAGAGACACACACAGAATCCGAAGCAGGCTCCATGTCAGCACAGAGCCTGATGCAGGGCTCCAACTCAGAAACTCAGATCATGACCTGAGCCAAACACAGACACTTAACTGACAGAGCCACCCAGGTGCCCCGTCGTTACTGCATTTTACCAAATATTGCTGATGCCAGTTTTAACTGAAACAATTTCAGTTAGTGTCACACTCCATTCAACTAATAAATGGAGTAAATAAATCAGGGTTTGGGACCTGTGAAAACAATGGGTGTGGTTTAAAATGATCCACAAATATATTTCTTCCTTGTGCAACTATGCTCAAGAAAGAAGATACGCAGTGCAGAAAGGTGCACCATGAAAACTAGAGCAAAAGAATAAGACAAGAATAGAGACTCCCCAAAAAATATATATATGTGCTCAAAATACCAGAATACAATTTGTGTGCTTGGACAACAAGAGAAATATAAAAGTTTAAGAATGGAAAATAGTCTGGCCAGGTGAATATAATGCAACCCGGAAGGTTTAGGTTAGTTAGTTAGGGTTCTTACAGTTTTAGATTAGTTATTAAATAGTCAAGGTCAAACAAAGAAAATATTTTTAGGGGCTCCTGGGTGGTTCAGTTGGTTAAGCGTCTGACTTTGGCTTATGTCGTGATCTCACGGTTTGTGGGTTCGAGCCCTGTGTCGGACTCTGTGCTGACAGCTCAGAGCCTGGATCCTGCTTCAGATTCTGTGTCTCCCTCTCTCTCTGTCCCTCTTCTGCTCATGGTCTGTTTCTCTTTGTCTCTCAAAAAAATGAATAAATGTTAAAAAAATTTTTTAAATGTAGCGTATGATCAAAATGGTACTTCAAATGAGTAGGGAATTAACGTACCATGTAGTGGGACAATTGGCTATGTAATTTTCAAAAAATGAAGTTAGATCCCTGCCTCATACCATAATAAAATTAAATCTTCTATGGATTAAATATTTAAATATAGGAAATAAAACTAGAAATATACCAGAAAACAGAGAGTTGATTATAACTACATAATGTTGATATGGGGAAAGCCTTCCTAAACTTGATAAAATCTAACAGATATGAAAAAAAAATGTCTTTATGCAGTTTTAATGGTCTGTATGGCAGAAAAACTCCACAAAGCAAAAAGATAGTAACAATCCAGGAAACATATCTGCAACTGTATATGAGAGAAAAGGGTTAACATCCTTATTTTATAAATAGCTCTCCTAAATCGATAAAGAAAAAAAGGCAACCTCAGAATAAGAACATGGACAAGGGTTTGCTCAGTCAATTCATAGCTGAAATTAAATGGCCATCAGATTTGAAAGGATGCCCAATTCTACTAATTGCCAAAGAAATGCAAATTAGAACAACTATACACTATCATTTGCTCGGAATATTAGGCTAGTTATGGTTTAAAAGAGTGCTAGTTTTTAGTACTAGTGAGATATGGGGAGATGGACTCATGTGCTATCGATGGAAATTAATTGGTACAATCTGTTGAGAATAAATTTAGAAGCATCGATCCAAGTTTAAATGGGCATAAATAGCCTTTGACCTGAAAACTAATCCTATAGACTACTATCATGGGCTCAAATAGTTACAGATATTTATTTTCCCACAATGAGGCTGTTAAGTTTAAAATGTGTAATTCATATGTTTACTGCAGCATTTTTGTGATAACAAAAATAGAGAACATCCTAAATGTTACCGCTGCGATTGCAACATGGGCTGCACCAGAGTAGAGACTGCCTCTGTCATAATTACCATTGTATGCTGGTACTGTGCTTCAGACTACACCCATTTGTTACGTGAACAAGACGAATTATATTGCAATTATATTGCATCTCTACGACTGAAATTATTTTTTAAAGTAAGAGAAGTAAACAAAGCAAGTTGCAGATTATCGAGCAGTTCATTCCCTCCTTACAAATATATTTTACATGCATAGATACATTTACATATACAATGTGATATGTGTTTATCAAGAAAAAAGTTGTAAAGTATACCTCTTTGTTGCTTGGGGTGGGATTTGGGGAGTAATGACATTAATGTTTTATTTCATATACAACTGATGATATGTCTCTTTGTTTTTTAAACAATGATTATGTTTATAACTTTAAAGTACATATGAAATCATTCTTTAAATCCACTGACTCTTCTTGGTGCAAAGGATTTATGGCAGTGAACAAACAGTTCTCTGTTTTCACCGAGTACGTAATCGAGTGGAGGAAGACAGGTAGTAAACAAGTGAATATTTGTTCTGATAAGGTATTATGAAAAAAATTAAACAATGTAAGGGTTAGTGATAGGATATTACTTTTCTTAACTGTGGTCAAAGACCATCTTTCTAATTCTGTGATATGTAAGAATAGACCTGAATGAAGTAGGGAATAAACCATCCAGGTATGTGAGGGAAGATATTCTAGGTACAGGTCAAAGGTCCCAGGAAGGAAAAGGCCATGGTTCAGTTAAGAGTACAGAGCTCAAGGTTAGGGAGGTGAGGTCAAAGAAATGGGAGTGGTAGGAAGCAGTGGTTGAACATGACACAGAGACCCTTGACCAAGGTAAGAACTTCAGTTTTTCTTTCTTTTTTAAAATCTTTTCTTTTTCTTCCCTTCTTTCTTTCTTTCTTTCTTTCTTTCTTTCTTTCTTTCTTTCTTTCTTTCTTTCTTTCTTTCTTTCTTTCTCTCTTTCTTTCTTTCTTTCTTTCTTTCTCTTTCTTTCTTTCTTTTTGAGAGAGAGAGAGCACAATCAAGGGAGAGGGGCAGGGAGAGAGAGAAAGAGAGAATCTTAAGCAAGCTCCACACTCAGCCCAGAGCCTGACACAGGGCTGGATCTCAGGACTCTGGGATCAAGAGCTAAACCGAAATCAGGAGTCCCCTGCTTAACTGAGCCAGCCAGTTGGCCCTTCAGTTTATAATCTTCATGTGATAGGAAGACACTAAAGGTATTGTATAGTGTAATCACATGATCTAACTTTTATATGAAAATAAAAGTGGTCTTAGGTGCCTGGGTATATCTCAGTTGTTGAGGGTAGGACTCTTGATTTCAGCTTAGGTCATGATCCCAGGGTTGTGTGATCAAGCCCTGTGCCAGGATCCATGCTGAGAATGGAGCCTGCTTAAGATTCTCTTCCTCTGCCCCTCTCCCTCACTGAGTACTTTCCTTCTCTTTCTCTCTCTCTCTCTTCTCTTTCTCTCTCTCTCTCTCTCTCTCTCTCTCTCTCTCTCGCTCTCTCTCTCCCTCCTTCCTCCCTCTCTCTAACCTCCCACCCCTCCCAAATGGGATTGATCTAGTGGCTGTGTGGAAAAGGATGATGGCTTGGACTAGGGTGATCGCAATGGAACTAGTAAGAAATGGTGGGGTTCTGGATACAATTCAGACATAGAGCTGTAAAAAAATTGGTGATATGAGAGAAAGGGAAGAATAAGAATATGAGACTGTCAGGAACTTTAAAAATCCTGCAACAACACACTTGATTTGGAATATGAGAAGGGAGTGCCTCTAATGAGGCAGAAGTCTTAACAGTTTTCTTGAACAGCTAGGGTCAATCTCATATGTCAGGAATTTCCCCAACATTACTGTGAGAGAGGTAAGTACCAAATACTGTAAAATTGAATTGAAACTACAACTTGTTACCGCATAGTGGATTTAATGTACATTTACTTTTAACTGTACATTTTTAAAAGTGTACTTAACTCGAAAACATCTTGCTATTAAATGTATGTTAGCCTTTAATTCCCTTTTGTAGTCAGATTTACTAGCATAATTTTGCTATTATAAAGTATTAGAAGGACACAAAAAAAACTCAAAACGTGAAAAAATATTAAGAAGACAGCAGTTCTGCTATTTTGAAAAGTTGAAAAAACTCGTGGTTTAGGATTTCATAGGTGTTAAGTGAAATAAAAGCTTACAGAAAATCTCAACAATATTATGCACTAATCTTTGTGGAAAAAATTTAGGTTGAAATCATTGAAGATCATTCTCATGTCTTATTTTATTCTGTAAAAGAAATATGCAAAAACGTTCACCTTGCACATTGGTTCATTTAATAAAGACTTGCAAGTTTGCATTTCTTGAGGCTAAAACTATTTGCAGGTGCTCTGTTGCATGTGCAAATAATTGATTCATTAAGGACATTCTCAGCCATTATCAAATATCATTAAATACATAGGAATAATTATATTGAGGTAATGAAATCACTAGCAAATTTGAGAGTTCAGTTGTCCCATTAAAATCATAATTTGGTACCTACATTCACATTTGGCCAAAAAGTAGGACATTTCAGGACATTATTTGAAAATTCAGTTCATACTGTTTTTTGTGACTAAAAATATGCTCTTCATTTAGTCATTCATTTATATGACTGAATATTATACTCTTCACTTATCCATTTATTTTTTTCCATTTATTATTTATTATCTTTTCAACAAACATTTACTGAGTGTTTATGATAGTAGTTCTTAGTTAATCTTGGCTGCAATCAAAATCCTCTGTGAAGCTTTTTAAAAGTAGTGATTCCTGTGTAATAAACCCCTGAAACTGATTCTGTAGATCTGAACTGGGGCCAGACATCTTTTTTTTTTTTCCCCAAAGGCTCCACAGGTGACTGATGTGCAGTCAAAGTTAAGAATCACAAGATTCTCTGTTAAATATGAGGAATATGAAGACTGAACATGAAATACCCCCTATTCAGAGTCAAGGTACTGAGACACTAGTAATCACAGTACAGTGTGTGACAGGTGCTCCACTAGGGGTAAGCATACCTCTGCCCACTTAAAACTCATACACATTGGCCTGGTGTTAACTAAGTCCACTGATGGACTAGGAGATGCAGAACAGGTTTTCTCTAAGCACCAAATCAAACGACCAAAATTGTGAGTGAGTCCATATTTTCTGTCTTACCCACTGTATGCCCTAATCAAATGAATTAGCCATATAAGATTTGTGACTAAGCTCAGGATATGGAAGAGCAGAGAGACCTGTTTCTATTTCTGATAACAGGATATGAGAGATGAGAAGGGGGTGGAAGAAGGAAGAAGGGTTGCAAAACAGTGAGTTCCTCAAGGGCAAGAACCAGGTCTCATTTTAATATTTTTCTTTCTTTGGCCTAATTTAGAGTCCAGCAGATGTTCCCATAGCCTCTACTTACCTAGGGAAACTCTGGTCCTTGCTCTCTGGCCAGTGACTTTCACAAGCAAACCCATTTTTGCCATCTTACAGGCACAGGACATTTGCTGATTGTCTTTATACTTGCTAATTCAGACCAAAAAAAACCCTTGCTTAATCCTTGATAGTAGGATTGTCTTTTCTTCTTGTCTATCTGTATCATTGCCAGTTGATGTTTTGTTTTTGCTATTTCAATTTCCATTACCATATGCTGTTTAAATTCTGGTTTTTTTTTTTTTTCTTTTTAATTTCATTTTATACGATCTGCATCATCAGCCTTTCTTTGTGTAAATGACAGACACAAAAGTGCCAATTTATAAAGGAAGAGTAGCCCTAGAAATTGAACTTCTCTAAAATAAGGCAGCATATGTCCTTTTGATCCCTAGAGCAGCACCAAAAAGCTTCCCAGGACATGTTGTTGCCCATTGTCGTTCTTTATCTTCCCGTGACGATGGGCCCTGAGGAGTTGACCGGACCACACCTGGAAATCCTGCCCAGAAAACCCTTTGCGTATAGTCCAGATGAGGATTTTCTAAGCAAAATAAGAAAGCCCCAGAAGAAAAGCTTTTCATGGATTGGAGTTCTCCTATTATCTTTAGGACCATTCCTAAATAAAATGAAAGCTCTTATTTCTTTCTCCGTTATATGACATTGGCAAGGCCTAACTAGACCCTATGAAGAAGACCACCATCACGGTGGTGTTAATTTTTCAGCTGCAGATTCATATGCAGTATACATATATTTAATGTAAATATTAATTATATAAACATGAGGTTGTATAATATAAAATATCAATAAATTCTCACTTTACGTGAAATACTTTGAAATAAAAACAGATCTCTTTATTTAAAATAATTGGGGATCTCATAATTTCACAGCTATCTTGCTGAATGAATTATAGATGATAATTCTGCCATGGGATGGTACAATTTTAGCTGGTAAACAGAAATGCCTATCACACTTTGTTATGTCAGATGAACCAGTGCTGTTGTTATTATATTTGAATTTACATGGTGATTTCAGGGGTGCCTGGGTGGCTGAGTTGGTCAAGCGTCCAACTTCAGCCTAGGTCATGATCTCGCTGTTCCCGAGTTCAAGCCCCGTGTCAGGCTCTGTGCTGACAGCTCAGGGCCTGGAACCTCTTTCGGATTCTGTGTCTCCCTCTCCCTCTCTACCCCTCCCCTGCTCATGCTCTGTCTCTCTCTCTCTCAAAAATTAACATTAAAAAAAATCTTTTTTTAAAGAATTTACATGGTGATTTCAGATATTACTTTGTTATTTTAACATTTTCTGTTTTCATTGGTTTTAAAAAATACATTCACTGACAATAACAAAGCAAATATTTTTAAGCTGTCCGCCATTATATTATTTCATCAAATTAGTTAACATATAGCCAGGTCTGGCTAATTCAGTGCTGTTAGAGCCACATCCTCAAATGTATACCTTTGAAATGTGATAAGATACCAGGAAAGCTAGGAAATTACCCTGTTGATCCATCCTTTTAATTTCTACAAAATATTAGAGATAATGTTAAGACAAAAAATTTTTAAAGCAAAAAAAAAAAAAATACTACATTATTTGTTGCTTCATGTGCTCCATGGATGTTAATTCCCATTTTACATCAAAACACATGTAAATTAAAATGTATTTTATATTGCATTTCTTCTTTGAGAAAATTAGTGTTGAATTATGCAAGATTTGAATCATGCAAAGTCTTTAGGAATACACCCTTCCTGAAGCATCCTCTAGGTTCAAGCTCTAAAATATGAAGAGTTACATATTTATTCAGATCTTTGAATGTTTTAAAACACATTTCCCAGTGACCAAAACTCTTTCTGGGGAAAATAAAAAGATTGAATAGTAAATAGAAAAGAGTTGATCTCCCTCTTCAGCTTTGACTTTGATATTTTTCTTTTTTTCTGAGAGACCTGCTCATTAGAAGATAAATTCTCTAACATCTAACATCTTCTAGCCTTTCATCAAAGTAGTTTTCGTAGAGGAAAGAGTGAAAAACACTGATTTGGTTAACTCTAGATAGCCAGGTTCTCAGCTCCCTGATACAAGTAAGATATTATTTCTTTCATTCTCTGATCCAGTTCCCCAAGAAGCTTAATCAGGTGTGTCTTAATGTACTACTGGACCTGCAGGTTACTAAAATATGAACCAGCGTACCAGCATTGTATAATTTACTTTGCTGTAAGAAGCATGCCAAGGAAACTCAAGTGCCAGGATTGCAGCCATACTCTCAGATCTTCATCCATAGAAAGTCTGGACTGGAAGGATTACATCTCCATGGGATAATATTCTCTAGGAACAAAAACCTTAAGTCATGATTAATCAAATAAAAAACTAAATAAAAAATTCCTGTCTAAATTTATTGAACATTATACTTTAATATAATTTGTATGCCAATGGAGTAGGCATTACATTAAATATAATAAATTATATTTATTGATTTATTAAATCAACACTCTTTGTTGATCCCTATTCTTGAAAACTAGATGGGGCTCGTCTCTTTTGATATGCATATTTTAAAATGTAAATACTATCATACATACATGCATCATTTTGTAGTATTCTTCTTTTACATACCTTAGATACAAATCCCTTAACAGTTAAATGATTTGCAGTTTTTTCCCCATTCTTTTGGTTGTCTTTTCATTTTCTTGATTGTGCCCTTTCAAGAACCTTTTTTAAGTTAATTTATTTATTTTGAGCAAGAGAGAGCATGAGCAGGGGAGGGGCAAAGAGAGAGTGAAGACAGAGAATTTCAAGCAGGCTCCTCACTGTCAGTGCCGACTGAGCCACTCACGTGCCCCTGAAGAACAAAGTTTTTAATTTTGATGTAGTACAATTTTCTTCTGTTGTTTGTGATTTGGGTGTAATATCTAAGTATTATTTGCCAATTTCAAAGTCTTTAATATTTATCCCTGTGGTTTTCTTTTAGGAGTTTTATAGTTTATTGATGTCTTTGATCCATTTTGAGTTAATTTTTCTGTATAATTTAAGAGTCCAACTCCATAGTTTTTAGTATATGACTATCCAGTTGTCCCAACATTGTTCAATACACCATTCTTTCCCTATCGAATGTCTTTGGCATTCTAGTCAAAAGTCAGTTGGTCATAGATATAAGGGTTTATTTTTGGACTTTCAATTATATTCCTTTGATATCTTTGATCTCTATGTCTGTTGTCGTACCAGTACCACACTGTCTCAGTTACCATTGCTTTTTAGAAAGTTTTGAAATCCGTAAGTGTGAGTCCTCCTTCATTCTCTCTCTTTTCAACCCCCTACCCCCACCCCTTGATCACTTTGGCTGTTCTAGGTCTCTTACAATTCCATGTGAATTTTAGAATTAGCTTGTCAGTTTATATAAAAGAGTCAGCTGGTATGTGATAGAGATTGCATTGAATCTTAAACCAATTTGGAGGGGTATTGCCATCTTAAACAATTTTTTTAAATATTGTTTGTAGCTCTCATAAGTTTTACATTTGTAAACTTTATTCCTAAGGATTTGATTCTTTTTGATGCTATTGTGAATCGAATTTTTTAAATTTCATTTTCGAACTGTTTATCATTAAGTGTAGAAACATAACAATTGACTTGTGCATGTTAATTATATATGCTGAATCCATTGCTGCTTTGCTGAATCCATTTGTTAGTTCTCACAAGGTGTATATATATGTAATCTTTATTGTTTTCTACATATAAGATCCTGTCCTCTGTAAACAGAGATAATTTTACTTCTTCCTTTCCAATCTGGATGACTTTTATTTCTTTTTCTTGTCTGATTGCTTGACTAGAACTTGCAATACTGTGTTGAATAGAAGTGGTAAAAATGGGTATCTTTGTCTGGTTCATGATCTTTGAAGAAAAACTTTTAGTCTTTCACCATTAAGTATAATGTTAGCTTTGGGTTCTCATATATGGGCTTCTTTATGTTGAGGTACTTTTCCTTATTTTTCTAGTTCTTGAGTGTTTTTATCATGGAAGGGTGTCAAAGTTTTTCAAATGCTTTTTCTGCATCAATTGAAATGATTTCCTTTATTCCATCAATGTGATATAATATTACATTGATCAATTTTCATGTGTTGAGCTATCCTTGGTCATGACCATCTGGCTTGGTCATGACATATAATACTTATAATGTGCTGCCGAATTCAGTTTGCTAGTATTTTGTCGAGGATTTTAATGTTTATATTCATAAGAGATAATGATCTTTAATATTTTTGTGATGCCTTTGGTTTTGGTTTCATAGTAATACTGGTCTCATAAAGTACTTTGAGAAGTGTTCTCGTTTCTTCAGTTTTTTGGAAGCATTTGTGAACTATTATTAATTTTTTGAATGTTTGGCACAATTCAGCAGTGAAGCCATTGGGGCTTAGACATTGGTGAGTTGCTTTTGATTACTGATTTAATCCTTTCACTTGCAATAGTTCTGTTCAGATGATCTATTTCCTTCTTGTGTCAATTTCAGTAGTTTGTTGTTTTCCAGAATTTACCAGTTCTAGTGGATGTGTAGTGGTATTTCATTGTGGTTTTAATGTGCATTTTTATGACTAATGGTGAATGTCTTTACTTATGTTCACCGACCTTTTGTATATCTTTTGTGAAGTGTTTGTCCATATTTTTGCCCCTGTTTCAAATAGGTGGTTAGGCTTCTTTTCATTAAGTTGTGAGATTTCCTTATATATTCTGGATAAGAGAGTTTTATCAGATATATATTTTGTGTTTAGTGTTTACTCTTAGGTCTGTGGTCCATTTGCATGAAGTTTTGTTTATAGAGTGCAGTAACAGTTGAAGTTCATCTTTTGCACAGATAATCTCTTTCATTGAAATTTTGAGAACTATGTTATTTGGTGCATATGCACTTATAGTTGTATCTTCCTCCTGTATTGACCTTTTTGTCAATAGGAAACGTTCCTCTTTGGGTCTAGGAATTCTCCTTTTTAAAAACTTGGTTTTTTCCTAATATTATCATTACTACTATTATTATTATATATTATTATGTAATAATATATAATGACCTCTCTTTTTTATGCATCTGTTTACATGGCATAGCTTTTCACAGATTGTTCCTTACTTTCACTTTTATTTGTTTTTATATTTAAGGTACATTTCTGGGGATGCCTGAGTGGCTCAGTTGGTTAAGCATTCAACTTTGGCTCAGGACATGATTTCACGGTTCATGGATTTGAACCCCGCATCAGGCTCTGTGCTGATAGCTTGGAGCCTGAAGCCTTCTTCAGATGCTCTGTCTCCCTCCCTCTCTCTCTGCCCCTCTCCCACTCGTGCTCTGTCTCTGTCAAAAATGAATAAATGTTAAAAATTTTTTTTTAAAAAAGAAGGGCTAATATTTCAAAAAATAATAAGTAAAGTACATTTCTGTAAGGAATGTATAGTTAGGTCCTGCTTTTTTTTTTTTTCAGTTAGATGATCTCTGCATTTATATTGGGATGTTGAGTACATTTATACTTTATGTAATTATTGATATATTTGGTTTTATTTTCTGCCATTTTACTATTTGTCTTTGTCTCATTTTTGTTTTTTTGTTCTCTTCTGTCTTCTTCTGTGTTAAACAATAATTTTTGTGTACTATTTTTATTCTTTGTTAGCTTATTAGCTTTATTTCTTTGCATTATATTTATTGATTGCTATAGGGACTACAATATGCAACTTTAACTTCCAGCAAAACATATGAATCTTGCAGAAGTATAGTTCCATTTACTCACTCTAATCCTTTGCACTATTGCTTATCATATACAGGGAATAAAAAAATTGTTATAAAAATTGTTATAATTTCACTTAAAGAGTCCCATCTTTTAAAGAAATTAAGTGAAGAATTAATATATAAAGATATATCTATAATCTCTTTTTTCTGTATATGCAAATTATCATCTGATGTCATTTTACTTCAACATAAAGTATTTCCTTTAGCATTTCTTGAATGCAGACATGCTAGCAATGAATCCTCTAATTTTTTTATTCATTTAAAAATGTCTTTGAACTTTAATTCTGAAGAATAGTTTTAGATAGCTTTCTTGGAAGACAGATTTTTTTCCTTAACAGTCTGAATGTTATTCCAGTACTTTATAGCTCCCATTGTTCTAATGAGAAAATAACTGTTAATCGTATTTTTGTTCTTTATGTAATGTATTTCTTCATTGTATTCAAGATTTTTCTGATTATCCTTAGTTTGTAGTAGTGTGACTATGATGTGCCTAGATGCAGTTTTCTTTCGTTTTTCCTATTTGGGGTTCACTGAACTTCTTGTATCAGTGAGTAAATGTATTTCACCTAAGTTGGGATTTTTTTTTAATCATTATTTTTTCAAAAGTTTGTCTGCCTCTTTCTCCACTCCTTGTTTGATGCCTGTTACTCTTATGAGTTATGAAAGCTGTTGCTGACACAATAGTTTGAATCTTGGTAGAATGCTTGGAAATAAAGCGGAAAGTATGGATAAAATGCCATAATTTTCTAAAGAAACTCAGTTCCTTAAATATATGCACACAACACAACTCAGCAGACTTAGGGTGGAAAATATTAATTTTTCCTCTACTTTTTTCCTGTTTTTACAAAATCTTTTCATAGGTGCATTTCCTCCATCTGCTATTTTTGCTCGAAAAGACTTGCTACAACGATCTACCCATATTGCTACCAAGACTTTCCAAGCTTTTCGAATATTTGTGAACAATGAGCTCAATGAACTTTACACAGGACTGAAGACAGCTCAGAAGTTTCTGAGACCTGGTGGTCGCCTTGTTGCCCTCTCCTTCCATTCACTAGAGGATCGTATTGTTAAACGATTCTTGCTTGGGATAAGCATGACAGAAAGGTTTAACCTAAGTGCTAGACAGCAGGTGATACGAGCATCACAATTAGGTTCAGGTCATGAAAACAAGGAAGGAGACCCTGTAAGCAGAGCCCCTTTAATGTGGGAACTGATACACAAGAAAGTACTTACTCCAGAAGATCAGGATGTGCAGGATAACCCCAGAGCACGCTCCGCCAAGCTTAGAGCAGCCATCAAATTATGATAAAGTTTTCATCATGTGGTCCTTCAAGTTTTCACTCACGGTTTCTCTTTTTTTATGTGATATTCCTGAATAGTTTAATATAAGGAAGTATGGAATATATAGAGAAACAGATGTCTATATGTGTGTGGAAATTGAGGATATTTACAATTTTTTTTCTTAGAAAGAAAATCTCAGAAATATTAGCATGACACAGAAGGTTCAACTCAAGGAGCAGCAGCATCTCAAAGCTGGAAAAATGTCTCTATATGAGCATTATATTTGACTTTTGAAATGGAGTCCTTCCTCTAATCATGGAAATTTTTTTAAAAAAAGAGTACTATGTGTATTTATGTAAATATGAATACTCAAACTGTCAAAAGATAGAGATTATAACTTTATCTGTATTTTCTAAGTTCTTAATTTAGATATTCAGATTGCGACAGTCTTTCTATGGATCAAGTAATAAGTAACTATAAATAATAAGTAAAGATCATCAAAGAAATTTTCATTTCTATTTAGGAATTAATAATTAGTAAGTACTATAGCCTTCTCAAATATAGGTATTATACAAATTTAAAATTTTCAAGAATTATTTTTATTTTTATTTTTATTTTTTTTAAACGTTTATTTATTTTTGAGACACAGAGAGTGAGCAGGAGAAGGGCAGAGAGAGAGGGAGACACAGAATCCAAAGCAGGCTCCAGGCTCTGAGCTGTCAGCACAGAGCCCGACGCGGGGCTCGAACTCACAGGCTGCGAGATCATGACCTGAGCCGAAGCCGGCCGCTTAACCGACTGAGCCACCCAGGCGCCCCTCAAGAATTATTTTTAAAGCGTATCGTACTGATAAATGTCACTTTTGAAATTATAGCATTCATTGTTTTAAAGGGATTTCACAATATGACATATACTATATTTTTATATATTACAAAGTAATATATAAATGCAGAAAATATAAAATATAAAATGCAGAATTGCTCTAATAGCCCTCATAGAGAATGTTTCATAAAACTAATATTTAAAGTCAATTATATTTATTTTAATAATATCCCAGAATGCCTTTGACAGATAATAAAATCTGTCATCATTTGAATCCTGCATTTAAAAATTTTTTTTTTAATTGAGCTATTCAAAATAGTTCAACCAAGTCTATTGTGATAGAAAAATATAGGATATATTAAATATATAAAAGAAATGTGCCCTTTAATGTTTTTACTTACCCAACAGTAACTGTTAATAGTAAAATTTTTTTCAGGAAACGTTCCCTTTGGTAGAGGATTCTTAATGAAATAGATTCATAATTCATGTATCAACTTTTTATATGTAAATAAGCATTTTTTTTTTTTAGTTATTCAGCAAGTACTGAACTAGGCAGAGAAACAAAGGTGAATAAAATACACATATGTCTCAGTATCTGTCGTGGAGTTTAGAATCTAGTGGAGAAGAGTGATGGTAGTTAAATAATCACAAAAGTCAATATAAAATTAACACAGTGGTAAAAGCTACAAAGAAGCAGTACAGGAATAAGAACATCTAGAAGGAATTTCATTTACTGAAGGAAACCAGGTCTGACAAGCAATGCTTGAATTATGATTTGAAGGACGAATGAGATATAATTAGTCAAAGGGTATATTGGCATGTTGATTAAAGGTGTATATAAATGATTGCTTTCTTAAGTACTTGTCCCTGAAATCATGTTTATACTCTTAATATGCTTTGTAAACTATTCAAATATAGAAAAATTCATTCTCTAAAATGATGACATTCTGAGTTGGTCAGTACAGGTAAATAAAATTTTAACATAACTATGGGCAAAATATAAGAATTAATTACTTTAATTCACCTCAGATTTACTTTATCTACCTCTGTAATATTTAACTTTAGTTCTCAAGCTTGTTTGCCACTTTTACTTTATTTGTTTTATTTTATTTTATTTATTTATCTTGAGAGAGAGAGAGAGAGCACAAGTAGGGTAGGGACAGAGAGAGGAGAGACAGAATCCCAAGAAGGCCCTGTGCCATAACTATGAACTCAAACTGTGAGATCATGACCTGAGCCAAGATCAAGAGTTGGATGCTTAACTGACTGCACCACCCAGGTGTCCTGAACTTTTACTTTATAGGCTGTATTCAAATCTGAGCGATTCTGCAGTGAAAGTAGTTTCTAATTATGCAGAATTAGAAAATATTCTAGGAAGCAATGTCCTCAAATTAGAAGGAAATGAATTCACCTATGTTAATCCACTGATCTTTTCTGAAAAAAATTTTTAAGTTTCTCTTTGCATGTAAGTCATATTTGTGAATGAGAAAGATTCCAAACGGTGAATTCCCATATGAGTATCTGATTGGAAAATAAGAGATCACACTCATAGATAACAACGATCCACTTAGTCATCAGTCATGTTTGGATCCTGTATAGTATGGGGATTATTTTCTTTAATGTTAAATGGAAAGTGACTGCACTCAGTCGAATAGTGTTTCCCTCCAAAATTCATGTGCTTCTCAGAACATCAGAATATGACCTTCTTTGGCACTGTGGTCACTGCAGATGTAACTACTTAAGCCGAAGTCATACTGGAGCAGAGCAGGCCCTTAATCGAATATGTCTGCTGTTCTTCTAAGAAGAGAAGAAAGAGACACAGGGAAGAATGCCACATGAAGATAAAAGCAGAGATAAGAATGAAACATCTACAAGCCAAAGGACACCAAGGGTTCCTGGCAACCATTAGAACCTAGGAGAGACGCATGAAAGAGATTCTCCCTCAATCTGAAGTAGGAGAACTTTGCTGACACCTTTATTTCAGACCTTCAGACTCCAGAACCATGAGAGAATACATTTCAGCTGTTCAGAGCCACCTGATGTGTGCTAATTTGTTACACAGCCCTGGAAAACTAATACCATGATAGAAAAATATCTCGAATATACATGAAAGAAATCCTTTCTTCAATAAACAAATTGGTTTCAAATATTGTAGTATAACAATATATGAGTTATTTTCTGTAATTAGGCTGTTTGCCACAATCATTCTCGCCTGCTTCTTAGTCTTTGCTGTAGGATGTATAATAAAATACATGAATGAGTTTTAAATGGTTAATGCTGGAAAATGTTTTTGTGAAATCCAAATAATACATACAGAAAATAAACACTGATTATAAAAATGAATGTGTATTTCTTTTCTAATAAAATATAATGAATATAAAACAAGCATTTTGTTTCTGAATCTCTTATTGACTCCTTTCTGCAAATCATTTTAATATAGCATCAATACCAGTGTGTAGTACATCAGTTTTTAAGAGGTTTTAGTTTGTTGTTTATTAAGAAATTAAATTAAATAACTGCACACAATTTTTAGTTCATATCTCTATGTCATATATTCATTTTGTTTATTAGTTACTATATAATCTTCTCTTTGGAGTTTCTAGGGTCTTTTGAGAGACATGAGTTGTATCTATATCTCTTTTCTATTTCATGTAATATATGGTATATTATTTGTGCTTAAAGTCATCTATGTTGAACTGTTTATTATATTACAACCAATAGTTTATGAGAGAATACGGTATACCTAAGTAAGTTTTTTACATCTCTTAAAATTCACTTATAAAAAAAATTCACTTGTATGCATTTGAAAATTATATTTTCTTTAGTCTTTGCAGAAGAATACATATATTCAGAGGTTTATAAAATTCTTTTTTTCTGATTTTTGTTTATAAATAAGCAGAACTAATGATGCATCTACACTGCAGACTTCTAAAAAATTTTAATTTCATTTTAAATCTCTCATTCAAAAAGTAAGAGATAGTTCTGAATTGAAAATTTAAAATGTACATATAAATAAAAAATTTGTATCAGCACTTTTATTCGATTAAATATATACACACACACACACACACACACACACACACACACACACACATATATATATATATATATTTTTTTTTTTTTTTTTTTTTTACATAGCATGTATTAAAAGGTGACTATTTAGGGGGCACCTGACTGGCTCAGTTGGAAAAGCATGTGGCTCTTGATTCTTGATCTTGGGGTCGTGAGTTTAAGCCTCACATAGGGTGCAGAGATTACTTAAATAAATAAATAAACTTTTTTTTTAAGCTGACTAGGAAGAAATCAATTCTCATTTCTATCCTTTTCTATAGTTTTATTTTATACTATGTTATCCATTAAATTAATAAATTTAACGTGATATTTCTTTTATTTTTTTACTTGAAGTATCGTTAATGTACAATGTTATATTAATTTCAGGTTTGCTGCATAGTGATTCAGCAGTTTACACTATGCTCACCGCAATAAGTATAGTTACTATCTGTCACCTTACAACACTATTATAACATGGATTATATTTTCTTCATTGTAGTTTTCAGTCCTGTGACTTACCTATTTTATAACTTTAAGTCTGTACCTCTTAATCCCCTTTACCTCCCTTACTCATCCCCTTAATTCCCTACCCTCTGGAAGTCACCCAGTTTGTTGTCTGTATTTATGATTCTGTTTCCGCATTTGTTGTTGTTGTTTTGGTTGTTTGGGTGGTTTTTGGATTCCAGTAAATTGAAATTATCTGTTATTTGTCTTTGTCTGACTTATTTCACTTAGACTAATACCCTCTAATTCCAGACATATTTCCAGAAATGGCAAGATTTCACTTTTCTATAGCTGAGTAATATTCCATTGTATGTATACACCATAATTCATTATCCATTCAACTATTGATGGACACTTTGGTTGCTTCCATAACTTGGCTATTGTAAATAATGCTGCTATTACATAGGGGTGCATATGTATTCTTTTGAGTTAGTCTTTTCAGTTTAAGGGGATAAATACCCAGTCTAGAAATACTGAATTGAGTGGCATTTCTATTTTAATTTTTTGAAGAAATGCCATACTATTTTCCACAGTGTTTACATCAATTTACATTCCCACCAGCAGTGCATAAATATTTCCTTTTCTCCACATCCTCACCAACAGTTGTTATTTCTTGTCTTTTTGATACTGAACATTCTGACAGATGCAAGATGATATCTCATTGTGATTTTGATTTGCATTTCCCTAATGATTAGTGATGCAGAGAATTTTTTCTTGTGTCTGTTGGCCATCCATAAATCTTCTTTGGAAAAAGGTGTATTCAGGTCGTCTGCCCATTTCTTAATTGGATTGTTTGTTTTGGTGTTTAATTGTGTAAGTTCTTTATATAGTTTGGATATTAATCCCTTATCAGATTTTCTTTTTTGTTTTTATTCTTTAAAAACTTTTAATTTAGATTTAATTAGGGTCATTTGCACATGCGTATAGAATATTTAGTTTAACATAACAAGACAGCTCCCCGTCAGTGAGACCCTCGCCTAAATGAATTTGCTTTACCTATAGAGCAAGAGAATAATATTAAACATGGAAGCTTTGACTTGTTCTTGTTTTTAATCTCTTTCCCTTTCCCTTTTCTGTTCACATTGGTATGTGAACTTCTTATACCAACTGTGGTGGCATTACGTTTCAGACTTACTCTAGATAAAGAAATATTAGGCAATATTAGTATGTACTCTCACAAACGAAGCCCTACATGTTGGGATTTCTGTAATGACTAAAAATTACCTAAAAATTACTTATAGTCAAAATTACATAACTTTAATTGAGCTACTTTTCTACTGAGTTTTTGTGATTGCTGCCTTAATCTAATAGATTTGTGTGTGTCTGTGTGAGCAACATTCTTTAATAGAAAGAGGTACCCAATAAAGAATAAAAGGGAATTTTGTGAAGTGCTTCGTAAATATAAATTTAGTGATAGAAATCTTGATCAGAGATATATTTTTCTCAGAACCACAATGCCATATGTTCAATGTTGAATGAAGCATGGTTTGTAAAAATCAGCGTCATATTCTAAAGAGGCTAGATTGTATAACAAGCATAACTATTTTTATATTATTTTCTCAAATTTCATCTGTTTATAGCTACTATTTCCAACTAATGTTTGGTAACACACAGCATGATCTGCAGGAATACTAAGAGGAAGTTTAAATATATATAAATTATTTTTTATAAGTCTAGTTACAGCATAAATTTCCCAAAGCATTAAAAAGTTCAATAGAATAAATTGCTTAAGATGCAGTGGTGATAGTTCATAATGCCTGTTATTTAGATGGACCTTAAAATTTTTTGCAGACTTTTTGGCCACCTCACTCTTTTCTTATATAATCTACCAAAATTGTTGGACAGTAAAATAAAGAATAAAATTTAATACTCTGATATGCAAAATAGAAGTTTGCCTCTTTGGTAATGTCACCTCTCCTTAAGCAATTCTTTACCTTAAATACTGAACAAGTTTTCAACCATTAGCATATGCCCTATTAAAAATTTTTTTCAACGTTTATTTTTGAAAGAGTGTGAGCAGGAGAGGGGCAGAGAGAGAGGGAGACAGAATAAGAAGCAGGCTCCAGGCCATGAGCTGTCTACAGAGAGTCCCACGTGGGGCTCAAACTCACGAACCATGAGATCATGACCTGAGCTGAAGTTCAACACTTCACTGACTGAGCCATCCAGGTGTTTTTAGCATATGCCCTATTAAATGTATCATTGCACAGGCACTAAAATGCAAAGGTGAAATCAAATGACAGGACATTTTCCATTTCTCATTCTTGAATAGCTTCTATCCATTAAACTCCATCCGTATGCTTTGGACAATATACTTGTCTGCCTTGCACAGGGTTAGAATTTGTTATGATAAACAATCAAATAATATGATTTCTTTCACAAGGAAAAATATTATCATCCAACTATTAGAAGTGCTAAATTGAGGAGGAGGCTGTATAGCACTTTTAGTAACACCATTGGCTTTGGATTTGGAAAAACTAGTTTGAATTCAAGGTCTGCATATATTAGCTGAATATACACACTTGGGCATGCTCTTTAATCTCCTGAATCCTCATTTATTTCACTGTAAGATGATAATATTGGTATTTCTCATCAGGTTGCTATGAATCAAATAGAAAATACTTCAATAAATATTTATGAGTTAACTGAAAGTTATAATTACAAAATGTAACTCATATTTCTGGACACCATGATTAAGGATGTGTGTGTTTTATTCTTGGTAATTTTAAGTTCAACCTCTGCATTACTAGCAGCAATTGACTGAGTTATAGTCAGTTTTATTATTTGGAAACTTTATCCCCATTTATTATTTATGTAATACCCCCAATGTTTGCAATACATTGACAGGGCATATAAAACACAGTCATTTCTCTTGTGGAGTTTCCATTTATAAGAAAACGGGAAAAAAAGGACTAGTTGCTAAAGTGATGTGACATTCATTTAGGTTGGAGAAAGTATTGTCCTCCTACACGTACATATCGGTAAGTAGCCAACCTACATGGTCCTTATATTAAGATTCTTCAGAATACATCTTGAAGGTAAAGGAAATGAGTACTTTGCAAAATAAGAGAAAATTGCTATGGGGGTATTAAAAAAGTTTTATACTTCTTCACACTAGAAGCAATGAGACAATACTAAAGGGCTCCAAAGCCAATGAGAAGGACTATGTGTGTTGCAGATATTAAAGGGAAAATAGCCAGTGAAAGGTAAGGGAACTTAAACACTTAGAATGAGTCGATGACCTTTTTTACAGAACCATAGAAATAGATACTACAGAACTGAGTCCATGTAATTCCCACCTCTTTATCTTCATCTCAGTATTTATAAATCTTGTCCTTTATCTCTATTTTGTTCTCCTGTATCTCAGTGGAGAGATTAACCTTGCTCTTTTTCTTTTTATTTTCTCTGGGACTTAGTTCAATTAATTTTGCTTGCCCCTCCAGTCTTTAATCTGTGCTCTGCTGCCAAACATACTCAAAAGTGCCCTAGGCTAAAAGCAAACAAGGACTAAAATCTCTCCTTGACTCTGTCTTCCTTACCGAAATACCACACCCATCATTCTGTTTTCTTTCATAACTTGACTTCTTAAAGTCTGCACTACTTCTGACTCCTCTCCTGTCTTTTATTTATCCAATCTAGTATACTATCTATAGAAACTGTTCTCTTAAGGATTAATGGTGACCTTAATTTTTTAATGGAACATTCACAAATTTGCATGTCATCCTTGCAGAGGGGCCATGGCAATCTTGTCGGTATCATTTGAATTTTAGGGAATGTGCTGCTAAAGTAAGCACAATGGTCACTTCTTAATTAAAGACCCAAAATCCTAATGTCTCTCTTGATGTACCTTATCTCTGCAGTGTTCGATAATATTGATCTATCCTTCCATAAAAACCTGTTCTCTGTTGCATTCTCCCAAATCACTCCTTCTAACATTTTATTTCTCTCACACTCTAATTCCTTCACCAGATTTTCTTCCTTTATCCCATCTAGCCAGACCATGTCTCATGTGATTTGTTCTCATGGTGTAGGTAGCCCGAATGAAGAACTACATTTAGTGAAGGCACTACTATGAAATCACTCCATGATCATCTGTGAAGCAGATGAAACATGGGTATCTTGCCACGATAACAAACAATATAAGGAACAGAGAATGCAGTCTTCTTGGATGCTTAAATTGATGTCAAATTAAAGTATATACTAATCAGGACTTCAGCTTTGTTAATAGCAGACAATAACTTGGACTAACCATCACACTAAGAACAATTAGAAAATATGGAAAAAAATTTGTTTTTTTAAATATATTTGAAAACATTAAAAAGCTAATAAGGCAGTGAAAAGTATCTAGGAGAAGAAGGAGATCCAAAGAGGTTACCCTCGCATTTGCAACTGCCAATTGCCAATTAATTCCAGAGAAGGCAACTGAGAAAGAAAACAGAACTTTTGACAATCTTTTACAGAGTACAGGGAACTGGAAGTCAATTGGACCTTGAAAGAACTGAAACTCAGTTTCAAATCATCTTAGTCCTTGAAATTGGATTAAACTGATCCTAGATGCAAGAGTCCCTAACTGTTTGACCAAAGCAATTTTAAATACTCTTTGGGGGGAGAGGGAGGCGCAGAATTCTTGCACACAAATAATTTCTGTAATGTTTCATATTTATTGTCTGTTATTGAATCAGAAAAATAACCAGTCATGAAGAGACAAGGCATGGTTTTTAAAAGAAGGAGAAAAATACAGATAATTAAAAAATACTCATGGGGTAGGTAAACAAATGCTATAAATATGTTCAAGGAAATAGGACTGAAAACTATAGAGAATAAAGCAACTGAAAATATACAACTGAAAGATCTAGTATTCAAACTTAAGAATTTAGTAGATTAATAAAAGAGCAGATTATACATACCTAAAGATAAATCATGAACTGGAAGATATTTCAAAAGGAAATATCAGAATATGCACAGAGAGACAAAAGATAGGAAACAGAAAATTATGAATAACATAGGAGTTACAGTAAGAGATCTAATTCATATGTAATTGGAATCTCAAAAGGAGAAAAGAAAAAAAAAAAGTCATTTGAAGAGAAAATGACAGAATTTTCCAAAGCTAATGAAAGATATTGAGCTACAAATTCAAGAAGCGTTAAAACTTCCTAGAAACAGCATCTTAAAACCTACTGGAAATCAAAATCAAAGGCAACAGGCATTCTCTAGGAATGTGGCTCACGTGAGCTATTTTTAGGGAAGAGGAACTATTGATGAAATAAAGCAAACCAAGATAAGAAAAACAAAAACAAAAAATCAGTAAGGGAGAAGTTTGGTAAAGGGTACCATGATATGCTTGGAATCCATGTAATACAGAACGGAAAGTAAATAACTATGGAAGTTTTGGCTACAGAACAGAATACAAGCATAAGTCTTGAAAAATGTAAAATTAACAGAACTCCCCAAAATTATGAGGTTAAGAAGTCAAGATACAGGGAAGTATAGTGCACCAATTTCCTTATTTTTAGAGCAAGGACTCAATACTGTGGAAATTTGAAACATAGTTTCTTTTAAAAACATTCCAAACTTTTTGTGCATTACATAATTGTAACATTAACGGGTTTTTTTTTTGTAGTAAAAAATATACATATAGATTCAGCAGTTCTTCACTCTCTAATTTCTTCTCCTTTAAATTCAAGTAAAATTAAATGTTCTGTTTTTATTTAAAAATAAGATACATCATGATGTGTCCCATTTGCAGAAACAAAACAAAACAAAACAAAAAAAACACAAAAAACATTGCTGATCTATTTACTCTTCTTAGTGATATATGAAAGATATTCTTTGTTGATGTTAAATTCTAGGTGGAGGAATGTGGGGTGTTTATTCATTCTGTGTTAAACATAGCACAATGTGACTATTTGTAATGAGTACTTACACTCTTTATAAAAACAATCTGGTTGTTAGTATTATTATTTTTAAAGAGCACAGGTTTTGGAATCTGACAGACCTTTGTGTAAATCTGGGCTATGACACCAAGTAGCAGGATAGGCTTAGAAAACTTGCTTAATCGCTGGTCCTCAGTTTTCTTATCTGAAAAATGATGTTAATACCTATTTTATAAGGTTATTGTATTAAACATAAATATGTATATATAACAATCAGTTTATGGCCAGAGCAATCAATATTTATCTTTTTATTTTCATTTATTGAGTTCTGACTGTTCTGCCAGTTTGTCATATAAGCTACAACAAACCAATTCATCTCTTTGCTTATTTACCTGTAAAATGACAGAATTTGTAGGAGACATTCCATCGTACCCTCCACCTCTTCTAGAGCTGACTTTCACCTACATGGCTCCTTTACAATCTGTCATGTTATTCCATGACCGCTTCCCCTTCCCAAATCTCTTGTTCCTCTCTGTTCACGATTGACTGGTCCAGGGGAGGATTCTGATGCAAACTAATCCTGGCTACAAGTGATTGATCTAATCCAGACCAATAAAGCATTCTTTTCTTAAAATTGTTTGATTTAATGTGAAAAAGAAACTTCTTGATCCCTCTTCAATACCTGAAAGATGTAAAACTGAAGAACTCCTAGAGCACACATTTCCACCACGTGAAAAAGAGTGACTATAACTTGCAGAGAACAATAAAAAGATAGGAGTTGGAGAGCTACTCTTGGGTGCGTTCTCATTCCAGATCTCAGTTGTTCTGAAGCCCACTGTATCCATGCCTTTTCCATGAATTTGCTGTGTAACCCATTCTTGGACTCTATAAGCCACTATATCCCTTCTCTCCTCCTATTACTTTTTTATTTTTTTAAGGAAATCACTTTAGGTTGAATTTCTGTTATTTACGATTAAACCCATATAGGTTTGGAATAGATGATTTTTAAGAATTATTTTACCTGAATGTTTAATAATTCCTTAAAACATGTTCTTTAACCTTCCTTGTTTACTGATTCACCTAAATGTGATCTTCATGATATTAATGAACATTTATGCAATTATTTTACAGGCACAAGTATTCAATACATATCTAGTTTTTAAGCAATAAAATAAGTTCCTCAAACTTACCTAACTAGACGTCACTTGCCTTTGTCATTTATCTTTCTAACTAAATTTGAATGTGTCCATCTGAGAGAGACTGTCCAACCCATGGAACTTCCATTTAAGTGACAGAAAGCATGTTACATTTCTGCACAGTGCTGATATGGTCAGGGAAAAAACGAATATGTCCTCTTTCCAGATTTACATATTTTCTTTATGATTCTGCTTTTCTCTTTTTGGTGACACAATATTTACTTCTTTATCTATCAATTTATTTTCACATAGAAACCCTTTGATGATGAAAAAGAAAACCATGTTTTAGAGACAGCCAGATGGTTTTCCCATTTCCTGTTATGTACATACATATACATGTTTCATGGCGGGGACAGGTCACAGAGAAGAAAAAAAGCAAAACCTATAGTGAACATTGAACCTTTCTAGTTATCCTACAATCTATCATTGTTCCTTTGAAGAAATTCAACATTTGCCTTACAACCAGAGAATAAACATCAGCTGCTAGAGAAAGTTACTGAATTTCAAAATCCCTTTGAAATGTCACATTAACCTGTTTAACTTTCAGTCAGTTCTTTAAAATATGAAACATTTCCTGATGACTCCCAGATCTAAGACTGCTTATATTTCTCTAGCTTAAAAGCTTGTTTCCTTCACTTGCAAACAAACTGTGGTGAATGAATCAGCACTATTTGGGCCTGGGAAGAGTGTATCGAAGCCACAATCTTCGCGCAGTCTTTCTACAGGTTAGCTCAATTTGTGGATGCTGAACAAGGTCAAATGCTGAATCTCGTTGATTTGGCTAAAACTACACAGCTCTAGCCTTTTATTAGCCCTCCATTAAACTCTAACCTTTAAATCTTTATTTGTTTCATAGATCATATTTTATTCTCAGATGTGTAGAAGTCAGGCAACAACCATTAACTTATTATTTTATCAACAACATCCACGGAGCATCCACTTGCTAGGCGCTGAGGGCAAAATAACAAAAAGAAAAGTTGTGCCGCCTGGTCATGAAAAGCCACATTATAAATTGAGACACAGATACGTAAATTCTGAGAAGTTAGAATATAGCGCATTAAATTCTGTATTAGAGGTTAAAATATTGAGAACACAAAGGAATGAATAAGTGAATGAAGTTTTCTTCTTTCAAGCAGAGCTAGATTTATAACTTAACCTTTTTGTGTGAAAGCTACAGGAATTTTGTGCTGAATCATCAGTAGTGTCCAGGGACATAACCAGGTGCCTTTCTTTTTAATGCCATCGATAGTCTTCCTGTCTTGTACTTATTGCTGGTGATTCTTGTTCACTGAGCTCCATGCACTTTCATTTTCATGATGTGTGCATACATGTGTTCATGTTATTAAGAAGGCTAACAGTCATAGACATGGATGACTACCTTTGAATTACTGTGAAATATCTTATCTAAATGAGCCATTTCATTCTAGGATTAGGATTCCTTTTTTTAAATTGAAGTATAGTTGACACACAATGTTATATCAGGTTTAGGTGTACAGCATAGTGGATGAGTCAACAACTCTACACTATGCTGTGCTCATCACAAGTGTAGCTGCCCTCTGTCACCATATAACACTATTACAATACCATTGGCCATATTCACTATACTGTACCTTTCATCTCCATGAGTTATCCATTCCATAACTGTAATTCTGTACTTTCCACTCCCTTTTAGCCATTTTGCCCATCCCAACCACAAGTTTGTTGTCTGTATTTATGAGTCTATTTCTGGTTTTTGTTTGTTCATTTGTCTTGTTTTTTAGTTTCAGTATATAAGTGAAATTATATGGTATTTGTCATCTTCACCTGACTTATTTCACTTATCATAATATCTGAGTTCCATCCATGTTGTTGCAAATGGCAGGATTTCCATCTTTTTTTATGGCTGATTAATATTCCATTGTGTGTATATACCATATCTTCTTTATCTATTGATGGACAATTGAGTTACTTTCTTATCTGGGCTATTGCAAATAATGCTGCAGTAAACATAGGAATGCATACATCTTTTTTGAATTAGTGTTTTCATTTTCTTTGGGTACATATCCAGTAGTGGATCACTGGATCATATGGTAATCTATTTTTAATTTTGTGAGAAACCTCCAAACGGTTTTTCACCACACTAGTTATTTGTGTGTGTGTGTGTGTGTGTGTGTGTGTGTTATTCTAACCATTCTGACAGTGATATCTAATTGTGGTTTTGATTTGCATTTCCCTGATAATGGAGTGATGTTGGGCATCTTTTCATGTGGCTGGTAGCCATCTATATATCTTCTTTGGAAAAAATGTCTATTCAAAATATCTAGAAATAAACTTAACCAAGGAGGTGAAAGACCTGTACCTATATCATGAAAACTATAAAACATTAATGAAAAATTGAAGACAACACAAACAAATGGAAAGATATTCCATGATCATGGGTTGAAGAGCCAATATTGTTAAAATGTCCATACTACCCAAAGTAATCTATAAATTCAGTGCAATCCCTATCAAAATATCAATAGTATTTTTCACACAACTAGGACAAGTGATCCTAAAATTTTTATGGAACCCCAAAAGATCCTGCAATCTTAAGAAAGAAGAACAAAGATTAAAGTGCCACAATCTTAGATTTCAAACTAAAGTACAAAGCTACTATAATCAAACTAGTATGGTACTGGCACAAAAATATACAGTTCAATGGAACAGAATAGAGAGCCAAAATAAATCCATGCGTATATGGCCAATTAATCTATAACAAAGGATTTCAAGACAGGGAAAACCAGACCAGTGTCTTATACCATACATAAAAATAAACTCAAAATGGAATAAGACCTAACTGTGAGACATGAAATCATGAAACTATTTTTTTAATCTTTTAATTTTATTTTTGAGAGAGAGAGAGAGACAGAGAGTGAGTGGGGTAGGAACAGAGAGAGAGGGAGACACAGAATCCAAAGCAGGCTCCAGGCTCTGAGCTGTCAGCACAGACCCCAATGCAGGGCTCAAACTCAGGAACCACAAGATCATGACCTGAGCCGAAGTCAACGCTCAACCGTCTGAGCCACTCAGGCACCCCAGAAATCATGAAACTCTTAGAAGATAAGATAGTAATCTCTTTGACATTGGCCTTAGGAACATTTTTCTATATATGTCTCCTCGGGCAAGGGGAACAAAAACAAAAACAAACTATTGGGATTACACCAAAATAAAACCTTTTGCACAGTGACAGAAATCATTAACAAAATTAAAAGGCAGCCTACTGAATGGGAAAAGATATTTGCAGGTGATATACCTGGTAAAGGGTTAACATACAAAAATATATAAAGAATTTATACAACTCAAGTTAAAAATTAAAAAATAAAATAATTCTATTAAAAAGTAGAATTAGGATCCTTAATATTTTTGAAGCCATGGCCTCCTTTGAGAATCCTATTAAAATTATAGCCTCTTTAATTTTATTTATTTATTTATTTTTAATGTTTATTTTTGAGAGAGAGAGGGAGAGAGGGTGCAATTCACGGAGGGACAGAGAGAGAGGGAGACACAGAATCTGAAGCAGGTTCCAGGCTCTGAACTGTCACCACAGAACCCAGTGTGGGGCTCGAACTCGCAAACTGTGAGATCATGACCTGAGCTGAAATCAGATGCTTAATGCTTAACCAACTGAGCCACCCAGGCACCTCAGGGACTCTTTAAATAAACAAGTGCTCACAGACTAATTTTGTATAATATTAAGAGGTTATAAAATGCTCATGTCTATGATGGGCTCCAGTTCAGTACTCTAGCACTAGAAAAACATTTCAGTTTGTCACATTTCCCAGTCTGACCCTGTGAAACATCTAAGGATAAAGGCTGACAATTTATACCATTCAGGTTCACCTGCTTCCTTCAGTCCTAGATGCTGCAAGCTCCATACATTATTTTCAAGGATCCCAGTCTTGATATCAGCCAACATGGTCAGTGTCCCAAGAAGGCTATTCTGAGCTCCTGTAACAGTTCTGACTAGGCACAAAGAATAGAAGACATAAAATTATTTCTGAAGACCTGAGTAGATCAAATTATTCCAGATGAGTGCTGTCTAGTGGAAATACAATGTAAACTACCAAATCGGGCCACTATAATTTTTAATTTTGAGAAGTCACATTGAAAAAAGTAGAACGAAACAATCCAAATCAATTTTAATAGCATAATCTGTTTAATCTATTTCTACATGTAATCAATATAAAAAATAACAAGATATCTTATATTCCTTCTTTTGTACTAAGTCTTTGAAATCTGGTATGTATTTTACACTTAGAGCACATCTCAATTTGGACTAGCTAGCTACATTTCAATAACTCAGTAACTACAGGTGTATAGTGGCTACCATATTGGACAGGAAAGTATTAAGCCTAGAATAAATGTCAATCTTTCTGTATACCTGGCTTTGTTATAGCAGTGATTAGTTTTTTCCTTTTTTTAAAATTCTCTCTCCCATAACTATCTGGGAAGAAATGAATAAACAGCTTATTTTCTCCTATTGTACTGCATCTCACATGGTAAAAGATGCAAGCCACGCCCCCTGAAATCATGCTGTGCAGTGGCCCTGATCAGGAGGAAACTGCACCTTTTCATTCCTGTTCTCTAAAGGGCCAATGCATTTGGTACAGCTACAAAACAGCTTTAAAAATAAAATAACCAAAACAGATATTTGTAACCACACCCAAAATCAAACTAATTCATACTAGCATCCTCTCTAAAAATTGCTTCAGGCTGACTACACCAGGGTTGCTCTTCTGATCAGCATTAAAAGATGAATGTATACTCTAAGTAAATTGATGCATTCCTGGCCAGGAAACAATCACAGCATATAGTAGGCAGGAGTGATGGTTATAGGGAAAGATATTTAAGGCAAATCATTATTTTTTTTAAAAAAAAGAAGGAATGGGAATCTTCCTTCCCCAACCCTTTCACCACTTTTAAATATTGTTATCTTATTCAGGTACTGTAGGATATTTAAGTTAATAATTTTAAATCCTTAAAAAGGACCAAATGCCAAAACTATAGCTCATATGCTATAGTATACATATGCATATAGTATATATGTAGCTGTTTCACAGACAACATGATTCTCCCAGTTAAGCTATTTCGTGTATGCATTTCACTTTTGGAATAATAATTTTCTTGCCATTAAATTTTAAAAATCCCCCAAATTATCCTAGTCACTTTTTTTTTAACCCAATGAAATACTTTGTTGTGTTTTTAAATGGCATTATTTGGAACAGTCACATCATACTTTGAGAAAAGGGCATATTTTTAAGTTTGTTAAAAGCTATAGTAGACATCTTTAATCTTCTCTTAGGGTTAAAAAAATATCTCTCTGCTAGCAGTTAATAAATGCTAATAAAGAATTTTTTCAAAGTAGTGACTACAATATTGCAGTGTTAATTGCATTACTCAGTGAAAAAAATGCAGTGAGTCATATTTTATAGTTGTTACTTATGCAATTTGGAGAACTTTTCAGGCACTTGATAAAGAATGAGGGGACTCCAAACCTGATAAAATGACTCTAGAAAGACCATTTCCTTTCTTTAATAGGGTTTAGGAAATTTGCAATTAAGAAGAAACTAAAGCAACTTGAAATTGTGTTATGAATTCATACTCTTTTCAGACTTAATAGGATCTCAACAAGAACGGTGATTTCAATTGTTCCCAACCTTTACAAAATTGAGGATCCTTCTTACTATTCTTTTTTACCAGCTTTACCCTAACACATGAACCTAGTGTTTAAGGGGGAAAAATGTGTTTTTCTACTAAGAATAAATAAAATGTATTTCCCTATTTTATTAGTGAAACATACATAATTATTAAACAGCTTCTGTTCAGTGTAAAACAACTTGTGTTACCATGGTGTATCAAAATAATTCCAGAAAAAAAAAAAAAAAAGGAAGGACAGTTATGTGATATTTAAGTTAGCCTCTGCAGATGGACCAAATATGAGAAACAGAAAATGTAACTACATTAAGAAGCCAAAGCAAGTTGGGAGGCTCTCCAGGATTAGATGTCCATGTTTATTAACTGCAGATTGGTAAGTGTGCTCATGGCTCATGGCTCAAAAATGCCTGATTCCTTTGTAAATTAAAGAAAATTGAGAATTTAAAAACAACAAAGTTGAAGTACTAAATCCTTGAGTTGAAGCTTTTTCACACCTCTCACTGGAATATCCTTCACCTCTTCTGTCAGTTAAATCCTTTCATCATCATCAAATGTGTTTGAGATTTGTACATGAGAATGTATCCTGCTTTCTTCTGGAAGAGTGAGCCTACTTGGCTAAGGATCTAAGCCGCTGCACCATGAAGTTTGTCCCTGCATTTGCACTGAGGCTGTGCCTACTATGGGCTGCCTCTCACCAGTAACTGAGTGAGGTAGGATAGTGATGCAGTCCTGCTTCTGAGAAACAGAGGAATGCTTTGACAGCCAACTTTGACTCAAGGACTCATAAATGGTTTTACTGAACCTTCCAATCCGACCTTCCTTACCTCTCCTTCACTCAGGGTGAGATGTATCTCACAGCCTGATGACTCTCCCAGACTTCTTCAGCTTCCTCCCAATTCCCTTTCATGCAGTCATTTCTCTTAATAAACTTGCACGTTTAATCCTGTCTTTGCACCTGTTTCTCAGAAGGCCTGGACTAATACATCAACTCAGATCATTTTTTTTCAGTTTCTCAAACTGCATATGTATGTAACACTCTGCAAAAGAATGGCCCTTTATGACTGGCCTCACCTTGTTAACCCTGGCTGCTTCTACCATCTCTAAGTTCCAGGTACACCCAGCTCACTACAAGTACCCACGACCTTGCACTTTGAAAATGCTATCCCCTTGCCTAAAATGACTCCCTCTCTAGTTTATGTGGCAATGTTTACAAGACTACACGTGAGTCATCTCCTTTGGTAAGCCTTTCCTGACACCTATAAGCAGAATTCAGAGAGTGTCCTCGTCTTGCATCCATATTTGACTTAGTTTTCATGATCTTGGCACTTTTGAAGACAGGCCAGTTGTTCTTATAGAATGTCTTGTAGTTTGGATTCATCCAGAGTTTCTTCATTATCGTATATTTAACCATTATTATACCTGTTGTGTACTTTTGGCCAGACCATCTCACTATATTCTCTTCATTATATTTTATCAATTGCACATGATGGCTATTTGTCCCATTACTGGTGTTCATTTTGACCATTTTATCAGATGGTATCTACCAGGTTTCTCTACTTTTTTTTCCTTCTGTAACTAACAAGTATTTTGTAAGAGCGTTCTTTGAAACCATGTAAAAATTTCATTCCTTGCCTCATTTTCACTTACCTATTTTAGCACCCACTGAAATTTCTTGCCTGGGCTAATTATTTCTATGCTTATTGCTGAATGGTAATTTTCTAAAACCAATTTTCCTTCCACATTTCATTGGAGGCTTTCCACTCTATGGAAAAACTTTCTCTTCTGTACATCTATTTAGTCATTCATTTATTTACATCAGTGGAGTACTAGTTAATTCAACGAATTACAATTTGTTACATCATTTCTTTAAAGGCACCAATTGTCCTTTATTTGGCCAATTAGAGCCCGCTCTCAAGTTTACTTCTGTGTTCTTCCGACATGCCCCCATCCTTATTTGAGCATTTCCTTACTTTCTGTTACCAAAGATGATCCAGGCTCACCATGTTCTTTTCTAGCCCCAGCCCTGGATTCAGTCATTTCTTCAAGAAACCCTGGTTTATTTAGCATTTGACACCAAGAGCACAAGGTATTCATTACTACTAAGATGCTGCTGCTCCCAAGCCTTTCCAGCCCAGGAACTACACACACGTTTACATCTATATTTATTTATCTATAATGGAAACTATTAGCTCATTCTGGTACAACCAATTCCAACCCAATGGCAGCTGCATTTATTCTAGCTTTATATGTTTCCGTATTTGTAATTTTTTATCCAATAGTGAGAAACTTGACTCTTATTGTCCTTGTTGTATTTATTTATTTGCTCAATCTCCCTGGAGGTAGCCAATTTTGTGATACTGCTGGGCCACCACCCTCTTTGTAAATACACCTGCCCCATGCTAAGGTTGGCCTCCTCTGCATAGGCCTCCAGCCTACCTTGTCAGACCCAACTCATAGCTATTGAACAACAGAAAGAAAAGTGCTTATAAATGTTTTTTAAAGAAAGGAAAGAGACAAAGGGGAAGGGAAGAGGGAGAGATATAACTTCTAGTGTTTTTATACTTTTTTATCTCTTAAAAAGGGACCAGCTTTAGGTTTAGAGCCTTCCATAAGAAATAGTATCTATCTGGGAGAGTGGGTGATGGGCACAGAGGAGGGCACTTGTTGGGATGGGCACTGGGTGTTGTATGTAAACCAATTTGACAACAATTTATTTAAAAAAAAAAGAAATAGTATCTACCCAGAAATTAATAACACAATTTTTGTTTTAATTGTGAATGTATTTAAGTTACCTGATCTGTTTCTTTTCTTTAAATATATCTTTAATTGAGGGAAAAGTTACATACTGTAATCAGCACAGTTACTAGGCATATAATTCAATGAGCTTTAACAAGTGTATATGCCACATTGAGATGCAGAGCATTTACATCTCCCTAGAAGATCCCAATTTCCACCCTTGTAGGCATTCAGTTTTGTGATTTATATCAGTATTGGTTTTGCTTCTTTGTAAATATTTTTAAATAAAGTGTTAATGAAAAAATATAAGATACAAATAATAAAAATGATAAAAGGAGTGGGGATAGCACAGAAGGTGTTGTATAAAGGATGGAAGTTTGGCCACAATGGTTTGTTTTATAGACATCTTCCAGAGTTGTTCTCTTGCCCTTAGAAATGTTTCTCTGCTACACTGGAGACAACCACCAATGTTAGTCAGGCTAATGGATACAAGCTCTAGCCTTCCCTCTCCACTCCCTTCATATGTACTTATTTTTCAAGCATTTACCATATACCTACTGTGTGCTCCAGGAGCTGTAGATAAATAAGAAACAATGCCTGCATTCAAAACAGAGATGATCACCATAGCCTGATCCGTGGAATTGTTTACAAATATGACCACAAATTAATGTTTCTAATTTGTGGATTATGGTCAAAATTCACAAATCTATAGATTTGCAAGGTGACAATTTCAGAGGCACTAGGAAGAAATAAGAAAAAAAAAGGAAGAGCAAAGAGGGTAGAATTCCTGTTTAACAATTTGCATGTGGTTTTTAATAAATAAAAGTAGTTTTATTATAGAATTGCATCTGGCATTAACAAAATAAAAGGGCCACCCATAATCTACAATTTAAGCATATTAAACACTGAATCAACCCAAGTTTGCTGGAACAGTTGCCCCTCTCATGGTAAAATCCATCTAGAAAGAAAATTACTTGTTTTGAAGATTTTTGGAGAAGAGCCTGGTCTTTCTAAATGGTGATCACTCCTTCTTTTGCTCTACATGTTTTTGCCTTTATATCTTTTTATCGTTCAGCATCTGACCCAAGTTGGGAAATTCCTTTTGTGTGTCAGTTAGCACATTGTGAAAAGCACAAACATAGAACACAAAGTGATGTTGCCAAACAATCAACAGGTATTTATTCACTGCCTGGGCAGTGTCCCCAAGGAGCTTTGCTCTATTTAAGAAAATAAACCACAATTAAAATTTTTAACTTAAATTTTGAGAGGTAGAAATTATAAACTTCCTCATATATTTTCCTTACATTAAAATATACTCCCTCTAGGTCATTGGTTACCAAGCAACTCTTATTTACAAAGATCACTCTCTCTCCCATATCCTACCTGAATTTGAGAAGTTCAGCCAACCTGGAAAATGGAATGAGCTCCATAATTCTCTTTACAGACAGTGTGGCAGTAGCAGCAGAATCTCTTTTACTTGTTAAACCTAATGGAATTTGAAGCAGACTGCATAAAGTATGAATTCAGAAACAATCATTCATCAACACAAATAAATAAGCAACATGAACATTTTGAAAGTTCTTTCAAGCCCTTTGCCCCACTTTTGTATGACATTATCTGCCTCACTAGCAAGTCACTGAGATGATATGTATTTGAGAGAGTGTTTTATAAACCATGGCCTACAGTCCAAGTGTAAGGGAGTATATAGTGTTCATCAGCCTGTACAGTTTGCTGCCTAAGCCATAGTATGACAGTGTGTGTCCCTGCATTTGAATATCATTAAGTATAAACTTAAGGCAGTTTAATGTGACAGCAATGTTCCCCAGGCACATATAATGTTTCAATTAGGCATGACAGGAAATTTATAACTAAGCAAAATCATCATAGGCAGGACTAAGAGGTCTTAAATGAAGATGGCTAATGATTAAGAAATCTCGTAAGCCAAAGTTTGAGAGGGACTAAGTTTTATAAGCTTCGTTAGAAGGTTCATTTCACCTGGAGCCATGAAACTAGTCACTTATTCTCTCGGCTTTGATTTCCCTCAAAAGGATTTCATGGTTATAAGAAGGAAAATGGCTTTGTAGGTGAAAATTGAGAGTCAGTGTATATGGTATAGATAATGTAATTTTTGTGATGTAATTTATTATTCTCTCTACATTAGGACTACTTCCTTTGTTTGCAAATTGAGCTTGAGAATCTGAATTCTTATAGATGTCCCCAGACCCAGCCTGCACTTCTCAGCGCAGGTGAGAAATGCTCTCTGACCTTTCTGCTGGGAGGACAGAATGTTTAGGCAAAAATGGCTGACCAGTGAACCAGCCTTACATGGCTCTCTCACTCCAGTGCTCTCACAGAAACATAATGGGGTGAGGTGAAAATATGGAGAATGGGATATCAGACTAGCAAAGAAACGGGCTATCCTCTTTCCCATTCTAATCTTTAGATTTCTTGGGTAGTGCCAAACTAGAAAAGAGTGGGACCTAAAATTGAGGATAGATGTTGTTTTAGACTGATTTTAATATTTGAAAATAACACTGTTTTATTAATATCCAGAAGTGGCCAAAAAAGCTAATGAATTGGCCTAAGAGATGGAGAAGAAAGATCTGGTAGAATCGTTTGAGGGCAGCAGTGGAAATAAAAAATAAAACCGATTAAACTGCATCTTCCTTAGATAGCTTCTCCAACAAACAAAGTAAGAAAGGTCAGGGCAGTAAACATCGGTACTCACATGGAGACATAGAGTTTAAAGAAAATCAGTAAGTGGTACTATAATGGGTGAATTTTTTTTCGATTTTACAAAACTTATTTTAAAATCAGTACCGAACTTCTAACGTTTAACCCCTTCATGTATGTTGTATGTCAACGTATGCTGCCAATAAAAGGGCAGTGGGAACCACAAAGGAAGAGAGTAGGAGACATGAAGAGGAACTGGGTGTGATATTGGGACTGTGCACAGGTTTTACAATCATTTATACAGAAGTAGAGAAACTTTTGTCTGCCTGTCCCCAAACCTGTTTTCAGTTATCAACTTTGAATGGAAATATTCATATAATTTCATCCCTCATTCAGCGTTTTAAGGTTGGCTCTCTTGAAAGAGTTTGAAAAATTCTTATTTTTCAATAGATTTTAGAATTTTCTGGGCCCCATCAAACCAAAGCGCTGGAAACAAAACTTGCATTTGAAGAATTTCATTTATGCAGCAATTTGGAACTATTTCGTAGGTTAATAATAGCTCTGCAAGGCTAGAATTCTTTGTCTTTGGAGGAAAGTCACCATTTGGTTGGTTAAATTCCATTGGTAGAAAAAATATTAATCTTTAACTGGTTTGTGGGAAAATCAAGCAAAAAAATATATAAACTGTGGCTTCCAGCACCTACTGCCACAATGATTTAGATTCTCCCTACCTTCAAAACTGTCTTATAATACCTTTTTCCTTTACTCACTACGCTCCTAGCACACTGCCTTTCTCTTCCTCAGAAACACCAAGTTGTTTCCCACCTCAAGGCCTTCCCATGTATTCTTCTCTCTACTTGTGATTTTAATTTACAGCTCTATGCTCCTTCTCATCTTTCAGGACCCAGCTCAAATTCCACCCTCTTAGTGAGGTCTTTCCTTGCCTTCTATCTAAAGTTGCCTGTGTGGATTTTTGGTATCTCATAACCTTACTTATATTTCTCTCTCATAGCACTTGTTACAATCTGTAATTATTTTGCTTATGTGTGTATCTGCTTTGTTGTTTTTTGTCTCCTTCCACCGGATTTCAAGATCTTTGAAAAACCTTGTCAATATTGTTTACTGCAGTTCCCAAGGTAGCTAATACAGTGTCTGACTCCAGTAGACACTCAGTACATGTTTTTTCAATGAATGACGTGAGCCCTTTATATATGAAAGTCTATTTAAAAATTTAAATAGTGAAAAAGTAAAAAATAATTTCTATATATTTATATATATAAATATATAATTTATTTATTTATTTATTTTTCTCTTATGAGAAAGAGCAGAAATTTATATGTTTATATAAATTTCTGCTCTTTCTCATAAGAAATTACTTGAGCATATTTATATGAAGTCATAACGAAGAGGTAGGAGAAAGCTCTCTCTACAGGAAGGTTTCGAAAGGCCAGGGTTTGTTTAGAAGGAAAGCCAAACCAGGAGCTCTGGCTGGGGTGGACAATGGCCTGGCATTTTCTGACTCTAAAAGTGGCTTCTATCAAAGCAGTGGCATAAGTTCTATTTTGGCAGAACATTTTCAGAACAGCTGAACCATGCCAAATCAAAGGCCTGGGAACAAAAACATCATTTGAATGATGTCATTTTGTAGAGCAATCTGGAATGATTTCACAGGTTAATAACAGTTTCTCTAGGTATTTAGAGCTAGCCCACCTTCAAATTAATCAGAGACCCAGATGGTGTCCTGGCTGAACCAAGGTGTTCTCCTGAGTAGAAGAGGCATCACTTGGCATAGTTGTGGCTGACACGGGGCCAGGTGTGCTGGCCTCAGTGTTCGTTTCTTGAAGAGATTGGGCACATTCAGCTCCACACTTGGACATGTCCAGAACCTCAGAGTTGCTAATAACATCCTGGTTCACTGCACATAGAACATTTCTCTTTTCATTTCCTGCTCCTAATAGGAAAAACTTTTGCTTTTAACTTTGGAAAGAGTATGTCACTTGTAGGACTGGTAGTATAGACGGAAGGATCACAGGCTATGGATTTACACGTGGTTCTTTGGTTACCTCTTACAAAGTCTAGGGTCTTGGCAAAAATCACTTAACCTGACTGAACTTCAATTTCCTTCTCAAAAAATGGAGGGTACATATAACCAAATAGAATATTTCTAGGAATTCCATGAGATTGTGTCTGTGCGCATATGTTTGACACATAAATATTCCCTTCCCTTCTCCATCTCTTTTTTCTTTCCCACCTAGTTTACATATAAAAGAAAGTTTCTCTATGGTTACCAGAAGAAACAACACTGGATAGTAGTCAGAAACTTAGACTGTCGAGCCACGTAGCCTGAGATTCAAGTCAGGATTTCCTGTCCTAGCTATACAGACTCTTCAGAACTTCGTTGCTTTATCTGTCAAATAATCACAGTAATAATTCTACTTCCTGAGAGCATTGTGAGGATTACATGAATTTATGTGCTGGATTCATGGTAAGTAGTCAATAAATATCAATCACCTTGGTTACCAGACTTTACCTTTGCTGACTACCCTAGAATGACTGAGAGGTTTGAATGAAAACAAACCACAAATTGGGACCAACTGGCTTCATCATCTGACTTAGTCCAAAGAAATTTTCATTTTACTAGGCTTTGCCTTTGAGTTTAGTACATCTTCTCTCCAAGGCACTGGTCACTTTTTATAGTGATTCAAAAAGAATCAACCAGCAAAATGAGAAAAAATAATGTATATATGTCAGGTATATATATTTGCTCTGTGACCTTATCTCTCTCTGGTGTTACACCCATGAATATGTTATGTTACATGATAAAATTACACAGAGGTAATTAAGGTTACTAATCAGTGGATTTTAAGATAGGGAGATTGCATGATCCCTTTAAAGCAGAAGAGGAAATCTGAGATATTCAAAACCCAAGAAGGATGCTATGTACTTTCGTTGGCTTGAAGATACAAGGGCCATGTGTCAAGGCAATGAGAACATCAACCCATTATGAAACAACCACATGTAACTGAATTCTGTCAAAAACCAGTTAGTCTGGAAGTGAATCTTGGGCTGGAAAAGGCTGAAAACTGAGTTTAGCCTTGTGATACCCTAAGTAGTCATGTCATGTTATACTTCCTACTGAAACTGTAAGGGTAATAAAAGTTGTTGTTTTAAGCCACTAAGTTTGTGGTAATTTGTTACAGAATCAGTAAAAAGCAATACACCAGGCTTCCAACTTTGCCTGAAGCATGATGTATAAAAATGAAAAATTAATTAGGGAAGAAGTGCCTCATGCTAAAAGCAGTACTTTGGATCTGAAGTAGAAATAGAATGTACACCTAGAATTTCAGAGATCTAGATTTTGAAACTTCAGTTTAATCTTTGCTACTGCCTCCCCTGGATTCCTTCAGTACCATTATGTGGTTTCATTGTAGTACTTTTTGGTGTCTTACAATCACCTATTTATGTGACCATCTCTGCAATGTATTAGTGTCTTTAAGGAGGGAACTATGTGATTTACTTTTGTATCTCCCAAACTTAGCACAGAGCCTGTCATTGTGGAGACACTTGAGATGTATTTGTTAGAGGAAATAATGATTGAATGTGTAAGAGAATTAGTTCACTAATTCTCTGAGAATTCACTGAGACCCACTCAAAGTATTTGTTGGGATAACATTGCGAATTTTGGTTTTAAATTTATATGTATGAGAAATTCTTATTTGTTCTTCATTGCAACTCATAAAAAACTATACCCATCATGCTTTTTGACAAACTGATTTAATTAAAAGAATGACTCTGTTAAATTTACAGAATCAGTTACCCTCCTAACTGAAGCAACTTTCATTATATGAATGATTTTTATAGATGTTAACATCCAAGCGCTATTAATTTCATCTCTCTTGAGTGATTTCTGAGAGGTTCAATTCTTTCACCTTGATCCCTATCTCCATTTACTTGCTTGATCCAAAAGTGAATTTGACCCTGAAGATGGTCTTAAAGGACATAGAAAAGAAGCTCACCCCTCAGGAGAGAGAGTGGTTGATCACTGAGTCATGGAACTGGAAGAGACATTAAGAAGGTATTTTGCCTCTAAGGGGGTATCTAAACCACATCACTAAACCTTCTCTTCTTCTTCTTTTTCTTTTTTAAATGTTTATTTATTTATTTCTGAGAGAATGAGAAAGAGAGCATGTGCACAAGCAGGCGAGGGGAAACAGGGGGACGTTGAGAACCCCAAGAAGGCTCTGCTCTGCCAGCACAGAGTCTAACATGGGGCTCAAACTCACAGACTGCGAGATCATGTCCTAAGCCAATATCAAGAGTTGGATGGTCAACCAAGTGAGCCACCCAGGTGCTCCGAAATCTTCACTTTTAAGATTTCCAGGGATACGGTCACCATAACATATTTTTGTAGCCCATCTCCAGTTTTCCAGGGGCACATTCTTTCATCCTTGATATCTTTATTCTCTTAGAACTGCTGCTCTTCCAGGTCCCAAGCATGAGATGAACTCACCAGACATATTTCCATTGTATGATTCTACCACCTCACCTATCATCCCACTTCACTCCCTAGGCAGGGCTGATTGGAACTGGACTAAAAACATGATTCAGGATGAACCAAGCAGATTCTTTAGCCTAATCCTTCTCATGGGAATTGGTATTTGTAACTGAGAAGCAGCTGGTAGTTTGTATACAATATAAACTCAGAAGATGTTGGATGGCCACTTTCCCTTGGAGGACAAGAGAAATGGAGAAAGACAATCTGTAGACTCAGGTATGATGTGGAGGAGGAATACTGCCTGGGATCCAGAAGGCTTTCCAGAATCTGTGAGGCCTGGCATCTTTCAGGATCTGTAAGACATCTCTTTATCCTTAAAATATATTCACCACCACCATCGCCCTCCCCCACCCCCCGCCAAAAAAAAAACAACACTGTTTCTTTACTTATACCAACTAGATTTGGTTTCTGGTGCCTCTTAATGAGGAATTCCAATAAATACACTACCAGAATTGTATCCTCTTTTAAAGCACATCTTTCCTTCCTGGACAAGGGGGAGGGGAGAATAAAGAGTCCTATAGTATTGCTATTTCATTTAATAAATATTTACTTAATGCTTATAACATGCCAGGAAATATGATCATACCATAGTATTGGCTCCCAAGAGGTTGGGATACTGGAGCTTGGCTATTTCTTTCCAACACAGAACTCCTCTAACAAGTAGTTTTTGCTCTAGAGCTCCTCATTCGATTGGAGAAGACGTTTTGAGCCTCTCCCTGCCTAATTCTGTTTCTTCTTGCTGTTATCTTTCACAAACATTTTTCCAATAAACTGATTACACTTATAACTCCATTTCAATGTCTGCTTCCTGGAAGACCCAACCAAAGCAGATGACCTTAAAGAAAAAAGAAGGGAGCATTTTTATTTATTCAATAAGTATATATTGATGATCAATAATGGCCAAGTGATATGCTAAACACCAAGTGTATCCATGAACAAGATAAATAAGATTCCTTTTCTTATGGCTACAGTCAAATAGGGATGGTATTAAACAAATAAATTACACAAAACACTAGACCCACCAAATAATTGAGCAAAGAATCACAATGATGATATTAAGAAAAATAAAGGAAAGAATAGAGGGAACTCTAGGTGGGGAATATTAAGTATCAGAGTATGTTGGGTCTCAGTGAAGTAATAAAACCTATTGTTAATCATATTCCTCCTTTAGGACTCTGAGTCTGGAAACTGAGGAATTCTTTTCACAAGAACAGAATGTGGAAGACTTCAACTGGCATTATTTTATGTGAAAAATATATGGAGGATTGGACAAAAAAGCAGAATTTTAACTTGATACCATCTGGAATCTTGTGTTAAGTTCTGGAGTCTTTTAAAGAAAATTTTAGGTAGGACAAAAGCAAATTGGACTTCATGGAGGCCATGGGGATGGAGAGAAGTCATTGATTCATGCAACAAAAGGTCCTGGGGCTGTTCATCCAGAACCAGATTAAACTAGAATGAGTCATTGTATTCCTGTTTAGATAAAGGACTGCCCTATGTAATTAAAAGAAAAGGAAACAACAACAACAAACTCAGACCAATTAGTTTGAGTTTTTCTTGAGGGTAGGAACAGGAGCAATGAGTAGAAATAATATGGAAGTAGATTACAATTTAGCGTAAAAAGAAAATAATGAAAATTCAGTTTCTGAAACCTAGGACTATTTATCAGTTGAATGAGTTCTTCCTCGTTACCCAGTGAGGTAAACTCCTCACTCTTAAAGGTGAAACTCACGCAGTGAAGCTACCTGTGAATGGTATTTTGACACTGGGTTTTCAAACATTGGAAAACATATGGATATAAAGTGTCTAGAGGGGCCTGGAAGACAATTCTGTGTCATTCAGGGATCCATATACAATAAGTGAGGGTAGGGCTAAATTGAGCTGCACGCTCTGCTGATCTATAATCAAATACAAATTTTCCGGAAAACACTATGCCAGATCGAGGTGGTAAAATAGTATCTCCTCACAGAGACACTGACTTAACAACAATATACCAAAAGCCTTTATGAGAATTCAGAAATTTAGTTTAAGGCATCACAGTACCTCAAACAAGTGCAAAACTAGAAAACTTGCATTGAAATGGGTAAGACAAGCCCTTGCATTTTACCTGTGATAGTCCTTTCCCCAAGCTGACACAGTGTAAGGCATTTGGGATAAAGGGCCCACCCCACCACTTTTTTCCTAAGAAAGGAAAGGGAAATGTGGAACACGTGCCTAACATTCTGGCTTTTGGGGGACCGCATGACGGACAGGCTATGTCTTATCTAACTCACAGTGCTGACAGAGAACTGGCATATTTGGATACCCGGGTGCCAGTGAGAAAAAAGAGCTCAATGGTTTATTGTAACACCAGCAAACCTGCAGTGTACACACATACACCAGAGGGAGAAAGAGATTATGGGCTCCAGAGCAAGAAACGAGCAAACCCCTCTAATTCAAAAATAGCACATACAAGCCCAGAAAAGGTGCATGCTTAGAAAAAGATTTTAGAGGCCAGAGTCTCTAACCAAGCTGCTTGGGAAAGATCTTTCTCTGTATGTTTCCAGTTCATAAGAATAGGAAAGGTGGCTGTTTTAGCAAAAGCCCAAATCCTAGCAAAAAGTAAAAAGGCCATAAAATAAAAATACCTCAATTATGACTGAAAAAAAAAATAACAAGGCATACGAAGAAACAAGGAAACACAGCCCTATCAAAGGAACAAAATAAGTATCCAAAAACTGACCCAAAGGAAATGGAAGTTGATGACTTACCTACTAAAGAACTCAAAGTAATTATCTCAAAAATCTCAATGAACTGCAAGAGAACACAGATAGACAACTAAACAAAATCAGGAAAATGATGCATGACAAAACATGCATCAACAAAGAAGCAGAAACTTTGGAAAAAAGAATAAAAAAGGCTGGAATAGAAGAATATAATAACTAAATTAAAAAATTCACTAGAGGAATTCAACAACAGACTTCATCAAACAGGAATCACAAACTCAAGACAAATCATTTAAAATTATCAAGTCAGAGGAAGAAACAAACAAAAAAGGAAAGAAGAAAAATGAAGAAAGCCTATGGGACTTATGGAACACCATCAAATAGAACAATACTGTAAATCCCCCTTATCCATGGGGTGCTCCATAGGGTATCTGAACCTTATATATACTATGATTTTTCCTATAAGTACATGCTTATGATAGCATTTAATTTATAAATTAGGCATATTAAGAGATTAACAACAATAATAATGAAATAGAATAATTATAACAAAATGCTATAATAAAAATTATGTGAATATGTTCTCTCTCAAAGTATTATACTTAACTCACTCTTCTTTTTCTTGTGATGAGGTGAGATGATAAAATATCTATGTGAGCAGATGAAGTGAAGTGAATGATGTAGGCAATGTGGTATAGCATTAGGCTACTACTAACATTCTTATGATACATCAGAGGAAGGATCAACTGCTTCCAGACTGCAATGACCATAGGTAAGAGAGGTCACAGAAAGCTAGATTTCAGATAAAGAGGGACTACTGTCTATGAATTACAGGAGTCAGAAGGAGAAGAGAGAGAAAAAGGTGACAGTTTATTTGAGGAAATCATGATTGAAAGAAGCTCAAAGAGCTCTAACTAGGAGGACTCTAACAAGGCCTAAAGGGAGACACATTATAATCAAATTGTTAAAACTCAAAGACAAAAAGAAAATCTTGAAAGTAGCATGAGAAAATCAGCTTGTCACATACAAGTGAGCTCTCATTAGATTTTTAGCAGATATATTAGCCCAAAAGGGAAATATGAAGATGTATTCAAAGTGCTGAAAGGAAAAAAACACAAAAAACAAAAATTACAAACCAAGGAAACTCTATCTCACAAAACTGTTCTTCAAAAATGAGGAAGGGGCACCTGGGTGACTCAATCAGTTGGGTGTCTGACTTCGGCTTAGGTCATGATCTCACATTTCATGGGTGCAAGCCCCACGTCAGGCTCTGTGCTGATAGCTTGGAATCTGGAGCCTGCTTCGGATTCTTTGTCTCCCTCTCTCTGCCCCTCCCCTGTTCACACTCTCTCTGTGTGTGTCTCTCTCTCTCAAAAATAAATGAATATTAAAAAAATTACTTATAACAAAATGAGGGATAAATAAAGACTTAGCCATGTAAACAACACCTGAGGGAATTCATCAGCACTAGGCCTGCCTTACAAGAAGTGCTAAGTGGACTCCTTCAGGTTGAAACAAAACAAATGCTAACAGCAATATGATTAGCATATGAAATCATAAATCTCTGGTAAACAAATAATACTTTAATGGTGGTGCATAAATCACACTTGATTCTGATATAGAATTTAAAATATAAAATTGTAACAAATAACTATAAAACTATATTAATGGATACAAAATATAAAAATATGTCATTTATGACATTGATAAACTGGGAAGGATGTGTAAGGAGTAGAGTTTTTGTATATAATTGAAGTGGTAGATTAATTGGTAAAATAGATTGTTAGAACTATAAGGTGTTTTATGTAATCCCCATAGTAACCAGGTGAACACATAAAATGTATGGAAGATACACAAAAGAAAATCAGAAAGGAATTAAAGCACATTACCACACACAAAAAAAATCAATAAAACATAAGGAAGGAAGCAAGATAGGAAAGGAAGGATAAAATAGCTATAAGACATGTAGGAAATAGTGAACAAAATGTCAGTAGTAAGTCCTTTCTTTAAATTTAAATGGATTAAATTCTTCAATCAAAGACATAGAGTGGCTGAATAGATCAAGAAAACAAGATCCAACTATAAGGTATCTATAAGATACCTTTAGGCTCCAGGCTCATAAATCCAAGCTGTCAGCACAGAGCTGACACAGGGCTCAAACTCACAAGTTGTGAGATTATGACCTGAGCCAGAATCTGATGCTCAACCAACTAAGCCACCCAGGTGATCCTATTAGAGACTCGTTTTAGAAAGAAGGACACACATAGGCTGAAAGTGAAAAGATGGAAAAAAAATATTCAATTCAAGAAAAAGTCGGGGTGGCCATACTTACGTATTTAATTCAGACAAAATAGGATTTAAGATACAAATCATCACAAGAGACAAAGAAGGCCATTATATAATGATAAAAGGATCAATTCCACAGGAAGATATATGAAGCAAACACTGACAGAATTGAAGAGACAAGTAGTTACACAATGATAGTAGGAGATTTCAATGTCCTGCTTTCAATACAAGATAGAACAACCAGACGTAAGATAAATAAGAAAATAGAGGAAATGAATAGCACTATAGACCAATTGAACATCTCAGACATATACAAACCACTCTACCCCAATACAGCAAAATGCATATTCTTCTGAAGTCTGTACAGAACATCCTCAAGGATAGATCAACATGTATATGGTTACAAACTGTATAACAGTTAAAACAAAGTTTTATCAAATCTAAGAAAACCAAAATCATACCAAGTATCTTTTCCATAGTGGAAAATAAAACCTAGAAATCAACAGTAAATGGAAAACTGGAAAATTCATAAATACATGGAAATTAAACAACACACTCTTGAGCAACTGAGAGGTCAAAGAAGAAATCATGAGGAACATTAGAAAATATCTTGGGATAAATGCATATCAAACAGCATAACAAAATGTATGGGATGAAAAAGCAAAACTAAGAGGGAAGTTTATAGTGGTAATCACCTACATTAATAATATAGAAGAAAGATCTCAAATCAACAACTTAATTTTATACCACAAGGAAATAGAAATGAAGAAAAACTAAACCCAGAATTAACAGAAGGAAATAATAAAGATTAAGGTAGAAATAAATGAGAGAACAGCAAAACAATAGGAAAATTTTTGACAAAACTGAGAGTTGGTATTTTGAAAATTGACAAATCCTTAGCTAGACTAAGGAAAATAGAGGAGAAATTCAACAAAAGCCTGAAATGAAAGAGGAAACAGTATAACTGATGCTACAGAAATAAAAAGAATCATTAGAGACTACTAGGTACAATTATGTACCAAAAAATTGGATGACCCAAAAAAAAATAGATGAATTCCTAGAAACATACAACCTCCTAAGATTGAATCATAAAGAAATCAATTATGAATCTGTAATCAAAACCTTCCAACAAAGAAACTAGGTGGCGAGGACTAAATGGCTTCACTGGAGAATTCTACCAAATATTTAAAGAAAAATTAACACCAATCCTCAAATGCTTCCAAAAAAAATTAAGAGAACACTTCCAAATACATTTTATGAGGTTACCATTACTCTGATTAATAGACAAAGGTACAAAAAAAAGAAGCAAAACCCCATAGACCATTATCCCTGATGAATATTGATGCAAGAATCTTCAACAAAATTCAACAGAACATTTAAAGGATTATGTACCATAACCAATGGGATATTTTCCTGGAATGCAAGGATGGTTTAACATATGAAAATTAATGTAAAACATCGCTTTAACAGAATGAAAGATAAAAATCAGATTGTCATTTCAATCGATGTAGAAAAGGCATTTGACAAAATTGAACACCCTTTCATAATTAAAACACTCAACAAACTAGGAATATGGAAACTACCTCAGCATAATAAAGGCCATAGATGAAGAACCCACAGCTAACATCATACTCAATTGTGAAAAACTGAAAGCTTTTCCTTTAAGATCTGGAACAAAGCAAGAGTTTCCACTCTCACCACTTCTATTCAACTTAGTACTGGAAGTTTTAGCCATAGTGATTAGGCAAGAAAAAGAAATAAAATGCATCCATGTTGGAAAGGAAGATATTTACTGATGATATAATCTTATATTTAGAAAACCTTAGGGATTCCACACACGAAAAAATGTTAGAACTAAAAAATTAATTCAGCAAAATCGCATGATACAAAATCAATGTACAGAAATCAGTTGCATTTCTATACACTAACAATGAACAATCCAAAATGAAATTAAGAAAGCAGCACCTGGGTGGCTCAGCCAGTTAAGTGTCTGATTCTTGATTTTAGCTCAGGTCATGATCTCACATTCATGAGTTTGAGCCCCACATTAGGCTCCACACTGGCAGTGCAAAGCCTGCTTGGGAGTCTCTCTCCCCTCTGTCTCTGCCCCTCCTCCGTTCATGCTCCCTCTCTCTCTCTAAGTAAATAAATAAACTTTTTTAAAAAATCGAAAAAAAAGAAAAATTTAAGAAAAACAATTATTTACCATAACATAAAAAAGAATAAATTACTTAGAAATAAACTTAACCAAGTAGGTCATAGACCCGGGACAAGCTGGATGTTCCAGAGCTGCCCCTTTCCTTGGGCCTTGACTCTTCATTCTTCCTTAGGAATGCATGCTATAGCCCTGTTGCAGCTGCTGAGTCACTCAGGTATCACACTGTGCCTCACCTTTCCATATCAGCACCCTCACCCACAAACTCTTACTGTGGCTGAGCTGTGAGTGCTCATGTTTGATGACATGGCGTATAACCTGCCGAAGCACCAGAGCCCACCTACACCAACACAGAGGTAGCAGTGGTGTCAGCAGCACCTGTCTCCTCTACTGCAATGATAGTGGAAGCCACTCTGCTTCTGCTGCCACTGACTGCACTGCCTGCTTCATATGGCACTACAGACTCAGACTGGCATAGGCCTTCAGACATGAAGAGCGCCTATCCCATAGCAAAACCCAGTCTGAGTTTCTGGTATCCAGAAAGCTCCAGACATCTGAGGAGGCCTTGTAGTCCCAGTCTTGCCTTCTAAGAGAACCACAAGGACAGTACTTCCAAAGATAGCAGATGAGCTTCAGACTGATTCCTAGTCCATCAGCCTTTGGGGACAGCCAAACTCTCAAAGCAGGAGCACTTGGAGTTTTCTGTGATCTCTGGGTGGGAAGAGGAAGAGATACGCATGCCAGGGTGGTCTTTCATATCCTTCTTTACCATCACATGGAATTTTCATTTTCTGCTTCTTCGTGAAATGCAGCTCAAGAAGGTCTCTGGCTCCTCTTGACAGTAATTCAGGGTTGTGTTTACTGAGGAGGGGACTGGAAACTGTCTCTTCTCTGGTCAGCATCAGTTTATTTCACAGGACTTGGTCAAGAAAATGAAAACCACTTGAGAAACCTAAGGCAGAAAGACTTTTAATGCGGAGAGATCAAGGCTGGGACCATAGTCAGGAGATTAGGAAGTATGGGATTCATGGAGACCCACCACCCTGATTCCGGGTGCCTGAAATTCTGATGTGGGCAACTCTGGAAGGATGCCTGGGATGCTGGCACAGCATCATGCCTGTCACTGGCTTGAACCATACAAACCTCACACTGGTTTCATCTCAGAACCAAATAAGGGATCCAGACAGCAAAGGCACATGGTTTCCAGACTTGTACCTGCTGAGACACACAGGCTGGGTAACAAACTTCCCAGCATGGGCACCTTTTGGACTTTCAGCACCTGTACTCACCTCCCTACCTTGTCTCCCAGTTTCAGCAGCAACATTGAGCCATAGCCTAGGATCCTGTAGCCATTGTCATGCTAATGACACACTGGCACTTCCAAAGAATGGAAGGCAGAAAGCCTTTTTGGTCACCTGTGCATTTGAGCATGTCAATTCTTGCTCTTGTTCAGACACACTACACCTGGACATCCTATGGCCTCAAGACTATACCAGAAAATTAATCACTATCCACACTCCTTAAATAAAATGGTGGAGAAAGAGAAAAGGAAAAAGGTACTCTATATGAATTACAAATAATATGGTTCTTAGCTAATATATAATAGATAATTAATAAAGAGAAGAGAGACTTGTACACTAAAAATTACAAAACGATGAAAAATTGTAAAAGACAAATAAATGGAAAGACATCCATGTTCATGGATTAGAAGACCTAATATTGTTAAAATATCCATGCTTCCCACATGATCTTTAGATTCAGTGCACTCTCTTTCAAAGTTCTAATGGCAATTGTTTGCAGAAATAGAAAAAAGTGTTCTAAAATTCATATGGAATCTGAAAGGTCACTGAATACCCAAAACAAATTTAAGAAAGAAAACAAAGCTGGAGGCCTCATACTTCCTGATTTTAAAACATGTAACAAAGTTATAGTAATCAAAAGAGTATAGTATGGCACTGGCATAAAACAGAACAGAGACCAATGGAACAGTGAAATAGAGAGCCCCAATATAAGCCCTAATGTCTATGGGCAAGTGATCTTCAACAGGGTGCTGCTGAATCTACACAATGGAGAAAGGATAGTCTCAACAGATGATGTTGGAAAAACTGAGTATCCATGGAAAATAGTGAATTTGGACCTTTATCTTATACCATATAAAAAAATAAAACTTAGTAAGATATATATGTATGTGTGTGTGTGTGTGTGTGTGTGTGTGTGTGTGTGAATCATGTTGCCTGTCTTTAGAATTTCCATATCTATGTGGATTCCCTGCATATACACTAGTAAATTTGATTTTCTCCTGTCAAAAAAACCTCAAAAAAACTCAAAATGCATTAAACTCTTTGCTATAGATTTAATGTTTGTGTCCTCTCCAAAATTCATATGTTGAACTTTAATTCCCAATGTGATGCTATTTGGAAATGAGACCTTTGGGAGACGATTTGATTATGAAGGTGGAGCCCTCCTATAAAAGATTAACGTCCTCATAAAAGATACCATAAAGAGTTTCCTCACCCCTTTTGCCATGTGTGGACACCGTGAGAAGACAGTCATCCATGAAGCAGGGAGCATACCTTCACTAGACACCAAATCTGCTGGCACCATGATTTTAGACTCTCCAGCCTCCAGAATGGTGAGAAATAAATTTTTTTTCTTTATAAACCACACAGTATATGGTATTCTGTTATAGCAGCCCAAACAGACTGAAACAGAAATCAGTACTGAGAAGTAGGGTGCTACTTTAACAAATACCTAACAGTGTGGAAATAGCTTTGGAACTGGTTAATGGGTAAAGCCTGGAAGAGTTTTGAGGTACATGCTAGAAAAAGCCTACACTGTTGTAAAAAGACCATTAAGGGTGATTTTATTTAGAGCTCAGGAGGAAAAGAGAGAAGCTATAGAGAAAACCTCAGTCTTTTTAGAGAATGCCTAAATAATTTTAAACAGAATGTTAGTAGGAATAGGGATGGTAAAGGGCATTCTGATGAGATCTCATATGGAAATGAGGAACATCTTCCTGGAAACTGGAGGAAAGGTCATCCTTGTTATTATAAAGTGGCAAAGAACTTGGCTGAATTGTGTTCATGTTCTAGTGTTTTGTGGAAGGTGAAACTTTTGAGCAATGAAATTGGATGTTTAGCTGAAGCTATTTTTAAGCAAAGTGTTGAAGGTGTGCCTTGGCACATCCTGACTGCTTATAGTAAAATATGAGAAGAGAAAAGTGACTTAAAGATGGAACTGTTGAGGAAAAGGGAAACAGAACGTAAAGATTTACAAAATTCTCAGCCTTTCCACATTAAAAAAATTAAAACACTAAGGGTGTAGTGCCGGGGTCCTTGTTCCAGCAAATCTAGGGGTCCACGAAGGACAGACGGTCAGGTGAAATGAAGTGAGAGAGCCATGAGAGAGATGGAGTCTGATGATCAAGCAGGCAGCCCTGGCAATTCTGGCATCTCTGCTCTGCTGGTCTCAGTGTCTTTATTTGTAAAGGTAGCGAGTGACATTACATCAGTAACAAGGCATTCTTTACAACATACATTGTTGTCACAAGACCTATGTAGTCATCTATAGGTTTATGGTAGCTTTTGTAAGAGTATTTTGTTATTGCCTTTTTATTATAAGGGAGCATGGGGATGAGAATTACAAAAGGATTTGTGAAATGTTAACCTCAGGGAGGTGCTCAATATTTGCTGCTGATCAATGAAGATATGTGTAGCTATTTTAGTTTGTACCTTATCTATAAGCAGTGCTTCTAACTTTTGGGCTAGGCTAACCTCCCGGGAAGGTCCTAAGTCTCTTTACAATCTTTCCCATCATTCTGTTAATACTGAGAGAAGCTTTACGGAGATGTGCCTTGAGATTTTATGGTGGGGCTGAGGGGATGATTAACACAATGCGATACCTGCAGGGAAAATCTAGTTTGGTTCAAGGAGTCTTGGGGCCTAACACCTACTAATTTCTAGCCAACTCATAACTGCTATTCTATATGATCAATTTGTGTAACCTATCCCCAAGAGGCAACCTTGGGGTTACTTCTGGCCAGGTTACTCTCATTCAGATTTTATCTATCAAGACATCGCACTCCAGGTCCCCTTTTCCATGTGCCATAAAATCAAAGAGCATTATATCCCTTAGGCCAACGAGAGCAGTTCAAGAAATCCAGGCTTGAAAGATTATTTAGAAGGAGGTAAAACTAGGCGCCAGTTTAGCTGGTGGGAACTTTGCTTCAACCTTTCCCACGCAGGGAGGGGTCTCAACCTGTGAGCCCAAAATGGCTCCCAACAGTGTAGCCACATGATAGTTTGATGAAATAAGTGTAAATGGGCCAACTTAACCTGAGGCAGAGCTATTCTATAAGCCCATGGAAGAATGACCCCAAAACCAATTCAGAGATCATCAAATTTGCCACTCCCATCACAGGCCAAGAGTGCAAGGGCCCACAGGGCAAAGCAGTTTCAGAGGAGAGGCTTCTGGCACTTGAGGAACCTCGGTGCTTGCTGCCCAGCACTTCCTCACATAGAGGGCTCTGCTCTCTGCTCCATAGCACCATGCTCCTCAGCCACCACAAGTGCTGCTCTCCTGGGCCCCAGTGCAGAGCAGAACAGGCATCAAGTTTTGGTAGCATCTGTGTGGTGCCATCTCTGCCACCACAGGCCCAGGGGGCATGACTGCCTCTACCTAGGTTTCAAAGGATGGAGCTTCCTGGAACCATAGGATTTCAATCTCTTTCTGAGAGAACTACTGTTTGCAGAAATAGAAAAAAGTATTCTAATATTCATATGGAATCTGAAAGAACACTGAATAGCCAAAACAGATTTAAGAAAGAAAATGCAGGTCCCAGTAGGGAGCTGGCCATAGGAATGTCCTGCTAAGCCCCATGGTTCTGAAAGGCAGAACAGCAAGTGAAAGAGAGATTGTTCTTTTTTTTTTTTTTTTTAATTTTTTAAATGTTTATTTGTGTTTGAGAGAGAGACAGAAAGAGCCCAAGTGGGAGACGGGCAGAGAGAGATGGAGACAAAATCTGAGGCAGGCTCCAGGCTCTGAGCTGCCAGCACAGAGACCAACGCAGACCTTGGACTCATGAACCATGGTGAGATCATGACCTGAGCCGAAGTTGGACACTTAACCAATTGAGCCACCCAGGTGCCCCCAAAGAGGCATTATTCTTAAGCCATGAGGTGTAATGGAATTTTCCTTGTTATTTTTTAGGCTTACTTGGGAACTGTCACTCCTTTTCTATTTCTCCTCTTTGAAATGGGAATGTCCATTCTATGCCTGTCCCACAATTGTCTTTTGGAAGCACCCAACATGTTTGATTTCACAGATTCACACTTGGAGAGGAACTTGCCTCAATGTAAATCACACCTCAAGTCTCACCTCTATCTGATTTAGATGATATTTAGATAAGGAATAAGTTAAGACTTTGGGGGTTATTGGGATGGAATGAATGTATTTTGCTATGAGAAGAAAATGAATTTAGGGGGCCCAGTGAATGAATGTTTGTGTCCCTGAAAAATAATGTTGGAAACTAACTCCCAATGTGATGATATTTGGAGGTGGGACCTTTGAGAGGTGACTAGATTGTGAGCATGGATCCTCATGCATGGTAATAGTACTCTTATAAAAGAAACTCTAGAGAGCTCCCTCACGCATTCTGCCATATGAGGTCAGAGCAAGAAGATAGTCAACTAATAATCAGAAAGCAGGCTCTCACTAGACATCAAATTTGTTTCTGTATTGATTTTGGACTTTCTAGCCTCCAGACCTGTAAGGAATAGGAGTGCCTGGGTAGCTCAGTTGATCAGGTGTCCAACTTCGGCTCAGGTCATGATTACAGTTCATGAACTGATAGCTCAGAGCCTGGAGCCTGTTTCAGATTCTGTGTCCCCTGACGTCTCTCCCTCTCTGCCCCTACTCTGCTTGCGCTCTCCCTCTCTCTCAGACATAAACAAACAAACACTTTTAAAGTATATTCTTAAAAAAAAACTAAGAAATAAATTTCTGTTGTTCATTAGTCATCCAGTCTATGGTGTTTGTGATAATCACTCTGAATAGGCTAAGACAGATGAATCTTAGACCTAAAACTATAAAACTCCTAGAAGAAAACATATGAGAAAAGCTCCATGATATTGGATTTGGGAGTGATTTATTGGATATGACCCCCAAAAGCACAAACAATAATAGAAAAAATAGACAAATGGTACTACATCAAACTTAAAAACTACCACAAAGGAAATAATCAACAGAATGAAAAGACAACCTACAGAATGAAAGAAAATATTTGTAAACCATATATCTGATAAGAGGTTAATATCCAGAATTTATAGATCTCCTATAGCTCAATAACAAAACAAAAAAACTGATTTAAAAATGACAAAAGACTTCATCAGATATTTCTCCAAACAAGATATGCAAATGGCCAACAGGCATGTCCGACATCACTATCACCATGGAAATGCAAATCAAAACCATAATGAGATATCTCATCACACCTGTTAAGATGGCCACAGCAAAAAAAGATAAAAACAAAACAACAAGCAAAACAAACATCCTCCCCCACACACAAATAAAACAGAAAATAACAACTGTTACTGAGAATGTAGAGAAATTGGATCCTTGTGTACTTTAAAAAAAAGAATTTTTTTTTTAGAGAGGCAGAGAGAGAGCGTGCTTACCCATGTGTGCACCTGAGCAAGTGGGGGAGGGGCAGAGAGAGCAGGAGAGAGAGAATCTTAAGCAGGCTCCATACTCAGGACAGAGCCTGACATGGGGCTCCATCTAATGACCCTGAGATCTTCACCTGAGCCAAAATAAAGAGTCAGACACTTAACCAACTGAGCCACCCAGGCACCCCACCCTTGTGCACTTTTAACAGAAATGTAAAATAATGCAGCCCCTATGGGAAACAATATGGAAGTTCTTCAAAGAATTAAAAATAGAATTTTCATATGATCCAGCAATTCCACTTCTGGGTGCATATCTAAAAGAATTGAAACATGACCTTGAAGAGATATTGCACACTCATATTCATTGCAGCATTAATTTTAAAAGTTCCAAGAAGCAGAAGCAACATTAATGTCCACCTACAGATGAATGGATAAAGACAGTGTAAAATATACATACTGTGGAATGTTATGCTTCCTTTAAAAAGAAGGAAATTCTGGCACATGCTACAACATAGATGAACCTGGAGAAGATTATGCTAAGTGAAATACACCAGTTACAAAAAGACAGACCCTGCATGATTCTACTTGTATGAGTAGTCAAACTCTTTGAAACATAAAGTAGAATGGTAGTTGCCAGAGGCTAGGGATAGAGGAAAAGGGGGAATTGTTCAGTGGATATAGAATTTCAGTTTTGCAAGATGAAAAAGTTCTAGAGATCTATTTCACAACAATGTGCATATATTTAACACTACAGTGCTGTATACTTAAAAATGATTAAGATGGTAAATTTTAAGCTATGTATTTTTTTAACACACATGCATCAAAGAAAACATTAAACCAACCAAATAAAATATATCTAGTAGGTGAATAGGGCTCTCAAGTTCATGAGTTTTATGACCTCTGAACTATAGAAGACATGGGCAGGAAAGAAAAAGAAAATTACCATCTATTGAGCACCTCATATGGGACAGGAGGTATACTAAGCATCTTAAAAATGTTTCTTACCCAATTGTCACAATAATCTTATCAACATTTTTTTATTACCAGCTTACAGATGAGAAAACAAATTGTAAAATTAAAAGACTTCTCTAAGATCGCATATCTAATTAATCAAAGGTAGGATTTGAACACAAAACAAACTCCAGAGCTGGTATTTTTTCCACTGCTTTAGAAACAAAGAAAACATCTCAGGAGGATAAATGATGTACAGAAAATCAGAGTGGTGAAGATCAAGTAGCTATATGAAATTTTTGAAGATAAATAGATAAATGTTCCATGGGGACCCCATTGGGAGATAACAAACTGTGAAGTAGAGGAACCACATTAGAAGACACTGAATGAGAACACTGGTTTTGGGTTTGAGTCCTGGCTCTGCCACTTACCAGCTTTGTGACCTTGAACTACTCACTTAGCTTCTCTATGCATATAAAAGTGCTTCTTAACATGCCTGGCAGATAATGTTCACTAAACGTTAGCTATTATTAGATAGTATGGTCTATTGCTAGATTTTAAAGGCCATATTAGGTTTGAATTTGATGACCTGGATAGTAAAACAAATATCAGACATAGGGTTTCAGATAGGCTGATTGGAAAGCGAGTAGCTTTTCCTGTGAAAACTGCTTTAACTGCCAGCCAGTAAACAGTCTGTCCCACTCCAATCCATTCACTGCATAACTGCCATGGTCCATCTGAAACTAAGTTTTGACTAAGTTCTTCTTTTCTTAAAAAGTTGTCAATTGTTCTTCATTTGTCACCACATTCTTAAGTTTGCATGGACTTGAGAATCAGATGAAGATGTTATTAAAAAGCATATTCTAAGGCTATACCCACGGTGGTTTTAACTCTGTAAATTCAGCTGAATCTAGAGATGCAGAGAGCCTATTGTCGAGAATCTTTGTTGAGATCAACTTCAAATTTATTAACTAATAAAACACTTCATGCTTTGGCTCTGCTACCTCTCCAACCACATTTAAAAAAAAAATTTCTATCCTAAGATTAACTCTCTTGCACTGTAGCTTCGCTTTTAGCTTCTGACGTATTCAGAGCTTTTGTTGTTTTGTTGTTTTTCCTAGAATAACTTCCCTTTTCCTTCTTCACTCAACTCCCATGACCTGCTCCTGCCTAATCCTGCCCAACTGTATTAGTTTTCTGTTGTTGTATAACATATTACCCCAAGCCTTAATAACTTAAACCAGTGATAAGTATTTATTATTATTCAGAGGGTCTGTTTAGGAATTTGGAAGTGGGTTAGTTAGGCAATTCTGCCTTGGGGTCTCTCAAGGGTTGCTGTCAGGTATTAGCTGGAGCCATTCAAAGGCTTAACTGTACTAGAGGATTGTTTCCAAAGTGGCACAATCACTTGGCTGGCAAGTTGGGGCTGGCTGTTGGCAGGTGGCCCTTCTACATGTGCCACTGCTTAGAGTTGCTTGAGAGTCTTCATAGCATGGGGGCTGACTTTCATAGAGCAAATAACCCAGGAGATCAAGGCTGAAGGTATAAAGCCTTTTGCGTTCTAGCATTGGAAGTTACACAACATTATTTTTGAAGTACTGTCTTGGTCATGCAGTTCTGCCCTGCTTCACTGTGGGAAGACACTATATAAGGATTTGAACACCAGGAGATAAAGATCATTAGGGGCCATCTTGAAGCGTAGCTACTACCACATCATCCTTTATCACTTAGGTGTTATTCCTCAGGGAAGCCTTCCTTGAATTTCTTTCCCAAATTGTGTAACTGCCTCTTCTGAATACTACTATATATGTATTTAAAATGGCAAGTGTGCATTGTATGTGTGTGCATACATTTACATATATATCATATACATGTATGTATCAATATGTATATATGTATATGTAGGGGTCATGCCTTACTATCCTTGTACTTCATATTTTACTCAAAGATTAATGAAGTAAGGAAGAAGGGAAGAAGACAGAGATAAAGGAAGGAAAGAACAATCGAGCAATTAGATTTGGTTGTCACAAGGCTCTATGACACATGAGAGTTCCATTTCTGTTAATTAGCAGATGGTTAATAACAACAAAAAATATAGCTTTGTAAGGGCAGTTGGGAAGGAGCAGGAACAATTAGAAAATCTATCACCACAATAGAAATGTTGAGGAATTTGTATGAATTTTGGTATGATTCAATTTGTACAGCTCTGAAAATCATATTCAGTGATATTTGGGTCTAATTTTCTTTTTGTTCTCCTTTTGATGTTTCACTGATACACTCTGGCTCACAAACAGGGGATGGAGATTATAAAAAGGAGTGTGGTCTTAGAGATGGCAGAAGACAAAAATTCTCAATACTAAAAAATTCCTAGAATGTTTTAAGGACTCAGTTCTAATCTTCCCATGCTGGGAGGTCCACATGCACTGAGGATATTAGATATTTTTCTTTTCTTTCTTTTTTTAAAAATTTTTAATGTTTATTTATTTTTGAGAGAGAAAGAGACAGAGCATGAGTGGGGGAGGGGAAGAGAGAGAAGGAGACATAGAATCTGAAGCAGGCTCCAGGCTGTGAGCTGTCAGCACAGAGCCCAGTGCAGGGCTCGAACTCACAAACTGTGAGATCATGACCTGAGCCAAGTTGGAAGCTTAACCGACTGAGCCCCCCAGGTGCACTAGATATTTTTCTTATAGCTAGATTTTATACTGAAAGAGAGTTGTACACATAAAGATATTAATGAAACTTTACCTTTTTAATGACACCATTGCTGCTGTCTTCTGGAAGTGGCTCCTATGTCCTTTCCAACAAAATTCCTACCTTGATTTCCTATAATCATTAGTTTATGCAGGTCTCTCCCCAGTACTATGAAAGAGTCAAGCACTACTTTATCTTTATATGCACATCATGGTCTCTGATACACAATGAATGTGCATTAAGCATAAGCTAAATGAATGAATCATGGATTCAAAATGATCCATGTTTTAGATTACATCTTTACATATTCCTCCCCATCAAACACATACTTATTGGAATCTGCATGAGCAGTGAGCTGATTCTAATAAACCAGTCATAATTAAAATAAAGTATAATGAAATCAATTTAGGAGAGTTTCTTCCACATGTACATTTTATACAAAGCATTCTCTAACATTGTCTGACACAATTTCCTTCTACTTCAAAAGGGACTTGATTTGCCTTCAGAATTTGGAACTCAAGATTGTTTGTCTTTTGAGCTTAGTGTCAGATGAAGCACAAGCCTGTCTCTGGTTTTCAGGGGAATGCTAGTCAACAAACTCACTGAGCCCTTCCTAGGTGTCAAGTACTATGTTAAGTAAGGCACAGGGATAGTGAGAATACTGTGTCTGCCTTCGAAGAGAAAGTAGCTGAACTCTGGTACAATCCTGGAGACCCAACAGAGGTTACTGTAGTAGTCACTGTGGTGTGTTGGCCTGATTACCCATCCTACCTGCTTCAAGACTGAAGGACTAATTTCCTTATCTACTGCATGTTGGTGACTGACAGCTCATGAGTAAGGCCCCTGAGGAGACTGGCCTTATCCTGAAGGGAGCTGCCTCACCTAAGGTTATGACCCCTGGTCAATATGGATATATAAATTCTGTCGCTGGCCCTGATTTTGGGCAAGTCTGTATATATGTATACATATATATATGTATATATCTATCATTTCATATATAAATATGAAACTTGCTTCATCCAGGAATTTTGGGTAACACTAATAAAACATAACCCAAGTGAGCAATAGGAATCTAATTTGCTTATTTTAGTATTTATCACACTTGCCTGAAACTCACAATTGGAACTTAGTACCTAAGTATACGAACTCAGCACTTAGTATAAGTGTGGATTATTTTCAATGCATTAAGAGTAAGGGAATTTCATTCTCCTTTGTTTGTAGCAGCTACTATAAGAAAGGGAAAATTAAACTTTATTTTCATCTCTCTGAAGAAAACTTGTAGATAGCATCCTCATTGTATTTGCAGAAGGATGTTACGATAAAGCAATGTATCTAAATGTCAAGAGGGTTTTTTAAAAATCATTTATCTTTATAGCACATATATTGGAATATTAGTTAGCAATTTTTTTCTAATACGTAATTCTATACTGCAGTAGTGACAGATACTTACCAAGTGGTTAATACAAGGTTACTTACTTTATTCATTACATGCTTTTCTCCCCTAATACAGACCTCAATATATTAAGGTATGAAATATTTCTAGTCATTTGAAAACATCAAAAATGCATCTACTGATTGATAATGAAATTCCAAAAATAAAATTAAAAAAATTTACATATAATTTACACAAACATTGGATATACAAATTCAAGGTAGATATAAGTCATTCACAAAGTCTTTTTCTAAACTTTAGTTAACATGACAGGGAGAATGACAAATTGCCATGTCACCCACACTATTTGGCGGGATAGTACCTGAAGGCATAAGCTAAATGTTTATTCACTACAATGTAGAATATAAAATTTGCATGAACTTTTAAGATAGGACATGAGGCTTTGAAGAATTTCCCACAATGACCTGTTTTTTTGCATAATCTTAGAACATTCTTTTTTCTCCACCTCCTCACATTCTTTGCTGCACTTAAGCAGTAAAGTTTGAGAAAAATTCCTATGCAGATTTGAGTCAGGATCATAGACCTGGCCTTTTGCTTAGAGATGGCCATGATTTATTTATTCAACCATAATTTATTGACAAGCTACTATGTATAGCATTGTATAGATCAATTTTTCTCTTCTTTTCTTTCCTACAGCAGTCCTATACTGTACAAGGCAGCTTCCATTCAACCTCAGTAATCCGGACTCCATGTTAAGCCTACAAATTTTTAAACAGGACTGCACTCACAGTCATCAACATGGAGGGAAGCTATGATGTCCTAACCTGACCTTTGCTCAGAGGTGAGGCACCATGAGTGCTGAAGGCCAGCTCCTCGGATAAACAGCAAGCCAGCTTCTCCTAATTAGGCATCTTTCCAGGTGCTCCTCAGACAAACAAAGGAGATCCGATGTGGATAAGATGAGGAATAGTTTAAAAGTCAACTGAAATTAGTCAATGTAGTCTTAGTTGCCCTCACCCCTACACCCTTCTTTAGGTCCAAAGGTTACATAGTTTCCTAACATTTCTGCATTCAGCTTTCTTGCTCAGCAGGCTTTGTAGAACCCAAGGGGTTTACATTAACCAGATGAGGTTGGATGAAATCAAAGTTCCTTCCACTGCGGTGGGTGGGCTTGGGCAAGGGAATGAAAATGTTTGCTAAATTTAGATGGTTCATGTAATGCTCACTAACTATAACAACGTGTTTTCAGAACACTGAATTTGGAAAGACAAGCAGTTTCGCTCCTAACCAGCTTCAGTCAGCGCTGAATTGAACAGGATTGAAAACACTTGAGAGCAGTGACTTATTTGAAGGCCTTTTAACTGCAAGGTTTCCACTGGCTTAGGATGAGCAAAAATTAGTGTGTGTGAACAGCTGTCAAGAGGAAATCATTACCAATCTCTGTTTTAAAAATAGCCAATAAGTTTTCCTTACAGCAAACAATAGATTTTTATTTGGCAAAAATTCCTCCATAAATAAATGACATGCCCAGTGGTGTCTGTTGCCATTTTAATGTTGACAAAAATCGACTGATTTCAAGGGGATGTGACACTGCCATATTTGTGTTTCAATTTAATGAAATCCCTAAGTTAGGGAATCCATTATTTTCATTGGTATTATTATTGCTTGGCTGGAGGAAGAATCAGCTGACTATGGCTTTCTGTCTAAGGATATCTGCCTGGGGAGCTCCTTTAGGGGCTTTTATCTCCCTGAAGAAGTAATTCCTTAATCTTTTTTTTTTTTAATTATCAAGATTTAAAAAAAATCATCTTAATTTTTCCAAATTTAGAGAAGAGAACACACTGGTCCTTTCTCATCTTTTGTCTGACTTATATGCTTTTCCTGTTGTTGACCCTACTGTTTTTATCTCTGTTCTTTTATTGAGAAGTTTTCTTGATGATTGCTGTCTCATTTATTTGGGGCCCTTTTCTAATCTTTGTCTTTGTAATGAGAATTGTAAACAGCAGCACCAGTGAGATCCATACAAGGCAACCAGTGCCACACTTGGGGATAAATAGCTGAATGCATTCATAGTTCTCTGCAAACTTACACTTGGTCCTTCCTGAAACCAGGAGGGAAGCTCTTACTTGGCTTTGTTAAAAAATCTCAATCCTCATCTTGGCTGGCTGAAAGAGGCCAAAAATGACAACAAAAGAAAAAACAAACAAAAGACACAGTTCCCTTGTAATTCATAAACTTTAGAGGCCAAATCACTCTTGCAGGAAGATACTTCCAGGCTAGCAAAGTTACTGCCTGTAACATCGTTTAGCTCCCTTTCAGTATGATTCAAGGTCTCTAAGAAAAAAAAAACAAAAAACAAAAAACAACAACTGTAATTTTAAATTATGCAGTAAAGTTTCATATTATTGTATATATTGATCCATTTGTCTTCTTACCAGTGAATGTGAAATAGACATGTATAACTCTTACCTAAGACAAACATCCACTTCCGGTCATGCAACCTTCCAAAGCCTACCCAAGCCTGCTTTGGTAATTTCCAGAACTTTTACAAAATATGGAAGACTTCAGGTCAATAAGTTGTTCCCCCTCCTCTGGTCCCTATTTTAGAGAATATTACCATTATCTAATAGCTAACTAAGCCAAAATGTGTATCATTCCTTCTGCCTTTTCCCTTTCCCTCACCAGCAGCAAGTCAATTCAATCCATGGATCCTCCCTCCTAAATGTCTCTCCAATGCCTTTCTTTCTCTCAAGTCTTGACTGCTGAAGCAGCCTCCTAACCAATCTTCTTGGTTCTATGTTTTTCCTTCTGTACTTTTCAGACAGAAAGATACTCATCAAATATAAATATTTTTATGTAACCAACTGGTAGTCTTCAGGGCTCCTGATTTCAGGACAGGGTCTAAATTCTTAGATATCATTGAAGACCTTTCCAAATCTATACTCTAATTACTACTTCAACATTGCCATCTCTCACTACCATCTCCACTTTGAATCTGATGACAATTACTTGGTGTTCGCCAAATATAGTTCTTGCCTTTGGGTCTTTGCACCTGTCGCTTCCACTATCTAAAACATTATTTTAGCTTATTGCCTGGCTACCTCCTATTTCTCCTATTTATTGTTCAAGTATCCTCTTTTCCAGGAAGCCTTAGATTGGGGTTGGAGTACCATTTCTTTGCTTCTGAAACTTGGGTTCAATCAACGGTACTTGTCACACTGTTTCTCCAAACTCTTCCCAACCCATCCCACCACTGATGAGATTGTATCCTATTCAACTGTCTAAGTCCCACACCAGGCACAGGGCCTGACACAGAGCAGGCTCAATAAACGTTGGCTGAATGGATGAATAAATTAACTAATGAATGAAAGAACATGCAGATGAACACTGATTCTTTGTGTGTTTTGCTGCTTCTTTTGAGGTTGCTTTAAGGCACTGTAACTTTCAGGTGTAAACCATCCCTGTATCTGCTCTTCTATGACAACATTCACCAACAATGTGTACCCTTTGAAGGGCTATGGTGCAACTTGTTGTTTGGAGGCTTCTGAGAGTAGGATTGAAACTTTAAGTAAAGCTTCAACAGGAAAGAAAGACTGCAAATGGCAGACATAGTAGAGCAGGACAGCTTGAAACCACAGGGATGGCCAGTGAAATCCTTTTACTTTTGAGGCACAGAAATGAAGGTCAGAAAGGTTAATCGGCTGCCAGGCGTCATAACCATGTTAATCACAAAGGGTTCTAGAACCTAGACCTCCTGATTCCAGCTTCTATTTCCTTGAGCAGTGTCGGGCTTTTGTGCTATTACTGTAACCACTAGTTTCATGTGACTACTGACCACTTGAAATGTGGTTAGTATGAATTGAGATGTATTGTAAGTGTAAAATTCATACCTGATTCAAAGACTGTATGAAAAAAAGTATAAGATATAATACAATAAATTTTATATTAATGTGGCTAATAGAAAATTTAAAATTATCTGTGCTGTGCATTATATTTCTATTGTATAGTATTTCTCAAGATGAATTTTAGGTAATGTGCAGAGAGGGCATTAAATAAGTAAATCATACTTATTTGTTTCTTATTACTTAATTATTTCTTATTACTTAATAATATACTTAATTATTTCTTATTAAAGAAAAGTTATTCTGTCCTTTATTTCCCTTTAACTCTTCTGATTGGATTAAAGAAAAATCCTAGTTTAGTACTAGTTTATCTCAAATACTGCATAATTTCCCCTTTTAACAACAAGAAAGAAGCCACAAAAATTAGAGACTTAAAAGACCATAAAATCTAAGTAGAATTTGACAACATGGTTTCTGTATTTGCTTTGTAAATTGCCCTCTATTTAGGTTAGATGGTACTAGTTTTCCATTTATTGTGATGAAATACACTTTCATTTATAAATATATTCATTTAACTAAAATGTGAGCATATTTAAATCAAAATATTAAATAAGTACTAGCACAGATATCCCATAACTGAAAAGAATCTTGGCCAAACTTTGGTAAATAGCCATATACGATGTAGTATCTATTCCTGGACAGCCCAGTACACTTAGTCTTCTACACGTGATCTGTAAAACCTCTACATAAAATCTTTTAAACTTGACGGTTCAGAGTTTAACCCCAACTTTGTTAAGGCCATTGCAACATAAATGTTTCAACTTCCTTTCTTGTCACAAATGACTGAATTCAGGCATAACTGACCAATAAGGAGTATGACAGTCAAGGTCCCTAAAAGGTCATCTTAGGTCACTAGGATAACTCCATTTAGTCCCACTCCATTTTAGCCAGGAGAAAATGCTGGAAGTTTCTGTAAATTGAATATAGAAATAAATCTGAGGGCATTCTGAGTGGGAGAGCTGAGGAGAACAAACAAGGAAAAACTTGGATTGACAAGAAATGAGGAATATATGAGCAAATAGAGGCCAAGTACCATAATAAACTGTGGAATGAGTTCTGGTTTGGGCATTTGCGAGCCATGTGATCCAGGATAATTTACATAACCTATCCATAGTTTAGTTTTCTTGTCTGTAAACTTGTTAATAATAGTCACTACCTCAAAGGCTTTTTTTTCCCCTTTTTGCAATTGTGCTGATTACTGTACCCTGAGGTTTGTACTCCTGCACATTCTGATGATGGGTAAATTCCTATAGCAGTAATTTAGACTAGTATTTTGAACTTGAGTATTAATTTGTGCCTGTTTTGTTCTTCATGTACCTCCTCAAAAACCTTAAGAAACTTATAAGCAGTAAGTTCTAACTTTTTTGAGTGACTGAAAATTCCATTTGAAAGTCTATTGAAAGCCATGAGGTGTGTCTCCAGAAAGATGAATATTCTCACATAAAGAGAAAATGTTTACACACAATTTCATGGGGTTCGAGGGCAGGCCCCCTGAAGCTTAGTAACCCCAGGTTGAACATTTCTGTTGTGAGGACAAATAAACCATAGGTCAACCTGGAACTATGGAGATAATACAGAAAATGTAGCTGAGTAAGGTCTCTAATCTCTGGGGCACAAATATCTGTCTAGGAAAAGGGCAGTACAGAAGTGCACTTAATTTGTAATTATTGATGGAATGTTGAACTGTTTGTCTACCTTTGATTTATGTCTTTACAGTATAGCATCATTATTAAAAATGCTTCGGATCTTAGAGAAAAAGATTACCATCAGAGCTTAGTCACAGAGAAGCCGGTTAGATCTTCCTGAAGTCCATGAATGATACCAGGTGAGAATGATTAAAAAGTTTCTGGTTCAAATCATTCGTTGAACCAACCTTTTATTGTATACCTATACTGTGCCAAGCAAAGCTCATGGAGCCTGAGTTAATTTTCTAAGGTCACAAAGTTAGCTAGTGGCAGAGCCAATCACTCTGTTTTAACTCCTACATTGGGTCTTTGTCACTATATTATATGGCCTCCACAAAAACATGTCATGATGAGATAAAATTCACAGGCCACCAAATCCTACTTTTGTGTGGAGCCATTTACTGACAAAAGAATATAGCTTGTGTGGCATTTTTAAAGAGATAAGGAATTTAAATTGAAAGCAAGATTTCAAGACATGCAATGCTTGCCATAAAACATTTTAACCTAATCTATAACTTAAACTGATGTGGTTTTTCCACTGGCCTTAACTATAATTTACTTTTCCTCAATTCTGTTCAAGTACTTTTGCCCAATCTGGTATTCCACAGAACACTCTTCTCTCAAGATACTTCAGTGCACAAAAGATTTTGTGGCCAAATAAGTTTGGGAATTGTTCCATGTTATGGTCTTTGTTTGGTGTGTTAAAAAACATAAGAACATTAAGGGTTCTGGGAAGTCCTGCAGTAAAACATAATAGCAAAAATCTTGTTTGGCTTTAAGTTTGTATTTCTCAACGTCACTATACCTCAGAACACTTCCCTAACATAGCATCTATTAAAATCCCACACAATGGATACTCTGCAGCCCATGCTTCAGAGATTTCTGCTGGAGCTTTACAAGTCTTTGGTTTAAGCTCCCACTTCCCAATGATTATTGGAAATTCAGAGCCACTATTTTATGAAAGCCTGTTGCTTTGGCATGCCCTAGTCCTCAATTCACTTATGAAAAAATGCTAGCTAAAACTACCCTCTATTTCTGAGTTTCAAGCTTTTCTCTCTACATTGCACTGGCTTCACATGCTGCCATCTTTATTCCCATTCTTCTTCCCACCATTTCTATTTCAGAAATGTACTGTAAGGAAAGAATCATACATGGGACAATTATTTAATTTATTTGATAATTAAAAAACTGAAAACAGCATCATCTTTAATAATAGGGGGACAGATAAATAAATTATCCATACAATAAAAACGTTACCGAAAATCACATTTTCAAAAACCATTTAGTGATGTGAAAAATCTCGTTATTTTTTAGTGACATACATAAGACACATCATATTGAGAGCATCATTCCAATTTTGTAATATACGTTGTAATAAATTATACATATATGTTTGTTTTTTCACATGCACACACATATAAGAAAAACTTAAAGGAAATACTGTAATATGTTTGGCTATTTATCTCTGAGAAGACTACATTTTTTTTCTTTATAGTTTTAACTATTTAAAAAAATTTACTACAAATATTATTTTCTTTTAAAACAAAACAAAACAAATGGCTTTTATATCTTTGGCTCAAACTGGAAAAAGACACCCTTTCAGACATGGGCTGACTTAGTCCCCATACATATTTCATCCAGAGATTATCAAGTAGGTTTGTTTGTTTTACCTCCAAAGCACTGTTCTTACTTCCTCTAATTTTAGAAAAGCTTGATGAAAGTATTAGTACTCCTTCCCTGGAATTATGATCTTTTTTTTAATCTGAGCTTTTTAAACTAAGATGTCTTTTAAAACTGATTTTGAAAAGACTATTTTCACTTCGAAAATTTATATTAGTTTCTTACAGGATATAATTTTTATAAGTAATAAAAAATAATGTATATGCAAATCTGTATAGTGGGTTCTCTACATAGAGGTCCCCTTGAAATAAAAGGATGAAATGGATCTCAAATTCTAATACACACAACTTCTGAATTGCCGATCATTTGTACAGTCTCTTTTCTCCTGAAAAGAGATAGTTTGATGTGAGAGTTTTATGGTAGAGGAAGTTGGTCAGATGTATTTGAAGGAATAGTGAGAGGTCATATGTATTTGAAGGCAGTTTGTGAGACCATAAAAGAGGACATTTAAAAGAAAGAGCTAATTTACTGCTTACCAGAACAAAACTTAATAGCTTTTAAAGGAAGATGAAATATTCAGACTGATTATAATGTGATTTAACCTAAATGTATATGTGTGTGTGTGTATATATATATATATATATATATACATGTATAATACATGTTTATGTGTAATGTAATGTTACCTTAAATGTCTTTCATAAAATTTTAACAATTACTAGATACATGAAGAAATTAAAAAAAAATGTGACCAATAATTTTGAAATAAAGCAGCCAAAAGAAACAAATCCCAGATGACTCAGAAGTTAGGAGTACTAATTTTAAATTAGCTATTAAAAATATATTTAGGAATTTAAAAGTAAAGAGGTATATAGGAGATATACAATGGGAAATCTCAGAAAAATGGAAACTATAAAAAAGAACCAAATGGAATTCTAGAACTAACAAACACACTGTCTGAAACTTAAAAATTGATTGGATTGTATTCACAGCAGCCTGGAAACTGGAAAAAAAAAAACCTGGTGAACTTGAAGATAGGAAAATAGAAATTATCTACTCTGAAGATCGGAGCAAAAAAGATTTAATGAAAAAGAAAGAAAATATTCTTAGTGACCATGGGACCTTATAAACTGTTCTACGGAAAGTGTAATCGGGGCTCTGGGTGGCTCAGTCAGTTGAGCATCCAATTTTGGCTCAGGTCATGATCTCACAGTTTGCGAGTTCCAGCCCCGCCTTGGGCTCACAGCTGTCAGTGCAGAGTCCCCTTAGGATTCTCTGTCCCCCTGTCTCTGGCCCTCCCTCTTTTATGCTCTCTCTCTCAAAAATAAATAAACATTAAAAAAAGAAAGAAAGGAAAGTGTAGTTGAAGTCGCAAATGTAGAGAGATTGACTAAGGCAGAAAAATAAATCTGAAAAATTAATGACCTAAAATTCCCAATTTTGGAACGGCAATGACAATCCACAAGCACATCATGGCCATTTACTGAAAATCAAGGATAAAATGGAAATGAGAGCTATTCACTAATTTCAGTTTTCCAAACTTAAATATCTCTCTTCTCAACACAATTTTCTACTTTTAAAATTACTTCAGAGAGCCTATGTGAGTGATGTTTGATAAATACAGAGAATGAACTAAGGGTTGCTGAGGGAGAGGCGGTGGGGGGATGGGTTAAACGGCTGACTGGGCGTCATATGTAATAAACCAATCAACGGGCTCTACTCCTGAAGCCAAGATTACATTGTATACAGTGTTACTTAACTAACTAACTTAACTAACCTGAATTTAAATTAAACAAACAAATAAATAAATAAGATGATTTAAAGAATCAGGAAAGCAAAAACCTTGAACTCAAATTAAAATTTACCAAATTCAAATACGGTACCTTTATATATCTGTATTTTAGAGAGTAAGAAGACAATCTCCTTTTTCCTTTTAGGACTTATGATGATAGAAATAACTTAGAAAAAATATCAAAGTGTGGATGGACTGTTTTTCGTATTAGGTTTTCAATCTGTTGGCTGCTATTGGTCCAAATACCACCTCCACCAACTCCAGACCTTAAGCTCCACACAAGTTAGAGATTATTGTTTTTTTGTTCCTTATTCAGGGATATACTCATAGGTCATTGAAGAATGACTGACACATAGTAGGAACTTAATGAGTAAATGAAAGAATGAGATCAAAATGAAGGCAATGTTTCTGTGATTTTGGTTTATATCATATTTGGCATTTGTTTTGTTAACACACTGGGTATAATGTTTCCAGATGTTTCCTTGAGCTGTTCTAATGAACATCTTAGTGAAGCCTGTATAGTAGTACAGCGATAATAAACCTACTGGCCCAGAGTAAGACTGGTAAATAGGTCAGTGATTATCCTTCCATTCACTGCTCACCTATATATTGTTTAACCTGGAGAGAAAAAAGGAAAAAAAGGACAATTAAGTTCCCAGATTCCTCTGGTGCCTCTAATTTAGTCTTCTTGCTCTTGCTAGGGTAGTTTTTTCCACGATTTATGCTTCATTTAATGTAGTATCCTAAAAATTCTATAAAGTGACTTACTGTATCCCATTTCCTTAACATTCCTATTAGTGCACTAACAGTCATGTGCATTGTTTCAAAAGTCAATGCATATAAGGCGCCTGGGTGGCTCAGTCAGTTAAGCATCTAACTTGGGCTCAGGTGATGATCTCATGGTTCATGAATTTGAGCCTCACATTGGGTGAGCTCGAGCCCCGCTTCAGACTAGCTCAAGCCCCACTTAAGGTAAACACAAGTCCCACTTCGGGTGATCCCCACTCCTCTCCCTCTCCTTCTCTCTCTCTCTCTCTCTCTCTCTCTCTCTCTGTCTCTGCCCCTTGTGAGATCCTCTCTTTCTCTTCACCTTCACCTCTTCACCTCTCTCTCTTTAATAAAAAAAAAAAATCAATGCATTATATTATCAATCAGAATGTAACCAAGAAAACAGAAACCACCTTAAGACTTTCTAACACAGTGAATTTAATTCAGGGATTTATTATACTGGTGATGGAGGTTCTGAGACCCACAGGGGGATGGTAAGGTATTCCAAAGTTAAACAGCAGGAAATCACTACCATCTCTGGGCTAGAAAGATGAAGCAGTGGTATTACTGCCCAGGAAATCGTCAGGTGAAAGCTGGAACTAAGATAAACCTGCTGAGCAATGAAACCAAAAAGCTGTCACCATAGAGGAGAAGCAACTGCTGAGAAGATGCCTTAGGTAGAGAGGCAGGAGGAGAAAGGCCCTGACTTCTCTCCCACCCCATTCAATCTCTGACCAGTATCTTTCTTTGTCAAAACTCAGTCGGAAGACAGCTGATCTGGGATCCTGGGAAATACGGACTGCAGGGCTCAGTCTCTCCCTCTAAGGGAGAGCTGAGCTGAAGAAAGACAAAGAATGGAGCCAGCCTGCCCAAGCTCCTAGCCACAGCACCTCTACGTGTAACAATTGTTTCCAAAATTTAAAGCATTTTTTTTTTAATTTTTTTTTAATGTTTATTTATTTTTAAAACCCATAGAGACAGAGTATGAGCAAGGGAAGGACAGAGAGAGAGAGGGAGATACAGAATCTGAAGCAGGCTCCAGGCTCTGAGCCATCAGCACAGAGCCCGACGCGGGGCTCGAACTCACAGACTGTGAGATCATGACCTGAGCTGAAGTCGGCCGCTTAACCAACTGAGCCACCCAGGCGCCCCTAAAGCATTTTTTTTTCAAAGTTTCTATGTTTGGTGCCATGTCTCAATGTTTCCACAATTCCAATTAATCATTTACTTTTTGGGGGTGGGGGGAACTTTACAGGACCATCTGGTGGAAACCATTGGAAACTAAAGGAATCTTTTAAAAATAGAAATTACCCAATGCAGCCCTTGCTCATCTCATTATAGACTTTTAGGCATTTGACTGAAATATGCCAATAAAATAACTTTTGAAACATTCCCTTTTTCAAGTTTCTGAGCCAGAAACAGAAAGCTTATCTCCCTGTTAACATAGGCTACTGTTGTAGTAGGCTCTTAATCTGGAAAATATAATGAAAAGAAAATGCATCATGCTATGAAGGCTATTTGAAACTTGTATTGCTATAGGACTAACTCTAAAAGATTCCTTAAGATTCTGAAAATCAAGAAAACCCAAGAGGAACTTAAATGCTTGAATCCTTATCTTCCTATTACAGATCATGTCATTGGATACTCCAGAAAATGAATGTGTCTTGAAGTGCATGGAGTGTGTGATTAAATCCCTGAGTATGATTAAATCCCTGAGTAGGGTGAGTATGACATAATAATGCTTGACAAGTCCTTGAAGCGTTTAAATAGCAAGCAAGGAAGAACATGGTTTCCTGTAGCATAAGGAGTTAGAACTTGAAGTACCAGAATGGAATTGGCAAATGGAAACACTTGAATGACTTTCTAGAAATATTTCCTAATGCAGTCATAAGTTAGGAGAGTGAAATTGGTTTTCCAGAGGGGAGTGATTGGAATAGGGGTTTCCGAAGTAAATAAAAGAAAAGGCATTAGAAAAGGCATCATACCTAATGAGTCAGCTGTTATTAACTCTTTTCTTTAGGTCCACCTTTAGAAATAGCAGTGTTACATCTGCATTCAGTAAAGTACACGTATTATCTTATTCAGTTCTCAGATGAGAAATTAGGATTTAGAGAGATTAAGAGTGGCTTGTTCAAAGTGCACACCAGTGAAGTGTTAGAGCTGGGTTTCCAACCTAGCTCTCATTCAACATCAATACTCTTGCTGCTACAGTTCCAAACCTTGGGATCGGGAAGTGTCACTCACAGCAAATCGAAGCTCTGGTTGGTACTGGAAGAGTTCTATATTTTTGGAGTTGATGTGAATTTATCTACACCAAAAGGAAAATGCCACTCCTTTCTAAACATCTAGGAAACTTTAACAGCCAGAATTCTTGGTTTTAGAGAACAAAATATACTCTGGAGAGTTTAGGCAGAAGGAAGTTTATTATAGAGCGTAAGGTAGTTTATAGAATGTAGCAGAGGCTAGAAAACTGAGTAGTCCTGCCAGTAAAATTTGTGGTATCTGGGGCACGAGTATGAGGAGATACCCACATAACATGTCTAAGTACTCAAAAGTTAAACATCTGCTTCAGATTGTTAATAATGTATGTGCTGTGTTCCCACATTGAGAAATTTACCTCCTTAAATGAGCTGGGAGGTCAAGATAGACTTTAAAATTCTCAAACTCCTTTGGGTTCCTCACCAAAGCATAATGGCGTGGGGAAAGCATAAACCCAGTCCCAAGCCCAGGTTTTCCACCTTGACTTTTTATCTCTGACTCCATGCTGTGCTGCGAGGGACTCTCATCGGCATATGGGGTGGATGCTGCACCTCCCATGTTCAGGCTCTATCTATACCTATGGAAAAAAGTTGCCCTGTAGTCACTCTCAGACCTAAAGGTGTCCATACTGGTTGTGTGGCCCACTCTCAGGAGAAAACAGCCCCAGGAAAGAGGCCCAGAGAGGCCCTGGAAACAAGTTCAGGGCCATTTAGGTAAGAAATCTGAGTCCATGATTCCCAAGACACAGTCTGGGGCTAGGACTCCAGTTAAGTGCGTCCCATTGCCCCACACATTCCTCACTCAGTGTTTAGGGGATGGCAAGAAAAGAGCTAGATAAGAGCCTCTAAAGTGTTGGACCCAAACGAGAGACTCTGTCACCAAGATGAAGGACAGAAACAAGTGTAGGTCCTGCTTGTTCAGGAATAATGCAGCCTCATGAATTGCCAAGCCACACCACAGGACTTGTTTAGAGAAATCTGGCTGCCACAGACACCGGCAGCTCTGTACCTTTGATGCCAGGTACTAACCTATAGAACCTGCCTCACGGTTGCCTCAGGAGAATCAAACACTTCTGAAGTTATGCTGGCCAGGAAGTCTGGTCTCTTCATGTAAAGCTATAATCTCACAATGTTGATTTTCGCATTTCAGGTTTTGTGCAGATCTTTCTGCTTAGTGAAACCTAATCAGTGTGGAGACTGAGCTGCACATGTAGCTTGGTCTTCCCAGTTTCTATTACTCAGGAAAATACATTGGCAGTAGATTGTAAAGAGTGACCACATGAGACCAAACCTCTTTGCAACATCTCTGAGAAAGCCCATTTATTGAGATACAAATAGAAATAGCTTAGATACGTATTGCCTTTTTTATGGTAAAACCACCATTATGGATTTGTTTGTAATGGCTTTCTGGAGCACTCTACTGTAAAGGATTCTGAGGCTTTCTTTGAACTCAGTGAGAAAAAGTACTTCTTTTGATTTTTGATATCTGCCATCATTGTGGGAGAGGCTGGGCAATTCCTATGCCAGTTTTAGAGGCAGGATTATGTGTTAGACATATGTAAGTAGGCACTGGGTACAGTTTGTTAAATGAATAAATAAACCGTAAATGAGTGGATTATAGCTAGGATCTTAGGCAGGAATTAAAATGATTCTGAGTTTTTCCACTTTCTAACTCTAATCTATTTATTTGACTTAGAGAAGAAAAGAGGTATAATACAGGGGGATCAAAGAAGGTGATATTCGTAGAAGTTAAGGTGGCAGAAGAGATTCTCTTGACCTTCTTCCCTTTCTCTCCAGTGTTAGTTAAGATAATACTACCTGCTGTAACAAAGAAACTCCTAAATTTCAGGGGCTTAGCATGAAAAAAACACATATTCTCTTTCCCATAGTAATCTGATGTCGGTGTTTCCTGTCAGTGGGGAAAGATATTTCAGACTGATGAAACTACAATGTCTCCCTAGTCATCCACATGTAAAAAGCATATGGGAGAAGGGAGCAGGAGGAAAAGATACGTAATTGTTCCTTAACCTCTTTACATAAAGAAGTGACACACGTCACCTCTCATATTTCCTTGGTGAGCACCAGTCATCTGGCCCCATCTGGATGCAAGGGTGAGGCTAGGACAGACAGTGTCTGTCTGGGCAGCAGCTTCCCAGCCACAGCTCTAGATCAGTTCTCCTCAAAATGTGCTCCAGGGACCTGAACATCAGAGTCACCTGGGGATTTTTGAGAAATACACTTTGTTGGGCCTCGCCCAAGGTGACTAAATTAGGACGAATGGAGGTGGGCCCCAGAAAGCTGCAGTTTAATAAGCCCTCCACAGGATTTCCAGGTATGTTTTTTTTTTTTTTAAATCCTGATCTCTGGCGGACAACTTGTCATTTCTGCCCTACCGCCTAGTGACTCCATTCTGGCACATCCATATTTGAAGTCCCTCCCTGAAGACGGAGTACCTCCTACTCCCTTAAAAGTCAAGCTTCCTTTTGTGACTTATTTGGGCCAACAAAATGTGAGAGAAATGATCATGGGCACTTCCAAGTGCACATTTTAAGAGCCAGTGTATGCTTTGCTACTCCGTCTTTCCTTCTGTCACTGTGAACTGCAATGAGCAGATAATAGCTACTCTGTTAGCTTAGATCCTGGAGTGAGGAGAGCAGACAACACAGAGCAGAGTCCCAGCTGACTGGCAATGAAGATGCGGCATGAGAAAGAACGAGACCTTTGTTGTTTTAAGCTTTGAAATTTGGGGGGTGTTCATCGCTGTGGCATTGTTCTGACTGACTTGCCTCCTTTCCTCCAACCTGTAACTGACTATGACTTTTTATGAATGGCTTTGCAAAGCTTATCTCTGTTATTTGCTCCTTGGCATGATGGAAAAAAAAATTTGGCATGCCATCCACACGTGAATGATGTTTCCTGGGGCTTATACACCTATCTTTGCCTTCTTTTTTTTTTTCCTTTTCATTCTTACTTCAAGTATTGACAGTATCTAGAAAACTTAACCATTTGCACAGTAGAGTTATCTCAAGTTTGCTCTGGTATTGGTGACCTGATTTTTCCTTTGTTAACATTTGTGAAAAGAAGCATGCAAAATATCATTTACATAGATTCTTGCTCCATCTTCTAGGTCCTAGTCAATCTATTGTCTTTCTCTTCTAGGTTGAAGAGTTCAGTTCTATTGGGTGATGATAATTTGATTTCTTGAGAATCCAGCACAAGGGATTCAAAGACAAATCAAATCACAAGAAACTCAGACTGTTAGATTAGAAGGATATCTTCTTAAGTGGCCTGCTAAAATTGGATTTAAACTTGATCAGCACATACAATAACATATATTACTTATGATTGACAACAGGCAGCAGCACAGATAAGTCTGCAATCATCTATGTAGGTCTGGGATGACTAGCAATATATGATTTTATTTGGGGGAGGGTAGCAGTAACTTTATATGCCTAATTTTGCTAAGTTTGGGGTAGAACTAGCATAAACACATTGTGTTTCCTGAGTGTTGCTTCCTGGCCAGTGAAGGGCAAGAAGGGCAGGTGGCTTGGGATTAAAATTGGGAGGTAACCAATGTACTGTAAAATGTCAGCTGTCTATCCAGAACTACGGAAATGAGTCGTTCTGGTTACAAAGTTCATGTGTATAAAAATAGGTTCATTTAAACTATTTTTGGCGAATGTCTTTGAAAATATATATATGCTTCCCTTCTTTATTAAATAGAGCATTCTAATTTGATCTTGCCCTGATGACTCAATCATAAATTATTCTAAAGGGCTGTAACAGAGCCTGTTGAGTTCAGGGCTCTGTGTTTGAACCTGTGGGGGTTCCAGTTTAGAGTTCTGGTATCAATTTTTCAGACTTTGCCTGTCTTCATCTACTCTCAAGCTGCCAGCTGTCACTTTCTGATGCCGCCAGTGTGTATCTCCCTGTGACCTGCCTCCAGGGTACCTTGAACTGGGAAACTAAACAATCATGCTCATTAAAGTTGTGCCTAAAATATGAGCAAATCACCTCTAAATGTGAGCCCCAGGAACATCCCTATGTGAATAAAGTGCATGAGCTTTATTATACCACTTTGCTTTATCAGTGACCCACTTTTCTTTTTCTTTTCTTGATTTCTTGTTTTTTCTCTTTCTGTCTCTCTCTCTTTCCTTCCCCCCCTTCCTTCTTACTCTCCTTCCTTCCCTCCTTCCTCCTTCCTCCTTCCTTCTCTCCCTCTTTCCTTCCCTCCTTCCCTCCTTCCTCCTTCCTCCTTCCCTCCCTCCCTCCTTCTCACCTTCTTTACTTCCTTCCTTCTCTCCTTCTCTCCTTTCCTCCTTCCCTCCTCCCTCTATGTCTTTCTGTCTCAGGAAAGTAAGATTGCTTCATTACTGAGTTTCATGCCAGTGAAGTAATTCTTTTCATAAGATCTACTCTGAACAAGGATGGTAGAATATTGAGTAGAGGTGGGATGTCATAGCCATATGGGGCTAATGAAAAATGTAGCCATAATACTTTGCATTTTGAAAGCGTTTATACTACTCAGAAAGTTTCTCCCTACTGGCATTTGCATCTGTCATTTTGATATAATGCTAATATTACATCAATTTGGTAGTCATAATGGCTATAAAGTTGCCTTAAACCAACCTTGCTAATAAGTTTAAAAAAAAAAGTTAGTCTTACAGAGAAGAATTACAAATGTCTAACCTGTTTTTTGTTTTACTCTTTATAAACATTTGCCTTTTCTTTTTCTGGGCTGCATGACCTTGTGAAAAAAGACCTAAAATTATCATCTCTTGTTTTGTTTATAGGTACCCAAGATAGGTAATTACTATAGGCCCCTCTCTCCTCTTTGGTTCTCTGCATAGAGGATAAGATAGGGTAAAAGTATAGAGAAGGTTTGTATATATGACTAAGAAGGCGGTAGAAACACAAAGAAAAACATAAATTCAATGCAACACTTAGAATTTTTTGCACCTAATTCCTTCTGAAAAGCATTAGCAAAGGCTCTTCAAAGCCGTGTCTTTCTTGTCAGTTAGAGAACTTTGTATTCTATGAGCACCTGGATTGTTAAAATGTGTGTGATAATAAAGGAAGTGACCCCTGCCAGCCTATGCCTCAAATGGGCTTGTTTAATGCTGGGAGAAAACCATTTGGCCACACACAGAAGAAAAGATGTGCCCTTTCAGTTCTTCCACTGACAAATGTGGAAGGTATGATTTATCACACAAGGCCAAGACCTTTGTGTGACTGGGATTACACTGAACATTCCAGACCTCCTTTGTGCCCCTTTTTCTCTGCATCAAGCCATGACCTGTGGCTTGATGCAGGGATGTGGGGAGAACAGAAAACATATGTTTACAGTTACTAAAGTAGTGGTGGAGGGTTGTAGACGACTTGTCAGATCTATAAAAGCTGGGCATGGAGTCTCAGAAACCAAAGGAGGCTGCCTGACTGGGATGGGAACATGAGGGGCCATGCAAAGCATGAAAGGAAACCACCATTAAATGAAAACCAGTCCTTTTCCCCATATGATAGCATTCCTGCTGGTAGACTTGGCCTCTGGGGCTGTCTTCTGGGCTCTAGGCACTAATAGAAGACTGAGGGGGCAGATGGGTTGTCAGAGCAATTAAACCAACTATGGCCTGTTTCATGGAGTAGGAAGAACAAGAGTTGGTTTTTCATCCATCCATCCATCCATCCATCCATCCATCCATCCATCCATCCATCCATTTTTTCCACATAGAAGCCAGAATTAATCCCCAAAATGTACATCTGGTCATGTTATTCTACTTTTAAACCTTTCCTGGCTTTTCCATCAGGGTGAAGTCCAGATCTCTGAATGTGACCTCCCTGATTCTGCACAAGCGGGCTCTATGTACTTCTCTGGTGACATCTCTTATCCTCTCCTCTCATCTCCCTATCTATTCTACACTCTTGTTGCACAAGGTTCTTTCAGTAATTTGAAAGAAATCATGCTTTTTATTGCTCCTGTGGCCTTGAGAAAGTTGTTCTTTTTCTTTCTTGTCCCTCCTTTGCTTTCATGACCACTGTCTTCTATCACTTCCTTCAGGAGTTCGCACTTTAAGGGAGCATTAGGTCCTGGCATGAAGTGCTGTCATAACACTCTCTAGTTTCCCATCAGGGCCCAGGAGTAAGTGTTATTATCTTTATTGCATTTATAATACACTATAACCTGAGCTCTTTGAGGGTATCAATGGTATCTATCATACCTAGTGTAGAGTCTGCCATGTCATATGAATTTAGCAAATAATTTTTGTATACAATGGATGACTAAGATCAGCAATGTAGTTTAAAGATTGTGTATTGTTGTCCAGATATTTGTATCTGTATTCTAGTGTCACCACTTATTAAATGCATGGCTTTAGACAATTACTTCATATGCCTTGCCTGGGATTTCTAATCTGTGAAATAGAAATAATAGTATATACTTCTTAGAATGTAGCTACATGAGATAACACATGGTAAGCACCTACTAGTGTCTAGCACATAGAATATACTTAGTTACAAATAATTATAATTAAGTGTCTTCTACATGCTCAGGGTTCTGGACTTGAACTTGTGGTGGAATACAAAATTATATAATCTACGAGTCACTATAGGGACTGGCTTAATCCTGCTAAACCTCACAGATGCCTCTCTGAGGAAAGGTGAATTCCAACAGAGACTCTGGGGGACATCTTGTCCTGAATTTGGTTTAGGAGCTTAGGATTTCATTCTCTCTGCTCATCTGTCATGATCTCCTTTACAAGCCCAACTCCCCCCCATCCCTGACGTCAGATCATTGCTATCTTATTCCCTTATGTCTTTCTTTTCTAGGACCCTAGTACTTTTGAGAATGGAGTCTGTATTTGTCACCAGCAGACCCCATTCTCATATCTTGATGACAAGAGTCCTATTCCTAAAGTCCAGGCCCTGGTGGGGCCAGCCATGCTACTTCCTTGATACTGATCACCTCGTCGTATAACCTTTGTCTGGAACGCTCGTCACCACATTCTACCTGCCTGACCTTTTGGCCCTCAGTGACACTGCCTGCCTGTTGGACTGCTGCCTCTTCTCTGCACCTCTAGTGGCCTGTCAGGAATATAGCGGGACCAGCCTCCTACTGCTTACTTTACCCCACTTTATGTAATAGGTCCCTCAATCTGGGACTATTCTCAGTTTCATCTTGCCACCACTGGAACTGCTGTTTAGAGAGCTCCTGTCCTCAAAACACTACACTGTCTTAGGGGACATAATGCATGCCCTTAAATGACAAAGAAGGTTAAAATTCAGAAGTGTCTTGGAACACTGGTGCAAGTGGTCTGTTTACAACAGTATTTTGAAGTAAACAGAAGAATGAAAATACTTATGTCTAGGGGCACCTGGGTGGCCTAGTCAGGTAAGGGTCCAACTCTTGATTTTGGCTTTGTCACAGTTCATGAGTCCAAGCTCCACGTTGGGCTCCGCACTGACAATGAGGAGCCTGCTTGGGATTCTCTCTCTTCCCCTCCCCTGTTCTCTCTCAAAATAAATAAAATAAACATTAAAAAAAAAGAAGATACTTATGTCCAGTGAAGTCTATAGTGACACTCCAGGAAAAAGTCTAGACTAACAGCTTATTGGACAACAAGCAAACTGTGTCTCCACAGGATAGGGACATCATAGGACTCTGACTCCCTCTCAGCCTTTATTAGGAATGGAGAAATCCTTCCATTAACACCAGAATACGTACCTATGGTTGTAGGAAACAGTTCAACTTTACACCCCAAAACCTATGTGACTTGGCATCCATCTCATGGAGATTGCCCTTTTGTGCCATCCAAGGGATTATAATTGAGATGATCAAATTCTTAGTGAAACCTTATAGTCTGATGTAGACAAAATAGGTGGTTTGGATAGCAATTGAAAATGGAAAAGAATAAGGACACTGAGTTGGAAAAGAAAAACAACTCACTACTGTTTTATTTCTCTGTTAATAGTCTTTAAGATGTTATAATCTAATCAAGTTTGGGTGAATCTCTTTCTTTTGAAGGAATCAAGTATAAGGACCAATAATTACTGTTATAATCATTCAACTAACTGGAAATGACCATTTATGTTTATTATTCTTTTATCTCTTCGGAAATGTATTTGAGGGGAGAAAGTGATTCTTCTTCAACATTGCCCACTGAATGCAAAAGGGGGACATTTTCTTTTCTTTTCTTTTTTAAAAATCTTTATTTAGGGGCTCCTGGGTGACTCAGTCAGTTAGTGTCTGACTTCGGCTCAGATCATGATCTTGTGGTTTGTGAGTTCTCCCCCGCTCTGGGCTCTGTGCTGACAGCTCAGAGCCTGGAGCCTCCTTCAGATTCTGTGTCACCCCCTCTCTCTGCCCCTCCCATGTTCATGCTCTGTCTCTCTCTGTTTCTCAATAATAAATAAAAATATTTAAAAAATGTAAAAAATATTTTATTTAAATTCCAGTTAATATACAGCATAATATTATAATAACTCACAATCGAGTGAGTTATTTAAATTCCAGTTAGTTAACATACAGCATAATATTATATATATAACATATAACGTATATGTTATATGTATATATATAACATATAATGTATATGTTATATATATAATATACAACATCATATTATAATAACTCACAATCGAGTGATTCAACACCTACATACAATATCCACTGCTCAACATAACAAGTGCCCTCCTTAATCTCTATCACCTTTTTAAACCATCCTCCTACCCACCTCCCCTCTGATAACCAACGGTTTGTACTCAATAGTTAAGAGTCTGTTTCTTGGTTTGCCTCTCTCTTTCCCCCACTGTGATCATTTGTTTTGTTTTTTAAATTCCACTTCTGAGTGAAATCATATGGCATTTGTCTTTTTCTGACTGACTTATTTCGCTTAGCGTTATACTCTCTGGCTCCATCCACATTGTTGCAAATGACAAGATTTCTTTCTTTATGTGGCTGAATAATATTCCATTGCATATATACATTTATACCACATCTTCTTTATCCATTCATCAGTTGATGGATATTTGGGCTGTTTCCATAATTTTTCTATCATAGATAATGCTGGTATAAACATCAGAGTGCCTGTATACTTTCAAATTAGTATCTTTATATTCTTTGGGTAAATACCTAGTAGTGTGATTGCTGGTTCTTAAATTGTTCTATTTTTAACATCCCTCTTCTTCTCAAATTTTATTTAAATTCTAGTTAGTTAACATACAGTGCAATATTGGTTTCAGAAGTAGAATTCAGTGATTCATCATTTACATACAACACCCAGTGCTCATCATGACAAGTGCCCTCCTTCCCACTCATTGCCTACCTAGCCCATCCCCCACCCATCTCCCTCCATCAACTCTCAGTTGGTTCTCTATCATTAAAAATCTCTTATGGTGGACACCTGGGTGCTCATTTGGTTAAGCATCTGACACTTGATTTCAGCTCAGGTCGTGATCTCACAGTTTGTGGGCTTAAGCCCCACATCAGGCTCTGTGCTGACAGCTCAGAGCCTACTTGGGATTCTTTCTTTCCCTCTCTCTGCCCCTCTGCTGCTTTATCTCTCTCTCTAAAGAGAAATAAACATTAAAAAAAATTCTTATGGTTTTTTTTCCCTCTTTCTTTTTCCCCTTCCCATATGTTCATCTGTTTTATTTCTTAAATTACACATATGAAATCTTTTGGTATTTGTCTTTGACTGTATTTCACTTAGCACAATACTCTAGCTCTATCTACATCATTGAAATAGCAAGATTTCATTCTTTTTGATGACTGAGTAATATTCTTTTGTGTATATATACCATGACTTCTTTATCCATTCATCAGTTGATGGACATTGGGCTCTTTCCATAGTTTGGCTATTATTGCTATAGATATTGGGGTACATGCACTCCTTCAAATCTGTATTTTTGTATCCTTTGGGTAAATAACTAGTAGTACAATTGCTAGGTTGTAGGGTAGTTGTACTTTTAACTTTTTGAGGAAACTCCATACTATTCTCCAGAGTGGTTATACCAGTTTGCCTTCCCATCAACAGTTCCAGAGGGTTCTCCTTTTTCCACATCCTCGCCAATATCTGCTGTTTCTTGTGTTACTGATTTTAGTCATTCTGACAGGTGTGAGGTGATATGTCATCGTATTTCCTTGATAATGAGTGATATTGAGCATCTTTTCATGTGTCTGTTGACCATCTGGATGTCCTCTTTGGAAAAATGTCTATTCATGTCTTCTGCTTGTTTTTTTATTTCATTTTTTTAATATTTATTTATTTTTGAGAGAAAGAGAGAGAGACAGAGTATGAGCAGGGAAGGAGAGAGCTGGTCAGCAAAGAGCTGTCAGCACAGAGCCTGATGTGGGGCTTGAGCTCATGGACTGCAAGATCATGACCTGAGCTGACGTTAGATGCTTAACCAACTGAGGCACCCAGGTGCCCCATCTTTTACTCATTTGTAAATTGAGTTATTTGTTTTTTAGTGTTGAGTTTTAGAAGTTCGTTACATATTTTGGATACTAACCCTTTATCTGATATGCCATTTGCAAATATCTTCTTCCATTCTGTAGATTGCCTTTTAGTTCTGTTAATTGTTTCCTTCACTTTGCAGAAGTTTTTTATTTTGATGACATCCCAATAGTTTATTTTTGCGTTAGTTTCCCTTGCCTCAGGAGGCATATCTAGGAAGAAGTTGCTATGGCCAGTGTCAGAGAGGTTATTGCCTATGTTAGCCTCTGGAATTTTAATGGTTTTATGTCTCACATTTAGGTCTTTCATACATCTTGAATTAATTTTTTGTGTATGCTGTAAGAAAGTGGTCCAGTTTCCTTCATTTTTATATTGCTGTGCAGTTTTCCCAGCACCATTTGTTGAAAAGACTGTCTTTTTTTTCCATTGGATATTCTTTCCTGCTTCTCAAGGATTAATTGACCATACAGTTGTGAGAGTAATTTTCTCTTTCAGTCAGTGGTCTGAAAGTTCTGTTTGCATGGTATAAAGAAAATAAGAAAGGGTTTATTTATTTATATTTTTACTTTATTTTGAGAGAGAGAGAGAGAGAGAGAGAGAATGAGTGGAGTAGGGGAAGACAGAAGGAGAGAGAATTCCAAGCAGGCTTCTAGTTGTCAGTGCAGAGCCCAATGCAGGGCTCAAACTCATGAACTGTAAGATAATGACCTGAGCTGATATCAAGAGTCAGACACCTAACCAACTGAGCCACCCAGGCACCCCAAGAAAGGGTTTTAATGTTAGACAGATTTAAGTCTGAATTCCTCCACCATTTTCTCTCTCTGAACTTCATCCACACAATGGAAGGAATGATATCAATCTGAGTGTTGCTATAAGGATTAAATTATGGAATGTATATGAAGGCTCTGACACAATGAATAGTACATGTACGGACATAACCAGTGAAGTCTCAGTTGTTCTTGCTAATTAGGGTCAGTGCACATGGAAGCAGGTGCAACTCAGGAAGAGTACTTTATAGCATGGCCATCTTTGACCACAACTTGGCAAAATATTCTTTCTCAACAGCAAACTCCCAGAACTTGTCCTGTAACTCATTTGGATTACCTCCTTTCCCCCCACTTTTTTTTTGCCTTCTGCTTCTAGATATGCAAAGGTCAGTGTCATTCTTATCTGTATAAATAACCTAGTTGCCTTTATATTAGTGATGCCAATAACTGATGTTTATTTAATTTCTTTCTCAAATTTAGTATACTGCCTGATGTACAGGAATAAGTATTTAGTGGATATTAGCATTCAGCATTAAGCATAAGTAAGCATAATACAAGCATAAGTATTGAGTGGATATTAGTTTTTGAGGATAATGATGTGATTTTTAATAACCCAGTCCTTCATGGAGCTCAGACTTTAGTAAGGATACCACATACATTCCTAAAGAACCATTGAAGGTTTTTAAGCAGATTAATGACTGGCTGTGATCACCTTTAATGCCTCATGTTCATTCTTCCTCATTCACAGTCAGACCATAAGACTAGTAGGATTTTCCTTTATGTTTCACAGATCCGTCAATTTTTCTCTAATCCCAATAGGATTTCTAATCCCTGGCAAATTGGCTGGAGATGGTCTGATTTACTAGAGTTTTAGGTAGAGCACTTGGCTCTTTTCTATGTGTCTCTCATTCCTCACAGGGACTAACCCAGATATGTTCTAATGATAGTGTCAAGTATCAAAGGAGATCAAGGCAGAAATGCATAAAAGCTTTTTCAAGTTTCTGCTGGTGTCAGGTATTTCCTACTGGCCAAAGCAAGTCATGTTATCAAGACCACAGTTAGAGTGGGAAAACATGATCAAAAACATGGATATAGGGAGGTGTGAAAACATGGGCCCATTACTCCAAACAATTTACCATTGCCTGCTTTCTGGCCCCAATTACTAACATGCTGTCATATGTGAAATATGTTTACTTCCATATTTAAAGTCCTGGCATTATGCTTGATGTCTAGGGTATTATGATGTACATCAGGTTCATATAAGGCTCCTCTTGAGAAAATGTCATCTGCCCTATACATATTCACCATATAATAATGAAGTGAGAACAGAATGGCCAATATAAATATTCCTATCTGGAAAAGGGAAGAGTAGAAAGTACATAGCAGTCACTGGTCCATAGCAATTCTGAACTTTTCTTGGGCAAATGCTCTTCTATTTTCCCTATTCTAGACATTCTAGGGAATGTTCTTTTATTAGACTTTAGTTCTGCTCCCTGGGAATGACCCCCAGTCCATTCTTCTTCATGGCTCTTGGGTCAGCTTTCTGACATGTTGTTTCTTTTCCACATGTTTTGGATATTTCTGAAGAAGATATTGGAAAATATCCCTGCTTTTTGCCTCTGAAGAATTGGGGACACAAAGGTCTTTCTAGAATTTTGGCACATTTTTCTACAATCTCACTTCCTTTTAGTGCGTATTGAACACTAATGCCATTCCACCTGAACATTGCCAATCCACCTGAATTTAAAATATTGAGGATTTCCTTTGAATATGAGATGATTCTACTCCATGAACTAAAAGCCACATCTTTAACACCTTTATAAGCCTTTTTTGTAAACCAGAGAGGTTCTACTAGGCCCTGCCTTAATTCTTTCACAGATACTTATAAAGGGCCTAATAGCCACACCTATGATTTCATCTTTTGTCCCCAAGCTATAGTTTATTTTATTTAAAAAAATGTTTAAGTTTATTTATTTATTTGGAGAGAGAGAGAGAGAGAGAGAGAGAGAGAGATAAAGTGAGCAGGGGAGTGGCAGAGGGAGAGAGAGAGGGAGGATCTGAAGCAGGCTGTGTGCAGTAAGCACAGAGCCCAACACAGGGCTCCAACTCACAAACCATGAGATCATAACCGGAGCTGAAACCAAGAAGTGGACACTCAACCAACAGCCACACAGGTGCACCCCCCAAGCTATATTTAATTTTGAGAAGTTTTTCTGCTCCCTAGAGAGACTAGAGATGAAGAACAGTTTTATGTTCCCTACTAGAAAATCACAAATCCTCTATATTTCCTCTGTGTTTGCTTATAAACTAGCTAGTTTTTTTTTCTTTGGAACATCTCCTTCTTGCATTAACATTATTAAACACAGCCAATAAGAGCCAGTCAGTACTTTCAATATTTTTTCCTAGAAATCGCATTGCTCAAATCCAAAAACCCATTACTGCATTTTCTCTTTTCTTAGTTATAACAGGTGACAGACTTACAAATTGTGTCACCAATATATATATATATATACCATATATACATATATATATATATATATATATATATATATATATAACCATTCTTATCATTCCAGGTTCTGTAGACTGCTCTGACCCAAAGCCAATGTCACATATGCTATGTTTTAGTGATGGCAGAACTCATGTGCAACACCAAATTCTTTGTCAACTTGCTACAGTATATACCGCAAACCATTCCAAAATTTAATGGCTTAAAATAACAATGTGTCATTTCTCACAAGTCTGTGAATAGGCTATTTCGCAGATCTTGAGCTAAGCTCCATGCTTGGGCGCTCTTATATCTATGGTCAACCCGATCCAGAGTGGCCTTCACTGGGAAATCTCAGCCCTCCTCCAAATATCTCTTACACTGAATTTTTTTAAGTGCATACATGGAATTCCATGGTTTAGAATATTCATAGGCTGTATATAAGCTCAGCAGAAAAGGTTAATGTTAATTAACCTGTTAAAGTGTTAATTTAGTGATTTCAGCCATTAGTGAGAATAGAAGTGGCACATGTGTCATGTACTCAGGATTTCTCTTTTGATCCCTGAAATCTTCAAGGATATAGGTTAGATCTCATTTATTTATATTCACCCACTATGGCAGCTGATACATATTAGGTGCTTAATGAATATTTTGAATGGGTAATTGAGTGAAAAAATGGAAAAAGAACATGCACATATAGGTATGCAACATAAACTGAATTTTTAGCCAGGTATTATTCAACCTGTTTTGATGTTTTTCTCTCCAATTCCTAAACCTGCCCTAGTACTCATTCTGTTATATTTTTCCTCAAATAGTAGATAGACATATTTGCCTTTTCCTGTTATTTCAGTAGATGTATATTCTTCTCATGTCTGCATGGCACAATGTATCACAATATCCAGTTGTTTCCAAATCATGTTTAGTAAATTTGTTAAATAAATGAATTAATGAGTAAATGAATGAGTGAATAAATGAACCAGATTTACGCCATCCAAGGGCAGTGACTTTGTCTATCTTGTTTATTCGTAGCCATTATATCAGTGTCCCATGCATGGTAGATGCTTACTAAATATTTATTGAATTAGAAGTGAATAAATGAATGGGTAAATGAGTTAGCGAATGAATTTAAAATAAACAAACCTGAACTCATTATTTCTATTTTAAGAAGTTCCAGTCACATTATGTTAGGAAGTTCTTTTGTGATTAGTTTTAATAGTAATTTTTTTAAACTAGCCCAGGAACTCAATTCTATTATTATCCTAGTTTTCATTCTTGCTCAAAGACCTTTTCCCAGACAGTGAGAATGAGAAATTGTGCACTATGCTCACCAGGAGCTTCATTTTCAAAGTGAAATATTTCAGAGTTCCTAACAGGACAAATAGGATGTTGGAGTCTTTTCAGGCCAAGTGGGGCAGAAAGGACTAGGGTCTCGGTCCTGAGTGGAGTAACTTGGAAAACCTCAAAAGTCTTCCTTTGACCCCAAATATCTCTTCTGCTAAAACACATTCCCTGCACTTGAGAGATTTAGGCTTCAACGCAATGGTTGTTGGACTTTATTGTCTGACTAAATTTCACTTCCATTCTCCAAGCATTCTAATTTAGGCAGCCTGGAGTAGGTCCCAGGAGACCATTTTATCAATCACCTCACATTCATGATTCTGATATTGGTGGTCCGTAGACCACACTTTTAGAAACACTAATTGTCTGTGTGTACACACACGTGTGTGTATGTGTATGTGTGTGTGTGTGTGTATGCATGTGTGCAGAATGCAAAAAATATATATATCATAAGGTGCTATAGGTGCTGTGGTAAAAGTCTGTGTAGGATCCAGTGGGGAAAGATCCAGTGGGGACAGAAGAGAGGAAATTGTCACCCTTTGTTAGAAGTCTCTAGACCCTTGTTTGGAATCTTGGCTGGGTCAACATTTTCTCTTTTGCAATAACCTGTAACTGTTTTAAGATCTATGAAAGGAAAGATTGAGGTCCCAGAAGGACTAAAGCATGCATGGAGGTTGGCAATTTTGTTAAGGCTACGTATTTCCTAGAAAATCTCAGGAGGGTGCCTATCATGTATTATTTATTTATGAGGAACGTCAGAAATATTATAGATGCTAGCAATGATGATGATGATGATGATGATGATGATGATGATGATGATGAAGCTTGCTGTGCTGGGCATATAACCAGGATGTGGACAACAGAGATAAATATTTTACATGGGACAGATCTGCTCCATGACATCTTAGGAGAACTCAATACCAAACCAACCAGTTAAAGCGATTTAGAATAACATAATTTTGTCTATTAGGGTAGTCTATCAGGTCAGGTGCCTAAACTTGAACTTGATGGTGCATCACTTCACTTAGAGCTCTATATTTGTCTTTCCCTCATTATCCCTGTGGGTGGGACCAATGGGAGGCAGAGGGAAACGTACTCAGTGAGTACTCAATAATGTAACTACATCACATAGCCTTGGGTAGTGGAGATGTGTTTTAAAGCACTGTTAAATTTGATCTCTTTTACTCCTACTGCAATTATCTGTTGGAATTTTACAGGACTGTAGACATACCAAGAGGAGGGATTTAATCGTTAAGTACTTTCAGCCTAATTGGTTCTCAATTGGAAGAGAAGCCTTGGGTTTGGAAACCTGCCACATGTTAGCAGAGCATGTTGGTTCATTGCCCACCTGTGGAGTTGACAGATACAAGAGAATATATCTGACTTGGCATCATTCTTGGCAGTTAGTTGGCATATTTGTCTTCAGGACTGCTCCTACAGCTCTGTATTTGTCAACTGTGCCTATGTTGGGCAGATATGGAGGCTTTTGCGAAGTCTCTTAGATACCTAGGTAAGTTCACCTCCACTTGTCTGAACCACGTCAACAGACTTTTATCTGGGAGATTTCTATTACTTGACTCCTTTCAATCCATTCTGCTTACCAAATCCAGATTCATCTTTCTAAAACATCACTTATTTTTTTAATTGTATCCTTCCTTTAAAAAACTTTCAATGTAACCCATTTGCCAATAAAACCCACACCATTTAGTTTGGTATTATTCTGGTCTTTTTCTAATTTCTTGGTACAGATTTCTATTCTAAAAAATAAAAATAAAAACAAACAAACAAAAAACAACTGTGGCAAATATTGTGAGGTGGGATGGAGTGCTATAGCTATATTGCTATCCCCCAGGGAAATCCATGCCTGGGTAATTGAATGATTAATCAATCTAGTTTTCAGCATATATCGGATTATATCTTTTTGCATACCCGATCCAGTGATCGCCCTAAACTGGTGATCCAGTTACTTGTGTTGCTAAATACCAGAGCCCTACTTGTGAGAAAGAAACAAAAATCCAGAGAAGGAGAAATAAAATAAATAAATTATTTATCCATATGCAGTTTTATGCACAATCATTATAGTCATAATTTCGAATATTTTTGAGATATGAAAAATTGTTCACAAAATGCCTTATTAGATAATAGCTGTCGCATTTAATTTTTTGCCAGAAAAGAAAGTCAATCAAATAAATCCCACAAATCCTAATAAGGTAAGTGCAAAGATTTTGGAATGAGATTGGTCCAGTTTAAAGAAGGTAGGTAATGGGGTGCCTGGGTGTCTCAGTTGGTTAAGAGTCTGACTTTGGCTCTCAGGTCATGATCTCACGGTTCATGGGTTCCAGCCCCCAACTGGGCTCTATGCTGATGGTTCAGAGCCTGTAGCCTGCTTCAGATTCTGTGGCTCCCTCTCTCTCTGCTCCTCCCCTGCTCAGGTTCTGTCTCTCTCTCTCAAAAATAAACATAAAAAAAAAATAAAGAAGGTAGATATCTTTTTTAAATACACTTAAGTATTGCATAATTTTGAAAAAAATGTTATCTAATCTTATGAAGACTATTTTTTAATTCATAAAACAAGACTAATGTTCATAGTACTTACTCCACAGAGTACTTTTAGCTGTTTTAATATACTAATATATGCAAAATGGTAAAATGGTAAATTAATTGCCTGATATATAATAAAAATTCAATAAATGTTATTACAAATGTACACATAAATACAAACACAGACATATGCACGCAAACAAACATACTTTTATACACCTTCTTACCTTTTCTGTCTCTGTAATCAGTTTTTCCTTCCCCTACAGGCTTCTGCTATTAATGCTAAACTATGAGAAGCAGGAAAGAATCATCTAGAATTGCGCTGTGCAATGCCGTAGTCACTACCCATAGGCAAGTAGCTGCTGAACACTTGAGATATGGCTAGCACAGACTGAGATGTTCTATAAGTGCAAAGTCCACACTGGATTTTGAAGATTATGGAAAAAAATAATTTTGAAGAATATGGGGAAAAGAATGTAAAGCATTTCAGTAATTTTTAATATTGTTTACATGATGAAAAGCTATTTCTGATATGTCAAATGGTTAAATATGTTATTAAATAAACTCATACACTCTTTTGGCAAAGGCAACTATACAGATTCTCTATGACGACATTGATGGAATGTTCTTCCCAAAATAATTATGTTTCAAGCCATTCTTCTGCTTCCTAGTCCTGCACTTTTAGTTGTATATGCCTGACATTTCTGTTTGGATCCCACTGTCACCTTAAACTCACCATGCCCTAAACCATATTTTCATTTTCTTCACGACTATATCCTATTTCTGACTTTCCTATTTCTGTTCTATTCTTATTGCTCTCACGACCTCACCTCCACTTGCCTGAACCACGTCAATAGACTTTCATCTGGGAGATTTCTATTACTTGACTCCTTTCAATCCATTCTGCTTACCAAATCCAGATTCATCTTTCTAAAAACATCACTTATTTAAAAATATTATATTCTTTCTTTAAAAAAAACTTTCAGTGATACCCATTTGCCTATTAGATAAGACCCACACCATTTAGCTTGGTATTATTCTGGTCTTCTTTCTAATTTCTTGGTCCAGATTTCTATTCTAGAAAATACTAATTATTCTCTAATCTTCAAACACAACTTCCAGGGTTTATAGAAATGTGCTAAGCTGCTTTGTACACAAGAAAAATAGTAGGTTTTTCAAGCTGGTGTGATTGGGAGAAGCAGAGATTTTATTTGGGGACATATAGAAGTTGATATGCCATTTAGATAAATTAAAATTTCCTCCCAAACTAACTGATAAGAAGGGGCTCTCATTCAAATGAAAATTGGAGGTGGAGAGAGGTATAGAAAAAAGGAATGGGTGAGGTCATTTGACAATTTCTCAGACTATGAGCTTCTCATTGTACTACAAAAATGCGCTGACTGTAAGAAGGTGATGCATCAGATTCACAGGTATTTGGGCAATTACTCTGGGGTTTTTTTTCCAGGAAAGAAGGAGGCTTTGCATCCTACCTTCAAAGTACACATCTCTGTGAGTTTACTGAGATAAATGGAACTTCCCACGGTCTCAGATGGTATTAATATTTCCTAGACCTTGAACTTGTGGAATTTTTATGACTTCCAAATAGCTTTCATGATCATTAGCTCATGTAATTATCTCAAGACCATGAGACTGACACATTGCAAACAGCATTATTGCTATTTTGGAGAAAACATGGATACAAAATTTAGCTGACTTACTCAAGGACATAAAACTACCTTTTGACATTAGCTTCCATTGTTCTTCATGTGTAAAATGCAAAAATCACTTATCACATGAACTGTCCAGTCTTGACCTGTAGAGAGGTATATTTTGCCCAATTTATCTATAAGAATTAGTTTTTTTACTTGCAGAGTTGAGTTTCCCTTGGGGAATCCATGGCAAAGTTTTCATTTTGTGCACTATTCAATTATTATTTACATTGGTTTTTGGTTGAGGGAAAAAATAATATCCTGCTAATTCTTACCTTTACAATTCAAAGAAGTTTGACATATGCAGTAATCCAACCTTCATTTCCAAATGCTTATTTTTTATTATAAAAGTAATGAATGTTCATTATAGTAATATTAGAAAATCCAGAAATGTGAAAAATAGAATTTATTTTTATTTTTTTATTGAAGTGTAATTTGCACATAGTAAAATGCACACATCTTAAGTGTACAGTTCGATTAGTTTTGAACAGTGTTCACACCTGTGTGGCCCAAACCCAGGTCAAGATATAAAACATTTTCATCACCCAGCAAGCTCCCTGATGTCCCTTTCCTATCTATCTTCATAGCTTCTTTCCCTACCCCAGGCAACCACCGTTCTGATATCTATCAGAAAGGGTAAATTCAAAACAAAACAAAATAAAACTTAGGTCCTACCGTTTATTGACAGTCACTGCTTAACCCATCAGCAACTTTTGACACCACCAATAGTTTCCTCTGTAAAACCCCACACCTCGGCTTGACTTCTGTGGCTTGGCACTCTCTCATTATTCCTCTCACCTGACTGGCTGCTACTTTTCTGTCTCTGCCCTGTTCTCCTCATCTTCCTAATCTCTACTTGAACAGAGTCAATGCTGCCCTCTTGTATTCCTTATTTGCACACTTTTCATAATGATTTCACCAAGTCAATGGCTTTCAGTGCTATCCTTTAAGAAGACAGTTGCCAGATTTCCATCCATAATTCTGATCCATCCTCAAACTTGAGTTCTATATCCAAACTGCCTCAACATTCTCACATGAATGTCTAACTGTAATCTCAAAGGTAAAATGGCAACTCCAGAGCTTGAGCTAAAAGGCTGGAGGGCATTCTTAACTCCACTCTTTCTTCCATACCATACAATAAATATGTTAGGAAATCCTGCCAGCTCTACTTCAGAATATATAAGAGGATCTGACAGATTCTTACCACCTCCCACATTAACACCTGAGTCCAATCCACCTCCAACACTATTCCCCTGTACTAATGCAGTGATTTTATAAGTGGTTGGCCTATTAGCCTGTAATCTATTCTCCAACTAACAGGTAGACACAATCTTTTAAAATATAGAAGGTTTCTCTCAAGCTGCAATCATTCTTTATATTTAATTTTAGATTTTGGTTTTTATTTCATTCAATACCATAATACAGAATTTTTTCATGTCATTAGTCTTTATAAACATAATTTTCAATGACTGCATTGTTATTATATGGGGATAAATACCATGATTTACTTATTTATCCCTTTATCATTTGACACTTTGACCATTATTTTAACTGTTATTAATAACACTGCAAGAAATATCTTGTTACATAAAGCCACCCATTCCCCATAGTTGCAATACTAGATAGATGTCCAGGAATTTCTAGGTTAAAGGCTATAAACATTTTGAGACTGTAGCTACATATTGTCAGATCACTTTTCAAAAAGAATAGACCAATACTCCCACTCGTAGTGCTAACAGTAAAGAGATTTTTTTCCCCTAAATTAGTTGAATTTTATTAACAACTTTATAGAAGATGTAAATGAGAGATCAATATAAAGTAGCTTATATTTATTTGGCTTTAACAAAATAGATTATGTAAAATACTTTATTTGATATTGTTAATTATAAGTCAGTGCAGATAGTAGTCCTCTACTGTTTGCCCACAGAATTGGGATACCATGTAATGAAGCTGGTTAGATCATGAGCCTTGGAAACATAAAGGCATGGGTTTGATTAATGACTTAATCATTTAGTAGCTGTGATTTTGAAGTTGCTTAACATCTTTGAGCCTCAATGTCTTCATCTATAAAATAGGGATAATAAGATCTTCCTTGCAGCAGTGTTGTGAGGATTAAATAAGATAATGTACATAAATCACTTAGCATTAGAGTGACACTCATAAATTTTACCTCCTATCTTTCCTTCCAAACTTATCTCCTTTTCTAGGTTAAGTTTCCCACACTAGCTCTAGCATACACAGACATGAATTGCAAGCAAGCCATTTCTCCTATGGCTTACTGAACTTACAGAACTCCTAAGAATATAAGGGAAATTATATTTGCTTTTTTTTTTTTTTTAACAAGAATAGACAAGCCAGAGAGGGTTTGCTCAAAGCAAGGTAGACACCTGTCATGTAAGGATGTGAGTAGCAACAGAAATGAGAAACTGGCTTGGGTTCTGATCTTGAAGGGGTGGGGTTAGAGATGTGATGGGGCCAGGAGAAACAAGCTGAGGGGGAAAACTGTGGTGGTTCCAGAGATCAGAACCAAGTGGGAAATAGGTGTTTGAGGTTGGCCAAGATGGATGCATCTCCTAGGAACAGATGAGGAGGCAGGAGTCCTGGGAGTGAAACTCTTAAGTCACGGTACGAACATTAGAACTTACTTTTAAAAACTTTTTCTTTGAAGGGTGCCTGGGTGGCTCAGTTAGTTAAGCATCTAACTTTGGATCAGCTCTTGATCTCGTTAGTGAATTCGAGCCCTGCACTGGGCTCTGTGCTGACAGTTGAGCCTGGAGCCTGCTTCAGGTTCTGTCTCCTTCTCTCTCTGCCCCTCCCCCAGCTCATGCTTTGTCTCTCTCTCTCTCTTTCAAAAATACATAAACATTGAAAAAAATTAAAACTTTTCCTTTGAAATAATTTTTAATTTGTAGAAAAGTGGTAATATTAGTAAAAAGTAGTTCTGTAGACCCTTTTTCATGCTCGCCAACTTTGAACAATTTTGTCATCTTTGTATCTTTATCATCTTTGTATCTTCTATCTATCTATCTATCTATCTATCATCTATCTATCATCTGTCTATCTCTTTACTCCCTAATTATATAGTGTCTATTATATATATATCTATTAAAACAAATATTTTCTCTTAAATAATCATAGTATAGTTATCAAATTCAGGAAATTGAATATTAATACATTTCTAAGTTCACTTATTAGCTCAGTAATGTCTGTTATAGCATTTCCCCCCATTGTATGAGCCAGTCTAGGATCATGTACTGCATGTAGTTTCCATTTCCCTTTAGTATCTTTTAATCTTGAATGTGTCTCAGCCTTTCTTTATTTTCACATGACATTGACATTTTTGAAAATTATAGGCAGTTATTTTATGTATCTCTTTCAATTTGCATTTTGTAGACCTCATGTTTTGAATTTGCTTCTGAACTGCCATTTTGTTGCTAGGTATACTAGGCTCCCTACCCAGATAGAATTAGGATCAAGGATTCTAGGTATAGCAGGACATGGCGGGGGTGCATCTGTGGCCATAGAGAGGCAACAGCCATTGAATACAAGTTGGGCCATTTGGGTGGGGTGGAGCTCTTGTGCCTGAGCCAGAGTTGTAAGCCTGAGTCACAGGACCAGAAGGGATCTTGAGGGATCACTGAGTTCATGTCCATCTGCTTAGCTTTCAGGAGAAACACATTTCCACTCACCCAGACACACCAGCCTATTTTTAAAGTCCTCCAGGGAAAGTAATTCTGTGTGTGCTTCTTGTTAACCCACATGGTGTCTCTTGCTCTCACCGTGTGAAGTCTTCCCTGTAACTCAACTAACTTTTTTAAGGAGCAAGTCTTACATTTTTTTCTCATCCTGCTTTCAGGGAGGACTCACAGTTAAGTCATAAGCCCTTCATTATGTTTAGAGAACTGTCTTTTATCACTTACCTCTCAAGTTTGCTTCTTTCGTCCAACCTAAAGAAATAATAATAAAAAAAACTTAACCTATATGCTTGTGAAATATTGTTGTAATAGCAATTATGGTATACAACTAAACTATCACGTCAATAACTACACATTATCACAGCAATAACACATTTCATTTTATGCCTGTATTTATTTTTCATGGAATGACTAACAGAGGGACACTTTAGAGTATCTTTTCTATTCACTTACTTTTTTTCTTTTTTATTATAAAATAATATATCTATTATAAAATAAAAATTCAAACATTACAGAGGAATGAAAGAAAAGAGGTAAAGTTTTCTCCTTTTTTCCTCCTCACCCTCAATCATATTCCTAAAACTAATATTTATAGTTTTGATATCTGGAGTTTCAGAGTTTTTCTATATGTATATAAACATCTATGTATGCACACATGCACACATAAACACATTCACTTTAAAAAATAAAAATGGAGGGGGTGCCTGAGTGGCTCAGTCAGTTTAGCGTCCGACTTTTGATTTCCCCGCAGGTCATGATCTCCTGGTTCATGGGATCAAGCCCCACATCCAGCTCCACACTGACAGCACGAATCCTGTTTGGGATTCTCTCTCTCTCCCTCTCTGTCTGCCCCTCCCCCACTTATGATTTTTCTCTCTATCAAAATAAGTAAATAAATATTTTTTAGAAAATAAGATCATATATTTTCATAATATTTTGTCAGTGTAAAAATAGTTTGTGTTCTTTGTAGAAAATAGAAAAAGAACATAAATGAAAAATATTTTTAAATTACCTATAATTGCTCTGCTCACCTGTTATTGGTTGGATATTTTTCTCAGAATTTTTTCTATGCATCTGTATCCTGCATTCTAATGTTCTTTTTCTTGATCGACTTTGAACATCTCAGGCTGTTTAATGTTATTCTTAATTTGAGACTCTACTGCATGTTGTTCTCTCATGAGGTTTGATTACAAAAGGCAATGGAAGAAGGCTCAGAGGACAGCAGGCTGGTAAGGAGTCAAGTGATCAGGCATGCAGAAAAGAATTTCCAGGGAGCAACAAAGCTCCTAAAAGGGAACACAGCATCTGTTACCCATGAACCACTTGGTGAACAGGACGTCTGAAAGTGTAAAAACAGTGTATTGAATGTGCAAGGCCAGACTCCTTCATTCATCATGAATTCACCACTCTTAGCCACACTAGTAATAAAGCATTGAATAAAACCAGGATGGACCTTGACTCCCCCCCTCTTTTTTTACACATTTTATCTATCTATCTATCTATCTATCTATCTATCTATCTATCTATCTATCTATCATCTATCTATCATCTATCCGCTTTGGTACCTCAGAAAGCAATGGCTAGATCTCTTTAGCTTGTTATAGTCTACTTAGATTTTGAGAATTTTTCTTCTCTAGTTTTATACCGTGACTCTTACAAAACTTACCATGGATAACTGTTCAAATCAGTTCTTCTTGATACATTAAAAAGTTTAGAGGTTGGGGTCACCTGGGTGGCTCAGTCAGTTAAGCATCCGACTTCAGCTCAGGTCATGATCTCATGGTTCGTGGGTTCGAGCCCCATGTTGGAATCTGTGCTGACAACTCAGACCCTGGAGCCTGCTTCAGATTCTGTGTCTCCCTCTCTGCCCTTCCCTGCTCGCACTCTATCTCTATCAAAATAAATAAACATTAAAAATTTGTTTAAAAAAGTTTAGAGACTGGATATTATGTACTTTTTTTTTAATTTTTTTTATTTTATTTATTTATTTTTTCCCTTCTATAATTTTTTTTTAATTTAAAATAGTTTATTTTCAAATTGGTTTACATAAAACACCCAGTGTTCATCCCAACATGTGCCCTTTTTTAATGCCCATCACCCCCTCTCCCCCCCATCTCCCTCACCCTCAGTTTGTTCTTAGTCTTTGAGAGTCTCTTATGTTTTATCTCCCTCCCTCTCTGTGTCTTTTTTTTCTTTCCCCTCTTCCCCTCCCCCTGGTTTTTGCTTAGTCTCACCAAGTCCACCTATTCGTGGAAACATATGGTATCTGTCTTTTTCTGACTGACTTATTTCACTTAACATAATACCCTCCAGTTCCATCCATGATGCTACGCATGGCGAGGATGTGGAGAAGTAGGCACCCTCCTACATTGTTGGTGGGAATGCAAACTGGTGCAGCCACTCTGGAAAACGGTGTGGAGGTTCCTCAAAAAAATGAAAATAGAGCTACCCTATGACCCAGCAATAGCCCTGCTAGGAATCTACCCAAGAGACACAGGAATGCTGATGCATAGGAGCATGTGTACCCCAATGTTCATAGCAGCACTTTCGACAATAGCCAAAACATGGAAAGAAACTATGTACTTTCTTGAAAAGCTCTTCAGATTAAGAATATCTCAGAAGGAGAGAGACTATAGAATGTCTTACTTTAGGAGTTAAGATAGATTATGCCAGTCTTTGTAGTTTTCTCATACCTACTCATGCCCACCCTTTCATGTTGACTTAGGAACAACCCCTAGTTCCCAAGTCAACCAAGAGAAAAAGATGGTGAATAGTGATGTTCTTCACATTACTCCTATGCTTTGAGTAGAATAAATCTTGGAATTATGTCATGTATCACACCATAGACATGTGGTGTCCCCTCCATCCTGTCCCAATCCCCCTTTCTGCTAATAAGGTTTGGGATTTGAATGCCCAAGTGACAACAGGGTTGCAGCAGCCTTGTAATTGTCCTCTTTCCTCAGTTTTCTCACTTTTGTCACAGAATAGGTTTTCTCCAGGGAGCCCTCTTCTGAGCTCTGGTGGGTTGCTCTATTTAACACTGAAAAGCCCCTCATTAGACACTGTCCATTGGGCAAGGATCCTGAGAGCTGCCTCAGTGTTGAGAGGTATCTTGTCTCCATTCTCATTAGCCACAGGCAGAGTTACAGCTGCATGAGCAGAACCGCACCCACATTCAATTAACCTCCCAGATTCCTTTAAAGTAATCCTCAAGAGCTTCATTTGTTTAAAATGAACAAATATTTATTGACTGCTCATTATGTACTAGGTATTCCTCTAGGTGTCTAGGATACATTAGTGAGCACAAACGCCAGAATCTTGCTCCCCGTGGGTCTTGCATTCCAGTGGACACTTCAAGAGTGAACAATTGTGCCGCTGGGGCTGGACAATTGTGCCCCATCAGAAACGAGGCAGTTCTCCCAGCTGTCCTCTCTAGGGATCCATCTGTAACTTCTGCCAATCCCATCCTTTGCTTTGTATTCTAAGGTTTCCAAATTTGTGCCTAGATCTACCTTAATTATGGCAGGTCTTGCATTTATAAAATGTTTTCTTCCCCACTATACTCAGCCCTTATACTGAAAGTTCCTATGAACTAAATAATCCAAGTGTACATTTGCATTTAACCAAACCAACCAGCTCCTTTTTTAAATCAGTTAATAAAAAAGCCTCGAGTCATTGAAAATATATGTGTAATATAACTGCTTGTGACAGGTAGAAATTAAGATCATGACACCATGAGAAAATAATCCTTGTGCCTATGGAATTAATTTGAATTTGTGGGAGTGGGGATGGCTAAAACCATCAGAAGTAAAATTCTTTAAAATAAGAAGCCTTCAGAAACTAGTGTGGAGAATAAACTTTAGTTCTCTTTGGAATCGTCCGAGATGCCCTGTGCTTGTTTGTGCTATTTGTATTTCCTTTCTTCTATGTGGTTTCTGGGATCATTGTGCTATTTTAGCTCTTACTTAGCCATACTCCCTGTTGAGATGCTAAAATATCCTGAAAGTGGCGGTGCTGAATTTTTTCATGCCCAGGAGGTGGATAGCACAGGGTTGATTTGTAATGACACTTTACTGTAGAGTAAATTTTTAGCTGTAATGATATTTTGGGCTGCTTGATCCCACCAGATTTGGAGAAGTTTGAATTACCTTAAATAACTAGAACATAGACACTCCTATGTTACCCCTGAGACATGCTCACTGAAGCATGGAAATTAAATCAGATATGCATACAAGTTTCATTGAATTTTAATCTAAGGTTTATAGAATTATTTACTGATATTTGGGAAATGAAAGTTATGCCATGAGGAAAGTCTGATTGAAGGTGGCAATAAGAAAACTGTGTGGTTCAATGTTGCTGAGCTTCCTGTCCTGGTGAAGGACACTGTAGCAGATTAACACTGACTTTACATTCTTTTTTAATCTTTCCACCAAGACATGAGATCAGTTTCCCCACTCTGCGCCACAGGCCAGCATATGGCTGCTTTGATCAACAGAATACAGTGGAGACGGTGGTGCTCTAGCTGTAGCCATCACATTTAAGTGGCCTGCAGTTTTTGTCTCTTCTTTTGGGAGGCCTGTGCTGCTGTTTAAGAAGTTCGAATACCCGCTAGAGACACAACGCACAGAAGCTCTGACATTGCATGGAGAGGGAAAGGAACCCAACTCAGACCGCCTTCAATGGTTCCCACAAAGGCCGGGGTGAATGAGTGAAGAAGTCACCTTGGAAACGGATCCCTTTGCCCTTTTCATCTCAGCTGATGCCACATGGCTTAGAGATAAACCAGCCAGCTGAGCTCTTCCCAAATTCCTGATCCCCCAAAATGAAATGGTTGTTTTAAGCCGCTAAGTTTTGAGCAGTAATAAAGGAAACAGACTTTTTGTTTAAATTTAGGGTTTTACTTTTTAGAAATGTTTTATTCATTCATCTATTTAGTCACCTAACCATCCACCAACATTTATCAAGAGTTCATTATATCTCTGATGGCACTGGGCCAAGTCCATCAGGAAGTTCTAATAGTTTTACCTTTGTTTTAACCTCAAAGTATTCAGTTTTAATATTCAGGAACTGAGAGTTCTCTTTTTATATTTTTCTTCATTTATTCCAACACACTGAGCACCTCTCATGTTCCAGGCACTGTATAAAGTGTTGATGAAGCAGTGGTGACTAAAAATAGTCTGCATATGCATGAATCTTATTTGCAATGGAGAAATACAAAAAAAAAAAAACCAAACAAACAAACAAGCAAAAACTTTTCTTCTAGTCTGTAAAATAGGACAATAATACAGACTTCATAGTGTTTTCCTGGAAACCAAATGTTATGATGAATGTGAAAGCTTTTTGTAAGTAGTTATTCTGTATAAAGGTAAACGTTTTCATTGAGTTCTTTAAATGTTTATTTATTTTTGAGAGAGAGAGAACGCACAAGCAAGGGAGGGGCAGAGAGAGAGTGAGCAAGCAAGCAGGGGAGGGGCAGAGAGAGAGGGAAAGGGGAACCCAAACAGGCTCCATACTGCTCCACAGTGTACAGCCCGATGCAGGCCTCGAACCCATGAACCGTGAGATCATGACCTGAGCTGAAACCAAGAGTCAGATGCCTAACTGACTGAGACACCCAGGGGCCACTCTTTTACTGAGTCTTGATGGTAGGAGCAGTAGCAGAAGACCTCAGAGGCAAAGCAGGTATTTAACACACAAAATGTCCTAAGTGACCACATATTGCAGGAATTATTAATCCAAGTTCGCTGGGCCCCTTATTGGACTTCAGTGGATCCAAGGAATTTCTGAAATTATAAGTGAGATGTTGTGTGGATATGTATATGCCATTATCTTTTGAATGAGAGACCCAATTCTTTTGTTAGATTTTCAAAGGTGTTAGTGATTCTGACAGGTAAAGAACCACTGATTTGGAGAATTAAGGCAATTGCAATATATTAAACCCTTCTGGGCACCAACCAGCCTATGCAGTATTTTTTCACATGGCAATTTAATCTACACAATCCCTCTAGAAACTGAGGCTTAGAGAGGTTAGGCGACTTGTCCAAGTTTAGTATATGATGGGCCTGGCATTTCCTTCCAACTCTGCCTGATTCCAAAGGTCTTTCCACGGTACCATGTTGAGTATCAGAGTTCTTAATTAGAAGCCACAGTAACCAATTATGTTGACTTAAGCAAAAAGGAAATGCTCTGAGGAGATACTGCCACTCCCAAATTTTCTGAGGTAGAAAGAATGGAGAGCAAAAATCATTCCTATCATTCCAACAGGGAATTTCTAGGGACAAAATATTACTCCTTCAAAAACAAATGTCTGAGATGTAAGCCCAATGTGCCAATGGGTTTGCTAGGTGTTTAAAGGAGACCCAAATAAACAGATCCCATCATACGTTTGTCTGGTCCTGCTCTTTCAATGCAAAATTGTGTTTTTTAAACATTTGTAAGACATGTTTTTCACTTAACATAATACCTTCCAGTAAGACAGATACCATATGTTTCCACGAATAGGTGGACTTTGTGAGACTAAGCAAAAACCAGGGGAAGGGCTAGAGGGGAAAGGAAAAAAAGACACAGAGAGGGAGGGAGATAAAACATAAGAGACTCTCAAAGACTAAGAACAATCTGAGGGTGAAGGAGGTGAGGGAGGTGAGGGAGGGGGGAGAGGGGGTGATGGACATTAAAGAGGGCACGTGTTGGGATGAACACTGGGTGTTATATGTAAACCAATTTGAAAATAAACTATTATAATTAAAAAAAAGACTTGTTTTTAAATACCTGTCACACTGCTCATATTATTATAATCCTTAACATTTTATGATTTGTACTGAACTTGCACAAATTTTATCTGTTTATATTTTGGTTCACACAACCAGTCTGGAAGGTTGATATATGGGAAACGTTTTCATCCCTATTTGATCATACAAAGAAACTGAGGCTCGTAGATGCTACTTGACTTCAAAGCTCACATGGCCGTTAAGGGCTCTAATCGCTCACCTCTGGGACTTCTTTCTACTAGACGTCCTCTGGAGCCCAAGTGATTCAGCTGCCCACAGAGCCGAGGTAGTTAGGCCTTCACCAGGCAGGCTTGCCACACTCTTCCCTTCTAAGGCACTGTAAGGAGGAGATAATTGATTGTGTACACCCACAGGCTGAGCATTGTTGCACAATTGCCAAGAGATTGGTAAGTGTGATGTTTGGTCATTAAAACATAACCTGACAACAATGAAGTGAAATGGGCTGGCGTCATGACATGAATTTGTATCTAGGCCTGGATGTTAGTTTCAGGTGACAGTTTTTATAACTATATACATCAGTTATGCTGGAGTTCCAGAGTGATGTTTTTGGGAATATCGAAACTTTGAAACTCCCCTACAGAGGGCTTCCAGCTGTCAAGACCTTACCCTGAATGGACAGAAGAATATCAGCACACATGAGTGTATCTCCTCACTGAGGAAATGGGGGGTGGGGTGGTTAAAGCTGCATCCAGAGAAAGTCTTCCAGTCCAATATTCTATGCTGGTCTTTGTGAGATATGCATCCTTTGGTGTCACTGGGGTTCACTGAAACTGTTGTAGGTGTAGGAATCAGATCATTCTTTTTTGTGAAGCCTCATCTTCAGTGTTCTGTGGGATTCCTTTAGTATCAAATGCAGAAATGGACAAATGGCCATGTTTCCTTCCTTTTTTCTTCTGCATAACAACCATAGTTACCATTTATTGCTTACTATTTAGTAGGGGCTGTGATACATAATATCCATAAATATGCTATTTAATCTCCACCATAACCCTATGAGATAGTTATTATTCTGTTCCATTTAACTGGAATATAGATACAGATTACCCAATATTTTATAGATCCCAACTGGTTTAGGAAGGATTGGAACCTAATATTTTTCTCCCTGAGAAGGCCTGGAATTCTTCATACCCCACTACTCTGAGAGGAGATTCTGCATGTCTTTCAAGTCAAAATAATAGGAGAGCTCATGGTGTGAAGTGTTCTGTTCTTGGGACTGTTGTTCTTCAACTGCTTAGGGCCTTGCATCAGCAAAAAAAATGTGTAACCACATGGAAATCCTGGAATACTATCTCCCTTGGGTCTGCAAGTTGATTGCCTATGCTGTTTCTTTCATGCTATTCAAAACAACATGTAACCTACATCTGTCCAGAGGTGTTTCCCATCCATCTGTATGACCACCTGTGGCTAGAAATACGTTTCTCTTTTCCATACACTACCATAGCTGCAGACATTTTGGAGGATTATGGTTGAAGGAAGGAAGGATTTCCATTACTGGAGGAAAAAGTCAGGTGGAATGTTCAGAAATTCATTCATTTATGCAGTGTCCGTTTTTTTATGTTCTTTCTAGGATGTTTATGGTCTTTCTGGATTTTTTAGTCCACCTGACATGTTTATAAACACCCTTACCATGATCCAGTGCCATTGAGATGTTCATACTTTGAGTCTTAACCTGTTCGCTCTCTGTCTTGTTCTTTATCTTGGCTCTCCATTCTTAACTTTTTCTTCTATTGTGTCCTTACCAAATACCAAAAGCAAAGGAAATCTCTCCTATGTACTTTGGTATTCCTTATCCAAAATAGTAATTAAATAATTAAATTAATTTAAATTAAGTAATTAGTATGCTTTTATATAGTGAGTATATATTACTTGATATGTAACTATGTGTTAAGTACTATAATATAATCTTCAAAATTCACAAAGCCTTTATGAAGTGGACTTTTTAAAATCTCAGTTTCATAGATGAGGAAGCTGATGTATGCTCAAGTTAAAAATCTTACCCAAGTCCCCACAGGCAGAAAGTGACAGCCAAGAAGAAATAGAGTCAGGATTAGAACCTGTGTCTTTCTAAAGCTTATGCATTTTCAACAGTGTAATAGTGCTTTTTTAATTTCAGGGCCAGCAAAGTACTTTGTAGTAATTCCTTATTTCTTATCTTACCATTATTATTGAAGTGCTATCCACTTTTGGAATCAAGTTGTTCCTATGATCAATTTTAGGAATTGGGAAATTGTATAGGTTGAAAGATCCCATAAATGAATGTTACCCTCTAAAGAGAAAAGTTCTTTAAAGCTGTTGGAATCTGGGCTGAAATAACCAATTTCTATCTATGCTCATGTTAGAAAGGTTTAACCTAGAATAGCTTTTTGAGTGAAGTCATTGACCTCATTTTTCTTCTTCTCCTAAACAGAACCAGTTGGAGATAAGTGTATGTTTATCCCTTGTCATTTATTCTTGGTGTCCATAATGGTTTTATAGATTAGCTGTTTCATGCCATTATGTGTACATAGAGAAGTTTTTTTTTGGTTTCTGTTGGTGTTAATTTCCAGATACCATGATTTTTAGCAGGCATATTAAAGACCAATGAAATTCTCTCTGGCACCATGAAACCCATTTATTTATATGTTATTGAGTATTTTTCAGTGGGCCTTGGAGATGGCAAATTCATTTTACCATAATAAGAAAAGTTCAACTACACACACGTTAGCACCATTATTAGTATGTGTACAGTTAACAGAGCATTTACTTTTCCCTTGACAGCAACCTTACATGGTGTTATTTTTGGAAGTGGAGTAGTCATTAATTCATCCAACAAATAGTGGAGTATCTATTATATGAGAACTGTGGTTGATATATGTTCTTATCTCTCAAGGAGCTCAGGGTCTAGGAGGGAAAAATAGATAAAAAGATAAATTATACAGAACATAGAGATGTATTTACAGCACTGTGGGTGCTTAGAAGAGTAGAAGGCTAAGTCTTTAAAATGAGTAAATGGTATGGAGAGGATTTTCCCCCTAAATAAAGTGGACTAGGTTTCACAGTTAAAAGATGCAATAAGCTTGAAAGTACCAAGATCAAAAAGTATATATTTGGATAAACTGGAAAAGTTCAGAGTAACTAACTTTTGGAGTAGAATGTTAGAGATAGTGGGAGAGGAGACAGGTTGGGGCCAGAGGAAATCATCAAGGGCCTTGTATGCTAATGTTGGGAATTTGAAGTTCATTTCATAGTCAAAGGGGCTAAGATGAAGAGGATCAAGATGTCAAATTCGAAAGATCATTTTTCTTTTTCCTTCAAGAATGGGGACATATAATAACAAAGAAATATTTTCTAACTCTGGTCAATCAGGAAGGGCAGCAGGTGAGATAGCACAGGCACCATTAAATAATACAAAGAGAAAACCAATTCCATTTATTTCCCCCTAGTTTTGATTAGCATTTTCCTTCTCTGACTGAAGTGAATTCATTTGAACAATTGCAAAATGAGACTTTGGATCAATCTTTTCAGGAAAGAACATAGAAACCCCTGGCATTTTCTTTATGTTTTGTTTTTATTGAATAATTCAGGAGCTATTTACCAGGAGGAGCCCAACTGTATCCATCTCCAGAATTTCCTAAGGGATTACATCCTTGGCCTTCATTCACATTAGCAGCCTTATTAAGGATTTCATGAGTTTTTTTTTTTTTTCCTTTCTTCACATAGTCTCAAGAGAGGAGGGAAATCCTGTTTGTTATACAATGTAACTCATTGCATAATGGGTCATTGCATATTTCTGCTAAGACAGAGGCCAAGGGAACTCAGAGAAAAACAAAAAATGGCATCAAAATGTGATGTGTCAGTGGAAATGAGAGGAGAACCGAAGCACAGAAGGGAGAGAAGTGTGACAACTATTTTTGCTTTCTACATCTCATCAGTTATTAACTCCAAACTCTATAAAGTGTTAATGGGATACAATTTTCAAAAGAGCACAAAGTTAGAAACTTTAAAACATATAAACAATAAATAAATAAATAAACAAACAAACAAACCAAGAACCATCTTTTAGAAAATAAACCTCTTTAGATGTGATTCAGTCATTCAATTCAACAGATATTTGTTGAACTTTGCCTGTGTGTCCTTGAGGACTTCAGCATCTCCTGGAAGGGTTGGACATGTGAATCACTAACTATGATACCATATTGTAAGTTAGAAAGATGTATAAGTTCCTATGGATACAAAAAGGCAAGGACACTTCATTTTGCCTGTTAAGGCTGGGTAAAGTTTTGAGGTAGAAATACTTCCTTCCATATTTAAACTAACACTTGAAGGATGAATTGGAGTTTTCCAGAAATGAAGAAAGGATATTATGGGAAGAGAGAACAGTATGATTAAAAGTTTGAAGAATGGAAGTATATAGCATTCTGTGGAAACTGACCAACTTCTTGCAGTCTTGAAATCTAGTACGTGTAACAAGGAGAAGCCTGGGGGAAGGTTGGGAGGAAGAGGATCAGTTAGAATTCTCTGGTTACAAGCAACAGAAACTAATGGGATAACTCATGCCAAATGTACACATGCACACTCACATACCTTCCTCCCCAACACACACATACACATGCGCACTGTCACTGTCAACGGTGGTCTCTTCAGGCAGTCTCAAAATGTTGATAGTTTTCAGTGATTTCTCTTGAACATCAGAGTTCTGTGAGGCAGCATAGGATTTCTACAACTTAGACATCTCTTGGCTCTAGAGAGAGTTCTATCAAGCTATAGTAATGGCAGAAAGTTAGATTCTCCAATCTATTTGGTTGCTATTACCCAAATAAATGGGAACAGATACTGGCCAGAAAAATGAAAAATGTCAATTAAAAGTAAGATGGGGCCAACTTGTGAAGGGTTTTGTATATCATCTGAGAATATCAAAGCGTATTTTAGAGAAATAATCAACAGGGCTTCACGGTCCATTGTCTATTGGGGAAATGGTAAGGGAGGAATCAGAGAAGCAGAAGAGTTTGGCACAGATGAATTCATGGATAATGAAACCTGTTATTGGGACAGGTGGTATAGAAGGGTGACAAGTCTATTTTGAGAAGCCTGACAGATATGTAATATGAAGATGTACCATAGGTGTGGAAAAATATTTTTTGTAATAGTTTATTTTCATATTGGTTTACATATAACACCCAGTGTTCATCCCAACATGTGCCCTCTTTAATGCCCATCACCCCCCTCTCCCCACTCCCTCATCCCCCTCACCCTCAGTTTGTTCTTAGTCTTTGAGAGTCTCTTATGTTTTATCTCCCTCCCTCTCTGTGTCTTTTTTTCCTTTCCCCTCTTCCCCTCCCCCTGGTTTTTGCTTAGTCTCACAAAGTCCACCTATGCGTGGAAACATATGGTATCTGTCTTTTTCTGACTGACTTATTTCACTTAACATAATACCCTCCAGTTCCATCCATGTTGCTACACATGGCCAGATTTCATTTTTTCTCATTGCCACATAGTAGTCCATTGTATATATGTACCACATCTTCTTTATCCATTCGTCAGTTGATGGGCACTTGGTCCCTTTCCATGATTTGGCTATCGTCGAAAGTGCTGCTATGAACATTGGGGTATACATGGCCCTATGCATTGGCATTCCTGTGTCTCTTGGGTAGATTCCTAGCAGTGCTATTGCTGAGTCATAGGGTAGCTCTATTTTCGTTTTTTTGAGGAACCTCCACACCGTTTTCCAGAGTGGCTGCACCAGTTTGCATTCCCACCAACAGTGTAGGAGGGTGCCTGCCTCTCCACATCCCCGCCAGCATCTATAGTTTCCTGATTTATTCATTTTAGCCACTCGAACCGGTGTAAGGTGGTATCTCAGTGTGGTTTTGATTTGTATTTCCCTAATGATGAGTGACTTTGAGCATCGTTTCATGTGTCTGTTGGCCATCTGAATGTCCTCTTTGGAGAAGTGTCTCTTCATATCTCCCGCCCATTTCTTCACTGATTATTTGTTTTTTGGGTGTGGAGTTTGGTAAGTTCTTTATAAATTTTAGATATTAGTCCTTTATCCGATATGTCATTTGCGATGATCCTTTCCCATTCCGTTGGTTGCCTACCCGTTTTGTTGGCTGTTTCTTTTGCTGTGCAGAAGCTTTTTATCTTGATGAGGTCCCAGTAGTTCATCTTTGCTTTTAATTCCCTTGCTTTTGGAGACGTGTCGAGTAAGAAATTGGTGCGTCTTAGGTCAAAGAGGCTTTTTCCTGCTTTCTCCTCTAGGATTTTGATGGTTTCCTGTCTCACATTCAGATCTTTTATCCATTTAGAATTTATTTTTGTGAGTGGTGTAAGAAAATGGTCTAGTTTCATTCTTTTGCATGTTGCTGTCCAGTTTTCCCAGCACCATTTATTAAAGAGGCTGTCTTTTTTCCATTGGATACATTTTCCCGCTTTGTCAAAGATTAGTTGGCCATATACTTGCGGGTCCATTTCTGAGTTTTCTATTCTATTCCATTGGTCTATGTGTCTGTTTTGTGCCAATACCATACAGTCTTGATGACTACCGCTTTGTAGTAGAGGTTAAAATCTGGGATTGTGATGCCTCCTGCCTTGGTTTTATTCTTCAGTATTATTTTTGGCTATTCGAGGTCTTTTGTGGTTCCATACAAATTTTAGGATTGTTTGCTCTAGCTTTGAGAAGAATGCTGGTGCAATTTTGATTGGGATTGCATTGAATGTGTAGATTCCTTTGGGTAGTATTGCCATTTTAACGATATTTATTCTTCCGATCCATGAGCATGGGATGTTTTGGAAAAATATTTTTTAATGTGTATTTAGACCTACCTATGATAAGTCTGAAAATTTCTGGAAGAAATCCATGAAGTTTAATTAAACATGTGGTAATCCATTCATCTCTTATCAAAAAATTACTATTTGAAAGCTTCTCCGATTTAGAACACCACCCAAAACAAAGAAGGAAGTTAAAAAAAATAGACCTCTGAAAAATCAAAATGGATGTTATAAGACCTGTACTACTAAAACATTTTAATCACAAGAAATCCCCTCAAGGACTGCTCTCAGACAATTAATTTTACTTTAGAAATGATTAAAATGATTCTAAGTACTGCTTTCTCAGCCTATATAAGATTAAGATCAGTAAATTATAAGTGAATGTGAATGTGGGACATGCTGGTAACTGCTTAAAATGATAGCCTGATATTGCAGAAAAAGAAAATATGAAGTTTCAGTATTGACATGTTCTAATGTATGGGCCTAGGAGCAAATAGCATGGAGGAAAACATTCTTATGATGATAAACAATTCATCGGGCATTATATTAGTCCATATAGGATAGGTTTATATTGCAGTAATAAACGTTACCAAAATCTTAGGGACTGAACACCACAAAAGATGATTCCTTACACAAAGAATATTTCTGATCTGAGTGGCTCTTTTAGACTACTAACATCCATGTGGAGGCTCATCAGTTTAGCCTACTGCATTCTGGCACTTGACTCTCAACACATTTATGGCATGGCAGGGGAAAATTATCCTTAGAGGGTCTCCCTCCTGGCAGTTAAGTGCTTTATTTGAAAGTCACACACACACACACACACACACACACACACACACACACACACCTACCACTGGGAAGAACTAGCCATATAATTTCAAAGTGCAAGGAGAGGCAAGCAAGTAATCTTCCCTTGTGACAGAAGGAGAGTAAGACTAGATACAGGTGAACACTAGAGAGCTTTCCTCTAGTCGTTCCCATACTACAGCCTAGTTTAAGTTTACAACAATGCTAAAGTAATCTTACCAAAGTTCAGTCATGTTTGATTATATTTGACTTTAGAAGGAAAGAAAGAATATAAGGGGTTTATTTCATTTTATTTATGGAAACACGCAGGAAATCTCAGTTCATATAACACTGTCTTCATTTGTCTGTGCAATACCATCTAAAGTATTTTACACAGAGATCTACCAATGATGATGAAAATAAATAAAAGGAGTTTAATCATATAAACAGAAAGACTTCTATTACCTACAACAGGAGTTGGCAAATTTTTCTGACAAGGGCCAGATACTAACTATTTTTGGCTTTATGGATCTCTGTCTCAACTATTCAACTCTGCCATAGGACTTTGAAAGCAGTCATAGACAGTATGTAAACAAATGGGTGTGTTGCAATAATACATGATTTACGAAAATAGCTGGCAGGCTGGGTTTTATCCAAGGGCCATGTTTTATCATCATCTGATCTAGAAAATTTACTTGTGGACATCCCTGTGGAAACTCGAGGACTCCCCAGGGTACCCTTTGAAAATTATGAAATGTGGATCCTTTCTAAATCCATTATTCTGCTCCAGCCAGATTGGACTACTTTCTATCCCTCAAATACTATTGCATGCCTGTGCTTTTATTTACATTCTTCCACTCCTACAAATGCCCCTCCTTCTAAGTTTAACTCCTCTGTCTTGGGACCAGATCAAGTTCTACTTTCTCTTTGAGGCTTCCCCTTAAGGGGTGAATCACCAGGGAGAGCTAGTCCCTCTGAAGTCCAAACTATCTGGACTGTCTCTTTACCTTAATGTCCTTCTCTGTGGATATATCCTCATCTCATACTGGATTTTGAGTTCCTTGAAGGTAAGAAAAATGTCCTTGATTTAATTTCACAACCTGACATAAAAGATACCTCACAACCTTCTTCCTAATCACTACCAAGCTTCCTGGAAGATCTGGCCACATTAGCTCTATTTTCTTCTCTCCTGCTTACTCATCTTTTTAATGTCATCTGCCTCCCACCTTCACCATTACACTAACACTGTTTTTGACAACATGGACAAGGAACTCTTTTCTAGCCAATTTCTAATTGGCATTTTTTTAGATCAGAAATTATCCATTTTCTATTTTCTTATCCAAATCTTTCAGCAGTATGGACACTAGTGACTACTCTCCCTCTGAAATATTCTCTTCCTTTTACCTCCTTGGTAGTAAACCTATTGGTAAACCTGTTGTTTTTTTTTTTTCTCCCCATATTCCAGGAATCTTTCCCCAGACCTCCTTCCCCTTCTTGTCCTTTTAATACTAGTGTTCTTTAGAGGTCCTATGCCTTCTCCTTTTATTCTGCACATTCTTACTGAAAAATTAACTCCTGTATCTTCAATTAAATTCCATATACTGATGACTCCCAAGTCTATTTTTCTTCCTCAAACCTGTCTTATGAGCTCCACACCTATAAATTTTCTTATGAGACATGTCCATTTGGATAGCTTAGAAGTCTCTCATACTTAATCTCTCTAAGGCTAAACACTTCATTTTTCCTCATACTATATTTTCTCTTTAGTGAATGGCTCCACCATCTACTGGTTGCCAAATTAGAGACCTGGCAGGCATCCTTGTAGCCCCTGGCCCCCCCGAGATGCTTTTTTGATTTATGTGCTTCTCTCTTTTCACCTGCATCTCCCCTGGCTCATCCTGTATCACAGCAAGATTCTCCTAACTGGTAACCCTACCTTTTGTATAGTCATTTTAATGCATTCTACACATCACAACCAGAATTATCTTCTAAAATGTAAATCTAATTCTCAAACATATTCATGACATATATGTGCTAGGACCTATACAATCTGGCTTAACAAGCTCTTAGCCTTCTCTCTTCCCACCTCACTTTTGGACCCTGACTAGCCAGATTTCTCAACATAATGCCTGGAATCATTCCATCCCTTCTTGTATCTGGCTAATTCTTGTTTTACTAAGAGCTTTCTGCTAGAATGTCACATCCTGAAGGAAATTCTTCCAACCTTGTAATGCTAGGTTAGGTGGCTGTGACCACCATCAAGGCCATTTGTGAATGCTCTCATTCTCCTCATTTTGAGCACATGACTGGATTGCACATTCCCACCACCTTAAATTATGCAGTGATTATGTAACTCGCTCCAGCCAATGAAATGTAATCAGAAGTTGTGTGTGTCACATCCAGGCAGGAACCTTTAAGAACAAATGTGTGATTAGCCACACCCCTTTTATCTCTCAAGGCAACTACCAAACTCCAGGTGGTTAGAGCCTCCATCCATTTGGATTGCCGATTGAGAAAACTTGCCATCCAGGAGAAATACAAAGTATCAACTTGGTGTTATAAACTACTATGATTTGGGGGTTCTTCCATGCCTTGACTTAATCTACCTCTGTTTATTAAGATAGTGCTCCTTTCTGTGTAATTTGTTAGCACTCCATACTTCTTCCTTTGTTGCACCTACATATCTCCCAGTAGACTATATGCTTTATGAGGACAGGGATCACGCCTATGTTACTGACCTTTCTGTCTTCAGCACCTAGGAAGTGTGTAGCACTGAGTAACAAAGATAATAATAACAAACACTTTTATAGTGAACTTGATACATATTCATTCCCTTATTGCACACAATAATCCCATAAGGAAGATTCTTATGATTATCCATATTTTACAGATGGGGAAGTGTAGTCATAGAGAGGTTAAGCAACTCACTCAAGACCACACAGCTGGGAAGTAGCATAACTGAGATTTGAAGCCAAACAATTCTATATCCAGAGGCTGTACTCTTAACCACTATGCATTCTTCCTTTCTCAGTAAATGTTTATGGAATGAATGAATGCTTAAATGAATGGATAAATTGGTATTTGAGCAACTACCTATGTTTCTGTAAATGGAAAACTTATCTCTCTATTTGTTTTCTCTGTCTCATCTAACGCTACATACCTTATAACACTCAGCTCAGTCATCATCTCTTCAAGAAAGCTTCCTTGATCTTTTCCCTTGGGAGTGAGATACCCTACAACTGAGCTATATCAGTCCACTATGTATACCTCCAATATTGTACGTTTTTCCCACTGTACTGTAATTAATTATTGATCAGTTTGTCTCTCTTTCCCTTCAGACTGTGAGTTACTTAAGATTAATTACTGAGTCATGTTTGTCCATGCCTAAGTAGCTACTTCGTGCTTAAAACATAAATGGTTCATAAATGTTGGTTGAATGAATAAAAGAAAAACTAAATGAATGAGTGACTTTCTTTAGATTAAAATTTCTCAGTAGTGGTCCTATTAACATTTTGAGCTGGATAATTCTTTTTTTTTTATAATAGTTTTTTTTTCAAATTGGTTTACATATAACACCCAGTGTTCATCCCAACACGTGCCCTCTTTAATGCCCATCACCCCCTCTCCCCACTCCCTCACCCCCCTCACCCTCAGTTTGTTCTTAGTCTTTGAGAGTCTCTTATGTTTTATCTCCTTCCCTCTCTGTCTTTTTTTCCTTTCCCCTCTTCCCCTCCCCCTAGTTTTTGCTTAGTCTCACAAAGTCCACCTATGCGTGGAAACATATGGTATCTGTCTTTTTCTGACTGACTTATTTCACTTAACATACTACCCTCCAGTTCCATCCATGTTGCTACACATGGCCAGATTTCATTTTTTTCTCATTGCCACATAGTAGTCCATTGTATATATGTACCACATCTTCTTTATCCATTCGTCAGTTGATGGGCACTTGGTCTGCTTCCATGATTTGGCTATTGTCGAAAGTGCTGCTATGAACATTGGGGTACATGTGCCCCTAGCCTCAGCATTCCTGTGTCTCTTGAGTAGATTCCTAGCAGTGCTATTCCTGGGTCATAGGATAGCTCTATTTTCGTTTTTTTGAGGAACCTCCACACCGTTTTCCAGAGTGGCTGCACCAGTTTGCAACAGTGTAGGAGGGTGCCTGCCTCTCCACATCCCCACCAGCATCTACAGTTTCCTGATTTATTCGTTTTAGCCACTCGAACCGGTGTAAGGTGGTATCTCAGTGTGGTTTTGATTTGTGTTTCCCTGATGATAAGTGACTTTGAGCATCGTTTCATGTGTCTGTTGGCCATCTGAATGTCCTCTTTGGAGAAGTGTCTCTTCATATCTTCCGCCCATTTCTTCACTGGATTATTTGTTTTTCGGGTGTGGAGTTTGGTAAGTTCTTTATAAATTTTAGATATTAGTCCTTTATCCGATATGTCATTTGCAATTACCCTTTCCCATTCCGTTGGTTGCCTATTAGTTTTGTTGGTTGTTTCTTTTGCCGTGCAGAAGCCTTTTATCTTGATGACGTCCCAATAGTTCATTTTTGCTTTAAATTCCCTCGCTTTGGGAGATGTGTTGCATAGGAAATTGTTGCGGCTCAGGTCAAAGAGGTTTTTTCCTGCTTTCTCCTCTAGGATTTTGATGGTTTTCTGTCTCACATTAAGATCCTTCATCCATTTAGAGTTTATTTTTGTGAGTGGTGTAAGGAAGTGGTATAGTTTCATTCTTCTGCATGTTGCTGTCCAGTTCTCCCAGCACCATTTATTAAAGAGGCTGTCTTTTTTCCATTGGATACTCTTTCCTGCTTTGTCAAAGATTAGTTGGCCATAGGCTTGTGGGTCCATTTCTGGGTTCTCTATTCTATTCCATTGGTCTATGTGTCTGTTCTTGTGCCAATACCATGCTGTCTTGATGACTACCACTTTGTAGTAGAGGTTAAAATCTGGGATTGTGATGCCTCCCGCCTTGGTTTTATTCTTCAGAGTTACTCTGGCTATTCGGGGTCTTTTGTGGTTCCATACAAATTTTAGGATTGTTTGCTCTAGCTTTGAGAAGAATGCTGGTGCAATTTTGATTGGGATTGCATTGAATGTGTAGATTCCTTTGGGTAGTATTGCCATTTTAACGATATTTATTCTTCCGATCCATGAACATGGGATGTTTTTTCATTTCCTTGTGTCTTCCTCAATTTCCTTCATAAGTTTTTTATAGTTTTCCACGTAAAGATCTTTTACATCTTTGGTTAGGTTTATTCCTAGGTATTTGATGGTTTTTGGTGCAGTTGTGAATGGGATTCTCTTCTTTATTTCTCTTTCTATTGCTTCATTGTTGGCGTAAAGGAATGCAACTGATTTCTGTACGTTGATTTTGTATCCTGCAACTTTGCCAAATTCATGGATCAGTTCTAGTAGGCTTTTGGTGGATTCTGTTGGGTTTTCCATGTAAAGTATCATGTCATCTGCAAAAAGTGAAAGTTTGACTTCATCCTTGCCTATCCTGATGCCTTTTATTTTGCTTTCTTGTCTGATTGCTGATGCTAGGACCTCCAACACTATGTTAAATAGCAGTGGCAAGAGTGGACATCCCTGTCAAATTCCTGACCTCAGGGGGAAGGCTCTTGGTTTTTCACCATTGAGGATGATATTAGCTGTGGGCTTTTCGTAAATGGCTTTTATGATGCCTAAGTATGTTCTTTCTATCCCAACTTTCTTGAGAGTTTTTATTAGGAAAGGATATTGTATTTTGTCAAATGGTTTCTCTGCATCTATTAACAGGATCATGTGGTTATTATCTTTTCTTTTGCAACTAGCATATTTTTATCAATAAGATAGCTTACGTTTGTAATTAGTTGCTTGACAAATTTGGGTGCCCCAGAATTCGGCGCGTAGATATTTATAATTGTTAGCTCTTCCTGCTGGATAGTCCCTGTGATTATTATATAATGCCCTTCTTCATCTCTTATTACATCTTTTACTTTAAAGTCCAGTTTGTCCGACATAAGTGTGGCTACTCCAGCTTTCTTCTGAGTTCCTGTAGCATGGTAGACAGTTCTCCATCCCCTTACTTTCAGTCTGAGGGTGTCCTCAGGTTTAAAATGGGTCTCTTGAAGACAGCATATAGATGGTTCTTGTTTTCTAATCCATTCTGTTACCCTGTGTCTTTTAATTGAAGCGTTTAGTCCATTTACATTCAGTGTTAATATTGAAAAATGTGGGTTTAGCGTCAAGGTGTTGTCTGTAGGTTTCATGTTTGTAAGGACGTCTCTGGTGCTCTGTGTTCCTTGCAACCTTTCCTTCATAGAGTCCCCCTCAGGATCTCTTGTAAGATTGGTTTATTTGTGATGTATTCCTTCAGTTTTTGTTTGTTTGGGAAGACCTTTATCTCTCCATCCATTTTGAATGGCAGGCTGGCCAGGTAAAAGATTCTAGGCTGCATATCCTTCCTGTTCATCACATTGAAGATTTCCTGCCATTCCTTTCTGGCTTGCCAAGTTTCTGTGGATAAGTCCGCTACTACCCTAATGTGTCTGCCTTTTTAAGTCAAGGCCCATTTGTCCCTAGCTGCTTTCAGGATTCTCTCTTTATCTTTGTATTTTCCCAGCTTCACTATGATGTGTCTTGCTGAGGGCCTATTCGGGTTATGTCTGAGGGGAGTTCTCTGTGCCTCTTGGACTTCAATGCCCATTTCCTTCTTCATGTTGGGGAAATTCTCATCGATGATTTGTTCAAGTATCCCTTCGATTCCTTTCTCTCTCTCTTCTTCCTCTGGAATTCCTATAATATGGATGTTATTCCGTTTGATTGCATCGCTCCGCTCTCGAATTCTCCTTTCCTGTTCCTGAATCAGTTTCTCTCTCTTTTTCTCTGCTTCCTTCTTTTCTGTAATTTTATCTTCTAATTCCCCTATTCTCTCTTCTGCCTCTGCAATCCGCGCTGTGGCCGCCTCCAATTTGTTTTGCCCCTCATTTAAAGCATTTTTAAATTCCTGTAGATAGTTTTTTAGGACCTTGATCTGTGCCTCTAGGGTCCCTCTGGTTTCTTCTATGCTTTTTTCAGCCCTGCGAGTAATTTTATGTTTATCATTCTGTATTCTTGTTCTGTTAAGTTGCTTATGTCTGCTTTCATCATTTCTTGTGCTGTCACTATTTCCTGTACAGTCTTTTGAGGGGAGTTCTTCCGTTTGGTCATTTTGGCAATGTGTGTGTTGGTTTATTTCCTATTTCTCCTCAGTCTCCCCAGATTCTCTGGATTTCGCATTCTCTTTCCTGTAGCCTCAAACTCCTCTTCCTGCATCCCTGCAATTGAGAGTTTCTCGGTCTCAGTCCCTCTCAGATTAAGAGTCACCAGAGACCAGCAGCGGGTATTCCTTCTTTTCCCCCATGTTCTACACCACATTTTCTTTATTCATTCATTCACCGATAGTCCTGTGGATTACCTCCATCTTTTGGCTATTTTGGATGCTGCTTCTACGAACATCAGTGGGCACCGGACAGTTTTTCAGCTTTTTAGGGAGCACTACATTCACTCTTTAGGAAAATGAATTTGAGGAGAATTCCATCTAGGTGGTTAAGGCTCTGTATAAGGAACCTGAAACTCCTCGCAGACGCAACAGTTCCCAGCATTGGAACCAGATGCACAACTATTCAGGGACCAGGCAGTACGACTAAGACATCAGGGGAAGAAAAACCTCCAGCCGTAAGGTCCGTGATGCTTGCTTCCGGCTGAGCTGGATAATTCTTTATGGTGGGGATTGTCTTATGCATTGTAAGATGGTTAGTAGCAACCCATGTCTCTACCCATTACATCCACACCCCACATTATGACACACACACACACATGCACTCGCACACACAGCACACACACATGCAATGATTCTAGACATTGACAAATGTCCCCTGAGGGGTCATAATTATCCCCACTTGAGAACCACTGTTTCAAACATCTTTATTATAACCACATGAAAGGTATATGTTAATTCCATCTCTCCCTTCTTTCCTGTGTTAATTAGAGCTCTATGTTGTAAGGGACAGACAATCAACTTGAGCTAGATTAGACTAAAAAGTAATATCTTAAGGAATGCAAGAATATGAATTTAGCTGGGCCTTGGGCACAGCTGAGTCCACAATGTTGGCTCCCTTTGGGTCAGTTATCTATACCTGGATCAATCAACCATGGCCAGTGTCAGAAAACAGGTTGAGGTATGTCAGTCAGTTCCTGCAGAAACCAGATGGGATGGGAAGAGTACCAGAAGATCGTTTCCAAAAGAAGGCATATGACAGATATATAATAGGTTTCCACTAAAACCACTTTCTGTGATAAACCCACAGAAAAAAGAAATTCACATTAATAGAGAGTCTGGAAACAGGATAGGTCCCTCCAATGGAGAAAACTCCTCTTCACTTGGATATTGGCCTAACCCATCAGGGATTGTTAATAAGACAAGCACAGAGACCATAGCCACACTACAGCTCAGCCCAGTTCCTCAAATGTGTGGGGTGTATTAGTGCACTTCCCAGAATAGATGAGAAAGCCTTGGAGGGTGATTGTCTCCAGTAACTAGGTAATTTTGTGTTCCAAAGCCAGTCTCAACCCCAATCTCACTCTTTCCATCTGGCTAAGGTGCTGTGGCTCTCCCCATACATTCATATGGTGCCCAATTGTCTACACATTTGCAGCAACTCCAGAGTCTCATTCGCCCTCAGCTATTTGCAAATTGTTACCTCTCTATTCTGCCACAGGTTTAGTTTATCTTTTTAGGAGCTAGTTTGGGGAATCAATGCAGTTAGAGATGGGTAAAACCGAAGGATCTGGGCTCAGTGGTTCAGATGCTGACGAAGCTGAGGCTTATATCTAGGCAATATGCACAGAGTTTAGTCTGCTGGGGAGGAGGAAGTGCAGAAACTACCACAGTTGATATACTTTCTGCCCTGGGGATGCTTTTAAAAACTTCATTTATTTTGGGGGAAAGTGATTACGAATTTTTTTCCCTAACGGCTTGGCCTGAAATTTCCTTTTCTCAGGTCTGGCATGCTACCTTTCAGGATATCCCTAGATAACTTTTCTAAACGACCACCAGCACCAGTTGGTTATTCTGGTTACCACAGAGGGTAGCACTATACGGAAGTCAAAATGTGGCTATACTCATGTTGACCCTCCAGACTTCTTCCTCTGGTCATGGTGGGCTCATGCAGCAGTGGCAGGGAGTAGGAGGGTGAAGATGAGGAGACTGGATAGTGGCAACATAAAGATTTGAGAAAAGAATTTTGGTTAACCAGTAACATTTTTTATTCTAATGCTATACAAAGATCAAGCTGCATAACACCACTATAGACAACTGCAACCCAACTGATTTGGGAGAGCTCAGCTCTTCAGCAAGAGGCCCCAAATTGCCCCCTGCCCCGCCACTTCACTCTGCATGTGTCCGATCCTCCCGAGCACCTTCTGTCATCTAACCTCTTCTCAAATGCTCACATTCCATTAGGTGTCTGCCCCTTTGTGTGAAAGTCCTCAATGTTCTTGCATTACTCACTTTTAGAACTCACGGAGAGTCTGTAGCTATCTTGTTCTCTCTCCTCTCTTTGGCTGCCTATGTTTGCTTCACCAACTCAGGTACTGAGTGTCATCTCTGAACCAGATGCTGTATTAGGCACCAGGTACACAATGGTGAAAAGACAGACCAGAAGAATTGCATGTTTTAGTACAGGGGGTGATGGCTGAGGGAGACAATAATAAACAAGGAAATAAATAAATTTTCTGGGTGCAATATGGCCACTAAAGGGTTCTTTGAAGGGGTGACATCTTAGCTGTGACCTGAAAGAAGAGGGGCCAGTGATATGAATTTCTCTTCCAAAATACATATACTTATTTGTTGCACTTCATCATTCTGAATAAATAGAAATAGCTATTTTACTATAGAATGCCTGGCTTGCAGATTGTACATGAACTTACCCCATAAATGCTTGAACTTAAAATCTCAGCATAAAACTTAAATGACATTCTAGCCATTTCATTCTAATGCTGCTAATATCCCTGTGCATCTTAACACCGATACACCCCAAGTGACTCTCTTCCCAGTCCTTCCCCTACTCTGATTGGCTCTGGAAATGTTAGATGAGCCCTTGCCTTTTCTTCATCGTAATTTCTTAATATACAAACTAAGGAGATTAAACAACATGTTTTATTAGGATTTTTTTTTTCCCATTACAAATTCTGTAATTGAGATATTCCTTTGTGGGTTGAGGGTAACTCCTGAGAAAGAGCACCAGGGAATCAGGATAAAAACACAATGAGAAGAGAAATGAAGGGGCAGAATCAAAGCTACGGTCACGCATCCATGAAAAAACAATCATGTTTCCCAGAATATCTGCAAGAAGTGCCAAATTTGGGACAGTGAGGCATGTCAGGCCGCCTAGGTTAGCTGGTTTATCAAATAAATGTTGGCATAATATTGCCTTAGCCTAGTGTGCATCATCTTAAGAGACCAAGGGGTTGTTCATAAATCTGTGAAGAAATTCTATTTATATGCAAAGTATTATTATATAATAATATATGCAGGCATAATTGCCAAAACACTCAAATTTCTCTGAGTGCCCCTAGTGTACGTTTTCTGAAGGGTGAGAGAGGATTATTATAGACCTTTGCAAATAACTCCTTAAGTTCCACAGTTAGCAAAGGGAGCTTCGTGATAAGGGTGTTCAAACTGGCCACAGTTTTGGCACACAATTTGCTAATTTCCGTAACATTCTAGAGCTCCACCTCATATACGCTTCTTGGTATTTTAATGTCTTTTGATCAGTCAGTGTTTCTTGGTTGAATGAAAGACTGAATTTCAACCAGCAGTCACAGTTGAAGCTCTATTTTACATGTCAGAGGCAAGACCTCTGAGGCAATTTGGAGAGTAGACAGAAAACCCAAATAAGAATTAATTTTAATTTCTGCCTCTTTATAAACATAATACAACCTTTTTGAAATCTCCAGGGCCTATTTAAAGACTTCAAAAGAATGATATAGCAGACATTATTTTCCAAATTTATCCAGTTCATGCATTTTGTAATTTATATAGGAATGGGTGTGTGTGTGTGTGTGTGTGTGTGTGTGTGTGTGTGTGATCTTTCACTTCAAGTGCTATGTGGCATACCTTTTGAGCAATAATATTTTAGACATTATTTATTTGGGTCAGTTTCTGATACCTGGCTTCCACCTTGATTTCTCTAGCTTTTAATATAATATTTATATCTGAATTGACAATTCAATTCACAATTGAACAAATTGAATTTAGTTTACCGAATTCTTGAATTCAAAATTGTTAGATTCCCTCCTTGTATGGGAGCAAAGGGATTTTGTAGATTTTTTAATCTGTAAAATATTTTCCATATTTAAAATTGTTAAGTCTGTGCAATGAAAAAAATGTTTAAAACTTTGCTTGTTTCAGGATCCCCCCCCCAAGTTATTTGACCAAAGAAACATCCCTTTCTCTCTCTCTCTCCTTTTTTTTTTTTCACTTTTTCTTTACCTTCATGAAAGATACTTTGGGAAACTTTGTCCTATACAGTTATATCTTGAAAAATGTTGGTTTGAAGTAAGCACATTCCCAAGGGACACTTTTATTCAATGCATTAATTTTTTTTCTTGACATTCCACCACTAAATTTGGGGACAGAGTTTATTATATATTGCTAAGAGAGTGTCTAATATATTATGTATGCTTAATAAATATTTCTATATTTTACCAGTATTACAATAAAAATAACAACATAGTTATCAGTTAGTTATGTTTTCTTTACTAGTACTTTTGATTTGGTTGAGAATAATTCATTGCCTTGGATTGGTCACAAATTTAAGGACAGATAGCCTAAGTGCCTGTTGTCTAGATGTGATATATTCCAGTCAGTGTGGTGGTTTTTGTTTTGTTTTGTTTTGACCATTGAGGGGCATGTTTTTCCTTTTATTTGTTTGTTATGACATAAGTTTTTCAGCAACACATGTGCCTTGAAGATATATAACATATACTAAATCTTTAAAAAATAAAAATGTTAATTTAACCTTTTAGTACCTTCTCAGATAGCAACGTTTTGGAAATGTTTAGAAAACAGTTAGGGAACTATGAAATTGTATTATAAGTATCCAAAGGAATATTGCACAGCAGTTAAAATGAATATAGTAGGTTGTTATGTGTTGATAAGAAGAAATATCAAAAATGTTTCATGAAAATGTCATGTTGCAAAGAGCTGCAGATGGTAACATTTATTGAAACTTAAGGGCTTTTACAGAACGATACCACAGTGCCCATTTTTTGTTAGTGATTCTAAAAGCATATACTCACTCTATTTAGAGTCAGCATGCATGGATTTGAATACTGGCTCCACCACCATTGGTTGTATGAGCATCGGGGAAGTTATTTAATCTCTTTCTTACTTAAATTCTCCATCTGTAAATGAAGATAATAATTGTACTCACCTTTTGGTTAATATGATGATTAAATGAGTTACTATTTACAGAACTCTTGTAAGACTATCTACACAGAGGAAGCGTTATGTTTGCTATCATTACTATTATTAAAATATTACAATGTGCATTGATGCTCACCAAAGTTATGAAGTGGAATGCATCTAAAGAGGAAGGGAGATGAATGGGACAGGGAAATATAACAGAGGGGATTTCAACTTTGTCTATAATATTTTATATTTCAAAAAAAGAGAAAAGGTCTACAGTTTCTATTAAAACACAACAGCATTTGCTAATTTTCAGTGTCAGGGTCATGAACCTATTCTAATTACCTGGTACACTTTATTTTTAGTTGTTTTCTTAGAAGGGAGTAGGTAACCTTTAATATTTATCTTAAAATTATTGTTTAGCTCTTGCTTTCGTAGAAATTTCACAACTGACAGGTTCTAATTTCCAGCCATCCTTATCATTTAGTGGCAATAAGATAAAAGCTATACAACTGCAAAGAGAAGCTTTTCAACCAAAAAACAGTCAACAATAGATGATCTTATTCTAAAGAGTAGATAGCCTGCTAAGCAAAGCGGTGTGCTTTTTTTTAAATTAAAACATGTCATGCACAAACTTCAAAAAATAACAAAAGCAACAAAACAAATTAAAAAATATCCAAAATCACATGCAGACTCTCTTAATTTTTTAAAAACATTTTTATTTATTTTTGAGAGAGAGAAACAGAGCACTAGTGGGGGAGGGGCAGAGAGAGAGGGAGGCACAGAATCTGAAGCAGGCTCCAGGCTCTGAGCTGTCAGCACAGTGCCTGATGCAGGACTTGAACCTACCAACTGTGCGATCATGACCTGAGCCGAAGTCAGACACTCAACCCACTGAGCCACCCAGGCGCCCTCAGGCTCTCTTATTAGACAAATAGAGGCCCATTAATACTGGTAATGCCACTGGTAATAATTTTCAAGGAAAAGGAATCCCAAATTGTTAAAAAAAAATCTTAGAATCATAAAAATTCCATCCAGATTCACGCAGTGAATGATTTTATTTTCCTACTCAGCACCCATTCTCTTGTCTGCTGGCAACTCTTGTCTCCTAGAAATCTTATATAGTAACAAGAATTTTAGTTCGGCACAAGGCCATTAATAAAGACTATGTTTTCTGACTCTCTTGTAGCTAGGCATGACCAAGTGACTCAGGTGTAGTGAACTGGATGTGAACAGAAGTTTAATGTGTGACTGTTGTGTCCCTCCCTTCCCTTTCTCCCCCTTTCTGCTGGGGGGAATGTGACCATGGGGGAATGTGACCATGGGGAATTGTGACCATGCCAAGAGCTGCAGCAACCATTTTAAGTTATGAGACGGGACCTATGGATTAATAATGGCGAAACACTAGGAAAAAAGGATTCTGGGCCCCTGACGTCTTCAAGGAAGAGAAGTGGTTCATTGCTTGAAATTGCATGTGAGAAAGAAATGCACTGATTTTCAAAGCTGTTTTAGAGTTTGGATTTCTGCTCCTGAACCTGAAGTGATAGGTTAGATAACATAAGCACCCCCATTTGTTCAGGGACTCACTCCTTTACTTTTAGTCTTAGTTTATGAAAAAGTCTCGATTTCATCTCTGGCTTGAGGGGTGGGCTTGTGGCCCAAACCAGGCCAGTTTAAAGAAATATTGTATGTATATTGGAATGGTTGAGAAAGAAAAGCCCTTTCCACTGGAACTTCCAAAGGTTAACTTCAAGCTTGTGCCATTGGTGGCTACTGCCAGAATCCGCTTGGGAGTGGAGCTAACTGAAGAGCAGAGGGGGAGTGAGCTCAATTTCTTACTACATCACTTGAGGACTCAAATCTAGTTATGGCTGGAATTATCTACAACTAAGATTTTCAGTTACCTGAACTAAAAAATTCCCTTCTTGTTGCTTAAGTCAGTATGTGTTCTAATATTTTCAACTAAAACTTTCTGTATAATGCAGGGCTGATGTCAAATAACCTTTGGAGGTAGTACTCCTAACTTCTAAGAATATTTTTCCTATTCTATACAGCGTAACCACATCTATCCCTACTCCTGCCCCAATCCCAGTGGCTTAAAACAGCAATGTATTATTGTTGCTCATGTGTTTGGCCATTGAGTGAGCTCGGCCAGGTAGTTCCAGCTTGGTTCCTCTCCTGTGTTGCTATCAGATGTCATCCAGGGCTACAGGCACCTCAAGGCCCAATTGGGCTGGACATCTCAGATGACTTCTTTGCTCACAAGTCGGACTTTTTATATGAGGCTTGCTTCTCCAGAGTAAGCACACCAGAGACCAAGGCAAAAACTGCAAGGCTTCTTCTGACCCTGCCTCAGAAGACATGTGGCATTCCTTACTTACTTGTTTCAGGAAAACCAAATTCCCAACCCAGATTCAAGGGGAAGGAATCTCACAGGGCACGAATACTGGAAGATGTGGGACATCTTTAAAGGCTAGCTGCTACAAAAAAAAAATTTTTTTTTCATTTTTATGCTCAGAAAGTTTCCTTTTGTGGTCTGACTCAGTAGAATAAGTAATCATTCCTCTGAGTTGTGATACAAGGTTTGAGCATAAGTATTGAAAGAACTTCTGGGCTTTGCACGGTTCCAACTGTAGCCCTCTCTTCACCTGGGGCTATGGCTTCCCGGCTCTGCCATCACGCAGGGTTGCGTTTCAGTTAAAGCTTTTGTTATCTCTGGAACAGAACACAACACATTCTAAATCAAGGTCTGGATACAATATAAGCTTCTCTGAGGAAGTGCTAGATGTTTCTTTATAACTCTCCACCTCTATAGACTTTAACATTGTTGTTTGTAGAGAAAATGTTTCCAGCTGGTAGATTATAAACCTCCCCAGTACTGTGGGAAAAGTCGTCCTTGATCATAGGAAAAGAACTGGCTGGATTCTATGCTAATCAGAGCAGAGCTCATTCCTTTGTTGGGGGGCAAGGAAAAAAAAACTCTCAATGAAACACTGTGAGGCAAAAGCTATTTGAATGATTTTTCTGAATGACGTAAGGTTGCGCTCAGGAGAGGCAGATCAAATCCGGTAAAAGAGACTAATGTTGAAAAAGTCTGAATGTCCAGCTGGGATTCCTGCTAGTCATAGGGTTGCAACAGAAACTTTGAGAAAATATGGGCTTTTTGAAATACAACTTGTGCAGGAAAAGTAAAGCAATTTAACTAAGACAATGAATAACAGAAAGGGTTCCCGTAATTAACGCATAGGGGTGTTGGCTAGAACTTGGTAACAGATTTGTTAAAAGCCTTTGCTCTCTTATTTTACATCAGATATTTAAAGCTCAAGAAACTCGGCATGGCTGGGAGCTCACCATTGATAGATGCTGTTTGGGGGCTTACCTGCCATTGAAAACTTAATAAAGTAGTCATCAGTCTTCTAATAAAGCTATAACTTACCCAATTTCTGAATCTTAATTTTATAGGGGCTCATGCAGGCCACTTGGGTGTTGGATTACCAGAGGTATACTGGTTGAGGTATTCTACCTGAGATATCATGAGGCTAAGGAAATTGGTTGGGATACATCTAAAGCAAATTCCATGAGGGAATTCGAAAGTCAAGATCTCAGAGTTATCAGAGGCAAACATCTACTCCAACAGGGCTAAGAAAAAGATGAAAGCATATGTGGATTGAGCTGAGAGAGAAGCCCGACAGGAAGTAGCAGGGAGCCTTAGGACAAGTACCTTAAATGCAAGAAGTGCTTGTATCTCACTTCACATGCTAGCAGGTGCATGAGGAATAACAGCAGCTGCAGCAGCAAAACAGCATTTAATGAGCAATTAATGCGTACTAGATACAGTTTTAAATGCTTTGCATAAATCAGCTCATTTAATTTTCAAAGCAACTCTGTGAGGAAGGTCCAAGTACTATTGTTATTTTTTAGATGAGGATACAGGAGCCAAGAAACTTAAGCAGATTGCCTAAAGTCATATATCTTGTATGTAGAGAGCAGAACTGAAACATGAACTTACATCTGCCTTATCTCAGAGCCCAGCTCTTAACTGTATGATTTGTACACTGAGCCTCAGATGATTAGATCCACTTACAGTTTGCACAAGGGCTTTGAGTGACGAAATAGATCTTAACTCTCCTGTGACCATCCCCCTTTGAATAATCCATACAGTTGCCTCCATAAGTATTCTCATACTTGCTGGAAAATGAATCCTTTCCTTTGATTTGTGTGATAGTGTCACCTTTTTCTAGGGATCCTATTCTGTGAATGACAACTCAAACCACCAAACTGTTAAAGAAGATACCTATGACAAGTATGTTGCTGTTCATTTACTTGGGAGGGGGTGGCAGAAAGCATGCAGCCTTTCACCTATCCATCGTATACACTTTTCTGGTGAATCTTTTATTTCTGGAGTCTGGAGTCTGAATTGACTAGTCATTGTGTTAAGTCAGTAGTATTTAGATCTGGCTTATTGTCATTATGATTATATATACACATATATGTCATTATATACGCTTGGTCCTCCACTCCAGACTCCTGAATCTTAATCTACAGGATAGAGTACTGCAAGCTGCATTTTTAATAGTTTTTGTCCCCAGATAATTGTAGTCTGTTTGACTCTTTTTTCCCTCAAGGAGCAGAGTCTCACTCAGAATCTGCAAGTGTAGGAATAAGGGTTACATATAAGAATAAGTTAGTGCCAAGGCCTCAAGGCAATATGGGAATTGTCACACAGCCAGACTGCATGGGAAAGTAGTTTAAGAGGCAAGATATGTTGGGTATTGGTGCAGCTCTAACAGCAGAGTTACTTCTGCCTCTTTCCCAGTCTGGTGTCCACCATCTATCTCATGACCCATCATTTCTAGCATGATCTGCTTCTTTGACTCTTCCTTCAGATTTAATCTACTTTTTCTTTCTTTCTTTCTTCTTTCTTTCTTTCTTTCTTTCTTTCTTTCTTTCTTTCTTTCTTTCTTTCTTTCTTTCTTTCTTTCTTTCTTTCTTTCTTATTTCTTCCTCTCTCTCATTCTCTGTCTCTCAATCCCCCTCTCTCGTTCCTTATCCATCTTTCTCCCTCCTCTCAAATTCAAAGTTCTGAATGAGATCTGACTGGTATGTTTTATTAGTCTCATCCTCATGGGCAGAATTCCTGAATAAGCCCACCTCATAACCTTCCAGTTGGCCTACATACTGGCTGAATTTGGAAAAGCTGTCTTCCCCTGGTTCATTCACCTGTGACCAAGGTGGAAGGGTGATATAATAATGCATATTGCCACCTACCTTATAAATAATAATTTAATTGATTAATCAATTAATTAAAATAGTGACCTCAATAGAAATAGTGGGCGGGAAAACTAGAAGGAAGCTGAGGCTTTTGCTGGTTTGCTGAGGCTTGAGTTATCTGGTGTACACTATTCTTGCTCAGGAAATAAATTCCTTGCTGATATAATCTCAAACAGGCAGCCTCTTTCCTGATGGTGGCAGGAGGAATTTGGCCTGAGGAAACAAAAGGTATGTCTGGGACACCTGCCATTATTAAAAATGTATGGGTCAGAGCCTAATCACTGGGTCATTGGATTCTGAGCCCATCACTCAGTGTTGACAGTGGAAATTAAATCCTTGGACCACCTGGATAGCATTATGCCTTTTTTTTTTTTACCTTGTTAGAGTTAATATTTCCTTATTTTTTTTCTTTTCTTTATTTTTGTCTCCCTTTTTTCATTCTCTTAAAAGACTTAAGCACTGAGAACAGACTATAACACAGGAGTCTCTCTTTGCTCCCAAGAACAAAAACATCATATGTGTGGGACATTCTGAATGCTATCTTGACCAGAACTTAATTAACTCCAAGATACTAACTATTGAATAAATCCCTAGTCTCCAGCACTGATCATTTGTTTTGTGTAGTTCATCTCTTCATGATTGGCAAACAAGGTTGGGCTGTTTCGGACTCATTCCAGTTCTTGCTGGTGTGGCACTTGTGTTATTTTATTTCTTTTGAGAAACAACAGAAATGCAGAATTAGATGAGCAAGAGTTTGATTAAGAGAAACAACTGAGAGAAAATGGGCAGGGAGCCAGGGGAAACTGGTTAAATTGGCAGAATGTGATGCAGGTCTGACCTTGGATGAAGGAGAAAGGGAAGGTAGGAAAATGAGGGAAATCTTAGATTTTAGTGTAATCCAAATGAAAGGTAGTCAGTGCAGTCAGGGAGTCCTCAAGCCAAAGGTGCCCATTGGAGCAGTCCCTTATCTCCTGGGGAGCAGTCTCTTATCTGCCTTAATGTCCTTATTTGGCTTAGTGCTCAGTTATTTGTTGGGGGGTAGCCCATGGGAAGTATGGCCTCAATGCAAATAGAGTGATGGAAGGGAGAGCACAACATCTGGACCAGGAGTCCATCATACCTCTACAGTCAGAGATCTGAGAGGGACATGTCCACCACAAAACCCATTCTTAGGGGGCAAACCAGACTTACATTCTTTTAGAAGAAGCCGAAGGGCTGCGGCAACCCCTGGGTCATTCCCAGCCGAAAAGGTCTAAGGAAATCACCTCAGTTCAAGAATCTTTTTTTTTTTTTAATGTAGACTTTATTATGGTAAGGCCAAACACAGGAGACCATTTCCACTGAAAAGATAATTTGTTATACCCACAGATCCAAAAGGGGAGGGCATGCCAAGCCATGGGGTTCATATGAGAAAGCACCAGGGCTGGTCAGGAGACAGAGGGAATGAGGGGAAGATGTGGACAAGAGACTTTATTGTGGTTTTTGTGGGAAGGAATGGGCAAGGCAGGGTTTACAAGTTTGGATTGGCTAGTTTGAATAGTTTAGCAGGCTCTAGATTATTGGAGCTGGGCCTAGTTGAATGTTAACTGGCTCTGGGGAAAGTAGAGCAAAAGGGTAGTGGCTCTGAGTATGAGCTTGATGAAAGAGGTGGTGAGTTTGTGGGGGCTGGATTGGCTGGTTTACATTCGAAAGGCATACTTGAAGGCAAGTCTTTTACAGTCTCTAGGATTGGCTAACCCTAGGAGGAGCAATCCCGCTAGGGTCGGGAAGGCCTCAAGATGTTAAAGTGTCAATTACAGATACTAGAAAATGTAGTTACTACAGCATTGCCTCCTTTTCTTTACAGATTTTGGTTTAACCTCTAACATCTTCAGTAAAGTCTGGGATTATAATGTTGCAAGCTGAAACATGTATTAAAAGCATTGTATCACCCCCCATCCTGCTCACTCTTGTCCCTTAACCTTCCAGGTCTTTCTTAGTTTAAGTTCTTGACATCTGTCTATATCAGACCTGTAAAGTAATGATAATTTAAAAAGTCACATCGCTATTTGCAACAATGTGGATGGAACTAGAGGGTATTAGGCTAAGTGAAATGAGTCAGAAAAAGACAGAGATCGTATGATTTCACACATATGTGGAATTTGAGAAACTTAACAGATGACCATAAGGGAAGGGAAGGAAAAATAAGATAACAGAGAGGGAGGCAAAACAGAAGAGACTTTTAAATACAGAGAACGAACTGAAGGTTGATGAGGGTGGGAATTGGGGGCAGAATGGGTGGCAGGCATTGAGGAGGGCACTTGTTAGGATGAGCACTTGGTGTTGTATGGAAGTGATGAATCACGGGAATCTAATTCCTCCTGAAGCCAAGACTACACTGTATGTGAGCTAACTTGGGAATAAATTAAAAAAGAAAAAGTGAAAAAAATTTCATATAGAAAAAGGCCATTAGAAGACTAGCTGGAGGGGAAACATTAAGGAGAGATTGAATGTAACTCTAAGAGTTAAAAAGCAAATAAAGTATTGCAGAGATGTTAGAGAAGAGAAAACATGGCAAGCACCAGCAAAATGAAATAGGTTCTCCTTGTGGTTGAAAGTGAAAGAATGAGCAAGATATGGGCCTTAGAAAAGTCTGGAGACTGAGCATTCAGCAGAAAGTGTAATTTCTTACTTAAAGAGCCATTTTCCCCTTTAGACTTTAAGCTCCAAGAGGGCCAGCTCTAGATCTGTTTACCTGGTGATCACAGAGCCCGGCACATCATAAGTTTTCAGTAAATGTGGGGAAAAAAGTGAATGAAGGAGGCAGACAAGCCAACAGAGATGCTCTGAGATCTAAATTAGGAAGGAGCACGTAGACTAAAGTTCCTCCAGGGAAAGCACGTAGTGGCAGAGGATGAGGGCGATGTGACTGGCACTCAACGAGATGAGGTAAGATGGCTTTGAGATGGTTCTGCAATACCCTGTCCTCATGTCACTATAGACTATTTTGCAATGTATGGATCACCAAGGAATTTCTTTCCATTTAGCATTTTAATAGACTTTTCTGGGGAGAATATTGGTCTCGAATTTCAATCATTCCCAGGAGTGACTGGAAAATGGTAATGTACCACCAAAAGAGTCACGAAACTAATTTCCTTGGGGAAATGCAGCTGAAATTGCAGTGTCATAAGTGCTACATGTTAAACCAATTAGGGCTTTCTGTTTCTAGGGTAAGCAAATCTTATGATGGTGTCTTCCTGTCCATCCGTCAAGGAATATTTATTACATGTTTAACCTGTCTCAGTTGCAATGACCAATTGTTGGCAGATGTGTTACCCTGCTCCACTCCTGCATTCATGGTAGACTTAGGCATGTTCATAGTGTGAATAATCACAGTTCTTTTCCTCTTGGAGATCAGAGAAGGTCCCACAATCCCTCTCACCATGGCATTAAGAGCAGCAACTTATGGACCAATCAGAGTTGGGACTCAGGATGTTATTCAAGATTGGAACATGAGATTCTTCACAAAAGACAAAGAATGGAATTAACGATTCTCTTCAATCTCACCTTTGTGTTCTCAAGCTTACTTGTTACTTGACCTGACCTTCCCACTCCTCTATTGCTGATGAACCACCTATAGACTATAACCTGGCAGAGTATTTGCCTTCCATCTTTATCTGCTTAATGAAAACTAATGTTTTGTTCAAGATTCCTTTACAGCTTCTCTGGAGTTATAATACCATTTCCTTGCCTTTTCCCATTCATGTACCCCAAGGCAGAATTGACATCTTCCCTTCAGTGCCTCCACTCTATTTCTATGGAAGACTTTAGGATCCTTCTACTATGTTGCTGGTTTCCCTATCTGTCCTCTCCAATGGCAGTGAGCTCCAGGGTAGATACTATCACATACAAATAGAGCTGCACACATATACATATGTATATGCACACGTATAGGTATATATGTATGTATTTAGTATTTATTGAGTGAATAAACTAACATAATTTTTGCATGCTCTTCTAATTCTTAGGGATCAATTTGTAAATATTTATTTCCATTTTCCTCATCCTATCTTATTCTCCTTGTGATAAATACTAATTTATTTCCTCAGTCATTGGAAACTCCATAGTCATTCTATAATTCTTTCTTTAATGCAAGAAATAACAAAAGAATAATTTTATTACATTTCACAGTTTATAAGGCATATTTATGCTCCTTTGAGGTAGCAGGGCAAGTATGACTTAACTATTTGGGGGTTAATTTTAATGAATGAATTTATGTTACTTAAAAAGTTTATGAAATTTTTTCCCTAAAATTATATGTTAGAAGCATTTTTAGGGACAATAATAAGAGAACTAGATGTTGCAAAAGTCTCTATAAAACAAACCACTAAGACCACAATTGAAAAATATGAGCAAGGCCCCTCAAAATATTGTAGAAATAGATATTCGTAAATCTGGGTATATGAATGCATGTGAGAAAGTAAGCTCTTAAAGATAGCTGAAGGTGGCCCAAGTGGCAAAGTTCAGTTCTTCTGGGAGAAAATTCATGAACAGCATGAGAGTCTTAAGGTAGACTTAGAGATGGTTACTTAGAGCTGAAGCTATGGCAAGACTCATGGTCTAGTCTATAGGCATTCAAAGATGAGGTAGCTGTACCAAAAGTTCAGGCAAGCACCACATTTTTATGAGAAAATTTCATATTTGGCTTGAAAATACTATTGACCCAGAAATTTCTTGTATGTGGGATTTGGCTAGGCAATGAAGGATGAGCTCTACATGAACGTGTCAGATGAGGGAGAATGATTTTCTGTGTCAATACAATGTTAAACTCCTACACACTGATGTGTATTTGATCATTGATCCTCCTGGGTCTCAGACTGAGTGCTTCCTATTTAACATATGGAGACTATAAAGGCAACATAATTAGCTGATAATACAGATGACTAAGAGACAGATGTCTTCCACCCCCTCTCTCTGTCTTATTTAACCAGATTGTTGTTGATAGCCAGAGGGGATTGTTCGAACTGGAGCTGGTTTAACAAGAAGTCTAGAGGTGAGTTAGCAGTTGTACTTACCTGGATAAGACTTTATTTAAATAGGGATCTTGGAAGGTGTAGAGGGAGATCGAGCCTGCTAGGAAGAAACTATGGAAGGCTAGAGTCCCTCTCGGGGACTATAGCAATGTCCTGAGGCCCCGAAAGTAGGTGGAAGACTTGAGGCTGCCTTGACTGAACTGAATTGTTAAATGAAACTTGCATGATCCTCTTCCCCAACTTGGTGATGTAAGTTCACTTTGGTTTCTTTTTCAATATTTAGGCTAATCACTGGATTAATTTTGAGATTTTCCTCCACAAACTGTCCAATAATTTTCCTTATTTCATCCAAGGATTCCAATCCTACTTCTAAACTGCAGGAGAATGGAAAACCTGGAAAAATGATCAGTCTGGTGTAGCAGAACATACATTTCACATAGGTTTCTTCTGTCATAGCTACATGGTGTTGCTGTTGAAAATGATCTTCATGGTTTAACACTTCCTTGCACCCTGCTACAGTGATGCCATTGCTGGTCCAGATCCTTCTGTAGACAGCAGTCATTCCTCAAGAGTTCATTTTTTTCGCTCCCTCTAGTGTTACCCTCTGCAAAGAGTGCTCTTTTCGGGAGGCTCCTAGGGTTGCAGTTCTCTACTTGATATTTTCTCTTACTTAAAGAGCTACCCAGGAGCCAGGGAGGCTGACTGGATAGGAAAGAATTCCAGCCTTGGTAATGTGCTTTTCCAGAACCCAGTCTCTGAAGATAATCTTAGATTTATCTCTCTTTATAGCTAATAAAACGAACTCCACAGAATTGAAGTCATTTGCCCATTTATTAAGTGCTGAGCCATGACAAATTTGTGGGTCTGCCTCTCAGTCAGACCGGTGACAGTCCTTCCCTCTTGCTACCATCCAAGCTGCTTGCAGTCTGCTGTGCACGCACACTCATTAGAAAGCAGTGATCTTCAGCTGAGCATAGTGCAAGAGACTTCTTGTCCTGATACCTTCTTCTGTGCTCTGTTTGCCACTGCAAAACCAGGCTTGCTGGGGGTAGTAGACAAAGAACAGAAAATGAATAATTTATATTTCACTCTTTCACAGAGGCTCCCCACTGGGTTGCTTTCTAAGAAAAATATTCCTGGCTTGCAGTCTCAGCGTGAGAGCATGTGCCAGGCCCAGCCCATTGTCCCCCTCTTCACACTGTCTGAGATATTACCCAGACAGAAAGGCTGCTGGGTTTGATTATTGCCTTTTTATTTTGGTCACTGGGCAGAAGGAATGCTTTCTATCATTCATAGGCAAAGCCTCATTTTCTTAGTGTTTAGTTCCTGTCAAAATGACCCAGATGGCAGGTAACAGAATAGTGGTGCTTCTAACAAGACCACCAGAGTTCTTATTTGATATCTTCCTTGCATAGCTACTCCCAGCTGTCAGTATTATAGGCTAAGAGTTGACATAGACCTTAGGGACTAATTTTTATTCCATTTTCTTCCTGCCCATTGTTCTAAATGAGTTAACCAGGATGTCCACCATTCTTTCCTATGAGAAAATATATTACCTACAGAGTGTGTTGAGTGGCCAGCTCTGGGATGCTGTGTTCTTTACCACATGACCTCATTTTGCTCTGGACAAAGCTGCTGGAATCAGATATAAGGATCTGACCCAAATGTAGGCAAACCTTATGCTAACTGGTGGTCTATGATACAACTTAGTGCTAAAAGTTCAACTAAACAATAATTTTTATGGGATAATCAATTTCATTTCTGAATTGCACTTTTCTGTATTATGGAACAAATCACATAATAAGCAGTGGGGGTATAGAGAAGGACCATGAAAGACATGAGTGACCAGTTATGAGTATGTTAAAGCCATGAAGAAGCAGAAACTATATAAGCAGTGAATGGGATGAAAAAGGAAGTCAGGTAGAAATAAGAGGAGGTGCAAGAGACAGAAAGAGAAATGAGCAGAGATGGTAGTTGAGAACTTAGCCACATTATTGATAGCCTACTGAGACTAAAATCCCCAGATTTGTGCTGCTAAGGTCCCTAGAGCTTCAGCAAATACAGAATTATCTTTTGTTCTGGTTTCTTTAAGGATGGCCATTTTGCAATTTCTATTCATCAGTATCTGACAAATTTTTCTTACCTTGTTGCCACAATTATCCTATAAGAGTTAGCCTGAATGGAATGCTGTGTTTTTCCACTAAAATAATATAAATCCTTCATTTCCTACCTCATCTAATATAAGAATATCCTCTATAACATCCCTGGCAAATATCCGTACATTTTCTCTTAAAGACCTATAAGACTGAGGTGTTCTATATCATAAGAAGCCCCATCCCATTTTTAATCAGTTTAGAGAATGAGTCTTGAGACCGTTTTCTACAAATCTAGTCCCTTCGTAATTTTCCATGTTCGTCCTGACCCACCCATTACCCTTGAACTCTATTACAAAGTGGTTATTTTGTTTTGTTTTGTTTTTGTTTTTAATTTTCAGCTTTCCTTTATGGAATTTTGTTGAAGCTCAACCGTAAGCTATTGCCATCCTTCAATTTCATTTTCTATTTTAGAATGCATCCCTGATAATTGACTCCATTAAGACCTCATTCTTATATGTTGGTATCTCTAATGTATGCATACTGCCTCCTGATCCTAAGTCCTCTTTTCAAAGTTGTTTTATCTTTTACCCATTTATTTCCATGACTGAACTATCTATATCCCATCTTTAAATGTATAATTTCAGTACTTTAAGCCTAGATCTCTTATTTTAAAACTTTAGTTAGATGAAGAATAAGACTTTTGGAAGAAACTGGAAACTTCTAGTCATTAAATTGTAGAATCTAAGTAGATATCCTATGATAAAATTACCTTTTTCTTACCTTGGTAAAAATATTGACCATTCTATTTTAATTCAAGCTTTGCTTATGCTATAAAGTTATAAATCTAAAGACTACTCACAGAGATGTTGGTGGGGAAGTCTGTGTCTACCATGACTTCATGCCTTCAAATTAAACAATGTATCACCACATCATTCAAACAGAGCTAATAAAACATGAATATTAGATGGGCCCATGGGTTCAAACATGGCAATTATCTTGCCTCTTTTGCTTTGCTTCTGTCTCTATTGTTTGTGTTCACGACCTTTCAGTTTGTACCTAGCTCTTGGGTCTCTTGTATTTGTTTTCAATGTTTTCATGTCCCGAATTTACCAACATATTTGATTTCCCTGCTTTTGATGCTTGGGATGCCTGGGAACATCTTTTGCATTCTCCAGCTTGTTCTACTCTTGGATACTCACAGGAACTACCTGGCATTCATTCACTTCCCCTTTCTCCAGGAACATAAAAACTATGAAGAGTTAAGTGAAAGTGGTAACTTGAAGAAAGTTCACTATAGTTGCCACCTTACAAATGAGCTGCAAATTCTTGGGAGGCCCTGAGAGGCTATGGATGGCTTAGAATAAAAAAAGAACTTGGGTTTTGATTTGCCTTTGATTTGAAAAGGTTTAAATCAGATTACCTCCTAGGAGGCAGAAAACAATATGGCTCTGCTATGGAACGCCACATGGATAAGGTTCAGACAAGGTGTGAAAACAGAGCAGAGGCCTAATGCTTGGCAGGCATTCTTATTAACTCCTATAAGAATGTAAATTTGTACTTTATAAGCTCTACCTTTTTGAATTTTGCTTATTTCTCTCTGCGTGTGTGCATGTATTTGTGTGTGTTCACTTTTGTAATGTCTTTGCAAAATTCCAGCCATGATCAGATGAAATAAGAATAAAAGAAAGGGTCATGATTCCATTTTGTTTTTCAATATTTGTTATTTAAATAAATATTCGTTAATGCTTGCTATGTCATGACTGTGCCAGGCGCGAGGGTTGACAGGATGGATAAGACAGATACGACCTCTGCCCTCACATGATATAAAGTCTATAAATGTTCTGTAGGACAAGGAGAGGAGGGAAAGTCAGGGAACCCAAAAGTACAAAGCATGCGAAAGTGACAGAATTCAAAGAAGGAAGAGACATCTTAGAAATAATTGCTGAAGAATCTGTACAGTTCCCATTGATTTCCTTTTTTTTTTTTTTTTAAACAATTGGGTTTCTCAAGAGCCCTCTTAGTTGGGCCCTGAGAAAATTTTGTTCAAAGTGATTCTCTTATAGTCTTGAACCCTACCAGTTTTGTATACAGAAGGTTTTTTAGTAATTCTAACATAGTTTCTATCTAGTTTGGTTCCAGTCTCTTTGCCCATCTGTAGGTCAGTCTTCATGAGCCTCTTTTAAAAATGAATGATATGGCCTCAAAGTATTCTTTTTCTTTTTTGTAACTTGTCTTAGCGGGCAAGTGCCTCTTTCTAAAAAATAACCAGTAATGTGGCAGTAAATGTTTAATCATCAGCTCTATGAAGAAAAGTATGTGGATATATAGATACAGATAGATAGATTAGATATAGATACACAACTGTTTATAAGTTTATTAAAACTTTTACTGACATCAGGGGCACCTGAGTGGCTCAGTTGGTTAAGTGTCCAACTTCAATTCAGTTGACTGATCTCACAGTTTGTGGGTTTGAGCCTCATGTCAGGCTCTGCACTGACAGTTCAGAGCCTAGAGACTCCTTCAGATTCTGTGTTTCCCTCTCCCTTTCTGTCCCTTCCACGCTTGTGCTCTCTCTCTCTCAAAAAAAATTTTTTTTACTGACGTCAAATATGTGAATTACAGATACTAGAATATACAATACTCATCGTAAATTCTGTATAGTGAACTGATTCTCACAGTGTTTTGTTGATTTTTGCTGAACTCTTTCATCCTTACCTGAACTGTTGTTGCAATTGATGAATAACTCTGCTTGCAACATGAATGCTGTTTGGTATTTTCATTTCTATTAACTAATAACACAGAAGTGGAAAAAAATGAAGAGATATGTTGGAATTTTATTCATTTGTCAGTGATGTGTACAGCTTATTTGCTGAATTTGATAAAAGTTTTAGAGTACAGGAAGATTATTTTTCATAACATAGACATACATGCTTTTAAAATGTAATCTGCATTATTAACCTTTCTTTAGCATGTTCTTACATCTAAATAGTCACCAGAACAATAAATCAAGCCCTAACTTTTATTTCCATGCTGTGAATATTTCCACCATGGCTAATTTTAAGCTACCAAACTGATGTCACTGAATTCAGACTTGGGAAGGGATGTGTAGCAGTATACCATTACATATTGTTTCTACTTTACAGTTATATTAACCTCAAAAGATTATATAATATAATGAGTGCCTGGGTGGCTCAGTCAGTTGAACATCGAACTTCAGCTCAGGTCATGATCTCACAGTTTGTGAGTTTGAGCCCCGCATCAGGCTCTATACAGACAGCACGGAGCCTGGAGTCCACTTAGAGTTCTGTGTCTCCCTTTCTCTCTGCCTCTCCCCTGCTTATGCTCTGTTTCTCTCTCAAAAATAAATAAACATTAAAAAATGTTTTTTAAAAGCATATATAATATTGAGTATAGTAAAATCATTAGGAATGGTGGGTTTTGAGGATTTATTGACTTTGTTTTTAATATTAATATTTTAATTATAAATTTAGATGATAAAAATTTTAATAATGTCTGTGTTTAACAATCAGCTAGCCGAATTCCTGGAAATTGAACAATAAGCTGGCTCTGGCACACCACTCGATGTAGCCCTTTGGCTTTAGTAGAATGATCCTCAGTCTTCATTCCCAGAGCAGAATGAGTAAGAGTACTACAATCAGTGGTATGGCTTTGCAATTATATATTATTGTTTCACATCTTCATCCTTGTTTTGAGGTTTTAAGATTTTATTTATTATTTTTTTATTTTTTGAGGGAGAAAGAGTGAGAGAGCATGTGCTTAAGAGCAGGGGAGGGGCAAAGGGAGAGGGAGGGAGAGAGAGAGAGAACCTTAAGCAGGCTCCATGCCAAGTGCAGAGCTCTGTCTCAAGACTGTGAGATAGATCTGAAATCAAGAATCAGATGCTTAACTGACTGAGGCAGTCACGTACCCCAAGACTTTAAGATCTTGGAATTCCAATTTGCAAGTTGTGTGCAATTCTAATTTGAAGCCTATGAAGAGACTTTGAATGTGCTTTCTTGATGGTAAGTTTTTCACTTTGCAACAATTTCAGAAAGAAGGAAGAGACACTAGGTCCCATTTGCGCACTAACTCCCTGCTGTGTAGATCTTGGTCCCTGAAGAGATACTTGAAGCTTTGTCTTTTTAATGGGAGCAGAGGCCCCAGTCAGGGGTTGTAGTAAATGGGGTCAGGGCTTAGCTGGTTGAAGAGGCAAGATTTAGGTAGGAAGAAGGGCAGGGAGGGATAAGGTCTTTTTTGCCAGTGTTAGAATGTTTTCAGTCTTCTTGGGATTGAGTGATCAAGGAATGCACTAATGAATAGGTATGGGGGAAGAGTGTCATATTATTGACAAAATTGGAATCCAGATATCAGCTAAGGTTACGTACTCCTTGCGACTTTAGAACAATTGATTTAGTCTCTAGAACTTGTATCCATGTGGAAAACGGTTCTAGAAGAAATGCAGCCCTTTTGACACCTTCGTTTTGGAAACCCATTTTGGACTTCTGACGTCCAGACCTATAAGACAATAAATGTACATTATTTTAAGCCAGTGAATTTGTGGTAATTTGTGTTGCACAAGAGGAAACTACTATATCTTCTTTTCCATCTGCAGGGATTTCATGTAGAGATTTTCCTATGAACATGAAAGGCAGCACAGAATCGCTGATAGGTCTACTTTCAATTGCTCCAATTTTGGGGAACACACCCAATATCCTCACAAAGCACCCAATCTCTATCTTTGGTTTTGGCAGCATAGTTGTATTTTATTCTCTGATCTCCCCTGCATCAAATGAGAGGGATCACTTTTCCTGGCACGTCGGCATAATATCCCCTACAGTCACTAACGTTGCCGAGAGGATCACCTCCATCCTCAACAGCACAAGCGTAAGCCTGGCCGTGGAAGAGCTTCTTCGAAACCACAGCTCAGGCTGCTCTGCAGTGTCTGTGTGACAGCTCCATTAGAGGGGTGTGTCACACAGCCATTATCCAGTCACATCTTAAGTGCAGCCCGCTGGGCTCAAATACCACTTTAGGAAGCAACAAATAATTTTCTGTTATTGACGAGGGTCGCCGCAAGTCTCCTCCCGCTCTTTGGCACTTGTTTCCACAGCCCATTGCTGTTACGAAATGAAAACCCAGCATTAAACGTTTAATTCTGAAATATATTTTCTCAAGAGGTGTTCATTTGAGCTCCCGGGATTTTGAAAGTTTTTTTTTCACCCTTGGCTGCAAGCTCTCTCAGCCCTAGGCACCCCTGCTGCTGGTCATTGAAGGATGAAGGATGAAATGATTGCTTTCAAGAGTGGGTAATCACTGGTCTCAACACTCCATCAAATAGCATCATCAGCAGAGGGCAAGTGGGGAAGCTGTCTTTACTTGTCTGATGGCTGGAGGTTGTGGCTGCTACCTATAGTCAGCAGCCCTGACTTTCTCCTGCATAGTGGATAGGAGTTACCATATAAGCAATTTCAGATAGAGCTAGGAGACTAATTATGTTGATTTGGGAGATTTAAAAGCATACTTTGGCAACATTTAAGTCCGGATTGGAATTGCAAAGTTTATTTTTTATTTTATTTTTTTTACTTCCTTATCTATGAATTTTAGACAAGGTACCTCTCTGGAACCTTAGGATCCTTGCCTATTAAATGATGATCATATTTCCCTTTTGGAAGGTTCTTATGAAAATCAGAGATAATATGTGGTGTCAATGCCTACTACAGTGCTTGGTACAGAACTGAGGAATTACTCAGGAAATCCTAATTCTCATTATTAGTAAATATTAAAACAAATTCTGCATTAGTCTCTTCTTCTTTTGATTGTTAGCTCATTGGCTCCAGTTTCTTCAGATGAGGAAGGCAAAGCCCAGGACGTTTTGGTGAATTGCTCAGGTGGTACAAAGCCTGCCACTGGCCAGAGCCAGTTCTTTTTGTTCAATGCTTTGCAAAGCATTACTTGGGAGCTTGATAGAAATGCAAATTCTTAGGCCCTATCTATAAAGTCAGCATCTCTAAAGACACAACCCAGAAACTGATGTTGCAACATGATCTCCTGATAATTCTTGGGTTCAAGAGGAACTGTTTAAGCTCACGATCTAGATTTTTGTTCTGATCTAGCATGCTGACTTTCCAGCTCCAGTTCCAAACTGTTGCTGTCATCCTGGACAATTGGGATCAGCCTCTCTCTCTTTCCCTCTCTCCTTCTTGCTCACACATAGGCATACTAATGTGAAAGTAAAAATGCTGCTGATCAGCCCCAAACCGGAAACTGTATTAGCTGTAGAGGGAGGAGCACTAATAGGAATCTCTTTGGTGTGACACCAGAGAGAAAAAACTGTGTTGCAGGAGCAACACGCAATGGGCATAATGGAGAATATGTGCTTTGAGCTCACTCCATGTTGCCTGGCATTTGGCAAGATGATTGAAGACAGCCAGCGCGTATCTAGTGGGTGGCAATGGCGGGAAATGCTATTGACTCATGGTCCTGATGTCGGATATTTAGATGCCTGATTGATGTTCAAAGCTCCATCTGCTTATTTCATCAAGCGTCAGAGACTTCCTCTTGGCCTTTCCATTAAAACCAATAACTTTGGAGACTGTGTAATACTGACTGAGAGCCTGAGCTTGAAGCCAGGCAGACTTGAGTTTCAGTCTTTTCTCTGAAGCCTGCTACATGAACCTGGACCCTTGGTTTATTTCTGAGTCTCAATGTTTTCATCTCTTTGGAAGAAGGGTCAGCAAACTTTTTCTGAAAAATTCTGTCTCAACAAATCAACCCTGCCGTTGTAGCATAAACATAACCATCGATAATATGTAAATGACTGGTATGGCTGTATTGTAATAAAACTTTATAAAATAGGTAGTGGGCTGAATTTAGACTGCAATTCATAGTCTCCTGACTCCTACTCTAGAGGAGACAATGGTATTTCTTTTTAGATTTAATCTGAAAACAAAATGTGATTTTATATAAATATACACACATCTATTATCTGGTATAAAGTAGGTATACAACAGTTGGTGTTTATTATATTTGTAGGCTGTATCAAAATGGCACATTAGTACATATTTGATAAAGAGAGTTAGATGACAGTACCAACATTCTGAATAAGGACAAGGTTATAAATCCTGTTTTTAATTAGCTATTCCTCCACGTTAGGACCTAGAGGAGTATATAGGCTGTTGCCATGGCTGCTGCTGATGACGGTAAGGAGGAGGAGGAGGAGGAAAAGGAGGATGACAGGAAGAAGAATACATATTAAGTATTTGCTCTAAATCTGGAATTATTTTCGGTACTTTACCTGTACGTTATTTAACTCTCACAAGCAACCTTGTTATGTCTGTACTATCTTTAGCCCCTTTTTATATACAAAGAAATCGAGTTGAGTAATTTGCTCAAGATAACATAGCCAGTAAGCGGCAGGACTGAGATATAAACTTGGTCTGGTCTCAAAGCTAGCTCTCCTAATCATTAGGCCATACTGCCCTGAGGTACACGCTGAGAACTATGGAGAAGAAATGTCCAGTGGATGCTTAGCCTGCATGGATTTCAACCCTGAACTAGTTGAGGTGTGTTCTTGTGTGGGATTTGCAGATCCTTTGCTGCCTATCCCTTCTTTCTCCATTTAGTTTCTTCTTAGGCCATGTAGTCTGATGTTCCTTTTGGGGATTTGCTCTTGGCTGTGCATTTCCCTTATTTCAAAACATCACAGACACTCTCATAATGACACTGACGGTGTCTCTGCTGGCTTCCACCAACACACTCACTTCTTTTTCACCAGAACTCCTGCTCTTTTACTGGGAACTCAATAGTTCTGAGTGGAGGTGTAGAGACATAGAAGATGAGATTCGACCTCAAGACATCAACTAGAGTTTCCCCCAAGATACTTGACAAGAAGTTTCTAAAGAGTCTGGTGTCCTGCCTCAGGGTTTACTGGCAACTTCCGCAGCTGTTTGTCCTGTTCCCCACATCAGTGCTCTACCTGCTTATGAGGCTTAGGTATCTCTGGTGGCTTATCTATCTCTTCCAGGCAAAATGAGGGCAAAGCTGAGGACCGGAGAAGGACTATTCTTGAATTCTTTTCAAATTCTCCCTCGCTCTGGTGCTGGGTCTTGGAGTCAAGTTTTTCCTGGTCTGTGACATCTTATAATCCAAAAAGGAATTTTTTCTTCCCCCATTGTCACCCCCCACACACATACCAAAGGGCCATAGCTAGCATGGGCATTCTTATTTCAGCTGTTCATTTGAAGGAAAGTATGACTATACCTACTCTTATTGAAAGCTAGCAAAGAAAAGAAAAATAGTTTAATTAGAATGTCGCCATGCTGGATAATAATAATGACAATAACTACATTTACAGAGTTCTCTATGTACCAGGCACTGTTCTAAGGTACTAGATGTCTTTTCTTACCAATGACAAATTCATTAGTCAAAATCAAGTACAATTCAGCATTAAGAACATAAAAACCAAATGGCCAAGAAGAGGGAACATTCAGAAATTCAGACTGTTATTAGGATAAGGATGGAAACATTAAGGTCAGAGGGGGAGCGAGAAGAGGTAGGGACAGAATAAATTATAATGTTGGAAACTCAGATACATGCTGGGCAAATACCTTGGTGAGATGGTTATGGGGAGGAGAGAGGGTAGAAAATAAGAAATGTAAACTTTATTGAATACTTAATATGTGATCTGTATTTCCTACACAAAGCGTCATTTAGCTCTCCCCTAACAACACTGTCTTGGTCAGCTTGGGCTGATACAACAATATACCGTGGACTGGGTGGCTTGAACAAGACACATTTATATCTCACAGCTCTGGAGGCTGGAAGTCCAAGACCAGGGCACCAGCAGGGTCAAGTTGTGGTGAGAGCACTCTTCCTGGCTTATAAATGGTTGTCTTCTCACTGGGTCCTCACATGACCTTTCCTTGGTGCATATGCATGGATAGAAAGAGAGAGAACTCTCTTTCTTCCTCTTCTGAGAAGGCTACCAATCATATCAGATTAAGATCTCACCCTTATGACTCATTTAACCTTAATTACATTAAAAAATCTTATCTCCCAAAATAGTCACACTGGGGTTACAGCTTCATCATACAAGTTTGGGAAGGACACAACCCAGTCCATGGTAAACACTATGAGAAAAGTATTATTAATTTTAATTTATAGGTGAGAAAGTTAATGCTTAGAAGGAGTGACAATTTGTGAATGGCCTCACATAGAAGACATGGTAAAGGAAGATTCAACCCAGAAGCTCTGAGGGCTAAGCTTTTCTCCATCCCAGACCACTTGAGAGATGGTGTAGGGAAGTCTGTGGGAGCCTCTATGGTTCTGGGGGCTGAGCGAGGCCTCCTGGACCTGCTCCTATGTTAATTGTTCCCAGCTGGGGTGGCTTCTCATGTGAGGAGATTGAGAATATGTTTTTTCTTTCTTTTCTTTTCCTTGCCTCTCTTGGATTATTGGTTCAAGCAGATATTCTACCACTTTATAGAGGAATTATCAGGCCCCGAAGATACTGAGTGGACTTCTGTGATTTTCTTCTGTCTGTGCCAATGAGAACAAGCCTTTTGCTGTTTTTCTTTCACCCAGAGCTGCCAGGATTGTTAATGAAGGCTGCACCTCTCTGGTGGCAGTAGCGGCCATCTGCCCTCTAGGCCATCTATCTAGTTGTCTGGAAGTAACCTCTCATTGTCTGTGGCAATAAATCCAAGCTGGGAGCCCCTCTGACAGAAAGAACTTTTACAGTCTCAGCTGTCTTCTCCATAATGTATCTTCAGAGTGTCTTTTCTCCATGCCAGGAATTCGTACGTGATAACTTATCTTTCTTTATCCATTCAGTTTGGAAGTGTGCACATGGGCCTTGTTCACCTTGTCAGGAAGAATCAGCTTTTCCATGAAATAAAGCTCCAAGCTAGGTCAGCCGCGGCCACATTCTTCAGTGCTAGCTCTAGACAGGCAGGCATGGGAAACTAAGAATAGATCTGCAAATAGACCTTTAAAAAGGTACACAGAAAATGCAAATTAAGAAAAGAAATACAGTGCCATTTCCTTTTATCAGACTGGAAAAAAAATTTTCAAGGCAGCAAATTATTCAGTTTTGGTGAGATTGCAGTAAAATGCTTAATATGTTAATTTTCACAGCTTTTTTTGGTAGGCAGTATGGCATCATATTTCGAAAGTGTGGAAAAAGCACCTATCTTTTAAACAGGTGAATCCACTTTAAAAAAATATATTCTAATAAGATAATCATGCACCTGGACAAAGATTTTGCTGTGACACATTTATTGCAGCATTTATAACAGTGAGAATTGGTATAACCAAATGCTAGTAATTGTGTAGTTAAGTAATTTATGGTACATTAATGCAGTGGAATAATATCCACACATCAAGAATCTGATATATTAAATATTTGTTGACATAGATACTTATGATACATTTTAAATTAAAAATAGGTTAAAAGTCAGTATATACAGTATGATTTACTGTACATATTGTATGTATTATATATATTTAAAGACTGGAAAGTTATATGCCTAAGGTATTCAATAGCCATGTAAGGGCACGTGATTGCAGTTTTCTTTTCATTTTTATTTTTTTTGATTAATTTTTTAAGTTTATTTATTTATTTTGAGAGAGCGAGCAGGGAAGGGGCAGAGAGTGAAAGGGAGAGAGAGAATCTCAAGCAGACTCTACACTGCCAGCACAAAGCCCAGTGGGGGGCTCGAACTCCTGAACCATGAGATCATGACCTGAGCTGAGATCAAGAGTCAGATGCTTAACTGACTGGACCACCCAGGCACCCCTGCGGTTTTTTTTACTTTCTTATGTTTTTATTAAAAATACTAATACAATAATCAGTTCTTATTTTTCTAATTATCTTTTCTTTTTTAACTTTTATTTATTTTTGAGACAGAGAGAGACAGGGTGTAAGCTGGGAAGGTGCAGAGAGAGAGGGTGACACAGGATCTGAAGCAGGCTCCAGGCTCTGAGCTGTCAGCACAGAGCCTGATGTGGGGCTCAAACTCACAAACCATGAGATCATGACCTGAGGGGAAGTCGGACATTTAACTGACTGAGCCACCCAGGCACCCCAGTCTTATTTTTCTAACAGAAAATAAAACTTATTTTAAAGTACAGAAAGACAGGTGCCTGGGTGCTTCAGTCAGTTAGGCATCCAACTGTGCCTCATGTCATGATCTTTTGGTCTGTGAGTTCGAGCCCCGCATCGGGGTCTGTGCTGTCAACTCAGAGCCTGGAGCCTACTTTGGATTCTGTCTCCAGCTCTCTCTGCCCCTCCCCTGCTCAACTCTTGTCTACCTCTCTCACTCTCTCTCAAAAATAAATGAACATTAAAAAAAATAAAGTTACAGAAAGAAACAATTGCTTAGAAGGTACCCAGGATCACAGGCATAGGTATGGAATGTAGCTCTACCTAATGCGTCATTACCACCTGTCTACTTTTTCATCCCTCTGTAGATCCTCTCCCTTCTCTCCAAATCCAGCTCTTTTCCTTGGCTGTCTGTGACTCTGCACAGTTGTATTGCATGAGAATGTGGAAACTTTTGATAAATTATCTACAATTTAGAAGTGAGAAGGGGGATACATTTACAAGGATGATTGGAACCACAAGATAGGAACAAGTTATCTTTATTTGTATCACACACACACACACACACACACACACACACACAAAACAGAATTTTTAACTCCTTTGGTTGCAATGGAGAATCATAACATCTAAACTCTGGTTAGTGTCCACACCAAGGATAGGGCAAAAAGCAATTTCATAAATTATATTTCTACTTTGACCGGTAGGCCCTACACTTTATGTTTATTTTTATAAGGATTTCCAATTTAGCAATTAAAGTATTCTTGTTTCACTGATATCCTGACAATGAATTGTATTTCCTTTTCAGAACAAGTTTTAAAATGTTTTGAGGTAACAGCTCCAATTAAAGCAAAATTACTCTCCTTAAAAATGTTAGTTTTGAGAATAGAAGTTTCAAATGAAGCACATTTCAGGAGCTTACATATACTTATTCAAAATATTAATTATTGTGATCTCAAACCAAGTGATAGGAAATTATTTGAATTCTAGAACTGAATTTCTATTCTTACATTTATTAAAAAACATTTATGTGTCTCTAAAGGATAACACAAGACTCAGTTTTGCAATAAGAGCATTATGTTTTTTTCTTTCACTTCTATTTTCTCATCTGGAATTAATTTAAATGAATATCAGCCTAGCTCTCCACAGGATCTAATCTATTTACGCCCACTAAAGTTAACTGGACTAATTTCATTATGTCATCATTGACGCTACCATGGTTCTCCATGTAAGGAGCTGAATTCTCAGTTCTGAGATGGTCTCTCGGATATGCAAGTCTGGGACTCAGAGGCTGTGGTTATGTTCTGCCACTCTCAGCTGGATTTTGTACTGTAGTGGAACTATAGTCCTTATTATCGCACGACTTCTGTCCACTCTGATTATGGAAACATTAAGTCTGTCATATACACCTAAATACCTCAACTGATTCTAAATAGCTCTGACCCCACGAGACTATATTTGTGGATATTTCTAAGCCTACTCTCTCTACTCCCTCTTTATGCCATGTTTTGCTTCTCTATCCCAACTCTAATCTGCTGGATCTTAGGATTCAGCTTTTGTGTTTGGCAGGACTCAAATTCCAAGAAGACCTTCATTAAGAAATGTTAATGTGAATAAGCTTGGAGATAACAACTGTGTGGCATGGCTGCAACCTTCCCTCCCTTTCTCTTACCCAGGGTAGACATTGCTAATCAAACATGGCACTCTTTTCCTGATAGGCCTGGATGCGGTCTCAGTGCATTCCCAGTAGAGCTCTTCCAGCAATCATTACCAATGCAGTGGATGAAATACATGAGACAAACCCAACTTGCCATTTCTGGACTGATCCTGCTAGCTCTTCTTGCTTTGGACAGATGATAGTATCATATCTTCCCCAAGTTTAGAGCCTTTAAAACCCAGTTCCAACACAGACTGCTTGGTTAGTGCCACAGCACCTTCCTCTGCAGTGGATAGCTCTGATTAATTGAACTTGTGATTTTAAAACAAGAGTTTCCAGATTTCAGATCCTTTACTCAAAAGCTTCCTTGGCACATCAGAGCATAAATTGTTAAATGAAATTGTCAGCTATTTAAGTAAACACTCCTTCACTCCCAAATCCATTTGCCTTTCACCTGTTATTGATTGCACATGTCCTATACCAAATATTGTGCTGGCACAATGGAGACATAAATAAACAAGATATAGTCAGTACCTTCACAGAGTAAAGATGTATAGGAGGTTCCACAATTGCCACATGAAGCAGAACAAGACATGTGCTTAATGCTTAAAAGGGAAACTGTGCTGCGGAAGCCCAGAGAGAGGTATCCCTTTCCACCACAGGTTGGGGATATGGATCATGCAGGAGGAGACAATCAAGGTGCTTATAGATTCTGTGATTATGAGGTGTATGGATTTGTACATGATGTTTTACCTCTCTAAGCCTCAGCTTCTATTGGTCACTCTGCAGAAGATCGCAGCAAGGATTAGACGAAGATGAGAAAATGAAGAGCAACTCAAATTGGAATGCCAGAAGTGCTCAGTAACTGTTAACTCTCCGAATGCCCCCCAGAATTAGACCAGGAGAAGGAAGAAAAGTAAAGTAAACTTTTACTTACTGGTCACTCTTTGCAGATGACCCTGCTCCTGCCTTTTTGTCCTTCAGGAGTAGTGGGAGAGGAAGAGAATGAGAAGTAAGAGAAGGAGGAAGCCAAGGAAGCTTGCAATGGATGAAGGTGGAGGAAGATCAGTTTTCTTGAAGGACGGAACTTTCCTTTTCAGCAGTTGAGGTGTAGTGGCTCTGGAATCTGGTCCATGGAAGGATATGTCAACCTCTTCTCTTATACGCTCGTGTGGCATCGCAGGTGTGGTGGCTTTAGAATCGTACTCTTCCTAAACCCCAGAGGCCTCGCAGTGAACTTTCATCTTAACCCAATGATCACAATGGCTAAATGCCCTCTATGGCCTAGACCCTTAGAGTCACATCTATGTTAATTATACCCGCCATCTCCCCCCAACCCATCTCTCCATAATGCTCCCAGACCAGGTGACCTACTGTTCACCTCACATATCTTGCAAGGATAATATAAAGTTCTAATGCCATGGAAACAATTTTGGTGTCTTAATTCAGTAGCTCTCAATCCTGTGTGCACATTAGAATCACTGGCAAGTCAGGACTTCCTCCCCCCAGGATCTTGATTTAATTTATCTAAGGTGAGACCCTGGTCTTGGTCATTTTAAAAGCTCCCCAGGTGTTTCTTAAAGTGCAGTTAGGGTCGAGTACCTCTAATTTAATTGAATACATTTTGAGAGGAAAACCTCAGCCATAATTTGCCTGTTCATTCTAATATATAAAGAAAGAAACACTGAAGAAAATTAACAGAGAAAAAATAGTGTTTATTTATTAGACAAAAAAGGTTTGCCTTTTAAAATAGCTAGGCTAAGGAGGCAGCATTTATACCAAGACTACGCATAGATAATTTTTGTCAAAGGCTTGGCTTATTACTTGGGGCATTATATAAAGAGAGAGAAATTCCAAGGATTTGAAACTGGTCCCAGGATTAGAAATTTGGAAGGATTTGTATTGAATTATGAAATTAAAACATGGTCTAAGTTTAGCAAAAATAATTTCCCAATGAGTTATTGCTCAATATTATCTTAACACATTAAATCTTGGCCTCCCTAAAAGGGAAATTGAACATCTTTATAAAATTTTTTTTTAATACATAGAGCTGGCCCTGGATATGCAAATAGGCAAAACAGTTCAGATGACTTAAAAGGGCTAGGGAGATAGATCATCAATTTATTTTGACCCAGTAGTTTTACAGATGAGTAAACCAAAAGCTACAGAGTGGGAAAAGTTGTGTAAAAATGCAAAGATGGGACCCAGCTTTTACCTTCTTGTCCATTCCTTCATAATGCTGAATTAAACATTTAATGTTTATCAAGTATCTATTATGTGCCTGATTCTAGCAGGAGTCCTCTTTCTGAAACTGGGGGACAGGGTAGGAGCTTGGGCATAAAAATTAAAAAATAACAACAACCCAGGAAGTAACTAGGATTCTCACTCATTCATACACCTCACAAATCTTATTTTGGTCATGCCAAGTACTGAACAGGATCAGTAGCAAAGTCAGTGATGTTAAGTCACCTGTCCTATTGACTCTTCTGATTAAGAGGAACAGGACCAGAGCCAGGGTGGGTTTAAACCTTAAGGTCAACATTAAATGAAACCAGCAGATGCAAGGGTGAAGGACACAGTCTGGCAGTTCACTGCTACATACAGTCAGGAGGCACGTCCACATCATCCTTGATAAATCAAGCCTATATGTAAAACATCTCAACCTTTTCCAAAGTAAGACTAAGCCAGGCAACTTCCTCTGGAAGGAAGATTGCCAAATATAATACATGATTCTAGTTAATTTGAATTCTGGACATACAGCAATTATTTTCTAAAGTATAAGTATGTCTCATGTTGTCCCCAAATACTTATATTTTAAAAAGTATTTGTTGTATATCTTGTATATCTGAAATTCAAATTTAGCTGGAGCCTTCTATTTATATTTTCTAGATTGGGCAATCTGAAACTCCTCTGGACCTCTCTTTTCTCATAATCTGACTTAGTTTTCTTTCTTTTCTGTTTTTATAGGATTTAGCACCTGGTACCACCACAATTAGCTATTAATACTTCCCCCATTCCTCTATTTTACTGTATAGGATACAGGCCTCCAGTCAACTGGCACAAGTTGACTCTTAGAAGTTGATGAGGTGGATGGTGAATGGAACAAATGTGTCTGAGCCTAAGAGTGTGGCTGGTTCAAAACAAACTCTTTTCTGCTTTGGGAGAAGCAATTCCATGTGCAACTGACACTGGTGTCACATGAAAATATTTCTGGGGCTGGTCTGAGTTTTGTTATTCAGAACCACCCTCTCTATTTTGGCTTTCTAGAAGCACAATGAAGCAGCTTGTGATGCCTTCCCACCCCATGGTGGGTCTGGGGTTGGGCTGTTAGGCCAGCCGAGTTGAGAGGCACATCTTGTGGCAGGCGCTTCTCTAACTGCTCTCGAAATGTCCAAAGGCTCTGTCTGCCTGCTGTACCTCAAAGCTGCAAACCATTGAATCAGATCCCGTAGGGGGTGGTGAGTGCATAGGTTTCCTTTGACTTTATATTCTTGCTGTGTGAAATGTCAGAAATTGATAAATTTTAGAAAATGGAACTTGGAGACAAAAAAAAATACTTTGAATGCTGACTTATTCCCATTGTCATGAGCAATTCATGATTCACCTGCATGTTGATACCTCCTGGAAGGCCTATGTCATGTCTCCATTTGTGATTTTCAGAAATCAATTCTGGCTTTTCACTTTATAAGGACAAGTACAGGGTTCATGGAGTTGACTAGCATTATCTGGGGACAAAGATAAAAACATTAGTCCCTTACGTGAGTATAGAATGGAATAATTTAATGCATGTAAAACAGCTAGCACAATGTATGACCTTAGTAAATGGTGGTTGAAGGTCAGTAAGGACTTTTTAGGTATGTGAGGTATATAATGAGGGAGACACACTATGAGACTGAGTAGCTTATACATGTAGTTCATATAAGGCAAAGCCAGAACTAAAACTCAGTTTGGCTGATCCTCAACCCCAGTGACAGTTCCATCTCAACAGTGATGGATCCCGAATCTCCTGGGTGATTTTGGAGTCTCGCTATAAATGAGAAGGATCGCAAGCACAGATCTTCACATTTGGCTGTGTTTTTCTCTCTTTCCCAGATCTAGCTCATGCCCTCTCTCTCCTTTTGCCATCCACTGTGAAAGATGCTGTGACATCAGTCAATATTTGGACTCCACTGTTTTTACTGTAAGCTGTTAAGTTTAGGAGTCTTGTGGACAGAATCAAGAGTGAGTTGCCCCATGCTTAGTTCATCATGTGGCCTCTCTTCCATCACATTGCCTCTTAGCTGTTGGGCCTGAAGACTAAGAATGGAGCATCAATAATTAAAGGTACAATCACAGCTGAAGCTTCCATTAGTTATTTTTCTTCAACCCTGACATTTTATGAGTCAACAAAGCCAAAGCCATCAATATGAAGCAGATTATTTTTAGCAGTTTCTTAACCAGTGTGCTCTAGCTTTAAATTAAACATTGACGTTGGTTATTATTAAAATTCTGAAAATTCTGAGCAGAGAGGAGCCCACGTTAGTACAGTAAACACTGGGCTTTCATCACCTTGTTTTGAAAAACATCTACTCACTTGCTGCTCCCACCAAATACAACTGCGTAAAAGTAATGGATTGTGGATTTGCTAAGGATTAGTTGTTCAAGGTCAATGTCTGAGTGTGTGGGTGTAGTTTGCATGGTTGAATATTACTGTGGACTTCAACCTTTTAATATGTGCAATATCTTAGCATTGACATTATGTTATTATCATTTGATTTTATGAAATTTGTCCCAGTCTCTGGTCAACACCAAAAATATGGCATTACAAATTTGTGAGGTCGATTATCACCTTTGCTTTGAGAATTTTGCTCCATCCTTTGCAATATGAGACAACTAGGACAGCCTCTGGTAGCACGAAACTAGGGTTGGGAATCAATTCTATTGGTGTGGTTTAGTGGAAAGAATACCAATCTTGGAGCCAGAAGACCTGGTTTCTGTTACTTACTAGCTGTGTGTCCTTGGGTAAATGATATAGTGTCTCAAGATCTTATATTTTTCATCTTTTAATTGAAGGGATCTGAGCTAGAGCAATAACATCTAAACTGTGTTCTACGTCTACATCTACATGTATATCTGCATCGACATCTACCTGAGTTGCTTAGGGGCATCCCGAAGGGAGGAGGGGAGAAGGTCTTCAAATAAGGGTCTCAATCTCTCCATCCCCAGCCCACTTCAACTGCTCACTGCCATTTGTTCTATCTCTAGAGCTTCTGCTAAAGGTTTTGCCTGGGAGAAGTCCCATTGCTAAGAAAGTTTGAAAACCACTTGACGGTATGATTTCTAACCTTTCTTTTGGTTCTAAAATTCTGCTATTCCAAATGTCAAATTAGTATTGAAAATATGTCACCAAAATATTTACTGACAAATTTAACTACATCATTCTGAGTTCATTTTATAAAAAGGCACTTGGATCTCAGAGGCGGCCTAAGCACTCTCATTCATTCAGTGTTGTGTGGTGAGAAGGAACTCAGACTCTGTGGTCAAAAGGTCCAAGTTCAGATTCTGCCCCAGGCGCTTACAATGGCCTTGGGCAGTGCATTTGTGCCTCTCTGTGCCTTGGTTATCTCTATAGGTCCTATTGTCATCCCCCTTTACAAAGAGGAAAGTGAGGCAAAAAGAGGGTATTGAGATGAAGAAGATAACAATTCCTACCTCATAGGGTTTTGTGATGATTAAATGAGTGAATGTATAAAAAATACTTATTACAGTAACTGACACATAGCATGTGTGGAACAAATATCAATTATTATCATAAGTTCACTTATTTTAAATATCCATTGTGCATCTAGTATGTGTCAGTCATTGTGCCAAGTTCTAGAGATTCAGAGTGAATACCACATGATCACACCCTCATGAGTATCCTCCGTTAGTGGGAGAGAGAAGCCATAGGGACAACCAAGTAAAGACTCTTGTAAAACAGTATAATGATGTGTGATAAGGCTTTTAGGGAGGTATATGTACAGACAGAAGTAAGAACTGATGGAAAGGACATAACAGCTCATGAAAGTTCTTTGAGACACTATCACTAGCTTAGAAGGGGTGGAGCATGGGCTACAGGAAGACACCAAGGGATAAGGGGGTAAAAGGACAGATTGGATTTTGGATCTTCAGTAACTAAATTCCAGCTGGTCCCTCCAATTTGAGAGCTCTCCCCTGATGTAGATGCTGAGGTGCCAAGCATGTTCATAATGAGTGTATTCAGTACCATCTCTGCCCCTGCTCCACGTTGTTTCTGGCTTGTCCCATCCAATTGTGAGGAATTACAATGTACACCCTCTTGCCAAGTCAGACTCTGAAAGTTTATGCTTGCTTATATATTTTAGTTATTCATTGAAAAGTCAAGGATTTCAAATAACTTCTAAACAAATCCCTTGGAAAAGAGAGGGTGGGAGGAAAGCTAAAAAACCCATAGTCTTGGCTAATAACATTTAAACCCAAACAAGCTGTCTTTCTGAAAGCTACGTGAGGCCCTCAAACCAGAAACTCTGCTGTCTTTAGTTAGAGAAAAACTCAGGCACAATCCAGGCCTAAAGAAGAGATTATGTTGGAAAGTTCACTGAAAAGGGAAAATACATTTAAGGATGAAAAGATCCTTGCTGAGAAATGAGCCCAAATATAGAAATACTTTCTCTCTTTTGGACTCTGCCCTTCTTTCCTTATGGCTCACCAAATTCCTCAGACATTGGCTTCTGAATGTGTGAGGGACTCCACACTTTTTTATTAGTGTTAGTCATGCGGCATCATTATTGTTCCTGGCACATTGCAGACTCTTGATAATATACTGTGAAAATAAATGATGAATGAATGAGCAGAACACAGGGGAAACACAGGTGAATATCCTGGGGGACTGTTTGGGGTACCACTAAATCTACTGGTTTTGAAAGGGCAGGGATCGTAACTTTTGCTGCCCTTCGTGGCCTCCAAAAAGCTTTATGGGTCCACTACTGGACACACCTCAGGGCTCAGTGAATATTTAGTGAACACTTAATTTCTTGGTTTGTGTTCCTCCTGGGTTAATAGTTTCTACAGTGAAACACACTAGGGGAAAACCAGTATATTTATTGTAAATAATGATATAAGTAAATAATGATGTAAGCATGGAATTGGGGCTCATCCCTAATTCTCTAGGCTAGCTTTAACTTTGTCACTGATTTGTGCAATCTGTATACCTTTCCCTGAAAATTCATATCTTTCCTAAATATGAGGCTGTAAACTGCAAGACCTTTCCTAATCTTTCCTTACCAAATACCTCTGAACCTCTTTCTCTCAACTGAGATCTTTCCCATTCCTTTCAAGGGACCTAGTACCAGGCATGGCCTCTGTGTTGGACATTGAGCTGGACATTGAGACTAAGTACAGGGGAAGCTGAAGATTCAGTCTCTGCTCTCTATAATTTTGTAACCTAGTTTGGAGATAAAGGACACGAAGTTAACAACTGGGGAACAGTTAGCAGGCACTATGATAAAGAGCTAAATTGTGTTTTAGAGTTCAGAGAAAGGACAAATTGTAACAAACTGGAGTAAAATGTTACTCAGTTTTCTTTAGCTTTCTACCCCTACAAACCCTCTCCTAGTAGCTCCAATGGATGCAAATATTAGTGTTTGCGTCTTGCATAAATTCTCAGTCGCCATGGAAATTGTAATGTAAGGGTGTGTGTTGAGATGAGAGGAACTTAATATCAATCAGTGCCAAAAAAAGAGGGAGCATGATAGTCTACAAACTTTGAATGTCCTTCTACATGTCCCCCCTCTTTTTTTTTTAAGAAAAAATAGATTTGGTCATTTTCTTTATGGATATACACATCTCACTGGATTATAAGTCCTCTGAGGCAGGGACAACCATTTCTTATTATTTTTTCTTCCAAATTCTTATACTTAAATATCTAACAGAGATACTTAATAGTATTTGTTGAATTATATGTATATCCTAAAAAAATTGAGCAACTGTGTTAGTGATTATCAAAGAAATGACAATTTCTCAAATCCCTAAAATCCCATCTCTGACTCTGTTTGTCTTCTGCTTTTATACTGACCTCACTAAAATTTACCCCATTGGTCCAGGTATCCCTATTAATTAGAGATTCATTCGTCTATATAAGCACTGTCTACTTTCCAGTGCCTTTTCATTAAGGCAATAGTTTTTGGACTAATGATCTACAAAATATCCAACATTCAATTATTGATGCACTTCAGATTCTTTATGATACAGAAAAGTCCCCACAAAGAACATTCATAGATACCCAGATATTGTGCATGGCCTATATTCTGCACTGTCTTGCCTTAACAATTATTTTTACTCTATTTCTCAATTTTTCTGATCTCAGCTACTTATTTCTTCTCTTATGATTAGGCATTTCATATTCTAGGGGGTAGAGAGAGTATTCAGAATGGTGGAAAAAGCAAGGTCTAGAGTCTGTCTGTGTGGTTTTGCATCTTGACCATGGGCAACTTTATCTTGTTCATTCCTACCTCACAGGCTTCATGTGAGTAGTAAATGAGATCTGGTATATGTTATTTTACCCCTCAATTGCCTTCTGGCATTCTCCCTTGCTTCAGATTCACACTTCTCCCATGGGTCTGCTGGTCTAATGAGACCTGTTTGAGTCCGCCCTGCCCTTGGATCCTTCTCTAGTATAAGGTCTTCTCCTTGCACCTCCCCTCCCCAACCCTAAGCCTTTTCTTGTCCTCTTATCCTCTTCTACTGGGTAAAGTGGGAAAGTCTGTGTTCAAGGTCATGAAAGGTGAAAATTCTTGAGGAGTGTTTCAGACATCTTGTGAATACACATATACATACATACACATACACACACGATAAAAATTGTTATTATAACTTCTAGGTATGGCACTTGCATACTTCCTCTTCTCTAAAAATAAAAATGTCTTCATAAATAACTATAGAAATGGTGTGGTTTCTAACCTAAAGAAATATTAGGAATGCTTCAGCAGAAGCTAAAAACCAGAACTATTTAACTATTTTTCCTTTAGTGCCCTTTATTCTTTGGATGATACTGGTCTTTCCATTTCCATGCCAAGATTTGGTGTCTATCAAAATTGTGGCCAATCCCATATTCTTCCCATAGCCTCAAGTCTCTAAAAGTTAATATCACTATCTCTTCCTAACTTTCCAGTACTTGACAAAATAATTTTTTAGTGTGACCCTGAATAAGTGACCAGATATCATTTTGTTTTGACTTCACAGTCTGGAGAAATCATAACATGATCACAAAGAAAGACATTTTGGGGAATTTCAGGCATCAGAAGCTGTAAATATAGAGGACACTCGAAAGCTTCAGCCTCCAAGTTCCTTACATGGCTCAAGTGTGGTAACTGCGGCTTCCACAATCATATGGGAAAGGCAAGAAGAGAGGGGTGTTTGATGAGACTCTGACAGTCTGCCAAATTGGAATTTAACTTTGCTGAGGCATGTGGTATTCCAGGTAGAGCAATTGTCCTTTTAGTTAAAAGTAAGAAAATATATTTTTGTTTAAAGGGCAGGTAGTTGGGATTGCTATATTTTGCTTGTGGCAAGCCCATAATGTAAACCAATGTGGTCTGGGTGGGAGGAAATAATCAAATACCGTGATGAGATCTTAATCCCTTAGGAACAGAGGCCCATAATATGTAAACTCAGGCAGTGTCTGTGAATGGTTATACACAGATACTAAGTGGAAGACACAGGATTCACATACAGGATTGTAAGACCCCAGACACAGTCATCTTACTACATTGTCATTCTGAAATTGATTTTAGAGCCAAAAATAACTCCAATCAGCTTCCAATCCAACTATTTCATTTTAAAGAGAAGGAGACAAGGGCTAAGAAATGCCCATTTACTTGAATGAAAATCTCACCTTGTAAAATACGTACTTCACATCTGGGGATTGGGGAATTGATGCAACAACCTTGATTAAGAGGAAGTTTGAAGGTTGATCCCTCTGCACTGGTGGTAGGGTTTCCATATTTAAATCTTTTTAAGTTTATTTATTTATCTTGAGAAAGAAAGAGAGAGAGAGTGTGGGGACAAGTGGGGAAGGGGCAGAGAGAGAGAGGGAGAGAGAGAATCTCAAGCAGGCTCCACACTCAGCCAAAGCCCAAGGCGGGACTCAATCTCATGAACTGTGAGATCATGACCTGAGCTGAAATCAAGAGTTGGATGCTTAACCAACTGAGCCACCCAGGTGCCCATTCCATATTTAATTTTTATGTATTTTTCACAGATGCCTAGTCTCTTCAGATGGACTTGATACTGTACATATGTAATGTGAGCAATATTTTTAAATGCTTTTAATGTGCTCTTCTCTTCTGCTTTTCAGTGTATATGACTTTCTCCCCTGTAAGCCCAACAGCTGCATCTATTACATGTTTTAGCAAGAAAGAAAAGATAAAATTCAGCTTCTGATATTCCAGTTAAGGTTTTTCAGAGCTTTAACAATTCAATAGTCTTGGGACATCTGGATGGCTCTGTTGGTTAAGTATCCAACTCTTGATTTTAGCTCAGGTCATGATCTCACAGTTGGTGAGTTTGAGCCCATGATGGGCTGTGTGCTGATAGTGTGGAACTTGCTTGGGATTCTCTATCTGCCCCTGCTCTGCTCACAATCTCTGTCTCTACCAAAAATAAATAAATAATAAAGTAAATAAACATTTAAAAATACAATAGTTGGGCTACAGTGTGACTTGGTCAATTGAGCATTCAACTTTGGCTCAGGTCATGATCTCGCAGTTTCTGGGTTTGATCCCTAAATTGGAGTCTGTGCTGACAGCTCAGAGCCTGTAGCCTGCTTCAGATTCTGTGTCTCCCTCTCTCTGTCCCTCCTCTGCTTGCCGTCTGTCTCTCTCTTTCAAAAAGAAATTTTAAAAATTTAAATAAAATAAATTAAAAAAATACAATTGTGTTTATGCCCAAATGTGTTGAGAGAAATTAATACACTGAATGTCTTTTATCCTCACATTCCCCGCAACTTGCCTATTAGTATATTAAGAGTCTGGCCTGCTAGGCTTGATTGTAGAGTTTTATAGACCTCCTTAATATACAGGAAGACCAACGTGGAAATACTCATATCAGCTAGAGGGATTTGAAAAGAATCGGGGGAAATAGAAGTAGAAGCAGCAGATGGTCAGTCATGTGTCCCACTCTTCCTCCTTTAGAATGAACTATCAGAGGAGGGAAGAATGTGAGATGGGTAGGAGGAAATGCTGAAGGCTAAGAGATTTCTGCTCCCTTTTTACTTGGAATGCTGGAAAGTGATTTCCTTATAGGTCATTTCTCCCACTTGAAACTAAGCATCACAGTTTAGTTAAGTGAAGGGAAAGCCTGAGTGTAGCTCTCTCAAGCAATCCTTATTTCTCATGAAGCTTGGGTAGAAGCCAGAATTTCCCACATGTCCCTGAGATAGGATGTGGAAGTTACTTGAGATTTTGTCTGGAAATTTTGCCAAAGGGATTTCTAGCATAAAGGAAAAGTGGTCCTACAGTTGAGGACTTCATGGGAGTTACAGCTGGTTCTCAATGGAGTCTGTAACATCATCTGTAGTCAAGTCAGCGGGAAAGATATCACACCATTGACTAGGGGAAAGAACAGACCATGAGTTTCACCAGTTGCAAACTTTGGCATTGAATGTCAATAAGACACTCAGGAATACGACCCATCTTATGTCAGTGGTTGTAAATCCAGGGAGCAATCAATATAAATTACTGTACAGTAGATACAAACAAAAATCCAATGGGTACCACATATACTACCCCCTTCCTTTTACCTTGAAGTCGCAGACACCACAAACATTTAAAAACCCAGATACCATATTGGAGAGGAGTTGAATGAAGAGAGAGAATCTGAAAGACTAAGAATTTATTCTCAAAGGGATTGATAATTCACTTAAAAGAAATTTCTTATCAAGGGCCAGCAAACTTTTTTATGAAGAGCTAAATAGCTCTTTAGACTTTGTGAGATCTACAGACTCTGTTACAAATACTCAACTCTTCCCTGTAGCACAAAAGTGGCCATAAACAATATGTAAATAATGAATATGATTGTTCCAATAAAAATTAATTTATGTGAATAAGCAGTGAGCTTACAGACCCTAGCTTGTCAACCTCTGGTTTATATCATTGTATCAGACTTAGCTGCTTGGATTCCATTAAAGATAATGGGGTGTTTCTCTTAGGAGTATTGAAGAAATATGAAATTAAATGTAGAAACAATTTGCATTTTCTTTGCACATCTTTGTGCAATATGAATAAAATTTTAGTTCCTTTCACATTGAGAGGGGAGAGGCAATTTTAGTGAAAAGAGGAATGATTTATTTTTTTCCCCTTCTCCAAAGTCTTCCAGTCACTGGAAGTGTTGGGGGCTCTGAGAAGCCAGTAAGGTAAGCCAGAGTGGGTGATGGAATAAGGAGGGGGAAGAGCAGCTGATCACAAAGAACACCTCACAGATCCTGCATCATTTAGTCTCTTCGTCAGTAGCCCTGAAAATATAGGAAAGGGAGACCTGGGCAGGACAATAACTTTGAATAATAGCCACAATTATGATAACGATAGTGATAAAAAATAGTTATTATTATTATTATCACTATAATATCAGGATGGGTTAGGTTATGCTGCAGTAACAAACACTTTTGAAATCCTAATGGCTTAAAGCAAAAATGATTTATTTCTCATTCGCTCTCCTTGTTTGTCAAGAGTCAGCTAGAAGCTCTCCTTCACATTGTCCTTGAGTTCATTCCAGGACTCAGGTATTAGATGGACCACTGTCTGGAGCATCATCAATTGCTGTGGTACAGTAAAAGTGATAAAGTACAAACTGGCCTCCCCTGGAAGTGACACACCTCACTTCTGCTCACATTTAATTGGCCAAAACCAGTTACATGACTAAGCCTGACTTCAGTGGGGCAAAAATTTCCCTAGGGAGGAAAAATTATTATGAATGAAAAGCAATTCAATATACCTCAACTACTATTGCCGGGTGATGACATACTGAGCATTGTGCAAAGCACGATCTAATTTTATCCTTACTCAGAGACCCTATATAAGGTAGACATCATTGACATTTTACTGATGAGAAAATTGAGCATCCTGGGAATTGAATAACTCATTTCATTCAGCTAGTAGATGGTAAAAATTTATCTTGATTTATTTTTTTCTTTCCAGGATTTTATTTAAATTCAGGTTAATTAACATATGGTGTAGTATTGGTTTCAAAAGTAGAATTTAGTGATTCATCACTTACACATAACACCCAGTGCTCATCACAAGTGTCCTCCTTACTGACCATCACTCATTTAGTACATTCCTCAACCCATCTCCCCTCCAACAACCCTCAGTTTTTTCTCTATAGTTAAGAGTCTCTTATGGATTTCTTCCCTCTATCTTATCTTATTTTATTTTTTTTTTATCTTATTTTATTTTTTTACTTCCCTTCCCCTATGTTTTGTGTCTTAAATTCCACATATGAATGAAATCATATGGTATTTATCTTTCTCTGACTGACTTATTTCACTTTGCATAATGCACTCTAGCTCCATCCATGTCCTTGCAAATGACAAGATTTCATTCTTTTTGATGGCTGAGTAATACAGTATTGTGTGTGTGTGTGTGTGTGTGTGTGTGTGTGTGTGTGTGTGTACCACATCTTCTTTATCCATCCATTAGTCGATGGACATTTGGGCTCTTTCCATAATTTAGCTATTGTCGATAGTGCTGCTATAAACATTAGGGTGCATGAACCTCTTTGAATCAATATTTTTGTATCCTTTGGATTAATACCTAGTAGTGCAATTGCTGGGTCATAGTGTAGTTCTATTTCTAACTTTCTGAGGAAGTTCCACATTGTTTTCCAGAGTGGCTGTACTAGTTTGCATTCCCATGAACAGTGTACTTCTCACTACTTCCTCTACTTCCTCACTAGCACCCGTTATTTCCTGTGTTGTTAATTTTAGCCATTCTTACAGGTGTCAGATGGTATCTCATTGTGGTTTTGATTTGTATTTCCCTGATGATGAGTGATGTTGAGCATATTTTCATGTGTATGTTAACCATTTATAGATCTTCTTTCGAGAAGTGTCTGTTCATGTCTTCTACCCATTTCTTAATTGGATTATTTATTTTTAGGTGCTGAGTTTGATAAGTTCTTTATAGATTTGGGATATTACACCCTTTATCTGATATGTCATTTGTAAATATTTTCTCCCATTCTGTAAGCTGCCTCTTAGTTTTGTCGATTATTTTCTTTAGTGTGAAGAAGCTTCTTATCTTGATGAAGACCCAATAGTTCATTTCTGCTTTTGTTTCCCTTGCCTCTGGAGATGTATCGAGTAAGAAGTTGCTACAGCCGAGGTCAAAGAGGTTGCTGCCTTGTTCTCCTCTAGGATTTTGATGGTTTCCTCTCTCACATTTAGGTCTTTAATCCATTTTGAATTTATTTTTGTGTATGGTGTACGAGTGGTCAGTTTCATTCTTCTGCATGTCGCTGTCCAGTTTTCCCAACACCATTTGTTGAAAAGACTGTCTTTTTTTCCATTGGGTATTCTTTCTGCTTTGTCAAAGATTAGTTGGCCATCTAGTTGTGGGACCATTTCTGGATTTTCTCTTTTGTTCCATTGGTCAATGTGTCTCTTTTTGTGCCAGTACTATACCATTTTGATGATTACAGCTTTGTAATACAGTCTGAAGTCTGGAATTGTAATGCCTCCTACTTTGCTTTTCTTTTTCAGAATTGCTTTGGTTATTCAGAGTCTTTTTTGGTTCCATACAAATTTTAGAATTATTTGTACTAGCTCTATGAAAAATGCTGGTGTTATTTTGATAGGGATTGCATTGAATGTATAGATTGTTTTGGGTAATATAGACATTTAAACAATTTTTGTCCTTCCAATCCATAAGCATGGAGTGTTTTCACATTTCTTTGTGCCTGCTTCAATTTCTTTCACAAGTGAAAGTTTAAGTTTAAGTTTTTAGAGTATAGATATTTTTTTACCACTTTGGTTACATTTATTCATAGGTAACTCATAGGTTTTGGTGCAATTGTAAATGGGATTGAATTCTTGATTTCTCTTTCTGCTGCTTCATTATTGATGTATAGAAATGCAACAGATTTTTGTACATTGATTTTATAACCTGTGACTTTGCCAAATTCATACATCAGTTTAGCAGTTTTTTGGAGTCTTTCGGGTTTTCCATGTAGAGTATCATGTCATTTGCAAAGAGTGAAAGTTTGACTTCTGTTTTGCTGATTTGTATGCCTTTTATTTCTTTTTGTTGTTCGATTGCTGAGGCTAGGTCTTCCATTACTATGTTGAAAAAAAAAAGTGATGCGAGTGGACATCCCTGTTGTGTTCTTGATCTTAGGGGAAAAAGTCTCAGTTTTTCCCCATTGAGAATGATATCAGCTATGGGTCTTTGGTATAAGACCTTTATGATGTTGAAGTATGATTCTTTTATTCTTACTTGCTTGAGAGTTTTATCAAGAAAGAATGCTGTATCTTGTCAACTGTTTTTCCTGCATCTATTGAGAGGATCATATGGTTCGTATATTTTCTTTTATAAATGTGGTGTATCATGTTGATTGATTTGTGGATATTGAACCACCCCTGCAGCCCAGCAATAAATCCCACTTGATCATGGTGAATAATTCTTTTGGTATACTGTTGGATTCGATTTGCTAGTTTCTTGTTGAGAATTTTTGCATCCATGTTCATCAGGGATATTGGTCTGTAATTCTTTTAGTGGCGTTTTTGGTAGTGCTGGCCTCATAGAATGAGTTTGGATGTTTTCCTTCCATTTCTGTTTTTTGGAACAGTTTCAAAAGAATGGGTATTAATTCTATTTTAAATGTTTGGTAGAATTCCCTTGGGAAGCCATTGGCCCTGGACTCTTGTTTGTTGGGAGACTTTTGATTACTGATTCAAATTCTGTACTGGTTATGGGTCTGTTCAAATTTTCTATTTCTTCCTGTTTCAGTTTTGGTAGTCTATATGTTTCTGTGAATTTATCCATTTCTTCCAGATTTCCCAATTTGTTGGCATATAATTGCTTATAATATCCTCTTATATTTGTATTTCTGCAGTGTTGTTTGTGATCTCTCCTCTTTCATTCATGATTTTGTTCATTTGGGTCCTCTCCTTTTTAGTTTGCTAAGTCTGACTAGGGGTTTATGAATTTTGTTAATTCTTTTAAGCAACCAGCTCCTAGTTTTGTTGATCTCTTCTACTGTTTCTTTTTAATTTCCACACATTTATTTCTGCTCCAATTTTTATTATTTCCATTCTTCTGCTCATTTTGAGCTTTGTTTACTGTTTTTTTCCAACTCCTTTAGGTGTAAGGTTAAGTTGTGTATTTGAGACTTTTCTTGCTTCTCAAGGAAGGCCTGGATACCTATGTTCTTTTCTCTTATGACCGACCACCTTTTGTTGTATCCCAAAGGTTTTGGACTGACCTGTATTCATTTTCATTGGCTTACATGTGTTTTTTATTTCTTCTTTAATTTTCTGGTTAACCCATTCATTCCTGAGTAGAATGTTCTTTAATCTCCATGTATTGGTGGTCTTTCTGAATTTTTTCCTGTGGTTGACTTTAAATTTCATAGCATTATTGTCTGAAAATATGCATGGTATGATTTCAATCTTTCTGTACTGGTTAAGGCCTGATTTTTTTTACCCAGTATGTGATATATTCTGGAGAATGTTGCATGTGCCCTTGAAAATAATGTGTATTCTGCTGCTTTAAGATGAAATTCTCTAACTATAACTGTTAAGTCTATCTGGTTCAGTGCATCTTTCAAAACCATTGTTTTCTTGTTGATCTTCTGCTTAGATGATCTTTTCATTACTGTTGAGTGGGGGTGTTAAAGTCCCCTAATGTAAATGGTAAAGATTTAAACTCAGCTAGGCCTAATTCCATAGCTTGTACTCCTAAGTACTACATTACAGTGTCCTGATCATTTGTAACATCTAGATTAGGGATCAAAAACTTGAGGGACCTGAGTGGCTCAGTCGGATAAGCATCCGACTTTGGCTCAGGTCATGATCTCATGGTTTGTGAATTTGAGCCCCGCATCGGGCTCTGTGCTGACAGCTCAGAGACTGGAGCCTGCTTCAGTTGCTGTGTCCCCCTCTCTGTCTTCCCCTCCCCTGCTCATAATATCTCTCAAAAATAAATAAACATTAAAAACTTAAATGTATTCAGGGACGAGGCAGTGAGTACAAATATTTGAAGTAGTCTGGGTATAAAACAATTTGGTGCAAATTGGAAAGTCTGTGTGATGTCTAAAGCAGGCAATCATTAATTCATTTTAAACTGATTGTTGCTATGTAAAATCATGCCCCTTATAGTCAGATCTCTAGAATCCTTAAAAAGTCCTCAGAAATCTGGATTTTTATGTGTAATTCCTGATTTCAGAATATTAAGAACAAAGATTTAAAAAATGCACTAAATAAAATAAATCTATGGGCCAAACATGCCCCATAGAACAATAGTTTACAATTTCTTAACTAGGTCTTCTGATGGAGTCTAACCTGCTTGCTGGGAAACACTAAATTAAGAATAATCTGTTCATATTATTAGTTAAGTAAGACTCAATTCTATGTGTGATCTCTGTTAAGCAGCAGAAAAGTACAGTGTGGTAAAGTCTGAATACTGAATTCAAATGATTGTCATCTCAAAATGTATAAATGTTTGTATATTTTGGGGACATGTTTGTGAATACACAGTTGATTTTGAGCCAATTCAAATGTTTAAAGAGCCTTGGAGCAATTTTCACTTGCAAGCTGCTGCCATGCAACAGTACTAATTCTTTCTTTCTCTGGCCAGTGCAGTGTGGTCATCGTTCACTGGCAAGCACTCCTAAGGAGGGTTCAGTGTCCTCCAGTTCACTTTGTGCTGCACCACCAAACTAAGCAGCCTTACATGCATTAATTACAATAGAACAAATGGACAGGTCATTCCCAGACTCCGTTAAAGCTAGTCACATCAGTCTCTACTATAAACAGTAAGAACCGGGGTCTGGTGGAAGGTTAGCTGTAAATGGCTTTTCTTGGATAGGTGAGACCTGGAGTTTTTGAAGAAATTAGGAAATAATCTAACTTGGGACTTCTTATTTGAGAATTCAGGTATATTTCTCTTGGGGACAGAGCTACTACTTTTATCAAATTCTCAAATAGGTTTTGCCACCTCCAAAAAACTCACCATTAAATCCTTCAAGCTGGAAAATAATTAAGAAAGGTATGGAAATACCCCATCCCAGGCCGCCTTTCATAAAACAGAATTTAAGGCAGGAAGGCTTACTGACCTTTAAATATAAGATATAGTTTCTTACTGTTTTTTTTTAATCTGGAGTGTTCTTTCTGTCCATCTTTGTCTAGCCAATTCCTCTCCTTAAAAACAAAGCAAAAGTGAAAGCAAAAACTGATTCATAAAGCATCTTCCAATTCTTTCACAGGATGTTTTTAATTACTCTGAGTTCTGATGACATTTTATTTGTAGCTCTGATTACATTACTATTCTGCCTCTTATACTTGTGTGTGTGTGTGTGTGTGTGTGTGTGTGTGTGTGTGGGTATGCCTATTATATCATTTCTTTATTGAATAGTAAGCTCCATGAGGGTACCAAGGGTGTCTTATTCATCTGGAAATCATGGGTGGTTACTAGTACAAGATTCATACTTAATTTAGTATTTGATAACTTGAATTGAATTTTGCTGTCTGGTTGAATCCACAAGTCACTTGGTGTGGTCAATAAAATATTGTAGGTTCTTGGCTTACAAAAAGGTGACTGAGTAATGACAGTGAATTGGGTATTCGTGTGCTCTTAGGGTTTCTTAAAGAGTCTCTGGGAAGAAGGGTATGCTGTAACTCCAACACCTAGAACATAATATAGTACATAGGAGCTCCACAACAAATATTGGTTCTATGAGTGACTGACTATGTGAGTGTACCCATTCGTTATCCTTGTTTCAGAATTTATTAATACTTATAACCATAGCTTTGTTCCTTTCTAGCTACTTACCTATCCATCCACCCAAGGTATGTTTAGTTTTGTCCAGATGACTGTCTGATTACAGAAATGGAATCCACTACAGGTTGCCATGGCAGAGATACTTTCACTTGGTGTAGACTGATGTTTCCATATCTCTATAAGGGTTCCTTATCCCTTGATCACTTCATTTTATAACCATCAACAATAGGCTCCCTCTCAACTCTTGCAAGTCCTTCTGGCTTTAAGTCTGAATAATCATCAGATTGCTGTTGGTCTTGGGAAATGCTGGCCTGAGAATAGGGTACCAAGACTTCTTTCTTCTGCAATCAGTTGGAATCCAAGGGTTCCTTCTAGCCAAGGAGAAGTTCAACCAGAAAGGCAAGGGGTACCATTAAGTGATAAGAACAAAGCACCTACTTTTGGTCTGGCCAGCCATATGGGTTGGTTTTAGATCAAGATGGACATGGTACAGTGATGTTAACTTACATTCACATCTTATAAATGTTGTAAATGGAGGGATCATTTTCCATCTAGGTAAGTCATGCTATCTATGTACTGACTAAATTTCCTAGGTCCTTTTTTTTTTTAACCATCCAGTATATACCTCTTCATTGATGATAACATTAAAATGATTCTCTTGGATTTGTTTTGCAATTTTTACTCTTTCTTGGTATTGGTAGCATCATAGAGTTAAAATCAGGGCATGTCTGTTGCTTATTAGTACCATAACTTTGCCATACGTTCTAGAGTCTGTGAAATGAAGAATAAATCCCTTGGAAATGGAGATTTTCAGACTCTTAACCCTTAGCATAAACACAAAGGTGTTCTACTTTTATGAGAACTATGAGTGGCCTAACTGATTTAACTATATCATCTGTGATCTCCAGAAACCTTCATAGTACCTAATACAGCATCAATATGTAACTGGTGTGTAATGAATGAAATCTTTCCAACTTTTCAACAACTGGCCAGTCCTGGAACCAGTTTAAGACAACCAGTCTTCCTGTTTACTGAGTCAATCCTCTATAATTTTTAAAAAATATATGAAAAGACTCTGAGAGAAAGACAAATATCACATAATTTCACTTATATATGGAATTTAAGAAATAATAACAAACGAACATAGTTGATGGGAAGGAAAAATAAGACGAAAACAGAGAGGAAGACAAACCATAAAGGACTCCTAAATACAGAGAAAAACTGACGGTTGCTGGAGGGGAGGTGGGTTGGGGGATGGGCCAAATGGGTGATGGGCATTAAGGAGGCACTTGTTGGGTTGGGCACTGGGTGTTATATGTAAGTGATAAATCACTGGGTTCTACTTCTGAAACCAATACTACACAGTATGTTAACTAACTCGAATTTAAATAAATATATATATTTTTAAAAAAGATAAATGACTCTGAAAGGTCTTTTGGATAGTTTCTTTATCCCCTTAAATCCCAGGGATAGAGTGATGAAAGAACCCTAGGCAGGAAAGCAGGAGATCCTGTTTCTGCTTCAACGTGGGCCAATAGCTTATGTTTCTGCTTCAACGTGGGCCAATAGCTTAGTATGCTAACTTGTGTAAATTGTTCTACCTCTCTGGGCTTCTGTTTCTTTATTTGTAAAATCAGGGGCTCAGATTAGATTTCCTAAGAGCTCTTCCATATTTCACATTCTGTGAATCTATTGCTGAGACACCCCCAACCTTATGTCTAACCATGCTGAGCGAGAGCATATTATGGGGAACTCATTGCATTTCAGGTGTTTTCCTCCATATTGAATTAAATCTCTCTTTATCTTTGCCTCTGCCTCATACCTCCCACAACTTTATTTTAGGTTGTAAACTTGCTGCCAGGCTTTTTCTTTTCTTTCTTCTTCTTCTTTTTTTTTTTCCTATTCTTCTTGACCTAAAGTAGTAAAAGAGTTACTATGACAACGGAGTAATTTTCTTGGATGGCCACATTCAATTTGCTTAAGTAGATATTAGGAGTGCAACATGTTTCATTAGCTCCAAGGCCCCTGGGATGTAACACTGAAGTGCTGGGCAGACCAGAGCTTCAGGTTAAGCTCATTGAAACCTGGGTCTATTGACTGTGTAGAGATGACATTTTCTTTATAGGGCCTGGGTCTTAGTTGCTTAGACCTGGTAAGTACCAAAAGTAATTACTAAAGGAAATTGTAAGAAGATCTGCTACTTTAGCTAACAAAAAAGAAATGGAAGAAAAACTTTAAGCACAGTGCTGGATAGCATAAATCAGAAAGTAAATAGCCAAGATATTAAAAAATATATTTTGTATCTGTTTGTTTATTTTCCTTTTCTATGAAAGAGGAAAACAGACCTTTATCTAAATTAAAGGTTAGATTCCCAAAGGCAATATATTAAACAGATGGAAATTGTATGCAACTAATATCCAACAGTAAGGAAATAGAACGAATTTGGTCATTTGAGTAAAATGCTAATTCTAATTAATAATTATAATGGTAATATGAATAAACATTAATATTTATTATAATAGTAATAAACATTTTATTCAGCAGTGAACATTTTTAAAATGTTTTCAATATGCCAGACATCGTGTTCATGACAATAACACAGAAAATATATTATGATTATTATTCCAGTTTTATAGATAAGAGAAATAGAGGCTTAGAGAGGTCATGGGAAAGCTGAGTAGCAAATTTAGGGTGATCTCACGGTCACCTCTGTACTTAGCCATATATAGTACTTGCATACTCTGAACATATCTTGCAACTGCCTAGACCATTGAGGATGATGAAGTTAAAAAGCAAAGGTTTTAAGGTACCTTCTCCAAGGTCTGTGTTAAGTGTGTGTATGTTTGGCTACTAACTTGGAAAAGACAAGGTAGACATGAAGATGTCATTGCTGTGTAACAACCCCAAGATGATTTTATGGGACATACTGGGGAATTTCTGGAGGGAGGCTAGATATGTGCCATAGATTCATGTTTTCACAACTAAAGAGAACCATGCAGGTCGTAAATTGTTAAGAGTTTAAGATCGCTGGGAAATAGAACGTGTGTACATGTGCACCCTCACATCTACACATAAACACTTTCTATTCAATGCACAGATTATACCTACACACTGAGATGATTACAAGAGCCCAGAATATATTTTTTTCAGACTCAAACTGTGGATTCTGTACTTATAGAAAACATTAAATGTAAGAAAGCAGAGCAGAGCCCACTGTTCAGATGGGAGCTTTCCTAACATGGTAGGCCAGGCAGGAGTGATAACATCTTCTAACTTTGGCTTATCTTTATATCAAGATGGGAGACATCACGGTGGGGGATGAGAACATGGAACTGAATCAGGTGCAGCCGTTTCTGTATCCTGGTTATACCACTTATTAGCTGTAATATCTTAGGAGGATGATTTGATTAAAACATTCTCAGTTTGCTCAGCAATGATATAGGGATGAATTCTTATTCACAAGGTCTGGTGAGTTGGTGATAGGGTATGGTAGCATTAAATCTACATAAATGAAGACCAGAAGCATAACTTTGGAGAGACTCCAGGAGAGCGGCCAGACATACTGACCTTGGCTTAGTATACTGGACATTGTGATTGCCCTTGAAGATCTGCTCTGCCCCTCTTCTATTACTTGGTTTCTATGCAAATTGGTTTAGCCCTGATTAACAAAAGCCAATCAGTATTCTTTCATCCCCTTTGGCACAGCAATTGTGTAAGGGACCAGCAATAACTGCAGGTCTAAGCCAATGAATACATGCCATTTACCTGACCAGTTAGTCAAGTCAGAACACGGAATTATTTTATCTATAATTAGAGGAAAGCTAGGATCCCTCTCTTATTTTGGAAGGTATAATATACAGCTACAGCTGTAAGGCCTGGGGCTGCTGCAGCCACAAGAGAAGACGTTTGGATATAGCTATCAAATATAGGAAGGAAGAGTTAAGTGAATTTTAAGGAAATAGAGCCAAAGCCCTGATCGAACTATTCCTAAACCCCATCCTATTTTTTCGCTTAAATGAGACAATAAATTCCTTTTGTTTAAATCTGGTTGATTTGTATTTTGAGTTTATTACTTCCCACCACAAAAGCATAGTAAAATATACACATTTACAATTTTAGTTGCCAGAGGCAGAAATGATTATGAATTTAAAGTGAACCTGTGTCTTGACCTTGTTCCTGGTAAATGTGTCAACCACTCCACTCCCCTTCCCCCACCATGTCTCCATCCTTTCTAACCACCTCCACCCCCAAACTTTGGACACATCTTTGATGTTTAGGCTGAGACAGCTTTGCAATTAAAAGTTAAACAAGAATTTTACTACACTCTGGGGCACATTAGGTTCAAGTTGCATTGCTTTAGGGCCCTCTAATGGACATTAACACAAAAGAAGGCACCAGGCCTTTTACTTTTTAGAGCTTTGGCCATAGAAGACAGCAGTGCATTTGTGTGCGGCACATTTCCCTAGCCAAGTTATCTATGGCATCTTGCTACTAAGTTTAAAGAAATAACATGTATGCACAGAGTTAAGTGTAGCCAGAATCGAAGCAGGCTATAGAGTAAAATACATCATATTTTACTTCTATTTTATTTGGGCATCTGCTAAAGTATGAGATAGAGGATAGGAGAGTAGGAAGAAAAGCATGAAAATGAATAAATGACTCTAGGAACCAGAGTGGATCAGGAAATTGGTGAGCAGAACAAAATCTTGTGACTTTGCCTTAAGCTCATTTTAGTAGCTCTTTAATTTTACATGTTTAATTCTCAATTCTTTTATTTTGCACTAGAGTCATGTTAGTAAAGGCCCTGCTAACTTATTTAATAAGTAACTTCTAACATTTCTAACAACATAGAAATTAGCTATTATACTCCTGTCATGAGCAAAGACTATTGATCCTGGTCTGTACTGTTGATTTTTCTCTATATTGGATTTAGGGATTCAGGTTTTTTCTGTCTCATGTTCCGCTGTTGTCTAAGGCAGGGGTTGGCCAATTATGTCCTGTGAACTCTTCACTTGTTTTTGTAAATAAAGTTTTATTGGAACACAGCTTCAAATGCTTATGTGTTGCTCATGGTTGGTTTTGTGCTATGAAGGCAGAGTGGAGTAGTTCTAACAGAGATAATATGACAACAAAATATAAAATATTTACTATCTATCTATCCCTTTTCAGAGAAGTTTGCCAGCCTTTAAGGACCATTTGTCCTCTGCATTGAACCAGCAGGAATAAAAGAGTATGGAGAACTTATAAACACTTTTTTGAAGCCTTGGATCAGAGGAGACATTCATTTCTTCTATTTACATTTCATTGGTAAAAACTGGTCACATGGACACAATAGATGTAAACAGTTCTGGGAAATGTAGTCTCTGGCTAAGAAGCCTCTTCCCAGCAATGACTTGACATTATGAAGGGTGGAGCACACATTTTGGTAAACAATTATCAGTCTCTGCTACAAAATATCTAATCATAGCCTTGAAAGGGACCATAGAAGTTATACTTAATTAAATAATTCCTATTCATCAAGTGTAGCCTATGTCTCAGGCAAAACTTTGGGTTCTTAAAAAAGAGAAATGAATAAGACTCAGTCAAATAAGTGAAACCACCACGTACAGATCTCTTTCATTCTCGTTACAGGAAATTCAAATTTAAGACAGTCATCTAAATAATCATGGTGGGAATAATGAACTGATAGGGGAGGGGAATATGGTGTCTGTCAGTGCATCCTAGATGTCAGCGGTTGGAAAATGTCACACTGAAGAATTTGAGCAGATACTCAGAACTGGAGCTCAGGACTGCGCATGTAGAGCTAGGCTACACAAACCATTACAAAGGCTTACCAAGGAACTGTCTGGCAACTGGTGAAGACAGAACATGTCAACAATAATGTTAGCTTCGGCTGGTGAGTTAAGGAGGCAAGACAGGCTTGCCTATAATGTCTTTATAATTTAAGTTCAGTGTTTTCCCTTCTATTCCATACTACTCTTCCTTTCTTTGATTACATTCAATTAAGTGTCTACATTTTGCTTGGCAGTGAGGACACTAAGTAAGATATCATCTTTGCCCTTGAGGAACACATGATTTAGTAGAGGAGATAAACACAAAAATAAATTGTTTCAATAAAATTTGTTAATTCTCTTGAGGATGCCGTGCGCAGGTGCCTAATCCCACATGAGGGAATAGTTTGGGGTGTTAAGAATGACTTCCTAGTTGTGATGGCACCTGAGTTATGTATTGAGAGGTAGGATTAGGGAGAGGCAAAAGATTAAGTAGAGGAAGAGGGCCACCCCATGGATATAAAATATCATGGAAAAACCCATAGAGGCCTAAAGTAGCATAGTCATTTGGAGGAAATTAAAGTTTCTGAAATTGCTGTAACATAAAGTTCAAAGGGCAAAGTATTAGGACTTGGACCTGGGACAATAGCAAGGGTCAGATGGTAGAGGTGCATGTAGACCAGGTTGAAGATCCAGGACTCTATCGTTCTGATGATGGGAAGACACTGAAGCTTTTTATCTCTATATTGCCTTTTTTTTCCCTTTTTTTTCTTTTTTTAAGTAATGAGTTCAGAATAGAGGCTGCTTCCTTGTTATGGAAACTATAGTGTAAGGAAAAACATGAAAGATGCTGCGTATCCCACTAAACAAATAAGCCAATATCAAAAACCTAGAATCCCTTATAAGCTCCTGATCAATTACAGGATCCTTAGTTTGGCCATGGCCCAGCCAAGGAGTGGGGGAAACTCTTAGCTCCAAAGGTATTTTGTTTTCCTTGAGATTATGAAAGGTGGGATTATATTTTGAGAATCCTTCTAGCTTCTGCTTCAATATTATATATCCTAGTTTTTACCTTCAAACATAGTTTTCCCTGTTGTCCTGTGCCTTGTTTTACTTACAAAGAATTAAAAGGCAACATTTTATTTGTGGGAGTGGGTGTGAGTATGCCCTGGCATTATGGATGAATCACTTCTTATCTGTTTACCTTTAAAAATAATTTTGCTTCTGGTCCAGTCTTGCTGGATGATGAAAGTCACTTTGAGCTTTTAGAGGACAAGGGACTCCTTTCCCTTTTTAGCAACTTCTCTTGTTTATATCAATGCCTTATTCCTATATTTCACTCCTTATTGCCACTCTTTCCATTCTCAACTGTCATTGCCATTTGTTTTAGCAATAAATTAGGAATGAAAGGCAAAACAAAACAGCCCGCCACGGTTGCTGACAATGATAAGTCTGTGGGGAACTTTTTCAGAACCCTCACAGAAGAGACTCCAGTGGTTTCTCGGCCCACAAGTTTCAGCTGCACTGGGAACAATGGCTCTTCTGCCTACCTCCAAAGGACAAGATGAGACACGGGCCTTATTTTTTCTTTCTCTTCCAAGCTTCAAACTTGAACAAACAATCTTTAACCCATATGGAAAACTTGCAAACACAAACACATTCCTCCTCTCCTATTAGTGCTGGGATGAAAAGCAAACTTCAAATTAGTTAATGTTCATGTAGTTAAGTGGTTCCCTATTGACTGGGAATACGTAGGTGGGGGAATGGACTTGGAGAGGGGCTTTTGCTGTCGGGCCAACAGCAGAATGAAAGCCAAAATCACTCAAATTGCAAGAGAAAGCTTAGGGAGGAAAAAAGCACAAAGAAATCTTGTAGGTGGTACAGAGCTTCACCCGTATTGTATGTTGGAGTTGCCACTTCATATCTGGGTGAAATGGAGGCCGACTTCTGGGGAGGGACCATCCTGTTCCTTGTCATGGTCCATGAATATTTCTGGAACAGCCCTTTATAGGGGTTCTTGGCGCCACCACACAGTTTTATTGTTTGGCAGATTGAAAACTAGTTCCAAGCTCACCCTTGGTCCTCTGAAAAGAATGTCTGGGGCTTCTAGCAATGAGGTGGCCACATCATTCCTGTTGGAAGACATGGCCCTCTTGTTCCATGGCAGGAATGTCTATGTATACAATTTGAGAAGCAAACCAATTAGGGTCTGAACAGTCCTTACAGCGGAATCTTAGGAAATCTTAGCAATTTCATTCTCATACCTATAGTGAAGTAAGTATTTGAGGAAAATTCAGGAATGCACTATCCTGGTGAATAAGAAAAACCTCCCCCACTCCCCCCAAGAAGAAGAAGAAGCAGAAGCAGATGCAGAAGAAGGAGAAGAAGAAAGGAAGAGAAGAAAAAGGAGAATCGAATATTTTTAGCAAGTTGAATATTGGTTTAGAGGTCATAAGTTGGAAGAGCCTTTAATTTAGTGCAATATTCAGCAGTTAAGAGAGTTCAATTTAATCCCAGAAGAGTTCTTTCTCTAATGAATTACCACATTCACCCTGAAATATCACTGTTACATCATAGATATCATAAGAATTTTAACTATGGGCTCATAGAGTGTCCATGGATAGACCTTGGGGAGGTACATAAGTGAGTATTTAAACTTGCTAAAATTCTAGGCAAATTTCATGTGTCTTTGTGTATATGGGTGTGCATGTGTGTGACTGTGTGTTTGCACTTTTCTCAGAGAGATTTATTGGCTTCATCAGATTTCAAAGGGATTTGTCAGACTTACATACGAACAACCAACGTCAGAGTGTTGAAGTGGGGGAAGTCTTCAGACATATCTGGCCCAGTGCTTTTCAGTGCGCTTTGCAGTGCTGAAATTTTCATGTTCATGAGATTCACCTGAGATGCTTATTTAAACATCCCTGAGCCCCACCTCTAATTATACAGGCTTATTTAACTGATCATGGGGGTGGTGCCCAGAGTTGTGACTTATTTTTTTTCTATTCAAAATTTATTGGATGCTTTTTATTTGTTTGTTTTTAATTTATTTTTTAATTGCAGTATAATTGATGTACAACGTTACATTAGTTTCAAGTGTACAACATAGTGATTCTACAAGTTTATACACTAGACTATGCTCACCACAAGTGTAGCTAGCACCTGTCATCATACAACACCATTACAAAACGATTGTAGGGTTCTGCTTTTTTTAAAAAAAAATTAATAACGGTATAGTGAACATATAGTGTTAAATTAGTTTCAGGTGTACAATGTAGTGATTCAACAATTCCACATATTACTCAGTGCTCATCAAGATAATTGTACTCTTCATCTTCTTCACCTATTACACCCATCCTCCCCACTTACCTACCCTCTGTAGAGTTCTCCTTTTTTAATTTTTTAATTATTTTTTTAATGTTTATTTATTTTTGAGACAGAGAGAGAGAGACAGAGCATGAGTCGGGGAGGGGCAGAGAGAGACAGAGACACAGAATCCCAAGCAGGCTCCAGGCTCTGAGCTGTCAGCACAGAGCCCGACGTGGGGCTCGAACTCACGGACCGCGAGATCATGACTTGAGCCGAAGTCGGACGCTCAACCGACTGAGTCACTCAGGCGCCCCTAGAGTTCTCCTCTTAATAAGAACTTCAGGGATGGTAAGCTGAAAGCACAAGCCAAAGACTATACTCTGAATGCCAAGTGAATTTAAGAGATACAGGTAAGTGTAATGGTCAAATGTACAGAACTGGTAGAAATCACTTTTCCTTCAAACCAGAGCAGCTCTGTCTTTTTCTGCTTTCCACATTGAACTTCCAGGTAAGATTTCATTTGAACAAAGGCTAAAAAATAGCGCGGAAGTTACCAACCTAATGCAACACCCTCATATTGCAGAAAAGGAAACTGAGACCCAGAGAGATAAAGTGGTAATGCCAAGGTCAAGATAGCTTTTAGTGACAGGATTGAAACGAAAACCTAAACTCCCTTTATTTCCTTGTCCGGGTCTTTCTATCATGGCTGATTCTCCTTAAAGCCACAAATGGAGTTAAAACACCAAATGGATTTTAGCATACTATCTAGAAAGGAATACAGAAAATATTTAAGCTTTCTTATGTAGCCAGATAAGGAAGTCTTCCTGCCTTGGAGTGTTTAAAATAGGAGAGAATTGTGTGATCTGGAGGCCTGAGTGAAGACCTTGGGAGACCTTGGGAGTTGTAAAGGCACATGGAGCACATGTGATTGAAAACATCTTCATATTGGCTACTGCTAGACTTGCCACCCAAGATATGTTGCTTCCATAATGGTCGCAAGAAAGTAATTTAGTGTTAGGCCACCCGTGAGTTCTTTTATTCATCTTTATATATGAGTCTTTTCTTTGGTTTGAGTATTATTGGGTAATTAATGGCTTCAATGTGATTCTTTAAACTTGATGTTAGGATTTCCAACATGGTATAAAATTTCAATTCAGTTTAATATTGGGGAGGAGTAACAGTTAACATTCTTCACAGAGTTTAGAATTGTATTCATTTAGGAAGGTGAACTTCAAAAGTTTTCAAGGCTCAGTCAAGGTAAATTTGAGAAGTAATATCAACTAGCTAAGCTAACAGGAGTTGTAAAACCAGTCTGAAAATGTCTTCCAACCTCTGTCATGATTTCTGATTCTGCTGTCTTCTGACTAATAAAAACAGTTTCTCTTCTTTGTTCTCAGTTTCTGTTTTGGGTTCTGGCCAGTATTGAGAACTGGGAATTTCAAGGCTGGTTTACAAAACTATCAAAAAACTCTCTTTTTTTTTTTTTTTACACAGACCCGGGAGGGAAAAAAACTTTTTTTTTTTTTAAATGTCAGGTGCTGTTAACATGGAGCATGCAGTGAAATGCTATTTATCCAGGATGCAAATAATCAACCCCATAAAATAAAACCAGAATTATATTTTATTTAGTTTTGTGCAATGACTATTGACATTCAGAATCTTGACCTGAGGCCCTACAGATTCTTGGTATGCCTAACTCATCAAAAGAAGATTCCACTATAATCAGTCACTGTTCAGTGCCAAGTACATCTTACCATATTTTATTGTATCATGGAGGTCTCAGCATGGAGGTCTTAGCATAGACATGTCCAGCCAATTCTGACATGTCAGAGCCTGTCCCAAGGCCTGGAGGCATGGAGCCATGAGTGCTCTAGTTGGGAAAGGAAAGCCCAAATAGCACTGTACCAGATGCAAAAGAATTTCACCCTGATGGGAGAGAGTTGGAAAGGTTTGTGAGATGGATGGGACTATTAAAAAAGACTGTTGGTTTTATCCTGGAGCAGCCATATGAAGTTAGTCCCCTCTGAAACTGTGAGAGGTTTAAGAAAATAGGGCAATGTACTGGATATTTGAAGCCCTTCCAGATTTACTCTCTATGCTTTCCACCCTTCCCTGCACCCCAGAGATGATCTTGGGATATCTTATCCTCTGGTTTCTGCCTAGGTTTGGTTGGACCATTAGCAGGAGACAGAGTAGAGTGAGGTCATTATTTTGGTATTACCACTCCAGTTTCCTTAACATCCTCAGACTGGGTGTTTCTCTCAAGCGAAGGTCCTAGCTCTGTCAGTTGTCCTCTACTCTCCTCTCTCTGTCTCTCCAGGTTCCCTTCATGGCTTTCTCATTTTGTCCCTTCAGGCCTGGGAATAGTGATGATGATCCTCTGTCAGTTGCCTTGGGGTAGTGCATTATCCATATGGTTTCTCTATATGCTCTCTGCTCTCCACAACTTGGGCGAAAATCCTTTTATTAAAATTGCTTTTATTTTTCCAGTTTAAGTATGTCCTCTGTTTTCTGATGGTACCCTGATAGACAGATGTGTAATAATGAGTCAGTAACTCATTAATAATGAGTCAGTAACTATTAATGAATGCTGTATCATTAATAGTTTGACCAGACTGAGAGCATGCAAGGCAAGGAAGTTCTGGGTCTTCATATGGCCAGGAGAAAACATTTTTCTTGAGATATGCAGGCTTTGGAATTGACATTAGTACATAATTTCTCTGGAGCCATCCTAGTTACCTCTTGTAAGTGTTTAGAATACTGTCACTGTCAGTCTAGCTCTCTTTAGATAAACTGGTTTGCTCAAATAAAGTCATTCCAGATGGGGTGCCTGGGTGGCTCAGTCGGTTAAGCGTCCAACTTCGGCTCAGGTCATGATCTCACAGTTTGTGGGTTCGAGCCCTGCGTTGGGCTCTGTGCTGTCCGCACAGAACCTGGAGCCTGCTTCGGATTCTGTCTCCCTCTCTCTCTGCTCCTCCCCCACTCATGCTCTGTCTCTCAAAAATTAAATAAACATTAAAAAAATTTTTTTAAAAAGTCATTCTAGAGATAAATGTAGGTTCCTCAGACAAAGGTTCTGTTTTCAAAACTCATTTAGGCCATCTTCCACCTGCCTGCTTCACTCAAGTACTGATTTTTCAAGTTCTTCAGCTTCCTCAATTTCTTCTGATTTGTTATTTCAGTGTAGTTTTTATTCCTAGTTTATCTTTTGACTAAAGATTGTTTGGAATGATGGCCTTGAAACCTTTCTGGACACAATAACAGCTATTAATACTTATGTTGAATTCTTGCTATGGCCAAGTATTTTGATAAATCCTTCTTTTTTTGAGAGGGGGGGCACAAGTGAGCAAGGGAGCGGGGGAGAGAGAGAGAGAGAGATTGAGAGCCGGGCTCACTCAAAGCGGGGCTCATGCTCACCCGAAGCATGTTCACCTGATGTGGGGCTTGAACTAACCCGAACTGGGATTTGAACTCACAAACCTTGAGATCATGACCTGAGCCAAAGTCAGATGTTTAACTAACTGAACACCCAGGTGCCCTTGATAAATGCTTTATATGCTTGATCACATTTAATTCACACTATAACATTATATTGTATGCATTATTGTTATCCCCATTTTACAGATAAGTCAGCTAAGGCTTGAATGGTCACATGACTAATAAGTAGCAGAGCTAGAAGTTAAACTCAGGTCAGTCCATGCTGGTAAACTTCATGTGATGTTTACCATTTGGCTCTCCACAGTGTTATTACAGGAGGAAAAGAAAAGAAAACAAAAACAAAAACAAAGGCCCTATGTTTTTACTGGCTGAGTTTTTCTCTAAGAAGATACATTCGAAGACTCCTTTACAACCACAGTGTACTGAAATTAATCAGAAATGTGGAAAAGTAGATAAAGGTGATAGTTTCAGGGTCACACCAGGATTTCCCTTGCTTTGAGCCAGTGAAAGGAATGGTTTGTGATAAAATCCTACATTTTTAGCAGATAAATATTCAGCCATTAATTTATTCATTCATTTCTTTAATTAACACACTTAAAAAACTTTTATTTTTAAAAACTTTTATTTTATTATACAAGAGATAAAGAGATGAAAATTTATTTCACTTGGAAATAAATAAATATGGGAATAGATAAGTGGAGCCTTATCTACATTTCCTACAGATTCAAAGACCTCTTTTCACTTCAGACATTACAACTCCATGCAAACTCTGAAAGTACATATTTATGTAAAGTATAAGGGCAATACTGTGACTTACAGTGAAGTCTGGAATCAGTATATGTACATGAGCAGTGTATTAGGAGTCTCGGGAAAAACACAACATATACCTATATCTATTCTATATCTATATATCTAGTCTATATATCCATATCCATATCTATATTTAGAGGGAGATTTATCTTAAGTAATTGGCTGACATGATATTGGAGGCTGGTCAGTCCAAAATATGCAGTCTACTCTGGCAGGCTGGAGACCCAAAGAAGAGCCAAAGAGTTCAAGTCTGAAGTCTGTCTGCTGCAGAATTCCCTCTTTCTCAGGAGTAGTCAGTCTTTGGTTTTATTTTGGTCTTCACCTGATTGGATTAATCCCACCCACTTATGGACGGCATTCTGCCCACCATAAAGTCCATCAATTTAAATGTTAATTTCATCCAAAAACACCATCATGGAACTATCCAGAATCATGATTGATCACATATCTAGGTACTGTGACCAAACCAAATTAACACACAAAATTAACTGTCACAGGTAGGCAGAAGGTGCCTCAGGAACCAATACAATTAGTAAAAGCTGGGCTCTGAAGACTACATAACCCCTTTTCTCCTCACCATAGGGAGAAGAGCAGAACCAGCTAAAGTGCTCTAATTAAACAGGGTAAGAATGAGGTAATGAATTCAGGAGAGAACGCTCTAGGCTACTGCATTAAATTCTAAGTTTTGCTTGCTTGCATCCCATCCTCACCCTCCATCATTAGAATATTCCTCTATTTTGTTAAGTCAGCCAGTCCTTATTCTTGTTGACCAATGCCTGGATCTGTTTCTGGCAAAGAATAATGTCTCGTTGTAAAGATTTACTAGACCATATCCAAATCAAGGGTCATATACATCATCTATTCATTCATCCATTTATCCATCTACTTAACAAATATTTATTAAGAAAGTATTATGCCAAAATTTTTTCTAGGTTTTGGGAACCAAACAAGCACTGAACAAAGTGAATATAGTTCTGGTCTCTATGGAGCATACTGCCTGTGAGGTAAGATGGATAATAAACCAATAGTTACTCAAATAATTACCTTATTATAGATGTAATAAATAACATGAAGAAAAAGTAAAGGGCTCAATGACAGGATAACACAAGGATGAGTAATAGTAGCAAACACTGAGAGCTGATAATAAAACCTATTTCTTTGTATCTCAATCTAGCCCATACAACCCCTTTTATAAATGCTCCATAATCTGTTTGCTTATGGCTGGAAACACATGAGCATGGTGACTCTTGAAGATGTGTGTTGAAAACAGCAGAACCACACATTGAAAGCAGCTTGGATTTCTGAAACCCTGCATTGAAGGCCACCCACCAATTGGACTGTTATGTGTAAGAAGTGAATTTATATTGGGTTTAGCCACAGTAATGTTGGCATTTGTTTATTCTGAAGCTAGAATTACTGTAACTAATGTGGAAACAAATTCTGAAACTTGAAATGCAGTACTATCTATGGCAAATATTTAAAATAGGTGAAACTGACCTCTTGGTAATGTGTTAGGAAGCTAGAAAACTTTAGGATTGGAAAAATGGAGGCCTATGCTATAAATGTGAACAAATATTTGGTAAAGGTATTGCTTATGATAATTTGAAGGCAGAAGATGGACCTAATGAACCTGTAGTTTCAGTTCTCAACTTGGGGTGATTTTGCATCCCAGATGAGATTTAGCAATGTCTGGAGACATTTTTGTTTGTCACAAGTAGAGATGAGAATTGTGTTACAGATGTATAATGGGTAAAGGCCAGGGGGTGCTGCTAAACTTCTAGTAATGTGTAGGATAAATCATTGCAATAAAATAATTATCTGTTGTAAAATGTCAATAATGCTGAAGTAGAGAAACTCTGTTTTAGGGTATGTAGTCAGAAAGATTCAGAATAATCATGTAAATTGGCTTTCACTTCCATTTTTCACTAAGATGTTGCTAGAAAAATAAATATAAATCCAGAAATAACTGGATAGTTTTTATACCCTAAAGGAATATGGAAAATCTCAAATTTTGGATCCTCTAAAAAAATCCCACTTCAAGACCTCAAACTGTAACAGATGAGATGTAAAGAGATTTGAATGACAGTGACTAATTTACACATAATCTTGGAGTAAAAGTCAGGTTAAGGTTATGTGACCTACCCACCCAAGTCTTTGATTTCAGCTGGCCTCACGGTATCTGCTATTAATTTAAGACAGATTATTTTGGGAACCTGGAAGCAAAATCCTAAGTCAACCTTGAGATTTTTTCTAAGAAAGGACTTTGGACATGGTTACTGGAACATGAAACTGATTGGAAAGTAGATTGCAAAAGAAATTTTCCTTGGTAAAGCAGTATTACTATAATGAGTAGTTACTTATAAGGGGCTCAAGAAAGTGTCTTTGTGGAAATAGCGTTTAAATTGGTCCTTAAAGATAAAAGAGAACAATCAACAAGTCAGAATTATACAACATTGTATACTCCCTGATGCCAGGAACTGAAGGAGAGCCAGAGAAACTGAGATACAGGAAATTAAAGGGAGATAATGATAGATGAGGCTGTCAGGTAGGATAAGAACATAAAGGGCTTGGTAGCTTGTGAATTTCTAGGAATTTGTCAATTTCATTTAGGTTATCTAATTTTATTGGCATGTAGTTGCTCATAGCATTTCCTTCTAATTTATTTAATTTTTTGTTTTAGCAGTTTGAATGTGTCATCCCATTGCCTACTGGCCTTCATAGCTTCGATGAGGTGTCAGCTGTTAATCTCATTGAGACTCCCTGACACATGATGAATCAGTTTTGCTATTTTCAAGATTCTGTCTTTGACACAAATACACTCAGAGTAAAAACAAAAACAAAAACAAAAAACATGTGAAGTCACAGGGGGAAGATGGCCATCTGCAAGCCAAGCAGAAAAGTTACGAAGAAACAAATTCTGCTGACACTAATTTTGGACTTCTATCCTTCAGAACTGTGAAAAAATAAATTTCTGTTTAAGACGCCTAGTCTATATTATTTGTTACGACATATCAAACAAACTAATATAAGCCCCGACACAGGCTTTCATGCAATTTTATTCTTTCTAGATCATGATTTTCTTCTCTGTTAGATGCTCTAATTATAAATGATGGAAACTAAATGTGTGTGTAATTGTTAGAGAACAGCAGAGAAAGTAAAAACCCTCATTATTATTTAATTCATCTGCCCATTTTTACGAAGTATCTGCTATTAAACCGAGGTTAAGCAGATTCAGACTATCTTTATAAAATACAATTCTTTTCTCCTCTCCTTTAAAAAATAAGTATATAATTTTCTGAGGATATATTTTCATTTTGTTGAATGAGTTTTAGCCCTGTTTTGCAAATAATCATTCAACCAGCATATTACTGATGGTCATGAGAGTAACAGAGAACTTATTTTACTACCCTGCTTGGGAAGCAAATTTGGTTAGTTAGTTTACACAGTTTGTTGTATTGATCTGAACCATTTATGTTTTGGTTTATTTTTTTTCCTAATAAGACACATTGGAAAAAGAAAGTAGGATGAGAATTTAAGTCCCATCTAGCTCCATTACTAAATAGCCATGTTATCTTGAATTAACTAACTGGATCTTCTCGGTCTACTAACTACTTTGTAATATGGCATTAATCTCATGGTTGCCTTACCTGGTCATTTGTTCGTAATTCAATAAATAAACAAGTAGGCATTGAGGAACTCCTGCATTTCAGACACTGTATTAGATATTGGTGACTCGAAGGAGAGCAAAGCTAGCCACAATCTGTTTTTGAGGAACTAACATTTTAGTGGGAAAATAAATATTTATCAAAGAAATACACAACAGATATAAAATTGCAATGTTTCTAAGTACTGTGAAGAGAGAGACTTTGAAAGCTTGTCATGGAACTGGGGGGCGGGTAGGAGAAGGATATTTTATCCAATCAAAGTGTTCGAAGATCTTCCCAAGAAAGTGATAATTGGACTGACATCTGAAAAAGGGAGTAGATGTCAACTAGGTCATTGGGAGGGTAAAAATAGGCCATGGATATGGATGCAGTACTATCTTCTTACTATTGTTACTGTTATTTAATAAATGGAGATCTGTTCAACTTTTTTTTCATCTAGTCAGTGAACTTACAATGTCTTATGATAACTCTTTGTCTGTAATAAATCTTTCCACACTTGAAGTTGATATACCCACAAAATTTCATATTCTCTACGTCATGGCCACATTCATGAGAAGAACTATCAAAAAAATCAACTCAGTGTAAATTATGGCCCTTTTACATTTTTCTTTATCTTGTTGCTATTTCTCATACTCTACCTATGTTAAATAATAACTTTTTATCCACTGTATTTCTCATGTTATACTTGAATTATGAAATTCTTTCTGTATCTTATCTCATGCATTGGAAAGGGAGTTAATTATCTTCAGCTTACTTCTACCCCAGTTTAAAGCCTTTGTAATAGTGTACATTATTTTTGAAGACTTCTGACCAGTAAACTGCATACTTCAAAAATGGATCATCTAAGCCCAATGGGCACCATTTAGCAACAAACCATCTGATTCTCTAATACTGGGCAATTATATAAGGACTATCCAAACATAATAAAATATCTTTTCCCCCCAAGGGAAGACTTAAATGGATATTCACCTATTTCTGCTCCTTTCATGTAACATTCTTGCTTCCCCATCTGAACTGAGACCAAGTCAGCAAGATGGGTTAAGCTCTTCTAACTGAGAGCAAACTGAACCCAGATGTGAATTAGGGAAGTTGGGCCAGTTTTGCTTTCACTCTTGGCAGTAGCAAAGGGCCATTTTTTTCAAAGCTTTACAGTACCTTGCAACTTTGAGTCAATGCTATAAAGGTCAAGCTTATGAATGTTCATTTAGCACTCTGATAATTATTTTGCCATCAACTTTCCGAATGGACAAAAAAACTATTTTATTTTTTCTTCCTTTTGTGAAGTATTTCTGGTATGTGTTTGTACTACATGTATATGAAAAAGCTAGATTTTTAGATCATTCTAAGGTGGCTTAACTGAGAACTTTTTAAAACTGAGAAATTGAGACTTTTCTTTGGTGAGCAGTTCTGAAGCAGAGATAACTTAATAGGTCCTTTTTACTGGTCTAAGTTTGAAACGTGTGCATAAAAATATCCCTGTGGAGAAACAAAAATGGATGAAGCCAATGTTTGACATGGTAACATAGCTGGAATGAGATGGAATTACTAGCATCTAACTGGTGGATTCATAATGCTGAATGTTTGGAAAAGACGGAGACATAGGTGAAAGTCTACTTGCATTGAGGAGACAGAGAGACTTTAAGATCAATAAACAGCACTTAGTTGAAACCACTAATGAGCTACACAACATGTCTCAGAAATCACAAGTTTATTTTGCTTTTGTGAGAAGTTGGAATAACTTGTGGCTGAGGCTGTCAACACACTAGACCGCAGTCTTGTGGCAGCCTCTGTTTTTTCTAGTGCCTGAGAAGTGTAAAGTTCCAAGACAAGGGCAGGAGCCCTTTCATCTGAAGCATGCGGCTCATCAGCTCCACGATGGAAAACAACTTGAGACATACCATCTTAAAGCACCAAGGATGTAATGTTATGAAAGCCAAGTTCTTTATATCCTTCCACACTTTGAACACTCCCACATTTTAAAGAAAAATATACCTTCTTGCAAAGCTGGTACTCTGAAATTGTGAAACACAGATTTTCACCCTGAGCCCTTATTCTTTTTTTTCTTTCTTTGTGAATTAATGAACACACTTGAGAAAATTTTGTTGTGTGTGTGTGTTGGGGGTGGGGAGGGATTAGGGTAGGGTGGAGAGTGGCAGGGTAGGAGTAGAGAAAATAAAATAGAATTTAAAAATGTACTTTTATTCTTCTGTTTGGCATTTAGTCAAGACTTAAGTAGTCCTGGGAAGGGAGGTATTTTATTTCCCTGACTCTATGATTTCTCTTCAAATCGCCATAATTCTTAGCTCTATACTTGGAACAATATGAGTGCCCTCTGGTGGACAAAATGCCATTTTAAAGTTTTGTGTATATGGACTGAACATGGGTAAGTATGGAGAAAATAAGTCTTATGTTTCAAATGTCCTCATTGAACTTCTGAAATCCCTGGAAAATTAGTTCCTGATGTTCTGGGGTGGTGACAGCTATGAAAACAGTTCCATAAAATAAGGGGATAAAAGGCAAGCCGGGGTGGCACTCCAGGTCCTATTTGCCACCGAAATAGTGTCTTGGAATAAGACATAATTGGGAACTTGAACAGGGAACTCAAATGTCTAAGGGAAGGCTAATAACCCTACTTCTTGGCCATCAATGTCAAGATCACAAATGCTCTCATTAAGAATGAGACACTAATGAAACAACTTGGGCACAGGCAAAGCCTCTTAAAGACCTCTAACTATTGGCGTATAGTAGTTAAAATTCTTTAAGAAAGAAGGGAAGATCTTGAAATAAAGAAAGGAAGGAAGAAAGGAAGGAAGTAGGGAGAAAGGGAGGGAGGACTAAAGAGAGAGGAAGGAAAGATGGGAGGGAGGATGGAGGGAAGGAAGGAAGGAAACCACACAGATTTTATAACCCTTTCACATACCCAGCTAATGCAAAGGACCAAGCCAATTCAGGCCTTTAAGGGCTCATAAGGCATGTTTTCTCATTGTTTATTCAGATACTCTTTACCTTCTTTGTTGGATGATGACACATTAAAGGCTGAAGGTAGACTATCTGGTTTTTCTTTTGTATCTCTCTAAATTTTTGACTTACTACTAGGATAGCAATCTGATTTAAGATTCACCAAATTGACAAAGCCCTAGGATTATGGGCAGGGGCTGTAGTATGCAGATAAATGTTTAATAATTGTCTAGAGAATAAAGCTCTGCTTTGTAACATTCACCAATTTCCATGGTGTAAATAATTTCACCATGATTGATTTCAAGTTACCATAACAATATAGTGAATATGTAATTGGGAAGAGATGCACAAAGTTGACTTTCACAAATTGGCACATAGCAGCTCCAGCCTGCGTCTACATAGGGGACTTTCAATTATTTTTTCCTGCAACTTTCATAATTTGGACCATGAAGATATATTATTTTTGTAATAAGAAAAGGAACACTCAAATATAAGTTATTTAAAAAGGTGACCCCTACTGAAGAAATTATTTGTAATAAAAAATGTCTTCCCAAATGACATATATCCCAAAATGTTTAATACTCTTTGCAATGTTTCCAAGCTCATGATGTCACTAGATTTGTAAAAATTCTGTAAAGTAAATAGAATAGATGCACATACTACCATTTGAAAAGGGAGGGATAAGGAGATGAAGAGGGTTGCAGTAATATACAGGACTGGTCCTAAAATTCTAGCTTTCTAGCTATTAATTCAGTAATTTTCCTGTTTTATGCAGATATTAAAGAGAAAATTTACCAGGAATTGGTGAATTCTAACTGCTTTTACAGTTTCCCATTTTTACTCCATTCACTGCTTTGGACAGAAAGGGTAGTCTACAGCTATCTCTTTAAGAGACTTCTGACTTCACAAAACAATTTATGCCTAGATAGCGCTATGCTACCAGTGTTGGACTCCGAAATGATTATAAAAACCACTACCCCTCTCTAGCTCCTATGGATCTGGTAAGTAAGAGTAGAGTCTGATTATATTTCCCACGCGATCTTCCCTTTGTTTAATTCTTTTTATTGTTCAATGTTGATAGAGTTCTCGGTAACTCATTTCTGTAAATAATCCTCATATTCTTGGGTTCAGAAACTTAAGTGCCCAGTTTCAGTATCTCCAAGATGACTCCAAAATACTGTGCCATATGAAAATCAGCAATTTAGGATTGTAGAAACAGAATAGATCTGGGAATCAAGAATACCTTTATTCGAATATTGCTTCAGATACTTACTGTGTGGCATTCAGCAAGTCGCTCAGTCTCTCTGATTCTGTTTCCTCTTCTGAAAATAATAATGCCTACCTTATAGGAAAGTTGAGAAAACTAAATAAGATGATATTGATTAAGTGCTTATCAAAATACCTGGCATATTGTAAACATTTACAAATGGTAAAAGTAGTAGCAGTAATAATAATAATAATATCATTATATATGTATATATACATATACTTATATATTTTACATATAATTGGCAGCAGTAACAATAACAATAAAATAGTAATAACAGTAATATATGATATTATTATTATTATTATTTATGTATATAATTGGAATTATTAGTATTACTAAAATGCTTAACTGAACATTTGACATTTTTATAGTAGGTATTCAATTAAAATTAGTTTTTAGGTAAGTAGCCAATCAAATAGCAAATAGTAAAAGATAGAGAATGATGTACATCTCCTTAAACCCCAAACACAAATTTCCATCAGGAACCATCTAAATGCTTTTATATTTTGTCTATATGTGTTAGTATTCATTCACTCATTTCCTTGGCTATTTTTATTGCCCTTTAACTGATAGGAAAAATTTCAGTTGAGGTGAATGCAGCACTGCCTCCATGGGGAGATGAGGCTTAAAAAATATAATTTACTGGGGCACCTGGGTGGCTCAGTTGGTTAAGTCTTGGACTCTTGGTTTCAGTTCAGGTCATGATCGCATGGCCTGTGAGACTGAGCGCTGCATCTAACACAGAGAGTGGAGCCTACTTGGGATTATCTCCCTCCCTCTCTTTCTACTCCTCCCCTGCTTATGCACACACGCACACACACACACACACACTCTCTCTCAAAATAAATAAACTTAAAAAAATGAATTTACTATTTGTCTAGCCCATGAAAAATGTATTGTTGGATATCTATCTATCTATCTATCTATCTATCTATCTATCTATCATCTATCTATCTATCATCTATAATCTATCTTCTATCTTCATCATCGTCATCTATCTAACCTATCCAAGCATCTGTTGGCGAAAACCCTCTCCATGCTAACTGTACTCTTAGAGATTCATATTGTTGATTCACTGATTAACTAAAACTAACTTATTAAAACCATTAATTCTATAGATTGTCTTTTGCTTCCTACTTCCATGAGATCAGCAACCAATCTTGGTTAGGAATGTTATTTTAAAGATGAATACCAAGAAAGCAAAGCAAGAATGCATTTCTATTCCATAAGCATATCAGGGATTATGGCTTTCCTTGCATTTTGAAATTTTGGCTGAATTCAGTCATTTATCTTTTTTAAAAGTATGATTTTTTTTCTAACTATGGAAAGAATTCAAACTTATAGAGAGTTTGAAGACATTAGAAAAGCATTAGCAAGGTAGTATAAATCACTCGTAATTTTCTTACCCAGAGAAAACAACTGTCTGTACTTTTTTTGAATCACCTATATAAGTGCTCTGAGTACATGTCTGTGTCTGTGGGTATACATATGTCTAAAAAATAAAATTTGTATTTACTGTTTTTTTAATCTAATTATACATGAAGATAATTTCCTTGTGTCACTCAATATTATTCTGTGACCTCATTCTTAATGATCCTATGCCAGTGTATTGTGGAGGGAAACCATTATTTATTTGCATAAATGACTAGTGTAGGACATTTAAAGTATTTCCAATTTTTAGTATTTGAAAGTGCTGATATTTATATCCTTGTTCTTGATTATGAGCTGGTACTTGGTTTTAAACTGATGACTTAGGTATACAAAGGACTACACCAATACTCTGATGCCTTCTTTCAGGCACAAGATTTAGATCTTCAACTATGCTCCTGCTGAATTTGGTGATATTAAAAGTTGTCCTGCATCCCCTTTCCTAAAGAGTCAATAGCAAAAAAAAAAAAAAAAAAAAAAAAGGAAAAATTGTTTTGAGAGCCGCCTCCTTTGTTGTAGCCAGAGGATACCTTACAAGGAGAAACAAGAAACACCACAGAAGGGTGCTTGTTTTAGTTCTTGATGATGGTTTTTCTCCCAGCATCCTTGGAAAAATCCATTCCTTTTCCTGCCTAAGTGGCAGGGTTTCCTGTAAGGAACGGTACTGCTTATGTAGATGAGAAGGATGTAGTCAAGGCAGCCATAGCAGGTGCCACTAGCACAAAGCGGGTGGTAAGAGCATATGTGAGCTCAGTGTTAGAAAGAGCCTCGGTGATGAGTCAGAAGACTTTAATAAAGCCAGACTTCAAGGCACAAGAGCCAGCTGTGCAATGTGGCAGCCTTGGAGGCAGTACTAAAATCCTGAAATAGTCATTCCTGGATTATCGACTCTTCAGGGATTGGTGGTCAAAAACTAAACATATTAATATATATATATGTTTATAATTAATTATTTATACTTAGCACAACTTCTCAGATGTATTTGTTTAAATGTGTTATAGTAAGCACTCGATAAATAGTATTTTAAAAATAATTCATTTCTCTAAAGATTATAGAATACGTAATGATGTATACAAGAAAATATTTCAATTATTAAATTATACATTATATAAGTGTGCATGTGAATGTATGTAAACGGATACATATACAATTTAACTCTTAGTTCTCCAAATAAACAAATAGCCAAACAAAGAAACAAGTAGTGAATTAGTCAGGGTCTAATGAAGAGAGACAGAAACCGCACAGTAATTTTAACAGGGAAAGTTTAAGATAAAGAATTATCAGCTGTACCTGGAGGTTGAAATAACAAGATATCGAGTGGTAAGAAATGAAAATAGCTTCCAAAGAACATAGGAATGACATATATAAGGAGCAGTCACTACTCCTAGGGCTGAGATAGAGTGCCTAAGGAAGATACTTCCTTCTTTCCCCCCACCAGGAATGAGATCCAGACCTGTGGAGAGGGCATAGCTGCAGCTCTCTGGATTGTAGAGAAGTCGCTAGTGCTGGCAGTATGCCCTTTGGAAGATGCCTGAAATCTGTCCTTTAAAGTGCCCAGGAAGGCTGTACATGGGACCATGTCTCACCAGACACAGCTTGAAAGGGATTCAGGGGGAAGTTGCTGGCCACCAGGTCCTTTTAGTTGCCATGCACTGGAGAATACATGCTGTAGGAGTTTGATGCTGAAGAAGCTGCCTACTCTATAGGAGTTGGGTGTTGAAGAAGCCACGTGGCCTTCAGGAGTCAGCTGAGAGAACACAGGAGAACAGACAGCAAAACCCTTCCTCCTGCAATGTACCTCCAACACCCTCTGTTGACAAAACTTAAAAATATGCCAGTCGGCACAGCAGAAAAGATGTTTAATGGGCCCAGATGCATTTTTTGCATAACAGGCCATGAAGAATGAATTTAGAACTGAGAGGCAATAAATTGATACATGGAACAATCACCTCTCACATACACATTGCCTATATAATAAAAGCATGCCTGGTACCAAATTATGAGACATTTTATCAAGTGTCTTTCTGAAAAACCCTCAGAGGAGACATTCAATACATAATAGCATGATATAAATGGAAATGTCCTCAACAAAACTCATGTAGAAAAGATAAATGTATTGCGATTTATAAATATTTATATATTTGTGTATATACAATATATATGTGTATATATTTGTGTATATATATATGTATATATAATATACACAAAACATATATATATCTTATACCAGTTTATCCACATTAGAACTCAAGTCTTATTCATATAATGTTTCAACTAAAGAATCTTAATCTGTTATTGTCTGAGGTAGAAATGTCTAAGTATAGGTGCCTGGATGGTTCAGCTGGCAGAGCATATGACTCTCGATCTCAGGATTGTGAGTTCCAGCCCCACATTGGGTGAGGAGCCTACGTGAAAGAAAGAAAAGAAAGAAAAAAAAGAAAGAAAGAAAGAAAGAAAGAAAGAAAGAAAGAAAGAAAGGGAGGGAGGGAGGGAGGGAGGGAGGGAGGGAGGAAGGTAGGAATGAAAGAAGGAAGGGAGGAAGAGGGGAAGGAAGGAAGGAAGGAAGAAAAGTAAGTCTGGTTGAATTTTACCAATCATGAGATCAACAGGCCTTATGTCTGTGTCAGCAAGGATTGTGTCTCACAACTATCTATATTTCCAGTAGCAAAGAATAGAACAACCTGATGGAGCACAAAACAGCAGTAGTTAGAAGGACAAACCATTAAAGGAAATATATCCACCACGATTAAAACATTTTTAGAAACAGCCAATGTGTCCCTTGCTTCCAAAGGAGTCAGAATCTACCTATATAAAAAGAGACGTTACCTAGTTATTGAATAGCAAGAATCTTGGTACTGTCCTTTACTGCAGAATCAGCAAACTTTATGTTAAATAGCTAAGTAGTAGATACTTTAGCTGTTGTAGGTAGACCACACTGTCTCTGTTACAATGACTAAACTTTGCTGTTATAGCTCAAAAGTAAACAAGTTTACTTAGTAACAAGTAAACAGGAAAACAAATTAGCTTGCTTAGGTTATTGACCTCTGCTTTTTGGGTAAATGATACTGTACAATTGTGTTAGTCTTCTGGGATTTTCATGCTATTTCTTGCCAACATAGAAACATGCCAATTCTTTCAATGATCTTGAACAAAGAGATTGGCAAACTTTTTCAGTATAGGATTAACTACCAAATATGTTCTAATATGTGAACCATATTTTCTCACTTTGTGAGAAAGTGAGAAAGTCTCTGTCATGTTCTTTCCTCTCCTCTTCTTTCTACTCCATCTTTTTCTTCTTTTTTAAAACAATTTTTTAATGCTTATTTAGTTTTTGAGAGAAAGAGAAAGAGAGAGACAGAGCACAAGCAGGGGAGGGGCAGAGAGAGAGGGAAACACAGAACTCCAAGCAGGCTCCAGGCTCTGAGCTGTCAGCATAAAGCCTGACATGGAGCTTGAACTCATGGACCATGAGATCATGACCTGAGCCAAAGTCAGTTGCTCAGCCAACTGATCCACCCAGACACCCCTCTATCTTTTTCTTCTTGACAACCATTTAAAAATATAAAAATCCTTCTTGACTTGTAGGTCTTACAAAACAGGCCATGGACTGTGGTTTTCTGACTCCTGATCTAGGAGAGTGATTTCACAACTTTTTGTTTTAAATATTAGAGATTTTGTTGGCAAATTTAAAGAGATTAAATTACATCTACAGTGTTTTGGTTTCTCCTTAGTATTACATGGCTATTTGAGAAGAATTGTTTATTGCCTTGACCTCAGTCTCTTATATATTCATAATTCAAGGTTCTTTCATGCTCCAGTAAACCCCTAATCTTTCTTTGATCCCAGCTTGTCATTACATAATATTTTTTATCTTTTATTCTTTACAAATTATATGCCATTCTGTAGTGCTGTGTCTTGTCCATTTAATCTAACATCTTAACATAGATGTTGCCTTAAAGACATCTATTCTATACTGAAGCAAAATATTTTCTTACCTATTGGAAAACTTACCAACATGCTTTGAAAGGTTTCCAGTATACACTTTTCCCCCTTACTAAGGTGTGGTAGTATTTGAGGTATGTGAACAACTTAACCATGTTGCCTTTACTGTACCTGCGGGAAGTTGCAGCAGAACAAATTGTATTTTCAGGCAACATTTACATAATGTAGAAAAAGAAAATTCTAGAGGTTGTTTCTATGTTCATCCAGTCTATTTTACTAGCTATGGTTATACTGTCCTTGATGTAACTATGCAAAGAGCTGATAAGAAAGAGGGTTGAGGGCTTTTTATAGGCTCCTGTAATCCCAGACTCAAACCACATTCTGCTTAGAGCTGTAAAGAATTATTTTTTCTTGTGTCAGACTGAGTGTTAAGAGTCAAATGAAGGCTAGGCAAAAATTTATAAAAGTGAATTCTAAAATTTCAGAAAGGTTGGTATGATGTAGTCTCACTTACTGATTTTTGCTTTTGTTGTTTTTGTTGCCTTTGCTTTTGGTATTAAATCTAAAAAATCATTGCCCATACCAATCTCAAAGACCTTACCCCCTACTTTTCTTCTGGGAGTTTTACAATTGCAGGTCTTAAATTTAAGTCTTTAGTACATTTTGAGTTGATGTTTGTGGATGGTGTACGTTAAGGTTCAGTTTTATTTTTTTACACATGGCTGTCCAGTTTTCCCAATACTATTTACTGAAAAGACTATCCCTTCTGCGTTGTATTTTCTTGGATTCATTGTCATAAATTAATTGACCATATATGTCTTTTTTTGTGCTAGTATCATACCATTTTGATTACTATGGCTTTGTAATATAGTTTGAAATCAGGAAGTCTGATGCCTGCAGCTTTTTCTTCTTTCTTGAGATTGCTTTGGCTATTTAGAATCTTTTATAGTTCCATATAAATTTTAGGATTTTTTTCTATTTCTGTAAAAAGTGCCATTGAAATTTTGATAGATGACTATAGTTGACAGCAATGTATTATATAATTGAAATTTTCTGAGAGAGTAGAACTTAAATGTTTTTACCAAATATGTATTCATATATATGTATGTGTATACACACACACACACACACACACACACACACACACCTATATATGATGTGATGGCTGGGTAACATAGATGTGTTAATTAGATGGGAGGAAGCCTTTCACAATGTATATGTATATCACCATGACGTACACTTTAAACATCTTACAGTTTTATTTGTCAATTATACCTTAGAAAAACTGAAAAAAAAAGAATTCACAAGCTGGAAATTTCTATTATAACTTGACTTCTTAAAAGTTAGTATAAACTTGGGACAATTCACTCACCTGTTGTCTTTATTAGTGTCTTCACATAAGTAAATGCAGTTAAAATCCTTTACTTGTTGTAATGATTAATTAACATAACATATATGACAAAGCACAGTCTGTATAAAAACTGATATCACTCATTAAATACCTTCCCTGTGCCAGGCATTTTTATAATGCTCCAATTTCCTGTAAAATAACCTACATTGCCTTTGTCTCATTTCCTTAAGAGTCTGATGGAGACAAGAAAACATCTGATAATTTATTATGAAGACTATATATATGTGAAATAATGTTTTAATACACTATCTCTCTCAAGTCATATATGTGCATTTGAAAGGGAACGTAGAAGAATTTTTTAATGAACACTTATTGAACAGAACTGAGTTGGTATATTCAGTACATGGTACACTATCAACAATCACTGTAAGACATTATTTATTATTATTTATTATTTAATTTATTTTCACTTTGTTACTTTTATATGAATCACTCAATATGCACTCGATTCCCCTATGCCTGGGAATACCCATCCCAATCCAATGTGTGTATTGTATTTCCTTCCAATTGATCTTCCATATGATTATTTGGATATATGTTTTTCCTTGAAAAATATATTTTGTTGTTTATTTAATAATATTTTTGAAAACACAAGCATTGTATTATATTATAAATTTAATTTATTATTATTTCTTTTTAAAATTTGAACCTAGTGCTTAGCTATATCTATTTTTGCTGTGTGTGAAATGTATTAGAGGTTTTCCCTGTTATCTGAAAGTTCACGTTATGCCACTTTGCTTTTATGAAAAACCTACATTGGTACTTGTTTTCACTAACTGAAAGAAATATGAAGAGGATTTTGCCTTTATGAAATGGTATTTGCTTCTTTGCTTTATGCTATTTTGGCTTATGAAAGGTTTCGTAGGAGCATTCTACTTTCAAATAGTGGGAGAAACCTGCATTAACTCTGAAGACTACACGAAGCAACGTGTCCCATTTTTTAAAAAGTTTTATGTATTTATTTTTAGAGAGAGAGAGAATGAGCAGTAGAGGGGTTGAAAGAGAGAGAGAGAGAGAGAGAGAGAGAGAGAGAGAATCCCAAGCAGACTCCATACAGTCGACACAAAGCCAGATGCAGGGCTCGAACTCACGAACCAAACCTTGAGATCATGACCTGAGCCAAAATCAAGAGTCAGATGCTTAACTGACTGAGCCACCCAGGTGCCCCGCAACATGTCCCATTTTATTCATTCACTTCCCTTTTTGGTGGACACATAGACTAGCTGACTCTTTGCTACTATAAACAGTGCTGCAAGGAACATCCACTTAGAGTAGACTATGGCTGTTCATCAATATTAATTGACCTTCTCATGGAAGATTATTCTTTTCCACTATGTTGAGCTTAGACTTAATTATGTATGTTACTGTGATTGATGAAATGTAGAGACATGTAGCATGTGCTTGGCCTCTGCCTCTGTGACTGACAGTGTTCCAGATAATTCCAGCTCTGTCAGCCTGAATCCTGGAGTCAGCTGATTCCTATGATCACAGCCATCTTACCACAGAGTATACAAAACACCACAAATGGAAAATAAATTTTGCTATTATAATTCAATAAGATTTGGGAAATGTTTGTTACTGCAACAAAACCTATCTTATTCTGACTGGTATAGAGACAGATGTCATGATGAGATGAGACTCTAAAATTGTTTGCCTCAGGGGAAGGTTTGAGGGTATTTTGTAGAAAGGAGAATGAACCCAATATCTGTGACCACAGAGGTGAACTGTGATGGTCATTAGGGCTGTTCAAAATGTCACTTTATATAGGGTAGGATTACCCTAATATAAATTAGGACATTTCTGTTATCTAATTTGGACATGTCTGTGAAAATTTCTCTGGTCTATACACTCAGGAGGTGATTCGCTAAATTATAATCTACCTAGCTTTTCATAGTGGCGTACCCTTTAGCAAAGTGAGAATCCTTTTCATTTGTGATGTTCTCAGAAACACTTTACATATCCATCTTTGTAACTTGTATCAGTCTTTTGGTTAAAAATTCGTATATCATTATTGCTTTCAGGATTCTCTGAGTGCTGATGAGACTGAATGCCTCTTCAGTTAATAATTTTGCATCATCTTCCTTGAATTTTATAGATTTAATTTTTGCCCATTTATTGGTCTTTATTAGTTTTTGACCATTTATTAAGCATTGTGTTTCTTGTGGTTTTTGTGCTGATTTTCTGGAGTTCTTTGTATTTTTTTGGATGTCAAACTCTTGTCAGATTTTGATATTGCAAATATCTTCTCTCAGTCTGTCACCCATCTGTTACTTTGACAATGATGTTCATTAAACAAAAATCTTTAATTTTTATGTAATTTCATTAGGTTTTTTGCTAATGGCCTGTAATTTGGAGTCTTTTTAAAGAAATCCTTCTCTAACCCTAAAGTATCAAAAAATAATTTCTGCATTAACTTTTATCATTTTGTAATTTTGTCTTTGTCATTTAGGTCTTTAATTGATTAGGCATTTAATTTTTATGTAATGTGTAAAGCGTGAAAAATGACTTATTTTTTCTTGACACCATTTTCTAAATAATTCATATTTTCTCCAGTAATCTTTGATGCCACCTCTATCATATGGTAGATTCTCATTGTAAGGTATCTGTTTGTAGGTTTCTATCATATTCCATCGTTCGATTTGTTAATTCTCTGCGAGGACCACGCTTTTTGTTTTATTTATTTGTTTGTTTGTTTGTTTATTTATGATTTATTTGTAAATTTATTTATTTATTTATTTTTAATTTGCATCCAAGTTAGTTAGCGTATAATGCAATAATGATTTCAGGAGTAGAATCCAGTGATTCATTCCCTACATATAACATCCCGTGCTCATCCAAACAAGTATCCTCCTTAATGCTCCTTGCTCATTTAGCCATCTCCTCACCCATAGCCCTTCCAGCAACCCTCAGTTTGTTCTCTATATTTAAGAGTCTCTTATATGTTTTGTCCCCCTCCCTGTTTTCATATTATTTTTACTGCCCTTTGCTTATGTTCATCTGTTTTGTGTCTTAAATTCCACGTATGAGTGAAGTCATATGATATTTGTCTTTCTCTGAGTGATTAATTTTGCCTAGCATAATACACTCTAGTTCCAACCACATTGTTGTACATGGCAGGATTTCATTCTTTATGACAGATGAGTAATACTCCATTGTGTATATGTATACATATATACCACGTCTTCTTTATCCATTCATCTGTCAAAGGACATTCAGGCTCTTTCCATACTTTGGCTATTGTCTATAGCACTGCTATAATCATTGGGGAGAATATGCCCCTTCAAAACAGCACACCTGTATCCTTTGGATAAATACCTAGTAGTGCAATTGCTGGGTCGTAGGGTAGTTCTATTTTTAATTTTTTGAGGAACCTCCATACTGTTTTCCAGAGTGGCTGCACCAATTTGCATTCCCACCAGCAGTACAAAACGGTTGCTCTTTCTTTGCATCCTTGCCAACATCTGTCGTTGCCTGAGTTGTTAATTTTAGCCATTCAGACAGGTGTGTGGTGGTACTGCATTGTGGTTTTGATTTGTATTTCCCTGATGATGAGTGATGTTGACCAGGACCGCTCTGTTGATTACTATGACTTATGAATTATTGGTCTATTCATGGATGTTTATTCTTCATTGAAAATTTTAGAATAAATTTGTTGAATTTCTAATTGTTATTTAGATTGGAAATACATTAAACTTATATATCATTTGGTGGAGTTAACATGGTACAATGCTGTCACCTCCATGAATAAATTTTCTATTTATTCAAGTTTTTTGGGAGAGGCAGGAGAAGACATTTAAAAAAGGTTTGAGAATTTTTTTCCACAAAGGATTTGAGCACTTTTATTGGTTTAATTCCTAGACATGTTTGGTTTTTTTATTGCCATATTACGTGCTGGTTATTACTGACAAAGATGGATGTTACTGATTTGGGGGAATTGATTTTGTCTCTGGCTACTTTGGTCAAATCTTATTAGTTCTAATGGTTTGCCTTTTGATTTTCTCAGTTTTTTTTTTTTTCATGTAAATATATCATTTGTTAAGTCTTTAGGAAATGATAACAACTTTGTGTCCTGCTTTTTAATTCCCACCCCACCCTACCCCTTGCCATTTTACTATGTTGGTCAGGACCTTTAATACCACGTTAAACAACTGGAATGATACTACATACTGTTTTCTTCTTTCAGCTCAAAAGATATAAATTTAAACTTTTATGGTATGAATTATGTTTGCTCTAGTTTTTTGGAAGGCTATACTATTATCATCATTATCTTTATCAAGTTACAGTTGTTTTCCTATTTCTTGTTTTCTCAGAGGTTTTAAAAAATTAAAACCAAATGTATTACTTTTATCACATGCTTTTTCTGTATATATTAAAGTGACCATAAGAATTGTATTCTTAAATGCATTACATAGTCAATTACATTTTCATTGATATTAAGCCATGCAAGAATTTCTGAAACGAACACTGTCTTATTTTTTAAGTATACTATTGAATTTAGTTAGATAATCTAGAATTTTCACATCCATGTTTATAAAAAAATTCTTTCTTTATTATGACTTTATCTGATTTAAATATAGAGGTTGGTCACCTGGGTGACTAGGTCGGTTAAGCGTCCCAGTCCTGATTTCAGCTCAGGTCATGATCTCATGGTCGTGAGATCGAGCCCCACATTGGTCTCCACACTCAGCAAGGGGCCTGCCTGGGATTCTGTCTCTCCCTCTCTCTCTGCCCATCACTTGCTCATGTGCACACCCTCTCTCATTCTCTCAAAATAAATAAACACTAAATAGGGGCACCTGGGTGGCTCAGTCGGTTGAGCGTCCGACTTCGGCTCAGGTCATGATCTCGCGGTCGAGGTCTCGCTTGGGCCTCTGTGCTGACAGCTCAGAGCCTGAAGCCTGCTTGGAATTCTGTGTCTCCCTCTGTCTCTGCCCCTCCCCAACTCATGCTGTGTCTCTCTCCTCTCAAAAATAAACATTAAAAAAAATAAACATTAAATAAATAAACAAATATAGAGGTTATATTGTAGCCTTTCAAAATGAGTTGGGTAACTTTCATTGCTTTTACATTTTCTGGAGCAACTTTGAGTACATGGTAGTTTATCTGTTTCTTTAAAGTTTGCTTAACTCAGCCACACAGCTATCTTGGTCTAAAATGTTTTTGGGGGGGTATTGTGGAAGAGGAAGTTTTGAAAATTATTATCATAATTTCTTTAATGAGTTTTGGTATACTGAAGAGTTCTAACTCATCATATGCCTATTTTGACATTTTGTATCTTTTTCAGGATTTTTAGTAATTTAATTAATATTTTAATTTTTTTTTTTTTGAGAGAGAGAGACTGAGCCTGAGTGGGGGAAGGGCAGAGAGAGAGGGAGACATACAATCCAAAGCAAACTCTAGGCTGTGAGCTGTCAGCACAGATCCCAACGCGGGGCTTGAAGTTGTGAACCACAAGATCATGACCTGAGCAGAAGTCAGACACTTAACTGACTGAGCCACCCAGGCACCCCTCATTTATATTTTTAAATGCAATTCAGGATGGTTGTTCAGTTGTTCACAGTATTTTACATAACTTAAAAAATCTCTGTTATTTTGTAGTTATTTCCCTTCCAAAAATTGTTTATTTGTATCTTTGCTCCATCGAATTTGTCATTTTTTTCTATTTTACTATTATTTTTAAAGAACCCACTCTTGGTTTAGTTAACAATCTCTTTTTTCTCCCTTGTTCTGTATTTCATTGATTTCTAGGATTTTTATTATTTCCTTCCTTTTTATATAACTCTTTGGGTTTAACTCCTTTGCAATTTTTTTTTCTAGCTCTTGAGTTGATGCTTAGATCATTTGTTTTTAATAAAAACTAGTTTACCAAACAGTCTGATTTTTTGAGGATAGAAGGATGAAACAGTTTTATTGTTATTTTTTCAATTGCTTACTTCAAACAAGCTCCACTGCGTACCTCTTTCCCATCCCTTAGTAACATCTCTGGCATCTCCCATTGCTTCTTGGTCACTTTCACATATTAAAAAGTCCAGTCTTGTTTAGGAAAGTTTAAAAATTCAGTCTTGCTTTTATCTGGTGTTTACCTTCTTGATAGCCTTGATTTTGGTCAGACCACAGCCTGGGTGGGGAAGAGTGTCAGTTGCTTTTCCACTTCTCCCTCCTCACTATTTTAATTCTAGTTTCTTTGGTGTTTGCAGAGGGAGGGAGAGATTAGAGAAAAGGTTAGATACAAAAACAAAAGCTTTTATGATGTTGTTTTAGCTTTTTTCTGGCTCATGTTTCCGTATAGGAAGAAAGGGCCTAAATGTTGGCTCTCTTATGGGGTACCTCTGTGTAATCTTTCAGAGGCTCTGCAGGTCTCTTCCCACTGCACTGGGTCCTAGACAGGAATGCTTGCTCTGCTATGGTATGTTCTGACTCTTCCAAGCTGAGCTCTCAGAAATACACCCTTCAGCCTCTCGTTGTAGGACACTTTACCTTGGCTGGTAAGTTTATATCCACTTTCCGAGGTGTTCATGTGGCTCCTGGGCTTTCGAATCATATTGCCCATTAAGGCTTCCTTTCAGTATCACAGTCTGTGCCTTTTAACATCCTGGGTTTTGTTTTTTTCTTTCTGTTGTATTTCTTGCTTCTTGGTTAAAATATTCGAAGTTATCTATTTTCCCCTAGGTACTGCTTTAGCTACATTACACAAGTATTGACATGTAATACATCTGCTGCCATTCCGCTCAAATTTTCTTCATGATTTCTTCTTTACCAATGAGTAAGTTAGTAGTGTTTAATTGTTATCAATATTTTTAAGTTAATATTTTATTAATTTTCAACACATTTTAGTAATTCACAGAAGTATAATCTGTGTGATGCTGACTCTAGATATTATAATACAAGTGATTGGTGCCAGTATATACATCTCAGGTACCACAGGTAGGCACAAGAGAAAAGATCTGGTTCAGGGAATATTTGTATACAATGCTGACTCTATGTCTACAACAGGAGGGCAGAATTAACCAGAAAGCTATAATTCAAACTTTCTCCACATGGAAGAATGGGGAATATGAAGCTGACAAGAGAAGCAAGGCTAGAGGATATAGAAAGAAAGCTTTATCACTGACTCCTCTCACCATATTAATCTTTAATTTTTGGGGGGTAAATAATGAGTATATACAATGTTTAAGGCACTAAGTAGGTCTTTGGGAGATTCTGATTGAAACTGTAATCGGGGACTGTGGCAGAAACTGGCTAGATGTTCACTGAACACATTTCCTCTTCTTTCTGTGCACATTGCTAATGTACCTTCTCATCTTACCTGTATATAGGTGAGGCCATGCAACCATTTATCATGGATGGAAAGTGAGAAGTGATATGTGGCACACCTAGAACAAGGCTGTCAAGAGTATAGCTTCTCTATGCTCTCTCGCTTCCTTTACTTTCAATGAGATTCAGATGATCAAGTAGAAGATTCCAAGGCCCCAGGAAATGGCCCTGCCAGCAGAAGGAAAGAGCAGCCTGTATCCTAAATGATTGAGATGAGTAGAGTCCCCTTCCCTGCCTCCCTTCCTCCGTCCTGTCCCTATTGTGATATGAGACACACACACGCACACACACACACACACACACATACACACAGAGACTTTTATTTTGTTAAGCCATTGGTATTATAGGATTGTTCACCACAACAGCTATTATTTACCCTGCCAATACAAGAAACTTATGGACTGGTAGAAAAAATAAGACAAATACGGAAAACTGCAATACAAATTGGAAAGTGAGGTGTACCATGTGAGAAACCAGGAAGAGCTTCTGATCCTTTGAGAGAATCAAATAATATTTTATTGGTGGAGATGATAGTTGATCCAGGTATTAAAAATTTAGAAAAGATATAGATAATTAGAAATGGGAGAGGCAGAGAGTGGGTAATTATTTCAGAGGTAGAAATTAAAGAATAGAGGAGAGTATTGGGATGCGTGTATAGGTCACATATCACATGTTAGTTTGAGTGGCAAGAAAGGTGGGAGGAAGGTCAGAAGAGTTGTAAAGGTAGAATTCTGAATTCCAGTCAAAACAGCTAGAATTTTATTCTGCAGGGGTTTCTTTGTTTGTTTTTAGAATAGAGAGGAAAGAAAAAAATAGTTTGAAAGGATGTTTAAGATATTTGACTCAGATATTGAGTTCAATAATATTCCATTGTTGGAATAAAATCCCTAATCATAGCAATGGCTAATAATAGAGTAGAAGACACAGGGAAAATGTTATACAGATGAGGTTGGAGAAGTGGTGGAAGCCAGATCATTGTACTACATTCAGGAGTGTGGATTTTCGTCTAAGTTCTATGGGACATCATCAGGAGGCTTCCTGCAGAAGGATGTTGTGATTTGATTTGCATGTTTAAATTAGCATGACTGCCATGTGGAGAATGGACAGTAGTGCGTAAGAGTGGAAGCAGGGCACCAATTAAGAAGTGATGACTGAAGTGGAGCGAGTCTTCGCAAAGTATTTGAAATCCTAGTTTTAGTCCATTCATTTAGGGAGAGTAATGCATTTGCAGGTCAAGGCACGAGGTTAGAAAAGAAATACATTCCTATAATTCCTTAGAGTAGAAGTACAGAAACAAAAAATTGAATGAATAAGTGAATATATAAATAATCAAAACAGTAATAGCAGAGAAAATAAGCTGAATAGTCTTTTCTAGTCAGAGAATGTGGATTGATAACATACCAGAAAGGCGACTCTGATTACTCTGTTTAGCCCAACCTACTTACCCCATCCCACTTGCCCTGCTTTATTTTTCTTTATAGTATCTATCTCCACCTAAGATAATATAACCTATTTTTTTCCACTCATTTGTTGATAGTTTCTCAAACTCTTTCAAACTAAGGCCTAAGAAAGGAGGGGACTCATTTTCCCCCCACCATTTTATCTCCTGCATTTAAAAATAGTGCTTGAGAGAGAGAAGGTAGCATTCGTTAAATGAATGAATGGACAGATGAATAATAACTCACTATTCACACTAATGCACTTTCTTGGACAAAATATGTTGCTATGTTGAAAATCTTGAAGGATCAGGAAAGCTAAGGAGGCACATGTAGGAATTGTTCTTAAATAAAGGAACCCAGCGTGGAATAATAGTGGGAAAAGCATTAGCTTTGGAATCACATAACAGTGTATTCAAAGCCTGGATTCATCTGTGTCTAGTTCTCAAATCTTGGGCATGTGGGCCACCTCCCTGAGCCTTATTCCTCATCTGTAAAATGGCATAATTACTCTTACCATAACGTAACATGTGTAAAGCACAGTAGCTGGCTGATACCTCCAATCCCAATTTTTAAAAATCATCTTTAATTCAGTGACTACTTAAGGTTTTCTAGAATTCTTTTCTAGAATTCACATTTCATATCCTGAAAATTTGGCTGTAACTAATTTGTATATCTGCCTCTGTTTCTTCCATTCTCCGCTCGATTAAAATAAATAATTGCATCTTTTTTTCCCTTTGCTTTTCTTGAATCTTGCTTCCTACCTACTATACCACACTGAGCCAGTGAAAACTTGTTTAACTGCACAGCGTTGCCTAGCAATGTCATGCTCCTCTCGTGGACTCATTCTGGAATACGGTAACTGGACTCCTGCTACTAATTCTTCCATCTTCATATTGCTGTATATCCGGTCTTTTAATAACTATTAGAAGGGACATTCTGCTTTTATTAGCTGAAGGTCTTATAGAAGAGTCACCATTGTTATTCATTCTGATAGAATTAAGCTGAACTGTTTCTCTTTTCTCCAAATCACTCAGGTTCTGTGTTTAAAAGGTCAATTACATTTATTTCAAATTGGTAAGACAAACATTTCCTGTGCATCCTGAAAATAAAATGGCCCAATGAACAGTTTCTTGAGAACATTTTATTTTAAAAATTTTGAATATGTATCTAGTACTCGTAAGTTTCTTGCCCAACCTTAGTACTGTGTTAAAAGTGATACTTAGCATATGCTGGTGCCTGAAATGGAATCCATTCCCCAGGAAGCTGACACTAGAAGTGGTGTGGGTGAGATGACCTGGCCCTGTTATTGTATCCTTCACCACTAAATGACCATCTCAGCCATGCTATGAGTTTGCAAGTATTAAACAGAAAAAGCAACAGCCCACTCGCAATGCTACATCATGGAACATTGGAGGTGGGCCAGATGTAATAAGTATAATTGGAAAGAGAAGTCATTTCAAATCAGTAATCTGTAGATGACAGGGCAATCTTAAAGCACCAATCAATGGTCAGCTTGTTTTTAGAATCCTCAAGGCAAGAATATTCAAATGAAATAAAAGAATTTAGAGTCTCCTACTGTGTGGAAATGGGATATGCTATTTTACCAGCAGCTTTAGCAATGCCCTCACAGGCCTAAGATGTTACATACAGAGTCAGTAATCAGACCTAGGCCTGCTCAACTACATACATTTAACCACTACCTTATACTGCATGGGTTATAAACTCAAATGCCTACTGGGCTAGTCAGGTAGTTGGGTTAAACTGGAGAGAGTGTGCCTGTTTAAAAAGTCATCCACTACTAAGTTGTAGGAGTATACTGCCTGCAAGAATGCAGGTCCAGAGATGCCAGATCGTCTGATTGCTTTCGGGGAGTCTGATTATCTGAATTTTATAGAGAAATGTCTTGAGTTTTTACATGTTGACAGTTTAGTAAAACAGTGCAATCAAACATGTCTTTGGGACAGATGCAGCACTGAATCCAGCAGTCTGTGACTTCTGTGTATAGTCTCTGCAATTTGTGGGCTAACAAATAGCTGGATCCAATACAGATTATTCATAGGGTCCCATAGCCTCTCCAGGGAAAGCAGGAGTATGTTCTGGGTGAGAAACTATAGGTCAAAATTCATCTAACAAAACTAACTCTCAAATGGAGAATATGCAAATATTACCTTTATGTAGATACTCCTCTCCCACAAGAGGGCAGGAAGAAGTTCCCAGAGAAGAGAATTAAGAGAAAGGAAGGAGGGTAGACTGTCCAAGTGTCCAGGGAGGGGGCAGAGAATAAAAAAGAGAATGTGGTGGCAGAAGCCTCTGGTTGGGTTACAGTCTTTTGTTCTGTCAGGGAAGATGACCCACTGGCTATCACAAAGTAGCGTTAAATTCTGCTATGGCCTTGATCAGCCTGGAAATCTAAAATTTCTTTAAATAAACTCTATGGCCTTGGGTTTCAAGTTTTGGTAAACTTGTTACCACTCTAAAGGAAAAAATACCACCCAATGTCAGCAATATTCATTCTATTTTCTCTGGCCCTGAAGGAATCTGTTCCTTGTTTGGCTACTGCATTCCCCAACTTCCCCTGAGAGAAGGAGACAGGGGAGATTTTGCTATAAGCAGGGACATCCTGGGAGGTGTTGTATTAGTTAAAATAGATACATCCCTGTACTTGAACACATTGTTGGAATACTTTCAATTTGATAACTGAAATCAAAATCAGAGCCTGCCTAATTCCATTATTACTGGTGAAGGCAGTGAAAAGTATATCCTTGAAGCCCTCTGAATATTCCATTCCTCTGTCTTTGAGACACTCCATCAGACCCAGGGATCCATCTTAGATTCTATTCTTACTCTCAAATGATGGTTGATGAATGTCTACAAAGTAAAAAGGTATAATCCTTCCCAAGGTATTTTTAATTTCAGAGCTTTGAAGATGAGAGTAACTGGCTTCACAACCCCCCAAAATGAAGCTACAGTTCCTGGGACAGGGATTTGTTTAGTAGAGACAACAGCAGACATCTCTTGGAGATGATCCAGGCAGTATGGAAAACCCGCAATGGTAAAAAAAACTGAAGTCCAGGAACAACGGTTTCCCATCAGTGAGCTCAAAGCCACAGTCTGGATCAAGAATATCGTTGTATGACCTTTAAAACTAGGTGATATTTTAAGGGCAGGAAGGTGTGTTGTACAGGGCAAAAGAACCAGCTTAAGGCTGATATGAAGCCATGCCTCTGAAGTCTTTGAGATGCCTGGACTATTGCAAAATGGAGGCATAGCAAGCAGAATCATGGCTCCCTGAGTTGTCTATACCCTAACTCTCCAAATCTATGAATATGTTAACTTATGTAGCAAAAGGGACTCAGCAGATATGATGGAATGTAGGATCTTGAGACAGGAAGACTATCCTGGATTATCCAGTTGGACTCAATATAATCACATGGGTCCTTATAAGAAGAAAACAAGAGTGTCAGAGTCAGAGAGAGATTAGAAGATGCTATATTGCCTTGAGCATGAAGGAGTCATTAGCCAAGGAATGTAGGCAGCCTCTAGATACAGAAAAAGGCAAGAAAACTCATTGTCTCCTAGAGCCTCCAGAAGGAACGCAGCCCTGCCAACAATTTGCCTTTAGCTCAGTGAGATATATTTTGGACTTCTGACCTGTAGAGCTTAATAAAATACATTCGCGTTGTGTTAAACCACTGCATTTGTGGCAATTTCATACAGTAGCAATAAGAAACTAACACAGTGGGCAAACATGTTTTGTTTTAGAACAATGAAAAAAAATGCCCACTTAAAAAATCCTATTTTATATAAAAATCTGTATTTCTGATATCTTCAAAAACAAACTGGAAGCTTTGCCAAAGCTGGTCCTGTGTTTGTTCTGGAAGAATATGTTGCATACTGTGCCATGACCTTCTAATGAGCATGGACTTTTAAGGTTTACCATGATTTCCACTACCTCTTTCTATCAAAGTAATTGTAATATCTCTCTCCACTTTTATATGCCATGTGTCCTTTTGGGTTAATCTCCTTGCCTAGGTGATTGTAGGTCATTTTCTCTGACAAACAGCAATATTGGCTTTAGAGGTTGGAATTAGGCTGAATTTGCAAGTTAGAGTTAGGTAAGCCCAGCTGCCTATGTCGAAGAAACAAAGGAAATAGGACCCTAAATGATTAGTACGTTATCTGTACTGGGAAATGGGAATACTGCTTGGCTTCTTTAAAAATATCTCTCGTTAGAGGGTGCCTGGGTGGCTCAGTCAATTGAGTGTCTGACTTGAGCTCAGGTCAAGATCTCATTGGTTATGAGTTCAAGCCCCGCCTCTGGTGCTGTGCTATTAAATGCAGAACCTGCTTGGGACTCTCCCTCTCACCTTCCCTCTCTGCCCCTCCTCTGCTTACACATACTTTTTCACCCCAAAATGAATTAACATTAATAAAAAAAACTCTAGTTGGGCAGGCACCTGAGGACTCCCCCTCTTTTATACAGGGTCCTTGTCAGTAACTCATCAAGCTCAACGAGCTGATATCATAGAGCCAGACTGGCCTGTGGAAGAATCCTACACAACCCAGTCTCTGTGGAGTTTTCCTCAAGATTGTCCATTGAGAGAGGCAGAGGACCCAATCCTGGATGTCAGTCGCTGTGACGACAGGTACATGGAGATGGTGTGGTGATGGGCACAGTTGTAGTGAGAAATTGCTGACGGTGGTCAGAAATGCGCTTGTGGTGGCACGTGGAGCGTGTTACCAGAAGGCCTCATTTACTACAGCTGAGTAACTTGGTATAGAACTAACAGCCCTAAATGGCATTGCTTTCCTGTTACTCAGCATGGTAATATGTTGGGAGCATTTGCTCTGCTCTGTCTAGCATAATGGTGTCATGGTGAGTTTCCCAGGATTTTATTGTCACTGATGTGAAATAGCGTGTGTTTTTTTTCCTCCAACACTATAATTTTCCGTGTTCTGATCCTGCAATCATAGCACCATTTGGGTTAACTCAATTGCTTCGTCGCTTTGGTAAAGACAGCCCACACATAATGGCAATTTAAAAAATCATACAATTTTAATAATTGAGTGACTAAGATCCAAAGTGTCTGATACAGGAAGCTCATAATATTTTGTAATACAATTTTGAAAAGATAATAGAGGGTAGAGAAATGAGTCTGACAAGGAAATGACAACACTTTCTTAAAGCACTGCTATTAAGTGGGCATGACAACCCAGCTGGTTACCTACAACATTTAGCAAAGAATGAGACCCTTCAGAGCTGCTGCCACGGGCAACTTGCATGCAGTGAGGGTAGCGTGGTGGTGAGTTGTTTTCTTTCTTCTTCCCTGCTCTGCTGCCTATGCTCCTAAGGATCATTGTACTACTCTCCCACCCTTTCCTGCTTCTTCCAGAGCTGGTGGAGCTAAGGGACCCTAGAATCTGCCTCCATTTTAAGCTTTCTCTTTAATTTTTCCTGCAGAGATTTTCAAGTGGATTTGTTTTTCCCCAAAGCACTAGAATCCTTTCTTCAAGAGAAACATTTCATGGAATACAAATATATAATACATATAAAAGCAGTACACTCTGATCAAAGAGTTGGAGAGACAGATTGGGTCCTTACGATCTAGGCTTTCTCTTTTCTCTACAACTAGCAGGAGACACAGGGAAAAATGTTTGAAAAGCGTTGGCTTGGAGCTTGCTGAGAACCCTTGAAGATGCTTTGAAATAATGTTTGCTTCAAGTCAAGGCTCCAGAATTTCTAATTCAGTCACGTGGGTAAAAATTCCAAGATTTGAACTCCACTCTGTGGGTAAGGCTCAGATGGCCTTATCCGGACTAACAGGGTATTTTTAAATTTATTTTTAAATTTGTTTACTTGTTTATCTATTTTTGGTAAATGGTTTGTTTGTTTGGTAAGCTGGAGAGAAACGTTAGAATTTGAAAAGTTTTCCCCAGTGGTCTGTAATTATCAGAATTTATTTAAAGCAATTCCTTTCAGGCTTGTAAGAAGTGCCTGTGAAAATTCTAATGTCCTAGGCACTTGGTTCTTTTTCATATATAGCTTTCTCATCCCTAGAGGTTCATATGAAACAGTTTCTACTCTTGTTTTATTGCACAGAGATTCTGGAAGGTTGATTTTTAGCTATCCCTTCCACAGAGCAACACATACTTCAGCATCTTCTCTCAAATAACCAAAAAGGGTAAAATGGCACCCGGGTCGCATAACCTTACGTCTCAGCTCTGCTGCTTTCAGATTAGGCCAAGGAAGCTCCAAGAGGCCAATTGAATTTCTAATGACATGTGTTATTCTTTTTGGTTTTCTCATGTTTCAGATTAAAATATAACTAAGCTACTGAAGGAGATTTGGAAATTTCTAGGTGAGAGTCTTGACTTTGATAAAGAGGCGGTTAACACACAGAGACAAATTGAAGTACACCCCAGGTCATTGGTCATCAGGTAGATAGTGCAGATTTATTTGATGCCAGAACCAAATTTCAGTTTGCCTAGCATTTCTGCTGTATTCACAGGATGCTGTAGTATTGTAGCTTAGATGAAGTCTCCTTGGAGGTGAGAACTCACTGTAAAATTAAAGAAAATAGCCTATGTTTTATTTTTGATCCCAGGATCAAACTCAGAAAGTTATCTTAAGACAATTTCAACCCTTCAGGAGCTCAGCTGTTCTCCAAGGGAAAATCACTTCAGCTGTGTAGGTTGCTTTAAAGGAAAAAATGGTGTTAATAGGAGAAATGCCTTTATTACTTTAATGCTGTGGACAGTGAGTGGCCAATTTACCCAGATCTGAAGGCTATGAAGTTAGACAGGTGGTTTTGAATGCCCAGCCCAGCTCAAAGTCATGAGAGTAGATCAGATGAGATGGTGGTGTTTGGTGTTCCTTTCTAAATTGTATGTATAGTTACTATTACCAGACATTTAGGCACACAGTAGGGAGAAGAAATTTCCTCTTGTCCTGCAAGCCTGAGTCAGTCTCTTCTTTTCCCCTTTCATTCAATGCCACTCTCTTAAACTGACTTTGTCAGAGAAGCCTACAAATATTCCCAAACCATTGTCCTTTTATGAATTTCTGAAATAATGCTCCATGCTGACTTGAAATTTAACTCTCCTTATGTACTTAAATGGTTACTTTTTATAGAGATTGGAGTCAAGTTTAGAATATTCCTCCATTTAGAATATTATTTCCCATTTCCACTTGTCTAAACCTTCTATAACAGAATTCCCAAGGACTGCCGTCTCTCTTCATAAGAGAATTGTACCTCCATGCTTCATTGATAGCAGACTTAACTTGTAAATTGCTTTGTCTGATGAAATGTGAATGAAAGTTACCTAAGTCACGTCTGAGCAGCATCTTTATGAGTCACTGTATAGTTCTGTCAATTACTCTTTTTTCTCTGCCATCAGACAGGTATGTTCAAATAGGACATAGTCCGTCAACCTAGTCGCAGAATCAAAAAGATATCCAGCTTAGTCACAATGGATTTGTAACACAGGAACAAAAAGAGATCATAGCTGAGATTTTGGGATTGTTCGTTACCACAGCATGTCCCAGTGTAATCTGACTAATGCACTTGTTCATCTTTCAAAGCCCAATTCAATGTTATCCTTCTATGAAACCTCTTATCTATAGTATGACATGTGGATTAATCTTAAATTTATTATTTTATAAGTAATTTAATCTTCCTAGGGTTTAGGAAGATCACTTATATTTTACTTGTAAAAATAAGGAAAATACTAATATCTCAAGCATTGTCATAAAGCTTAAGATAATTCATGTGAAGTTCTTAGCACTCAGTAATTGTTAACTATTTTTATCTTTAGTTTTTCATTTATCATTCTTAGTAACTGGCACATTGCTTACAGTTTGGAAATGCTCAATAATTGTTGAGTAAATAAGTGAACACAGAAATGCCTATTTATATCTATACTCTTTTATTTTTCTCTTTAAGAGTTGAGAGTAGATCTACTAGAAGGTCTACCATGGAATTTGCCTTGGACTAGACAGCTGGATAGGAGAAGAGCATAGTTTTCATTTGCAAATCAGCTTGAATTCTTGAAGATCTAGAGAAAAAATCAGAAAAGGATTTCCTACTCTGTGTTAGCAGAATTTACTTGAGTTTCTCTTCTAAGTGGATGAGGCATAAACCCAGGTGTTTTTGCTTAGGTGTCTTCTGCCACTCTTTGCCAGTTAATTCTATATGAATGAGCTAAACAATGGTCATAAATTATATTCTTATTATTATCATAGAGAAAGGATAGTTGTAAAATAATAAAATTTAAAGATGGATTTTATTGCTCCCTAAATTCTTTTATAAAATGTTCTCATTTTATATAAGGAACACTCATGCTGCTTTTATACCTATTCTTTAGGGTAATTTCCTTTTTATATTCAGAATTAATTCTTTTTAAAAATGGCTCTCCAAAGTCTTCCTTTTCTAATAGTTGCTCACTCATGTGTGCATTTGTATGCCTTTCTGTAATTCTGGTTTCTAAGCATAGGAAAATTTTGTATCCAATGATACCAACTGTAGAACAGATAATACAGATCAACATTTTATTTTTTTTAATTTTTTAAAAAATATTTATTTATTTTTGAGACAGAGAGAGACAGGGCATGAGCGGGGGAGGGGCTGAGAGAGAGACACACACAGAATCCGAAGCAGGCTCCAGGCTCTGAGCTGTCAGCACAGAGCCCGATGCGGTGCTCGAACTCACAAACCGCGAGATCATGACCTGAGCCGAAGTCGGACGTTCAACCAACTGAGCCACCCAGGTGCCCCAACATTTTATTTTTTTAAGTTTATAGGTTTATTTATTTGAGAGCAAGAGAGAGTGATCAAGGGGAAGGGCAGAGAGAGAGGAAGAGAGAGAATTCCAAGCAGGCTTCATGCTGTCAGCGCAGAGCCTGGTGTGAGACTTGATCCCACGAACCAGGAATTCATGACCTGAGCTGAAATTAAAAGTTAAATGCCCAACTGACTGAGCCCCAGACACCCCCATAAATCAACTTTTTAGTGATTATCTCCCAAGTACTATCTCTGTAGACAACACAGTTTAGGAGATAGAAGAGAATATGAAAGAGATTTATAGTTAAGAATCTAGTCACCTAAGTCTAGATCAGTTTTCTTTTCTCTCAATTAGATACTAAGTTCTTTGGAGCCTCAGAGAACTGAGGTAGAAAGATAGAAATCACTCCACCAACTGCTCGTTGATATGCTGATTATGATTTTGCTCAGGTAATGAGTCTTGCTTCTGCAACAATTTCAAGTCATATGTACAAAGCCAAGTGCTAACCTTTGTGGCATAGAATATGAGTGCAGTAGAAATTAATTAAATAGTCTAAATAGTTACTATAGAGTCAGGCACTGTATGTTTGAGGACTTTTTCAGGGACAAGCAATCAAGACCAGCTGTTCTACAACTTGATAGGGGAAATATAGACATAAGTATAAGCTACAGAGGGAGCACAGAGGAGTAAGATTGAACAGGTCATAGAAGTCTTTGTATAGAGGTTCTGTTTAAGCTGGGTCTGGCAGGACAAATCATTGTATGGCAAAAGGACAATGTGAAAGAGCCCTGACATCAGAAGGCATGTGGGATAAAATAGTAACATGTGTTTTGAAAACTACGTTACAGTGTTAAGAGGGTTTAGCTGGGAGAGGATTGGAGAAGGTCTCTGTATGTGAACTGGAAAAGATTTTGCAACTTTCAAGGTGCCAGTTTTGATTGACTGGAAGATATGAATTGGTGGTGAGAGCCAGTGTTCCAGGAGGAAGGTCAGTAGAAATGGAGAGGGTGATTGAAGTGTAGGCTGAAGATAAAGAATAAGCATGGCCTTAGTCAGGTGGAATTTGGGGTTTGACTCTTTGGAAATCATTCCCACAAACTCATTTTTTCTAGGCTGGCCCCAATGGTAAATGTATGTAGATCTGAAAGCCCCTTGAAGGCAGACCCAGTGACTTACGTGATTAATTTCTGGGGACCACTACATATTTGGGCTTATGTTCAATGAAGCGTAGGAAAACAAATTCGATCTGTCTTATTTTTTCTGGTTTATTCATTCAGTGCTATCTGTCAAACAGCCTTATCATTTTACCCCCTCCTGATTTGACTCACACTGATAACAACTAAAATTCATAGAGTGCCAGTTATGGGTCAGGCTCTATTTTAAGTGCTGTTTATGAGTTACTCAATAATACATAAACAACAAAGAAAGTAGTGCCACCTGTGTGTTATCTCAAAACAATCCTATAAGGAAGCTAGTGTGGCATATGGGTTTCCTCACAAAAATCCTTTAAGAGAGATAATAGAAATAAAATCTGAGGCGTATCAAGCAACTTTCCCAACTGGAGAAAGTGGGATTTGACCCCAAGCGATCTGAGTCCAAAGTGTTAGTTAGCATTTATCCACCATGCTCTACTGATTCTTAAAGACAGCAGTTTACTTTATGACAACCCTTCCAAACCTATGGTTCTTGGCAGTGTATTACACCATTTCTGAAGAGACATGGCAGAGTGAGTGGAAGGAACATTTGCTTTGGAGTCAATCTGAACTCTACATGTGCTAGCTGTGTAGCCTACATTAAAATATTTCTTTGCAACTTTCCAATAGTTTCTCATTAGTAAAATGGAAATGTATATATCGCAGGGTTGGAATGAAGATTATGCTTAATCCAGGTAAATTTTTCTGAAATATAGTAAATTCTCTACTAGCCTTTAGAAGTAGTTGTTTTTGTAAATGTGGCAAGCACCTGCTTCTCTTGCATTCCTAGGCTTGGATACATTTTGAAAACAGATTAGGTACTAAATAAAGCCTGACTGACTGGTTGATATTTTTTGCCTTGCTTGGGGGAAGACATCCTAGAACAATATGTTACTATTAGTCATTTTTCTCTCATGGTGTGTACGCAGCCTCTTTAATAACGATTTGCACTTGCACAACATTTTTCTCTATTAACCAGAATCAGTTTTACTAATATTAATGAGGTTTGCAAATACCTGTGCTATGGTAGGATTATATTTTCTATTAAAGTTGGTCAGGTTAAAAAAAATGTTAGTGATTTAAAGAAAAAACCAAGAATATTAGTATTACACAGCATCCGTTATCTTTTTAGAAGGTCCACTATTTGAAAGTACTTTTTCCTTCTCATGGCAATTTGCAACTGAAGTCCATCGCTAGCATGAACGACGCTGATGTTATGAATTATTTGTGTATTCAATTTGTACCAGCTTGTTATTTATCTATTGAAAATCCTCTAGATCTGGTAGACAACAGAAGACATGTATATTTAGGTCTCAGTACAATTTAAAATAAACTCCGTTGCAAAAAAACAAGTCACACTATTGACATGAACCAATGGCCTGCTATATTATGACACAAAAAGAAACCACTGATATTTGTTAGCATAAAAACTAGCTCTCTGGCTTGCCAGTATTTCATTTTACAACCTAAACACACATAATTTTGTTCCAAAGAGTAAAGGAATCTATTTATATAATGTGAGCAATTTTTTTTTAACTCAAGCAACAGATAATGAGACAGTCACTAATCCCATGTGGCAAATCCTACTCAAAGAGTACTTTTTCTCCTTTGCAGCCAATCTGTTATTTGTTATTGTATTTGATATTTAGTATTTTTTTTAAAAATTGGGTAAAGACCTCCTAGCCTTTTGGTCTGCAAGGCAGAAAAATGCTACAGTACTTGTTATTCCTCGAGATCACCATATGTAGAACAGATCATCCAAAGCTGTTTCCCCTCTCTTTTCTTTATTTTTTCCTCTATCTTATGACATAGGTGGTCTCCCTGAGGCTTTCCCACCAGCTAGTTTTTGCTAGTTACTTTACCCTTTGAGCTTCATTTTTTTAAATCTGCATTAAGAGAGAGAGATTAGAGATAATATTTTAAAAGATTTTTTCCAGCTCCAAATTACATATATTTTGTCACAGTACACTAAATTGTTAACAATTCAATTTTTTTCAATAAATATTTTTGAGCTAAAGTCAATTAGGAAATGTATTGAATTTCTGTGTGCAAAGCAGTGGTATAGGTTGTCGTATGAGTTTCCTATTGATGCTGTAAGAAATTACCACACATATAGGGACTTAAACAACACAAATTCGTTATCTTTAAATTCTTCAGGTTAGAAATACTTAATGGGTCTTCCTGGGATAAAATCAAGGCATTGGCAGGTCTGTGTTCTTTCTGGAGACTCTAGGTAGGATTAGTTTCCTTGCATTTCACAGATTTGATGTACCCCATTGCTACCCAATTGCTGGGTTCATGTCCTCCTTTCTCCATTTTTAAAGTTTTTATTTTAATTCCAGTTAGTTAATATATGGTGTTACACTAGTTTCAGGTGTACAATATAGTGATTCAACAATTCCATACAACACCCAGTTTTCTTGAGGCCGGGTGATTAAGCTCTTTCACTGGTCATCATGACAAGTGCACTCCTTAATCCCCATCACCTATTTAACTCACCCCCCCTCCAACCCCTGTCTTTTGGTAACCATCAGTTTGTTCTCTATAGTTAAGAGTCTCTTTGTTGGTTTGTCTCCATTTTTTTCCCACTTTGCTTGTTTGTTTTGTTTCGTAAATTCCTCATAAGAGTAAATTCACATGGTATTTGTCTTTTTCTGACTGACTTATTTTGCTTAGCATTTTACTCTCTCTAGATCCATCTATGTCATTGCAAATTACAAGACTTCATCCTTTTTTATGGCTGAATAATATTTCATTGTAGATGTGTGTGTGTGTGTGCATGTGTATACACACATATCAATTATCAATCAGTTGACATTTGGGTTGCTTCCATCTCTTGGCTCTTGTAAATAATGCTGCTATTAACATAGGAGTGGATGTATCCCTTTGGATTAGTGTTTTTGTATTCTTTGGATAAATGCCTCCATACTGCTTTCCAGAGTGGCCGTACCAGTTTGCATTCCTACCAGTGTGCACAAGGGTTCCTTTATCTCCACATCTTCACCAACATCTGTTATTTCTTGCGTTATTGATTTTAGCTATTCCGACAGATGTGAGGTGACGTCTCATTGCAGTTTTGATTTCCATTTCCCTGATGGTAAGCAATGAATATCTTTTCATGTGTCTGTTGGCCACCTGGATGTCTTCTTTGGAGAAATGTCTGTTCAGGTCTTCTGCTCATTTTTACTTGGAATGTTACTTTTTGGGTATTGAGTTTTATAAGTTATTTACATTTTTTGGATACTAACTTTTTATCAAATATGTCATTTGCAAATATCTTCTCTCATTCTGTAGGTTGCCTTTTGGTTTTGTCGATTGTTTCCTTTGCTGTGCAGAAGGTTTTTATTTTGATGATATCCCATTAGTTTATCTTTGCTTTTGTTTCCTTTGCCTCAGAAGACATATCTAGAAAAAAAGCTGCGGGGCGCCTGGGTGGCTCAATTGGTTAAGCAGCCGACTTCGGCTCAGGTCATGATCTCACGGTTCATGGGTTCAAGCCCCACACCAGGCTCTGTGCTGACAGCTCAGAACCTGGAGCCTGCTTCAGATTTTGTCTCCCTCTCTCTCTGTCCATCCCCTCCTCGTGGGGTGTCTCCCTCTCTCTCAAAAATAAACATTAAAAAAAGCAATTTTTTGTTAAATTTTGATGTTAAAGAGGTTACTGCCTGTGTTCTGTTCTCTTCTAAAAATCTCTTCTAGATTCATGTCTCACATTGAGGTTTTTAATCCATTTTGAATTTATTCTCATGTATGATGTAAGAAAGTGGTCATTATTTTGCATTTTGCTGCCTAGTTTTCCCCAACACCATTTGTTTTGTTTTTTAATTTTTTGAAGTTATTCATTTTGAGAGACAGAGCACGTGAGCCAGATAGGGACAGTGAAGAGGGGAGAGAGACAATCACAAGCAAGCTCCGCACTGTTAGCCCATGTGGGGCTCAAAGTCATGAACCACAAGATCTCATGACCTCATCTGAAGTCGAGAGTTGGACACTCAACTGACTGAGCCACCCAAGAGCCTTTCCCAACACCATTTGTTGAAAAGGCTGTCTTTCTCTCATTGGATATTCTTTCCTGCTATGTCAAAGGTTAATTGACCATACAGTTGTGGCTTTATTTCTGGGTTTTCTATTCTGTTCTATTGATATATGTGTCTTTTTTTATGCCAGTATCATATGTTTTGATTCCTATAGCTGCGTAATATAACTTGACGTCCAGAATTGTGATGCCTCCAGTTTTGCTCTTTTTTTTCACGATTGCTTTGTCTATTCAGGTCTTTTGTGGTTCCATACAAATTTTAGAATTGTTCTAGTTCTCTGAAAAGTGCTTTTGGTATTTTGATAGGGATTGCATTAAATGTGTAGATTGCTTTGGGTAGTATAGGCATTTTAACAATCTTTGTTCTTCCAGTCCAGGAGTATGGAAGGTCTTTCTATTTCTTTGTGTCATTTTTAATTTCTTTCATCAGTGTCTTAGTTTTCAGAGTAAAGTACCTTCAGGTCTTTGGTTAGGTTTGGTCCCAGGTATATTATTATTTTTGGCGCAATTATAAATGGAATTGTTTTCTTAATTTCTCTTTCTACTGCTTCATTATTGATGTATAGAAATGCAACAGATTTCTGTACCTTGATTTTGTATCCTGTGACTTTATTGAATTTATGTATCAGTTCTCACAGGTTTTTTTAGTAAAGCCTTTTGGGTTTTCTATAAAGAGTATCATATCATCTGCAAATAGTGGAAGTTTTACTTCTTCCTTATGAATTTGTGTGCCTTTTATTTCTTTTTGTTGTCCGATTGGTGAGGCTAGGACATCTAGTACTGTTTTGAATAGAAGTGGAGGGTGTGGAATTCCTTGTCATGTTTCTGAACTGAGGGAAAGAGCTCTCAGTTTTTCCCCAATTGAGGATGTTGTTAGCTGTGGATTTTTCATATACGGTCTTTATTATGCTGAGATATTTTCTCTGTAACCCTGGTTTGTTGAAGGTTTTTATAATGAATGGATTTTGTACTTTGTCACATTCTTTTTCTGCATCTATTGAAATGTTCATATGATTCTTATCCTTTCCCTTATTGATATGATGTATGATGTTGATTGATTTGAGAATATTAAACCACACTTGCAACCCAGGAATAAATCCCACTTGATTGTAGTGAATGATTTTTTAAATGTATTGCTGAATTTGGTTTGCTAGTATTTTTTTGAGGATTTTTGCATCTATTTTCTTCAGGCTATTGGCTTGCAGTTCTCTTTTTTATTGGGGTCTTTATCTGGTTTTGGAATCAATATAATTCTGGCCTCATAGAATTAATTTGGAGGTTTTATTTCCTCTTCTATTTTTTGGAATAGTTTGAGAAGACTAGGTATTAACTCTTCTTTATGTTTGGTAGAATTCACCTGCGAAACCATCTGGTGCTGGAGTTTTATTTGTTGGGAGTTTTTTGTTTACTGTACAATTTCTTCGCTGGTTATCAATCTGTTCAATTTTCTATTTCTTCCTATTTTAGTTTGGGTAGTTTATATGTTTCTAGGAATTTATCTATTTCTTCTAGGTTGTCCAGTTTGTTGGCATATAATTTTTCATAATATTTTCTTATAATTGTACTTCTGTGGTTTTGATTTTATTTCTCCTCTCTTTGTGATTTTAATTATTTGAGCCCTTTCTCTTCTTTTCTAGATAAATCTGGCTAGAGGTTTATCAATTTTACTGGTCTTTTCATGTAAATAACTCTGGTTTCATTGGTCTGTTCTACTGGGTTTTTGTTTTTTGTTTTCAGTCTATATGACTTATTTCTTCTCTAATCTTTATTATTTCCTTCCCTCTGCTTTTAGGTTTTGTTTGTTATTCTTTTTCTAGCTACTTATGTGTAAGTATAGGTTGTAAGATTTTTCTTGCTTCTCGAGGTAGACCTGTATTGATATAAACTTCTTTTCTAGAACCACTTTTGCTTCATCCCAAGGATATTGAACTGTTGTGTTTTCATTTTCATTTGTTTCCGTGTACTTTAAAATTTCTTCTTTGATTTCCTATTTGATCCATTCATTGGTTAGTAGCCTGTTATTTAACTTCCATGTATTTGTGGTCTTTCCAGATTCTTTCTTGTGGTTGACTTCTGGTTTCATAGTATTGTGGTCAGAAAAGATGCATGGTATGACTTTAATCTTCTTGAATTTGTTGAGGCTGATTTTGTGGGCTAATATGTGATCTATTCTGGAGAATGTTCAATGTGCTCTTGAAAATAATGTGTATTCTTCTGTTTTAGAATGGAATGTTCTGAATATATCTGTTATATCCATCTGTTCCAGTGCGTCATTCAAAGCCATTGTTTCCTTGTTGATTTTCTGTTAAATGATCTCTTCATTGATATAAGTGGGGTGTTAAATGTTAATGTTGCCTGCTCTTATTGAATAATATTGATTAGTTCCCTTATGTTTGTTATTAACTGTTTTATATATTTGGGAGCTTCTGTGTTGGGTGCATAAATATTTACAACTGTTTTATCTTTTGTTGGCTTGCCCCTTTTATTATTATATTGTGTCCTTTTTTTTTCTCTTGTTACAGCCTTTGTTTTAAAGTGTATTATAAGTATTGTTACTCCAAAGTCTATATTGTCCAATAAGTATTACTTTCTTTTGACATCTATTAACATGATAAATGTTTCTTCATCTCTTCACTTTCAATCTGAAGGTATCTTTACATCTAAAAAGTTTCTTGTAGGCAGCATGTAGATGGGTCTTGTTTTCTTTTATCCATTCTGTCATCCTATGCTTTTGATTGGAGCTTTTAGTCCATTTACATTCAAAGTAGTTATCAATAGAAATGTATTTATTATAACTTTAGTATTTGTTTTGTGATTGTTTCTGAAGATTTTCTCTGATCCTTTCTTGTCTTTCTCTCATGTTTTACTGATTTTCTTTAGTGATATATTTGGATTTCTCTTTATTCTTTGCATGTGCATTAGTGTTTTTTGAGATATGGTTACCATTAGGTTTATATATAACCTCTTCTGCAAATAGCAGTCTATATTAAGTTGATGGTCATTTAGATTTGGACTGATTATTTACTCCTCTTCACTCCATGTTTTAGGTACATGTTATTACATTTTATATCTTTATTTTGTGAGATCCTTGACTGATTTTTTTTAACAGATATATTCATTTTTACTGCTTTTGTGTTCCCTGCCTTTGTACTGTCACTTTTGGTCTCTCCTTTCCACCCAAAGAGTCCCCTATAATATTTCTGCAGAGCTGTTTTTGTGGTCATGAACTCCTTTAGCTTTTGTCTTGGAAACTCTTTATCTCTCCTTCTATTCTGAATGATAGCCTTGCTGGATAGAGTTGGCTGTAGATTTTTTTTTCCCATTCAGCACTTTGAATATATCATGAAAATCCCTTCTGTCCTTCAAAGTTTCTGTTGAACAATCTCCTACTAGCCTTATGGGCTTTCTCGTGTAGTAACTATCTTTTTTTACTGTTTAAAAAAATTTTATCAGTATATTTTGCCAATTTAATTATAATATGTCTTGGTGTGAGTATGCTTTTGTTGATTTTCATGGGAGTTCCTGTGCCACCTGGATCTGGATATCTGGTCCCCGCCTGCTCCCCCTCACCCCCCAGATTAGGAAGTTTTCAGCTATTATTTCTTCAAATACATTTTCTGCCCCCTTTACTCTCTTTTATTTTTCTGATATTCCTATTATATGAATGCTGTTAAATTTGATGAAGTCACCGAGTTCCCTAGGTCTATCCTTGTGTTGAGTAATTCTTTTTTCTTTATGTGTAGCTTGATTACTTTCCATTACTCTGTCTTCTAGATCACTAATTCATTCCTCTGCTTCTTCCATCCTGCTGTTCATTCTATCAAGCATGTTTCTCATATCATTTATTAAGTCTTTATCTCTGCCATGTTGTTCTTTATCTCCATGTTAAGGGTCTCACTAATGTCTTCCACTCTTTTCTCAAGTCCTGTGAGTATTTTTATGAGCATTGTTTTAAATTCTCTATCAGATACGCTACTTATATCTGTTTTACTTAGATCTCTGGCCATGGCCTTGTCCCGTTCTTTCATTTGGTATAAATTTCTCCATCTTCTCATTTTGTCTGCCTCTCTGTGTCATTTCTAGGTATTGAGAAAGTCAGCCATGTCTTCTGCCCTTGAAAGTAGTGAGCTTAGGAAGAAGTAGTCCTGGAATGCCCTGAGTGCAGTTTTCCTTCTTCACCAGAACCTGGCACTTCAGGAGAGTATCTTATGTGTGTTGCTTATGCCCTGCTGTTGTGTCTGAGCACTTTTCCTTTCAGTGCAGTTGTCTGCACTGACTCTCTGCCTGTTGTTGATTGTGCCTACTCTCTCTGGCGTTAGTGGGGCCCCGGAAGGCCAGTTCTGAGAGGGCATGTCTTCTGGGGAATTTAGGAGTGGGGAGGTGGTGTTAGCAAAATTTGCACTGGGCCACTAGTTGTATGTCAGATTCCCCAAAGCATTTTAGTAGCTGAGGCTGTATTACTGGGGCAGTGGGAGATTGAGGCTAGGTGCATCTTGTGGTGGCTGGCCATGGCATGGTGATTGGGTGTGGCCTTTGCATGGCTTTAACAAAATTTGCCCTGAGCCCAGGGCCAAGGCTAGCAGGCTTGGAGAGGGCAAGTCATCAGGAAAAATCGTGGGCAAGGTGCACCGTTAACTGGTTAGGTAGCAAGTGACTATAGATCGCTGCCTCCCACAAGAGGTTCTGTGTTTATGCTAGGAGGCAAGGGGGGATAATGGTATCTTCTAGTTCCCTTGTTTTTGGAGAAGTTTCCCAACATGCTCTGAAGTCAGTATGAACAGATCTGTCTCTCATTTGCCCCTGGCGTTGTGTAAACTGCCATTTTTATGTTGCCTCTCTATGTAGGCTGCCCCTTTAAGGGCAGCAACTCAGCTGTCACTCACCTTCTTGGCTCACTCTGTGCTGAGTCAGCTGATTTTTTATAGCCCAGGCTCCAAGGCCCACTAGTTTTACAAGCTCATGGAGTTCAGTCACTTTGATTTTTAAAGCAAAACTCTATGGGAATTAGTCTTCCTTGTGTGAGCAACCTGGTAAAAAGGCCTGTTTCTCTGCCTTTTCCACATGCGCAGCTTCCTACCTCGTGCAGGCAGTCTCCTTCCACCTTTATGATCTAACCTTTCAGATGCAGCTTCTCCGTATGTAGTTGTGGAGTTTGTTCTGCCAGTCTTCAGACTGCTCTCCAGTTTATTGACTCGGATATGGCTATTATCTAGTTATAAATGTGGGAGTGGGTGAGCTGAGCCTCCTCCTACTCCACTATCTTTCCATGCTCCCACTCCTCTTTCTCCATTTTCAAACCCAACAATGTACCAGTCCTGTTTGTGACTCTTCTCTCTAGTGACATCTTTCTCTGACTGATTCTTTTTTCTGCCTCCCTCTTCTACTTTCAAAGTTCCTTATAATTACATGGGACCATCCAGATGAATCAGGATAATCTTTTTATTTTCAGGACAGCTGATAAACAACCTTAATTTCCCTTTGCCATATAATCTAATATATTCACAGGTTTCAAGGATTAAAGTGTGACTATCTTGGAAGGATGACAGTATTCTACCGTATTTATATATGCACTTATTTAGGAAATAATTTTATAAAACAGCTATAGTATTCCAGGCACCATGTTAGGTACTGTAGATATATACTAGAGAACAAAAATGACATGGTCTCTCCCATCTTTGAATTCACTGACAGGTGACATGACATTAATTATATTATCTGATTCAAATATTAAATTACAACTGTAGTAATGAAGAAGTGATACTGTAAGAACCTATAAAAAGATTTAGTAGCCTAGTAAAAGATGTGTGGAAAGGAGGTAGTGACCACTGCGTTAAGACCTAGAGGAGTAGTTGGAATCTACCAAGCACAGAAGGGAGGGAAGAGGTTCCAGGCAGAGGGAACAGAACATACATAAACATCCTGGAATAGGAGAAGGTAAAGTAAATAATAGAGACTGAGATAGGGCTATTGTGGCTGGAGATCCAGCAAGAGGATTCTCTGCTTAGTCTCAAAGGCTATAATCAAAGTGTTATTAGCAGGACTGCTTTCTTTCTGGAGTTCTTAGGCACAATCTGCTGCCAACTTCATTCAGGTTGTTGCCAGAATACAGATTTTTGTTGTTGTATATCTGGGGTACTTTTACTTGTCATGTAAGCTTCTCCATCTTCAAGGCAGAAGTAGAAAATTCTTCAAATACTTTGAAACTCTCTGAGTGCTCTTTCTACTTTCCTCTCCTACTTTTGAGTGCTCATGTGATCGATTACATTGGGTCTGTTGGATAATCCAGGATAATCTCCTTATTTTAAGGTCAACTGATTAACCTTAATCACATCACCAAGGTCCCTTTTGCCAGGTATGGTAACATATTCAAAGTGCTAGAATTAGAGCATAAAATATTCTTTGACTTCATAACTCTCCCTGCCATAGACACAGACCTAGGCAGAATGGAGAATTCAAAGAATATGCTTTTGAATTCATTTTATGACTGAGGAGGTAAGTTTAAGTATAATAATTAGTGTGCTGTGGGGTGTGTGTGTGTGTGTGTGTGTGTGCGTGCGCACGTATGAACGTGTGGTGACATTATCATAAATGCCCACAAGACGCAGGAACATATACTTGTTTTAAACAAAATATCACGACTTTTGGTTAACTGCAGAGCAGTTTGATAAGGTTTTCAAATTAAAAAATTTTAAAACAAAGTCTTAGTTGGCCAAACAAAATATATTTGTGGATAAAATCTGGCCCAATGGCTGCCAGATGTGATCCTTGGAATAGATTCTGTATAAGCTAGTAAAAAAAAAAATAATGCAGAGAAATGACACCTAAAATTTGAGGCACTCAGACCTAGAACTATTTACTTCTTTTGTCATCACTAGCATTTGAGAAAACTAATTGCTGTCTATCTTGAAACAATTTTTCCAGGATGCCATTCTCTTTGGTTCTCTTCTTTCTTTAGTCTCCTTTGTGCCTATTCTTACCCAACTGTAGGTACTGGGGTGGCCCAGGACTTGTTCCTCTGATGTCTTCCTGGTTGATCTCATAAGTCCTTGGCTATAAATGCTACCTTAAGGATGATGACTCTCAAGTTTATTTTTTCAGCCCTGATTTCTTCCCTGAATTCCTGTCATTTCTATCCAACTGGCTGTTGGACATCTACACTTCCATTTTTGATAGCGATCTACATCTTAATGTTAAAGCTGAACTCTTCTTTTTCCCTCTAAAACCTGCTCCTCTCTCAATCTCCTCATCTCAGTAAATGGCTATTCCATTCTTTTGGGCTGCTCAAGCCCCAAATCTTGGTGCAATCTGTGATATCTTCCTTTCTTTTACAGCATACATATAATATACATCTAATCTATTAACCAATTTGTCTGGATCTTTGAAATATATACAGGATCTACCCATCTCTCACTACTCCCAATGTTATCATTCTGGACAATCCATATTGTCCCCTGTATATTGTGCTATCCCTTGTTTACATCCTTTCTGTCGTACAGTCTTATTATCCATATTGCAGCCAGAGTGATGATGAGCACTGGGTGTTATATATAAGTGATGAATCTCGGAATTCTACTCCTGAAATCAATATTTCACTTTATGTTAACTAACTAAAATTATAAACAAACAAACAAACAACCTAACTCAGATTACATTCCTCCTCTCTAAAAATACTCCAGTGGCTTCCCATGTTACCCAGAATAACTTTCAGTGTCCTCCTTGGCCCATCATCTGGCTCTGCCTGTATCCCTGACCTCATCTCTAACCTCTTTCTCTTCTCCTTGTTACTTCAATAACATCAACCACCCTGTTGTTTCTTGAACAGATCATCAGAATCCATCATTTGTGTCCCCACTTGTCTTACCCTGTAGCTTCATTTGGTTGTCAACTCAAATGTCACTTAATTAACATTTGGTAGTACTCCATCCTACCACAATTCTATGCACCTTTTACTTTGTTTATTTTTTAAACAGCATTTATATTTCATGACAAACGAGATGTTATGTATTTATATGTTTATTGATCTAGTGACCGTTTTTCTTCACAAAAATGTAAGATCTTGGAGAGCAACAATTTTATCTATTTTGTTGACTGAAGTACTCAACACTTAGGAAATAGTCATGTATTTGTTAAAGAATTAAAATGGGATATTTTTCTGGTAGAGAATATTCTGAGTTAGTACCAATAAGTGAACAACCCAGAAGTGAGCAAGACCCAGACCTTATAAATAACTGCTACTACCAGTAGTAATAATAATACTATGTATTTATATTATTTTCAATATTTATTGAATGCTTACTAAACCTTTCATTGTTTTCTCTTTGTTCAGAGATTTATACCCCAACCCATGTTTTGTCTTATAAAGCTCTCATCATGCTTTCTTCTCCCTCTCTCTCTGTGTTCTCCAGCTCACTACTTTACTATTTTAAGTGATTTAATTCTTGTAGTAATACTATTAGACAGCTGGTATTACAGTTTTACTACTAAATGTTGATTTGTCCAACTGAATGTTTACTTATTTATTTTATATTATTTATTTTGGGAGAGAGTGGGAGGGGCAGAGAGGGAGGGAGAAAGAGAAAATCCCAATCAGGCTGCACACTGTTAGCATGTGGAACCTGATGTGGGGCTCGAATTCAGGAATCCATGGGATGATGACCAGAGTCAAAACCAAGAATCCAACACTTAACTGACTGAGCCACTCAGGCGCCCCCTATTGTCCCTTTATAGTTCTGTTACCAATTTGTAATTTTATATTACCACTGTGATCATTTGATTAATTCACTTAGTGAAATCTATGCTCTTTGAAGAAATCTGTCTGTCTTTGCTATCCATTCTATTCTACGTTCTTAGAACCACATCTTCTATATGGTGGGTATTCCATTAATATTTATAGAATGAATAATTAAATAAAAATGTACACAATATCTGTCATATAGTAGGCTCAGGCTTTCAAACATGGTAGTTATTGCCACTTTATCTTCTAGCCTCTTTAGTTGTAAACTTACCTCAGTATATTCCCTGAAGAATATTACCATTTTTAAAGAACAGATTGCAAATGTCCTCCCAGCTAGCTGAAAAAGTGTCCTATTGTATTATGCTATTTAAGTTAACATTGAAGCCTGCAGCATTTAAAATGAAATAATAAATGCCAAATACAATGATTTCTATTTTTACATAAATATCTGAAAATAATTTCTCTGGTAATTAGCTAAAAGAATCCATTCTTTTCTTAAGGCCACTCCCAGTTTATAAAAATAACACTGTTGTAAGCATAGTGGAGGATGCCTGGTTTCCTTTTGTAGCTGGACAAACAGCCCATTCTTGTAACAAGCAAATTGTGTTCATGAGATATAAATACAAAAAGAAGACCCAACTCTCTCTTCCAATTAAATATAATTGGAATTTCATCATGTCATCTATTCTGATTTTCGACTCGGGGTAGGTATGAGTCCTTATATGTCTTTCCAAATTTACTTCCTGCTACTTCCTTTTTATTTTAATTTTATTTTTTCAATTTTTATTTATTTTTAAATATAATTTATTGTCAAACAGGTTTACATACAACACCCAGTGCTCATCCCGACAAGTGCCCTCCTCCATGCCCATCACCCAATCTCCCCCCATCAACCGTCAGTTTGTTCTCAATATTTAAGAGTCTCTTATGTTTTGATTCCCTCCCTCTCTGTGACATTTTTTTCCCTTTCCCCTCCCCCATGGTCTTCTTCTAAGTCTCTCAAAATCCACCTATGCATGAAAACATGGGTCACAAAGCTGCTACTTCCTTTTTTAATACTCTGTTCCATTTAAACAGAGCACTTGCTGTTTTTTTATCTATGTTCCAGAACTATCCCCTTCTCTCTGTTTACTAATGCCTTCTTTGGAACTATGTCCTTTGTCTATCTCTGCCAGTATAATTTTACCAGTACCTCAGAGCCCACTCAAAGGCAATCTCTTTGCTGATTTCTTACCTGGAAATGAATCTCAACTTTTCAGGTTTCCCTATATATTTTTTAAAATTCCGGCAGTGGTATTTATCATTTTATTTTTTCTAACCTTATAATATCTACATTTCTTATGTCTTCTGCTGGATCTTAAAATCCTTGAGGGAAGAGTTCATGTCTGATGCAATCATATGGCATCTTACTTCCATGCTGGTGACCTTAAATAAATATTCCTAAATGAATAAACTAGCAAGTAACTATTTAAATGGAAGGAGGGAAATACAGACTTCAATAAAACATTGATAACCTAGAAGAACCTGGAAATTATATTAATAGCATATGTCTCTGTACTCAGCTTATATACCTGTCTCTAAAATGAAAAACCAAAGAGAGATCAATAAATCTTGAGAGAAGTCTTATTTTACCCTTAATAATTTTCTTGAGATCTAAGCTTTAATTTTACTTGGTCCTCATATGACATATTAGAAGAAAAACACAGTCTTGTAAATTGTTCAGTAGAAATAAGTAAGATAACATCTATAATATTGAAGAGTTAGATACAATTGGATACAGCAAGTCTATTCATAGAACTCAGCTAAGGGGTTAACCGATCTATATAAATAACGGACACCATCACAGAAAAGTTATCTGGGTCAAGGACTGCAGAAAGCAGGGATACACAATTTACTTTTCTATTCACTACAGACATCACTAATCAAACATGACATTCTTTTCCACTATTGGACGTGGTCATAGAACTTTTCTGAACCCAGTACTCCAGGCAGCCACTCCAATTGATGTTAGTTGACAGTTGAGAGAAAACCCATTTTATATACCTCACATCTAAATGATCCTAAATGATGGAGGGATTTTCCTAAGGTGTTCTGTTTCGTTTTGTTTGTTTGTTTTTGTTTATTTTGTTTTGTTTCAGGTGACTGATAACATATGTTAAGTTGTGTGAAACTTCTGGAACCCAAGTGAAAGATATATATAGATCATTATAGAATTGTATGGGTGGGCAAAACAATTTCTCCAGTGGTCACAAGATACTTGGCCTTCTATGGTGTCTCCTGAAAAATCCATATTGTATGCAAGTGTCCCCTAAACTGTTCATTATTGAATCTGATAGATATTAAAGCCTCCTAGGCAATTAAATTTAATACTCTTTTTCCCCCTTGAAAATAACTAGTTGCTTGGGAAAGGTTTGAATTTCACAAGTGTGTGCGGGTGACGTCTTTTGAGTTCTATGGAAATGTTGTGTCGGGAACTTTTCCAGGAAGCCAAAAAGTCATTATTCATTTTGAACCAGGAAATTTGGATGGCCTGGACCAAGAAGAGTATAGGAGCTTTCACTGGTGTCAGTAACTTTCGGTATGTGGATCTAGACCAGTGGTTCTCACCCAGGTACAATTTTGTCCCCAACCTCTTCCTAGGGGACACATTTCAATGTCTGGGGATGTTTTTGGTTGCCAAATTCAGAAGAGAGTTGCCACTGACACTCTGGTAGAGGCCAGGGATAAATATACTAGAGTGCACAGAATAGACCCTACAACAAAGAATCATCTGGCTCAAGAGGCCAATAGTGCCACTTTTGAGAAACTCTGATTTAGAGACAGTGTCTCTAGAATGTGAGCTCACTGAAGCCAGGGATTTGTTTTTCTTAGAATCCCCAGTACAAGGCCTAGAGCATGATAGACACTTATTATTTCTCAAATGAAAGGAAGGATGAGTGAAAAGTGTACCCTATGTTTCAGGAACTCATGATGCACTTAGGGAAATGGAGTGATTCTTATTTTATTTTCAGTTTTTATTTCCATAGCCTCTTTGTTTGACCAATGAGCATGGCCATATGTTAGGACAATAATGATGAGGATCCCAGTATATTTAAGAGATATATGAACACTCTTGCAATTGGCTCAAAATAATCATTCTATAATGTGGAACTAAACAATGAAGAGCTGATGCTTGAAGCATCCATGGCATTATATCATCAGAAATGTAAGATTTTCCCTTAGGACCATGAATAGGCTTTCACCAACTTCAGATTATGAGGACAAATTAATTTCAAGAATATATTTTCTTCTATTATTGCCCACTTACCCTTAATAATAATAATTAAAGATAAAAAAGAGGATTAATATTCCCCTCTCATGTAGTAAAGGGTTAAACCTGAAAAAATTATTTCCAGTCATTTAATCTCCAAAACTTATCAGGTCAGGTAAAAGATCTTTATATAAAATTAAAAATGCTGTTATGAGGTCAGTCAGTAGAAATTAGAACATATATTATGAACCTGTAAATATCCAGGGATTTCTGCATTCATGGGGAGGACTTTTGGCTTGGAGCTCAGCTGAGACAGAGTGAGGTGTGGATCTGTTAGGGTTTCTTCCGAGAGCTATTTCTTCTGTCTGGCCCTGGGAACGCTGGCAGCCACTGGATCCAAACCAAATTGATATTAGTAAGCAACAACATGATGCCAGGTTTTAAAAGTATATCTTTTTCTCAGTTAATTCTTACAATTATTTGCTCATTTTATAGATGAGGCATTGATGCTCAGGTAGGTTAATAACCCTCAGCAGGATCACTAAGATATGAAGGGCAGAGTTTAATAGAACCTAGATTTGTCTTATTACAAAGCATCAATTATTATTGACTTCTTCATCTAATTTTATTTTATTGGTACTCTGACTAGCTACAGGTGCATGTCCTTACCTAGGTACTTCCTCTTCCCAATTTAAAACATAGATATAAAATACATAGAAAATATGGTTAGCAATAAAATACACTGAAGATAAATTTCAGTTATTTTTTTTTAACAGTGAAGAAGCTAGAAAATTCCTCTCCTGAGCTAATGTTTTAAAAATAAGTTTAATAAATGCTCTAAGCAACTACTGTAACAAAGCCAATTTCTTATCAAGAGAAACATTTGTAAGTGGCTTCTAGGAAGTGCTATAAACAGCCTCCCCATGTCCACTTACACACACATAAACATAAACATATGCACACTCCTCCAAGTAGGTTTAAGTTACTTACTCCCTATGACTTGTGAATTACTTTTCTAAAATCACAAGTAACATGGGAACAATCATTTATTCTTCACAGGGTGATTGAAAGGATTTAATAAGTTCATGGGGATAAGAGTGTAGAATGGTGTCTGGCACACTGTAAGTACTTGGTGGTGATTTCTTTCTCAGGTCTTCAGAGAGAACAAGTACCCTGGGCTTCTAGTAGCAGTGTCTTGGTGTCACATGTCAAGATAACTTTGTTGATACTCCATTTTCCCATCATCCTTGTGGATTTCCAAGGAGCCTCTTGAAATTAGTTCATTGTCAACCAATAAGTTGTGCAAAGTTGCTCTCTCATGTGCACTGTAACCACTTGGGCATCATCCTCAAGTTGATTCCAGAATAGTCTGAAGTTGCATATTAACTTGACTTTATTCTCAGGCCCTATCAATCACTGGGGAAAACAGAATGGAACATAAAATCTGGTGATCCTCTGTAATATACATTGCTCTAAAACAATTAAAATTTGCAATCTGGGTGTATATGTGTTTGTTTTTTAAACTAACCTAAGGACCAAAAATTGAGATGAATATGATTAATAAAAGATGCCGTTTGGGTTTTCTACACACCAGAGTCCCCAAATTCCTTAAATAAACTGATCCTGCTGCCATGATCACAAGCAGAGTTGATCCCATTATGCCTTTGTAAAAGTTCTTTTATAAATTAAACTTGTATTTATTTAAAAAGATAAATCTTATTTTCTCCAAGTAACATTTCCCAAAGGAGATATTCTGTGGATGACATCTAGAGAAAATGTATCTATATTAAACTTGACTCTTATATATTTTTTTTAGTGTATTGATTTTTTGAGAGAGAAAGAGTGCATGCATGGGGGCGGGGGAGAGGGCAGAGAGACAGAAATCCCAAGCAGACTCTGTGCTGACAGCACAGAGCCAGATGTGGATGGGGGACTTGAACTCACAAACCCGTGAGATCATGACCTGAGTCGTAACCAAGAGTCCAATGCTTAACTGACTGCCCCAAATTTGGCTCTTACTTTAACAGAAGTGGGAGACTTGTTGCTATTTTTTTTCCTTGGCTCCATGGTCATTCTTTACCAGAACAATGCAATCAGTGCTGACAACTTCACTCTCAAACTGGATATTGGAGCTCAAGAAGTCTGGAAAAAATTGTTTCCTTTTATTAAAAGTCATTTTGATGACCAATTTAATAATTCCGGTGTGATATTTTCTTTGTGACCTAAATGCTTCACATATTTTGATATTAGCATAGAAAGCAAATTGAGCTAAAATGTATTGCCAACCAGTTTGCTTTATATAATGAATAGCTTTATTTTCTGCCAATCAGGAAAAGTATCTTCTAGGATAAAGATTAACCTTGATTAACCTTGAAGAACTCAAACTTATATAAATCACTAGATTGTTTTTTAAATAGGATAAAACTAGCCATCAAACAGATCCTGATTTTTCAGGAAAAAATAATTCTGTAGTTGTTACCTGTTACCCTTTACCCCAAAATAATCTACCCCGTTCTGGTTTCTCAGATTTGAAAAAATATTTCAGATTTGTTCTCAAATATTTACAAATTGCAGCCATGTGTAGTACTTTTTAGATTTGCCAAGTTGTGACTCCCTGAAAGTTGATTTGAAAATATCTAAGTGTCACAGATGTTGACAGAATGACCACAACACACATGTGACTTTATTTCAGGGAGAAGTGTGTAGTGGGAAAACCAAGTGATGTTTTATTTCAAAGGATTTAGTCATGGTAGTGGCAAATGTGGTGGTGGGATATATTACACTTATACTTCCTAGTCTTTTAGATGCTCTCACTTTGGCAAGGACAAACAAATGAAATTATAATAAATTTAACCAATCAGCCACACAAAGAATCCAAAAAGAAAAAAGAAAGAAAGAAAGAAAGAAAGAAAAAGAAATGTGTGTATCTATTCTAGAAACTGAAAGCTCCAGGGCTGATTAGTAATGAAATGTCTGTGGAATTAAAATAACATCAGAAAGTTTTTTTAGAATAACTGTCAAAAGTATATTGCCCTCCTCAAGATTCTGCTTGTTCCCTGCAGAGAGTTACCAACATATTCTGGAACAAGAGGAAAGCTTGCATTTGCTAACAGAATGGACGGGAGTAAGAGAGAAAGCTTTGTCTTTCCTTCTCTCTTCGTTGTGGCCATGATAAAAAGCTCCAGGGCCTTCTGTCCATGACCTTAGTCCTTTGGAGAGGGCCAGTGGGGTGCAGGCCCAGCTCAAACTTGCCTTTAGTCAGTGATGTGTGAATAGCTCTCAGTCCCTTAATGACGTGAGCACAGGCTCCAAAGGGAGCGGGTGACTCAGAGCGCAGGAGGCACGGAGATTGCCTGAGCAGCCATTAGCACGTCATTGGTAATCCCAGCGACACCTTTCACATCCGCGGTATTTGTCTCCATGCTCTCCGCGGAAGGCTGCGCGAATGTTTTATTTAAGGGCTCTGGGCTGCCTTCTGCCTGATGGATTGCTTGTCTGCAGGGCTTACTAACACTTGCAGATCTTCCAAGAGGAGAGGGGTGGGGGGTGCAGAATTCCTAGTATAGTTACAGGCCATTTCTGTGAAGGCAGACATGATGCTTCTGCACTTTGGAAACTGCCTGGCAAATTAAACTGCAGCCCTAGTTCTTTCACTTCATGACAGGAAGAAGCAAAGACTCAGCTGTTATTGTGCACAGCATATTCTTTGTAATTCCGTAAATATCTGTTTAACATCTAGGGGGATTGTGTAAAATAGTGGGTAAGAGCAGGTTTTGTGTTTTGTATCATTTGAATGCCAGTTCTATTGCTTTCTATTTCTATGACCTTAGGTGAGTTACTTATAGTCTCCAAGCACGGATTTTTTTTATCTGCAGAATGGAAATAACAGTGACCTTCTCATAGGATTGTTGTAAAGATTAAACGATGGAAAGTATATATATCAGCACCTGGCAAATAAGCACAGAATATGTGGTAGCTATTTTATTTCTACTTATTGGACACTGGGCTAGGTGCTAGGCTATAGGGGTCTATAAATACAGTTCATCCTTGGAGAAATTCAGTGTAGGGAGAGACAGGGAAGGAAACAAACAACTGTAATGCAGTATGGTAAGTCCGCATTAGCACAGTGATTCTAGAATTTTAATGTGCATAAAAGTAACCTGGGGCATCTTGTACAAACAAAGGTTTGATTTAATAGGTCTGGAGTAGAGCCTAAGAGTCTGCATTTCTTACAAGCATCCAGGTGTTCATGATGGTTTTAGTCCAAGGACCCTATTTTGAGGGGCAAGAACCTAGAGCAATGTGTAAGGTTCAATGGGAGCAATAAAAGGGGAACCGATGCTGATTGTTTATATCTGAGTTTCTGCCTTGTGGATGCTGGGCACTCTGCATCTTTTCCTCAAATTTTTCCACTCCCTTTGCCAGTCCCCCAGTACCTTGCTCACCTCCAACACCAAAATGCTAAGCAAAGGTAGGAAGAGTTCAATGAGGGGCTTGCTTAGTTAGGGACAACTTTTAGGAAAGGTAAATCTTGAGCCGGATATTCAAAACAGTGGTAAATATGGGTGGCCCCCTAGAAAGGTGGAAGACAAAGGAACAGGGAAGTGTGTCTCTCCTGCCAAGTGCATAAAATTGTTGGTTTAATATATTTCAAGAGCCAGCGAATATGCAACAGGAGTTAAATATAGTTATTGAACATTTGCCACATTTATGAACTTCAAAAATGTTGAGAGAACATTTTTATTTTTTCCTTCTCACACGGGAGGCTTTGGAAATGTGTACAATTAGCTCGGATTATCAACCTCAGTGGGTGGGGAGTTCCATGTGCACTTCCCACGATTTCTTACGAGTGTAACTCCGGCAAGCAGCACCAAGCAAACACAGCTCTGGCTGGTTTCCTTTTGACAACTAAAATTTCTTTCCAAATCAAACCTAGAGGCAATGCTTGAGCTTAATTGTAGGGCATTTGAATAGTTAGGTTAGCACCCAACTGGTCTGCAAATCTGTTTGGGGATCTGACACTTTCTAGCACAGCTTCTCTGTGTCATCTGTATGTCTCCTCTTCGTTCACACCTTAAGACTCTGCTTACCCTGATTTTCCTGCCTAGGGCACTCTTCCAACTCCCCTCACCCACTTGAATTTTAAAATCTAGTTTATGATTCATCGTTCTAGTCAAGGCATTCTTCATCCCACACTGAATACTTCTCTTCTTTTCAACCAGATTTTCCAGCTACAACTGTTAAGACTTTAAGGTCTTTGTATGGTTCAGTCTGTGTGTATCCTTCAGACTACTTACCTCCTAGCTGTCTACATCGTGGGGACTGCAGACTTACACACTAACAATGATTATGAACCTTTGCTTTGTGGTAGAACAGTCCTGGATTAGAATCCCAGTCTTGCTATTTACAAGCTGTCTAACCTTAAGCAAAGCAGATCAGCAATAACATACCCATACTAAGACTGTTCATTATGAAAATTTTATGGGTTCTTACTGGATGCCAGGCTATTGTGCAAATATTTTATATATACTCTCTTATTCAAGCCTTATAACAATCTTATGAGGTTGATATTATATTGCTTGATCAAGGTCTTCATCTGTAAACTATTATTTATAGTTATTGCTATTTCCATAATAACTACCTCTTCTGAAATAAGACAGTATTTGCAAAAGATTTTGTACAGTGCGACACTAGAGAGCATGCATATGTGGGCCCACAGGCACACAGACACACAGACACACACATATACACTAAATCTGTATACTGGGATAGGTCAAGCACCTTAAAGTTGTGATCTTGAAATATTTCCTCCTATTCTTTCTTTCCTTATCTATTTATAGTATCACCCATCTGCTCACATAGCCAATGACCAAAGATGCATCCTAGGCTCATCTTGCTCCCGTAAGCACCTACTATGTACCACATACTATTCTAAGCACTTTATCATACCAATGATATGAGTTCTATACCCTTATAATCCACACTTTACATTTTAATGAAACCTTAATAGTCATATAATCTTTGTGAGGTAGATAATATTAATGTCCTTATTTGAAGATGAGTAAACTGAAGCACAGAGTGAATAAATAACTTGCATATGATCCTATGAAGAAGAGCTTGTACTTTAACTCAGCATGGCCACAGAGTTATCCTCAGCCCTGTATCTAATTGATCACTATGTCTGTTTTCTACATGGCTTTCAAATCCATACCCTTTTCAGTCCCCACTGTCATCTCATGTAACTATGGCTACAATTACCTAATTACTTTCCCTGCCTTTAGTTTTTTACTCCTTGTAAATTGTCCTCTGCCAGCTAAAACAATGAGTGTTATATGCTACACATTAAACAGTAATCCTTAGTTTTTAATCTTTCAATGGCCTTAATTGCCTATAGAATTAAGTTTAAGTTCCAAGGTCCTCCATATGTGGCCTTTCATTTTTTGTCTTCTATTTTTTCCATTTGTACTTTAGAAATGAATTGAACTACTTGCACTGTAGAAAGTTTGGATAGAAAAATCAATGTATTAAGCCCTTTATATATGTTATTAACTCATTCAGTCCTCATAACAACCCTATGATGTCTGTACCACTAACTATAATTACCATTTTACATGAAAGACACAGAGTGGCTTACAAACTGAGGCACAGAGTGATTAAGTAACTTGACCAATTTCATACAGCTTGGATTAAAATCCAAGCAATGTTGGTTCCAGAGTTCATGTTTTTTTTTTAATTTTGTTTCATGTTTTATTATATTTCTGAAAGAGAGACAGAGAATGAATGGAGGGCAGAGTGAGAGGGAGACACAGAATCCAAAGCAGGCTTCAGGCTCTGAGCTATCAGCAGAGAGCCCAATGCAGGGCTCGAACCCACGAACTGTGAGATCATGACCTGAGCTGAAGTCAGATGCGTAATCACTGAGCCATCCAGGGGCCCCCAGAGTTCATGCTTTTTGCCACCAGTCTTAGAAAAGCAGGTGGGTTATTCTAATCCAGCAAGAATGTATTTAGAGTAGGGCCAATCAGGTGGTTAAGGAGGTCATATCTGGTTTGTATCCTTGTTGGTCCAGAAATCTGTTCTCAATGCTATTCCCACCCAAAGTCACAGTGACCTGATATATAAGGCCAGAATTCCAGTCTACTGAATTAAAGTGAGATCTCTAACTCTCCATTGGAGTAGACAGGCATGCAAACACATCACTCTTTTAAGAGCACAGTAATCAAAGTGAGGGGAGTAAGTTATATGCTTCTCTTGTGCTCTATAACTTCAAGTTCAGATAGCTTGCTGCATCCGCTATTGTCTCTACTATCTCCACTACTGGGATATATATACTGTTGAGGCAGGCAGGGTACTTGCGGTAACCTGATAACATCCTCCGCTCCCCACACTTGTAGACAAGATTTGGATAGGCACTGACCTCTTATTGCCTTACTCATCATATGGGGATATCTTATGATTATTTTTTGATGTATGCTAATATTCTTAATCTTGTCATAGGTATGGGAGCCACTCTTTCTTTAAAAGTTCATTTTTAATATCTCAACCACAGTTCACCATATGTGGATTTCATTGCTTAATACCTAGAGAGTAATTTTATTTCCTCTCTTTTCAGAAACAGTGGTCACCCTTATGAACTACATGTTGTCAAATTTGCTCATAATTCTATACCTTTACATACATGGGTCCCATTATGTGACTAACACTAAGTCAGTTATCAAAACCTAACTTAGCCTCTTTGGTAATGAATTATTCTCCAATTTTGCTAAGCTGGGTTGGGTAACATGTTCTGTTTATGTGCTCCCTTCCTATTTCCACAATAACACATCTCATAATACATTTATGTATCTTGTAATTATATATATTATAACTATATATCTAATGTCTGTATTTTCCCCTGTATATCTGGCTTGGAGTCTTTCATGAGGTAGCCATCAAGATGCCAACTGGGACTGCAGTCATCTAAAGGTTTCAGTGGATCTGAAAGATCTGCTTCCAAGGTAGCTCACTAACATACCTAGCCAATTACTGCCGATTGTAGGCAAGAGGCCGGAGTATCTTGCTGTGCGGTGCTATCCATAGGACTGCTTGAGTATCTTTACCAAATAGCATCTGGCTTCAGAGCAAGTGATCCAAGAAACCAAGATAAAAAAGTGAAAATGTACTTTAAGATCCATCTTTCAGAGTCATAAACTATAATTTCCATGATATCCTATTTGTTGCACAGATAAGTCTGGAATGGTATGAATGCTGGGAGGTAGGGATCCTTAGGGCCATCTTCGAGGCTAGCTATCACATTCTATACTTGCATTTTTCTGTCCTGTCCTGTTGATCACAACCACAGAGTCCAGTGCTCGTCTAATAGTACAAGCTCTGTAAATAGCAGTTAGATTGAGAAAAGAAAGGAAGAAAGTAAAGAAGAAGGGAAAAAATAAGGAAGAGGGAAGGAAGGAGAGAGAAAGACAGGAACAAGGAAGAAAAGAAGAAATTATAATTATTTCTTTACCTCTGTCCCTGACTAGACTATTAGCTGCTTGAGAATAGAAACTGGAATGTTTTTAAGAAATTGCTTTAGCTGAAGCAGTTTACTCTTAGCAGAGAGTAGAATCTTAATTAATGTTAATTGATTGAATGATTGAATGTATGAGTGATGAATGCATGAATGAATGCTGAATTAAAGTGAATTCATCTTGTTTTCTCACTCTGAGCAAAATCTCTCTAAGGATAAACCCTGGATCATTTCCTTTTTTCCCTTACTATGCCTATTATGATGGAGTTGAGCTCACTTTAAGCCACTACAAAATTCTTTTTGAGAGTGGTGTAAGAAAGTGGTCTAGTTTCATTCTTTCGCATGTTGCTGTCCAGTTCTCCCAGTACCATTTATTAAAGAGGCTGTCTTTTTTCCATTGGATACATTTTCCTTCTTTGCCCAATGTTCATAGCAGCACTTTTGACAATAGCCAAATCATGGAAAGAGACCAAGTGCCCATCAACTGACGAGTGGATAAAGAAGATGTGGTACATATATACAATGGACTACTACATGGCAATGAGAAAAAATGAAATCTGGCCATGTGTAGCAACATGGATGGAACTGGAGGGTATTATGTTAAGTGAAATAAGTCAGTCAGAAAAAGACAGATACCATATGTTTCCATGAATAGGTGGACTTTGTGAGACTAAGCAAAAGCCAGGGGAGGGGAAGAGGGGAAAGGAAAAAAAGACACAGAGAGGGAGGGAGATAAAACATAAGAGACTCTCAAAGACTAAGAACAAACTGAGGGTGAGGGGGGTGAGGGAGGGGGGAGAGGGGGTGACAGGCATTAAAGAGGGCACATGTTGGGATGAACACTGGGTGTTATATGTAAACCAATTTGAAAATAAACTATTTTAAATTAAAAAAAATTCTTTTTGAATTAATGCATAAATAACTGTACATGTCATAGACATCACTGCCTAATGAAGCTTCATAAATATTTTTTTATATAGTTTGTTTGGTTCAGGAGTATTATATATCAGTATAGAAGCTCACTTTCTCTCCCTACTCTTCATTGCAATGTAAACTACAAAACAGCAGTGTCTGATATGTTATTGAAGATGCTGTTTTATGAAGGTGAAGGGAGGGGGAGCCTCTGCAGTTTCCAATGTAAATGTGGTGCCCCTAAGGAATCTATAATTTTTTTTCAATTTTTAAATATAATTTATTGCCAAATTGGCTTACATACAACACCCAGTGCTCATCCCAAGTGCCCTCCTCAATGCCCGTCACCCATTTTCCCCCTTCCCCACCCCTGTCCATCCTCAGTTTGTTCTCTGTCTTTAAGAGTCTCTTGTGGTTTGCCCCCCTCCCTCTCTGTTTGTAACTTTCTCCCCCTTTTCCATTCCCTCATGGTCTTCTGTTGTTTCTCAAGATCCACATATGAGTGAAAACATAAGATATCTGTCCTTCTCTAACTGACTTATTTCACTCAGCATAATACCTTCCAGTTCCATCCATGTTGCTGCAAATGTCATGATTTCATTCTTTCTCATTGCCAAGTAGTATTCCATTGTATATATATATAAATCACATCTTCTTTATCCATTCGTCTTTTGATGGACATTTAGGCTCTTTCCATAATTTCGCTATTGCTGAAAGGGCTGCTATAAACATTGGGGTGCATGTGCCCCTATGCATTAACAATCCTGTATCTCTTAGGTAAATTCCTAGTAGTGCTATTCCTGGGTCGTAGGGTAGTTCTATTTTTAATTTTTTGAGGAATCTCCACACTGTTTTCCAGAGCAGCTGTACTAGTTTGCATTCCCACCAACAGTGCAAGAATGTTCCCATTTCTCTACATTCTTGCCAGCATCTGTAGTTTCCTGAGTTATTCATTTTAGCCACTCTGGCCAGTGTGAGGTGTTATCTCAGTGTGGTTTTGATTTGTATTTCCTGGATGATGAGTGACATCGAGCATCTTTTCATGTGTCTGTTGGCCATCTGGATGTTTTCTTTGGAGAAGTGTCTATTCATGTCTTCTGCTCATTTCTTCACTGGATTATTATTTTTTGGGTGTTCAGTTTGGTAAGTTCTTTATAGATTTTGGATACTAACCCTTTATCTGATATGTCATTTGCAAATATCTTTTCCCATTCCTTCAGTTATCTTCTAGTTTCGTAGATTGTTTCCTTTGCAGTGCATAAGCTTTTAATCTTGATGAGGTCCCAATAGTTCATTTTTGCTTTTAATTCCCTTGCCTTTGGAGATGTATTGAGTAAGAAATTGCTGTGGCTGAGATCAAAAAGGTTGTTGCCTTTTTTCTCTTCTAGGATTTTGATGGTTTCCTGTCTCACTTGTAGGTCTTTCATCCATTTTGAGTTTATTTTTGCATATGGTGTAAGAAAGTGGTCTAGTTTCATTCTTCTGCATGTTGCTTTCCAGTTCTCCCTGTACCATTTGTTAAAGAGACTGTCTTTTTTTCCACTGGATGCTCTTTCCTGCTTTGTCAAAGATTAGTTGGCTATACATTTGTGGGTCCAATTCTGGGTTCTCTATTCCGTTAGTTTATGTGTCTGTTTTTGTGCCAGTACCATACTGTCTTGATGATTACAGCTTTGTAGTAGAGGCTAAAGTCTGGCATTGTGATGTCTCCTGCTTTGGTTTTCTTCTTCAATATTACTTTGGCTATTCGAGGTCTTTTGTGGTTCCATACAAATTTTAGGATTGTTTGTTTTGGCTTTGAAAAGAATGCCAGTGCAATTTTGATTGGGATTGCATTCAATGTGTAGATTGTTTTGGGTAGTATTGACATTTTAACAATATTTATTCTTCTAATCCATGAGTATGGAATGTTTTTCCATTTCTTCGTGTCCTCTTCAATTTCCTTCATAATCTTTCTATGATTTTCAACATACAAATCTTTTATATCTTTGGTTAGGTTTATTCCTAGGTATTTTATGGTTCTTGGTGCAATTGTAAATGAGATCAGTTTCTTTAATTCTCTTTCTGTTGCTTCATTATTGGTGTATAAAAATGCAACCGATTTGTGTATACTGATTTTGTATCCTGTGACTTTGCTGAATTCATGTATCAGCTCTAGCAGTCTTTTGGTGGAGTCTTTCAGGTTTTCCATGTAGAGTATCATGTCGTCTGCAAAAAGTGAAAGTTTGACTTCATTGTTGCTAATTTTGATGCCTTTTATTTCATTTTGTTTTCTGATTGCTGATGCTAAGACTTCCAATAATATGTTAAACAGCAGTGGTAAGAGTGAGCATTCCTGTCATGTTCCTGATCTCAGGGGAAAATCTCTCAGTTTTTCCCCATTGAGGACGATATTAGTTGTGGGCTTTTCATATATGGCTTTTATGATATGTAAGTATCTTCCTTCTATCCCAACTTTCTTGAGGGTTTTTTATTAAGAAAGGATGCTGTATTTTGTCAAATGCTTTTTCCACATCTATTGACAGGATTATATTGTTATCTTTTCTTTTATTAATATGATGTATTACACTGATTGATGAGCAAATGTTGAACCAGCCCTGCAGCCCAGGGATGAATCCAATTGATCATGGTGAATAAATCTTTTTATATGCTGTTGGATTTGATTTGCTAATATCTTGTTAAGAATTTTTGCATCCACATTCATCAAGGATATTGGCCTGTAGTTCTCCTTTTTTGCTGGGTCTCTATCTGGTTTGGGAATCAAAGTGATGCTGGCTTCTTAGAATGAGTCTGGAAGTTTTCCTTCCATTTCTATTTTTTGGAATGGATTGAGAAAGATAGGTATTAATTCTGCTTTAAATGTCTAGTAGAATTCCCCAGGGAAGCCATCTGGTTCAGGACTCTTATTTGTTGGGATATTTTTGATAACTGATTCAATTTCTTCATTAATTATGAGTATGTTCAAATTTTCTATTTCTTCCTGTTTGAGTTTTGGTAGTGAGTGGGTGTCTCAGAATTTGTCCATTTCTGTCCAATTTGTTGGCATATAATTTTTCGTAGTATTCTATGATAATTGCTTGTATTTTTGTGGGATTGGTTGTGATAAATCCATTTTCATTCATGATTTTATCTATTTGGGTCTTCTCTCTTTTCTTCTTGAGAAGTCTGGCTAGGGGTTTATCAATTTTGCTTTTTTTTTTTTTCCCCAAAAAAACAACTCTTTGTTTCAATGACCTGTTCTACTGTTTTGTTTGTTTTTTGATTCTATATTGTTTATTTCTTCTCTGATGTTTATTATTTCTCTTCTACTGCTGGGCTTGGGGTTTCTTTGTTGTTCTGCTTCTAGTTCCTTTGGGTGTGCTGTTAGATTTTGTATTAGTGTTTTTTCCTGTTTCTCGAGATAGGCCTGGGTTGCAATGTTTTTTCCTCTTAGGACTGCCTTTGCTGCATCCCAAAGGGTTTGGGTTGTTGTGTTTTCATTTTTATTTGTTTCCGTATGTTTTTAAATTTCTTCTTTAATTGCCTGGATGACCCATTCATTCTTTAGTAGGATGTTCTTCAACCTCCATGCATCTGGAAGTTTTCCAAACTTTTTCCTGTGGTTGATTTCAAGTTTCATAGCATTGTGATCTGAAAGTGTACATGGTATGATCTCAATTCTTTTATATTTATTGTGACTGCTTTGTGACCCAGTATGTGATCTATCTTGGAGAATGTTCCAATCAGGAAGAATGTATTTTGTTGCTTTAGGATGTAAAGTTCTAAATATATCTGTCAAGTCCATCTGGTCCAGTGTATAATTCAGGGCCATGGTTTCTTTATTGATTTTCTGTATAGATGATCTGTATATTGCTGTAACTGGAGTATTAAAGTCCCCTGCAATTACCACATTCTTACCAATAAGATTGCTCATGTTTGTGATTGTTTTATATAGTTGAGTGCTCCTGAATTCGGTGCATAGACACTTATAATTGTTAGCTGTTCTTGGATGGATAGACCCCGTAATCCATCTTCTTGATGGATATAATGCCATTCTTCATCTCTTAGTCTAAAATCTAGTTTGTCTGAAAAAAGTATGGCTACTCCAGCTTTCTTTTGACTTCCAGTAGCATGCTAGATGGTTCTCCATCCCTCACTTTCAATCTGAAGGTGTCCTCAGGTCTAAAATGGGTCTCTTATAGACAGCAAATAGATAGGTCTTGTTTTTTATCCATTCTGATACCCTATGTCTTTTTACTGGAGCATTTAGTCCATTTACATTCCGTGTTATTATTGAAAGATACGGGTTTAGAGTCATTGTGTTATCTGTAGGTTTCATGCTTGTAGTGATGTCTTTGGTCCTTTGCGGTCCTTGGAACATTTCACTCACAGAGTCCCTTTTATGATCTCTTGTAGGGCTGGTTTAGTGGTGATGAATTCCTTCAGTTTTTGTTTATTTGGGAAAACATTTATCCCTCCTTCTATTCTGAATGACAGGCTTGCTGGATAAATGATTCTTGGCTGCATTTTTCCTGTTCAGCACATTGAAAAATCTCTTGCCACTTCTTTCTGGCCTGCTAAGTTTTAGTAGATAGGTCTGCTATTACCCTTATGTGTCTACCCTTGTAGGTTAAGGCCTGTTTATCCCTAGCTGCTTTCAGAATTCTTTCTTTATATTTGTATTTTACCAGTTTCACTATAGTATGTCATGCAGAAGATAGATTCAAGTTATATCTGAAGGGAGTTCACTATGTCTCCTGATTCAACGTCTGTTTCCTTCCCCAGGTTGGGGAAGTTCTCGGCTATGATTTGTTCAAGTACACCTTCAGCGCCTTTCTCTTCCTCTGGAACTCCTATAATATGGATATCGTTACATTTCATTGAATCACTTAGTTCTCTAATTCTCTCTTTGTGATCCAGATTATTTTTATCTCTCTTTTTTTCAGCTTCATCTTTTTCCATAATTTTATTTTCTATTTCATCTATTCTCCCCTCTGCCTTTCAATCCTCACTGTCACCGCCTCTAGTTTATTTTGCATCTCGCTTACAGCATTTTTTAATTTATCGCGACTATGTTTTGGTTCCTTGATCTCTGTAGCAATAGATTCTCTGCTGTCCTCTATGCCTTTTTCAAGCCCAGCAATTAATTTTATGAATATTATTCTAAAGTCTTGTTCAGTTATATTGTTTATATATGTTTTGAGCAATTCTTTAGCTGTCATTTCTTCCTAGAATTTCTTTTGAGGAGAATTCTTCCATTTCATCATTTTGGCTAGTTATTTTTTGTCCCTTATGTATTTTAAAATCTTGTTGCATGCCCTGTTTCTGCAAGCACTTCTATATTAAAGAGGGGTCATACACTATCGAGGGTCTGGCCCTTCAGGAGGTACTTTTTGGAGAATGTTATTTACTCTCTGTTGTTGTGACTTTGGTTACCTTATCTCCCTACTCATGGTGATGTTTTGGACCCTCTACCAGGTGTTCATTGAAGTAGCCCTGGAAAGGAAAATAAACAGACAAGCAAAAAACAAACAAAAACAAAAACATGCAAACACACAAAGAAACAAAAAAACAAAAAACCAGAAACATCAGTTACAAGTAAGCAACAGGGTGGAGGTGATGCTGATGGAAGAGGCCTTATCCGATACAAAGAGAGAAGTGGCGGGGATGGAGGAAAAGAAAAAATTAAACTTGACCAGGCAGAGAAACTATACAGCTTAATCCAGAGAGAGTGTAAGGAAAATAAAGAAGGCGGCAGGGAAAAAGAAGAGAAGATAAAATTGACCAAAGATATTATATGGTTTAATCCAGAGAGAGAGCAAGGAAAATAAAGGAGGTGGGGGAAAAGAAGAGAAGACAAAACTGACCAGACAGAGAAACTATATGACTTAATCCAGAGAGAGAGAGAGAGAGAGAGAGAGAGAAAGGAAAATAAAGAAGGAGGTGTAGAACATGTACCAAGAGAATGGATTAAATATATTTCCTTAAACAAACCAACAACCAGAGTAGAGGAGGGAAGAGATAAGAAGAAGAAAAGGAAGGAAGAATATATCTATCTAATAAGAGTTGTTGGAGAATTAAACCAGGCAATGCAACCACGCTAGTCTGGAGAAGGGGCTGTCTGGTTTGTGTCAATGCCACACCAGAAGATATGCAGTTTCCAGGTGTGGAGGCGTGTGGTTTGGTGTAGGCAGGTCCCGCCTCCACTGTGGGCCCACTGTCGTTCCCTGAAGCCATCCCACCTATGGCCTGTCAGGTTGTCCTGGTGGGTCCCTGGAAGCAACTTTGCCTCTTTTCCTCCTGGTTTCTTGGGGTCCAAGACCTTTGACCTCACCATGGCTTTGTTTGAGAGACAAGGGAACTTCAGATCCCCCTACTTCTCCACCATGTTGGCCCCTCCCTCCAACTCTTCCTTCTGAGGAACAGTGGCTTTGACCTGCTCAGATCCTCTGGGGGAGGGTCTTGCTGAGCAATGGTCAGGTGCCAGCCTGCTCCCAGGAAACTTCATGATACCGCACTGCTGCTGACCTGCTCCAGAAAAAGTTCCATGATCTTGTAACAGTAGCATTTCACTGATTATGGGAAATCGTAACACACATCTGGCACCAGTTTTCCCCCTTAAGGTCTTTGTTCCAACACCAGTGAATGTGGTTGTTCTCTGGGGTCTGCTGGGACCTTTGCCTGTGAGGTGGCCACACAGCCTCTAAAATGTCCTCCCAGAAGTAGAACTGCCTCTCCCCGTGTGGTCCATGGACCCCTTGGACATTGCTTTCCACTCCTGGGGATTTGCCCTTCCCACCAGAGCACCACCAGGTACTGAGCTGTGGAGTTTCAGACACTGCACTCCCTCTGTTTATAGAGTCTTGATGGAATTTAAACCCTCTCTTTTCTCCTTTCTCCCTTTCTCCTTCAGTCTCTGCAGCTGTTTCCACATTTCCACTTTCTCTCTAAATGCTTTTGGGGGGGGTGCTTTTCCCATACTCTCCCCCATCTCCATCCTCTCTCCATAAGTAAATCAGTTTGCTGCCCTCTGCAGCTCCTCTGTCCCCCAGGTCACCTCTCCGCGCCGTGTACCTGCTGAGTTCTTTGGTTCAGGTTGTGAGGTTTGTTGTGTTAATCCTCAGGTCAGTTTTCTTGGTGTTCAGGATGGTTTAGTGTTGATCTGGCTGTATTTCAGGGATGAGAGATGCAAAAAAACTTCCATGCTGTTCCACTGTCTTCCTTCCTAAGGAATCTATAAATTGACTCTCTAAGGGATGCATGGGTGGCTCAGTCAGTTAAGTGACCAAGGCTCAGGTCATGATCTCACAGTTCATGAGTTCGAGCCCCCCCTGCCCATCGGGCTCTGTGCTGAAAGCTCAGAGCCTGGAACCTGCTTCAGATTCTGTGTCCCCCCCCCCCACCCCTCTCATGCTGATGCTCTGTCTCTCAATAATAAATAAACATTAGAAAACAATTTAAATTGGCTCTCTAATATAGACAATGGAATATTACTCAGCCACAAGAAAGGAAGAAATCCTGCCGTTTGTGATAACACCGATGGAGCTTGAGGGTATTATGCCAAGTGAGATAAGCTAGACCCAAAACAGACAAATACTGTATGATTTCACTTATATGTAGAATTTTTAAAAGCCGAACTCAAGAAACAAAGAGTAGAAAGGTGGTTATCAGGGGCTATGAGGTAAGGGGATTGATGTTAAAAATACAAACTTGCAACTACAAGACAAATAAGTTCTGAAGATCCAAGACACGGCATGGTGATTATAGTCAACAGTAATGTATTATAAACTTTCAAAGTTCTTGGGAGACGAGATCTTAATTGTTCTTACTACAAAAAGGAAATGGTCATTGTGTGACATGAGATAGGTGTTAGCTAACACTACAGTGATGATCATATTGCAATATGTAAATATATCAAATTAATAAGTTGCACACCTTAAACTTATACAATTTTATGTCAGTTATATCTCAATAAAAAATGTCAGCCTCGGGCACCAGTGACTCAGTCCATTAGGTGTCCAACCCCTGATTTTGGCTCAGGTCATGATGTCATGGTTTGGGAAGATTGAGCCCTGATTTGGGCTCTTCACTGACAGTGCAGAGCCTGCTTAGGATTCTTTCTCTCTTCTCTCTTTGTCCCCTCCCCTAGCTCATGCTCTCCCTCTCCCTCTCTTTCTCAAAATAAAGAAACATTTTTTAAAACGTAAGGCTATGAGTTTACTGGTATTTCAGATACCTACACAGTATCTCAGGTCTTTAAGTATATTTTTATAGAGAAAATTATGATTCCTTATTTTTGTGTAGCACTGAATAGTTCACAGAATATTTTTATATTCATTTCTAATTTAATCCTTACAACAACTTCATGGGATGGGTAATATCCCTGTTTTTAAGATTAAGAAGCTGAATTTTGCTAGGCCATGGTTGCCCAAAGTCATATTATTTTAGATGCAGCAGAACTAGAATTAGAACTAAATCCACTGTCTTACAACGCTGCACATTTCCCTCCTGAACAGGAAAACTACAATGCATGTGTATGTGTGTGCTTATGTATCCTTTCTTTCTATATCCTGAAAACTCTCAGAAATTTCCCTTTTATTTTAAAAATGTGATCCTACCCTCTGTCATCCATTGCCTTATTAAGAGAATGTCAGATATAGCCGACGACATTAGTAAATCTAGGAGGTGGGCAGTTTCTCTTATAAAGGGTGTGGATACAGATGCAAACATCTCACCTGGAAGGCAGAGGCTGCCTTTGGAAGGAAACCGTTGTAGGCAGGTGGGAGGTGGAGTTAAGACAGGAGACACTGGCAGGAGATACTTTACCCCAAGACTGATTAAAAGATAGGATTCTGGGCCTGGTGTCTTGGAAAACAATAACAGAAACAAACAAACACCAAAAAAACAAACCAGCCAAACAACGAACCAAACAAAAAAGCCTCAATTCATATAACTTAAGGACAAGGGAGCACATTGTGTGGTCTTAGGAAAATTACCCGTAAATAAAATGCTAGAATTATAGTCCAGCCTTAAGAGATCTGGAAAATCATTAGCCATCAACTATTCCTGTCTTTGCTTTGTTTTGGAGGCACGCCGGCTCTCATCTCTCCTTCTCTAGGCAGAGTTTTCATTGCTCTCTCCCAGTAGATTGATTTTTTCTACTCACTTATTTATTGCAGTTGGTTTGCACCTCCCCTAATCGGCAGATTTTGCTCTGCATGATCTCTCTGCTTGGCTTACTACAAACTATGGTAACCTTTTAGAGTTTAGATCCAAGTGCACAGAAGAGGAAATATAATTGGTCAGTCTTGGCAGGTGTTTACAACTGGTACAATCAGCCAAGATGAAGGACTAAGATAACATGGTATGAATATCAATAGATCAAGGTTGCAGGCTGAGCAATACTCTAAGAAAGAAGTATGAGTATTGAGAAAATTAATACAATTGCTGATTCACCTAAGACCCTATGAAGCCAAGGCTAAGAAAAGTAAAACTAGGACACATTTGAAGGGCACTGTATACAAGATTAAATCATGATCATTAGCAGGTAAACTTAAAGTTGAAATTTTAAGCTATTTATCTAGAGATTCTTAGATGACTCTAAGGAAGGATAATGTTCCCCCTTCTAGTCTGTGGTATAAGGGAAATGAGAGGAGAGGGGTAAATGGTCTTAGCTGAGAAGAGCAAAGAGTCACAGGGGCAGAAAGTCAGGCAGATTGTTAGATTTTTTTGAAGCCAGTACAGCCAAATCCTTATCTGGGTTAAGTCCCACAAACTAAAATTTATTCTCTTTAGGTAGACCCAACAGGTAGGGCTGGTTATCTCAAGAAAAATAGCAGTGTAAAATCTCTGGGCAGCTGCTAGAGTGATACTCATCATTGAGGAAGGCAGAAAACCAGCATCCGATGTTCCTATCTGCCAGGTACTTTCCCTATGGTATTTAATTCTCCCATGGCAATCCTCTGAAGTAGTCATCAACATCACTCCCATCTTACAGGTTAAATAATAAACAAGCAGCTCTGTACTGCTCAAGCTACCAGCCAGTCTAAGCAATTCGTAGTTTCAATTCTTTTCTTCTCTTTGGTTTCCCCCTCCTCTTCTTTTTTCCCCTCCCCTTTTCTTCTTTTTTCTTTCCTTCCTTTCCCTTTCTTTTTTCCTTTGAAAATTTTGGATCAGTTTCTGTGCTCAGTGCCTCTTCATACTCCATTTTCACAGTGGATATGATTAATCTGATCTGTGAGTATTTGATTCCCTGCCTTGACCTGTCCCATTGATGTTGCTTATGCTGGACCCTCAGGTCCCTTCCAGAGCCTCAGGATTGCGTCTTCTGGTTCCTACCTATCCCCACATGGCTGCTCCTCTGAGGGTACTTGAGAGCCCTTTTTGGTTCAAGCACCATTGTTCTGAGTGTTGCCCATTGCTAACATCATCACGACCACTATTAACCACTCTTCTATTATGCAACCTCTTCTATTTCTTGGTAGTCAATGGTTAGCTTTTATTTTTCAAAACTGAAATGCCTAAAGCATTCCTCATTATTAACAAAAGGGTCTCAATTCTCACACTTTCACTCTAGTCAGATTTTGGTTCAAATGTGATTACAGTGAGAGCAATTGTGATGATAAATCTGGCCAGCTCCTCTGTAACTCAATCAGTTGGACACTAACAAAGAGAATTGTAGGGGCTTCAGGGAAGAGCCAGGACAGTAATTAAGGGGCTGGCCTTTAAAGGGGATATTAGAAATATTTAAGCCTTTACATGTAGGCCTTGTGGCAGAGCAAAAAGGTTATCATCATAGTTACCATCCTGAAGGGTAATTTCTTATGTGCTATTGTAGTCTATGGGACATTGGGACTGAAAGCCATACTGGTACTTTGTGTAAGATGCTCTCTATGAGGTTTTTTTTTTTTTTTTTTATTTCAAACTGCTTTCTTGAAGTATGACTGACACGCAAAGATATGTACATATCTAACATATAAACTCAATGAGTTTGGAAAATGTGTATACTTACAAAACTATCAGCACCATCAAGGACATAAACGTATCCCTCACCTCTCCAAGTTTCTTCCTATCTCCTTATTATTATTATTATCAGTATTGTTGTGTGTGTGCGGTAAGTATACTTACCATAAATCTACCCTCCTAGCAAATTTTAAGTTTATAATGCTGTATCGTTAGCTATAAGCACTATGCTGTATAGTAGATCTCCAGAACTTCTATACTTACAAAGCTGAAACTTTTTTCCAAAAGGAGCAGAGAAAAAGAAAGAGACAGAAAGCGTAGTTAAAAAAATGACAGAAAATCCCCCAAAGATGGGGAGGAAAATGAACATGTGGATGCCCAAAGAACTCCAAATAGACTGAATGTAGAGAGATATATCCTGGGATACAATGTAATCAAACTGTCAAAAGTCAAAAAGATAGGATTTTGAAACTGGGAAGGTAAAAGTAGCTAGTTACACAGAAAAGAGCCAGCATAAGACTATCAGTGAATTCTCATTAGAAACCTTACAGGTCAGGAGAGAATGGAATGATATATTCAACATGCTGAAAGAGAAAAACTGCCAACCAAGAATGTTATATTCAACAAAGCTGCCTTGAGAAATGTGCTCACCACAAGTGTAGCTACCATCAGCCATCATACAACACTGTTACCATATCACTGACTGTATTCCCTATGCTGTGCCTTTTATTCCCATGATTTATCCATTCTATAACTGGGAACTTGTATCTCCTACTCCCCTTCACCTGTTTTGTCCATTGCTCACCCCCTTTATCTTCTTAAAAAATAATAACAGTATTATTTATTTTGTTAGGATAAGGAGACAACAAATCAAGATTCCCTCCTTGTCCCACACCAGTCTTGCGCCCTGGTCCTCCATTCCACCCACATCTCTGTAACATAAATGAAATGTAAATGTTCTATTTTTCATTGTATATAAACTTTCAGCAAGATTTGACACTCTTATCCTGCCTTTTTATCTTATTCTTCTTATTTTTTCCTTCTACTTCTGTGGCTATTCTTTAGCATCCTTTGGGAGATTCTCATCTTATATCTGACCTTAGTAGCCAACACCTACATGGCTTTACTATGTGCAGGCATTCTCTAAAGCTCCCTGTTCATATTATCTCAATAAATCCCTGTAATACCCAAGGAGAAGTTATCTTTGCTTTACAGATAAGAAAATGGACACACAAAGAAGCTGAGGATTTGAACCTAGGAAAGTACAATTCCAGAATCCTTGTTCTTTTTTTTTTAAAACATTTATTTATTTTTGAGAGACATAGAGACAGAGCAAGAGCAGGGGAGGGGCAGAGAGAGTGGGAGACACAGAATCCGAAGCAGGCTCCAGGCTCTGAGCCGTCAGCACAGAGCCTGACGTGGGGCTCGAACTCACAGACCGTGAGATCATGACCTGAGCTGAAGTCGGCCGCTTAACCGACTGAGCCACCCAGGTACCCCCAGAATCCTTGTTCTTGACAACTAGTCTAGACTGCTTCTGTTTGAGATTCCTCAGGATCTTATTCTTAAAAGGCTTCTTAGCTCGCTCTCTATGCTTCTCTTCTAGGGCAGTCACAACAGTTGTCATGGCTTAAATTGCCAACCAAAGATTAATAACCCCTACACTGTACTGATAGTTCCTCCCTCCCTTCTTAATTCTAGACATTTATATTTAGTAGTTAACTAGATACTAACACTGAATGTCCAAGGGACCTCAAATGAAATATGTACATGATCTTAGACTCCATGTACATCTCCTTCATCCCACTTGTCACAATTGCAATGAAATAATTAATTTCGTAATTATTTGTTTCTATCTTCTCTGTTAGAATGAAAGCTAGCCGAAGTCAGGAAACTTCTTTTTTGCATTACGGTGGCCACAACTCTTAGCACAGTGCCTGACACATTGTAGTTGCTCAAAAATACTTTTTGAATGAATGAATTATAGAAGGAATAGTAAGGGAATTTTTAAAAGGGAAAAAAGAAGTCATTTTAAGTCCATTTCAATGTGCAACTCTCTGATGTCAATCACTGGCATGCATTTTAAATAAATTATATTCCTAGGAAGTTAAAAAACTTAGTATTCTGTTCTTTTCCCATAACATGAAATATTTAAATAGTTCCCATAGATTTTTTTATCATGTTAATGTTGCATGTTGCATGTGTTCAATAACAATTCTCTGTTGTTGGACAAAGATTTCCTCTCAGTATTCAGTTACTATAGGCATGTTTGTAATAAATACTTTTATGCATGCAGTTATATTATTTTTGTGAAATATCTCCTTAAAATAAATTCTTAGAAGTGTTCCAAGTTTAAATGGCATGAACACTGTGATGGTTCCTGACATATAAAATTTCTACATAAAATTGTTGCACTGATACCACTAGAAGCAATAAAAAAGAGTTTCATCAGCATTGGAAATAATATCTCAGATTCTGCATGCAAACTTAGGGGAACTGCAAATGTAAAGAAAGAATGTTTTTCATGAACAAAAGAATCTTGCTCCTGGTAGCTAATCCTGATCCAATTGTGTTATCTTTCTGTCCATTTCTATATGTATATATGTATATATATATATATGTATATATATATGTAATACTTTATTATATATATTATATATATAACACAACATAAAATTTACCATTAAAAATTGATGGGGTGCCTGGGTGGTTCAGTCAGTTAAGCCTCTGACCCTTGATTTTGGCTCAGGTCTTGCTCTCACAGTTCATGAGTTCAAGCCCCACATTGGGCTCTGTGTTGACAGTGTGGGCCCTGCTTGGGGTTCTCTCTCTGTCTGCCTCTCTGTCTCTGTCTTTCTCTCTCTCACTCCCCTTGTCCCTCTCCCCTTTGCTGTCTCTCTCTAAATAAACTTAAAAATTTTTTAAAAAGAAAAAATTGTTTAAGTATGGGGCGCCTGGATGGCTCACTCAGTTAAGCGTCCGACTCTTGTCAGCTCAGGTCATTATCTCATCGTTTGTGAGATCGAGCCCCACATCTAGCTCTGCGCTGACAGCATGGAACCGGTTTGGGATTCTCTCTTTCCTTCTCTCTCTGTCGCTCTCCCACTTGTTCTTTCTCTCTCTCTCTCAAATATGAGAAAATAAATAAACTTAAAAAAAATTGAAAGTATATAAGCAGTGGCATTAAGTAATTCACAATGTTGTACAACGAACATTACTTTTTAGTTCCAGAAATTCCTTATTATCCTAAATAGAAACCCTGTACCCATGGACAGTCGCTCTTCATTATTCCTTCCCCTAGGTCCTGACAATCACTAATCTGCTTTATATCTCTATGGATTTGTGTTTCCTGGATATTTCATACAAATGGAATCAGGTGTTCAAACAAAATTTTTACTCGAATATTCATAACAGCTCTATTTGCAATAGCCAAAAGGTGGAAACCACCCAGATAAATGTTCATTAACAGATAGATGGATTTAAAAATGTGATATACCTATACAGTGGATTATTATTCAGCCATAAAAAGAAATAAACTTAAAAAAGATATAAACTACAATGTGAATGAATCTTGAAATCATCATATTAAGTGAAAGAAACCAGATATCCATCTCTCTTTGTTCTTCCCTAAACAATTTAAACAATGTAGATCAATGCAAACAGCTTAGGATGATGAAGTACATTTGAAAGGAGCCAAAGATGCAGCAAAAGCTTATCCTAAAACACTCATTTGCTGGGACTGACTGAATGCTAATTGAATTCAATCAGCATTAACTGAGTATTAACTGGGAGTCAGGTGTTGCTGTAAGTGCTAAGGCTATAAAATGAATCAAAACAGTCACTGACTTAAAGCAGGTCATAGAGAAGACCTATAGAAGAGGTATAAACATGTAAATAAATCATTAATATAGTATATTATGCAGAAGTATGTATTCTGTGCTATGAGAACCCAGATGAAGGAAAAACTAATTCTATCCAGAGGTGTCAAGGAAAGAGACAAAAAGAGAATATGATTTTTTTTTGGCCCTGACCTATGAATAACGGTTGCCAGAAGGAAATTAGGAGTGCAAGTTTATGGGGAAAAGGAAGCATAGAAAAGGAAAATATCTTGAACTTCACACTTTTCTTTATGTTGACTGAGATCTGTTTCCTTGCCCCACAATTGGTGGTTCATCTTCTAATCATCAATGTTGACATACACTGAAAATAATTTTGGTTTTACTTTAATAAAGAAGATCTTTCAAAGAATAGGGTATTATAAAATCAAGCAAGATCGGAACTTTGTGCTTGCTCAATGACATCAATAATTTTATCAGTTTTGGGGCTTCAGGGTGGTTCAGTCAATTAAGCGTCTGACTTTGGCTCAGGTCATGATCTCACAGTTCATGAGTTTGAGTCCTGCATCAGGCTTTGTGCTGCCAGCTCAGACCCTGGAGCCTGCTTCAGATTCTGTGTCTCCTTCTTTGCCCTTCCACTGCTTGTGATCTGTCTCTCTCTCAAAAATAAATAAACATAAAAAATAATTTTGTCAATATTTTGACATTGATAACGTGTGTGGAATGCAACCTTTTTTTCCTGTTGATTTTCATTGGTTGTAAGAAGAAATAGGATGTGTATTTTGTGATCTTCTATGAATAATCTTCACTAATTGTTAGAATTACAATCATTTTAATTTCAAGTGTGTATGTTTGGGCCTTACCATGAATGAAAGACTGAGTCTGTAGTTTGTGACTTTGAGTTCACTAGTATAGAATGAGCATCGCAAATGGGCAGCATATGTTCCCCTGTACCTCCCTCCCTTTCCTTGACAGGCATTTCTAATCAATAATGACATTCTTTGATGATGAGCCTGGACATGCCTCCAAATGCCTTTTCTTATAGTTAGCCATGTCATGATGAATCAGAGGCAATTGATAAAATTCCATTTGCTGTGTCTGTTGGAGAGGAGACTGTAATGGGTTTGGGAGTCAGAAGTTGTGGGTTTAGAGCCTAATTATGTCTTTACTAAGTTAGGCAACTTCTCTGAGCCTCACTTTCTTCAGCAGGAAAATCTACCAATAGACACTGTAAAGGTTTTTATTGGGGGATTACCTAAGGTCAAATGTGTGAAAGGGCACAGCTCCTAGGAACTTAGGTGTTCAATAAGCAAATTTAGTGAAATCAGGGTCCCTGAGATTTGCCTAAATCCTTCTGAGTCTTGCTTCCATGCATCTATTCTATTGAAAAGAGAAGTGACAGCTGCTTCTATCATTGGCAATGTTGCTGCCATTTTTCCATTTACCCAAAAGAGCAAACAAAGAGCTATCTTCTACTTCGCTCTCATTTGGCCTTCACACTAAGTTCTTTTTGTTTAGAAGCAACTCTATTTTTCACCTTCCTCCGGGGTGACCTAGCACCACCCTAACACCAATGATGGTTCATCACCACATGCCTATGTAATTTCATTAGCTTCTTGTCTTTCCTTTATCTTTTCTAGGGTTTTCAAACTTTGTAGTATTAACAGTTTGGACTACAGAGACTTCATTTTCAGGGCCATTGTAGGATGTTTAACAACATCCCTGACCTCTACCTACTAAATGCCAGTAGTACTTCTCCAGTTGTGACAACCGAAAATGTCTCCAGACATTGTCAAATATTCCCTGATGGGGTGAAAGTAGATAAATTGTCCTCAATTGAGAAACACTGCCCTAATCTCACTCTTTTAAACTATTTCACCCAAGCTGAGAGATTAATTACCTATGAATATTGTTTTTGCTATATTTCCTCAGTTTAAGGAGTCAATAGACTCCTACCTTCCAAAGATTTTAATTCTAAAGATGGTTACTTCATCAGTAATTGGCTCTAGTTACCATTCTTTGTGCCTATTCAAACTTTAGTTTTTAAATTTTAATGTGTTTATGAAAATATTTTTAAAATGCAAATTCTGCTTTATCTGAAATTTTGCTTTTCCAATGAAGTCCCAGGTGAAGTTGATACTACTGGTCTACCCACAAAGTATTTGAGTAGAAATGCTTTGAAAGACATCAGTTAGGTAATTCAACAATCAATTAAGTATTTCTGTTGAGGGTTCATAAAAAACCAGCTCCTGCTAGAGAGGAGCTCACACACCAGCAGAAAAAAGAGAAAAAGCAAATAACTTTTTAAGAAAAGTTGATATTTGGTATTATAAGACTATGGATATAATGATATAATGGTCAATGAGTGAGAAATTTATTCTGCCCTGGCTGATAGGTAAGTGAAGGGTAAAGAAGAAATAAGTAATAACCAGAGAAATGTTTGAAGAGGAAACGATTTTTTATTTGGACCTGGAGAATATGTAGGTGGTCTTCCAAATGGAGAGGAAAGAAAAGAACTTATTCAGATCCAGGAAGTAGGAACAGCATGAGCAGAAATAGGGAAGAATACAAATGCTTAAGGTATTGAAGAAACTATGTTCAGTGTGGCTAGAATTCAGGATGGCACTGAAGACAGTCTCAGTATGTTGAGACCCTTCAGATTAGGAAGTGCCTTGTATTGTGTAAGCAAGAGGGATGCATTGAAGATAATTAAGTAGGATAACAACATGATCAGATGTATGTGTTTGAAAGATCATGCTACAGAGAATGTAGATGGAGAGTCACAATGTGGATCATTGAGGAATCAAGCTACACTTCTTTTGGGTGAAGATCTAGACTAGGATGAGAACAGTGGAAGCCATGATGATCTGGAGCTGACTCCTACCAACCCTGAGAGTTGACTGTAGGTCTCTCTCCTCAGCGCAACGTGCCATCATGTTGGTGGCCTGAAATTGGCCATAGTGGGAAATTTTTATACTATTAAATTGGCAAATGCCAGAAATGTTTCCCTGAGAGCAGGTTGTTAAGCACTTGTCAGAACATCACTGAGTGGAAGAGACTTATGTAGACAGGTGTCAGAGTCTGACATCTATCACTTGCAGGTGATTTATTAGATACATTAGAAAGAAGGACAAGAATGTGCCACAGATAACATGCCCTCATTTAGCTAATGAATAGATTTTTTTTAATGCAGTTAATATTTACTAAAGGCCCACTAAATGCCTAGCACTGTTCCAAATACCTGCCCCCATAGAGCTTACATTCTACTGAGACAGGGAAGATAAGGACAGGACAGGGAAGGTGGAAAATACTTTGTTTAGTCTGGGAATATGGATAGTATCTAGGTGGAACTTCTCAGTCATAATCACACAGCCATATCCTGTTCTTTACTTTCTAAAGCATTTCACCTACAGTTCTAATTAACGTAGGGCAGATGGGATAGGTATTTATTGCTAGATAGGATAATCCGAGGCTCAGATATTTGTAGAGATTTGTTCAAAGTCATTGAACAAATTTATGTCAGAGTCAGGATTTGAATCCTGGGCTTCTGACAATGAGCCTAATCCTTTCTAACCAGTGCCCACTCTACAGTCAACTTAACAATCAGTGTAGATGACATGATGAAGCAGTAATGAAAACCTTCCCTGACATTCCATGTCATTTTTACCCTCAAAGTGCTTCCCCAGCTGTGATCTCAGTTATTCTTCACAGCCCTAGGTGCTACTCCATTGTGTTCATTTGAGCTTGTTGCTAGGTGCAGATTAGTTGAAGAGTCATGAGATCCCTGCTCCCAGCTGTAAACCCTGGTTGCATGCTAATAGTGGTTTTGCCTGCTGTTGCTTTCAGAAAACAAGCATCCCTCATTCTTATTTCTGCTTTCATTTCTGAGTGCTCTCTATCCCACTCATGTCTGCCTCCAAATGACATACTAATACCTCAGGGGTTTATTAATAATAATATAAAAAAAGGAAAACAAAGTAAAAAGAAAGAGTAGTATAGTAGGTATTTGTTGAATGCTAGTACAATATCCATAAAAATACCCTTAGAATAGAAAATGTACCAGACTGATCTAAAAATTATATTATAATTTCAATATTAAGTTTATAGTATTATAATATTTAAGAGAGGTTATATAAAGTGTAATGCAATAGATTCAGGAAATAGAGCCTCCAATTGCTCAAGGGTCAGGGGTTTACAAAACTAAATACTTCTGTCTGGGATTAATAAATGTCTATGGGCATTTAGGTTGACATGAAGAGAGAACAGGAACTATTTCCCAAATGGCATATCACACTAACTTTTCAAAGAGCATCTACTTTCACAGAACTGGCTTTTCCCTTTTCTTTTGTAAAAACGTTTTTTTGTGCACATGAATATATGTCTGAATATATATTTATATATGAGACTATATATATAGATATGAGTGTATCTAAAGCAGCTACAGTAGTGTTGCTTGGCTGAGTGGGAGGTGATACAGGACTGTGCTATTAGTGAGCGGGAGGTAGGAGGTGGCTATGGCTGATGGGCAGGAGTGTGAGGTAATTGCAGGGTAATACTGTCTGCAGGTATTTTTAGATGACACCAGAATGAGAAGATGTTGGTTGGTGGTGATGGTCTTTCTTCTTCTAGAACACAGTGATGAAATATGCATAATAAGAACATAAGGATTGCCAATTTGGAGCAGACCTTTTGTCCATCTAGCCGAGAACTATTGACGATGGAGGCACCAACAGCTGTGTTGTGGGAGAGTAGGTTTTAAATCTTTCTTGGCATCCACCATTAATGCTAGGGACCTTGCTCTTGAAATCCTGGGTTTCCCTTAATAAGTCACTGTAGATGTGTCATATTTTAATCTATTTCTGTCTTTTAAATAAACTTTGGCCTGGGCTATTTCTTGGGAGAAAGTGTTTCTTGGTTTGGCAAGTTTGCTATCCACGGTGTGGAGTAAAATGTCTTTAATTTATCCTTAACTTACTTGTTTTTTTCCAAGTTTTAAGGGGGCACATTAGTTATAGTGTTCCAGAATTCAGTACATTTTATAGGGTTTCTAGCTTATCATCATGTTTTCCCTGTGAGAAATAAGACCACTGTAATCAAATAAGATTATGAAAATGAAAATGTCCTAGAAACTATGACATTCCTATAAGTTATTTTACTGTTGTTGTTAATTCATGTTCAAAATATGGGAGTTTTATCCACCTAATATCTAAAGACTTTCCAGGTCCTGGTCATTTAGTCAAGTTGCTACCTAGTTATATGACACCTTTTTAAAGTCTAAATGCTGCTTTCAACAGAAGATATTCTTTAGGTGCTACATTCCCAAGTCAATTAAAAATATTAATTGGTCAGACAAATTTTAACCACATCTGCCATTCCTTTCAGAGATGGGCAAAACCAAGTCTCTTTCATCTGGAAAATTGGTATTTGACACAGGCTTTTAAAGTCCTTTCATATTTTCTTTTAATCTAGGAATACCCCAAAGTGTTGTAGAGAAATTTTAAGCTAATATCCATATTAGAATAGCAGTTTAAAATGCAAGTTACTCATAAATATTTGTTAAAGGACCCTTAAATTGATGGGTGATGTGTTGATACCCTTCTCTCATTTTAACATTCAAGTATTGCTTGTTTTTGCAAAAAATATTCTTAAAACTTTGTTTTCCAAGCAAAATTATAGTGTGTGTGTGTGTGTGTGTGTGTGTGTGTGTGTGTGTGTGTGTGTGTATGTATATACTTATAATTTGCTTTGGGAACTTTTTTTGGTTCCATATATCTTTTACGGTGATTTCCATCTCAGCAAGTGGCAGCAACCTCCAAAGATTTTCTCATGTGCAAAACCTAGAAGTGTTACCCTCTCACATCCTACCACTTCCTAGATCCTGTATAGTCCATCCACTTTTCTCCATCTGCATTCCCCCAACTTCAGGTCAAACCGTAACAATCTCTTGCATGGGCTTTAGTAACAGTCTCCAATTGGTCTCCTCATAGTCACCCTAAGCTGCTTTCTTTTCGCACAGTGTCATCAAACATTGCTGTCCCGTCTTCCTGGAAGGTGCATCTTCTCAATTCCCCCATGCATGCCCTGGCTTATGTGGGCACACACACATCCCTGCATTCTTCACCTAGCTAACTCCTTTTCACTGGTTTAGCCTTTTCCTCACAAGGAACTTCTCAAGGAGCCCTTTGTTGATCACTCAGTTCTCCAGACACCCAGCCTAAGTTGTGTCTTACAGGTTATATCTACTAATAGCCTTTTTCTAATTTTCTATGAAAACAGCATAATTCTAAATATATAGCTTCTCTGTGTGGCTTTTATATATCTTTCCTACTAGACTAAAGGCCCGGTGAGGGCAAAGAACTCATCTGTCTGGTTCACTTCTGTATCCTTAGCACTTAAAGTTGGTCCTCATACATTATAGGCACCCATGTAATAAATGATTGCTCTGTAAATCTTTCAGTGGCCTCTTCTAATGCAACCTATTTTTAACCTTACTGTTAGGTCACTCAGTAGTATCACGTTAATCAAGTGGTTTCTCTTCCAGGAAAACACTAAGGTAATATGCCTCAGATCACATCACCACCAAAACTGTGGCAAAATAATTCTGATATCCCTGGATTATACCTTGAAAATCTCTGTCATCAAGGACTTTAAGACTATTTGACCTTCTCATTTCTACTATTTGCCTTGTCCAAAGAGAAAAGAAATAATTTGGTTTGTCTATGTAATGATCTTGTAGCAACATGCACAAATCGATCTTTCATCAATCCTCTGGAACTTATAGCATTGGGATATATATATATATATATATATATGGGCTCCATGTGCCTGACATACATACTGCCTCCTGAGAAGACTTGATCCTTTGACCCCAACAAAGTGTTTTTATTATTTATAGCAAGGATAGGTCTTAAAGAACAGTTTGTTAGTAGCTGTTGTCCCTTCAGGAATTACATATTTAGTTTTGTCTTTTGGAGTTAACCCATCCTGGTAAGCCTAGCAGCATAAACGAATAAATGTATAAAAAGAGGAATCTAAACTTAGGGTGAAAAAGGAAAATTAAAAGAGTGAATATAGTATTTTCCACAGCCACGTTACAGAATCCCTAATTGTGCCTTCACCTCTGAAAGTCTATGGGAGGAAAAAATACCACCGATTTCCTGAATTATGTCAGGACCACTGAAGGGAGAGTTCATGTGGCAAAGCCTCCCTTTGCCCCTAACCGATGGAAAGGAATTAGAAAATTATGTATACCCCCAGAGGGTTTACCATCAATTGTACTAAGGGGGGTAGGGTCTGATTGCAATAAAAAAATATTGTAGAGTTACAAAAGTGATGATGAAGTTTGTAAAGGAAAACTAGTTTAAAAATCTTCCTTGAACAATTTTAAGAAAATGTTTTGATCTGTATTATATAATATCAAACTCTGCCTTCTCAATGAGAAGAGGACAATTTTCTTTCTTCCAGTAGTTTACAAAGATCTAGCCGGATCTGGTTCATATCCCAGCAAATTATATTTTCAGGTCCTTCTTCCTTCTTCCTATCTTCTTTTGCTTTGTTGACTAAAGCTTGCTAAAGTGACGTTTTTATCCGGTCCCAAGCCAAATCTGCATCTTTCATAAGACAATTGTACTCTGGGTTGATATTTAATTAGAGATGACAAGAAAATACATAGTAGAAGGGACATATAATTTTAGGGATGTAAAATAGAACTTAAAACTGCGGTTTGAGTTCTGACTATTTCTTACTAGATACACCATCCTGACCTATTACATAACAATTCTGAGCCTGCCTTCTTTGTCCCTAAAGGAAGGCTCATGCTAATACTTGCCTGATTACTGATAATTGATTATAGGGTTATAATAAAAATTAATGTGATAATGGATATAGACAGTGCTTGATAAATTTAAAAAAAACACCACCACACCTCTATTAGTGTTAGTTTTTGTTGTTATTAATTAGTAATATGGACTTTTTATACCTTCCTAGGTCCTGTAGTTACTATAAATTACTAGGGCATTTGATCATGAATTTAGCATTTGCCAAATGCTGTCCTAAGACAGCTAACATTTAAATAACTTGTCAAGTACCTGTGGAACTGGAGACTTTATATTCTATCCCTTTATTTAGTCAAGCAAAGTATTTGAACTATATTACTTCTATTCTTCTGCAGTAATACCCTAGAGAATTTAGTTTATGATACTCTCTGCTTTTGTAGAGGTTTGATCTAAAAATTATCCATTCAAGTAGGCTTTCTCTGACTTCTGTAGGACAGAGGTGAAAGATAGCACCCATGCTATTACTATGCGGCCTTTCTCTTGCTAGTTTCACACCATATATTCCTCCTTGATTCTAATTTCAGGAGAAGTTTTGACTGTATCTAGATTTAATTCTTGCCTATGATAGGATATAGGACTGCTATAACTCAATGTTTTTGCATTTTTATCAGATTTATCAGAATGTTTAAAGCCAAATTTTGTCAAATTTATCAGAATGCTTGTCCAACCTATTCAAAGATGCACAGGAGCACCTATGCCTTGGAATTGATCTTAGTTAAGCGAATCTTTTAAGTTAAGTTACATTGTGTTTTAGCCAGTAAGTTGCTTTAAGTCCTTTTGGAAATGATTAGTTATAAATCTTAAATATATAAATAATGGTACTCATGACAAGGATGTTATGTGACTCAGGCTCACTGTGTCTTAATGAGTGATCGCATGGTGGGTATTCAATTCTATATCCCTTCAGGACAACCTGACATAGAACACAGTGTGTAGTGAGTTTCTTTACAATGATAAAGATTTACTATCCAAAAAAATATTCCATATTTCAGAAAAATATCATAGTTGAGCTTTTTCATATATTTCAATTGCTTCCCCCTCACCCTGCTACTTAAAAATCACAAATATTTTTTCTCATTACCAGGGGGAGGGGAAGAGGGGAAAGGAAAAAAAGACACAGAGAGGGAGGGAGATAAAACATAAGAGACTCTCAAAGACTAAGAACAAACTGAGAGTGAGGGGGGTGAGGGAGGGGGAGAGGGGGTGATGGGCATTAAAAAGGGCACATGTTGGGATGAACACTGGGTGTTAAATGTAAACCAATTTGAAAATAAACTATTATAAAATTAAAAAAAAATCACAAATATTTTGGTTTTTATTCTCTACTTCCACAGAAAATCCACACGTATGCTTCCCATATCTTCTCGGTTCCAGATAGGGTCTCTTGGCTACACTTTGGGCTCTCTAAAGGAGCAGGAGGCCTGCCATAGGGGGAGGCAAAGCAGGATATATTTGTCCTACTTGCTCTCCCAGGAGTCAGCCTCTTGACCCGCACTTCCATGTCTTAATAATAATCTCCCAAGGCCACATTCTTTTGAGCACTCGTGTTTTAAGTAAGATAAAAAAGAATTTGATCCATCGAATATGCCTTAAGGTTTGTATCTTACCAAGGCCAATCTTGTCAACTTTTTAGATTGTCCTTTCTTGTGACAAAGGATTCAAAGTCCAATTATGACCCATCTGAAAAACAAGCTGCATCTCATCTGACATTTTAAAATAATGAAAAAAAATTATCACCAAGTGTTTTAAATCTAGAGAGAAGTTTTATCTATTTATTTTCTTCACTAAACATTCCAGAGCAATGTAATAGACACTTGAGGTACAAAAGTATATCAGACATCATCTCGTCCTTAAAAGAGCTTGCCATCTAATGACTGTCACAACCCTTAGTACCTACTTCAAAACCTGCCATATAATAGGTACCTAAACAACATTCTTTCTTTTTCATAATTACATGTTTTGGTTTATACAAATTTTGGATTAACATAGCTATAGTATTTTATAGAAAAGGGACAAAAATCTACATTCCTATATCTATTGTCTAAAAATATCCTACTAGGAGTTTAATAGTTCACTAGAATCTACATTCAATTTTAGATTGCCCCCCCCAACCACCCAAAAATATTTATACCATCCCATTAGTACAAAGTCAAATACCCTTTTTGTTTTTTTCCAGTACAGAGTGGATGGGATGGAAATCATTTTGACAGTCCTTTTTACAACATGACAGAATTTCCTCCAAAATGCTCAGTTGTTACCACAGATACTTTCCGAATGGTCCTGTCTCTATCAGTTAGGATTGAGAAGTGGAAGACAACTCTTGAGAGTGATAGATTCAGAATATGTATTACATTCTTATCCATTCATTCATAGGGGGGGATGGTATGACCTTCAGGGTCAGGGAGCTATGCACAAAAGAACATTGTTAAGAGTATACCATTGCAAAGTATATTAGGGAGACCAGTCTTATCTGTGTGGAAGCCTCTTTAGAGACATAATAAATTAGAATCATATAGGGCGCCTGCATGGCTCAGTCGGTTAAGTGTCCGACTTCGGCTCAGGTCATGATCTCACAGTCTGTGAGTTCAAGCCACACGTTGGGCTCTGTGCTGACAGCTCAGAGCCTGGAGCCTGCTTTGGATTCTGTGTCTCCCTCTCACTCTCTGTCTCTCTCCCGCTCATGCTTTGTCTCTCCTGCTCTCAAAAATAAATAAAACATAAAAAAAATTAGAATCATATAGTCATGAATTTGGAAGATCAAATAGTCCATAGTTTTGGAATTGGTATAGCCTTTTTAGATTTCATGCTAAACTTCAGTAAATGTCACTAGTAGAAATAATCAGTAAAAAGAGGGTATTTTCTGTACATGGTACAAGCTCATTCAATTAAAGGAACTTAGAGAAATAAGTACATTATTTTGGTCACATCAGATTAGAATGCATTGTTTTTATAGTCTCAGACAAAATTAAACTTTATTGAAACAGCATCCTAGAAGGTATAGCTGCTTTTTTGGTTTTGCCACATCTAGGCACCATAGTCTTAACTGTGATAGTTAGCTGTCATCCTAGTTATTTTATCCATTCCAGATATAAAAGTAACAATAATACCTTGAGCAGTTTTGAACTCAAGACGTATGAAGACAATAGAGTGTGTATAAATGAATTCATCCGTATGTCACAATGCAATCCATATCTTTTGTAGTTATACAGTGAACTAAAATTTACATATAATAATTTTGAAAACTATAAAGTGCTTATTTTCCTCTTTGTGTTCCGTACTTGTCTGTTCCTTCCCATACCAGATCCCTAACTTCTGTTTATAGAATAGTTTGTTATTTCTATGTATAATAATTCAAAAGTTAGTTTTATTTAGTAAGTTTCTATCTAGTATGGTTAAGAGCATGGACTTAAGTTCATTGCCTGGCTTGACCATTTATCAGCCGCATGATATTGGGCTAGTTATTTAACTTCCAAACTTCTACTTCCTTACAGCACTTTATTCATTGTGTAGTGGTGAGGATTGACAGGGGCTTAGAACATGTTCAGCATTACATAAATTATTTATTATTATTATTATCTTTAAAAAAATAATGAGTTTAAACCCTAGAAATGCTTTCCCAAATGCCTACCGTTTGGTACTTATCACATTCAACATAATCTGAGAAGCCCAGGGGTTTTCCTCTTTCATGGTTTCACGGCCATCGCCTCTTGGCTATTCTATGGACCTCCATTCTTGTTTAAGGTAATCTTGGAGCAATTGAAACCTATGTGGAACTTATCTATATAACTATGCAGTTGTATGAAGTTCTAAATTCTTATGGACAAGATACTCTCTCCTTAGAGACTTGGGGACTTGGAGAACTGCGTTAGTCATTTTGGGAAATTCTCATTTGACTCTATATCCAAAAGAGAGAGCCCTCCATATGCAGCTAGGCCTTTAAGTTACTCTTTTATCCGAGTAATAGGTTTCGACACCTGTTCTATTGCATGTATTCAGTTGAGGTAATTTACTGAACCTGCATGCAGTAACCTTCTATTTTGGTGTTTGAGGCAGACTTTGTATTTTATGCAATAATTTGCGGCAACACAGTTACTCTCTATTCTCATTCTACATTCTCTAAGAACTTTTCTTAATCCATTAAATTTCAAACTGCCTTGGATATCTCATTACTCTTGAATTAAATCTGATTCTTTCAGAGATTCCTAGTGTGTGTGGGAAGGACACAGGGTAAGGATGGTAATAACTTATTTTTAATCTTCAAGAACTCCCAATCTGTTCTCTGTCTTCATCTCCATCTTTATCCCATTATCTCTACAATTTCTGGGAACAATGTAGTTATTGTCTTATTTTTATGTATAAGTAAAATATTGCGGATGTAAGGAGATAACCTTTTCCTTCTATTAGCTGGCTGCCTTCCCTTAGCTATGAAAATGGGGCCGTTGAAGGAAAGGCCAGTGGTTGGAATGAGCCCCTTTCCTAGTGTGAATTTAGATTATCATAACAAACTAAAACTTCACTCCTGAAAGCATAGGAGAGAAACAAATTTACACTCATGGTAGAGTTATTTGTCCTGGGCTTACCAGAGTCACACAAGGCATTCAGTGTTCAGTCGTCTTTAAGTTGGAAGTCTCTTCAGGGATTGCAGTATCTCTAGGTTAACACCTTGAGTCAGGGTAAATGTAAACACTGTTATAGGACCACAGAATGAAGATTAATTTTTGTTTATTCTTTCTGAGGTATTAGATAGAAAAAAAAAAACACATCTGCAAATTTCTCTAAGATAAATTTCTCTTCCTTGGGTTTCTGTTGAGTTTGCTGAGGGTTAATATTTTCAAGCTGCTTAGAAGCTCTTTTATTTGACTGAGTTCTGTAATGTACTGACTTGCATCTTCCTGAGGCCACAGCCCTGGATTCATTTTTAGACTATGTTTTCCTGAACATATCCTAGATTCAATCTTTGCCTAGAAGTCATTTCTTAATTTTAGTATCATAAATTGTCTGGAAAAGCTGAGAAATTTTAAACTCGACAATTTTTGGCTCTGTTTTATCAGTATTTTCTTTACTTTTTCTCTCTCTGCTTGCATTTCTCTATAAACAGCAGAAGGGAGGTAGCACCTTTAACACATCACCTGGAAATCTCCTTAGTTAAATCACTCAGTTCACTAGGTTCATTTCTTACTTTCATGTTATCAAAAGGGAGAGTGGTGCTGAACTTTTGCAATTCCATGACAAGGATCCCCTTTCTTCCAGATGTAGGTAATATTATTTTCAATTTACCATAAGCCCTTAGCTGCTGAACTGAAGGATCTGCTTCCTGGATGGCTCAATCATATGATTTTTAGAAGGAGGCCACAGTTCTTTAGGGTTTTCCATAGGGCTACTCATATGTTACTCAATCATAGCAGCTGACTGAACCCAAAGGGAATGATTCACATGAGAGTAAGGCAGAAACTGATGCCTTTTATGATCTAATGTTGGTAGTAAAACATCATTATTTCTTCAATAATTTCATGGTAACACAAGTCAGCCCTGTTAATTGTCGGAGGGGATTAGATAAGGATGTGAATACCAGGAGGCAAAGATCTTTGGGAGATATCTTGGAAGGTGAACAAGAGGTAACGCAGAGATTAATAATAATAGGTAGCCCAGCAGTGGTGTACTGCTAAACCAGCTCTTTAAAAAATTAACCAAAACAAAAATACTCTGATTTGTACTGTTTTCCATGATGCAAAAACTCTCACTAGGGACATATTTAAGCCACCGATGGTTTAACCACAGAACTGACAAATTCCCAAGTATTTAGCAATTGACTATCATGAGTTGATAAGAACCAACTCCAGGATACCATTGCCCCCAAGGCTGGAAAGGATGCAGAAAACAGGATGGTCCTGAAAGAAAGTAGGCATAAGATTGGCTCATTTAGATGGTCAAAAATGGAGGATCTGGGACAAAACTACAGGGACAGGAAGCATATTAATGATTGCCTGGGAATGGGGGTAAGACTGCAAATGGGCATGAGAGATCTTCTTAGTGTAATGGAAATGATATAAAACTGGATTTTGATGATGGTTACACAACTTTATAAATTCACAAAAAATCGTTTTTCTTTTCACTGGAGGGGCCAGGATACCACCCACATCTAACTCCAACAAACCATACTACTGTGGGATATCAGAAAAATAGAAGCTGCCCTTTATGCTTTATGCTGTTTGATATTTTAAATGTGAAGGCAGGCCCAAATGATCCCTATATCCTGATTTTTACATCTTTGTATAAAATTCTCCTTTTGAGTATGGGCACGACTTTTGTTTTGCTTGTAACCAATACAATATGACAAAGGTGAGGAGATATCACTCCCATGGTTATACTATGTTATAGAAGACTCCCTCTTACTAGCATACCTGCTTTTTCCCTCCTTGCTGGCTTTGAAGAAGAAAGGTGCTATGAATCCTACAGTCACAAAGAATTCTGTCAATAACCTGAATAAGCTTGGAAGTGGATTATTCCTCAGATGAGAATGAAGTCCAGCTGACACCTTGATTACAGCTTTGTGAGACCCTAAGTAGAAGACCCAGATAAACTGCTTCAGCTCCTGACCCATAGAAATGTGAAATGATATATGTGTGTTGTTTTGAGTGCTAAATTATTATAACACAATAGAAAAATAATGAATCCTTCTTCAAACATAGTCATATCAAAATTTAGGGGAAAATTTGAGTTCCATGTTTATACTGTTATAGTCTTATGAACACATTTTACAGTTGAATCTCTTCTTTCTGTTTTTTTTTTTTTTTATTTTCCAGGATAAATAATTGTCTTACTTTTCTTTGATTTGTTTCTATGGACCTGTCACTAGTTCATCTGTAAACCTTCCGTATAAGTGTAAGTCTATCACTCAGTGGCAAACTGTCAACTTAATTTTTGCTATTGAGAAGTTTGATTATATTATGATCCTCTTTCCTTGCTGCCACCCTGGAGACTTTTAGGGTTATCTTTACCTTCTGAATTATAAAATTTTATGATGATGTGTAGTGGCAGTATTTCTTTCCTTCCTTCCTTCCTCCCTTCCTTCCTTCCTTCCTTCCTTCCTTCCTTCCTTCCTTCCTTCCTTCTTTCTTTCTTTCTTTCTTTCTTTCTTTCTTTCTTTCTTTCTTTCTTTCTTTCTTTCTTTCTTTCTCTCTCTCTCTCTCTCTCTCTCTCTCTCTCTCTCTCTCTCTCTTTCTTTCTTTCTCATTATATTGGGCACCCAATAGATACTTTAAGTAAGAAAAATATACATCAGTTCTGAGACATTTATTTTTATTCTCTCTCTCTCTTTTTAAGGGATGGTCATTCCTCCTTTACATTTTCTCCTTAAATGGGAAGAACTTCAAATTTTGTTTTTGCTCTAGAACCTATCTTTCTTGCCTTCTCGAGGACTTTATTCCTGCAGTATATCCTGAGGAGGAGTACAGCTTAAGTTATTTATCTGTTTTCCTTTTAAGTTTTCAGCATTTTAGGATCTGATAAACCAATGATCACCCATCCATTTGTCTTCCAACTTTCAAAATGTGTGTGTGTGTGTGTGTGTGTGTGTGTGTGTGTGTGTGTGTTTAGCCCTTTTTAAAAGATAGCCTTACCATCGTTTCAGTATATTTTGGGGAAAAGCAGAACATAAACTGTTTGTTCATTCTAATTTCTGTAATCAGAATCTGACCTCTCAACATTTAACTTTCCTGTTCTGTAATAATAGTCCTATGAGGTAAGCAGGAAAAATGCCGTTGTCCCTCTTTTACTGATAAAATACCTGAGAGTTAGATTGCTTAAGTGACTTGTTTGAGATTACCGACTTGGTTCTGGAATATTCAAGTCTCAGGAGTCATATTTGTGTTTGTCGTTGTTGTTGCTGCTGCTGCTGTTTTACCTATAGCATATTGCCTCCTAATTCTGACCAGTGATCTCAAAGGTTAGTAAATTTGGATGTGGCCTTCTATTCCAGTGTTTCATAAAATGTACACCATACCACAATAGTCTCAGGAGAACCTCTGAAAAAAAAAAAAGATTCCATAATCAACCACATTTGAGAAACACTCTATCCTAATGGATTCCCCTAATTCTATGACACCATTGATTGTAGGAAATAGTTATTAAGATTTAATAACAGATTTTGGTGGAACTGTAAGGAAGGGTGGGAAAAAAGTATATTAAACCTATATTATAAGAAACATAGAATTTGAGAAATGTAAAATGGTTTTTAAAAGTAAATCTCGGAATTGAGCAAACGCACTATATTTCCTTTTCATAGTTGCTTACATATTAGGATTGAAAATGATAAAAAAGAAATATGGTAAAAGTATTTAGTTCAATGTTTCTCCAATGAATTTTGCCACTAAAGCCCTTTTTTCATTTAATGCCCATTAATATTCCAAGTAGTTTGTTTATTTATATAATAACTATTGTTGAGCTTTCTGCTATTTGTGGGGCACTATGCTATGTGCTAAATACTGGCATGATGATAGAGCAGTCCAGCCCCTCATGGAGTTTAAGTGAGATGAGTGTATATCTAACAGAGGTTTTAGCCTAATTTGAAAAATTAGTTATTTACTCTGAAGAACTGAGATTCAAATTAAAACCAGAAAGAGAAGTGTGAGTTAGTTACTTGGGGAAGTAGGGGAAGTAGGGGAAGGGAGTAGAGAGGGCAAAGAGCATTCCAGGAATAGGTACTGTTATTTCAGACTCCACATGCAGAAAGCTGATCTAGTCCAACCCCTTGATTTATAAACAAGGAAAGTATAATCTAGAGAAGTTAGAATTAAAGAATGTCAATCTGAATGGAATCTTACACATGTAATCCATAGTATGCCTGGCATACAAATTACCTTGGCCACATCTTAGATAAATAGTTGCTGTCTTTCTTTGAAACAGCAGTTCTTAGAGGTTAAAAGGCCTGAGTGAATCTCTTTTGGAGGTTCATAAAATATTTTTTAAATGCCCAGACAGGGTAACATAAATAATATTTACACTAAATAAATATTTTTTATATACATGTAAAATCAGTAAGGAAACACAATAATTAAGCACACAACACCAGATAGAGATAATGATGAAAGTTTGACTCAAGGCTCTTACGAATGTGAGACTCAGACCGAATTACACTCCTAAGCTCCATTCCGCCTTCCTCTCCACATGGGCTTTCAGAAACTCAATATTCCTATTTTATAGGTTGAATGGATAATGTAGCATTCACTTATTGGGCTACTTTTTGGAGACATATAGAACAAACAGGTCCTCTTTTTCTTCCATGAAAAAGCCCTTTACATATGCATAGATACACGCCATGTGTTCCCGTTGTCAAAATATATCCAGTGTCCTTAAGCATTTCTCAGATGCTAATTTCTAGGACCTTCATTCTTCTATTTCATCTTGTAACACCCTGTAAAACCTAGAGGTTTGTACTTATTGGCTCTATGAAGTTCCTCTGTCAATACCGTGGCAGAATTTTCTACTTACTTAAATGCAAAGTCCTCACTGAACCATTTCAGACCCCCTCAGCTCATTTCATATTAACTGACAGGGAATTTCTCCCACTACAGTTAACTCTATCTTGTCATCACCCTCCAATAGTGAATTCTTCCCCTGAGGGGAATGGGTTTGTTGAAAAATGAGTTCTTTGAGCAAATGAGTATGAATAGGTTCTTTGCATGATATTCTGTAATCTGGGTAGTCCAATGGAAAGTGTCAATGCTGAATCAATATTTCAGCCAGTCTGATATGCTTATGGGTCACACTCATGCCAGTCACTGAGCAGGAGCTAAAGAATGCTTGAGAGGTGTTTTGGACAGTTTTCTAGGACTCTCCTCACTTTCCCTGTCTGGTTTCCCTTTTAACTCATCCCCTGTTTGAGACTTGATTCTTCAGTAGTTTTCACCTAACTCTGACTCAATATTTCTTTAGATGCTTTGATTGGATATTATTTCTTTGGTTGGATCTCTTTCCAGTGGTCCCATATAAGATAATCTTCCCCTCCTTTTGGTCTCTTGGAACATAGCCTCTCCAATGCCCTTCTTGTATATTATACTGGCAAAGCCCATTTTGACCATTAACAAAAATAAAAATGTACAATGTGAATATGTGTGAAAATTGGTCTCTCATTAATTTTAGGGAATTCTCCATCATAGCTAAATTCCTGGGACAGCTCTCATCTGAGATAGGCAGTTGTTGCACAGTATAAATAAAGATCCCTGTATGTGAGAATTTCACAAAGTCTTGTAGAAGAAGGTCTAGGTCAGGATCTCTGTCTTTTAGCTCCTTGGAAAGTGTCAGAGCCCAAGAGACAATAAGTAAATTTGGTGATAATCCTTTGGAAGATTAGATAATTGTTCTTAATTATTCATTCATTTTGCCATGGCCTCCCATGAGAATAAGCAGAGTATTTTTCCTGGGTGTGTTGGATATTGGCCTAGGTCCAATGAACTGCTTTGGCCAAGTTCGTGTTAGCAGAGGTGATACAGCAGAAGCTTCATACAGCAGTGCTTGCCTAGAGTGCCTGACCTTTTGCACTTTGGCTAACTCCCAGAAGAGCAAGCCCCAGGCAACCAGTGGTCCCAGAACAAAAGAATCGAAACTGACCTGCCACTTGGAGTAGAGCTGCCTCAGCCAGCTCACAGACTGATTAGTGAGAAGTCTTTATTGTTAGAAGGTACTGAGATTTTGGAGTTGTTTATTATTTATCTTTATCATAGGTAATCTGAATGATAAAATCTTCTTTTACATCACGTTTTATACGAGTGCCTTCAAGATACTGTTTTTATTACCTCCCCTGGAGAACTTTCTATCATTACAGGTTAAATCGTGTTCCAAAAAAGATATGTTACAGTCTTGACCTCCAATTCCTTGCCGGTGATCTTATTTGGAAATAGGGTCTTTACAGATGTAATCAGGTCAAAATGAGGTTGTACTTGATTAGGTTGGACCCTCATGCACTGTGAGTGGTGTTCTCATGAAAAGGAACAGCAGAAATTCAGACGGAGAAACAAGAGAAGAATATGCTGTGATGACAGAGGCAGAGGTTGAAGTGATGCAGCTGCAAGCCAAGGGATGCCAAGGATTTGAAGCTGCTGTTAGAAGCTAGGAAAAGGCAAAGGATTCTACTCAGTGTCTCAGAGGGAGAACAGCTCTGCTGACAGCTTGATTTCAGACTTCTAGCCCCCAGAACTGTAAAATAAATACCCAGTTTGTGGTACTTGGTTATGGAAGCCCTTGGAAACTAATACAGTTTTTTCGAATGCCCCCGAGCCCCAAAGTTTTTTCTCTATTTGTAAAATACCTCATTTGTACCACCGATAGTGACTTTTTCACATTCTATAACTCTGTCATCAGAGTTCCTTTCGTCTCTCATACTAGGCTGTGCACTCCTGAGGCTTTGTGCGTTTTCCATGATAGTTAAATGAGTTAATCTGTCTGGAAAGGTTTTAGGAACTGCCAAATTGCAATCCAAATGTTGGGTTGTTTTATGATTATTGATTTGAACTTTGCCACATTCCATCATTTGCTCAGCATATATTTATCAATCACCTACTACTGAGTGCCAAGCATGGCTCCAGGTGAAGTGGATATCATGAATGGAGTTTATAAACAAAAGTAAACTTATCATGTGGGATTCAGGTGAAGTGGATATCATGAATGGAGTTTATAAACAAAAGTAAACTTATCATGTAGGATTAAACAAAGTGCTGTGATGGAGAATAATTGGGGGTATTTACTTTACAGAGTTAATGACAATCTTCTCTGGTGAGGTGATATTTAATTTGAGATCCAAATGATAAAAACATGTCATTGATATAAAGAGGCAGGGAAAAATTATTTCAAGCAAAGGAAACAGCAAGCTCTAAATCCCCATTTGAAGAAAGATGATGGCCCAGTCCTAGAGACAGACAGAAGGCAAAGGAGACCAGACCAAAGTGAATGGGCTCAGGTCAGTTTTTGATGTTTGAGAGACAGGTAGGGGCCAGATCTTCCAGGATTCTGCAGGCTATGGTCAAGAATATGGATATTTATTTTAAATGCAATAAGGGAACTCCTGGAGGATTCTATGTAAAAGGATAAGATGGAACTTAAATTAAAAAAAATTCATTTAGATTCTGTTATGGACTAGGTGGTAGTTGGTAGAAGGAAAACCAGGAAGAGAGTAGTAGGAAGGAGGCTGTGATAGTTATCTGTGTGAGAGGCAGATGAAAGCATGGATTAGGGTAACATCAGTGATAATTTTGGTAACTTAGATTAGAATAGGTAGATTATGTGCTTTGTTAACTATGTGCTTGGTGGTACCTTTTACTGAAATGCAGAACCTAGGTTTCAGGGGAAAGTTAGGAGTTTACAAAAAATTTCCCTCGATGTTTCCCTCCTAAATGTCAACTTTGGGTCTTAACATAAGGGACAGAAATTCTGACTTAATGAATATGGAATTAGGTGTCAACTAGACCTTACGTTTCAGAACAGAGGTGGGCAAACTTTTCCTTAAGAGAATAGTGGTAAGTATTTTAGGTTTTGCAAAACAAGCAAAATATTGGATACTATGTATATACTTATAATTGCTTAAAATGTATTCATCTAAAAATATAAAGTTCATTCTCAGCTTGGAGGATCATAAATAAAACAGGAAAGGAGCCATTAACCCTTGGTCTAGATCAGCAGTTGACAAACTACTGTTCATGGACCGAATCTAGCCAGGCACTTAGTTTGATAAATAAAATTCTTAACACAGATTTATGCCTGTTTGTTTACCTGTTATATGTGGCTATTTTCCTGCTATGATGACAGAGTAGTTGCAACAGAGACCATATTTCCTATTCTGCTTGGGCTACCATAACAAAATACCATAGACTGGGTGGCTTAAACAACAGAAATTAGTTTTCTCATTGCCCTGGAGATTGGAAATCTGAGATCAAACTGTCAGCATGAATGGATTCTGGCGAGGACTCCCTTTCTTGCTTGTAGATGGCTTCCATCCTCCTGTATGGACACATGGCCTTTCCTCAGTGTTGGTACTGAAGGAGAGAGAATGGACGCTCTCTGGAGTTTCTTCTTATAAGGGCACTAAATTTGTAATTAGGGCCTCACCCATATGACCTTATCTAAATCTAATTACCTCCCAAAGTCCCCACCTCTAAATATCATCACATTGATAAGAATGTTTGAGCTCCCTTCTTCCATCCTGTGGAAAGTTGATTATCTCATGTAGGTTTCCCAGGGGGCTTATCTTCTCATGATCCTCTCTGGATCTGGGTCCTTATTATTTCTCCATCCCACACATGGCCTGTTTAGCACTGTTTTCACAAAGGGAAAATTCTGTTCCACTCTGTGACATTCATAACTGTTATAACAATACTCAAGTTAACAAGCATTCTTATAGAACTTTGTGTGAAAGGCTTTGAGGATATGGAAGGGACCTAGATTACAACATAGAAAGAATTTGAAATTGATTATTGGACATTCTGACATTTCTCTTCTTTAAAACGTCCCCTTACCACATTGACTAAGGTAAATGCCAATCTCTCACCAAGATACTCTCCTCTTTTCATTCTTCCCTCTTCTCTTTTTCCTTCTTAGCTTTCTCCCATGCCCCAAATTCCAGTTTCTTCCTCCTATTGAGTGGTTGAGTTACTTTAAAAAAATTTCTTTTTGCCTATTCTGTGATAGGTTTTATCTTTGATTCCCAAGAGACATGTCAATAATTTTTTCTTGGATATTGTAAATAATGTTGTGATAAATGTTAGCTACTAATTTTTTTTAAAGATTTATTTTTGTAAATAAAAATTACTTCCTTCTTAAGGAGAATTCTGCTTCTAACTTCAAGATAATAATTTCTTTTTATCTCAACACTTAATATCATGGTTAGTGAACACCCATCCTCTGTATGGGTACCTACTGTACCGTCTTGCCACAGTTATGACAGTGCTATAATTGGAGGCATTGGTGGTTCCCTATTATATGTCACACAGTATGATAGGTATGTGACTTACAGTTCAATATCTCATTTAATGCTTATGCAATTCTCTTAGGTAAATCCTTGTTTCCCCATTTTGCAGTTGAGAAAATTGAGGTTCAGATGTCATTGTGTCCAAAGTCACGTCTTTAATAAATGAGATTTGAACCCATCTTTCTGCTGCTAATTCCCAAGCTGTTTTCACTGCACCACATAGTTTTTAATCTGGCCAATCTTTTATGAACACCAGATATAAACAGAGAAAATATATCACTTTCTGGGGAGTAAGAAAATAAAGAAATATTAGTTGATATTTTTAGATACTTTCAACTGTTGAGCCAGATTGTGGAGAATGGGGAAATGACAAATATCATATTTCTGTTCCAAAAAGGACAATAAACTACGTAAATAGTTCTCCTTAGGTTAGTATACGAAGCAGGTGTAGGGGGAAATATGAGAAACAACCCTGTGGGCTCCAGCGAGGAAACACTTCAAAAAATATCATTTGATTAAGAGACAGCCCGCATGATTCAATGAGGAGGCGGAGGTATTGCCTTGGAAAAGCGTCAGATAAAGAAATACTAAATGCCTGTAGAAGTGTCGTGGGTATGGGGGCTAAAAACAGCTTGTGGAATGGCAAACTTTCTGAAAAACATGGCAACAGCAAGTGTCCATAAATGGCAACTTCACTCTCTGTGGATGAGTGGGAAACAGCAGAGGATAATTTTTAGATTGCTTGTTTTTTACGTTAGTGGAGTGAAGTGATGCCATTGGAAATATTAAGAAGGATGAGAATGTGTTGGTGACGAAAGAACACTTATGAAAATAGAATAGCACTAGGACGTGGTAACCTGATGGGGATCATTCGATGACTAAATAGAGAATATTGTTGATACCCAAAAAATAGTGCTGTTAGCCAATTAACCAGAATAGAATCCCTTTCCTCTGCGGCACATTGATGTAAAACAGTGTTCTCCACAACGAGAGGCTTTTTTGAGTTTACTTCATTATCTTCAGGTAACAGAACACCTCAGTTACTTGAATGTTTGCTTATCTTGTTTCTGTCTCAGTCTAATGGAGGACTGAAAATCTGGCTAGGTTTCAGGATTTCTATGGCTTAATAAAGACTCCATCCATTCAACATATTTTTGTTGAGGAATTACAATGTAGCAGGTTTTATGGTGGGTGTGGATGACTTAAAGACGGGGAACCTGCCCTTGTAGCATTCAAGGAACAATGAAAGTAGCCATGGAAGCTGAAGGATATTGGGATGACCATAGGTTAAAATTAAAACATTCTTGAAGTTAACCTAAAAAAACTTAAGACATCAGACTCCATCCCCTAAATATAAAAAGCAAAATATGTCAGATGAAAGGCTCTAGTCAGCTAGATCTGGCTGGTTGAGCTTAGTGTATATTAAACTATAAAGAATATATCTGTATCAACTTCAAGTTCAATCTTATTATTTCTTGGGCTAATTTTTTAAATTATTGTTATTATTTGGTTGGTTATAATGGTAAAAACCCGTTGTTTTGGATTATTAGAACAAAATTAAATATTCCTACCATTTTTTATTAAGAAAAACCCACACTTGTTTAGCAAAGAAAAGGGCCTGGGGAAACTTTTTGAGAGCCAAGTATATATTTTTTGGGTAAAACAAGGATTTTAGGAATTCTCTATTTGAGAAGCATTGCAAAAGTTCTATTTTCTCTTGAAAGCATGGAAAAAGTAGTTAATGTATATTGGATTTGCATTTCACCAAGTGATTTGCTTAAATTCTAAGCACTGATATTGGGACTCTTTTTTTTTTTGGACTTTTAAATTATATTTTATTAATAGGAGATATTGGATGAAGACTATTTGGCACACCATAGTTTCAAAGGACTCCCTTTTCCTTCCGCCACTTGAAGTTCCTTAATAAAGCAAGATTAAAAACAGAAAAAACTTTATTATTTATTTATTTATTTATTTATTTATTTATTTATTTATTTATTTTCCTCCCTGTTAACACTGTCTGCATTCATCAGAGCCTTAGATTTTCCTTCACACAGACAAATACCTGTGCTTTGGGACTCTCTTTTCCTTCTGTTTTACTAAGCCACATTCAGCTATTTTTTTATTAGTATGAATTAAAATAAACCTAGGTTATAATAAAGTAACTTATAGCAGTTTACTCTGTGTGAGACATCAAAAACCATTCACATGTAAACAATGCACTTAAACCAAATGAATAGGACCCTTTGTAAAATTTTACTAGCAGCTTCTGTTTAATAAGTTCTCACTGAATACCAACTACAGTGGGAAACACTGTGAAAGGTACTGGATGGTACAGGAAGCAGGATACAAAAATGGATCAAGAATAGAGCCCACAATGGAGTCAAGATGGGGAGTAAGACACATCACACATGGTAGAACATAATTTTGAATAAAGTAGATGCTACAGGAGAAGATCTAAAAATTCACTTCGTATTCAAAAGCAGAAGAAATATCTAATTGAAGGGATGGGCGTGAATTTGTGGAGGAAACTATATAAGTGGAGCTTCATGAATGAACAGTATTTTAACATGTGAAAAGTGGGTAAAATATTCAGATGTCGGGAACCTCATGAATGCAAATATGGCATCAAAACACTTCAGGGTGTGTCTAGGGAATGGTTTATGGTTCAGTCGAGGCAAAGTGGTGGGTTTTCAAATTTTGGTTCAGAGTAAAACTCTTTTTTTATCTTCTCCAAATGAAATGTTATGCTGAACTTCAAAATATAAATAAAATATTCTAGTTAAAGTGTGTGTGTGTGTGTGTGTGTGTGTGTGTGTGTGTGTGAGAGAGAGAGAGAGAAAGAGAGAGAGAGAGAGGTGGGGAGGAGAGAGAGAGAGAGAGAGTGAGCACACGTGCAACCAGAGGCAGTATATTACTGTCCAGGGACTGCCATAACAAATTACACAAACTCAGTGGCTTAACACAACAGAAATTTATGCTCCTACAGTTCTGAAGGCTTAGAGTATGAAATTAAGGTGTTGGCAGGGCCATGCTCCCTCTGAAAGCTGTAGGGAAGACTCCTTTCTTGTCTGTTGTCTAGCTTCTGGTGGTTGCTGGCAATCCTTGGTACTTTTTGGTGTATGGTAGCATAACTCTAATTTCTGACTCCATCTTCATATGTCTTTCTCCCCTGTGTCTTTGTGTGTTTCTGCATCCAAATTTCCATTTCCTCTTCTTTTTTTTATAATAGTTTATTTTCAAATTGGTTTACATGTAACACCCAGTGTTCATCCCAACATGTGCCCTCTTTATGCCCGTCATCCCCTCTACCCCCTCCCTCATCCCCCTCACCCTGAGTATGTTCTTAGTCTTTGAGAGTCTCTTATGTTTTATCTCCCTCCCTCTCTGTGTCTTTTTTTCCTTTCCCCTCTTCCCCTCCCCTGGTTTTTGCTTAGTCTCACAAAGTCCATCTATTCGTGGAAACATGGTATCTGTCTTTTTCTGACTGACTTATTTCACTTAACATAATACCCTCCAGTTCCATCCATGTTGCTACACATGGCCAGATTTCATTTTTTCTCATTGCCACATAGTAGTCCATTGTATATATGTACCACATCTTCTTTATCCATTCATCAGTTGATGGGCACTTGGTCTCTTTCCATGATTTGGCTATTGTCAAAAGTGCTGCTATGAACATTGGGGTACACATGGCCCTATGCATCAGCATTCCTGTGTCTCTTGGGTAGATTCCTAGCAGTGCTATTGCTGGGTCATAGGGTAGCTCTATTTTCATTTTTTGAGGAAACTCCACACTGTTTTCCAGAGTGGCTGCACCAGTTTGCATTCCCACCAACAGTGTAGGAGGGTGCCTGCTTCTCCACATCCCCACCAGCATCTATAGTTTCCTGATTTATTCATTTTAGCCACTCGAACCGGTGTAAGGTGATATCTCAGTGAGGTTTTGATTTGTATTTCCCTGATGATGAGTGACTTTGAGCATCGTTTCATGTGTCTGTTGGCCATCTGAATGTCCTCTTTGGAGAAGTGTCTCTTCATATCTTCCGCCCATTTCTTCACTGGATTATTTGTTTTTTGGGTGTGGAGTTTGGTAAGTTCTTTATAAATTTTAGATATTAGTCCTTTATCCGATATGTCATTTGCGATGATCCTTTCCCATTCCGTTGGTTGCCTATCCATTTTGTTGGTTGTTTCTTTTGCCATGCAGAAGTTTTTATCTTGATGAGGTCCCAGTAGTTCATCTTTGCTTTTAATTCTCTTGCTTTTGGAGACGTGTCGAGTAAGAAATTGGTGCGTCTTAGGTCAAAGAGGCTTTTCCCTGCTTTTTCCTCTAGGATTTTGATGCTTTCCTGTCTCACATTCAGATCTTTTATCCATTTAGAATTTATTTTTGTGAGTGGTGTAAGAAAGTGGTCTAGTTTCATTCTTTTGCATGTTGCTGTCCAGTTCTCCCAGCACCATTTATTAAAGAGGCTATCTTTTTTCCATTGGATACATTTTCCCGCTTTGTCAAAGATTAGTTGGCCATATACTTGCAGGTCCATTTCTGAATTTTCTATTCTATTCCATTGGTCTCTTTGTCTGTTTTTGTGCCAATACCATACAGTCTTGATGACTACCACTTTGTAGTAGAGGTTAAAGTCTAGGATTGTGATGCCTCCCGCCTTGGATTTATTCTTTAGTATTATTTTGGCTATTCGAGGTCTTTTGTGGTTTAGAGGATTGTTTGCTCTAGCTTTGAGAAGAATGCTGGTGTAATTTTGATTGGGATTGCATTGAATGTGTAGATTGCTTTAGGTAATATTGCCATTTTAACGATATTTATTCTTCCAATCCATGAGCATGGGATGTTTTTCCATTTCCTTGTGTCTTCCTCAATTTCCTTCATAAGTTTTTTATAGTTTTCAGTGTAGAGGTCTTTCACATCTTTGGTTAGGTTTATTCCTAAGTATTTTATGGTTTTTGGTGCAATTGTGAAAGGGATTAGCTTCTTTATTTCTCTTTCTGCTGCTTCATTGTTGGTGTATAGAAATGCCACCGATTTCTGTACATTGATTTTGTACCCTGCAACTTTGCTGAAATCATGGATCAGTTCTAGTAGGCTTTTGGTGGATTCTGTTGGGTTTTCCATGTCAAGTATCATGTCATCTGCAAAAAGTGAAAATTTGACTTCCTCCTTGACAGTCTTGATGCCTTTTATTTTGTTTTGTTGTCTGATTGCTGATGCTAAGACTTCCAACACTATGTTAAATAGCAGTGGCGAGAGTGGACACCCCTGTCGTGTTACGGATCTCAGGGGGAAGGCTTTCAATTTTTCCCCATTGAGGATGATATTAGCTGTAGGCTTTTCATATATGGCTTTTATGATGTTTAAGTATGTTCCTTCTATCCCGACTTCCTCAAGAGTTTTTATTAAGAAAGGGTGCTGTATTTTGTCAAATGCATTTCTGCATCTATTGACAGGATCATATGGTTCTTATCTTTTCTTTTCTTTTGTTAATGTGATTTATCACGTTGATTGATTTGCGAATATTGAACCAGCCCTGCAACCCAGGGATGAATCCTACTTGATCATGGTGGATGATTCTCTTTATATGCTGTTGGATTCAATTTGCTAGTATCTTGTTTAAAATTTTTGCATCCATATTCATCAGGGATATTGGCCTGTAATTCTCTTTCTTTGCTGAGTCTCTATCTGGTTTGGGAATCAAAGTGATGCTGGCTTCATAGAATGAGTCCGGGAGTTTTCCTTCTGTTTCAATTTTTTGGAACAGCTGGAGGAGGATAGGAATTAACTCTGTTTTAAAATCTGGTAAAATTCTGCAGGAAAGCCATCTGGTCCAGGGCTTTTATTTTCTGGGAGGTTTTTGATAACTGATTCTATTTCTTCACTAGTTATGGGTCTGTTCAAATTTTCTATTTCTTCCCGTTTGAGTTTTGGTAGCGTGTGGCTATTTAGGAATTTTTCCATTTCTTCCAGGTTGCCGAGTTTGGTGGCATATAATTTTTCATAGTATTCTCTCATGATTTCTTGTATTTCTGAGGGATTCGTTGTAATTTATCCCGTTTCATTTACGATTTTATCTATTTGAGTTCTCTCTCTTTTCTTTTTGAGAAGCCTGACTACAGGTTTGCTATTTTGTTTATTTTTTCAAAGAACCAGCTTTTGGTTTCATTGATCTGTTCCACTACCTTTTCTGTTTCCGTATGATTAATTTGTGCCCTGATCTTTTTTATTTCTCTCTTTCTGCTGGGCTTGGATTGTTTTAGTTGTTCTGCTTCTACTTCCTTTAGGCGTGCTGTTAGAATTTGTGTTATTGATTTTTCTTGTTTCTTGAGATGGGCCTGGATTGCAATATATTTCCCTCTCAGGACTGCTTTTGCTGCGTCCCAGAGCGTTTGGATTGTATTTTCATTTTCATTTGTTTCCATGTATTTTTTAATTTCTTCTCTGATGGCTTGGTTGACCCAGTCATCTTTTAGTAGGTTATTTCTTAGCCGCCATGTTCTTGGATATTTTCCAGGCTTTCTCCTGTGGTTGATTTCAAGTTTCAAAGCATTGTGGTCTGACAGTGTACATGGTATGATCTCAATTCTTTTATATTTATTCAGAGCTTCCCTGTGCCCCAGAATATGGTCTATCTTGGAAAATGTACCGTGTGCAGATGAGAAGAACGTAAATTCCTTTGCTTCTGGATGAAGGACCCTAAAGATGTCTGTGAGGCCCATCTGTCCTAATGTGTCATTCAGGGCTATTGTTTCTGCGGAGATTTTCTGTTTTGTGGATCTATCCAATGCTGAGAGTGGAGTGTTGAGATCCCCTACTATTAGGACATTTTTATCGATGAGGTTGCTAATGTTTGTAATTAGTTGTTTTACAAATTTGGGTGCCCCCAAATTCGGTGCGTAGATATTTACAATTGTTAGCTCTTCCTGCTGGATGGTCCCTGAGACTATTATATAATGTCCTTCTTCATCTCTTATTACATCGTTCATTTTAAAGTCTAATTTGTCTGATATAAGTGTGGCTACTCCGGCTTTCTTCTGACTTCCAGTAGCATGGTAGATAGTTCTCCATCCCCTCACTTTCAATCTGAAGGTATCTTCAGGTTTAAGATGAGTTTCTTGAAGACAGCAAATAGATGGGTCTTGTTTTTTAATCCATTCTGTTATCCTGTGTCTTTTGATTGGCGCATTTAGTCCATTTACATTCAGTGTTAATATTGAAAAATATGGGCTTACAGTCACTGTATTATCTGTAAGTTTCATGTTTGTAAGGCTGTCCCTGGCAGTTTGTGTTCTTTGCAACCTTGTCTTCATAGAATGCCCCTCAGGATCTCTTGCAGTGCTGGCTTATTTGTGATAAATTCTTTCAGTTTTTGTTTGTTGGGAAAAACCTTGATCTCTCCTTCTATTCTGAACGACAGGCTAGCCGGATACAGAATTCTTGGTTGCATGTCCTTCTTGCTCATCACATTGAAGATATCCTGCCATTCCTTTCTGGCTTGCCAAGTTTCTGTAGATAAGTCTGCTACTACCCTTATAGGTCTCCCTTTGTATGTTAGGGTTCTTTTGTCCCTAGCTGCTTTCAGGATTCTCTCCCTATCTTTGTATTTTGCCAGCTTCACTATGATGTGCCGTGCAGAAGGTCTATTCAAGTTGCGTCTGAGGGGAGTTCTCTGTGCCTCTTGGATTTCCATGTCCGTTTCCTTCCTCATGTTGGGGAAGTTCTCAGCAATGATTTGTTCAAGAACCCCTTCGACTCCTTTCTCTCTCTTCTTCCTCTGGAACTCCTATGATATGGATATTGTTTCTTTTGAGTGCATCGCTCAGCTCTCGAATTCTCCTTTCCTGTTCCTGGATCAGCTTCTCTCTCTTTTTATCTGCTTCCTCTTTTTCAATGATTTTATCTTCTAATGCACTAACTCTTTCCTCTACCTCTTCAATTCGTGCTGTGGCTGCTTCCAATTTCCTTGTATTTCTTCCAAGGTCTTTTTTAATTCTTCCTGACCGTTTTTAAGGTCCTTGAACTCTGCCGCGCGGGACCCCTTGCATTTATCTAAGCTTTTTTCAAGCCCAGCGATTAGTTTTAAGATTATCATTCTATTTTCATGTTCTGTTATGTTGCTTATATCTGTTTTCATTAATTCTTGAGCTGTCACTGCTTCTTGTAGATTCTTTTGAGGAGAATTCTTCATTTCGTCATTTTGGCTAGATGTGTTTTGGCTTGTTTCTTGAAGTTGCCCTGGAAAGGAAAGCAGAGTTTTAGCTGGGCCGTGTCTGTTTTCGCCTTCCTTCCTTGTTAGCTGCAGCACATTTTTCCCCAGATTCTTGGAGTTGAGAGAGACTATGATTTCAGTCGTCCCCATTTAAAAGGCAAGCGAAATACTGGAGCCCCCTACTCCTCCGCCATGTTGCCGAATCTCTCTCCATTTCCTCTTCTTATTAGGACACCTATCGTAATTGGATTTAGGGCTCACCCTAATTCCATATAGTCCGTCTTAACAAAATACATCTATAAAGACCCTACTTACATTCATATGTACCTGGAGTTAGGAATTCGCCTTATCTTTTTGGGAGACACAATTTAACACACACAAGGGAACTTTCTTAAGATTCTGCATTTTCCTTGCTACAACTGCTCCCCTCTCCTTCAATGACCACTGAGACATTTTAACTGAACCTTAGGTTTGCTCACAGAGGACTTTGAGAACCACTGAGCTGGCACCACATTCCCTCATTACCTGATCATTAGAATCACCTAAAGTACTTCTTATATATAGTCTTGAGCTCCACCCCAATCTGCTGAATCAGAATCTTGGGAGTCTGTTTCTATCCAGCATTCCAGGGAAGCCTTGTGATTGATTAGACAAATTCATAATAAACATTGAGTTGGAGCAGAGGGACATTTTAGAAAATAGACTGAAAAGGTAGACTATGGAGAACCTGGATATCAGGCTGAGGAACAATAATTCCAAGGAGAGTTTGGGGTGACTTCTTCCTGGTGCTCATTTATAACAATACATTTGGGAATACACAGGTCAATTCCCAAGAGTGAGTTTCCAGGGCTTCCTTCTTACCAGAGAGGTAGCTCTGGTGCCTTTGAGTTCTAAAAGCCCAGCCTGGAGTTCATATGATTCCCTATCTTCCGGGAAAGCTCTGGAGCACAGGGGTGGGAGCATCCTGTGTCTGAGGGGTGACCTGCAGAGCTCTGGGGTTGGGGGGGGCCTCATTTTGCTGGCTGAAGAAGAAATGCCTGCTGCAGCAGCTGCCTTGTTTCCTCATTAGGGTTGCCTCCACCTTGAGCACACGTGTGGGAGCGGACAAGGGAAGTCAGCAGAGGAAGAGAACTGCCGGGGCCTAATGGGCGGATGGGCCGCAGGGGAGGGAAGGCATGCTGTTGGTGACTCAGAGTCAGCAAGAGGTGGATGTCACCAGCAGGAAGTTGGAGTCAGGAGGCACTGCCGGGTACTTTTCCATCCTCCCCCCTCTTGATCCTATGGTCCAGGATGCCAAAATGCACAGGCCAAATTCAGACTGTTTCCTAGAACTGCACAAACTGTTTGGACTGACTTGAGCTGGTCAAAATAAAACAACTGAAGGAACTGTCAGAATCCAGTGAATAATGTACAATCCTGCTTGTGCAGGTGATTGTTTTGACTGATGATTAGACCAGGTGTTTGTGACCAACAACCTCACACTATTTCTCACCATAAATAATACTCTACTTCAATCAGGAAAAAAGAAATAGAATTTATGCTGGATGTTCTTTAAAAAAATAGAAGTCGTGCCACTGAAACCTTACAAATCTTGGAGGCAGTTATCCCATTCTATAGACAAGGAAGCAGAGGCTGGAGAACTTTCTTCCTCCGATCTGCTGTCAAGAAGTTGCAGAGCTATAATTTACCTCAGACTCTATCTGGTTCCACAGCTCATAAATCCTCAGGTAGTCCAGGATCCCTTCTCTATCTAGTGCTTGTCTGTGCGGGTTTTGCTGTGCATTCTCCTGTACTCATTGAGGCTTACACTGTTGTTTTATTTCCTCACTTATAATGGCCTCTTTTCTATTAATCCATGCTTTATCCTTTCTTTAGAACTGTGCAATAAGTAAGCAAATATGAAAAGTTTGGAATCAGACCAAATTCCATTGCTGCCCTGGCTGTGTGAATGGAGCATATAGCTTAAGTATTCTGAGTCTCCCTTATTCATATGGAGGCACGGCCATAATTACTTAAAAGTTACAGTTATGAGTATTCTGTAAAAGAATACATGAAAAATGCTTCATGTATATACATGCATATTATTATTATTATTACTATTATTATTATTATATGTCTTTTAAGTTTGAGAGAGAAGCCAAGTGGGAGACTGAGGGGGACAGAGGATCCAAAGTGAGCTGTGCACCAACAGCGGCGAGCCTAACATGGGGCTCAATGGAATTCATGCACTGTGAGATCATGCCCTGAGCCCAAGGCATGTCAGTAGCTCACTGAGCCACCCGGGCACCCTGGATATGAATGCATATATTATTACTCAAATCTAATTATTTCTTGAAGGTTCCTTCTCCATTAATTTCTGGCCTGTTTGACATCCAAGTCCTTTTGCACTTGCTGTCTGTATGACAGTGTGTAGTAGCTACCCAAGTGCTTGCTATTTGTTTCACGTCTGTCAGCTTTGAATTCCAGAAGAGGATTTAAAGTACTTGTGGGCATTAGTCATTGCTTATGTTTGTTTTTTTCAACATCTTGTGCTGGGCACTCACTTAGACACTCAATAACTACACATTGAGGGTCTTTTGTCAAAGTCAAAGCAATCAGATGTTTTCTACATGTACGCCCAAACTCTAGCTAGTGGATTGCTGTGAATTTCGTATCATCTCAAATGTAAAAAAGTTGGTTTCTTCTCCTCTATCCCTTTTTTGTCCATCCTATTCCTCCTTTCTCTATTATCCTCCTTTCCATAAACATATCTTGGATAACTCCTAAATTATTAATACTGGGAAAACTGCTGTGTTGGAGACTGTCAGTCATATCTACAAGGGGTGGATCGAAGAAGTGATGGTACCCAGAGGCCTGAACACATGAGCAGCCATTTCCCATAATCACAGCTAATTTTACGAAATTCTCAGGAAAGATATGGGACAAAGAATGAAACCAGTTAAAATAACACAACGTTTTTTGTTTGTTTTTACCTTAAATTGCTTGACTGTAGCCCTAGATCAGCTGTAATGTTTGCAGTTGCTGGGAATTATTTTTACTAGACCAAGTTCCCAAAGCGTAGTCCTTAGATCACTTCTGCAAGAATCATAGCAAGAAGATACCCCAAATTATGTTAATCACATCAATTCCAAAGGAATGCCACAATGAAAACATCCCCAAAAGATGCCACAAAAAGGTCAATAGACCTAGAAGGAAAAAAACATGCCTTGGAAAAACTATTTTTTCCAAATAGCTTTCCTACTGAATCTTTATTTTATTTTTTAATAAAGTAATACATATTTAAAGATACCAAAGAGCATATCTTTGAATATATGTACATTTATATACACATATCTTTGAATAAATATGTATATGAGATACATATACTTTGGCTTATATATTCATATATCTATATATATGTATTCTATATATAATATGTATGTATATAGACATATAGTGTGTGTATATAGAATGAGCAATGCTTTGCCCCCTACTTTTGCCCACCCTTTACTAACCTCCAGATCTACTTCTTGGAGGATTTCATTTGAACTGTCATACCTGTTTATTTTGCTATTCTGAATAACACGCTTATATTACTACTTCTTGTCTTATTAATTTTAGATGTTAACTGCCTGTCTTAAGGCAAATAAAGATTTAGCTTTCTTGTGGTTCCTCCTTTCTGGAGATTCATGTTTTTCAGTTTCGAGAAATTTTCTTATATCCCTTCTCCAATAAATTCATCACCCCTCCATTTCTCAAAACTCCCTGGTGCCCACATTAGTAGATCTTGTGTCTCCTCTTGTGGTCCTCTACTTTTCTTGTTTATTTTTTCTTCTTTTCTATTTTCTAGCTATTCTTTTGGAGGTTATCTTGACTCTCTCACCTAAACCTCCTACTGAAGGTCTTATTTTGGACACTTTTAATTGCCAAGAGTGCATTCTTCTCTACTTGCTCCTCTTTGTCATGGCATCCTCTCCTTGTTTACTAGAGGCAAATCTTCACTATGTTCTCTTAATTGTGAGGATATTAAGTATAAATTTGTTTGTTTCTATTTGTTTGCCTGTTGGAATTTTTTCTTCCATGTTGAAAGCTTTCCTAAAATGCCTCCTAATTCTTAACTGTCAATTCATCTTCAAGTGTGAGCCATTAGAGACTAATAGTAAGTTCTGGGTCTAAGTAATGAATCAATGGATTATATTATTGGATGCCCGAGTGGTGAATGAGTTGTTTTGGTAGGAAGATCCACTAAATGCTATGGATTTCCAGGGGTTATTCAGTTTATCAAGAGAAAAAGAATCATCCAGTATTTTGCATAGAAAGCATGTCTCATAAAATCTTATAGGCAATATAACTGAGGAGTCCATTTTGTCCTTTGCAAAGAGACTTGAAGTTTTTCAATACAAAGGTTAAAAGCACAACATAAACCAACAATAGCCAAGAAACCATAAAGCAAAAGGCCTAGCAGATGAGGAGTTATTAGTTGTAATCCTTGGATCACTGAGAGTTCACAAGGTGGCAATGGGATTCTTTAAATTTGTTTTTCACTATTTGTTTTTAGAACAGCCTAATATGAAGCTACTTACCTCCAAGGTGCACAGGCTAACTTAAACATCAATATATTTCAATTCGGCTGAAATTATATAAGGTAAGATTTTTCATTCATTCATTCATTCATTCATTCATTCATTCATTCATTTCACTAATAGCCTTTATAGAGAGTATGGTCTAGTTTACACATTAGTTAGCTCAACTTTATAGTTGGAAATTCTATATGATTTTGATTAAAAAATAAGAAAAAAATTCATTACTATCTAATAAAATTAGGTAATTCATAGCTAATTACTTTATGCAGACAAATGTTTCAAAATAAGGTTTTCATGAAGGAAAAAGATGATTAAAAATAGTTCTTGAGAGGCAGTAGAGGATAATGGTTAAGAAGACAGAGTGCCTGAGTTCAAAGTCTGACCCTTCCACTTACTATGTGAGTGCCCTTGGGGAAATGACTTTCTTAGCTCACACTCATGCGGAATAGGAGCAATAAAAATAGAACCTACTTCATGGATTGTTGTGAGTACTTGAGTGAAGTTATTATTATTACTTTGAAGACAAAATACTTGCAAACTCACTACTTTAGATGATATGGCTTGAGAAGGTATCTAGTTGGAGAGACCAGAGAGGTATTTATAAGACAACAGGAAAGCAAAATAAGTCTGTATTAAAGTAATCCATACCGCCAGTATGGCAGAACTAAGATGTGCTCAATTTGTGTGGAGCTTATGAAGGGAAAAATCCTGAAGAGCTTGAGTCTTGAACTTAGCCTTCAAACTATAAGCTTCAGAATAGAAGTGAATGTAGAAATTATCCAGTTTCACATCCTTCATGGAGCCTTTCACATTCCTCACTTAGTGTGAAGTAAGACAAGGAGGGAAAGGAAGAGAATATAAGGCTGATTAATAAAAAGTTTACTGCTGGGGACAATTGGTGCTCAATATTTCAGGGACCTGAGAGAGGCCAGCTGGAGTTGCTTCAAATTTGTTATATTTGAAGGGCCAGGAAGCTTGAGATATTTTTCTGTCCATTTTTGTCAAAGAGTACTTCTGTGGTTGGGGGTTTACTCTCCAATGATTCAATCCTAACCCACGTGTAGGTCAGGCATGCTAATATATTGAGAGAAAGTCGTCATGCAAAATCACAGAAGCTTGTAGTAAAAAGCTATTGGCACATCTAAAAACAATAAATGTAGTGGTGGTATATGGGTAGGGATGAACAGCATTACGATAGACCACTCTTTTCTCCTCTGAGATTGACTAGTGTCCTCTAATAAGTTTATTCTGTTCTCTTACTGATTCTTAAATATGGTGGATGATCACGATTTCTTAACAAAATACAAAGAGGATTAGTAACCTAAAGTAGAGTCCCCACTGATATAGACGGCCTTAAAGCTACTACTGATATGTATTATCCTCCTCCTTCTACCATCCATCTAGAGTCATCTCATCTCAACCAACACATCTGCTTGTCTATGTTGTCTGTCTTATAGAGTGACCCAGATCTTCATCCTGAAGGGTTCAAGTTCCTTATTACTAGGCATTTGTCAGTAGGTGGTTACTGAAATTAATGGTTCCATATTTATCAAACATTTGGAAATAAGAAGCCCCAGTGAATCTGGTTAGTTCCATGCATACTCTTTACTATTCCAATTATGTAGCAGTAATTTTATCTTCTCATGATAACTATATCATATGATATAACAATATAGAAACTGTCAATCTTTCCTGCCGATAGAGCCCCAAATGATCAGATAGCAGGAATACTTTTAGAGTTCAAAAGATTCTACTGTGTTTACTGGTTGAGGTATCTCTCCAACCTGGAAACCAGTAGAATCTAAAATTATGGATATGAGAGGCACAAATTCACTTAGTGATCACTGGAAGAAATTATTCCCAGGCCCTTATTCCCATTCGAGAGTTCCCAGATTTCTTGTATTCTATCTGTTAGAAACACAGCATCGTACAGTATCTCTTGGATACAAGCATGTATTGTATCTCAAAGAATAACACCCCAAGGGCATCTGGGTGGCTCAGTCGGTTGAGCAGCTGACTTTGGCCCAGGTCGTGATCTCGTCATTCACGAGTTTGAGCTCCACGTTGGGCTCTGTGCTGACAGGTCAGAGCCTGGATCCTGCTTCAGATCTGTGACTCCCTTTCTCTCTGCCCCTCCCCCACTCACACTCTCTCTCTCTCTCTCTCTCTCTCTCTCTCTCTCAAAACTAAATAAACATTAAAAAAATTAAAGAATAACATCCCAATTTTACAGGGTTCATCTTCTAATTGATACATGAGCTATAAGTTTAGAAGCTATTCCAACATTCTGTCAGACCAGAATCTTCTACATGATGTAGTGTATGTAGGAAAAATTCATCTCATCATCATGTGCCCATTTTTTTGGTCTTACTGAGTCTTTTATCTGAAATGATAGTCATTGAATTAAACATGTGAGCCACCCAATAGTAATGTTGGCCAAGGCACTACAGGAAGGAAAGGAAAATATATACCTAGAATATTTATCAATCTCAGTTAGGCTTAGTTACTACCCTTTCTAGCGTGGAGTCTGATATAGTCTTACCAACAAATAATTGGTTGATCTGCTTAAGAGACAGTACTACATCAAGGGCTCAGTATTGGTATCTGATGCTGATAGGTTGAATATTTAGCAGAGGATACAACTATATCAGCCTTGGTGAATGGGACACTGTGCTGTTTGGTCCATGCACAGTCTCTATTCATAATGCTATCACTGCTCAAATCCCACGGGAATGATGTGGGGGAACCTACACACAGTGGGTTTGTAATGCAGTTGAGGATCACTGAGCTTGAGGAATTTCATGCTTTTAAAGCAATAAAAAGGAAGCCTGCTCTCGGGGAGAGACATAATTTCATTTCTTTTACTTATTGTTCTTAGTTTGATATTCATCTATGTTGTGTGTATCTATAGTTCATTCCTCTTCTTTTCAAAGTAACATTCCATTGTCATGATATATCATGGTTTATTCACATGTTGATGGATATTTAGGCTGTTTCTAGTTTTTGTCTCTCACAGATGAAACTTCTTTAAAAATTAATGTAGAAGGCATATGCTTTCTTTTCTTCTAGGTAAACACCTAGGAATATGTGGTTGCATGACATGATAGGTACATATTTAAATTACTAACAAAAGGCCAATTATCTTCCCAAGTAGCTGTGCCATGAGAATCCCCAGTTCCTTTGCATCCTCTTCAATACTTGGTGTGGTTAGTCTTTTTAGTTTTAGCTGTTTTAGCAGGTGAGTAGTGCTATCTCATTGTGGTTTTAATTTGCATTTCCTAATGACTATGATGTTGACCATCTTTTCATGTGTTTACTTGACATTAATGTATCTTCTTGGGCAAAGAACTTACCCAAATATTTCGCTCATTTTTTATTGATCTATTTTGAGATTGTTATTGATTTTTGGGAGCTACATTTTTACTATTTATTTATTTGTTACATAAGTCAAGTTACATAAGCATTAACATAAGTATAAGTTACATAAGCAGTATCCTTGTTGGCCACCCATCTACCTTGACTCTGGAACATTCATTGTCTTAGTAATCATCTGAAATCCCAAGTGATTGTAATTTCGCCATTTTGATGTTGCTTCCCATTTCTTTAACTCTCTGGTTGGACCATGCTGAGACTTTATCCTTTATATTCTTTTTATCTGTCTGTTACCAGTGTGGTCTGATATAATTTTCTGTAATGGTCAAAATGTGCTATATATTTTGACATGATTGCACTATCTTATTTGAAAAATAAACTCATTGAGGTTGTGCTTATCTTTACCCCCTTTTCTTCTTTATCAAGTAAATAAAACAGGATATAAATCTTATAATACAGTCTATTTTAATATCCAGTTTATATAGAATACTCAAAAAAGAAATTCTTTTAATTACACCCAGTAAGAGTCATCAATATGCTAAAAATAATCTAAGTAAATCTTTTCATTAGTGAAATACATTCCTCGCTCTTCTCAAAGCAATGAGGGGAGAGAAGGGCAGATTTTGAGGAGGATATCATCTTCTGATGAGTCTGTCTTAAGTGAGGGTTTTGCATGGTTTCCAGGCAATGGAAGCATTTCCACCCTCTTCTCTATCCATGGAAAAATGGCTTCCTCTGCCAGTCCATAGGGTTGAGGGTAATCTGAGGTTTAAATTTTCTCAAGCAGATCCACCCAAGTACCCTCATTTCTGTTCTTAGGGTCTTACTCATTCCTCCCTGATCCTCATATAGGGAACCTGCCAGAGGTGTGAACAGCCTCCTTTGTAACTGTCATTCTTACAATCAAATCTTGGGCCTGATCTTCAGGACAGTCTGCCTTCTGGCTGCAAGAAATTAAATCTCTTTAAATGCTGCCTTGGAGACATCCCTAAGTTGGAATCCCTCATCATTCCCTGAGTTGGTAGTTGGCTAATGATGTGTTGTTTGTTCTTTCAAGCTCTCTGAAATTGGCTTATAAAACAAGCCAACCAATTTCACCATCTTTGTAATTAATATTTCCTCCATGTTTTTAAAATACTAGAGCTATTGCATAATTGTTCCATCTATATTCCATCCCAGGCCTCAGGAGGTAAACATTTCAGTAATTGTGATGCTAGATATGCTCTTGGTGGGTATCACCAGATAAATTACTTGCACTAAAATCTTTGTCTTGCACTGAAATCTTTGGGGGAAACCCAAAGTAAGACAAAGACTTCAGTGCAGGTAATATATTTGTTTGGGAAGTGATCCTAGGAAGCAATGTTAGGCAAAAGGGGAAGTGAGACAGGGAAGGGAGGGAATAATACATGTGCTTATGAGCACACTGAAGGCCACAGAGCACTATGTAGAGACTGCATTGTTCGGCATTGATCACCGAACTACCATCTGTCATTGGTGCATGATTGCTCCTGGTGGCTTTAACAGTCAGTAGTTTAGTCCACCTTATGTATGAATAAGAGAAAGCACCCATGAGCACCCACTCAGAATCACAGGTACTGGCAGAAAGAGTAGTCAGTATGTATAGGCATAACGAATACCAAGGGGATATGGTCAGAGGCCCAGAAATAAGCTACAGCATTCTACCCTTTACCTTGTGTTCATTGTTACCCTGCACAACTCATCATACCCTTTGTTCTCTTGAGGATTTACAGCTTCTCTCAATAAAACACTTGGTTTCATACCTTAATACTATTGCCCATGCTGCACCTTTTGCCTGGAATATCCTGTATTCCCTAAGTCCCACCCAACTGCCCTGGTGAATTTCAACTCTTCTTTCAAATCTCTGTTCAGCTGCAACTTCATCTTGGATGTGTTCCCAGCCTCCCGCAAGCAGAGTTGCATTGGTCTCTAAGCCCACTTAATACCCTGTACATATTTCTGGTGTAGAGTTTATTGTGCTGCTGTTGTTACACTTGCTTTCCTTTCCCATCTCCTCAAAGCATCAAAGGAACTTGGAGCAACTTGAGGGGAAGGATTTCTCCTATTCATCTTTATTTCCTAAGAACATAGCATGGGGCCTGACATTGTTTAAACAATCAAAGGCTGTGAATGAATAAACAAATGAATATCACATACTATAGCTTAGATCTTTTTCAAGACTTCATAACCAGCCAGTAGCAAAGCTGGGGGTAGAATTAATGCCTTTTAATACTCACTCTTGGATGAAAAGCTTTTTACTATAGAAGGTAAACAAACAAACAAAACCACACAGACATGCATGTCATGGATGCCATGTGAAAAGAATCCACTACATGTTTTGATCACTTTGGTGTGGCAGACCATGTAGTTGTCCTGCTCACTGGGAGAACTTTGGCTATATTTGGTGTTAGAATATCTAGGAAGCTGTGCAGTGGCTGTTCTCTTTAGATGTTCAGGCAGAAAGACCCTAGTGGGATGAGGCTGCATTAAGAGAATAAGTTCTTTGCTTTTCAGAACTTTCATTCATACTTTGTTGTTCTGTAGGCTCTTCAGTGCTTCCATGTAGTTAGTTCATTGTCTGGGTTTCACATTTTCAGCATACAAATGTCTTTCCAAATAAGCTCTGCAGAGCCTCAAAGTGACTAGTTTAATTTGCTTTCACATAAATGTCTCATTTGTTACCTTTTCCATCACCCCCAAAATAATGATATTTATAGGTGCTCATCGTGAGTTCCCCAAAGAATATCAAGTGTTCTTGAACCACCACATTTTCTTCAACAGACTCCTCATTCTTCCAGGGCAGCCTCCATATAAGCTGAGTTTTACACTGGCCCAGAGTTTCATGTAGGCCCTCAGAAGCCTGGTTCAGAGTTAAACAGTGATTTTTTTGCTTGGAAGTCCAAAGATTTGAGTGGAGGACAGGGTTGGAGGTCGCGGATTTATCAAGACAGGCCTTCTGGTGGGCCACCAAGGGGTCTCAAGATCAACATTCAATTTGGCCAAGTGACTGAGGTCCCAAGTCTGATCTCTGACCCCAGCTTTATTGCCTCAGAACCCTGGGTGGTCAGCTTTAGGAAGCAGCTTCTTCCTCTCAGGAGAGTCTCATAGAACCTGAGCTCAAAGAGACTTAGAGATAACACAAAATATCTATTTATTCATATTGACGCATATATCTCTCCTATATATTAGAAAATGACTGTCATTGTCTCTTTGTTAAGTTCTAGAAAGCCAAACTCTCATCAGAAAAGAATTTGGTGAGCATGGATCAGAAAAAGTGCAGTTTGCTGCATGATTCAAAAGCTTTATGGCACCTTGGTGATAACTCCAATCCACTACCAATGGGTAGCCAGCATGACATTTAAAAAAATGCAAATCTGAACATATCGTCTCTTGGCCTAAACTCTTCAGTGGTTTTGAATTGCTTTTGGAATCAAACGGAAAAAAGTAACTTATTTAATAAAGTCCAACATGATTTTATGTCCTCTTCACTCTAGCTTCTGGGCTTGATTTTACTCTCCGAGGATTTCTTTCTTGCTCTTCTCTTCCTGCATGTCTTTTCTTTCCCTTAGCCTTGTTAACTCCTATCCCTGTTTAAAAAATGTGTGTAATGCATGCTTTCAGATTATACATAGTTTTATTCATTCTTTTAGTAAATTTCTTTTAGTAAGTGCCTCCTGTGGGTACTGGGGATACAGCAAGAGCAGTGAACAAAAGACCCCAAAATGGGGCTCACATTCTAGTCTTCTATGAAGACAGACACAATAGGGAACAATGACTAAAAGAAAATACTGTATAGCATTTTAAACATGGAGCATTCATGTATGTACACACATACATAAATATATATGTATAATGTATGTATATATGTATAATGTATACATATAAAATACATAAATACTTGAATATTTTATTAAAAGTATATAAAATACTCATAAGTATTGTGGAGAAAACATAAGCATAATGCATAAAGGAGGTGGGGGAGGGGAAGTTGGTGTTTTATATACAGGGTTATTAGGGAAGTCTCACTGATAGAAGTGTGAACAGAGACCTGAAGAAAATGGGGAGAAGGCTTTAAAGATATCTAGGGGGAAATTGTTCCAGATAGGAGGAATAGCAAGTAGAAAGGCCCTGAGATAGGATTGTGTTTTATCCATTACTTTATAACATTTATCACAAGTACTACTTAGGGCAATTATATATTTATATGAACTATCATTTTATTAATGCCTGTCTCTAGGAGTAGCTTCCTGAGGGCAGGCTGTCAATTTTTTTTCAACATTATATTCCCAGGCTCTATAGCATAGGGCTGATACAAAATAGATAGTTCATATATGTTTGTGGAAAGGAGGGAGATAGTGAGGAAAGAAAGGAGGGTGATGAAAGAAAGGGAAATAGATGAGGGGAGAAAGGAGGGAAAGAGGAAGGGGAAGGAAGAGAGAAAGTAAGTATAAATCTCCAAAAACATTGCACTAAACCCCTTGTCTTATGCACCCTCTTCTCTGGTATGGGCAAAGATGGGCACCGCCAGTATTAACTACCCCCCACACCTTTTCCTCTCTCTGCTTCTATTACTGAGCAGTCCATCTGTTGTCAGATACAAAGTGCTAATAATTTCATGTGGGTTAGTGTCAAGTCTTACAGGCCTAGAAGAGCTCTTCTGAATCTTTAATGTGACTTCTCATATTTTCACTCTGCTTCATTTTCTGTTTATTTTATAATTCAACTCTCAGGAGGCCTTTTCTTCTCCTTGCACTAAACTCTTAGAGAAACCTTACTTTTGCCCCCATCCCTCCTTAACATGCATCCTTCCTAATTTTCTTTTGGTCTCCACTCTCCACCAATCTAGGCCATGCCACAGGCTACTGCAGACAAATGCCTCTTTTCTAGTACAGTTCAAATTTCCAGGCAGTTAGGTAAGGGCTTGCTTCCTATGTTTTTGAAGCTCTCACAATTCTACGCCAAGTTAGAAGAGATGCCATCTAATCTGAAACAAAGATTCTCAGGAGAATTGGCCTTTTATCAAGTGAGGTGGGCCAGATCCCAAAGTCTGGTCTGGATTCTGAACTGGATGAGAGAGACCACACACCTGAAATAGCATGCCAGTCATGCATAGGTTGTACCAATATCAGGGATTAAGTGTGTTCTGATGCTTTTGCATTTTTGCTGAGAGTTTCATGTAAGCCCTCCTGATTCAGGTCTCCCAAGATCTCCCTCATTTGCTACACGATGTGAGTTTTTCCTGGGTAGTTCCATTTCCTCTTAGGAGGCATAAGTCAAGAGAATTTGGGAGGACTTTGTATTCCTTCAAACTTGTGTCCTGAGAAAGACATTTGGATTTCAGAGCAGAAAGCTTAAAGAGCATCTTAGGTGCCCAAGCTCAGAGTCAGTGAGATACTTAGATATCATGTCCTCAATCTTAGGCCAGGAGTCAGCAAACATTTTTGTAAAGGGACAGATTAGAACATATTTTAAAATTTGAGGGTCAAATGGTCTCTATATCAAGTAATTAACTCTGTCTCATATTTTAGCATAAAAGACGCAGAGGACAATGTATAAATGTATGAGTGTGGCTGTGCTCCAATAAAACTATTCATAGGCCACCACCTAGACTTGGCCCATGGGTGGTAGTTTGCTGACCCCTGTTATAGGCCATCAAAATCCTTTCCTATTGTTCTGACTGAACTCTATATTTGACGGTAAGCAGTGATCAAAAACATTGATTATATAATTATTATCGTGCATGTATTTTTTGAAAACTTGATTAGTTATCATTGTACACAATTTGTAAGATCTAATCTTTTCTCTCAAAGATTCGATCACTTAGTATTTTTTTTTTAATGAGAAATCTGTAATGATAAACAGAAATTACTTTGACAAAGTGAACGGTATTCTAGTACTTCACTATTTAAAGTTTTATCCATGGACCAGCAGCATTCATATCATCTAGGATAGGCAGTTAGAAATGTAGGAGTTTACATTTTGACATGACCCCTAGATGACTCAGAGATGTATTGAAGCTCAAGAAGCACTGCTCCGGCACTCAGCACTGAATGCATGTCTCACAAGCATACTGAAAAACTTAAAAGACGAAGTGTAGGTTTCTAACAACTCCTTGAAACCACTGCAGTAGTAGGTTCAAATTTTATTAAAGAGACTCCTATGGTGAATTTTTGTTACATGAATAACCACCCATTTACATATCTGTTTGGCAGATGATTTTCACACTAGTTTTTGAAGAGTCTAGCACATTTCTGCTTTTACACCTTGGCTTTTTGAGTTTTCTTGGCCTGGAATGACCTCACAGTAACTAACTGATCTCTTTCATTAACTAAACCCATGCATCTACTGGGGCTCAACTCAAGTCTCTTTCCTTTTGATGTGTTTGCTACCTTTTCTGAATTGCAATTGTCTGGTCAACTCAGCCTTTGCTAAGTCACAACTTCTAGACTACAATCTCTCTGAGAGTGGAGACCTATATTTTGATTGTCCTTGAAGCTCTAAAGTCTTATAACATCTTTCTTTGAATATGGCAGGAACCTTAAATATTATATATTAAATATATATCACAGGAAGGTGAGGGCCGCTTGCATCTGCCAAATGAACAGCGTCCAAATTCATTCTTTGGACCAACAGGCATCTCACTGTTACTTAAGAAACCTACATCTTGATCCCATTCAAAGCAGTGGAGACTAATAGCAATGGTACTTAACCCTAACCCCAGGAGCTCTGGGGATAGCATTGCAGATTATGAACAAATTGTCAACATAAGAGGACACACAGATAGCATATGATATAGGATCCATGGAGAAGCTCATATTTTCCAGCACCTGATCCAGTCTATCAGATGTCATTTGGCTGAGAGTAAAGTGAAGATCTGCCACTGATACTCTGGTGTTTTCGGGTCAGGAGAAGCTGATTCCTGTAGAAAGCCTTTCCTGTATCCATTTGGTAGATTCTTCTATAGTAAGCCTTTCCATGAATGAATAAATCAGACTAGATTCTGGGTATTTTAATCACGAACTTAGCACTATGCTTAACACTGTGAATATTTAAAGGACATAAAGAAGTGCACAGTGTGGTACCTGGCCTTTCTATTTAGTTGGGAAGGTAAGTCAGACCTGCTTTAATGGTTAAATAAAACTCTTATAACTACTTAGGCAGAATTCTTTGTGGCAAAGTGGCCTGTTCTTAGTGCCAATTCAATGGATATATGGTCAGTAAGTGCTACAGTAGTTGATAGGAGAGCCAGAGATATTATAATTATTATTATTATTTAATTTTTAAAAGCTTATTTATTTTTGAGAGAGACAGAGAAAGAGCAAGTACAAGTAGGGGAGGGGCAGAAAGAGAGGGATACACAGAATCCTAAGCAAGCTCTAGGCTCTGAGCTACCCCAACACAGGGCTTGAACCCATGAACCATGAGATCATGACCTGAACTGAAGTCAGATGCTTAACCTACTGAACCACTCAGGTGGTCTGCCAGAGAGATTATTATAGGCTGGAGAGTTAGGAAATGTTTAATGGAAGCAGTGGGCTTCGGGTAGCCCTCAGCAAAGGGAACTCTTTGAACAGACTTGTAAGGAAAGGCTTGTGCTACCCAGATAGATTAGGAGGTAAGATTAGCTCTCTAAAGAACCCTTTCCTCCCACCCCTACCCACTTTCTTGTGTGTGGTGTCAGGGTAAATCTGCTGTTCTCTCTTTCCTGGAATCTACAATGCACCACTGGCTAGGGCTGGTCTGTTAGTCTTTCTTATTCCTCCCAATCACCCAACAAATTTGGGCACTTGGCAGTGTGGCTAGACTGACAATGAGATGGAAAATCCCCTCTAATTCATCAGAATGCAGTTCATTCACTCGGTGCCAAGTTGTCTTCTCTCTGGGCTCCCGGAGGAGGCCGTGGAATAGACTGCACAGCAGCCTAGGCCTACCTGAAAGTGAAAGCGAATTCTTGCTGCAGAAAAAGAGCAAGAAGCTGCATATGCTGCATCATCTGTTCCTGCTTATTTTTTCCATCTACTGCAATGAGACCTGATCTTATCTCTGGGGGATGCAGCAGCTAAGGTTGACTCCCATCTCTAGAAGAAAATATTTATCAACTTACATGTAGAATATTGTTTTCAAATTACTGTACCACTTATCATGTAGTCAACAGATACTTAATAGGTACTGATTTTATGCCAAGCCCTATGTTGGAGGCTGAGGATATGACACTGAGTAAGACACAGTTCCTGTTTTCTTGGAATTTCCTATATATGCAAGAAACAGAAAAATTAAGCCAGGCAACTATAGTTCTGTGTTAAGTGCTACGAGAGATGTATACACAAGATTATTGTGCACCCCCCAGGATGGATACCTCACCCAGACTTTGGAGTAGTGTAACAGGAAAGTCTAAGTACAATAATATCCAAGCAGAATTTTAAGAATAAGCAGGAGATGTTAGGTTGTGTTAGATGGGGAAAAGAGGAAGCAATAGGGAAATAATTCTAAGGCAAGGTATAGAAATCAGGATATAAATGAGGTCACAATGCTTTGAGGGGATTGCCTGTGGTTTATTTGGGCTGGAGAGAAGAGTATAAGTGAGGAAAGTAGTTGGCAATAAAGTCAAAGAAGTTGAGAACTTGTGTTTTGTGTTCTTTTATGAGATGGTCAATCAGGTGTAGTTGACCTAGAGGCGGGAGGTGTGGCATGCCAGGCAGGGCCGCATGGAGAAACACTAGGGTGGTCAGGAGGCAGAATACTGGAGCCAGCCAAAGATTTAGGTCAGAGCCTTTATTGGGATTTCTATAGGGGTCATTCCTATTTGCCAGGTAGCTACCCTTGGGATGAGTAAGGCAGAGGATATTACCTCCTGTGGTCTGCAGGCCAAACAGCAGGCATGGCTCTGGACTGGTTCATCTGCATAGCAAAGGCATGCTCCAGGCTGAGTCCTTTCCAGGTTGCCATAGTCTCTGTTCTCCCCCGTAATCATTTTTGGAGTCGGGGGTGGAGGACAAGGAGTGGGTAATTGTCAGATGTATTCTTTTGACAGAATGCATTCTCTGCAGTATTTCTTTCATGGGAGAAGTCTGTTCCTTTTAGTAGGAAGAACCTCTTGCTGAAATATATTACATTTAAAGAAGGTGGATGTTTTCCATTGTAGAGTGCACATCATGTCTTAGGTAACACAGCTGAATAACCTAATAGGAGCAGTTGCCGTAATAATGCTTCTATCATGAAGTTTCTAATAACATAATGTCTGACACACATTAAATACTCACTAAATACATAAATGAGTGATTGGTATTAGGAATGACGAAAGTGACCCTCCAGTCATCAAAGAATGGGACGATAGTGAATATTTTGCAAGGATAAGAGGAGCTCTTGAAGGAAAGGAGCATTCATTCATTCAGCAAATATTCAGTGAGCACTTATTATGGGCTGGCATCTTTCTAGGCATTGGAAGATACAGTTGACCTGCCTCATAGATTTATCAGAGACCTTCGTAAAATAATCTATAATTTTCCATAATTACTTGTTAACTGAATCTTATGAAGCTCTCTGTGGGAGGGGGATATGAGGATGAGAACAGCAACAAGAAAATTAGGATTATAATATTGTTAGAGTACCAACTATATTTTAAATCATTTCAATTAGGTCACTGTAGAAAGAGCCTTTCTGTATCTGAAGAGCTTAATCTTCCCGGATAATTTCCTCTAATGTGCCACTCCATATCCAGTCCTCTTTTTTTCTTTTTTCCCCAACTCTTTAAGCCTCATCAGAGGCGCTGAGCAATCTTTTTGAACACAAGAAAGACGGTTATTATCATCATTATGCTGTTACCCTTGAAGAAAGCATGTGAAGAGACTGACAGAAGATGCATAATTTAAGAAAACATGGAAACTCAAGGTTGCAAAATAGCCTCTTGCTTCTCCTGACTGCCACTAAACCTAATTGAGACTAAATATATTTATACACTCACACATATACACATATACACACATACGCACACCTACTATGGGGCAGTGTACTTACGTATTTTACCAGACTGTAAACTTCATAATAGTAGGGACCACATCTATTTGTTCACTAATATATATTCCAGTGTTTACATAGTACTTGGCACAAAGTAGGCACTTACTAGACATCAGCTGAATGGATAAATAAATAAACTGCATTTCTAACCCTTCTTCTCAGTTATTTCTTGTGTCTATCTTTTTCTACTTGCTGCAGCTTTTGTAGTCTCACAATTTCATTTGTTTCTCTTCCTCTTTCACAATTGTTCTCATTAGTTTATAAGACTCCTGTATTATTAGAGAATTATCTTTCATTACCTATGTCTCTAACTGGTTCACAGATTTAGGGGAGGGCCAGGTCTTCAATTTCCCTACTTTCCCAGTCATTTGTTCCCCAGAATTCTTTCCTCCTCACCTCTGGGTTGCCCACTCCATGAGGCCCATATCCAGGAAGAGCTTTCTTAAAGACCTGACAGTATAACAATGGCGTTAGGTCTTTTGTCTGCTGATTGGGATTTAATATCCTTCCCTCCTCCCCCAACCCTTGGGTTCAATTTCAATTCAAAATCCAATTTCAAATCAGGGAAGTTTTGAATGAAACAGCTGTGCTGTGGGGGAAGGAACATTGGGAGTCAGATCTGGGTTAATGGTGATATTACCACTTACTAAATGTTTATTCTTGGAAAAGTTGTCTAAATTCTGAGACTTGGTTTTGTCATCTGTAAAATGGGATTAAAAACATTAACATATACAAATATCTCAGCACAGGGCTTAGTTAACAGAAGAGGCTGTAGATTCATTTGCTTTCCAGTATCTTCCCTGGGTTCCTTGGACTTCTCTAACTCCAGGTTTCTCAAACTCAGCATTGTTGACATTTTGGGCCAGATAATTCTTTGCCATGGGGTCTGTCCTGTGCACTGTAGAATGGTCTCTATTAGTTGCCAGTAACACTCCTTCCCAGCTGCAAAGACCAATTATGTCTTCAGCATTGCTAAACACCCCACGGGTTGGGGTGGGGGTGAGACAAAATTCCTCCCGTTGAGAAAAACTGCTTTAACTCTGGAAACGAATATATTAAACTCTTTCTACAGATTTAGTTATTCAGATGTCTGAATAAATTCTGACCAGACTGGAGGATCTAAAATTCTTTTGGCAGTTGTTCATTATCCATCCATCCATGTTTAATACATTCATTTATATGTTTCTTGAGGTCAGGTTTTTAAAAATTAATTTTGTTCTCTGCTACATACCCAAAGGCCTAGAATTACATCTGACAACACATAGTAGGTGCTTAGTATATATTTGCTGAATGAGTAAGTTAATGAATAAATCCATCCACTTATTTATCTATCCATCTATCCAAAATTTACTGAGTATATCTATTATGAAGTATACAAAGATGAATAGAACAGGGACCCTGTATTCAGAGAGATTAGAATTTAAGGAAGGAGACAGAAATGTACATAAAACCTATAGAATATATTAGTTTTCTAAGGCTGCCATATGAAAGCATCACAAACTGGATGACTTAAAACAAGAAAAATTTATTCTTTCACAGTTCTGGAGGCTGGAAGTCCAAAATTAGGGTGTTAGCAGGATCAGCCTCCCTCTGAAGCCTCTTCTAGCTTCCAGTTAAACCCGAGGCATTCTTTGGCTTGTGGCAGCATAATTGCATTTTGTGCCTCTGTATTCACACGGCCATCTTTCCATAAGGGGTCTGTGTTTCTGTGTCTCTTCTCTTCTGATAAGGACACTGGTCACATTGGGTTAAAGGCACACCCTACTCTAGTATGACCTCGTCTTAACTAATCACATGTGTGAAGACCCTATTTTCAAATAAAGTCATTCTGAGGTACTACGGGTTAGGACTTTAGATATCTTTGTGGAGGACAAAATTCACTTGTAATTATATATCTGAAAATAGAGGCAGGGAGAAAGTATTCTAGGACTAAGAGGAGGGAGAGAGAGTCATTTGCAATTGGTTGAGAGTAAAGAGAGATTAAGATTGACTTCTTGGAGAAGCCTTGAATGATGAGTAGAATTTGGGCTAGCAGATTAGCATAAGGAACAGCTATTTTAAGCTAAAACACAGAATAAACAATGGCAGAAACATAGCAAATATTTGGCACATGGGCTATCATCCCCTGCCTTGGCTTAGCCACTACTGTTATTTTATCCTGGGTCTTTATTCATGTTGATCCCAAACAACACTCTCAAAATCTTCCTCAATACAACACTACAGACAGCTATGGCCAGTCAAGCAGATTGGGCACCCAAGACGAAACTTATTTACTACTATGTCTTAGAAGCAGGGAATTATGTTTAAATGACTGGGACATGGAATATGGGGTTCACAGTAGAATCACTGGATGAAGCGGCTGATTCAGTTGTAACAGTTATTACAAGAAACCAAGCTTAGCGTTTTGTTTTTATTGCTCTTCTTGGATTCTGTGAGATTTCTATGTCTTTACCCCTCCCCTGCAACCATTTTCTATTCTACTCAAGTTGGTTTGATGAGTGCGAACTCTGAAAAAAAAATTTAAAAAAGCCTTATCGAGATAAGTTCTTAGGGAATTTATTATTATTGTTTATTATTATTATTATTATTATTATTATTGGCGGCATAATACGCTATGACAAACCTAGCAACTGAAAATATTACCCACTCATAATCTTGAAATTTATTTAAGTCAGAAGTCTAAGCATGACATGACTGGATTTTTTGTTCAATATCTTATCAATCTGATATCAAGATGTTATCTGAGGCTTCTGTTCTCATTTGAAGCTCAGAGTCCTCTTTTAATCTTACTTGTTGCTAGCAGAATTCATTTCTTTACAGCTGTAGGACTGAGGTTCCCATATTCCTGGTAGCTGTTGGCAGAGATAGCACTCAGCTTTTACAGACCACCTCCAATTCCTTGATATGTGGTGCCCTTAGGCAGCTCTTAGAGTAGACACCTGCTTTCTTCTAAGGAAGCCAGAATGCGTCTTTGAGTTCCTGTTTTTCAACCATCCAGAGAACAGCTTTTTAAAGGACTTATCTAACAAAATCAGGCCCATCCAGGATAATATCCCATTTGTTATAAAAGGTAACACAATTACAGGAGTCCTATGTATCCGCAGGTTCCACCCACACTCAAAAGGAAGAAGATTATATAATGAGGAGCATCAGAGAGGATCATCTCAGAATTCTGCCTACTGTGGGCATATTCTAGTGGTTGTATTCAGATCTCATGGCAGATCTGTGACTACATTAATCTTGGATGCTGTTCTTTCATCACTCTAGATCCTAATTTTTCTTACTTGTAAAATCAAGGAGCCGTTGTTGATAAACCTAGGACTGCTGCTGGTTCTATGAGTCCTTAGAAACAAATATGTGTCCATTGTCTCCCAGAAGGTCTTAAAGGTTTGACATGTTAGATCGATTGGGTGGCGGTGGGGGTGGGCTACCCTTGCCATTTCTTTTCCATGCGATGTTCACCAAGCCCTTCCATTCCAGTTCCACTGCCTATTTCCCATTTTTTATTAGACTGCTCTGAGAAACAGAGACATTATAAGGACCATTCTCTCCACACATGGTTCTAATTCCTCTAATCCTAACACTTACCATGGTTAGAAGCATTTTAGGAGGTTTTCTTTTTTTCACAATGGAATTGGCTCCATCACACAGGACTCTGTTCTCCTCTCAGATTTCTGCTTCTTTTCTAGTTCTTATAAGGCAAAGCTTAAATGAATTAAATCATAGGTAGCATTAAAAAGATTCTGCACATTACCACCATTGCAATTGACAAGAAGCAATAATATACTGAGCACCACATACCTCAGATTCCAGACAGCTTTATACTTGGTTCAGCATGAACCACCCTGTCTTCTATAGGTTCTACATTTTAGAGATATTTTTTGTATCTTTAATTGCAATATACATGTTTTCGTTAGTATGGATGATTGCCAGGAATTTCTATTTGATCTACCTGTCTTCACTGTAGTTGCTCATTTAGTCAGAACTAAATTAGAGACACAAATGCCCTCTCTCTTTCTTTGCCACTTTTCATGCTGATTGCTACCTTTGGCAGGCCTGAAGGTTAGTGTCTGTGTATAGATGGGTCATCTAATGATTTACAATGAACATTTGACAAGCAAGGTGGAAGGATAAATCCTTGGAGAGTATATAGTCTCTCACAGGGCACTCTTAAATGGTGCCAAGATGTTATATTCATCTGTGTATGCTTCCATTTCCCATTTCATTCCTACCCTTGAGTATCTTCCATGAAGTGCGCAAATGACAGAGATGGCACGTAAAGGCTGAATAAGTGAAGATGCCCATTGTACTAATGATATCTCCTCTTTCCAGCCCCCCCTTTTAATTTAAGTATAACCAATAAGCAGTATTTCAGGGGTATAACATATTGATTTGACAATTATATGCATTACTCAATGCTCACCATGATAAGGGTAGTCACCATCTGTTACCATAAGTTATATTATTGACTATATTCCCTATGCTGTAATTTTCATCTCTGTCACCTAATTATTTTATAACTAGAAGTTTTTACATCTTAATCCTCTTCACATATTTCACCCATTCCTCCACCCACTTCCCCCTTTGGCAACCACCAGTTCTCTGTATTTAAGAGCCTGTTTGTATGTTCCTTTATTTTGTTTTTTAGATTCAACATATGAGTGAAATCATATGATATTTCTCTTTATCCATTTCACTTAGCATAATACCCCCAAAGTCAATCCATGTTGTTGCAAATGGCAAGATCCCATTCTTTTTTATGGCTAAGTGATAGTCACATACACACACACACACACACACACACACACACACACACATCTATACCTCCAGTCCCTTCTTAGAGAGCTTCCCATGTTCCCCTCACAAAGTATGCTTCTCTCATTCTTGCTGAGAAGTCAAGGAATCAGGTAACTCTGACCCCTGGCCTGCCTGATTACTTGATTGGACAATAGATTCATCCAATCAGCTCCTTGAATTCATGGAACTTAGAGTTGAAACTCAGAAACTTCATATTTTTTTTCTTTAATGTTTATTTTTGAGAGAGAGACAGAGAGAGCACAAACAGGGGGATAGGCAGAGAGAGACAGAGTATCCGAGGTGGGCTCTGTGTTGACAGCCGAGAGCCTGATGTGGGGCTTGAATCCATGAACTATCAGAACATGACCTAGCTGAAGTTGGACACTTAACTGACTGAGCCACCCAGGTGCCTCAAAAACTTCATATTTCTTTAAATGTTTATTTATTTTGAGAGAAAGAGAGAATGGAGGAGGTACAGAGAGAGAAGAGATAGAGAATCCCAAGTAGGTCCACAATGTCAGCACAGAGACCAACACAGTTCTCAATCTCATGACTGTGAGATCATCACCCAAACCAAAATCAAGAGTTGGATGCTTAACCACCTGAACCATGCAGACACCCCAGAAACTTCATATTTCTGTAGGCACTAGACTTCACAGGGCATAAGAGCATGGGGGAGTGGTAAGAACTGTTAGTTGGGGGTTGTCTGAATAAAGAATCAGGTAAAACCAATAAGAGTGAAAGAGAATGTGAGTTAAAGCAACAGAGAATTCAAATATGACCAGAGAAGCACAGATGAGACTCTTTTTTGTGTGTGTTCACCTCAGAATCTAGCACAGTGTCTGGCACACAAAAGGAGTTCAATAAATGTTTGCTGAATGTCTGACTGAATCGTCTTTCCCAAGAGAGATGGAAAGAGTAATTGTAGTGGTCCCTCTTCTATATCTCCTTTCCTTAGACCTCTTGAGTAGCTCTGTATCAGGCAATATTTTCCTTCTGTGTTAGTTAGCTCATTTGAAAGGATTTCTGTTACTTGCACCCTGATGAACCACAGGCTAAGATACTGGCCAGCATGAGCACTTGACTTCTAGCTTCTCCCTTCTTTTACTTTCTACCTGGACACCAGCTCAGATCAGACCCTCTGAATGGCTGGATGTTGTTTTACATTGCATGAGGAAGGCATTCCCTAACACTTGTGGATGTGACCTGTGTTTCCCAACTTTAGACTTTGTAGAAGCATTTAACACTGAACAACAGAAATCTTGTCCCTTTCAGGTCTCATATTCTGTCCCAGGCTCAAGGTTGCCACTTAGTCCAAAGTCTCTATTGAACCACATCTGGGTGACTCTTAGTTGCTCTGATGTCAGTCTCCTGTCCTCTTTCATGCATATTTTATTTATTCACATGTATTTGTTGAACACTCAAAGTGTGAGAGGCAGTGTTCTGGGTGGTAGAAAAGTGAAGTAAACAAAACAAATGAAATCTTCATACCATATTATTTTCTATTTACTAGCCCCCACTCTCAGATCCATTCTCTACCTTCTCTGCCCTACTGTGTGCCTGGGAGGCTGACTACTGCAAACAGTATCATCTCTGCAACATTGCTAACTCTATTCTAATTGGGTTTGGCCAATGAGAGCCAATGCAGAAGATGGGGTGGGGGGTGAAGTAGTGGGAAGTCGGGCTTCCTCCTTGCCCCAGGGTCACAGTACCAGTATTGGCGATCTCCTCCATGACCATAGCTGCTGCTCCACCAACCCCTCGTCCAAACTCTAGTAATCATTGGTTCCAGGGACAACATTCCCTCCCTTTACTTCTCCCTCTAAGCCTAGGGGTGGTAGTGACTTCTGGATTTTGTTCATTTCTAGATGACTCAAGTTTCCTCGTTGTTTCCTCAAACTTGCCTATACCTCTGTAAAATGTCAACCTCCTTTTTTTAATCCTTTGGATTAAACCATCAGGAGAATTCTGTGTCCTGCTGAGATCTTATCTGATACAGTCCTTAACTTATAGAACTTATATTTTAGTGGGGAAGAGACAACTAACAAACAAATATCAAACTCATTGTCATGTAGTGGTAGGTGTTACAAAATAGAATAAAGCAGGGTAAACAGAGAGTAACAGGCACCATTGTGGTGAATGTGGTCAGAGAAGATGTCTCTAAGGTCACTCCTGAGCAAACATCTGACTGAAGGAGGGAGAGAGGTATACAGACATATAGGCAAGTACAAGGGTTGAGATAGAAATGTGTTTAAGGAACACAAAGACCAATGGGCTGGTAGGAATTGAGGACATAATATTTATTATGTTGCTTGTTGTAGGCAGAGGAAATGTGGTGTGATGAAAAGAATTGGATTCTGAAGTCACACAGTCCTGGGTTTGAATCCAAGCTCTACCATTACCGTGTAGCTCTATAACAATAGGAAAGTTAGGTTAAGTATGAGTCTCAGTTTGTGTACAAAATAAGGATAATAATGAATACCTCAAAAAGCTGACACAAAATTTATAAATCCATAGCCCAGTGCCTTGCTCTCTCTCACTCCTCCCTACCTCCATTACTTGGCCTATTCTTCCATACTGAATTAAACCTAAACCCTTTGGCCTGTGGCCTTTATCAGATATCCTTCTTGAATTCTTTCATAGCCCTTTATTCATTTACTCATTTAGCCAACATGGACCATCATAAATGTTATCACAGTTAGCAGTTATTATTTTATTTTAAGGATGATCTTTTAATGTGTCTCTCTCCCACTAGACTTTTGTCTCCATAAGAATAATTCCTCTGAGAGTTTTGTTCATCTTGGATATCTAGACTCCAGCACAGTGTCTGGCACATGATGAACATTTAATAAATATTTTTTTGATGAAGGGCAGGAAAAGAAAAGAACATATACTATACTGTCAATAAGATTTTATTTTCCTAGAGACTATCCTGGGGAATTCCAATTCACTTAATAAATCCTAGTTTAACTGAAATGAACTGTATGTACAACTTTATACTATATATTTCTGTGAGGTATATAAAGAAAGAAAACTGTGAAAGCAGGGATTATTCTTTTTCATCTTTCTCTGACTAGCAATGAGCATAATGCCAAGTACCTAGAGATAAATATACTTAATAAATATTTGTGCATAAAATAAGCTAACAAATGATTTAAAATCTGTTTTGTGTGTGTGCGTGTGTGTGTGTGTGTGTGTTTCAGAGGCAGGGGGAGATTACAAAATAGAATCATCTGAGACATTTTTTGTAAAACCACAGTGAGACTTTCGAAAACACTTTTCTTTTCTCCACCCAGCACACAAAAGAGGGCTCTGAAAAGAGGCTCTTTTGGAAACTGTCTAGACAAGGTGAGGTGTCACTTAGGAAGGGGCAACACTATGAAAACATTATTTTCCTCTTTTCTGTTTGGAAAAGTTTGATAGGAGGATGTATAAAAGGCAGAGATGAAGTGATTTGATTGCTCTGAGGGGCCTTGAAGCTGGAGATGCCTTGGGGGAGGGGCCCAGCAAGGATCCCTTTCCCCACCTGGTACTGGTTGCCTCGAGAAAGTACATTCCAAAGCTGGACAGCATCTAACACCCCGCTGAGAACAAAGCCCCACAGGCTTGGGGCACATGGTTCTGGTTATCTGGGAAACTGTGTTTTTCAAGGACAATGATACTCCCCTTTTATTGTGCCCAATTTCAGAGGAGTTCCTTGTTCTTCTTGGGCATGTCTCCTGTCCAGGTGGTAGATCCACCTGAAAAGCATAGGCACAGGTAGACTGGTCCAGGGGTCTGGCAGAAACTCCTTTCTTTTAGAGCCAGGGTTGACTTTCTAAAAGCCATACTTCTGCAGATCATGTGGTACTCATTGAAACCTTATCTCATCAAAGTCTCAAGGTAACAGCCCCTACCCAGAGTATTCACTGTATCTGCGAAATTCTTCAGAGTCTGTGTCTGAGAAAACCCACCAGCCCAACAGAGTTGGCCAATGTAGTAGTAGTCAAGTTGTATCTGTGCCTCTACATGTTATTGTCTCTGGATGAAGCCCAGATTTGGACATTTAAAAATCAGTGAAATATCAAATGCTTTATACTTACACATGTGTAAAAGCCAAGTTTCCATGAGAAGCAAAAACAAACATTGCTTTCTGCTCATTTCATCCTGTCCTTGAGACATTTGGATTAAAAATATGTGTGAGATAACTGTGTTTCCTTTTATATTAGTTATGATAATGGCTGCCATATTAATTTAACTCTAAGGAGTAGATATCCCCATCAGTGGCAATACAATACAATAATCCCCTTTTCATGATTGGAGAATTTACCACTGTGTGAATCATGGTGGAAGGTAGGGTTTATTGCCTTATGTACCAGACGTTAAAAGCTAGACACTTACTCTCCCCTCTTGCTGGCCTCTGGAAGGGAGAGTGGGAAGCTAAATTAAAGGGCACTCTGTTAAATTTGAATTTCAGATAAAAAAACAAATAATTTTTTTAGTTTAAGTATGTATCAAATATTGCATGGAATATACTTATAAAAATTCATTGTTTATATGAAACTCCAATTCAACTATGCATCTTATGTTTTTATTGACAACCCTACCTGGGGGCCAAGGACACATGACTTAAAGCCTAATCAATGAGGTGCCCCTTCTTATATTTTAAATATGAATCTAGTGAATCAGAGAAATTGCAGCAATTCAGAATTTCTTCAGCCAGCAGCAGTGGTGGCAGTGATACCTAATGATTAGTCATTGTAATAGTGGTGCCAGTGGTGGTGTCCACTGTGCAGTGAAAGTGGTGGTAGAGCCTGGTGTCCAGTGGTCAGCAGTGCCAGCAACAGGAGACTGATCAGAGTTTTTCTAAGACGTACACATGATTCCTGCCCATTTCCTAAGCCTCTCCTCCAGCCTTCCCATAAATCCTATAGGTTTCCTAGTACCTTCCACTGAATTACTCTTTAAACTTACGTTTGCTAAAGTTGATTTCTGTTTTGTTTTTTGTTTTTTGTGTTTTTCTTTCTTTTTGAACTTTGATTCCTGCTCACTGCTATGGTTAGGGATGTCAAGATGATAAAAATGCCCCTCTGAATCTCCCACTGTGTTGGCTCCCAGGCACTCTTCATGTAGGCAGTTCCTAGATCTTCTAGAGCGATGTGGGCAACTTTGGCTGGAGGACTCTCTATTAGCCCAGCAGAAACATTCTTGGAACTGGGCTGTAGTCTAAGACTCTTCCTATCCAATCCTTCTACCTTCATTCTCTCCTTGTACAGGTGTCAGACCTCACAGTCATTATGTATGGGTTAGTTTAATTTTGGTTAAGAGCACAGATTCTAAAGTTAGACCGCTTTCGTTTCTTCCACTGTAAAATTGGCATAATAGCACAGTTATCATAGGATTGTTGTGAATTTTAAATGAGGTCATTTGTTTCTTCAACAAGCCATTATATAGCACATCATGCCAGCTTCTGTTCTAGAACCCGTGAAGACACATATTATAAGTCTCATTTCTCACTGTATGTCTGTGGATTCTCAAATGCTGCAGTCACATTGGATTAGTAAATATTCCCCCAAATGCTTTTTCTGTCCACTGCCTTTTTGTCCATGCTGTTTCCTCAAACTAATATGCTTCTCCCTCATCTATGGAAGGCTTTATGGTGTTGGGGTCTCAGCATAGGTTTGTGATTAAATTCTGCTACTTAACCTTTTCACTTCCAGGTTTCTGGCTGAAGAGCCATATGTGACAAGGAATGAACATTAGATAGGGCTTTCTAGGAATAATTAGGTTAGACCAGATCTAAATCTTGAGCCTATATGAACTTGATCCCCTCCCCCGTCTCTTTGAAGAAGATAGATGAACTTGAAACGGAGAAGTGGAGATCTGCTCTTGCCTTGAGGTGTCCTGTGTCAATGATCAATAGGGTAGCCTCAGTCTTTGGTTATCATTCTCAACTGATCACTGCACCAGAGAAGACCAGGAATCGTTACTGTCTTTTGGAAGTACTCTCATGTTTTTTACAGAGACTCATGGGAAGGGGAATAAATAGTCCCTCCTAAGGATAACAAGTTAGGACTTAATTCTGTAGAAAATGGAGGTTTTAAAGTTTTTTGAACAAGGGAATAATAACCATTATTACTTTGCTTTAGTGTTCACAGCACTGATAATGTATATCGATACAGTATTTAAGTTTTCAAAGGTTTTAAAATACATGATCCCATTTAATATGCACGTTATCAAATAAGTACATTACATGTTGAACTATATATAAAGGGCAGTATCTTGCTGACTCTACTTCATACTAGAAACCTGAAGACCGACAGTGTATCTATAGGTGAGGTAGTGACTTCCTGTGTTGAACTATAACCAGAATGTTCTTTTTCTTTTTTTCTTGGTGAGGTGAACATGTATCCTGAGAAGCTAAACTTGAAAAGTTCAACCTGTCTTTTAAGCACTAGGTGTCTGGGAAACCACACGGCTGTGAGCCTTTGCCATGGAGGGTTATCTCTGTCTGGAATCAGATCTGTATACTTTATGTCAGCCTCCCCCAGTTGTCCAGTGATGAATGTGGTGCCTACCTCAGCCAGCTTGGCATTCTAGGGGGCCCTCTGTCTTCCAGCTGGTGGAAGGAAAATTAATTAGCATGACAGAGGATGGTGAAGATACTTTTTCATGGAGAATTCTGTTTGGCTTTGTGCACATGTGTGAGTGATTGTCCTTGTACCCTTAGGAACAAATCCTCTTGTCCAGTGTGAGTCAAAACAACTACAGTCTCTTAGTTGGAACCTTAGGTCACGTGTGAAGGGAAACCAGCTTGAAAATGGAATTTCTCATTCTTGCCTTCCCAGCGAAGGGCATGAAATGTGAAGGCAAGGCAACTCATGTCTTTTCCTCTTGAGAATTCAGTGGTGACCCTTCCAATTAACCACTAACGCGCTGGTCTAACTACAGAATTTGGACCCTACCCTTCAGAACTTAGGAGAGGCATCTTATCCATGTTATTTCCAGGTGGGGCACAGATACCCACTCAACCTTTTGCCCATCCTTTGAATTTGGTGCCCTATGGTGCTAGTGCATGCATGTAATACACACACACACGCACACGCACACAACATTGAATCCATAAGTTAGACTCATGTGTGGACTTTATACAAGTTAAAAAGTCACTGAATAAGAACGATTTCTAACAATGGTCAGTAAAAGACCATTTCAAAACAATTGCCAGTAACGAGATTAAAACACATTTTTTTAAACACTGTATTTTAATATTTTTTTCACTACTCTAAGCTCCATGAAAGCAGGAACTACACCTGCTTAACTGTTATTAGGGGAAAATTTTTTTTTTAGTTAAGAATGTTTTCCACTTCAGATAACATACTAACAGTTGTTTAACCAAATAGCAGTATTTTTCTCCTATAACACAAAAAAAAAGTTTGGAGATAGGCAGCTGCTGGTCTAATTCAGTTACTCAGTGATAACAAGGACCTGCTCTGCCTTTCTCTCATAGTGTTATTGTTCATGCTCTCAAGATGTCTAAAACAGATCCAGAACTTAATGCCTGCATTCACAGTCAGAAATCAAGGAAACTATAGCAGTGGTGAGACCCTCTCTCCTCACCATTATGTTTTATCTGGAAGAGAATATCTTTTCCTGAAAGTCCCCATTGTATTTTCTTTCATGACGATTACTCATGGCCTCCCCTGCAAGGGAGACTGAGAAAGTAATTGGCTTTTCCAACTTTATAAAAGACATTTTTAAAAAGGAAAATATTGTTAGTTGCTTTGGGATGGATGTCCTAAGTACATGCTATAAAACTCTATCTCTTAGCGGCTGATATGGGGCTTGCTACTATTCAGTAAATAGTTGTTGAAAGTGATCTAATCCCTCAGTAATCACTAGCTCTGCTCTCTCTCTCTCTCTTTTCATCAACTCAGCAGCCACAGCACTTCAAAGGATAAGGATTCTTTGTTTCCAGGTACCAGAGTTTTGTCTGAATGGATTTCAGATTATTTGGTTCTAAAGCTAGTGTTTTCCAAGAAAAGATCCAGAAATGAATACATTAAATTATGTGCAATTTTAAAATATGTCTTAATATTCGTAAGGCTATGTCCTTTTAGCACATGTAAAAAAATACTAGATTATTATTGTTTAGTTCCTATAAAATTATTTTAAAAAACACATTAAGATTATTTACTTATTTTAAATAGAGAGAGAGAGGAGAGAATGATCAGGGGAGGGCCAGAGAGAGAGGGAGAGAGAGAAAATCCCAAGCAGGCTCCCCACTATCCATGCAGAGCCTGATGCTGGCCTCAAACTTATGAAATGTGAGATAGATGATGACCTGAGCTGAAACCAAGAGTCAGACGCTTAATCGACTGAGCTATCTAGGCACCCCAGATTATTGATTAATTAAGAGAGACTGATATTTGTGATATTGGATTTTCTGTTCAAGATCATGGCAAGTATTTACATTTGTCTACGACTTCTGAGTCCATGGTTAGCATTTAAAATTTTATTCATGTAGATCTTACATTTGTTTCCTTAAGTTTGAAATTTATCTATATTGTTGCCTCTGTAAATAAGGTATTTACATCCATTTTTTTCCTAATAGTTTTTGTTTGCATATATTTAGGCCACTTTCTAGATATTTATTTTATATATAGCTGCCATACTAAATTCATTTAAATTTGTAATAGTTTCTTATATATGCTCTGTGTTTCTCTAGAAAATATTAGTGTGTGTATTTGTACAAATAATGATTTTATATCCCCTTTTAAATGCCTATAACATCTCTCTTTTTTTCCATTTCCTGACTGCAATGGTTAATTCCTCCAAAAATATTAAATACTAACTGTAATAATTATCAACATTCTCATCTACCTTTTTACTATATGGGAATGGTTATATTATTTCCATAAATTAAAATGCTTTAATTCCTATTCATATTTTTCTTAAGAGGTGCTTTTGAGAGTGGATGTTAAGCTTTATGAATTGCTTTTGCCACATCTACAGAAATACTTATATATTTTCACTCTTATTATCATTAAATAATACTTAATCAGATTATCCACTGATTTAAGTATTCATTCTTATTTTTAACCATACTTTTTTTTAAGACTATGAATTTTTCTAAGAGCGCTGTTATAGTTCTATTCCATGAACTCAGTGTGTGTATATAAATTATGGCTACTTTCAAAATGTATTACACATTCAGTTTTTATTTCTTCTTTGATCCAATAGTTGTCAAAAGTTTAGACTTTCTAGGAAGTAGATTTTTGTTGTTTTCTTTTTGTTGTTAATTTCTAGTTTCTTAATTTTCTTCCTTCCTTCATTCGTTCCTTCCTTCCCTCCCTCTCTCCATCCTTTTCTTATCTATCTTCTATTTCCTTCTCTTCCTCCCTTTGTCTCCTTTCCTTCTTTCCTTTCCTTCTTTCCTTTCCTTTCCTTTCCTTTGTTTCCTTTCCTTTTCTTTGTTTCCCTGTTTTTTTTCCCTTTTCTTTCTTCCTTAAAAATTGTTAAAGGTATTGAATCCTTATATGATATATTTAAATGAGGCTGTGGAGAAGTGTGACACCAGTCCATACTTTTCCCCTTCTAAATGACTTCATGTTTTGCTCTAAGATATTTAAAGGAATATTAATTTTCTAGTTCAGAAATTTTACTGGAATATATCTCAGTATTAATAATTTTGTGTCAGATTTACTTGGGACATATTATTCTCTTTCAATCAGTAAAATTATTTTTAAATATCTAGAATATTTTTTCAGTTAGAGCTCCAAATATTTTTGTTTTCTTACAGTTTATAGTCTCTCCTTTGTACTACCACTCATGCATTTATGTATTTCCAAACCTTTATTACTATTATATTATAGTATATTATATATATTCTCTCTGATACCTTTATCACTATTTATTTTATTTTCTCATGTTGCTCATTCCTGTACACTGTCCCTGTGTTTTCAACAGTGTCATAATTTTTTTGTGCTGCTTTTTGTTTTACCTTAATTTTTCTTCCATTCTTTTCCAAATTTTGTGCACTAATGTTTCATCTTATGTTACTTTATTATAACATTACTAAGCTCTTGTATCTCTTCTTTGTACTCTTGTTTTATAGAAGTGGTTGCTATATTTTTTAAAAACTCATAGTGATATTTTGTCAAAATATTCTCCAAAATTTCTGTTGTGTGACTTTCTTTTGTGTCATTTTTCCTGTTTCTTTTTCTCCTTTTTTCCATATAACATCTTTAGGCCTTCAAAGAGGACACTTTTGGAGGCATTAATGTGAAGGAGAGACAAAAGCTCTAATGTAGGCCAGAAGTATGAGTAAATTTACTTAGCTTCAAATTTGTGCCCTGGTGCTCCTCATAATACAAATCTGTTTTATTTCTATGCCTCACTGACAAATTGTTTTCCATATATATTACATTTGATCGTATTCTTCCCAGCTTCTCTAGACTTCATGCTCACATTGATTCAAGGAAACTCTCACTACCACTTACATGCTTTGCTTCTCTCCTTATATTTTGATGAGTTTTATTTCTTATGATGTGTCACATACTTTAAACAAGTAATCTGTCCTATTTATTTATTTATTTAGCTCTAAATGTGTGGATATCTGCATTTAGTGTCTTTTCATACTTTAGTATACTTTTTAATGTAGTCTTCCTTGATTATATACTTTGGCTTAGATAGATAACTACAGTATTGCTGAACAAAGATCTTGTATTTTGGTTTCATGTTAGCTTTGTTGCTTTGGAGGTCACTTCTGGAAGAATCAAGAAAAAGAATCATTTATTTTCTATGATTTTAAAGCTTGGAAACAGTTTATTTAAAACATTTTTTAGTGTTTATTTATTTTGAGAGAGAGAGAGAGCAGAGAGGCAGAAAGAGAGAGAGAGATTCCCAAGCAGGCTCCATGCTGTTAGAGAAGCCTGACATGGGGCTTGATCCCACAGACTGTGAGATCCTATCCTGAGCCAAAATCAACAGATACTGAACTGCTTAATGGACTGAGCTATCCAGGTACCCCTGAACACAGTTTATTTTATCTTACATTTAGCAACATTTACATTATGATTGCAACTATGCTCAGTATTGGAACAATGAATATAATGAGTATCAATTTCATTTTTCCATACCTTTCCAGAATAAGTGTAGGATAGTATGATATTACAATCTTAACAACATATCTGACTTTTGCAATATGATAATTAAGAGGCTGACTTTTACAAAATACGTTTTGGAATGGCACTAATTTTTCATAGGACTGTACTTAATCCTTTGCAATTAAACTACTTCTGGTTTGGAATGCATGTCTCATCATTCATGATGATTTTCTCTTTCGTATTTATTAACTGATCTAATTTTATCAGATTCCTCTTTGTCATGGACTTTGAGATAATTCGAGAAGTTCTGCAATGAGAATTTAGCATATCTCATGGAACTGTGAATCTCTTGCAAGATTTGTAGTTTTATTTGTAGTTAACTTGCATTGTGTTTGCATTACACGTTTTGGATATTTAATATCTTCTAAATAGCAGAAAATGACACTCATAGATAATCTAAAGAGTAGAAAAATACCTTGTTAGTAAGAAAGAAGCAATGTTAAAGTGGAGAGAAGTTTTACCTGTGATTATGGGAGAATATTTTCATTTTATGTTGAGCTTCTTCCTACGTAGTCTTGTAGTTACTGAGTTTTAAATAATGGTTAATAGTGTGAGGAAGACCTTCTATACTCTCTTTTTTTAGGCATCATGTAAATTTATAAAAGTGTAGGTTAGGCAAGGAAAATAAAAATTTACTTTAAGTTAACCGAACTTGGATTTTATTCTATTCTGATGACATCCTAAATAAATAGAAATCATTATATTGGGGTAATGTTTGTTTATATTTTTCATGGCTTAATATGATTTTGAAATTAAATGATGATTATCTGTTCCCTATTTAAATAATCCAACCTTAGATAATTTAAAAGAATTGCACTTAGCCACTTTCAGAAGTTTTAATTTCACATTTGCTTTAGTTGAGCTGATTCTTCAACCCATGCTAGTAATTGAATCCTTCTTGAATAGAAAGAACACTAGACTGGGAATTATAAGACTTAGGTACAGTTCTTTCCTGACACTTGCACCTTAATCATGTTATGTAGCCTCTCTGAGTAAGTTTTATTTGAAAGATATTTTGAAATTTAAGTAAAATATTATCAAAAACTCAAAAGTGTTTTGAAATGTGAAAAATTCTCTGTCCTTCAGGATATCTAGATAAACATCTTTGGGTAGTCTCTAGATGAAATAAAGAATCAAGCACTTGAGAATTTGGTCGATTCAATGACAAAGGAGTCACTTTTGTAATTATCATTTTTGTTTTTCAACAAAGATGACTTGATTTAGATCAGACCTTATGTATTTACCTCACTTCGTAGTGTTTCATTGCTGTTTTCTTTTGTATTTCTTTTATATTGCTCTATCACAGAAGCTATAAAATAACATTCTTAAAAATTTAGTACATTAAATTAGTCAGGAGCCACATACAAATATATGCCCACTAACAGTTCTGTAATACCTCAGTGCCTTTCATGTAGGTGATCTCATTTGATTGAACAATGTCAAAACATAAGACTAACTATTGTTCCCATAATTATTTCTGTAGTTATGAATGTTTAAGCATGCCACATCTGGCCCAAACAGAATATATTGTTTAGATCCAAACCTGACAATCACTTACTGAGATCCCAATAATTCAATCATACATGCATAATTTATTACAAATATTTACTGAGGGTTTTAACCTCTATTCTTTGTTGATATTATGCTAGGTGTTAGCAATATGGAAGCAAAAATGCTATCCCTGTTTTCTAGGAGTTTAAAGTTGAGTGTAGCAAACATGAATAAAGAGAATATTATATTAAACATGCATAAAGAGTCAATATTATATTAAAATCACATATGTGGGCCATTTCCTACAATTTTTCCCTTTGTTTAACCTGCTCATTCTCAGTGGTTCCCTTTCTGATCCTCAAACATGTCAGTAGTTGCTTTTTCTGCCTGGAATGTTCTATCCCAGATAGTCACATGGGTTATCACTTTACTTCATTTTGATTCTCTGCTTATATCACTTCTTTTGTGATAACGTCCATGACTTTCCCATGTAAAGATTTGGTATTATTTTACCCCGCTTTAGTTTTCTTTGTGGCATTTATCAATTCCAGATATTTTATTATGTTATGTTGTTATGTTATGTTAGGTTAGGTTATGCTATATTACACATCTGTGTTTTTTTTTTTTGTATTGTTTTTCTCCTCCAGTGGTATGTAAGTATCCCAAGGGCAGTAGCCTGGGTTTTATTACTATTTTATCCCAGCATCTAAAACAAACCCTGCTTCATTGAAGACATCAGTAAATGTTTTCTGCATGATTCACTTTGCTGCAATAGAGATATACAGAAAGAGTTTCAAGTCTGACATTGTACCAAGTTGTAATATTTATATATAATTTCATTTAATGCCCACAACCACCAGTAAAATAGCTACTATGATCCCCTTGTTAGCAATAAAAAATGTGAGACATGAAAATATGAATGTGTCCTTACCTGACCTTGTAGTCAGGTCAGCAGAGCAGATGATAGAGCCTGTGTCTTCTGAATTCACTTCTGGTAATCCTTTCATTACACACAGACTGCCCTATAATTGTCCGAAGAGCAGAGGAGAGCTTAAATATACAAGCTCCAGCTCTTGAAACTTGAAAGGAAAGTACTCTACTATTGCTTTTGCTGAGACTCTTCTCACAGCCCTAGAAAACTTATCGACATGCATTTTTCTTTAATATAAATCACTCACGGTTCTTTTACATGGAGGTTTTGTGGGCCTGTAGCTCATCCTTCCCGTTTATTTCTGAAAAGGGTGACAGAATCTAAAGTGTGGAAAGAGGTTGTATGAAGCCACATAATTTATCATCTAAGCCAGGTCTCTTTTGGTTGCCAGTGAGAGAACCCCAACTCCAACTGTAAGAGAATTTATGGACTCCTGTAACTGGAAAAACACAAGGTAGATATTCAGGTATGGCTTCATTCAAAAGTTTATAGGATGGTACCAAGACGCACTGTCTCTCATTTCTCTTTCTCTTATTAGCAAAAGGCCCCATGAGAGTTCCAAATTATCTGTTCTTTAGAGCACATGAAGTCAGAAAAAGGAAAAAAAAAACAGCTTTTCTGATTGTGCTAGCAAAATGTTTGAGGAAAGCCCTGATTGGCCTGGCTTAGATCACACATGGTCACCTGATCTGAGATATCTGAGAGAGTGAGCTCTTGCAGCTTTTACAAGCCCAGGGGCCAAGGTGGGCCTGGATATTTTGAAGCAAGAAGAATTATTACAGCATTGGAGAGAAATACTTCCCTGAAAGAAGAAATACTATTCAGACAGAGACTATTCAACCACCCCACTTAACTCTTCCAATTCCTAAGGACCATATCTTTGCAGTGAGCAAATATTTGTGAAAACGTTCCCCATGCCAAGCTCTGGGATAGGCCGTGGGTATTAACTTTTTAATCAATAAGCCTTACCCTGGAATATACAGATAGAAAAAGAAATGGCCAAGATGGAGAAAGATAAATAAAATGCAAAGTGAAGTATAAATTGCTTTGGGAGCTTGGAAGAGGAGCTTAAAAAATACGGATTTGTTACCTGACCACTCCCTCTCTATCCCTCATTGTCCACAACCAATAATTTTCAGACAGTCTCTTTGCAAACTCTAGTATATCCTTGAACAATCCTGCATTCTTTCTGTCATAAAAGACACTCTCTAAGACATCTCAAACATCTCCCAAAGTTCCCTTCCGAAGTCACGGTTTTGTAATATTTTAGCATCTTCTCGTCCTCTCTTTATTTCATGCAACTGCTTCAGTGACATTTGCTTCTTAGACACCAGGGAGTGTTGCTGGAAGTGGAAAGGGATGGGAAGAAGTGGGGAGGGTTAAATCGTGCCAGAAAGTGAAGAAGGGGTATCTTCAAATTAGATTTATTTATTAGCATGATGACTCACAGTATAATAGTGCCACCTCGCCAGTGGCCAGGATAGAAAGCAAGACTATAAAGAAATAACTGGCTGATACTTAGAGGCATCCAAGTTGTTATATCTTTAGGAAGTTAAAAAAGTACCTTAGTGTCTGCTTACTCATCCCTGGGCCGGATGTTCTTAGCTGGAAAAAAAAAAAAGAAAAAAAGAAGTTATCCTTTTTTTCTGATTCTGATTGTCAAGGACAAAAGGCTCAAGCTCTGCTACTAATTAGATTTGTGACCTTGAGAAGTCACTCAATCTAGCTTAATCTCTACTTCCTTATTTAAAAAATAGAGAGTAAATTATATCTATTTTATACTTTGGTATCATGAAATCTGTCTACATATCTCAGTATCATACCCAGTGATAGATATGAATTATGCATTTATCATATATGCATATATGTGTTTGTCTGTATGTATATAAATATATCTGAAGGTCCTATTCAGCAATGGAGCATAGTATGTATTGGATAACTCAATTTCCTTATTGTACCCCTTTATCCCCACTTGGTCTCATTTTCTACCTTTATACAAGACTGGGCTGAAATAACTGATCAATACATTTCCTCCTCTGGGATATTTTACTTTTCTGGACATTTTTATAACTTTCACAAGTGAGAAAAATGGCACATTTTTTCCCCCAGAAGTTATTTTCTATAAGTAACATATCCTCTGGTCAGAAGAACTCTTCTTCTGTTAGTGTTCTCTCACACTTTTTTTTTTTTTTGCTACCATAAATACGTTTAAAGAGTCATTACCACTCAGTTTCACCATAGGGGTTTCCAAGATAAGCAGTGCAGGAAAGTCAGCTGAGCCTTTTGGGAAAGCAAGTGCAGCCTTCACGAGGGACAGAGTTCACTTTCCAGGCACGACTTTCTCCATGACGTTCCTTAGGAATCAATTCTGGGTTGGTTCCCATGTATACAGTCACTGCAGAATTTCTTTATTCTTCATCTTTGGCCTCACTTGGAGAGGAAATGATTCAGAGAGGACGCTGGGACAGAGCCGTTCTTCTAAAGCCATCCTACCCATCAACACATCAGCACTGAAGTCAGCTTCGTGTTTTCTGCCAAAGTTGATGAGCTCAATTTCCATATCATTTTCTAAGGCTCTGGAAGAAGCTGTCACGAGCCACAAACAGGCCAGTAGAATCATAGTATGACAGAGTCAAAAACAACTGGAGAGGTCACCAGCCTTATTCCACTCTTATTTTAAGGAAGAGGCATATGACAATTGTTAAGGTTAAGTGACTTCCTTAAAGTCTCACAATGAGTAAATGACAGAGGAAAACAAACCCAGAATATCCTCGCCCTTCCCTGATTAACATTTATGTAATACTTTAAATTTACAGAATGTCTTTTCCATACATACCTTATTTTATTCTCATTAAATTTATTTGAATTATTTATTATTTTTATCTCCAGATACAGGGAAACTAATTTGAGATTAGAAAAGATTAAGTAACTCTTTCTGAGATCATTATCTCCAGGAAATACCAGAACAGAGATCTGCATTCCAGTTGTTTTATTTATTTATTTGTATTAGTTTGTTTCCCTTGTCATCTATCCAATCGACGAACAGTTGGCCGTCCTTAATCAAATTTTAATTAAGGGGAAAGTCAAGGAAAGTTATCCATAAATTAGACTCTGACAATTCAAATAAAAATCCATCGTGAAATTGATGGGTTTAAATTTACAATAAACAGACTTGGTTTTTTATTTCTGTGGAACCATGACGTTAGAAATAAGCATGTCCTAGTAAATAAATACTAATATATCCACTTTTTTTAACGTTTTTATCTTATTTAAATTTTTTTAACGTTTATTTACTTTTGAGATACAGAGTGTGAGCAGGGGAAGGGCAGAGAGAGAGAGGCAGATGCAGAATCTGAAGCAGGCTCCAGGCTCTGAGCCATCAGCACAGAGCCTGATGCGGGGCTCGAACTCACAGACCATGAGATCATGACCTGAGCTGAAGTCGGTCACTTAACCGACTGAGCCACCCAGGAGCCCTTATTTTATTTTTGAGAGACATAGAGACAGAGTGTGAGCAAGGGAAGGGCAGAGAGAGAGATACAGAATCTGAAGCAGGCTTCAGGTTGTGAGCCCTCAGTACAGAACCCAATGTGGGGCTCGAACTCACAGACGGTGAGATCGCAACCTGAGCTGAAGTCGGCCGCTTAACCGACTGAGCCACCCAGGTGCCCCTAATATATCCACTTCTGATTCAGCCTCAGAAAAAAAAAAATTATACCTCCTATTAAGGAAACTAGTGAATTTCCATTAAAAATAATTATTAATTGAGGTTACATAAGAAATAATGATAAGAAAGGGGAGGAGTATAAAAATAATCCATCCACGATACTACAATCTGGCGGTAACATTTGGTATATATGCTTTCAGATTAAAAAAATAATTCTTACACATCTGTATAAATCTTCAAACAAAAAATGATTATACTACATAGATTTTTAAACTACTTTAAAATAGATTATAAGCATTTTCTATATGAATATATACACAGCCTCATTGTCGATCACTGCTTCATATATAATTTATGGATATAAAAATATTTAATTCCCTTTTGCTACACATTTCAGTTACTTCAAGTTTGACATTATTATTATTTTTTTAACATTTATTTACTTTTGACAGACATATAGACAGAGTATGAGCAGGAGAAGGGCAGAGAGAGAGGGAGACACAGAATCTGAAGCAGGCTCCAGGCTCTGAGCCATCAACACAGAGCCCGAAGCGGGGCTCGAACTCACAGACCGTGAGATCATGACCTGAGCCGAAGTCAGCCGCTTAACCAACTGAGTCACCCAGGTGTCCCAAGTTTGACATTATTATAAATCATGCTGTAGATAAACATCCTTGTTTATAGATGTTTACACATTGCTCTGATTGTTTTCTCAGAATATACTTCTGGAATTGAATTGCCAAGTCACAGATTATATTTATTTTAACAACTTTTATACATTTTGGCAAATTACCTTCCAGAGTGGAGAGGGGGGTATTCTTTTATCACAACACTGTCCTATTAATGTCTGATTTCCCTGTGCAAATCTGAGTTTAATGTGTTTGCTCCACATTAGTAATTTTACCTCCAAAAGGCTTTAGGGGAAAAAAGAAAAACTCACGCATGTAAGTTATATGCAATTTATAGTTTGTGATTTCTAGAGAATTGTAAAAACAGTACTAGCCTTTGGATTTTGGTGCACTGTGAATATGCCTAAAATAAGAGATACTCGTATGTGGCTACTGGGAACAGGTAGTTAGAAACTCTCCTGGTCTGCCCTCCCCAGAGGTGTGGCCATTGGCAGTACAGCCTAGTAATACTAAAGGGCATAGATTCTAGAGCTGGCCTACCTGCAGTCAAATGCTGACTCTGTTACCTATTAGCTGTGTGGCTTTTGGCCTGAATTTCTCTGTGCCTGTTTCTCTACTGTTAAATGGGTATTATAATAGCTGCCAAATTATAGAAAGATCTTATGTAAAATGATTGAATGAGTTATACATCTAAAACTCTTCAATAGTGCCTGACAAATGAAAATACTAAATAAATATTAGCCATTATTATTGTCAATGTTATTGTTATTAAGCTATAGCAATATTATTGAAAACCTAATGCATAGTAGATACTCAAAAGTGTTTGCTGAAAGAATAGTAATGCAATGATGAATGCATGGGGAGTGTTAGTTCCTGACTAGAGACAGAGTTTTGGGAGCCACCTACAGAGCAATAAGAGGTGAAGTAGGTACAGCAAAGTCAGTTGAGGAATGAAGACCTTGACTCAGGAAATACTGCTCACACCTACTAGGAAGAAGAAAATGAATTTGTGGAAGAGATTTAGGTGGAGATGGTGGTGGTGGTGATGAAGTAGGTGCAAAACCAGAAAAGCAAAGAAAACAATCCAGTCCAATTGGAGCGGTGGGTTTGGATTTTAATCTTGGGAGATAAAAACGGAAAAGACAGACAAGAGGAAATAAGGAATCTTTTGCCCCTGCCCATGACTTCCGGATTTAGAGGTGACATGAAATGTTAGCAATAACACTTAAAAACCAGCCAAGAATTAAGGTACAACTCTTTCCTGGTAATATTTGAGTTTTTTCTAGAGCTGCACTGTCCAACATGGTAGCCACTAATCACATATGACTGTTTACATTTAAATTTTACTTGATTAAAATTAAGTAAAAATTTAAATTTAGTTTCTTGGCAGCACTAGCCATATTTCAAGTGTTCAATGGCCACATGTGGCTGGCGGCTACTGTGTTGGTTGGACAACGCTGAATTAAACATTTGGTAAGTGAGTCAAGAGGTGTGGGGATATCAGACACGCTGGCAACAAGAAATCTGAATGTTAGAGTACTTCTTTCACATTCTGAACCTTTTCCTGAGACCAGTGTATCAGTTAGATTTTAGCAGGAAACAGAAACTACACACAGGTTGGAGTGGACAGCTTGAAAAGAGTTTAATAATAAAGTTTTTATTGGCGGGGTCAAAAAAGAAGCCAAAGGGTGAGAGGGCCTTTTAATGTAACTGACTAAGGTCAGGTGCAGAAGAAGAGACTATGGATCTATAGGATTGAGCAAAAGATCTCCAGCACCTGTAAAGATCTCCAAGTTACCTGGAAACCAGTAATGACCTGTGTTCGCAGGCACTGAGATCTCTGACCAAATGAAGTAGGCATGCAAGAATTCTTGTTCTTCTTTCTGGGTAGTCTGATATTTTCCTTCTGTATTCTCACAAAGAGGCTCTAGGAAGACTTTTGTTGACATTTTTCCCACATTAGAAACACACTGTTTAAGATGTACCCGGGTGGATTTCATTTTATATTTGGAGAGCTTCACTTTTTTTTTTTTTAATAATAGAGAATTACCCATCAGTAGACATTACAATATACAATGCAAATCACAACCAGGCTTGGGCATAACCTCAGATGACTGAGGTTCAAGGGTGAGGCAGAAGAAAAGGAGAGAGACCTTTTGACTACACAAGTGAACTTGAGGTATGAAACCTTGTTTTCCTCGAGGATGAAGACATGTAGAGTTAAGTAGGGCAACATCTGTTTCCCTTTTGATGTCTGGATACAGTTGTCAGGCAGCTTTGCTTTTTGAAAGTTAGAGTGAGAGAGAAATATACATTTCCTTATTGACTTTGGTCTCCTCATGGAGAGACATTTTCTCACTACTGGTATTTTGGTAAGTGATTCAAGACAATCAGGAAGAAATTCTTATCCAACATAAGACCACTTCTCAACCTCTATCCAACTAAAAATCATGTAGCTCTTTGCATTGTTGTGTGGCAGATATCAATATTATTATCATTTATTATCACATTTTGGAGATGTGGAAACTGAGACTCAGATTAAGCAACTTGGACTGGATCACACAGTTGATTGGAACTGGCACTCAAAGCCTTCCAAAAAAAGCTGGTGCTCTTTTGCTAAACATTTTCTGGTATATATAAAAAAGGAATTTCTCTTATTTTTTGCCTTGATTAAATTTTGACTGAAGAGAAAAGAAACATTCATGAAACAATGAGATAGTATATAATAAATTTGAATATACTGAGGACTCATTCTATCTTGTAAAAAAATTCATTTTCTTTTTCTCCAAACTTGTTCCTCATTTTATATTTCCTAATGTTATTGCCCATAATCTTGAAGCACACAAATTAGAAACGGAGATTTTTTCCCCTTTCCAAATTGTATTTCTGGTCCATCTTCCAAGTCATGAAGAGTGATAGAGATCTTTCTCCAACGCCATGTCTCTGGTCTAGTTCAGATCTTCCTTATTTCTCAATTGTTCCAGTAGTGTCTTCACTGGCCTCTCTAGTTCTCCCTCATCTCAATCTGATCCATTTTCCACCATGGTCCCTTGGAGACTTTCCTTGAATCAATACCTAAGTATGCTATTCCCTTTACCTTAGCAGTAATTTTCAATCTCCAGATATTACATGATTTTAGTCATAGCTACAGAGTATCTATATCCAGGGCCGATTCAGGTGGCATACAGCAATATGTCCACAGTGGTTGTTAAATACTGTAAAATGATCCATTTTTTATAATTTCTCTGTTCTAAGCAATAATAACAAATCACAGGGGTGTCCGGGTGACTCAGTCGGTTAAGCATCTGACTCTTAATTTCAGCTCAGACCATGATCTCACGGTTTGTGAGATTGAACCCCGCATTGGGTTCTGTGCTGAGCATAGAGCCTGCTTGGGAATTCTCTCTCTCTCTCTCTCTCTCTCTCTGCCCTCCTCCCACTCACATGCACATGTTCTCTCTCAAAATAATAAAAAATTACAGGTTGGAATATGCTAGTCACATGTTTTTATATGAGACTCGTTAAATGTGTACATACTAATTAAAAAGAGTTATCTACATACCACCTAAAAATCATACTGGGTGAACATTTCAACATTAAGGACTGCAGAATAAAAGCTTAGCTCCTTCATGTGATACTAGGACCCAGTAGAATCTGATTCCATCATCCATATCCTCTCTTATTGGGTCTTAGATTTCTTTCTGTCTATAATTCTAGAAAATTATATATTCTAACAACTAGCTTTAATATATATAAAATAAATATGCACTAAACAACTAAATAAAAATCACCTGCTTGTCTTGTCCTATTAGATGTTAAGCTCCCTTAAATCAGGGATTTATATGTTAGTCATCTCTCTCTCTCATAATCTTTTTCTCCCCTCCAGAACATTGTGGACATAATGTTTTTGAAGTGAAGTTCTAGAAAGCATGTCGATAAAACACACAACTGGAAATGAAAAACTGAAGGAGTAATGTGAGTTACTCGTTGTAACAGGGATGGTGTGACTTGAGATAGGTCTTTAAGGGTAAACAGAGAGAGGAAGACAGGGAATTCCAGCGGCAGGAGTAATAAAAGGTCAAGGTGCAGGAGATCATAATTGACTTAGCTAGAGTGGATAGTGTACATCTGAGAGTAGGTTTCTGTATAGCAAAGAATTTAACCTTGCTCAAAGAGAGGTCTGGCTTTTGCCCTTGACTTCTGGGAGATAATCTTAGAATGTCATGCCTAGAAGGAATGGCTTTATCTGCATGGGGCTCTTGGATCACACTGGATAGTCTAACAATGAGATTTAGGGTTCAGGCTTTGGATCACATTGTGTCAATCCACCTCTGGAATGGAGACTGGTGAGATCAGCTACATGGGCAATCAACCATGCCTATTATGATGGATTCCCATAAACACTGTGGACAAGGTCTGGATGAGCTTCCCTGGTTGGCAATATCCCATGTGTATTGTCACTTTGACACCAGAAGAATAACACTGCCCTGATTCCACATGGAAAAGGCAATTTCAAGTTACATGTTTGAAACCTTCATGGATGCTACCCAATGGGCCTATCACCTTGGATGATTTGTAATGTGTGTCTTTTACCAGTAACAGACCATCACCATGGGTATAACCACTTTTAGTGTGTCCTGTGAGTCCTTTCAGTGAATGACTGTAACTGAGGGTGGTTTTGAGAATTTGCAGCTGTTATCAGAAGTGAAGGAAGTCTTGTGTGCCCTCTTCCTTCTAACTTTCCCACTTTCCAGCCCAGTTTAGATCTAAAATAATTTTTTAAATGTTTATTTATTTATTTTGAGAGAGAGGGGGTAGATAGAATGAATAAAGGGGAGAGGGGCAAAGGGAGGGAGAGAGAGAGAGAGAGAGAGAGAGAGAGAGAGAGAATCCTAAGCAGGCTTCACTCTCAGCACGGAGCAGACGTGGGGCTAGATCTCTTGAATGGCGAGATCATGACCTGAGCCGAAATCAAGGGTCAGTTGCTTAACCAATGAGCCACCCAGACACAGGTAAAATAATTTTTTGAGGCCCAATACTTGAGGGACCTCATTATCTGGAGCAGACGTAAAAGGAATTGCTACAGTTGCAGCAGGGCTATAGGCTTCACATCTGGCTGGCTGTCCTCTCTCTTGCTATCATAGCCCTCAATCCCATCTGCAGAAGCTAAGGCCATGCAGAGCACCCTCTGAAGACCTTCATCACTGGCTGGATGCTCTGTTAGAAGAAGACGACACTAACAGTTTTTGAACACCTCCTGAATGTAGCCCTGCAAACTATTTCATGGCATTTTGTTTAATCCTGCAATCATGCCCCTTTAACACGCATGGAAAATAGGCTTAGAACAATTAGGAGCTAGCCCAAGGCCACACAGTAAGTGCAAGGCAGAGCTGGGATTAGAAAGTCAGCAGAAGTTTGACTTGATCCTTCAATAACAGGGAGAAAACTTGGGGGCTTGAGCAGGGCAGAGATTTCACAAAATAAGCATTGGAGGAATACGTGGTGTCAGTGTGGAGCAGAGCGAAGAATGGAGGTGCTAGGAGATGGTTGGAAGATGAATAGAATCATGGATAGCTGTGCTTCAAGCAGGCTGCTAGAGCTCCAGTATAGACACAATTTAACTTCACAGAGTCCTGACCTTTAGATCAGCACTGAAGAAAAGAACCTCCTGGACCATTGCTCTCTGCCCCACCTCTTTAAATAGTGAAGAAAAAGAAACATCCTCTGTGTTTAAAATTTTTAAAAAGCCATTTCATTTTAAGTCACTCATGATTTCACCTGTCAAAGGACAAGCTTTACCAGAACTAGGGGAAAAAATGAATAAAACCTAGAGAAGATCACTAAAGAGCTCTAAAACATGAAAGTGTTTCAGTGGTATCTGTGAAAAAAAAAATCCTGGTGACCTCTGCCAAACTGGAGTCAAAAACAACTTACTTTGTGAGATGTAATTTCTTGACTTGAAGTATTTTACACATAAAGTCCTAAGAGGCAAACAATGTAGGGAATGGGGGAACTGATAGGATAATAGCTGATTTGTGCTATTCACTAACTCTGTTATGTGCCCATCATGTGTTCACCCACGTAATAATCACACTAACACTGTATGTGAGACAGGTGTATTTAGACTACTCAGCTGTTACAGCACCGTTGCAATTAAATCAGTTTGTAATCTGTCATTTTATGTATATCTTGTTTTCTAGGATATAAGTTTATTAAGGGCACAAAAACACATAACGGTTTTTGCCTTACTCCTTCTATTGAATTTATTGATGCTCATGAGCCTTATACTTAATTGGTACTTGATAAACTGAAAATGTACATTTAGTATGTATATCCAGCTCCAAATCCAAACCCAGTTCTTCTGACCCTCAGGTAAAGTTTTAGAAAATGCAGTAGGGACCTGGGATGATCATTTAGGCTACTGTAAACTGGCCTCCTAGCTTATTTCCCAATTGACCTTTGTGTCTCAGTGGCTGACCAATCCAAACTTCAATTTCTTATCTATGAAAAGAAAACTTGGAATTAATGGCTTCTGAGGTCTCATAAATTTTTGTGAGGCTGTGAATCTGTGAATTTCAGTAGAAGAATGTCAGTAGTAGATATTTTAGATGAACTAATTTTTGAGAGAAATGGAGCCTGTCATATATGATACTGGCCATGCTGCAAACATGCTTCTTCTAATATTATGATGTTTTTTTCTTCTTGGCTAGGGTATCCCAATAAATTCAGCAAAATTAGGCATCTGTTCACATTGGTGGATTTTACTACCAATAAAAAGACCTACCTCTGTATTCTGGTTCTATCAACACCTAATGATATTGGGTGTCTTTGGCTTTCAAGTTCTCTGTCAATGATAATAAAATTGCATAATAATATTAATAAAATAATCTAACATTCATAGATTGCCAATGCTATAGGCTGAATGCTTGTGTATCCTTTATATTAATATGTTGAAATCTAGTACCCTATATGGTGATATTTGAAGGTGGAGCCTTTGGGAGGTGTTTAAGTCATAAGGACAGAGCCCTCGATTGGGATTAATGCCCTTTTTAGAGAGACCTCAGAGAATACCCTTGTCCTTTCCACCATGTGAGGAAACAGTGAAAAGACAGGCATCTATGACCTAGGAAGCAGGCTCTCACCAGACACTGAATCTACCAGTGCCTTGATCTTGGAGTTTCCAGCCTCTATAACTATGAGAAATAAATTTATGTTGTTTATAAGACACTCGGTCTACGGTACATTGTTATAGCAGCCTGGGCAGACTAAGCCAACCAGGCACTATGCAATCACTTTTTATTTTTAATCCATCTTAATTTGTAAGACAGTATTATCAAGAAGATACTTTAATTGCCATAAATAACAATGGAGACAGAGATTTAGAAGTAACTTACCTAGGGTCTCACATCTTGAAAGTTGGTAGGAAAAGGAATTGTAGCAGATACTTCTAATCTTTAGATTTAAAGACTTTAGCCATTACATTTCTAGATTTTGAGATGTATGAACTTGGAATGGGTTTTGTTTTTTTGTGGTGTATAAGTCTTTGTAAAAATCTGATGGAAGTTCTAGTGTGATTTCCCTAAAAAAATAATTATATCGCTCAATATTTTTGGAGGCAGTGTCAAAGATTCCATATATTTCCTAAAATGTAGCAATTGGAAATTCAGAGAAAAAACAATGAAAAAAGAACCCCACCAGATCTGAACTAGATTTATTCTAACAGCATCTTCTAGGATAGACTTTCAGAAGCCCATGAGGAAAATTGAAGAAAAGTCACAAAGAGTGCACTGAGCCCCTTTGACCATAAGTCTGTATACTATGGATTTCATTGCAGTGAGGGCCAAAACAATATTCTTGCCTGCCTGTAGGCTGGAAGAATCAGCCTGGTTGCTGATTACCATCATTGTCACGAGTTTCCATGTTTGCTCCAAGTTCTCAGATTTCTGTTTTTCAAGTTTAATTTGCCCGGGACATTGCAGGAAGAGAAACCGTGGGGGCACGATTAAAAGCATATGGCGTATGAGGTGGGGAGGGGGAGCAGTGAGCACAGCCGGAGGGAGGAGGATTGCTAAATAGAGTGTTTCTAATAAAGGAGAGTGGGAGAGTATTTGCTGCTTTTGCTTGGGCTTAACTGTACCGTGTAGTACTCCTCCCTCTTGCCCTCCAGGCCTAGAATGTAAGATAGAAGAGGTTAAGGAACTGTGATGTTAGGGTATCTAGTTATTACTTCTATCATCTGTCTATCTATCTATCTACTATCTATCTATCTATCTATCTATCTATCTATCTATCTATATCATCTATCTAAATATCTATTTATCTATCATCTGTCATCTATCTCTCATCTCTCTCTCTCTCTCTTTTCCTAGAGTGCTTTTATATATTACCAAATGATATAATGACAGGTGTGTGTGTGTGTGTTCTCCTGTTAAAACAAATGGAAGGACAGACAGTGGTAGATACCAAACTTGACTTGGCATCATACCCTTTGAGAATGTTTTGAAGCTATACATTTATGAGTTCACTCAAAAATCACTAAATCAGACTCTCAGAGGAGCCACCATTTGTCTTTAAGTATACATCCCCACCTTGTGTTGTCAGTTACCTCTATCAAAATTCTTTTACAGTAAAATAAAGTCTAAATGGACTCCCAGAATATTACTGTTGTAAAGGAACTTACAACACTTCCCATTGAAGTGAATACTTACAGATTTTTGGCTGCTCAGTGTCCATGCTACCTTTTCTGATTTATAGTAGTCATGTTTCACTTTAGGAAACAGTCACTCCAATCATGTGCAGATTTAATTAGATTTATAATATACTCGTCTTGTTCTCATCTAACCAATGGGAAGTCAGAGAGAGAAACTAGGTCAGTGGTTTTTCTCTCTCAAGAGTGTATGAAGAGATGGAAAGACAGATTTTAAAAAAGAAGAGGAAGGAAAAAGAAGGATTGATGCTCATTTGCTTTGGTATGGACATATTAGACTGTACAGAAATTCCTGCTTCCAAGGTCTCCAGAGTCTTTCTGGTCCATGCCACTTCCTGGCCTGGTTCTCCAGGTCTCCTCTCAATTGTGTGAGCCATCTAAATCCTTCCAATAAATTGCTTTCAGACTTAAGTTAGGCAGAGACTACTTTAGTCACTTATCATCCTTTCTAATCCAACACATTTATTTTATACAAGAGGAAACAGAGACCTACAGACCCTAAGTTACCTGCTTAAGGATACTAGATTAAGTGGTGGCATTGGGACTAGAATCTGGATCTCTTGGTTTTGGGGATGAACAGTAAGTATTGATTTGCCTTTATCAAATGGTTCCTCAATTTTGTTCAACCTTGATGTGGTCTTCTAGATTCTTTTAGAAGTTATGCCAATAGGAATAATGTCACATTGGTAGACACAATTTTCTTCAGTTCTCAAAATATTTCATGGGCCGTTGGGTCTTGCTGCCTGCTGCCTTGCCTCTAGCAAGTGCCTATTTTTGAAGTTTCTAAAGAAGATGAATGCTTTCTTCTTCTGGTGTACCTGGACCAATATGCCAGGTCTATGGGGAAAAGACACTTTTTTTTCCCAGAGTTAGCGGTTGCCTGAGGCCCCAAAGTATGGTATTGATTGAGGATGGTTGGGTTGAAGAGGTAGGTTAGTCATACTATTTTAATCTTGACTTTTTGTCCCAAAGACTCTGTTGTATACATTATGTAGAAATATTCATGCTTAAACCTCATCCTCAGTGATGGAGTCTGAACTGGTTAAAGTCTGTTGGTTGAGGAAGAATGAAAAGACATAGGTAGTTAAGATTTTAGGAGATGCCTGAAAATAATTGTTTCTTCCTGATTGTGATCAATTACTCCTTCTATTTCCATATCATTCAAAACATTGGAATAGTAATGTTTCTATTTTAAGCCATTTTTACCATTTCACATATTTTCATTTATACAGTACTTCACATTACATACTATTAAATTATTCCACTACTCAGAAAGTAGACATTTTATTTTATTATTATTTATATTTTTATATTTTATCTTATTCTATTTTATTTTAGAGAGAGTGTGAGCAAGGGAGAGGGGCAGAGGGAGAGAGAAAAATCTTAGGCAGGTCCACACTCAGTGGAAAGCCTGACATGGGGCTCTATCCCATGATCCTGGGATCATGCCCTGAGCTGAAATCAAGTGTTGGATGCTCAACTGACTGAGTTACCCAGGTGCTCCCCG